>OY282474.1:5751200-7057748 GCA_958295575.1 Leucania comma | reverse complement strand
CCATCTCATGTTCGGTTCACTCTTCAATCAAGTAGCGCTATCCAATAGCGCTCACTGCATCAGTCTCCCTTCCAGACATGTATATGGGTTCCTACTAGGAATGTTTGCATTGTAATTTATTTTTTATTGTTTTAATTTGTTTTAGGTTTTACCTACAAGGTCATTGACTTGTTTTCTTATAGAAATTAATTTCGTACATGCATAGAATCTTCTTTATGTTTTATTCAGTAATCCTATAAGTATACTTTTGTGAACTTTGCTAGCCGATCAGCGTCTCGCCGTCGGCGACGGCTGGCGCTGAAAATTAGCGCTGTGGCTCTGTCTTGCACACGAGCTCCAGCTTTTTGCTGAGTGCTGGCCTTTTTGCGCGGATGTGAAGCATACTCATATTATTATGTACTTTCTTACTAAATAGTCGCTATTGTAGTTGTTCTTATAAGGTATACGCCATGTTTGTGGCAAATAAATTCTTTTTCTTTCTACTACTAGCTTAGTATGTGGGCCTTGAAATACCTTTCCATTACGAATGACAAATCCAAGCATACGTTGGGATCGACTGATTATGTTCTCAACATGTGGCACAAATGTGAGTTTAGAGTCCAAGATAACTCCCAAATCTCGTACTACATCCACCTCGCATAATTTCACTCCTTTTATTTGTTATGCCAAATTCACTGTATTCACTTTCTTGGTGAATTTTAAATGGCTATATTTCGAACTATTCAACGAGATTTTATTATGATAACACCATGTAGTTAATCGAAAAATATCTTCTTGCATTAGGTATACGTCCTGTTGAGACCTAATAGGTCTAGAAATTTTCAAAGCGTCTGCAAAAAGGAATATGCTAGTATTATGAAAGCAAGGTGTCACGTCATTGATGTATATGATGAATAATAATGGACCCGGATGAGAACCTTGAGGGACACCCAAAGCAGTTGCATTCTTGCCGGACCGAAACCCATTGACAACCACATAAAACTCCCGACCATCCAGATAAGAACCAAACCACTTTAGAAGATTACCGGTGACACCGTACATAGCGAGTTTTTAACAAGTAGTACATGTGAAACCTTATCAAACGCCTTGCTAAAATCGGTATAAATAGCGTCAACCTGTGTACCTTTATCCATGACTTCGGAGCAATCTTCAACAACAGATACCAGATTTGTGCTTGTGGATCTATTCTTTACAAAGCCGTGCTGATGGTCGCTTAGGAACTTAGAAAAGTAAGGTTGAATATGTGAACAAAAAACGACTCCAATATTTTACCGAAAATCGAAAGGATGGATATTGGTCTATAGTTATTTACGTCACCAGGGTCTTCACTCTTGTAGACCAGTACTACTTTCGCCTGCTTCCACTCTTTTAGGTGTTACATGTAGTTATAATAGGTAAACTGTACTGTAGCGACATCTATGTCGTCACAAATTAACTAATCCTGCATCGCGCAAGTAAGATTCGCAGCGCGATTGAAACATATAGAACAAACCCGAAATCATCTATCGGGCAGTAGCCCACCAGATATAACACCTGTCTGGTCGGAGGATCCTCCCTTTTCAACGGAGGTATGTGGGACTTTACTCTCTGTCCCAAATACCTGCAAACTGGTGACCCCGACTACTACTACCTAACCCGAGTACTATAACCTAATAAGGTGTGCTTTATAAATTAGTTTTAAAATTTCATTATGACCAAGTAAACAACAATTATTGTATCAAAATTGAACATATAAATTCAAATTAAAAGTATTATGTCATAGGTATCTAATAAAAAAAAAATTAAAAATGTGACTGATTATTTTAAGTGCTACATATGTGTATAATATACATATGTCGCAATTAAAATGATATGTCGCAAGCCTATAGTCACTGAAAGACAAGGACAGAGTTAAGAGACGGCGCTGTCGTACGAGCGAAATAGCGTTAGCCGCCAAATGTGTGTGATTGTCGCGACCGATGTGAAATTGGTTTGTACACGGACCATCGTGCGTGTAGTTGATAAAACACATACAATTTTTTTTTGTGATTTTACAGTGAGTGTGGTGGGCCCATTGGACTATCGGCTGCAATACATTATATTTGTCTGACATACTTGAAGAGATGTCAGCTTACAGTCAGGGCCTACCAGACTCGATGCATACCAGCCCCCCTAGCCAAGTTACAATCTTTTCGTTTTGCGATAACGCTTGGGCTTGACCACGCCCCCAAATCGTTTGTTCGAACAAAGGAGTTGGGGGCGTGGCCAACTACAAGCGTTAACGCAAAACGAAACGATTGTAACTTGGCTAGGGGGGCAGGCCTGCAGGATTGTTCGAAAGAGTTACCATGGTCCTAAAACGCAAAGGGCAACTCCACTCTCACGTTATTGAAACTTCTACGGTCCAGATTAAGCGATGGGCTGGAACAACTTACCTGTTGTAGTTTTCCTATCTGATTATAATTTAGGTGCCTAGAGTGAATAGGCTCTTAATAAACTAGTGCGCCTTACCATCAACGATTGCATCACTGCTTACCATTAGATAAGAGCGATCTCAGCTGATGGTAAGCAATCAAGCACTATACACCTGATGGTAAACAGTTTATAACAAATAAATTAAAAAAAAACTGAATTGAACACAAATGGGTTTTGGTTTTAAAAAGAGGTAGGATTGATATGAATTATCCACATAAACGTGGATTTGATATTTCCGTGGTTTACAAAAACTACAAAACTAGACATAACTAGTCTTTAGACGCTTCGATTACGTTCATACAAATGTCTGAACGAAGTGAATAACGACAACTATGGCGCCACATAAGAACTAAAAATACTAAATCTTGCATCGCGCAATTTGAGTTCTCCGCGCGATTAAATACTACGTAGAATGAGGCGACCGCATGCCATTTTTCCTTGGTTCGAACTAGAGATTGCAAACCGGGCCCGGCCCTTTTAGACATCCACCGGGCCCGGCCATTCATACCGGGCCCGGTGACCGGGCCCGGTAGGTACAACAATTGCAGCACGGAAGCCCCAACTTGTAGAAAATTGGCCAGTAGTTATAAGATTTTGCTATTTGCTCAATTATAGTTAAGTATATTAACACTTAATAGTCATAATACCTAAAGTTAATGTTATTATCAAAAGGATATTGTTATTGCTCTTAAGAATTTGTTTTTTTTTTTACTAAAGCTACCAAAGTTTATCTAAGTTGATAAGACAAGTTTAGTACATTAAGCTGCTTTATTAGTTTCTTATTACTTATAATACTATGTTTTCAAATAGTTACATTAGTATTAGTAATTAACTTTAAGCAAGCAGGTCTTTCTCTTTACTCTGTATAATATTAGTAATTAAATTGCGGGCGACTTCTTAAATAATCTGACAACTTTTCAAACTTTTTCTCGAAATCCTCTAAATCCAGGCATTTCATCAGCACTAGAAGATCATTTCTATCCTAAAATTAATTACTGAATACTAATGCTTGCTTTAACTTAATTGGTAATACTAATGTTACTATTCCGTTCATAAGTGAAATTAACTAATTATATACTAAAAACTCGTGATTATTGTTGATTTGCAGGTTTGAAATAAATATTTACCGTAACCTTGAATCATTGCATTTTTCCTCCATTTAAAGCGAATTTTCATAAAATAATTTAAAGGTTTCATCTAATAATTTTAAGCGTTGGCGGAAAAAAAAAAACATACCGGGTTGCAATCTCTAGTTCGAACCATGGCCTGTGCCTGGGCCTGCCGCGAGAGGCCGTTGCCGCCAATCGCCCCAAGTAGGACAAGGCGGTGCTCGTCCCAAGCGGGGCACACCTCTACGGTATGCATCACCGTGTCCTCCAGGTGGTCCACATAATGGTGACATTCAGGCGTTTCTTCCACACGAATCCGGATAGTGAGGACGCAGTGACGTCTTTACAGCCACTCCTCAACGAGGGGACTTAACACCATAACTAACACGTCCATTACATCTTTGCCTTCATCGTTGATATTTGTTATCTTTGTTTTGTAATTACGAAGTAATAAAGAATGTTTATCTTTTTCAATTTGTCATTATTTTGGTGGATAGTCGAGTGCTTCTGCGTATACCTATATATTTCCAATCTAAATATGAGTTTAGTTTCCTGTGATAGTGTAGATAAATAATATCATTTACGATGTCAATGATACGATCGATAGTAGGTTTTTCTCTCCTGAATAAAATTTATTAGAAGTGCTAAGAAATTTCAGCTACCAAAATATTAAAAGAAACGAATAAAGTAGATTCATCATCTTTGTCTTTATTTATTCTGGACTAACGCAGTTATGTCTTTTGAGAAAACAAATTAAGGAATAGATGAAATAAGCAAGGTTATTCCGTAATATTATATCACAAAAATAATTAAAATTCTATTCCATTACTAAGTTTTTTTTTTATCGTAGGTGAAAGTCAAAACAGCGTTTGGAAAAACATCAAACAACACCAAATACCTACACTTAAAGAGCCACAAAAACAAAAAATGAAAGTGTTGAAAGTGGTTTAAAGACATGAAAATCACGTTGAAGATAGTTTGAAACAAAGTCTGACGTCACACGCGTTTTCTTCTTCAAAGCTCAATAAAACACATTGTAAAATATCTCTAGCAGTAAGCACTACCTATACTCAGATCTATCAACAAAACATAAATTATGTGTTTCGTATTTAACTCACCAGAAGACGGCATTAAACTTCAATGTTATTATTCATTATTATACTTGTCTACGTCACTCCCCGATTGACGAATGGCTTGTAGGGTTGCCGATATACGAAGAGAAATTTTTTTTTTTACCGATTCGTTTGTTGAAAAAAGATGCAGTTGGTTTTACGATTTGGTGTCACTCTGTTCAATTGAGTTAAAAAAAGGATATACTGAAAACTAGTCGACATCAAAGATCAGTAGGTACCTATTTCAAGGAATAATTACTTAGATCTACGTCACTGAATAAATTTAACTTTTAGGAAAAACTAATGAGAAAAACAAAGATGTCTTATTATACACCGTTAAATTTTGGTCGTTTTAATAACGTGGAGGATCGATTCGGTACATGAAACACTATCGATTTATAAAGATAGAATTAAAAAATAAAGTACTTTTTTTCTAAAACTCGAATTGATATAAGTACGCATGTACGAAATTAATTTCTTTAATTAAATGAGTCAATGACCTTATAGGCGAGTTATTTGTCGTTGCATACTAACTACCTACAGTTCATTGGCCTCGATCAGCTGATGTTTACTGAAAGAAATCAATTGGCAGGGTCGAAGCCTGCTGGGATCAAGGGCCATTTTCTGAGAGGAAGGCTCAGCCCCGGTACGATAGGCAACGAAGTAAGAGCAACGAGGTAAGTTTTTAGTCAGTAAGAGTCTGACACTATTTCCCGCTCCGCCCAAGGGTAGGATTTGTCATTGGATGATTTTACCTACCATAAAGTCATAGATGTATATGATGAATAATATTGGACCCAGATGAGAACCTTGAGGGACACAAGAAGAATTGCATTCTTGCCTTGATTTTACCTACCATGACCCCCCCCCTCCAACCTTAACCTTTGAGTACAAAACTCTAAAAAGCAAATTATTTCTAAAGAATACGGGCTTAAATAAACGTAATATAAATTCGGTTTCTAATGATTCCCTTTTATATTTACACATAAATAAAATGTGTTATTAAGGCTCAAGATGTCAACCAGTTTGAGTGCCGACAAAACCAGACGACTGGAAAAATATTATGAATATTTTGTATGAGAGATGGAATTATTTCGTGACATTGAAGCCTCAGGAGAATTTTAAGGGCCTGATAGTAATCATGTAGGATAACCTTTTAATATTAGCGACGGCTTTCAATAACGGAGGCCCTACCACGAGCTATCTTCGTTTCAGCCGAAGGATGTTCACTCTTGGACCTCCCCAAAAGACCCCACAACGAATGGTCTTGTGCATCTCGTATCCACCGTAATCCCGCGACTCTCACCAGGGGCCCTAGTCTGCTATTTTCATTCCAACCCGATACCGTTGTCATTTGGGTAAAAGTTCGTAATCTGTTAATTCATAATGGCCGATCATTGGTCGATCAGTGGTCTCCTCCTAATAGAATTGTGATACGAGTTGTCTTATAACGAAATATAAGCCTTTATTAAACTAGGCATTAGAATGAGATCTAACCGGAACTCTTCCCGCCATGCTGCGACTCGCGGCAGTGGAGATTTGCCCCGGCGTTACATCTGCATGCGCAAATCGTGATTTTTGCCTTCAGATCCCATGGGGGAAGGCCAGCAAGGAGGCTTGCCGCTTCGCGGGAGACCGTGCGGTATATGTTAGATAACTTAACCAACCTCATAAAAAACACTCACCCAAATTTTCTCGGTGATATCACTACATAATATAAAACATAGTCGCTTCCCGCTAGCTGTCCCTATGTATACTTAGATCTGTAAAACTACGCAACGGATTTTGATGTGTTTTTTTTTTAACAGATATAGTGATTCAAGACGAAGGTCTAAATGTATATAACACACATAAGATATTTAATATCACCATTGCACCCGTGCGAAGCTGGGTCGGGTCAGTCGTATGTCGGTGTTTAGTTTTCAATAGAGATATATAGACAGGTAGTTGTTCATTTTGATGAGGGGGTTTGCCATAATCGCCAGGCTTGGCAAGCGGGTTGGCGATCACAGTGTGGTTGTTAAAATCCATAGAGAATGCTGCTGCCCATTCTATGGTATGTCCCTAAGGCGCCTCTTACGACATCCACGGGAAAAGATGAGATGGTGTCATTCTTTACGACCGAGCACCATACGGAACAAGGTGGACCGATGACCTGGTCAGGGTCGCTGGTGTCCGATGGATGCGAGTCACACAGGACCGGCCATTGTGGCGACGCGTGGGGGAGTCTTATGTCCAACAGTGGACGTCTTTTGGCTGAAACGATGATGATGATGATGATGAGATAGGTAGACATACTCTTTATTTTACTCTTCTTCGACTTCCTTACTTTTTCTCAGTACATTATTTTCATTGTTACAGGACGCCCTGCGAAAGAATATTCTGTGGAGATTCTGAGTGAAAAAAACACCACCTATTGCAAGTTATTGTTGTGCCACGTATTCCCGATTCCTGGGGTAAGTCAGTATGATATCGTCCATACAGCACATATTAATAGGCTCGAGTGATAGATGTTCGTTAGTGGTACGCATGTGCGAACCAAGTGGTTGCGTATCTTACAACGCAACGTTCGTTCATGCGTACGCACGGATACCCGTACACGCCTGTACTGAAATCAAAATTTTAAATTATTTTCTATAGTTACAAATTCTACAGAAAAGTCACGAGCGCCATGAAAAATTGTTTAATAACTTGTTAATGAGGCTGTGTTGAATAATAAATAGGCAATCAGAACGGCGCATTGTCTAAACCCATTTTCATAGAAAAAAAAGACAATCCAGCAAGCGTGCGGGATCCAGCATGAGTAAACCCGCATTTCTGATCCCGTAGAAAAGATACCGCGCTTTTGGGATTGGATTCTCTAGTTACTAACATGCCTTTATCCCCCACAGAACGCAACGTGGGTGTTGATCCCTGAGTCCGCGAGTACAATAGACGATGCCGATTGCGGTTTACGTCCCGGTTGTTCTTACACAGTGAACGTGAACTCTCATCCGTGGGATAGAAACATCATAACTAGACGATTCGATCTTGAAGGTAAGTTGATGCAAACCTTGGTTCCTGTTATGGTCTTTCTTGTAAGTTTTTGTCTTGATATGGACCACGAAAGATGTATTATTCTGCTCCAGATAAAAACTGAACGATGGTTTTTGTCTTGACCCACACCACTCACCACACCGCACCGTACTCGGCACCATGCCATCTCGGTAAAATCATCCAATGACAAATCCCGCCCTTGGGTGAGGCGGGAAATAGTGTCAGACTCTTACTGACTAAAAACCTACCCTTCCATTCATTGCCTTTGTCCCAGGGCCCGCGGTGGTGGCGTCGTGCTGTTGCACGGTGGTGGTGTCGTGCCGTAGACATGTGTCCACGCTTTTCATTTTATCTTTTTGCCACCTACCCGATGAACACTCTTGAATTTTTTCGCAATAGTTGCACGTCCATGACCAAATAATCCATCTCGTCGGCTCTTCTGTCACCTATAGGGATTGAAGAGCTAAAGGAGATTGAGTACTGTGTCGTAAACACGATCTTGGCTAATAGGACACTATTCGTCGTACCAATTCGACAAAAGTGTTTGCCACTAGATAGATGTGCTTTTTATTGTAGGTAGACCATAAATACAACTAAAGTAGGAGCTTAAAAATTTGCTTATAAGCAATTGTGTTTAGTTAAGCGTCTATTACACCATTCGTTATTCCACATAAGTTACACAGACTGTCTTAAAGTTTACTTCCGAGTAAGACAGTCTGATCCTTATTACCCAACGCGACGTCGACAAAACCGGTCTGAATATCGAGTGGTGTAATAGATCTTTTACACGCTTATCTCTTTTTTTGTTTAATAAATATTGTTATTATTACATTCAAATCTGTCTTGTCCCAGAATGTGTCGTAGGAGTTTGTTCCTGTGAACACCAGAAGTACCTGCCCATACCCAACGTGACAACCAGCATAGTTATGAGTAAAGAAGGCGACATGTTTTCCTATATCACCTGGACATTGCCTAAACCGAGGGAGCCACAGCGACTACCTCCAGCCAGGCTACGCAAGTTGAGCTATATTGTTAGGTTCGTACTCAAAGCAACTATGTTTATTGTAAGTAAAATGAAGATATTGTATTGTAGTACTCAATGCCACTCTTAAATATAGTTGTCAAAGAATAAAAGGCCCGTTTTGACATTTATGTAACTAACAAATAAGAAAATAATAAGGTATTAGGTACCGCTAATGTTAAATAAGGTAATATTTTATGTAATTGATTTTATTATTTTATTGTTTCTTTTAGTTTCGTTCCAAGGTACATTCTAATGTCGAAATTGGACTTTTATTTTTTTACGAGTTTAAGAATTTACAATTGCAGCACGCCAGATGCGTCCGCCGACGCGGCGGCCTTCGTTCTTCATACATCCGCACAAGCCACCATGTACTTAAATGTTTTAAGAGTGCAATGTTGAAAGATTTTAGCGTGTTTACGGTATACCTGCCGCCTGTATGGCCTGCTGGATGTACTCAACGCAACATATAGGTGGCGTGGCTCACTCGAAAACTTACGGCCCTCTTGCGAACTGCATCCCGAAAAGACTTAAACAAATTTAAAAATGAGCAATACTTTAGTTGTATATCAATGCGGGAAAATTACGGAATCAGACGTTCATCATCATCATTATCATCATATTCAGCCGAAATACGTCCGTTGTTGGACATAGACCTCCTTTAAGCGTTGCCTTTACAACCGGCCCTGTGCATATCAAAGTAAATCTGCCTCCAAAAGTCTATCGTTCAAAATATTTCTTCCCTCCCCTTATATTATGTACCCATCATTCCTAGACTATGTATTATATCTTCTATATTTCTTTTACAGTATCAAGAAGCAATTTGCACAGACTCCGTTCTATACACTTATGAACCAAAGCAGAGTTGAATTCAATGGTTCTGTATTAGAAGGGGACATAACCAGGTGGCTAGTCTTACCACTTAGCGAACGTAAGGCTTCACCTGAAGGTGTACCTACACCAAAACTTCCAACGACCAAAATATTAGCTCAAGTCCAAGTGCTGGATGATAGGGGGTGTGTTGGAAAATACGCAGGGAATGCTACAGCTTTCGGTAAGTGCTCAACATTTTTCATACAATATTGTCTTATAAACAGCAGAATATTGTCTTTTAGAGAGCAGAGGTGACCGAGTGGTAACGGCCCTGACTTAAGCGTCTATGTATTACACCACTCGTTATTCCGCACAAGTTACACAGACTGTCTTAAAGTTTACTTCTGAGTAAGACAGTCTGATCCTAATTACACCACCCGACGTCGACAAAACCAGTCTGAATATCGAGTGGTGTAATAGATCCTTTACGAGTTGTAGATCGCGGGTTCAAACTAAGTCAGGCCCATTACTTTGTGTAATTTTTTTCATCGCCACTGCTCTCAAAGCGGTGAGGAAAACATCGTGAGGAAACCGGCATGTCCTAGAACCAAAAATTCGAAGACATGTAACATTCACCAACCCGCACTGGGCCTGCGTGGTGGATTACGGCCCATTCCCTCTCTTAGAGAGGCCTGAGTCCCAGCTGTGGGAACATTAAAATGCTGATTATGTTATGTTATAGTCTTTTAATCACCCCCACTTTCACACAATCACTTTCTTAGCACCACTCAAGTCGATAATGAAGAATGTTCAGTAATTTTGAATGTGATCTTTTTATATTCTCCGTTGAAAATAAAAATATATTAACCTTGTTGGAAGTTATATTTACGAACCGCTCGGGGTTAAAACTGTCGGACCGGTGGGTCCGAATGCTCACAAGTTGTATAAAGATAAAATGTAAGAAAAAAAAAAAAAAACAGTGGAAAGCATTGCTTTTGCTATACAGCGTGGCAATGCCGCCAGTCTTTTGGGTACATTACCAGTCGACAGCGATGTGGAAGAGTTTTTTGGCGCCATATTTTAGTTTGCTTTTAATAATTAGTGTATGGTTTTTATTATGTTTTTTGTTTAATTAATGTCTAGAGTTAGGAATTTTGTAACAGGATGCTTAAATATGTTAAAAAAAGACCTAAAAAAATATAATTACCTGAGCAGTGTTGTTTGCTAAGTGATGCTATGAAAGCAATACGCTATATGTGCTGTCGAAGTGTGTGAATTTTTCAATACTAAAGGCCCCTCCACGAGCACATAGAGCGATTCATTTGACGATCTAAACTGAAGTTTAAAAGGAATGAAGCTATACACAGCTAAATTTTGATCGTTTTAATCCCGTGGAGGGTCGATCTGGTACATGAAACCCTATCGATTTATAAAGATAAAATTAAAAAAAGTACTTTTTTCTAAAACTCGAATTAATATACGCACATACGAAATTAATTTCTTAAACTTAAACATCAGCTGAGCGAGTTCAATGACCTGTAGTTAGTAATTACGCAAAGACCGACCACTACCTACAGGTCATTGGTCTCGCTCAGCTGACGTTTACTTAAAGAAATTAATTTAGTACATGCGTCAATTAACTCGAGTTTATATTAACACCTCATCTTTCACGTTCGCACGCCTAATATTTTAACAAGTATGATAAAGCCCATGCACAGTGGTGCTATTCTCTAAGAAAACGCAGCGCTGCCGGAACGACAAACATCCAAATAGGATACATTGAATTAACAATGTATAGGTGTATTAGGCTGACAATCCAACCTATTTGGGTGTTCGTCGTTGAGGCAGCGCTGCGTTTTCTTAGAGAATAGCACCGCAGGTCTCCCCTATGTAGACTACGACCTATCTTAGCAAACACTCCCGCATTGAACCTTTTCGGAACATTAGTCGCAATTAAAAAAATCATGACATTTAGATCTTTTGTAGGTAGTCGTTGATGAGTTGCGTTAAGACGACGTGTTAAATAAAATTAATGCCAAATACTATGTTTAATAGCTTTACTTTCTTGCAGAGCCTGGGAAACCTACAAAGAACCAATTCACATTCGGAGTTTACGTAAGTAAATCCTTCGGTATACAATAAAGATTAAAAGTAAAAATAAAACACAAAATGTAACATTGATGTATATCCAATAATTATTTGTTCCTGTAATACCTCTTATGGAACAATAATTTATTTTCATCTTATTTCGAGGACAAAGTAAAACAGTGTAGACGTAGGTACCTAATATCTCATGGGATATAGAGAGAAATGGAAACGAGTAAATGGACCAAAAAGTCTTAGTGTCAGTCCGCAAAGTTCAGACGGTTCAAGGCCTAAGAAACTTTTTCTTAAAAATGTCCAAAGCAGCGAAACGGTGCGCCAGGAGAAAGGCTAGGTATCTATAATATATACACCGTTAAATTTTGGTTGTTTTAATCCCGTGGAGGGTCGATCTGGTACATGAAACACTATCAATTTGTAAAGATAAAATTAAAAAATAAAGTACCTACATTTTTTCTAAAAGTCGAATTAAAATACGCATGTACGAAATTAATTTCTTTTAGTAAACAGGTGAATGACCTTATAGGTATTTGTCGGTCGTTGCGTACTAACTGCCTACAGTTCATTGGCCTCGCTCAGCTGAAGTTTAGTTAGTTAAAGAAATTTATTTCGTACATAAATGCGTAAATGAATGCGAGTTTAAAAAAAGTACATTATTTTCTCTTTACAAATCGATAGTGTTTCATGTACCGAATCGATCCTACACGGGATTAAAACGATCAAAATTTTACTGTGCAGAAATACTACATTTTAGTAGGCGCCCAGTCGCAAAAGTGCTAGCTGAGCTAGGTTTATTTTAGATTTAAAGAGATCTGTGGAAAGTATGCGGGCGAGGAAGGTGTGCGAGCAGTGTGTGCGAGGCACAAGAAATATGTTTTCCCGCGCATACCTGATCTTGGTGCGCTACGCCTTATCCTCGCTCCGCTCAGCTACACAGTGTTTCACAGTGTCACTACGCATCCTCGCACTGACTATTTAATTCGCATTTTCGCTATTACAAGTATTTCTGTTGGAAAAGGACCCTAAAGAAAGCAAGCGAATTCCACTCTACTTATGAGTGAGATTCTTCAATTAAAAAATCCAACGCTATTCATATCTTTAGACGAGTGGTAAATTAACGTTCATGATGGAATTTGCAAGCTCTAACCAACTCTAAACAAACCAACCAACTCCAACCAACTAACCAACACCAACCAACCAACCGTCAACTCTTGAACGTATTTTAGAGTTCCCTAACCTAAAATACGGTTAAAAGTTAACAAATTCTTTTATTTGTGTTTTTTTTTTAGTGAAGTAATTCTTTTTTTAATAGTTTTTTTTTTTTACTTTAACTGTATGATTCGAAAATATTCCTAAAAATAATACTAAAATTTCACTGGGTAAAAGTATATCGTAATTTTTTCCTCCACCAGGCGATTCTAGGAGCTCTATTGGGCGCGTGGGTAATGAGCGCGGTGTTCGTACTAAGCAAGCGTATCGTCAAGCGCGTGTTGAAGTCATTCCGCCCCGCTCCCGTCTCCGCTCCGCCTCTCAGCCGTCGCCAGACTCTCAGACGTCGACCTGCTTGGTTCCCGTTGCAGCTACGTACGTGAGTAGTAGAATAATAGACTTTCATTTGTTTTTTTTTTTCGTATACTAAGAAAATGTTGTTTAGAGTTGTTCTCAAGGTTTACCGTATCTTTATTCTCTCATCACAGATCTACTGTGTAAATATGGCGTGATTTTTGGGATTTTTAGTGAGTTTTAGGACTTTATGTGATTTTTAAGATGTCGTGTGATTTTTAGGATTTTATGTGATTTTTAGGACTTTATGTGATTTTCAGGATATTATGTGATTTTCAGGATTTTATGTGATTTTTAGGATTATATGTTATTTTTAGGATTTTATGTGATTTTAAGGATCTTATGTGATTGTTAGGATTCTTATGATGTTTAGAATTCCTTACCCGAATGGTGCCAATGGGGTACTATTACTAAGGCCTACCATCCACGGCCGCGTAGCTTCATAGACGCGTATTTGTCATTATACGATTGGTGTACGCCTGCGTTTTCGTGGCATTGCCGCTTCGTCGACAGAGTTTCCTAGCTTTGAATATAACGCGCAGGCGTACATGAAGTATATTATTATGATAACCGTATTGGTCACCATACGCTCGGAATTTCTGAAACTATATGGCTGTGGACAGTTGGCCCAAGCCTCCGCTGTTCGACTGTTTGTCCATTGATTAGCATTCAGCGGCCTAGACCTCATAAACCATAAGGAGAGGGTCGATATTTACATATAATCTGTATTTCTATTGCCGCTTCAACAACGAATAATAAAATTAAAATAAATTAAAAAAATCAAAGGGAATTCTCGTACAAGAAATATTATTTTGTCGGAGCTTTTTTACCCGATTTTAATATTTTAGTATGAAACCCTTAGTATGCGAGTCCAGTTTTTTTTTTATATTCTGAATCTCACTTTGTTCTTTGTAGCGTTGTATAGCAATAAAGAATTCTTGACTGAATAATTAACATCAACGCCTACAGTTAACAACGCGTTTATTTGCTAAAATCTGTTAAGCTTTTTAGACCAACCTATTGCTACACAAGCTATTATTCAACAAGCAATTAACTGCTCCGTAAATCTCTCGTCTAAGAGGGTACTCGTTTGTGCACTATTTCTTTTTTAATTCTGAGTCAGTGACGCCGGCTTTTAGAAAACCTCACGGGTGTTCATTTGATGACTCGAAAAAGTGGCGAAGTGTGAGAAGAGAAATGCACACTGATTGAGCTACAAATAAATAAATGTCCTACTTACATATTGGGTACTTAAGGGGATTACATCGCCCAAATCCAAAAAAACACCTAGGTTGATTGAAGTTTATAGATTATTCCTTATGTACGATTACCATATAAAAAATGAAGGGGATACTTAAGAAAATTACTAATAAATTGTATTGATTAGGTTTCTCAAAAAAATACCCTAACTCTAGAAAAAAAATCTGGTAAATAGGCCTTTTTTGAACATTAATTCCACATTTTCTCGATAACGGCTCTATATTTATACATTGAATTTATACCAAAATATATGTTACGATAAATTGAATAACTTGTATTGATTTTTCTAATTTCACCCTTCGCGCAGCACCCCCTGCAATGCCTGTGTAGAGGTCAATTCTTCTCTACTAGTGTAGAGGTCAATTCTTCAAGGTCATTGAGCAATGTAATACCCTTAATTACTTATTATGTATGATAAAAATATAATTAGATTTATATTGGCGCGAACTCGCGACCATTGTGTCTCAACCGGCGCTCTAAACCACTGCGGTAAACGGGTCGTAATAAAAAAAAGCCCATTCCTGAAAGGTGATTACTGATCTGTTTTTTGATGACTATTCTCAGGGGTGCTCGGCACCCACTGTTTATTTCTCAGGGTGCTCGAGCCCCCGAACACTCACGGAGTTGGCGGCCCTGGTCAGTGAAGTGTGGTAAAGTTAAACTTTTTAATTAACACTCACGTTCTTACACAAAAAATTACTAATAGGAGGCTTCGTTTGTTGGACAATAAAGTGTCGTATTCAGATTTAAACGATGCTTGTGAATATTTTTGAACGTAATCAATAAAATGAGGGTGTTCTGAAAAATTCACAGCACCAGATGGCAACACTTAGCCGTCAGGTCTTTTTCTTAGAAAACCTAAACATGACGTTTACGTTCAACGTTTAACCTTGACATTGATGGTACCTGGACCTGAGGCCTCAGTGCTGCCACCTGGTGAGCGACATTTTAGAACACCCTGATTGTTGACGTGGCGTGGGGTTTACGTAGAGACCTATATAGGTACGTTATATATCTACCTAGAAAGGTCCCTGCATACCTACGCATCTAGTAAAAAACTATTTCTTAACCTTTTAATAATTAACCAATGAATAAGTGAATACAGTTACCAACCACCGATGTTAAGTATTTATTTGAACAACGCCACTGTCAAAATATTTTGTTAAATGAATAGCAGAATTCTCAGCCAGTCTTATTTTCGCTTTTCGGCACGTTTTAACTGACTACATAAGGCACTGAACTAATAAACTATTTAACAAAGCTTAATACTAAGAACAACTATGTTACAACTGCCTGATAAAATATTAATAGCAACTCGCATTGTTACACGAATGTTTCTACAAAGCCCACAGGCGTTCGGTAAGAACGCTTTCACTATTACAACAAGTTTAAGGTAAATTGATTCAAATAGAGTCCAAATTTTTGACTTAAAGTTTTTGGTAAATGTTTATTACTTATTTAATAATGAACTGTTTTAAAGCAATAGTGATTGCCCCGACTTATGAGTTGTAGGTCGTGGCTTCAAACCCAGCCAGGCGCATTACTTTGTATAATTTATTTCAACACCACTGCTCTCAAAACGGCAAAGGAAAACATCGTGAGGAAACCGGCATATTATCCTATATATAAATTTTCGTAGACATATGACAACCACCAAACCGCACAGGGCCCACGTAGTGGATTACGGGCAATTTCCTGTCTTAGATATTCTCTTTTGAAACTTTTCCACTTTCAGATTATGTCTAGGTTATGGTTCGATGAATTATTATATATTTTCTAGAATTTGTTATGTAATTTTTTTTAATAACTTAATTTAATCGTTTTATTAAACTAACCCAAATAATAATTTTATAATTACTTTCAATGATGTATGTATTGTACTGTACTGATTATGACTTATACTAACATCTACTTCCAATGTTTTCTGTTATAATTTGCTTATTTCTGGAGGAACATTGGCTCCTAAAACACGGGCTTTTAGCCTAGTTTAGAAGGCAGCAGTTCGCATCTTAAATTTTGCTATTATATACAACATGATATCTGTAATTGTATAATAATTTATTTCAATTGTAAAGTACAAATATACAACTATTATTATATTATTATTATTATGAGAGCAGTGGTGGCCGAGTGGTAACGGCCCTGACTTACGAGTAGGTCGCGGGTTCAATCCCGGCCAGGCGCATTACTTTGTGTAATTTATTTCATCACCACTGCTCTCAAAACGGTGAAGGAAAACATCGTGAGGAAAAGCCGGCATGTTCTAGAATCAACAATTCGAAGAAATGTGACATTCAACCCGCACTGGGCCCGCATGGATTACGGCCCATTCCCTCTCTTAGAGAGGAGGCCTGTGTCCCAGCAGTGGGAACATTAAAAAAGGCTGATGATGATGATGATTATGAGACACAGGCTGTACCTGTGTTGTATATAGAGATCTGATATTGGAGTTTAAGCGTATGATATCCTAAATAAATAAAAAAAACTCTTTTAAGGAAGACCTATATGGAATCTGCAAATCACTTAACTGGTTTTGCGGTTGATAATCTGAAAAATTTTAGGCCAGATAGCCATTGAGACAACATTCCCACCATATTCATATATTTTTTCGAAAATTCATAAAATTTTAAGTCACATGCGCGGCCTTTAATTACCATTTTTTTTTATACTTATGCCAACATAATGTTACAATCAGATGATTAAATAAAAATAAAATATCTCTATACATTAGTGACCCACCCTACTGGCCTACTGGGTATATCAAACCAACAGGTGGCGGGAGGGGGGGGGGGGAGGTAGATCGGTAAAAACAAATACAAACCAAGCATAACTTACTGTTTTACAAACAAGAGCCGAGTTATCGTCCGAAGTGAGGTACGTTTGTGAAAATATTATTTTGACCTTTTTGACCTTCGTAAACATAAACTTGGCTATAACCACACGTATAGGTTTTCAGCAGAATAGGCAAAGCTTTAACGAAGCAAATTTTACTAGAATATTAATCTATTTTCTGTACATTACGTCATAAGGCGTGACAGTTAAAGAATAATCTATATACAGGGTGACTGTAATTAGTGAACGATACTTAAACACGTGATTGTAGTCATGACAACAAACAACTTAGACTTGTTGTGGGAATAATACAGTCAATTTTGTCTCGGCCTGCTGCGGATGATGCCAGGAAATTATGTCATTTGGTAGCAGCCCTTCAAATGTGACTTCCTTCTTTATTATTGTAAAGTGTATATAATATAGTATCTTAATTATTTTAGTTTAGGTATTAATAATGTTAAAGGGTACGATGGGGTTGGCATATCTAGTCAGATAAAAACCCAAAAATAAATAAATAAAAAAAAAACAAACTTTTACTATGGGACCAAACCTGAAATCGCGAAAAAAATCTACTGGTCAGTACATTTATGTTCGCCTAACTGGTCAAAATACACTTGACTGATTTTTTTCACAATTTCAGGTTTGGTCCCATAGTAAAAGTTTTTTTGTTATCGTGATTACGATCACGTGTTTAAGTATCGGTCACTAATTACCAGTCACTGGTAACGGCCCCGACTTACGAGTTGTAGGTCACGGGTCCAAACCCAGCCAGGCGCAATGCTTTGTGTAATTTATTTCATCGCCACTACGAGGTATTGAAGTAAAGTTACAAAAAGTATTGTGCCTATCTGGGCTTGACTGCGCGACCTACAATTGGTAAATCGGAGCTATTTCTACTGGACTTCCCCTGCTCTAGTTCTAAAATGGTATATAATGTAGGTTGCCTGCAATCTGTATAATCCGGTATTCTATATAATTTTCTTTTCAGGTAGTGATATTAAAAAATTAACCCTAAGCTAACCTGTCTGTGTCGGGGTTTTTTTTGGTGGTGGGTAAAATCATCCAATGACATCTCCCGCCCTTGGGCGGAGCGGGAGATAGTGTCAGACTCTTACTGACTAAAAACCCACCCCGTTCCTTCGTGACCTTAGATACCAGGGCCGGGCTTTCCTTTCGGAAGCAAACCCTTGGTCCCAGTAGGCTTCGACCCGGCCTGCCTGCAGCTAGCAGGCTGGGTCTCTACAGTTTGCTGACAACTCTTTGAGGCGCGCGGGAACAGTGCGCGCCGTTGACGACCTGGGCTTGGTCCGGATGGTTACCGGACGGTCGGACAGCGAGCTACTATTAAGGCGTGCCCAGCACTGGGTTGCGACAGTGTCGGAGTGCCCTAAAATTACATCACCTCCTTCCCTGCTCTCGTTTTTTACACACATTACCGGCTGCGCATTCGGTATTGTATATAATACCTGAATTATACAGATTGCCGGTAACATATATATACTAACCAAAACAAATAACTTATTCAAACAAACAGAACTAATTTAAAAGTAAATTTAACCCTGACAAGCAGCTGTCAAAACTGTAGACAGTCTTAATGGAGTTCGGTGTGCAAAATAATAGATGTTGATAAGGTTCAGCACAAAGTCTACTCCGGGACCAATTTAGTTTAAAAGTAGGTTTATCATGAATTAGTAATAAAGGGATTTAATGTTACCTTTTAATATATTAGTTTTTGGGTTTCGATTTTCGTGTTAATTTTAATAAATAAGTACCTACATGTGGGGACTATGTCTATATGTGACTTACGTCCAATACACCGTTAAATTTTGATCGTTTTTAATCCCGTGAAGGATTGATCCGGTACGTAAAATACTATCGATTTGTAAAGACAAAATAAAAAAAGCAATTTTTTCCTAAAACTCGCATGTACGAAATTAATTTTTTTAAGTAAAAGAGTCAATGACCTTGTAGGTAGTTATCGGTCGTTGCGTAATAACTACCTACAGGTCATTGAACTCGCCCAGCTGACGTTCACTTAAAGAAATTAATTTCGTACATGCGTCAATCAACTCGAGTTTAATTTTTTTTATTAAAACTTTATTTTTAAAATTTTATCTTTACATTTTCGATAGTGTTTTGTGTACCGAATCGACCCTCCACGGAATTAAAACGATACAAATTTAACGGTTGTAAGAAACTAGAGTATTTTATTCGAAATAGTAAATCCATTATTGTTCCTAAATATAGATACTGAAGTTCTGTTATTTGATAAGTAGCTCTACAATATAGGTTTACAGTATAGATTAATATAATATCATAATCTCTTCAAACCATTAGTCCCTATCCCACCACCCACCCACCCAAGACCCACCACCACCACCACCCACCCACTTAAGATCGGATAAAGGTAATCTAACCTTAGATATTCTACAACTATTAAATTATAATTATTACTTGTACAATGGTTTTGAAGTCAACCATTTATTTCATCATCATTATTTCAAGCAAATGACATCCACTTTGGACATATTCTTCTCCAAGTGCCGCCACAATGACTGGTCCATTTTGTTCGGTGGGAAAATCATCCAATGACATCTCCACGCCCTTGAGCGGGGCGGGTGATAGTGTCAGACTTTTACTGACTAAAAACCCACTCCGATTCCTTATTTGCCTTCGTTCCAGGGCCCCGGTGTACACTTTTATATTACCCATGGACAATTACTGGTCCTGCGTGTCTTGTATCCAACAGTTTTCAGTTACCTTTACCTGGTTGGTCCATCGGGCAAACTGTTTTACATTATTTAGACTTGTACATTATTTTTGAACCGATTCAAACTTATACTTTGACTGCTACTTAATTCGTCATTTTTTTTATGGTAGGTAAAATCATCCAATGACAAATCCCGCCCTTGGGTGGAGCGGGAAGTAGTGTCACACTCTTATTGACTAAAAACCTACCTCGTTCCATTCTTTGCTTTGGTCCCAGGGCCCCGGGTGCCATTTTCACATACCCTTTGACCCCAGTAGGCTTCGGCCCTGTTGGGCCCCTACAGTTTGCTGACAACTCCTTGAGGCGCGCGGGAACAGTGCGCGCCGTAAACGACTTGAGCTCGGACCGGTCTGTTACCGGACGGACGGACCCATTGCCCGCCGTCCGCGAGCCCGCGCCTACTCGTACTCGCCTACACGTGTAATTCGTCATGGTCATGGATATATCGTAGTTATCATAAAAGCTATTATTCATACAATATGACCCCATCCGGTAAATGTAACTTACTTAGTATTCGGAAACTACACCCGAAGTTAAAACAGCGAGCTACTGGTTTTACTAGCACTTATTGGCCAAATACATATTCAATAGCAACTTAACAAATAGCCGAACTCATCTGCAAGACTGTCTTAAACGCAGCATGCATCATTATTTCATTCTAGCTACTGGTGCTAGTACTTTCCTTCCTTATTCTGGCCATTATCATTCTGAACGGGGCAAGATGACTCATTCTTACATAAACCGGTGTAAGAATTTTCTAGAAATCTTTGCCGTTTGATGTTTTTAGAATACAAATGGCGCTATGGTGTTTGTCGGTTACTGGCTAGACTAATGGTTTGTACCATCGAAGTAGGTAGGCACGTCTACTACATTATAAATCGTTTTTGTTACATGTAACCGTTTTGCATACTAAGTTTAACATCAGTAAAGAGTGTGCAATATGCATGGATTCTTGTAAAACTATCGTTTGTAGTGGTGACAGCATCATGCTAATGATAGGTCGTCTACGGCGCGCACTGTTCCCGCGCGCCTCAAGGAGTTGTCAGCAAACTGTAGGGGTCAGGCAGGGCCGAAGCCTTCTGGGGCCAAAGGTTATGCGAGAGTGTCACCACGGGCCCCGGGACAAAGGCAAGGAAGGGAAGGGTAAAATAAAAAAAAAACATGCTAATGATACTGTTATTGATATGATAGCTTTATCGCGTTGCAAAGTATTTATCAAGACCGTTTTCAAAGAGCTCAAACATGATGGGGTTATTTCGTTACGCTTAGTACTTTCTATCCGACTCCATCAGACTTGAGTGCCTAGTGTAAGTTTGTTTTACGTAAACGCGATCGACACGTTTATGACGTTCGGCGCACCGATTGGCCTACTTGAAGCTCTTAGCCAATCAGAGAGCCAAACGCGGTAAACGTTTCGATCGCGTTAACGTAAAAACAACTCGCACTCAGTACCCAGTTCCACGGTACCGTGTTAAGTTCTCAGGACCCGCCTGATTAAAGCGATTTCCCGTTCAAGAACATGACGTATCATGTGTGAGTAGGGTTGCTAGGTCTTGAAACCGAAAAGTCGGACAAGTCAATTAGTTTAGCTGGAAATATGTACAGCCGAATATAGAACCTCCTCCTTTTCAAAGTAGGTTAAAAACTAAACGAAGATACGCTTTTTTTCCGGGAGTAGGTTACTCGTAACTACGGACAATTTTCTACATAAGCGTGGGCGAAACCACTGACAAAGGTGACTGAGAGGTGTTAGTCTATTTCAGTTGTAATATAATTACTTTGTGTTTATTTAAGCAAGCATTGACAGGGTTTCGTGTGGAGATTGTTTGCTGCTAAATTAGTTTTGTTACCTACATTAATTATTAAGTTACCGTGAAATGTGATGTTCTGTTCTGAAGGATGAAACGATACCATTGAAGTATCGTTACTTTTTACGTTATTTAGTAATCTACAGGGCCTAGAAGCATAACATTTTGCTCAAGGTTTCCTTTTATTACGTATGCCAGCACTAGAGAGAGGATAGGAGTGGCAGGCGGTCGCCTTCTTTTGCGAAGCAGTAATGCTAGCAAAGGAGGAGGCCGACCGCATCAGGCAACGGTGTACACGCCGCCGCCGCCGCCGGGATTCCGATCCCGATTTCCGGCCACCGTAGGCGCGGGCTCGCGGACGGCGGGCAATGGATAGCTCGCTGTCCGTCCGTCCGGTAACAGACCGGTCCGAGCTCAAGTCGTTTACGGCGCGCACTGTTCTCGCGCGCCTCAAGGAGTTGTCAGCAAACTGTAGGGTTCCAGCAGGGCCGAAGCCTACTGGGGCCAAAGGTTATGTGAGAATGTCACCACGGGCCCCGGGACAAAGGCAATGAATGAAAGGGTAGGTTTTTAGTCAGTAAAAGTCTGACACTATTTCCCGCCCCACCCAAGGGCGGGATTTGTCATGGGATGATTTTACCTACCAAAAAAAAAGCCCTATAGAGGATTTTCTAAAATTTACAATCTAAAGAGATGAGACGGGGGTCCAAAGTTTGTACAGAGAAACTTAATTTCGTACGGGCGAAGCCACTGGACAAAGCTAGTTGAGATACCTATATTTTTGAGAGTTTTTCTGTGTTTTCTATAAGAACTTGGGACTTTTTTGCTCTATAGTCTCAGTAAGTGTGATAATTCATAAATTATTTATAATTATGAATATAAAAAAAAATATAGGAACGATGAAAATACATAAATGTAATACTAATAATAATTGCTCTTAATATGCCATGTTTCCCAAGTGACTGTAGTCTTTTAGAATATTTCCTTAAAACGCAACGTGGTTTAAGTTTGACATAATTTTCCTTCCGGTTTTTCAGGAAAAGGTGCTACCTCTTTATTCATTTTTTTTAAATAAGGGTACTTTTCATCTAGGCATAAGAGGAAAAAGTGTATTTATAACAGGAACATCCGCAAGCTGAAAAACACTTCTTTTGATAATTACTTTTACTTACCATCAAACCGCGTGACGTTGTAGGGGTGAATAGAAACCACTTTATAAGGAATTCACGTTTATTTAATTTATCAATTATTAGTAGGTAGGTGCTCTTAAATTAATAACGAAATGTAATAAAAATCAATGGCCTCAATTAATGACGAAATGTAATTATGATTATTTTTATTGTGCTTTTGGGCACAATATTGACTGGTCTACACTGTCCTTACATAATAATTAATACTGTAATTTGGAAATATTGTACAACAAACCATTTTTTTTAAAAGAGTAACCATGGAGTTTCTTGCCGGTTCTTCTCCATTGGAAACGACCAGTTTGGAACCGTGCACTAGCTCCTGACGTTTTATAAGTGCCCATGTATGCCTATATGAAATAAAAACATTTTGACTTTGACTTTGACTTTGAATCCTAAGTTAGAAATCAAACATAATAATACAAGTATGTTCATACCAAAGTAAAAATAATAAAGATTTGTTTCTATTTTCACCTTTCTTCTTCTCTTTTAGGGTGGCGCAAAATGGAGTGTCAGACTTATACGGACTAAAACCCACCCATGTTCTTGAACTTTGCATTCCAGAGCCCCGATGATTTTTCATACAATCCCGAGGCCCTGTTTCTATTTACCCCTATATTTCTATTTACCCCACAAAATACGACAGTTGGTCGCCTTGTAGACTCTCTGACAAAATAATTAAATTCAGTCTGTCTTTGTTAATAACAATGTTAATACTAACAAGATCTTTATCTGTTAAACATCTGTCATACTGTCACCTTTACAAGACGCGGATAAATGAAACGTCAAGTAATCATACGATGATTGACATTCGATTGACGTCAAAGTACCCACAAACGCAAACACGGCTGTTGTATAAACTTGTGTTATTCCAAAGTATTATTCAAAGTGTATGTCAATCTAGTTGGTCTTGTTATGGCGGGTTCCCTACTTGTTTTCGAAAGTTGATGATTCGATTTTTATTATATCGAACACGGTGTGTCGATAATTCAGTTGTACGATGTTTTATTCCGTCGATGCGTTATTGGTGCGATGTAACGTTTGTGCGAAAAATCCTGTTACGAAAAACCCTACAACGATTGCTCATTTGTTCGGTAATTTATTAGTTCGAAAGTATATAGGTTTGAAAAGCCTACTGTTGTCCGTGACATTTAATTAATAATCTTATGTTGCATTATAGAAGTTAAGAAAATACATTCCTTTTATTGAAAAAAATGTATAATTCTTGTTTATTATTTACATCAAGTAAACATATTAAAATAATCCTAATCTATCTATACCTAAATAACTTAAATTAAAATATATACAAAAAAAATGTTTTATCTATGTTACCTACTGTAAATTTTATTCTAAAAAACAAAATCCTAAAATAAATACAACAAGAATTATACATTTTTTTCAATAAAAGGAATGTATTTTCTTAACTTCTATAATGCAACATAAGATTAGTAATTAAATGTCACGGACAACAGTAGGCTTTTCAAACCTATATACTTTCGAACTAATAAATTACCGAACAAATGAGCAATCGTTGTAGGGTTTTTCGTAACAGGATTTTTCGCACAAACGTTACATCGCACCAATAACGCATCGACGCGACGGAATAAAACATCGTACAACTGAATTATCGACACACCGTGTTCGATATAATAAAAATCGAATCAACTTTCGAAAACAAGTAGGGAACCCTGTTATGGCTGTTACACAAGTAATGTTTGCACGTAGAAATTATGGAAACCCTTTATGACTTACTCCGATTTTCAGAATTGAAAATGGTTTATTTTTTCATTATATTTTAAATCTGAATGATGTGTGTTGCTACAGAGTAGAGCCAAAGGTAGTTCCTTGTGGAACTCCTCAATGGTACGGCCATAACTAACATAACACCATCTACTTATTTTTTTTTTCTCATTTTATTTGCGGGGTTTTTCTATACAAAATATGTCACCCCGATGATCTAATACAAATATTTTAAATACATATTCACTAGTCTACCCGCAACCTTATATACATAATAATAATACGATAAAGCATTCTAGCCTCATCTCTTAAAGGTGAGGCTAGAATACTATTATAGAAGCCCACATTAAAACTGTTGTCAAAAGCTTGACGTCTTTGGACCCCCACACGAACACACTCCGATAGAGCATGGTGCACATCTTCTATAGTGCCACAGGCAACATAATTGGGAGAATCGATTTTACGCATCATAAATGCAAAACTGTTGAATGGTATGTGGCCAGATCGGAGTCTCAATGCCGTCACAACCTCTTGTCTGTTCATTCTTCCCTCGCTGAACCAAAGCGTCCATGGAAGAGATGGCTGCTGCCGTCCTGTACCAAATGCCCTTCGTTTTCTTATAATTTTGCAGCAATACGTTTCGGTGTAATCTATTTATAAATATAAAAGGAGAAACTGACTGACTGACTGATCAAGGTACGGCCGAAACTACTGGGACTCGGAATGTGAAATTTTGCAGAAAGAAGCACTTTCTTTTATGATGTAGACGAGCACAAAGAAAGGGCTTTTGAAAATTCAACTTGAGAAATTCGTTTGATATACTTGAAATATACTTGAAACTTAGCACAAATATTATTGCACTTATGTAAATAAATAAGGTTATCACTAACAACACAGGGGTTGTCAAAGGTTGTATGGGAGAATATTACTTTTTGGGTTTGCGAAATGAATAATAAAGACTGTCATTATTAATTTTTCAAAACTACCCTCAAAATAGGGTTTAAGGGGTGTTTAAGTTTTTATGAAAACGTTCTCAAAAACGATGTCGCAGGCAAAATGCTAATATAAAGTATATTCTATTTATTTTTCATTTGAACCTTTATTTTTATTGGGCTCTTATAAAGTAATCCAGAAAACACAATCATTCATTGGTAATGTCTATTCAGAAATTTTCATTAGCAGGCTATCAGGAAAAAAGCTGTTAGGCTCACACAAATACGGTTTATTCCCATCCCATAATCTACCCGGTAAAAAAAATAGTACTACCCACACGGGAAGCACAAACAAACTATATATTACGTTACGCCCCGTGGAGTCGAGGTCAAATTATCACAATTTAACTTGCTAAGCGAAAATTACTTCTGTTTCGAAACACAAAAAGGTTTTTCGTATGATTGAAGGTCGGTGGATAAGGAAGCGTAATCTCGCATATCAAAAGGGTACGTTTTGCTTTGAATAGTGGCCAAATCTGATGGAAAGAGGTGAAGGTTAGCTATCTCTGACAGGAATGTCTATCCTATCCTATATAATCTATGTGGGTAAGTAGATAAAAATAATTTATTTTTATAGAAAGCTTAGTCTTATGATAACGCTCATAATAAAGTCTTATTGCTGCGTAACTTTTTGCCAATCTTTATTTCATCATCATAATGATCATCATTTCAACCGAAAGATGGCCACTGTTGGACAAAGCCAGGCCAATGTCGCAATAACGACCAGTTCTGTGCGTCTCATATCAATCAGGTCATCGGCCCATCATGTAGGAGGCCTTCCAATGTTGCGTCTTACGGTCATCATCATCATCATCATAATTTCAACCCAAAGATGTCTAATGTTAGAAATAGGCCTCTCCCAAGCGTCTCCTTGAATTCTTGCGGCCCTCACCAGATTACCGGTACACTTTGTGGGATGCTTTCCAACGCTTCGTCTTCCGGTACGTGGTCACCAGTCCAAAACCTTTCGTCTCCATCGACTATCTGTTCTGCGTGCAATGTTCCCTGCCCAATGTCACTTAAGTTTGGCGATTCTTCGAGCTGTATCGATAACCTTGGTTCTCCTGCGGATATCTACATTTCTGATGTGATCACGCAAGGACACTCTAACCGTAGCTCTTTCTATTGCCCTTTGGATGACACTTTAAGTTTTCTTATCAGGTCTATTGTAAGCGAACACGTTTCGGAGCCATATGTCATCACTGGCAACACGCACTGGTCATAAACTTTCGTCTTGAGACACTGTGGTATTTTGCGTCTTCCGATTGGTACCGGAAAATTTACTTGTCAAGTGAAAATTTCTAAAAAATATTTTGGTGAACTGACAGGCATCTTTTGTTGCCATTAATTTTGCCAAGGCGTCCTAATCCCAGAACTAAATTAGTTAGTTAGCCCATTATGTCCCACTGCTGAGCGAAGGCCTCCCTCTCCCTTTTTCACACACGTCAGTCCTCAGCAATCGCGGGCCAGTCCCTCTGGTAATTATCCAGCTCATCTTTCCACCTTCACCTTGGTCTGCCACGATGTCGCCTTGCGTTTATTGGGACCCAATAAGTGGCCCTTTGAGCCCACAGCTCATCTGATATGCGGCAGACATATCCGGCCTAATTCCACTTTAGTGTAGCAGCTTTTTGGGTAACGTCTTTGATCTTAGTTTTGGCAATGTGTATCTTACGCGGTTGGGAATTCGATAAATTTAATAACACCAATAATATTCTTAAAATAAAATTCATCCAACCCTCTTTGGCCTCGAGACAGGCCGAGATAGAATTGTAAATTATTAAGTTAGTTTTTCAAGCCTTGCTGAATCTCAATCCTTATTTTGCGTTTCACATTTCTGTTAAAACCAAAAAGTTCAAAAGAAAACCTTGGCTTTAATAACTTTCATGAATGAATAACACAATTTTGTTGAGCACCTCAACTTTCAACCGCTTTCAGATGATCCGGGAGAACGGGACCTCGATGAATGTTTTTGGCAGATTTATAATTGACCTCTAATGTAAAATCTACTTTGTGACAACTATATAAAGGCAAAAGTTTGAATTTACGTATGTTATTTACTCATTCACGCTCGAACGGGTGAACGGATTAGCCTGGAATTTGGATAACAAGGAGACCATGACCTTTAATAGCACAGGATACATACTGATTTTTTTGCCTTGAGTGTAAACTCTCTTGGGATAATATTCTACTTTCATGCGAGTGTCGCGAGTGAAGGCGCTGGCAGGAGCTAGTTTTTAGGGTTCCATACCCAAAGGGTAAAAACGGGACCCTATTATTAAGGCTTCATTGTCCGTCGGTTTGTCACCAGGCTGTATCTCATGAACCGTTATAGCTAGACTGTTGAAAATTAGGTATAATATCTCCCGATCTAGATAAAGCAAGAGTGTGTGTTAGACTCTACTGACTGCGAACAATAGGTAGCTCGCCGTCCGAACGTGCGGTAACCGTCCGGACCAAGTCAAAGTTGTCGACGGCACGTAGTGTTTAACGCGCGCCTTAAGGAGATGTCAGCAAACTGTACGGGCCCAGCAGAGCCGAAGCCTACTGAGGTGTGCATAAAAAAAAAAATTAATTCTCTATTACGGTGGCCTACGTGACTGAAGCGAAGCGGATGTGATAAGTTGGTTTGATATAGCCCTACCACAAGTTATAAACGCGATCCATTTGACGACCTAAACTGAATCGTTAAATGGCTCTTTCTCACTCGCAGGCCCAGACCTTCTGTTCTTCATAAACAAAACAAAAACAAATATTGATGAAACACATTATATTGTTATGGTACATGGAAGGGAAAACAGAATTTGTGTAACAAACATTGTGTACCAATACGTTGTGTCAATATCCAACGTTGTTTGCAAGATGTTTGCTTATCGATATTTCCTTAAGGAATTTATTAGTGGCAGCTCGGAGTCTGAAGTCATGCATAAGTAAAATTGTATAGATACATACCCACGGCACTTAAAAATGTCGTCTTAGTGCTTGATTACGGAGACGCGGCGCGTTGGGCGGTCCATCGTACATTGCCATATGTTTGTGTTTGCGCGAGCGCTATCGCGGCCCGCTGCTGCAATGTACGACGAACGCCCAACGCGCCGCGAAACGCACCGCGACACCGTAAACAAGTCCTTACAGTTTGTCATAAAGCGTAGTATTTTGGGTATTAAAGTGTTCGTACGTTTAAAAAAAAAACCGCGTGAGCTTAAACATAAAACCATACCAAAATAGTGAAAACTTCATCAAGACGAGGTCAATACCTATAATACGAGATCGTAATCATTCGGGTAAGATCGGCCGACTCGAGCTGTACTTACCCGAAGGAGCGTACACAGCCGAGTTTGACGGCTCAGTCTTATTCATCATTCACCATCATTTCAGCTGAACCACTGTTAGAAATAGGCCTCCCCCAAGTGCCACCACAACGGATGTTTCTGTGCGTCTCGCATTTATTGGATTTCCACGACCTTCACCAGTTCTGCGGTCCATCTTGTGGGAGGCCTTCCAAAGCTGCAACAGAACCTTTCAGCTCAAACGACCATCTGTCGTGCGAGTAATGTGCCCTGCCCACTGCCAAGTGGCAGTTTGGCGAATAGTCACAAAATGAAGTGCCCAGTGCTCCTTGATACGAGTATGTTTCCATTTCACAGAAATTATTTACCACCAAAGTGGTGGTATTAGCAAGCAAAGTTTTATATGTCTATTTCTCTTTTGGAACTACAAGTTATATTCTAATGGCTTGCAGGGTAAAATTTTTACACTTCAGGACTAAGAACTTAAAGCGCAGTCTCTCTAAGACTGCATACATAAAGCATATATAAAGAAAGAGATGTCTGAAGACTCAATGCTTGTAGAATATTTTAGCGATTTGCTTGAAATTGACAGATTTAAATATAAAATTAAAACACTATAACGGTAAAGCGTTGCTTGTAGAATAATCTGACAAATAATCAGAATGATTGTATGTATTTTAGTTAAAAATACATACAATACGTATTTCAATTAGGTTTTTAATCGATAAAAGTCGATAAAAGTCGAGGCATCACCATATTTTTTTTTCTGTCATAATAAATTACTACTATCTAGCATTGCTCCTGAAGAATAACATATTGCTTTTCTAATTCCATTCACTGCTGCAGCTCACATACTTTTGCGCATTATAAAACTTGCGATTAGGTCCTGGACTGCTGAAGACTATATGTATTTATTTAGAAATGTATAAGTGTGTTTATCAGTTGTCTAGTACTCATAACACAAGCTCTGCTTAGCCTGAGACTAGACGGCGTTGTGTGATAGTTGTAGAATATATACATATATACTTCATTACACTTTAACGACTACAAGCAGACTGCCGAAACAACAAACTATATTTTTAACTATCAAATTTTCAAACATATTCTAGAACTGCCAACATTCTTCAAAAACATCTGTCAAGCCAGTCTATTAAGTAATACGCAAGCACCATATGCGATCTCCTTCGAAAATCACAATATGTTGAGGATGTTGAGTGTGCCTTGTGTTGTGCCAAATAAACTCTTTTAGTTACTTTTTTATATCAAAATCTTGCATATTTATAACATTAATCCTATACGTTTGCTCTGATGTTATTTCTCTGTAACGCCTTATATAAAAGATAAAGATCGCAGCGGAAACTATCGGCCCATTGTTCGATGTAACAGGTTCGCTTCCCCAGTCGATTTTATCGTTTGCTCTGTGTCAAGCTCATTTAAATTCACTTTCTACGAAAATATTCTCATACGATTAGATTATTATATTTTTGTAGCATGTTTTTCGCACTCTCAGTGGCTGAGAGTTTGTTGCCGACATATTTTTCTGTTGTCATGTAGACTAGTTTTTTTTTGTTGTTATTGATAGGCTCACGCTTGACCACTTCACCTATCGGTATGCGATATAAAGCATGCTTGCCTAGAAGAAATCTATTCACACTTGACTTAAAAACCCCCTCGTTATTGTTATCAGGAAACAGATTCCAGCAGAGAATTCCACTCCTTAGCTGTAAGCTCTGGGTTGCTTTACTGCTTCAGAGCCTAGTTTAGGCACTAGCCTCCTACAATATAATGCCCATCCTATATGTTACCGTAGATATAAGGCTAGCAATTAGGAGTTATATTGTGGAGAAATAAAACATTTACTATTATTAAAAAAAAAACTTTTTTATTATTCTCTATACTTCCATTAGTCCCCCCTTGATCATCGGCTGGCGGCGCCCTTGGTAAGCACTAAGAATGTATTCCCAAACGTGATCCACTATGTAAAGGTGGCTCATCGCTTCTGTCTTCAGTCAGTGTCTATTGTAAACTAGCTCGATTCGTCAATGTAAAAAGTTTTTGGAAACTAGTCACAATTTCAAACAGCAAAACCTTTCTCATCGGTCTCGTCTAATCAGCTTGTATGTTAATAACGGCCATTTCTTAAGCGATCTCCTTCAATACTACTATTAACTCATCATCATCATCATCATTTTAGCCGAAGGCGTTTTCCGGTGCGCAGTCGCTATTCCACCTTTCGGTACAAATACTACTGACAAAATAATATCACAATGCTGCCGAGAAAAATGTCTTGTCATAATCTAGGCCATGATTCGGATTTTATAGGTATAGAACAAGCTGTAAGTAATTATTCCAGTCTTCTAGTTCTAATTTTCTTGAAAACTTTCCATCTGTTGACAACTGTTTTAATCATACGATTCAGAGAGCAGTTTCCATAAACAGGAACAACTATTAAATATTGCGTCAAGTCCCTGAAGGGTGTACTAGATACTTAATTAGTAATTTGATTAATAATTAAGTATGTTACATGTATTCTCTTAATGAAAGGAAGCCACAAACCCAAATAATATTCCAACTAATTATAATTAATTGCGCTACTAATTATAGGAAGAGAAAATCGTGTCATGGATATGTACGTCAACTTGTAAAGGTCAAACTCGTATCCCTATAAAGGTAAATCAGAAAAATCTTTTAATCATTTCAACTAGAAGGCTTCCCTCATCGACGTCTTTTTTTCAGTGGGTAAAAATCATACAATGACATCTTCCACCCTTGGGCGGAGTGGGAAATAGTGTCAGTCAGACTTTTACTGACTAAAAAACCCACCCTGATCTTTCATTGGCATTTCATACTAGGGCTGAGCTTTCCTTTCAGAAGCAGACTCTTAGCCCCAGTTGGCTTCAAATCCAGTGGAATCCCGAACCCTCGTGAGGTCGATTCACCTCAGAAGAAGTTTTCTACGCTGCTTCCTGTACGCTGTCACCAATATTGATCTTTCGTTCGTGGGAATGTGGACTTTTACTGTCTAACTGGGTTTATCTAATGTATAATATCACAAGCAGGAACCACCCAATGCCATCCACCATAATGTTATCCCATTTTTACCTGCCTGGTACTCATTTTGCCCACGTCTATTATACCCGTTTTGGAGCAACCAGAATGCTGCGCTTAATAGCGGTCTGACAAACTCCAATGAAAAAATTTTTTGGTTACTAACATGGTTACTGCACTATAGTAAGTTACGTCAAACGGGGTGAATAGGAAGGCAGGGGTAAGTAGAATCAAGACAGTGAATATGATTTTCACTTTAATATATATTTATATTTGAGCATGCCATAATCAGGGTGGTAAGTTCCCTTATTGGTTATTGAGGAGTGGCTAGAGAGGCAACACGTTTTCCTAAACTTTCGCTCGACGCAGGTCCTCACTGGACATGGTAAGTTCGGGAGATTCCTTTCTGATTCAGGCGGAAGAAACACCCGGGTGACATCATTGTGGACACAGAGGACACGATGGAGGTGTGCCCTTAATAAATAGGAGCACTTACTTTAATGCTGGAAAGAAAATGGTAAATAACATAAAAATCTACTTTGAATATTTGTTTCTATTTACCCCTGTGTTCCTTTTAACCCCGTTGGACTGTACTTTATTTTATTAAAAATACTTTGTGAATATTTTCATGGTTCTAGAACCACTGTCATAGTCTGTGTATTGTCTCTCGGTGCACTTATTTTTTTAAATAGATACTTCTTCACCAATATCGTCCCTAACCTAGATTTAAAAATTCACAATTTCTTACTTCCGCAATAAAAAGTATATTATTTTAGTTCAGAGTCTTTTATATAGTTATTAGGTAAAGTGTTATATGAGAGATGAGAATGGGCCGTGAGTCCATACAGCTCTGCCCCGCAATCATATGATGTAATGTACCAGCGCCGGTGTTTTGTGGCTTTAAAGCAAGCGGGACGATGAGCGGAGCGATTTTACAACATTAATTCTATTAGGAAACTTATTTTCACATAATATATGATTGGGTTGAGTACACAGAATAGAATAGAATAAACTTTATTGTATACCAAAAACGTAACAAAAGTTTTACATAAACTGCAATGGCAGTCTTATCGCTGACAGCGATATCTTCAAGTCCCGCAAACCTCTGTTAAAAAGGGAAGATCCTCCGAACAGACGGGTATTATGTTTGGTGGACTACTGCCCGATAGATGATTTTGTATCTATTAAAATCGCGCGGAGAACTTTAATTGCGTGATTCAGGGTTCCTTTATGACGACATAGATGTCGCTATAATCAAATAAGGTTAAAAAATAAATTACCATGGTTTTTTTACCGACGTAATTCCTAAGATCAAATAATATTTTCATGACTGTACAGACGCCAGCACATCAACCTACTTTAATCTGCCAAATGTCTTTATTAGATTTTCAACCTTATCACAATAGCGGAAGGTTAATGTTCGATTGGTAAAATTTGACAGATTGGGGTAAATTGACGTGCTGGCGTCTGTACCTACTTTGGCAGTTTCCGTAAGACACTAAAAATCCCTAATTTCAGCACCATGCTTCATTATAATGTAGATGGAGAATTCACCAAAAAACTTATCCCACTCTTTGTGGAATGAGAGGTAGTGTCAGACTTTTACTAAAAAAAAAACCCCATCTGCGTTCAATTTTTTTTCAAGATAGGAAATCATTTAATGACTTCTTCCGCTCTAGGGTGGAGCAGGAGGGCGTGTAAAACCACACCTATGTTTATTTTTTCCCTTGCTTTCCAGAACCTCGGGTTTCCCCTTTTTGAAGTCCTAGTCCCTAGTATAGTAGACTTCGGCCCTGTTGGGTCCCTATGGTTTCGCTGGCATATCTCTGGAACACTACGTGCCGTCGACAACTCAGGCTTGCTCCGGACGGTTTCGAAATCTGTGTTCCATTAAGAAAAAATACTTCACCAAACCGCTTGTCTCATGGCCGCACACAATCACGTGAGCAATTTTCTCGCTAAACTAACTGCCAGACAGATTATAATGTCTGTAATAGTCTTTATAGCTGCCTTAATCATAACACGATTAACAGTAATCGACGCCGGACTGAGATACGAGTATAATTAGTTTTTGTAGAGAAATGTCACCGGTCTTTTAAATTGATTGGACCACTTTTTTGCTAAAATAACACAGCATTTCATAAGCGGAAGATGTGTTTTTCGACACAAAAAATCATTGAACATTATCTTATAGTGATTTTTTTTTTATTATTTACACGTCCTTTTTCAGATTATATAATAGATTCAACTCATTTATTTACTAAGGATGCAGGTCACTTTCACACAACATAATCTAGTCCCAAAATAATGAGAGCTTGTTTTAGGAGTACTAGACAATTGATAGACATACTTAAATTTCTAAATTACGTCATTAGTCTAATTGCCTTGCACTGTCAGCAGGGGGCTTATTCTTGAGTTTAATTCTGATGGGTCGACATTGGAATTGTTACGTTTCGTACTCTTGAATTCGATGCTAGCGCCAAATTGGTTTAAAATTACGTGACCACACTGACCATACGCAAAGCCCAATCCCGATTTCACTTGTTTTCCCAAAATGGTCACACAATTCACAGTCTTTAAGTCAAGAGTGAATTGGTTACTTCTAGGCAATGTGCTCCATCGTCGGGTACTATCGGGTGAGATAAGGGTCAAAAGCGAGCCTATCAATAATTAAAAACACAAAGCATCAGGGGCTCAAGTCTGCTATTACAAGAGTGACAAAATCGTCTGTTACTGATTTCATAATCGTTGATTTTGACAAATTTGACAATTTACTAATATATATTGGAGTCATTATGACCTAACAATGGTCAACCACTAACACGCCATTGAAAGACATGGCATAGAATCGTAATCTTGTACATAATGACAAATGAATGTCTGACGTATGCGGAAATCTGCTAAAATTTTGACAGTTCCTATAATCATTGACCTACCATTACAACGTCATTGTGCAGTCATTACTTTTAATTCGTTGCAAGATAGCTCGTACCACAATTGAATTATGAGACCACTGACCGACCAAGGAGCGGCCATTATGAATTAATAGATTACGAACTTTTAGCAAAATGACAATGGGATCGTGTTGGAATGACGCATTTATGAAAATAGCAGACTAGGGGCCCTAGAATACTGATGACCATCACAACAACGATTACAAAACCCTAAGAAATATGTTCAGCAACGAAATAGTTAAATATCAACTATTCCGTTTCAAACGAAGTTAGTGTTAAAAATGCCAGATGAAACTGATTCCTATTAATTTAATGTAACGTGATTAGATCTAATGTTTGAAATAACCGTGAACAGATATAATAACGTTTCAGTAAAGTCTGATTTAAGATCTTTACTTACCGATTTTGAAATTATGAACGCTCAATGCCAATTTATTTTATTCGATTATTATTTATTAGGCACTAACTTTAGCAAGTAGATTCGCCGAGACCTATCTCATTGGACAAAAATATCCTATCTACAGGTATAAATAGACTACGATACTATACACGGTACACTCAGTGTATACATGGAGTGTCTCTGTATGAACACTTAGAGACACTTGTGTTCACAAAAAGACACTAGTTTATTTAAAAAAAAAAAAACACGATAGCTCCTTGGCAAAAATCGAGTTACATTTTCTAGTTTCTGACTATCCGCAATGGCTGCCAAAAATCTAAAAATGACAGCCGAGACCAACGTCTTAACGTGCTTTCCTTCCACACACACACACGCTTATCTTTATATCAGAGTGATACTGACTAAAATGCGTGCCTGTTTTTTTTTTTTTTTTTTTTTTTTTGGCGACTCTTTCAAACAATACAATATATTTTTATGCCCTTAATACATACACCGTTAAACTTTGGTCGTTTTAATCCCGTGGAGAGTCGATTCGGTAATAATAAATAAAATGTTATTTATTTTCTCCCACAAGATACATACAGCAAAATTATTTTGAACAATATTTTATTGGTAGAAAGACAGGAGCCCATACTAAATTCGGTACATGAAATACTTTCGATTTGTAAAAAGAAAATTAAAAAATAAAGTACTTTTTTTCTAAAACTCGAATTATTCTCCTTCTTGCGTATCGCCCGTTAAACTGGATGGAGTGGCGCTAGTGTCAGCCAATTTGTGTACCTTGGCCATGTGGTAAACGAGGACTTGACTGGTGATGCGGATGTGGAGGGGGAACGCAGGGGGCTGGCGGTTTGTTGTAACATGCTGGTCCGCCACGGGATTAAAACGATCAAAATCTAACGGTGTATGAATTAATTCTATTCTATTCTAGCTCATAATCTATTCGACGACACATTTTATCTATAATTCAACTGAAACCAGGGGCCCCTGGTTTAAATTGTATTATAAGTAAAATGTTTCATCTTTGTTACTCAGTTTTCCAAGTCTTTGACCGTTTACTTGTCGTTTTTAATCATTCTCTAAAAGGTGGAAAATTCCATCGGTTTTGTCCTATTGACCTTTACACTTGAAAAAACCTCGGCTGATAAATTTTGGGCTCGACCCTTTACGTGGTTTGTAAATTGAATTAATTGGACGCGTGTAATAGAATCTCCATGAAAGCAAGCCTTAGTTTATTTGCTTTTTACTTATTCTACTTCTACTCATTTTGTTCATTCTACTTTTCATTTCAGGACGGCCCCAGTCAGCATTTTTTTTTTTTGACAAATCCCGCCCTTGGGTGGGGCGGGAAATAGTGTCAGACTTTTACTGACTAAAAACCTACCCTTCCATTCGTTGCCTTTGTCCCGGGGCCCGTGGTGACATTCTCACATAACCTTTGGCCCCAGTAGGCTTCGGCCCTGCTGGACCCCTACAGTTTGCTGACAACTCCTTGAGGCGCGCGGGAACAGTGCGCGCCGTTGACGACCTGAGCTCGGACCGTTCTGTTACCGGACGGACGGACAGCGAGCTACCCATTGCCCACCTTCCGCGAGCCCGCGCCTACGGTGGCCGGAAATCGGGATCGGAATCCCGGCGGCGGCGGCGGCGTGTGCGCCTTTGCCTAATGCGGTCGGCCTCCTCCTTTGCTAGTATTACTGTTTCGCAAACGGAGGCGACCGCCTGCCACTCCTCCTCGCTCCGGAGCATGGCTTGAGCCAAGCCCTGGCGCGAGAGATCGCCGCCGATCGCCCCCACGAGGACACGGCGATGCTCTTCCCAAGCGGGGCACACCTCGACTGTGTGCTCCACCGTGTCCACCGGGCGGTCCGCACAGAGGCGACACCCGGGCGTCGTCTCCGCACGAATCTTGTACAGGTACGGTCCGAACTTGCCGTGTTCGGTCAGCACCTGCGCCAAACGGAAGGTGACGACGCCGTGGGGCGCCCCAGTCAGTATGCGTTTAAGTGAAAGTTACGAATAATAATCATTAATCATTTTACTAGCTTTTGCCTGCGGCTTCGCTCCTACTCTACCCTACTCTACCGTATACCAATAAATGAGCAGGTTTTGATTTTTTTCTTATTTAATGGGATAAAAATTATCTTATGTCCGTCTCCTAGTTCTAAGCTACCTTCCTACAAATTTTCAGCCAAATCGGTTCAGCCGTTCTTGAGTTATAAGGGCCAAATTCACCAATAAACTAATCGCGATTCGTTCAAACAAAACGCAGTTTAAGCGCCTAATCGAGATTACAGCTTCATTTTGCATTTCCCCGCGATGACTTGAACCTAGTTTACTCTAAACTCAGTTTCAATTCTTTTATTATCGCCCATGTTTACGACACGGGTCTTTAAACTAGATTACGCTGAGCTCAGTTTAGTTGAACTAAGTTTTTATATTGAATGATGAAATCAGCCCTAAATAGTGTAACTAACACGACTTTCTTTTATATATACATATAACATGTACATAGAGTACAGATCTAAAATTAAAGTTCATAGGTCGCTATATATAAAAAAATAACGACGTACAAATACGGTTGCATGCAAAGAGAAAAAGTACAATATTAATCATGTGAATTTATTTTCTACACAAAAGACAAATAGCGACATTATGTACCACAAACAAAAACCTCTTTCATTAATTGATATAATAGTAGGTTATGTGACAAGGGAATAAAGCAATGTCTTTAAGTCGCAGGCGGCATGTTGAATTCCGAACGAAACGAAGGTTGCTAAGTTTTAATCCCGAACGAGAGTGAGTGATCATTTAATTAACTCCCGAGCAGCGCGAGGGGGTTAATGTAGAAACCTGAGTGGAGTGAGGAATCCAAGCTGCAAAAATCGGTCTTTTTATACAAAATTATAAACTTGACTGGACATTTTACATGGAAGCCGATTTTTTTTCGTTTCCTGAAAAACAATCTTGTGCAAGGTTGTTCAGTTTTGTCTACTGAGCAAACCCTTAAAGTTTGCAGAGATCTACCCCTTAGGGGCCATTCAAGTATTACGTAAGCAGATTTTTGCAATGCTTACGTAAACATTTGTACCTACATGCATTTTTCAATGTGCTCTAGTTTTGTTATCAGTTAATTTAATGAGCAAAAGTTACAAGTTCTGCCGACGTAATCACCTTCCAGATTCCCCCATCCCCCATGTCATCAAAAAGTCAAGTAATACTTGAATAGCATCTTACGCCATACACATATGTACTTATGTTTACCGTATTTTTTTAATAATACTTTTTTATGCACTTCCCTCTCTCTACCACTCTTGATTGACTAGTATAGAATGCCTATGGCATTAAGTCCACTTTTATACCTATGTGATGAATTAAGGTTTAATAAACAAATAAATACTCTTATCTTCCCAACATTAAACTTATTCCTCCTCATCACAAAGTTGACCGATGACCTGGCGAGAGTCGCAAGAATCCATTGGATGCCAGATGCACAAGATTAGTAATTATGGTAACACTTGGGGAAGGCCTATGTCGGCTGAATGATGACATGACACCGAAATCATAAAAAAAATATTTCAACACACTTTACCACCATTTTTCAGCCGTTTACTATTTCGAAAAAAAAAGCTAGATTGATGATAAACCCCGTATTATTATAATGAAAAATATTCTAAATAACAGTAGCTTAGAACTGTCAATTTTATGTACATATGTGCAATAACCAATACGTTATTACCGGATGTTTCATAAGATTTGGAAACACGTATTTTGAATGAGTTTCATTATGACGAAGACAGGCACTTTAGTTAACCGTTTCGACACACTTTCGGCAACTGTTATGCTTTCAAGGACTGATTCATAGCTTGAACTATGAGCTTTTGTAATTAGCGCAATTGAATTGTTGAAGAATTCAAAGTTCTAAAAAGAAATCGAAATTTAAACAGATAATGTAACAATTATTCTTGAGGTTATATGAGATTTCGCATGTAAAAATGTTTAATTTAATATACTCGTAATTAACACAATTACAATATGCTATCTCATTATATCTGTATGGATAAGAATGTCGGGCTGTGAAAAAGACGGATGAAAAAAGATTGCATGTAGCGGAAATGAGAATATTCAGGTGGATTTGTGGTGTGACTCGAATAAATAAAGTGAAAAATGAGTATATATTAGAGAAAGTTTGAAAGTGGCACCAGTGACTGAAAATTGGTATGGCCATGTAAAGAGGAGGGATGAAACGCATGTTACTAAATGAGTTATGAATATACATGTGAATGGATGGAGAGGGAGAGGGAGATCAAAGACAAAATGGGTGGATTGTGTGAAGATTGTTAAGAAGGAAAATCAAGTTAGTGATAGCGTGCGGGTGACAGGATAGTATCACGTAGAGCCGTTGGTCTGCGCCTGATATCTTCACGGTTGTTTCGGTTTGCCGTCCCATTATACTATGGGTAAACGAACAGATCATGAGCAGTGGTGGCCGAGTGGTAATGGCCCCGACTTACGAATTGTAGGTCGCGGGTTCAAACCCAGCCAGGCGCATTACTTTGTGTAATTTAATTTATCACCACTGCTCTCAAAACGGTGAAGGAAAACATCGTGAGGAAACCGTCATGTCCTAGAACCAAAAATTCGAAGACATGTGACATCCACCAATCCGCACTGGGCCCGCGTGGTGGATTACGGCCCATTCCCTCTCCTAAAGAGGAGGCCTGAGTCCCAGCAGTGGGAACATTAAAAGGCTGATGATGATGATGATGATGAAACGAACAGAGAATAGGTGTTTGCACATACATCTGTATACTATCTAATAGGTCCGTCTAATCTTCATGGAGATTAGCTGTCATGACCAAAATTTAATGGCACGATTGGCCCAATGGTTGAATGATTAGTTGTTGCGCTGCATGTCGCGGCCGGGGTTCAGTTCCGGCGTGGAACAAATATAGTTTTATAGCCTACAGACAGATGTTCTGGATCTGGGAGTTTTGTGTATGTGTGTTTATTATTTATGAATACTCCCACAATACAAGAGTTATTCCTAGCGTAGTGCAACGTTTTATATACAACCTTATCTTTAGTAAATGCGAAACCCGAAATACGTGTCTAGTATTTATAAGTAAAGAATCTATGCACAAAAATTCAAAACTGTATCATGAAAAATCACAAAGTTATAAGCTTGTTATGTAACCTGGTTCTTCACATAAACAAATGGTCACTGAAGGGTTGTTTAGCTCCAGCATCTAGCTGTGCGCTAACGCCTAATGCCCGCAATGCCCTGCCATGACCTATGTTGTACTTACTGTCAGTGGTTTCCAACTTGAACCTTTAAAATAATTTTGGAAAAAATATAACATGGTGCAAAAATTATTGGAATCGATTCAGTTACTGATTCTGAACAAACTATATTCATCCCCCCTAGCCAAGTTACAATCGTTTCGTTTTGCGAGAACGCTTGTAGTTGGCCACGCCCCCAATTCGTTTTTTCGAACATAGGAGTTGGGGGCGTGGCCAACTACAAGCGTTCACGCAAAACGAAACGATTGTAACTTGGCTAGGGCAGGTTTCGCATATACTAAAAAAAAACGATTGGGATGTCTACATCACCTACTCTTTTACTACTCGTAAATGAAGGAATTCCTTGAGAATTGAAATAAGAAATAATGACGTATCTTTGCTAACTAGACACCAAATACTTTCAACGTCTAATGCATTAAAACTTTAGCAATAACTGTGCGGTAACGAACCGCCAGTGTCATTGAATAGGTGTACAAAATATCGAGGTTACCTTGTGGTCAATTAGTAAGAAATTGTAAAATTGTACTTGATAAAATTGAGTATTCTTTTCATTTCAACAATTTCAGGTACGCCTCTCGAATTAGTCGTACTTAAATAAGAGATACTTTCTGGAAATAAAAAAATATTAATTTTAGATAGCTAATTTATAAAGGAAATCTATATGCTATACACCGTTAAATTTTGATCGTTTTAATCCCGTGGAGGGTCGATCCGGTACATGAAACACTATGGATTTGTGAAGATAAAATTAAAAAATAAAGTACTTTTTATTAAACTCGAATTAATTTACGCATGTACGAAATGTGGATGGATGGAAAGGGAGAGGGAGGCCAAAGAAAAGATGAATGGTTTGTGTGAAGAGTGATATGAAAGGACCTTTCCTTTCATCAAGTTAGTGATAGTATGTCAGGTGACAGGGCAGAATGGAGTAAGAAAACGTGTTGCGCCAACCCCAAATAACATAGGAAAAGGGCAGGAAGATGCTAATGTACGAAATTAATTTCTTTAGGTTAACTTCAGCTGGGCAAGTTCAATGACCAGAAGGTAGTTAGTAAGCAAAATAAAAAAAATAAAAATTTCAATTAGTTTAAATAAAAGCAAAATTTAGACCCGTGCGTAACTAAAGTGGTTTGCTAGTCATAGATATATAATTGCTCTTTGACTTTAACAAAATAGGTGTTAAATCCATCTCACGTCATTAGATGCTTGAGAGTGAAAGGAAACATTACGGTTTTCACAATTCCTGACACGTACAGGTCGCTTCGTTCGAACTTAGATCATATAATTGTATGTTATGTAACGATGAAATGCCTCTAGTTGTATTATCTATATATAATATAAATATATATAATTATATTTTTATATTATATATTTATCTATATATAATATAAATATATATAATATAATTTTATATTATATATTTATTATAAATATATAATATAAAATTATATATTTATAATAAATATATAATTTATTGCGTTGATATTAATATTCTTTTATTTGTCACATTTAGTTAATCTATATTATATAAAAGCGAAATGCCACTCACTGATTAATCACGAAATCTCAGAAACTATATTATGTTCACAGTTTAGTTCAATTTTCCTCGATAGATGGCGTTGGCGTCGAATTAGAAGTCGCTATGGTTTCGTTACCGCAATTTGGTTGGGTCTGACGACAATTTATTGAATAAAGAGGTCAATTCCATTGAGTTTAGTTGAATCTCATAGACCAGTATACGGTGGTTTCATTTGCATTCCTAGTTCCTACCTGTATACACACATACATAGTTAAAAAAATCAGTTCAATCCACTTCTAATAGTACTAAATATTCCCGCAGCGGCGCTAGGTACTTAACACTATAATACCTACAAACTTTAAATTTTGCACGGAGGTTTCTTATATGGTGTAAACATCCGCTAAGAAACTCCGACCCCTAAGGGGGTAAACGGCGAAGCCGCTGGCAGAAGATAGTAGGGAAATTATGTATTACATATGTTTTTATTTTCTGAAAATTGCATCAAATCTGGTTGTTAAAGTGGAGCAATTACAGTTTCAAATATTGTTATGTGTAAAGCCGTGTAACATAGCGAACACAAACATCAAACTGGAACGTCTGGAACATTTGGTTCGTTCGTATGGACAGCATATTTGAACACGAATGCGAACTTAATTCGAATCAAGTTCGCGCACAACAGTCGTGAACTCTGTTTAATAGCCATTGGATAAGGTCAATTGTGAAGTAGCGAAAGTTTTTGTGTTCGCAGTGATTAACGGAAAACACCGTCCATACTGACGAACAGCGTGTTCGATGTTCGTTAATGGTACGCACGTGTGAACAAAGTTGTTGCGTATCATGCAACGCAACAAATTTGTTCGTATAGTGAGGGTGTAGTGGAAATATCCCACTACCTCGATTGTACATAGTGACGTCATATTTCAGTATAATAATATGCCACAGATATGCATCCTTAATCTGTTACTTGACAGTTTCCCCCTCTACTAGGTTTGGAAAGTTTTTAACTTACTGAATGCTTTTTGGATTTTAAAAATTCTTTCTGCATTTTTGCACAAGTTACTTTTTTGGTAATGAAATAATATAGTCGGTAGGTACAATACAATAACTATCCGAACACAATGAAAAGTTCAAATCTCACATACAGTATATTTTTTTTATCTGTAAGTATTTATCCATCATCTCTTAACTTAGACAGAACTATTATTCCCTAGTCAAAAGAATCCATTATCCAAACTTCAATAAAAACAAAAAAAAAACTGCCTAAAACTAAACCGTCCTTTTCAATTCCCAAAAGAATTAAATATAAATAATGGAACTACCTGTAGATAAAGAATTTGTACCGATTTTTTGCGAGCTCTGTGACCCTTGACCAATATTGGTTGAAGACGTTCGCCCACTTGACATTTATAAGGCTAACAGCGATGCTCAACATTTTTTGATCATCCTAAAAAAAATACGATTGGCTTTATCGTGAGTCATCTTTATTAAAAAAAAAAAAATGAAAAGCTGCGTCACTTCTTGCCTATAAAAAAATCTTGGTTATGCTCTTTTTTAATATCTCAAACAAATACAACAATCAACTCAATATAAGCAGGATATTTTAACAGTAAAAAGAGACTACGAAAACTTAGTTTATCGAATGATTTAAACCTGTGCACCAGCACAAGCAAAGTAATAAATTATGCTATTGAACTGTCTATGGAGTCAATCTCATAAATAAACTAAATTTTTCGGACCTTACCGAGTCGCACTTCGACAAAGATCACAGGTTACCAAAGGTTGACAACTACTGATAAATTGTTCTGTGTCTTTGTCTAACAAAGAAATTAAATGAAAATTTTTCTACAATAATTAACTAATATTTTGTTCTTATATCTTTATGGCTACCACAGAAATGTATCATCATCATCATCACTCAGGCCTCCTCTCTAGGAGAGGGAATGGGCCGTAATCCACCACGCGGGCCCAGTGCGGATTGGTGGATGTCACATGTCTTCGAATTTTTTTGGTTCTAGGACATGCCGGTTTCCTCACGATGTTTTCCTTCACCGTTTTGAGAGCAGATGTTAATCATCTTGATAATAATGGCAAGTATTAATAGTACGTAAATACAGTTATACAACAATGCTTTGATACTTCCACAGCACCGTCATTTGGTGCGCATTGGTAGCTTTGACACCAGGTATTTGGGGTACAAATAATAAAAAAGTAGCCCACTAAATCCTAGTAGACCTCGTCTACAGAAAGTTGTACTACTTTACCGTTATCATTTCCATTGTCATTGGTTGCGCCAATTTGCTATGGTCCGCGACTTTGTTTTTGTAATTTGTTTTTTGGCCTAGCAATCCTATACCATCCGTTTTCCTTCCACCCGCACGACCGCAAGAAATGATTTGACATTTGACGTGTGTGCATCGATTGTGAATGTGACCGCACCGCTAATCGCGCCCGCTCGAAATTACAAGAAAATTGACTATTTTCGTGATCAAATCATTCGAAACTCAACAATAAGTGCAGTGTAGTGCAATACAGAAACTGGCAGTGCTTGAAAGTACGAAGTTCGGGATTCGCCGGCCGGCGCCATGTGGAACCTTCGAAGTCTAAAGGTCAGTGTTCCTTCCTAAATACATTTATCCCATTCCTTCTAATACATTTATCCCATTAATAAACGCTAGACGCAGTACCTGCATATTGTTAACAAACCTTAGATCGCTTTTTAAATCTACAGTCCACAAAGCAAAATTCGCGCAACCATTACTTTTTGGTCCATACGAGCCGGATCGTGAATCATTTTCTTGTAATTTCGCAATATAGTATTTGTTCCATAGGGAATAAACGCAACGCGCCTGTTTACCTAGATATAATAGTAGAAAACCCGCATCTAGGCATTTAGGCAACTATACGTTATTTCGCTCGTATAGTTAAAGTGTCATTGTTAATTACGGTACCTACGCCGTCAACCGCACCGCATAATTATAGTTAGCTACGTAAATATCAGCGTAGATATAAATCGATCGCATTCTTTTTCTTGACAAAATTCATTCGGAAGTCCTACAAATTGCATGTAGGTAGACGCATTTCAAAAATACCCGTTCATTGTTGAGTGAACATTTGTAGGAAACGGATAAACCATAGATTATATACGCATATGTTATTCCGTTCGTTCGCCGTTCACTTTGTTGTTTACAATATAACCATATTGTTATCTGATAATTATCGCTTACTTAATAATTCGTTAAGTGTTTGTTTGAGTGTATAGTGTGAATATATCAAAACAAGATGTCTCTTAAGGGAACCAAGGTTAGTACTGATTTAAAGGTTCAGTTAAAGCTTTTATACGCTAAAAGGGACTCGCAGTTTTCACGTGTTCAATCGATTTGTGATAAATCTTCGCAAACCTCGGATCTGGCGATTAGAGATGCTTTCTTGTGTTCGTTGGAAACTTTAGATAGTTTGCGCGCGGATTTTGAATCTACAATTAATAATATAAACATTTTAGAGTTGGAATTAAATCCTGATTACTGTGTGAGTTATCAGGCATTGTCGTCCTTTGATGACTTGTATTGTCGTATCAAACGTATTGCTAGGAGTTTAGAGACTCCCCCCCCCGCGAGTGGTTTATCCAACCCTCCTCGCGAACGCCCACGATTGCCGCCAATTCAAATACCTGAATTTAATGGTGACATTCGAAATTGGAATTTATTTATAGATAGTTTCGAAAATATAATACATAGGAACACATCGCTGACAGATCACGAGAGATTGCATTATCTCGTAGAAAAATTGACCGGTAAGGCAAAGGCTGTCTGTGCTGGAATTACGTTTAGCGCTGAAAATTACAATTTAGTTTTGAACACTTTAAAAACAAAATACGAAGATAAGCGATTAGTAGCCACCGCATATTTAGATCAATTATTCGATTTGAAAAGTTTTTCCGTTTGTAACGATCATAATTTAGAGAAGTTTTTAAATATTTTCGCATCATCTGTTCGTGCAGTAAAGAACCTAAAGGTCAATGACCTCTGTGACTTTTTGTTTTTGTATATCGGTTTAAAGAAATTAGATCCTGAAACTGTTCGTCTGTTTGAAACGACTCAGCGCGGTAAAGAAATACCTAAGTTCGAAGATTTAGAATCTTTTATTCGCGACCATATTAAGGTGTTGCAGCGCACGTCGGCACGTCATGAAGCCACGAATAGGACAGGTTCCGATCGCCGTATAGACGCGTCATCGAAGTCAGTCAAGACTGCACATACGCTAGTTAATACCGCCTCAACACCTGACTGTTCTCTGTGTAAGGGTAGCCATACACAGCTGTACAAGTGTTCGGAATTTCAGAGATTATCGCCTAGTGATCGTTACAAGTTTGTCCGCACTAATAATTTGTGTTTTAATTGTCTAAGTGACAAACATCTGGTTACGTCATGTAACAGTGGTGGTAGCTGTCGTAAATGTCTAGCTAGACATCATACCTTCTTACATTTTGAGAGTAGTAAGCTGCCATCGCAGCAGCAGCCTGCGCAGACGCGCGACGCTTGTGACGCGCGGCCTGCTGCAAGTGCAAACGACGTAACATTGTGTTCGCTTTCCGCCGCTGGTACTCAAATCACTACCGTTTTACTTGCGACCGCGCAAGTTGTCATTGTAGATGCCTTTGACAAGCCGCACACCGTTCGAGCGCTACTAGATGGCGCTTCCCAGAGTAATTTTATTACTCGGGATTGTTGTCAACGCCTTGGTTTTGGTTTTAATAATTGGTCATCCCGCTCAGAAGTGAAAGGTTTTGGAGGTTTAAAGGCAACCATTCACGGTTCCATTAAAATAATATTTAGTTCACGTTTTAATCGTAATATTTCGTTTGAAATGGATTCGCTAGTCGCAGATAAGATTACGGAACGGTTGCCCACGGTACCGGTTGACACGTCCATGCTGACGGAGTTTAAGAACTTGCAGTTAGCCGACGGAAATTACGCTTTCCCTGGAGATATCGATCTATTGATCGGTGCTTCGATTCTCCCGCATCTCCAGTTATCACGTAAAATTCAAGGTCTTCCGATGTACCCCGCTCCGCACGCACTGGAAACAGTTCTCGGGTTTGTTATAGTTGGTTCCGCACCCGCTTGTTCAGTTAGTTACTCGACTGTGTCGCACTGTTGCACCGTCGAGCCGCCGCTTGAGTCTACCATCCGCAAGTTCTGGGAGATTGAAGAGGTCAATGTCCCGCCTATTCTCAGCCCTGAGGATCAGGTCACTGAGGAGATTTATACCCGCACGACTACTCGTGATAAAGATGGTCGTTATGTTGTCGCGCTCCCTTTCAAGGGTGATATTTTTTCGCTCGGTGGCTCCCGTGCCTCCGCAGAGGAAAATATATTCCATGTCGCTGGAACAGAAAACCCAGCTGATTGTCTCTCACGTGGTTTGCTTCCTGCGCAAATTTTAAATCGTCCGCTTTGGTTTTGTGGTCCTCCCTGGCTTCATGCCGCTCCTAACGAGTGGCCAAGTGCTCCGTTTGGCCCCGCTACTGTTTCAGAGCCACCCGAGGAGAAGAAACATACGCTTGTAGTATCAGTTCCGCGTGAAGAGTCAGTTGTTTTGTTGTTGTCTAATCGAGTCTCGTCTTGGTCGAGACTATTACGCTGTGTAGTTTATGTCCTAAGATTTTTGAGATTATTACCATCGCGTGGTTCCATAATCGCAGCTGATTTGGATAGAGCTGAATCAGTTGTACTTCGAGAGTTGCAGAAATTTTATTTTTCAATAGAATTTCGTAGTTTAGAATCACATAAACCTTGTAGTCCCGCACTTCAACATTTGAAGCCATTTTTGCAAGACGGACTCATTCGTGTCGGTGGCCGTCTGCGAAATGCTAAGTTAGAGTTTGAACAAATGCATCCAGTAGTTCTACCACGCAGGGATCACGTTTTGGATTTGTTGGTGGACTATCACCATAAGGTGAATTGTCACGCTGGTCCCGATTTATTAATGTCCATTCTTCGACAGAAGTACTGGATACTTTCCGCTCGCAATTTGATACGCGCTAGAGTGCACAGATGTGTGCCCTGCTTTAAGCTCCGCCCGCGTTTCAACGCGCCGGAAATGGCCGACCATCGTTCTTGTCGTGTTGTACAGACGGTGAAACCTTTCATACATACTGGGACGGACTATGCTGGACCGTTTAAAGTCACTGTTGCCCGTGGTCGTGGTATACGTTCCACAAAGGCATACATTTGCCTATTCGTTTGTATGACAACTCGTGCGGTTCACATAGAGTTAACCAGTGATTTGAGTACGCAGGGTTTTATGTCTGCATTTAAACGATTTTTATCTCGCCGTGGTCCCGTTAAGCGCTTATACTCTGACAACGGCACAAATTATGTTGGAGCGCGACGCAATATTTCGGAATTACATACATTCTTACGCTCCAAGTACTACCAAAGTGAATTCGCCCATGTCTTAGCTGAGAATCGCATTGATTGGTGTTTTAATACGCCAGCAGCTAGTCATTTTGGTGGCAATTGGGAGGCGAATATTAAAAGCCTTAAGTCGCACCTGTTTCGGGTCATAGGCGAACAGATTCTCTCGTACGAGGAGTTGAGCACTGTACTCGCTCAGGTAGAGGCGTTGATGAATACGCGTCCGTTGTGTCGGACTTTGTCTAGTGATCCATCGGAGCCACTAGCGTTGACGCCGGCTCACTTCTTGACGACGACTCCTCTTAAATATTTGCCCGCTTTAGATGTCGAGACTGACAAACTGCAGCTCCACCCGCGTCACGCTCTGCTAGATAGCTTAGTTCAGTCCTTTTGGAAGCGATGGAGGACAGATTATCTGCATACGCTGCAGTCGCGTCAAAAGTGGAACACTCCTTCAGATCCAGTCACAGTCGGTACTGTGGTGATACTGAAGACTGAGAGTGCGCCTCCTCTGCACTGGCCTCTTGGTGTAGTGGAAGAAGTTTTTCCGGGTTCGAACGGAATAACGCGAGTCGTAAAAGTTAAAACCGCAACTGGATCGTACCTGCGTCCGGTTATTCGCCTCTGCCCTCTGCCTAATCAGTAGTAGTGGCATAGTTAGTTATAAGTTGTTTCGCTACCTAGTATTGATAGTTTAGATTAGTAATAGGGTTTAGTTTCGCTTTTGTTTTTTTTCTTTTCTTTGAAGGTAACCCTTCAAACCCGGGGGGAATGGTTGCGCCAATTTGCTATGGTCCGCGACTTTGTTTTTGTAATTTGTTTTTTGGCCTAGCAATCCTATACCATCCGTTTTCCTTCCACCCGCACGACCGCAAGAAATGATTTGACATTTGACGTGTGTGCATCGATTGTGAATGTGACCGCACCGCTAATCGCGCCCGCTCGAAATTACAAGAAAATTGACTATTTTCGTGATCAAATCATTCGAAACTCAACAATAAGTGCAGTGTAGTGCAATACAGAAACTGGCAGTGCTTGAAAGTACGAAGTTCGGGATTCGCCGGCCGGCGCCATGTGGAACTTTCGAGGTTAAAGGTCAGTCCTTCTAATACATTTATCCCATTAATAAACGCTAGACGCAGTACCTGCATATTGTTAACAAACCTTAGATCGCTTTTTAAATCTACAGTCCACAAAGCAAAATTCGCGCAACCAGTCATGCTGTTGATCCTACTTTTGTAATTTTCGTGAGCAAACAAAGTAACATTTTTCATGTTTATTAATTTACTTGCGAGTGTTCGCCCAACGGCTTTACCCACGTGGAACTACATATAAAGCTTATATGCATAGTAAGCCTTTTAATTTTCCAACTGCTGGAATTTAGGCCTCCTCTCTAGGAGAGGGAATTCACTACGCGGGCCCAGTGCGGGTTGCTGGATGTCACATAACTTCGAATTTTAATTCCAGGACTGCCGGTTGATCAGTGCACCATACGTTTTGTAAACATCTCCTTTGTCGGAATACACTAATCATAAGCGAGTTCAAACTTCGATCCACACTTAGCCAATTTTTGGGTGACTCTCATGTGTCCACTACCTTTTTTGTAGGCTTTTTTTTTTTTTTACCGTAGGTAAAATCATCCAATGACAAATCCCGCCCTTGGGCGGAGCGGGAAATAGTGTCAGACTCTTACTGACTAAAAACCTACCCTGTTCCTTCCCTGCTTTAGTTCCAGGGCCCTGGTATGCATTTTCATACCTTCCCAGAGCCCCAGACTAGGCCTCGACCCTACTGGGCCCCTACGGTTTGCTGACAACTCCTTGAGGCGCACGGGAACAGTGCGCGCCGTAAACGACTTGGGCTCGGTCCGGTCTGTTACCGGACAAACGGACAGCGAGCTACCCATTGCCCGCCGTCCGCAAGCCCGCGTCTACGGTGGCCGGAAATTTGGATCGGAGTTACGGCGGCGGCTGCAGCGTGAGCGCCGTTGCCTGATACGGTCAGCCTCCTCCTTTGCTAGCATTACTGCTTCGCAGAAGGAGGCGACCGCCTGCCACTCCTCCTCGCTCCAGAGCATGGCTTGAACCAAGCTCCGGCGCGAGAGATCGCCTCCGATTGCCCCCACGAGGACACGGCGATGCTCTTCCCAAGCGGGGCACACCTCTACCGTGTGCTCCACCGTGTCCACCGGGCGTTTCGCACAGTGACGACACCCGGGCGTCACCTCCGCACGGATCTTGTACAGGTACGGCCCGAACTTGCCATGTTCGGTTAGTACCTGCGCCATGCGGAAGGTTATGACGCCGTGAGGCCTTTCCAGCCACGCCTCAAAGAGGGGCCTTACCGCCTCAATCGTGGCGTGCCCAGCACAGGGTTGCGACAGTCGTTCTCGCCATTTCACCATGAGATCTCGCCGGAACTCTGTCCGCCAAGCCGCGACTTGTCGCGGCAGCGGGGATTCGCCCCGGCGTTGCATCTCCACGCGCAGATCGTGCATGCGTGCAAGGACTGTTGCCTCCAGATCCCCCCTTTTTTGTAGGCTGGATCCGCGCTTGATCTGCCAACCATATCATAACAGAATTACGTAACAAATAATTTTCTATCGCCCAAAGCAATTATTATAAAAAGGTACTTATGGGTATAATAGGTACAATACCTTAATAAAATACACTCATGTAATAAAGGCAATATAATTGGTACCTTCAAGTACCATTGAACTAAGGGTCAAAAAGTTTGATGTCCAAATCAGAAACCGACCTTTCGATTATATAAAGCAATGTAAAGCGCTATTGGTCGATATGAGCCAATGGTGTATAAGTTGACCAATTTAACTTTGTAGCGACACTACAAATTGTTAAGTTTTGTTTGAACGAGTCATCGCGGCCTGCGATGTAAGGACCAAGTGCAAGTAATGGTTGTATCATCATCAAAATCATTTCAGACAAAAGACGTCCACTGTTGGACATAGGCCTCCCCCAAGCGTCGCCACAATGATCGGTCCTATGCGTCTCGCATTCATTGGACTCCAGCGACCCTAACCAGGTCATCGGTTCACCTTGTGGGAGGCCTTCCAACGCAGCGTCTTCCAGTACGCGGCCGCCATTCCAGAACCTTTCGGCACGAACAGCCATCTGTATAATGTTTGTGTAATGGTTGTATATAAAATTTTATTTTTAGTTATCTTAGGAACTATTTTCGAATTTGACCACTGCTACCAGTACAGTATCGTGGCTGCGTTCACACTCCTATCGTTTCGGGTCTGGGTATTTTGGATAGGTATGTGAGTTTACATACGCAAGATATACAGAACCGAAACAACTATCAGTTGGCCATATTTGTTCCGAATAGGAATGATGTCATGCGACAAGTTTCCAGACTAGTCTCTTTCGGAGAAGTCAGGCTCATTCTGCCAGCTACAACTGCGTCTGCTGCCAAATTGGAAGCTATCCAGTGGGTTGCGAGGTTCTCCTTTTGATCGTCTAGCTTATGGTAGATGTGTCAAATTGCGTAATCAATATTATCATCAAGAAAAACCCGAGATCCACCACAGCAACCGGTCCTGTGCATCTCGCCTCCATTGGATTCCCGCTGTCCTTATCAAGTCATCCGGTTCAACTCGTGAGAGCCCTTCAATCACTACATCTTCCAATGCGCGGCCGCTATTTTAGAACCTTACATCTTCATTGACCATCTGTTCTGTGCCTTTCCACTGTCACTTAAGTTTGGCGATTCTTCGAGCAATATCGGTAACCTTGGGTCTCCTGTGGATATCTTCAAAAGTTACTTACTAATTACTATTTTATCGTAAGCCATCATGAACTAGCACTCAAAGCTTCAAAGACTTTTCTGGTTCTCTACGGACTAATTCAATCTCTTTCAATCTACTTAATCCCGTCCCTCATCGCCTATACATAAAAATAAAATTGAAGTGTTCGTTTTTGATATTCATATGTTTATTTTTGATTATTTTTTTTAATAACGAAGCATAATATTCTGAATTAGGTGACTGTTTGGCCTCGTATTGAGCGTAAACTTTTTAGAGTACTTAAAAAAAAATACACTAAAAACAACTCTAATGCAACTTTTAAAATTGTCTTTATGTTAATAAGTACCTATACATATTATCGATTAACAAGACCTTATCAAATATACATAAATATAAGAGGCTTGAATGCCACGACTATTATCAACGTTGGGTCTTGCTTCAAATACACATAGTTTTACACAATTACTTTAATTCACATAGTCTGCTTTTTCTGGTTAATCTTCGAAATAACTTGACCAATTTTGACGGAACTTTCATTGGTACATAGTATAGCTGATGTTATACGTCTTTTGGCTGAAATGATGATGATGATTAGATGGCATTTTATTTTGCGGGCTTGCGGACAGCGAGCAATAGGTAACTCGTTTTCCGACCGTCCGGTAACCGACCCGACCGAACCCAAGTCGTCGACGGCGCGTATCGTTCCACACGTGCCTCAAGGAGATGAAGATGTCAGCAAACCGTAGAGCCAAAGCTGGGTCGAAGCCTATTGGGGCCATGGGAAATATGAAAGCCTAACCCGGGGCCCTGGAATGAAGGCAAATAAGGAATAGGAGTGGGTTTTAGTCAGTAAAAGTCTGAAACTATCTCCCCCCCCCCCCCCGAGGGTAGATGTAATTGAATGATTGTCCCACCAAAAAAAAAGTCATTTGATTTTAGAAAAATAATTAGGGTTTCGCAAAAAAAAATCTTCTTCAAAATTGTGACATTATTCTACGCGGGTAAAGACGGCAATACCTGCTTTTTTTATAATAAAATTCCTCTTCCATCCTTTCCAGCTTATTTTCACAAGACTAAAACCAAATCCTTGGGCAAGTATATAATCAAAAGGCCTATAAGACTTACTTTAACTTTACTTACTTTTTTCAAAGGAAGGTATCCACGTTGAAAAGCCCTTGAAGCTATTTTCGTTCCTAGCCAGCGTCGATAAAAATGGCAAAAATAATTTTATCTTTGGTCGGAATCGTGAGTACAATCCGTCATCTGTTAGAAGTATAATAAATAATAAATGGATAAGCTATCTTCGGCTTTTAGACTGCCAAGAAGGATAAGATCCTGAAAAAAATCATCCTACTTTCGTATAAATACTAAAATTAAAGCTACACTGCACATACCGTGTGTTCCACATACGCCGATCTGAGCGCGTCGGTCTCCATACATTTGATATGGAAACTTAGACTTGTAGAGCTACACTTGATCCACGCCTCGCGACGTCGTTCTACGTAAAAATCAGGCGTGTTACACGTGTGCGTCGGTCTAATGTAGTTCTAGCTTTATGCGTATCTACTTTTAACGGACATTTTTTTTTTTTAAATACTAAACTGTCTTCCTTTCTTCTTGGTTTCGTTTATGGATTGATGATTGAGTCGGTATATGGTTTTAAAATTAAAACCATATACTCAGGTAAGCGGGCCCTTGAAGCAGTGAAAAAGTCAAATTTCTCAGTTAACGACAAAAAAAGATTCGGCCATTTATGTCGCCAAAAAACGTATATTTCGACATTCTCAAGGGAATCAAAAATCATAGGGTACTTACTTCCCTTTGACCTAGAACCCTGAAATTTGGCATGCAGTAAGGTCTCATAGTCCAAGTATTGGAATAAATCTGTAAACTATAAATTTGTAGTTACGTCACAAAAAAAAATATACTTTTTTTCGATTCGGAAAAATATTCGAGACTCGATTCAGTAAGTATTTGAACTGTTTACAAAAGTTAGTTTGTACGGAACCCTCGTTGTGCAAGTCTGACTCGCACTTGACCAGCTTTTTTATTATTTTTCTTTTAGGTACGCATTCCGTGTGGCTCGTACTTGGCAGCCATTTTCTTTACCATTCGACACGTAATCTGAAATCATTTGATTTACTCACAGTCCTTGTGAAGGATAGCAAACTCATCTGCTCCAGTTCAGAAAACAAAACCAAATGACTCATCTTAAATTATAACTTGAACCAAGACGATGAACCACGTTATACATTTCCAGTATAACTTGACCTGATATAGTAACGACTTTCTGTACAACAACAGGTCAACTTATACTGGGAATGTGTAGCTACATGATAAGTTAAATATGTCCAGAATAAGTTGAACTAGCTTGAACACGTTTTTTGTGCAAAGAAAGGTCAGCTTAAATTGAACATTACTTAAAGTGTGTCCACGTTAGCTGATTATTATCAGATTTTCGTAATATTTTTGCCAACAGTAAGCACCATCATCCATGCAATCTTTCAAGATAGCTGATCAAAATGGCGATGACACAGAAATTCGAGATAATCTTTCAGATCTCACGAATTCGAGACGAACTGTCTCGCCTAATCTAGATGTTACTGCCTTTGTCTATTTTGTAATAGCATTGTTTATTCTAGGTTTCAGGACATCTAAGACAATGAAAGATTTAGTATCAAACTTTGAAAATATATACTCTCTGAATGATTTATTAAACTCCGCTTTGTAAGAGGTGATGTCAGAAATGTCAATAGTTTTGTAGGCAATGTCAACGGTTTCATGATTTAGGTACTTTTTTGTGATTTGGTGAGATGAGATGTCCCACTTCTCTCGCTCGAAATTAATTTCTTCCACTCTAGGTGGAGCGAGTGGAAGTGTCATAATATTACTGGCTAAAACTCTCGCGTATTCCTTCAGTTGCCTTTTGCGTTTCAAGGCCACAGTAACTCTTTCAATCGTTTCCACGGCCCTAGTATTTACTGACATCTCTTGAAGGCATGCGTGGAACACTTTAGCACTGTTGACTCAGGTGGTAGCCTATTGCTCGGAGTCCGCAAGCGCGCGCCTATGATGCAATGGCGGTGAATCGCCCTGCGAATCTTGACGCCACTGTAGGTACACACGGTGGCGGCTGGGGCGTGTGGATGTCCATTTCCTCACAGTTGCAGCCATCTCTTTCGCTCTCATTACTGCTTCGGAAAGGAAATGGTTGTAACCAGGACCAGACGAGAGAGATAGCCGCCACCCATCGCCTCCATGAGGACATAGCAATGCATCGCTTAAGTAGGGCAGACATCTACCGTAGGCTCTACCGCATCCCGATCCACACAATCGTGACACCTGGGCGAGTCCATTACAGCCTACCCTGCCTATCTTGCCGTGCACGTTACTTGCTACCTTCATAGTAAACAAATACCTGTAACTACATCATAACGTTCCACAAACCCTCGCATTACGTCCAAAGCCTAGTTTAATGCCTTATTTGTCATTGTGCTCATCCACGGTCACACCTTGGTCTTGACCGTCAGAACTCGTTCCAGTGAACAAACTCAAAAATAATTACGCAAGTACAAGGTCACTGCACACCCTCCGTGCCGTAACGGTATCATATTAACTTTGTAATGGGTATTACGTATGGTATCACGCCTTAATCTGTCCTAGCTCAGAGGACACCGGTGTCCTCTCACATGCACGCCACTATAGGCCTTAATTCCGATGTTTAGAGTCTACTTTTGTATGAACAAGTTGGGTAGTTGTGGATCGAAGTGTTAAGTGTGGCGCTGAATTTTTAGAAAATGCTTGGCTTTAAATCGCGCTGTATCTGTATTGACAGATACAACGCGTTTCAAAGCCAAGCATTTTCAAAGCAAAGAAAATATGAAAATTTGTTTATTGTGTAATAGCTTCGTTTGTCCTAGTTTTCAGGACATTTAAGATAATGAAAGATTTAGTATCAAACTTTGAAAATATTTGAATGATTTATTAAATTCCGCTCTGTAAGAAATGATGTCAGAAATGTCAATAGTTTTGTTGTTTTTAGAAAATGATTGGCTTTGAAACGCGTTGTTTCTGTCAATCATGCAAAGAAAGAAAATATGAAAAATATCTATTAAAAATGACGCAATTTTAAGACTAGTTTATAATATAATTATAATAATCATTACTTTCTGGAAAATATGCGTCACGTCACCGCAAAACGGCCAAATTCGAATGCTCAACAAAATGCAGTAGTCCCATGCATCATAATGAATCATCATCATCTTCCTACCCTTGTCCCGTTTTATTTGGGGTCAGCGCAACACGTTTTTTTCTTCCACTTTGTCCAAAAATGAATAATATATTTTTTTTTTCAATAGCCTATTGTATGACCCACTGCTGGGCAAAGGCCTCCCCTTTTTCCTTCCAAGCTTTTCTGCCCAGAGCGATCTTCGGCCAAGTTTATCCTGCTAACACGATCAGATCGTCACACCACCTTCTTCGTGGTCGTGGCGACCTCTCTCAGGTGTCCAGTGAGTGACAACCTTCGCCCATCTGTCCGGGTCCATTCGTGCGATGTGGCCTACCCACTCCCACTTCAGCCTGGCTGTTTTTTATCCGATATCTGCTATTTGAGATACAGGGCACAGCGTGAAGTTTCTAACCCGATCTATTCGCTTAACACCTATTATGCTGCGCTCTATTTCCCTTGAATAATAATAAGTTTTTATTCAAATAAAAATGTTTAAAAAATATATATGCCGGATCCGGCGTTGATTTGTAGACAACAAAACAAGGCACGCCATCTAGTGGCGACTAGAAGAAATAGAGGTGGCGCGCCTAGACAGAGTCAGCCGTTTCCGCTTTGGGTACGAGCTTGGAGAGGGAGAATCCGCCGAGTACAGCGGACACTCTCAGCCAGGCCGTCGCAGAGTCAAGACGTTCTGAAACTGTCCGTTTTGTTGTTTGTACCTACCTAATAACAGTGCACTGTACCGAAATGTATTGAGAAGTAAACGTATTCAGTTCCTAACCGTTTTTATTCATTGCACGATACCCACGTAGGCCCACCTGGTAGATGACCAGAGCTCGAACCATCCTGAACGAGCCGTCATCAGAACTGGGATAAAATCGTGCAATTGAATTGACAAGATGTGTGAGCAACAGTTACGAAACACTGAAGAAAATTGGCGGTTATTATTCGAAATCGAAAATGAAGACCCGGATCGAAGCATGGACTTGAATGGTCTGATTAGGTTTTTTCTGGGGTTTTTCCCTAATCCTGAGCAACAAATGTTGGACCATGGTAACGTTGTACCCCCAGAGAGCAAACTACAACGTTCTACGCAGATTGTGAATCTGCCCGAATTCGACCCGGAGAGACAAGTAGCAGATCAGAAATCACTATGGAAAATTTAGACATAGGCAGGCTGAAAACAAGAATATTCATACTTCAAGATCTCCGGCAACGAGGCAGCAAGATTGGCCTGGATTGGCCCTGGAAAGCAAGGTCACATGGAGATGTTTGGGTGGAGATCCGGAGCCCTGATGGAAGAGCCGCGGTAGCAACAGTGGCGCCAAGGCATTACGCAGCGAGCAACGGGTGTATGGGTCGTCGATCCTTCATCAGAAAAAGGTCAGGTATTCACATTCCATTTTGATTCTGGAGCCGAGTGCTCTTTCGTTAAGGATGACACCCTCTGTCATATAAATTTAGGGGTAGACGTAATACAAAGGATGGCAATATTGACAGGTTTAGATAACGTATGACAGTCTAGTGTAGGTACTTGGTACTGTTAATTAATTTTGTAGTTAAAATTGATAATAGCTTAATCGAGATTTTATTGCGTTTTGCCCAACATTCATTTGCGAGATGATATTATCTTAGGCCGTGAAAAATTGTCGCAAGGGTTTAGTTCCAGTAGTGTGTCCGCGATACATTTTAAAATTGCTTAGTTTACGACGTTAACAATTATAATCAAAACAACCCTCAGATGCTCGTAGAAGAAAAAAAAAAAAAATAATGAGTGAGCGGGTAGGCCAATTATTTGTGTGTAATTATTATTTGACCAAGTAATGTGGTGTTTGCTAGGCCAGCTCTTTCCGTTAAAAACAAACGTGATAGTCCGTGACGTTATTGACTTCTACGTGTCGTAGGACATAAATCTGCTGTTGTTTCGATGTTGAATCGTCGGTTATTTGGATTGTTTTATAACCGGTAGGCGTTAAACGCGTGTAACAAAAAGTGAACTTATTCGTTTAATTGACTCGTCTTTGACTGTATAAAGACGACAATAGTGGTTTAGCGTAAAAGAATTAAAAGTAATGCGTGAGGGGGTAGACAAATTAAAAAATAATGCGTTAATGGTGAATGAATTATTGTGTGCAAATTATTCGATCAAGTAATTCGGTGTTTGTTAGTTTAGTTCTTTTGATTTAAAAAAAAAAACGACGGGTCAGATATAATGTGCAAAGATTGCTGTAAACTAAATAAAATCGTGCATAACGGTATTCGTTACCAATGATCTGAGACAAAGTAACTCGTTTACATAGTGCGCCTTATTTTACAAAATTAGATTATGTATCAGGCTTTCAGTAGTGCATATGACGGCGGACGGCCAGTACAAACATTTGAAGTTTAGAAATGCGATCTGAGTTTTCTAACGGACAATTGTTATTGTCCTAAGCTGATCGGTAAATACCTACTTCATAGTTTGAGTTGTCGATATTTTGATTATTTTGGAAACTGTTGAGTTCGCGATCGCGTCGGGACACTTGAAGTAGTTTTGAGAACGTCGACTAAAGCCGGATTAACGTTACATTTGAAAAAGTGGAACTTTGTTTTTGATAATGAAATTTAAGTTACGGGGCTTAATCCGTGGCGGATGATGCCATTCGGTATGGTTGGATCCTAGGCGGGTGATGTCAGGTTGCGAGGCTAGATCCAAGGTGAGGTGATGCCACTGCGTGCGGCTAGATCCTAGCAGGTGATGCCACTGGATGTGGCTAGATCCTATACGTGTGATTTCACTGTGTGTGACTAGATTTTTGACTGGTGATGCCAAGTAAGGAGACTAGATCCAAGGCGGGTGAGATCATGGGATATGGCTGAATCTAAAGCGGATGATGCCCTGTAATAGTGCCACATGCGACTTCTTGTCACGAAATCATTTCTTATCGATTTTAGTCGCGCGTTCTCTACCGTTGATGACGAAACGTGATGTAGACCCCTAGGTGTATTTAAATATCGTGAGAGATTTTGCGTTACGCAATTTAAAAAGTGTAGTATTTGAATAAAAGGGTAGGTTTGATTTGACGAAGGTAGAAGTGGACATATTTTCGGTATGTTTAGATTAGAGACGAAAAGAGCAATTAAACTAAGTTAGATCCATTTAAAGATTCGTTTGAAATAATAAAGACAGGAGGAAAATCAGCGCATAACTGATAAAATTGGGGTACAGTAAAGTAGTCGACATAATGAGATAAATTAAGTTCACACGATGATTAAACTGTAGGAGATTTGATTTATAGCCGTAGCTTAATAGAAATCAATATCCAGTGGTCACATTAGTCTGTGAGTACCTACGCAGTATTGCGATTAAATCGTGACTTGGCGATCCTGGAGGGATGCGCAGGTATGGTTGAGTAACTAGAGGTTACTGGGCTATGAGTAGCCAGAAATCACACGTAAAGCTAAATGATTAATGTTTTGGATTATTTTGATTGGTTGTGTGTATTGTAAAGGTACCTACCACGATAGGTTAAGAAATATGCCAGAAAGCCATGTACCAGTCGAAGTAGATAGTGATCACAGTGGTTATGAGCGAGCCTAAGTTGTATGGAGCACGCGAAAGTTTCTCTGTCGGGAGTAGTAAAGTTGATGGTTCTAGTAGCTATGGTTAGCTCTGATGGAAGTCATGGTCTCTGTGACCGTTGTGAGTAGTTGACGTGGTCAACAGGATGGTTCTAGTAGCTAGTACGTGCGCGTTTAGCTCTGATGGAAGTCATAATGAGTGATATACAATGTGATCCACGGCGTTGGCCGGTGGTGGATGCACATGTGAGAGAGCAATTGTGATTGGTGTTCGGCAATGAGTGCCGTGGCGTTAGAGTGGTTTACTTGTGGGGGCTCCTAAGGCTTTATGATGAGAACAATGAACGTTGGTACATGACTGGATGACAATTTCTACTACCCGATTTATTTTTATTTTGGTTTATTGAGTAAAGTGTGAATTGTTCTAACATTGACCGATTGACTGAACCGTGTTACGGGTTCGATTCCCGCACGGAGTGGACGTTTGTGTGACCTGTAGATGGTCACTCATGGTCAAGATGTGAATTGATGGTTTTATGTGTGTGAGTTTGCGTGCTTGGGAGCGCACTCACGATGCGAGAGTGGTTCCAGGTGTTTGTCAGGAGTGACCGAGCTATATGATACTGCGAGATGTATTTTGTTTCAGAGTAACACACAGAGATGGACGCCTTGTTGGAACTTCTCGTCAGTGGACATCTTCCAGCTGAGGTGGTGATGATGACTAACACACGGGGACGTGTGTCTCGCAGGATGGCCGTGCCGGATCCGGCGTTGATTTGTAGACAACAAAACAAGGCACGCCATCTAGTGGCGACTAGAAGAAATAGAGGTGGCGCGCCTAGACAGAGTCAGCCGTTTCCGCTTTGGGTACGAGCTTGGAGAGGGAGAATCCGCCGAGTACAGCGGACACTCTCAGCCAGGCCGTCGCAGAGTCAAGACGTTCTGAAACTGTCCGTTTTGTTGTTTGTACCTACCTAATAACAGTGCACTGTACCGAAATGTATTGAGAAGTAAACGTATTCAGTTCCTAACCGTTTTTATTCATTGCACGATACCCACGTAGGCCCACCTGGTAGATGACCAGAGCTCGAACCATCCTGAACGAGCCGTCATATATATATTAAGCCAACAGTAACAATGTTTTCCATACAATTAGTGCCTAAAAATATTATTAAAATTAAAATATTATTAATGGCGCAATTAATTGCAAAGTTGAATAGCGGCCCGCCTAATCTAGGTTAATTATAACCTGTGTTTCAGGTTATAATATGATAATGATACAAGTCTAGAGGTGGTTAATAATCTTCTTTATCCTTTTTTCTTTTACATCCGAAAACCATGAAACAAAGTTTCCTGTATCGCCTCGACCGGTGAAAGACAAATTGATAAAACACTTCCTTAATATGATTTAATGGTAATTTTTAGGTAAATCTTTAATTCTTCTAGTCAATACTACACATTTGGAATCCGACTGTCAAAGTCTTTGTTTGAGTTGATTCGCCACTTCTTATTGCGAAAATACTCGTAAATAGATTGAAAACTTTATATTTTTACACGACTGCCCCAAAAAAGGAATGCTATCGCAGTCGGGGAGTCGCGTAGGGGCCCAGCAGGGTTGAAGCCTACTGGGGCCATGGGTAATGTGAAAGTGAACCCCGGGGCCCTGAAACGAAGACAAAGAAGACACAGGAGTGACTAAAACCCCAAGTCAGTAAAAATCTGACACGCCTTTCTGTTCTGCCCAAGGGCGGGAGATATCATTGGATAGTTTTCCCACCCAAAAAGAAAGAAATGCCTCTGTAACTTTTTCGATCCCAATAAAATTTACTGAATGATAGATTAAATAACTTGAAAAAACTACTATATCTCAGAAACCTAGATAATTACGTAGCCCTAATATCGTGAAGCAAAACAGGCGTCCAAATTGTACTTAGTATCTACTTCTAAATCCAATAAATCATATTATTGGAGCGTAAAAAGAAAGTATCAGAGGTTATTTTAATTTCAGTGTAACTCGTACCAAATTATTATTTGAGGTCGACGAAATCTAATTTCAAATTGAGGTGAACACCTATTTCTTCCAATAGGAAAACATTCAACCTACATTATATTTTAAAAAAATTCTAGAGTCGGCTTCTAGTCTACCCAGGTTAGCCCGAATACCAGTATTTTACGTGGCAAAACTGCCTATTTGATCTCCACATCCTGTAAATGGATAATACGATAATTGGTTGCGCCAATTTGCTATGATCCGCGACTTTGTTTTTTGTAATTTGTTTTTTTGGCCTAGCAATCCTATACCATCCGTTTTCCCTCCACCCGCACGACCGCAAGAAATGATTTGACATTGACGTTTGTGCATTGTGAATGTGACCGCACCGCTAACACGCCCGCTCGAAATTACAAGAAAATTGGCTATTTCGTGTTCCAACCATTCAGAACTCAACATAAGTGCAGTGTAGTGCAATACAGAAACTGGCAGTGCTTGAAAGTACGAAGTTCGGGATTCGCCGGCCGGCGCCATGTGGAACTTTCGAGGTTAAAGGTCAGTGTTCTTTTCCTAGTTTCCGTCCCATGCCAGGCACAGTATCTGCATATTGTTAATAAACCTTAGATCGCTTTTTAAATCTACAGTCCACACAGCAAATTCGCGCAACCATTACTTTTTTGGTCCATACGAGCAGGATCGTGAATCATTTTCTTGTAATTTCGCAATATAGTATTTGTTCCATAGGGAATAAACGCAACGCGCCTGTTTACCTAGATATAATAGTAGAAAACCCGCATCTAGGCATTTAGGCAACTATACGTTATTTCGCTCGTATAGTTAAAGAGTCATTGATAATTACGGTACCTACGCCGTCAACCGCACCGCATAATTATAGTTAGCTACGTAAATATCAGCGTAGATATAAATCGATCGCATTCTTTTTCTTGACAAAATTCATTCGACCATCCTACAAATTGCATGTAGGTAGACGCATTTCAAAAATACCCGTTCATTGTTGAGTGAACATTTGTAGGAAACGGATAAACCATAGATTATATACGCATATATTTAATCGAGAAATTGGGTAATATTCACTCATTGATTCAGGTTGTTCCGTTCGTTCGCCGTTCACTTTGTTGTTTACAATATTACCATATTGTTATCTGTTAATTATCGCTTACTTAATAATTCGTTAAGTGTTTGTTTGAGTGTATAGTGTGAATATATCAAAACAAGATGTCTCTTAAGGGAACCAAGGTTAGTACTGATTTAAAGGTTCAGTTAAAGCTTTTATACGCTAAAAGGGACTCACAGTTTTCACGTGTTCAATCGATTTGTGATAAATCTTCGCAAACCTCGGATCTGGCGATTAGAGATGCTTTCTTGTGTTCGTTGGAAACTTTAGATAGTTTGCGCGCGGATTTTGAATCTACAATTAATAATATAAACATTTTAGAGTTGGAATTAAATCCTGATTACTGTGTGAGTTATCAGGCATTGTCGTCCTTTGATGACTTGTATTGTCGTATCAAACGTATTGCTAGGAGTTTAGAGACTCCCCCCCCCGCGAGTGGTTTATCCAACCCTCCTCGCGAACGCCCACGATTGCCGCCAATTCAAATACCTGAATTTAATGGTGACATTCGAAATTGGAATTTATTTATAGATAGTTTCGAAAATATAATACATAGGAACACATCGCTGACAGATCACGAGAGATTGCATTATCTCGTAGAAAAATTGACCGGTAAGGCAAAGGCTGTCTGTGCTGGAATTACGTTTAGCGCTGAAAATTACACTTTAGTTTTGGACACTTTAAAAACAAAATACGAAGATAAGCGATTAGTAGCCACCGCATATTTAGATCAATTATTCGATTTGAAAAGTTTTTCCGTTTGTAACGATCATAATTTAGAGAAGTTTTTAAATATTTTCGCATCATCTGTTCGTGCAGTAAAGAACCTAAAGGTCAATGACCTCTGTGACTTTTTGTTTTTGTATATCGGTTTACAGAAATTAGATCCTGAAACTGTTCGTCTGTTTGAAGCGACTCAGCGCGGTAACGAAATACCTAAGTTCAAAGATTTAGAATCTTTTATTCGCGACCATATTAAGGTGTTGCAGCGCACGTCGGCGCGTCATGAAGTCACGAATAGGACAGGTTCCGATCGCCGTATAGACGCGTCATCGAAGTCAGTCAAGACTGCACATACGCTAGTTAATACCGCCTCAACACCTGACTGTTCTCTGTGTAAGGGTAGCCATACACAGCTGTACAAGTGTTCGGAATTTCAGAGATTATCGCCTAGGGATCGTTACAAGTTTGTCCGCACTAATAATTTGTGTTTTAATTGTCTAAGTGACAAACATCTGGTTACGTCATGTAACAGTGGTGTTAGCTGTCGTAAATGTCTAGCTAGACATCATACCTTCTTACATTTTGAGAGTAGTAGGCTGCCATCGCGGCCGCGGCCTGCGCGGACGCGCGACGCTTGTGACGCGCGGCCTGCTGCAAGTGCAAACGACGTAACATTGTGTTCGCTTTCCGCCGCTGGTACTCAAATCACTACCGTTTTACTTGCGACCGCGCAAGTTGTCATTGTAGATGCCTTTGGCAAACCGCACACCGTTCGAGCGCTACTAGATGGCGCTTCCCAGAGTAATTTTATTACTCGGGATTGTTGTCAACGCCTTGGTTTTAGTTTTAATAATTGGTCATCCCGCTCAGAAGTGAAAGGTTTTGGAGGTTTAAAGGCAACCATTCACGGTTCCATTAAAATAATATTTAGTTCACGTTTTAATCGTAATATTTCGTTTGAAATGGATTCGCTAGTCGCAGATAAGATTACGGAACGGTTGCCCACGGTACCGGTTGACACGTCCATGCTGACGGAGTTTGAGAACTTGCAGTTGGCCGACGGAAATTACGCTTTCCCTGGAGATATCGATCTATTGATCGGTGCTTCGATTCTCCCGCATCTCCAGTTATCACGTAAAATTCAAGGTCTTCCGATGTACCCCGCTCCGCACGCACTGGAAACAGTTCTCGGGTTTGTTATAGTTGGTTCCGCACCCGCTTGTTCAGTTAGTTACTCGACTGTGTCGCACTGTTGCACCGTCGAGCCGCCGCTTGAGTCTACCATCCGCAAGTTCTGGGAGATTGAAGAGGTCAATGTCCCGCCTATTCTCAGCCCTGAGGATCAGGTCACTGAGGAGATTTATACCCGCACGACTACTCGTGATAAAGATGGTCGTTATGTTGTCGCGCTCCCTTTCAAGGGTGATATTTTTTCGCTCGGTGGCTCCCGTGCCTCCGCAGAGGAAAATATATTCCATGTCGCTGGAACAGAAAACCCAGCTGATTGTCTCTCACGTGGTTTGCTTCCTGCGCAAATTTTAAATCATCCGCTTTGGTTTTGTGGCCCTCCCTGGCTTCGTACCACTCCTAACGAGTGGCCAAATGCTCCGTTTAACCCCGCTACTGTTTCAGAGCCACCCGAGGAGAAGAAACATACGCTTGTAGTATCAGTTCCGCGTGAAGAGTCAGTTGTTTTGTTGTTGTCTAATCGAGTCTCGTCTTGGTCGAGACTATTACGCTGTGTAGTTTACGTCCTAAGATTTTTGAGATTATTACCATCGCGTGGTTCTATAATCGCAGCTGATTTGGATAGAGCTGAATCAGTTGTACTTCGAGAGTTGCAGAAATTTTATTTTTCAAAAGAATTTCGTAGTTTAGAATCACATAAACCTTGTAGTCCCGCACTTCAACATTTGAAACCATTTTTGCAAGACGGACTCATTCGTGTCGGTGGCCGTCTGCGAAATGCTAAGTTAGAGTTTGAACAAATGCATCCAGTAGTTCTACCACGCAGGGATCACGTTTTGGATTTGTTGGTGGACTATCACCATAAGGTGAATTGTCACGCTGGTCCCGATTTATTAATGTCCATTCTTCGACAGAAGTACTGGATACTTTCCGCTCGCAATTTGATACGCGCTAGAGTGCACAGATGTGTGCCCTGCTTTAAGCTCCGCCCGCGTTTCAACGCGCCGGAAATGGCCGACCATCGTTCTTGTCGTGTTGTACAGACGGTGAAACCTTTCATACATACTGGGACGGACTATGCTGGACCGTTTAAAGTCACTATTGCCCGTGGTCGTGGTATACGTTCCACAAAGGCATACATTTGCCTATTCGTTTGTATGACAACTCGTGCGGTTCACATAGAGTTAACCAGTGATTTGAGTACGCAGGGTTTTATGTCTGCATTTAAACGATTTTTATCTCGCCGTGGTCCCGTTAAGCGCTTATACTCTGACAACGGCACAAATTATGTTGGAGCGCGACGCAATATTTCGGAATTACATACATTCTTACGCTCCAAGTACTACCAAAGTGAATTCGCCCATGTCTTAGCTGAGAATCGCATTGATTGGCGTTTTAATACGCCAGCAGCTAGTCATTTTGGTGGCAATTGGGAGGCGAATATTAAAAGCCTTAAGTCGCACCTGTTTCGGGTCATAGGCGAACAGATTCTCTCGTACGAGGAGTTGAGCACCGTACTCGCTCAGGTAGAGGCGTTGATGAATACGCGTCCGTTGTGTCGGACTTTGTCTAGTGATCCATCGGAGCCACTAGCGTTGACGCCGGCTCACTTCTTGACGACGACTCCTCTTAAATATTTGCCCGCTTTAGATGTCGAGACTGACAAACTGCAGTTTCACCCGCGTCACGCTCTGCTAGATAGCTTAGTTCAGTCCTTTTGGAAGCGATGGAGGACAGATTATCTGCATACGCTGCAGTCGCGTCAAAAGTGGAACACTCCTTCAGATCCAGTCACAGTCGGTACTGTGGTGATACTGAAGACTGAGAGTGCGCCTCCTCTGCACTGGCCTCTTGGTGTAGTGGAAGAAGTTTTTCCGGGTTCGAACGGAATAACGCGAGTCGTAAAAGTTAAAACCGCAACTGGATCGTACCTGCGTCCGGTTATTCGCCTCTGCCCTCTGCCTAATCAGTAGTAGTGGCATAGTTAGTTATAAGTTGTTTCGCTACCTAGTATTGATAGTTTAGATTAGTAATAGGGTTTAGTTTCGCTTTTGTTTTTTTTTTCTTTTCTTTGAAGGTAACCCTTCAAACCCGGGGGGAATGGTTGCGCCAATTTGCTATGATCCGCGACTTTGTTTTTTGTAATTTGTTTTTTTGGCCTAGCAATCCTATACCATCCGTTTTCCCTCCACCCGCACGACCGCAAGAAATGATTTGACATTGACGTTTGTGCATTGTGAATGTGACCGCACCGCTAACACGCCCGCTCGAAATTACAAGAAAATTGGCTATTTCGTGTTCCAACCATTCAGAACTCAACATAAGTGCAGTGTAGTGCAATACAGAAACTGGCAGTGCTTGAAAGTACGAAGTTCGGGATTCGCCGGCCGGCGCCATGTGGAACTTTCGAGGTTAAAGGTCAGTGTTCTTTTCCTAGTTTCCGTCCCATGCCAGGCACAGTATCTGCATATTGTTAATAAACCTTAGATCGCTTTTTAAATCTACAGTCCACACAGCAAATTCGCGCAACCAATAATCATCATCATCACGACAGATGGCGAGCTATCCATTGCCGTCCGCGTCCCGTCCCACGCCTGAGGTACCTGAGAAATTGGGGTCGGAATCCCGGTGGCTGGGGCGTGAGGAACACGTGTGGCCGCCTTCTTCGCTAGCATTAAAGCTTCGCAGAATAGGGCAACCGCCTGCGATTCCTCCTCGCTCCGGACCATAGCCTGTACCAGGCAGCCCGGCGCGAGAGATCGTTGTCGCCGATCGCCCCCACGAGGACTCGGTGTAGCTCCGCCCAAACGAGGAACACCTCCACCGTATCTATGTTCCACCGTGTCTTCGGACCACCGGTCTTGATGCGTCTCGTATTCTTCAAATACCCGCGACCATTACCAGGTTATCGATCCACCTGCAAAGAAAACTTCCCATGCAGCATTTGAAGGCTTCCGGTACGCGGTCGTCACTCCAGAACACTTCGGACCCATCGACCTTCTGTATAGTGATCATATACAGCTGGGCAATGTCACTTAATTTTAGCGATTCTTGGGGCTATATCGGTGAAGCGATACCCTTGTTAGAACTGGTGTCAGATTTTCATTTGGCTTCTGTCTTCCTAAACAACTGTCAACGATCTACAAATGAAAGGCAGGATCAAATAAAATGGGTCCTGAAAAAGACTCTAAAAATAGTTACCTACTTCTTATTCATAGAGTTATAAGTGCTTTCTTGCGTAGTATAATGATAGTATGGCTGATATTGCCACTATTTCGATTTGTGACCTATTTGTGGTTTGGTGGTGAATATTTTCAAGATCATTGTTGATGGCAGCTACAGCTTCAGTGATTTCGTCTACTTTACAATACGAATTTCATCTACAGTAACTGTAATTCGAGATTTTGATGTTTTTTTTAGTCGGTTTTGATTAAACAGAAAAGTAAGTAAGTTTTTCCCTGAGTAGATTTCTGGATATCGATTTGATGAAACTTTTTTGATTCGTTCAAAACTCCGATTCATAACTATCCAACAATCTTGGGTTATTTCTGACAGAAATAAATAATTACCTATATTTCGTTTCTATGGAGTCAACTTTTTAAGAAAAGTTCTTGATGTGGAGACGAAAAGTTGTCTCATTATTTTACATGTTGACTTTCTTGGTGTAAAATAAAATTTTTAGTTAAAGTTTTTTCTATCCTATGTATATTTATCCTGGGAGCTTTTTGCCTTGGAATAATTTTATCCTTACTCGCGGTTGAAGCCACTTTCAGAATTTATTCTATACATCTATGTGTAGATCTCTATCTGTAGAATATTATTTTTATTATATACGACACCTGAATCAGTAACTAAATAGATTCCAATCCTTTTTTTTTTCCAACTACTTAACTACTAACTAGTTGGACACCACAGACATTAAGGACAACACAGGTTACAGTAGGTCATAGCAGGCATGAGGAGCTAGCATATCATAACGGCAGGTCATAGTGGTCATTATGTATTTGTGCGGACAATCTGGCTGACCTTTTCCGCGATTTCGGGGTTGGTCCCATAATAAAAGTTATTTGTTATCATGACTACAATCACGTGTTTAAGTATCGGTCACTAATTACCAGCCACCCTAGCCTATGTCACTCAGAGGTAAAGTAGCAAATCAGTAGATTGCTACTTTACCTCTGAGTGATAGAATTTTTAAAATCGATTTAGTAGTTTTTTTTATGTTTATTCATTATAAACCATAATACAAATCTTTCATCTTTATTACTGTATAGATAAAATTGTGATGTCTGTCTGCAATGTCAAAACAACTTTTTTTGCTAAATGCATATTTAAAGTTTATTCGTATAAAAATTTTGCCTTTCTGTCTGTTTGTTTCGGCTAATCTCCAAAACGTCTGGGCCGATTTTGATGAAACTTTCACTGGTACTTAGCTTGGCTACTTTCATTATCGATAAAGAAATAGGGTTCAAAGATATATATAATATATGTAATATATAATATTTCCACAACTATCACACAACACCGTCTAGTCCCAAGCTAAGCAGAGCTTGTGTTAATGGGTACCAGACAGTTGATAAACATACTTATATATTTCTAAATACATACATATTATAGATAAATAACACCCAGACACAGAATGATCGTGCTCATCACACAAATATTTGTCCTGGGGGGGGGGGAATCGAACCCACGACCTCCGGTATAGCAGTCAGGGCCACTAACCACTAGACCAACAGGCATTCTTGAAACTATGACGAAATAGCATTATTGTATTGTATTGTATTTTGGGCTGGTATCCGCAACTCCACGACTAAAGCGCGTATTTTGCCGAAGCATTATGCTATTTACGAGTCAAACGCAGCAGCTTAAGAGACATACCATGAAGTGTCAAAATGTCAGTCGAGCGAGTGAGATATAGAGATGGAGCTTTACATCCTATATAGCTTCATCTCTTTAACAGTTTTTTTTTATGGTAGGTAAAATCATCCAATGACAAATCCCGCCCTTGGGCGGAGCGGGAAGTAGTGTCAGACTCTTACTGACTTAAAACCTACCCTATTCGTAGCCTATCGTGCCGGAGCCGGGTATTCCTTTCGGAAGTTAACCCATGACCCCAGTAGGCTTCGACCCTGCCTGCCTGCAGCTAGCAGGCTGGGCCTCTTCGGTGTGCTGACAGATCCTTGAGGCGCGCGGAAACAGAACGCGCCGTCGACAACTTGGGCTCGTTCCGTTCGGTTACCGGATCTCTTTAACCGTTCAGTAATGATCGTAAAATGGTGTCTTAAGGGGATTACATCGCCCAAATCCAAAAAATCACCTGGGTTGATTGAAGTTTATAGATTATTCCTTATGTACGATTACCATATAAAAAATGAAGGAGATACTTAAGGACATTACTAATAAATTGTATTGATTACGTTTCTCAAAAAAATACCCTAAATCTAGAAAAAAAATCTGGTAAATAGACCTTTTTTGAACATTAATTCCATATTTTCTCGAAAACGGCTCTATATTTATACATTGAATTTATACCAAAATATATGTTACGATAAATTGAATAACTTGTATTGATTTTTTTTCTAATTTCATTGAATATCGATAAGTAATCAAGAAAAAATCGAATCAGTACTAACACCCCGCGCGCAGCACCCCCTGCAATGCCTGTGTAGAGGTCAATTCTTTTCTACTAGTGTAGAGGTAAATTCTTCAAGGTCATTGAGCAATGTAATACCCTTAAGAGCTTCTGGTAGCATTGGACCACCTCCTTTCACATCCAGTTTCTCCCAGTTAATACCTAAACGAGTATTATCTTTGTTAATTAATTGATAATCAATTTGAAACAACTCTCTCACATAATGAACTTAGTATATTCACTCAAAGTTCGGGTTGTTGTACTAATAAGCTCTAAAATATCTTAGTTTACATCAAATAATGGCTTAGTAAGTTGAAATCAAAGTCTATGAATTGTTAACATTAATCTCTAAATTCCTGTTATCAGATCAATTTCTAAATCAACTAGTACAACCAAAGTTTATACTAGTACTAGTATAATCTTGGAAAAGTCCTCGGAATTTGAAGAAATTACCTACAATTGAATTAGCCTATTTACTCCCTTGAATTCTGTTATTTTACTGTTTTAGAACAACGTTATTAAGCAGCCAACCCGAGGTACATTTTTATACAACCACTCTTACGAAGATTTTATTACATAGGTATTTTTCTGCAGATATCATCTAGGATTCTATAGAAATCAAAACATAAATTTGTATAAAACTTATCCAGTAAAGTGAACTGTGGCCCTCCATAATGTACCCATATATTAAAAATATAAAAAAGTACTTCTACCTTGTACATTTAATCGAGATTCTAAATGATGACAATTTTTCTCAAAAACTTTTAAGGGTCTAAAAAACGTATTTCCTGGAACAAGTTTTGTCAAATTTTCAAGGAAATCACGGAAAAACTGAATGCCAACCGAGTTTTCAGGCGTTATCACACATTTTTCGCGTTGCCTCTCCATTTAAAATCGCGATGGCTTTCTTTAGATGAAGCAACAAGCTATTAAAGCATGCTCAACGTTGACAATGGGCGAGTGGGGCCCTTCCCTCGTCGAGCACCCTTAAAAGGCTTGTAAAAAATAAACCCTGGTTTCTTTAATACATAATTATCTAGAACCCAGCATCTACCTTTCTAGCCTTCACATCACCTTACTTAACACATTCCAAAAAGTCTACCAATTCTTGTCTAGCCAAATAGGAAATATCACCACAAGTTAATATACATTAGTGCTTCCTGAACACCACCTACCATATCATCATAAAATCATCATAATTCAGGTCTAAAAGAGAGATGGAGCTATACATACCGTATAGCACCATCCCTTTCTCACGCCAGATTCATGATGAGTTTAAGACGTCGTGGTAGAGGGGCTGATCTGTTTGGCCTAGATACCAAGCTAGATTATAGCTAACGAACCAAAAAAGAAAGTCACAAAACAGCTGCTTAAGATCTAAGCAGGTTTTAGATTTTGACAGGTACACTATAATATCTGCTTTCACTGTCATTTGCGAAGAATTTAATTAAAAATATATATATCTTTAGATGATAGATTTTGAGATGGTGTGACTCATTGATTACAAGACCTGGGGCCCAAGTCTGCTATTTTTGTAAATTCGACATACCAACACAATCCCATTGTCATTTGATAAAAGTTCTTAATCTGCTAAATCATAATGGTCGATCATTGGTCGGTTATTGGTCTCGCAAACGAATGGTGGTAGAATGATTTTGTCGTATTCAGACAAATCCCATTAGATAAGTCACTAATCAAAGGAACTGAGAAAATTTTATCAGATTACCCTATATGTCAGAAATTCATTTTTCATTATGTACGAGATTACCATTTCTTTTAATAGTGTGTTAGTGATTGACTGTTGAAAAGTCATAGTGACGCCATTAATTTAGTAGATTACCAAACTTGTCAAAATCAACCATGATTGAATCAATGATAGACGATTCTGACACTATTGTAATAGCAGATTTGAGGCCCTGCTCTTTCCCGGGTGTCAAAATTCGCAGAACGATCTCTGGCTGCCGCGCGACGATGAGCAATCGATAGCTCGCAGTCTACTCGACCTATAAGGACTGAGTCCGAGTCATTGACGGCGTGTAGTATATTCGACGCGCGCCTCAAAGAGATGTCAGCCAACCGTAGGGACCCAGTAGAGCCGATGCCTGCTAGGGCCGTAGGGAAAAGTATTAAAGAGATACTCATGTTTCTAGAACGCTTTTGCTTTACGCAACCAATTGAAGGAACATAGGTATGGTGGTGGTGAAGTGGGCGAGGATCACAAAACTCCCCTAATTTCTCGAATTTAGTAAGATACTCATATCCAAAACCTATTCAAAATTGTTTTGCCCACATGGGCACATGTCGTCAATCGTCAGAAGCTAGTGCCCTGTTCCAATTCTTTGTTGCCTTGGAACAGGAACCGGCAAGAACATTACATTATAGAATTTATTCACATTCTAATCACAAATTTCTATATACCAACGATGACATCATTCACCATATAAGGCTTGATGCAATTGATTCACTAAACAGATGATGTTTACTTAAGTCATGCTTTACTTACTTATTTCGAAGAGTGCCGCTGTTTTGAAACATTGATGAAATCAAGTCCAGGGGCGTAGGTAGATGGCCAACGAACATGGGGCAAAAACAAAATCTGAGGCCCTTTCTTACGTGGGAAATCGTCAAATAACTTCTTTTTCTTGGGTGATGCAGGAGGGAGTGTCAGACTTTTACTGACAAAAAAGAGTTGAGATATTAGCGAGTTACGACTTGCCTCCTGTTTTTCCGGTTCATGAAGTTAATTAAATGGTATACCTTTTTGAATACCGTAATTAGAGACACAATAGAAAGACAATAGGTGTGCGGACACCGGTGTGCTCTTGGGGACTCACAGTTTATAAGTAGCTACATGGGGCGTCGGTCTCCATACATTTTATATGGCAACTAGTCTTGTAAAACTACATTAGATCCACACCACGCGACGGGACTTTACGTACAAAACAGGCGTGGCCCACGTGTGTGTCGGTCTACTGCAGTTCCCGCTTTTGTGTTTGTATTTATTTTATTTAGATTTCGAAGGTGGGAGATGTTTTTTCACTAGTTCAAAATGAGGTTTGTAAATCTGTTTTGGGGCCCCGGGACACCGCCCCACCTAGTCCTTCGGTAGCTACGCCCTGACCAAAACGTATTGCGCGCGAAATGTTTGACATTCGCACGTAAGTGACGGGCAGGTACCGATCTTGTCGCGATCTTTATCGATAAAAATGTCCATCAAACGTAATAAAAGTAGTGAGTTAGTTTTTTGTTGTGTGTAGGTATAATAAATAACAAATAAAAGCGTTAGATAACTTTTCGAAGAAATGATCAACAGTAGATAGTTATTTGGCACTTTTTTATTACTTTCACGGTGTACCTAAACTTAGCTACTAATCTACTTACTGCTAATAACAGGAACTAAGTCTAATATATCAACCTAAACTTGCCTTTTTATGTGAAAACTTATCATATAAAAAATATCATACTCCTCCTCCCACTCTTCATGAAGCGAAAGGTAGGTAGTGTCAGAGTTTTACTGACTTTCAGTTGCCTTTTGCGTTACAGGGCCTCAGTAACCTTTTTAAATCACAGCCCAACTTAGAACTTGAACGTCAAACGTTTTTTTTTTTCTGAGTTTATAAATTTGAGTAAAGCTACATCTCTAGTAGGCGATATTATAACCATAGAATCCATATCGTCTATGACGAAAAAAAAAACGCATGATTTATAAATACCGAAATTAATTTTAATGACCTTTAAATTGAGTAACGTCTTCTAAGACTATATTTAATTTTCAAGGTTTTAAAAAGCATTAATTATAACTTTAGACGATTAAGTGTAACTTGAACTTTTATTAAAAACAAGGCAAAATTTGCATGTCATCGTTGTACCCACAGACTACAGAACGCAAAGACGCCTAAGCCTTCGGGATTGTTCAAAAGTGTTCCAGAAAGAGGCCCTAGAGTGCAAAAAGCAATTAGAGGAACAAAGACTGGTTTTAGTCAGTAAAAGTATGAAACTTACTCTTGCTCCACCCAGAATGAGAGAAATCTTTTGATAATTTCTCACCTGAAAAATAGACGTCTCGGCCCTCTCTCAAGAACACTGTTGGGTTTGAGTCAGTGAAAGTCTGAGAGTTCATCTAACTCTATGACTTTATAAAGTTAATCTTTCATACATTAAACAGTAATCGTCTGCGAAAGAACGTGCTCGTAAAGTTGTTGGAAGGGGATGAAAAGTAATCTTTCTTACGTTCATGTACGCTCCTTCGAATACGCGTTAGAATGAGGGTTTTCTAAAGTAATGTTCACCAGGTGGCAGCACTAAGTTAATTTTTTTTAATTTATTTATTGCCAACTTATACTTAAAGTTCACGACACACATATAAATTATAGGCACACATTAATAAATAGTGACAATACACAAAATCATTAAAAAAAAATATATATAATAATAATAATGAAAATAATGGTGGTCATATCACGTTGTACTGGGATCGGTCCATCATCACTGACAGGACTATTGTAGCCAATAAGCCTGATATAGTGGTGGTGGACCGAAACGAGAGGCGTGCAATGATTGTTGACATATCCGTTCCGCATGACGAGAACCTCGTGAAAGCCGAGAAAGATAAACAAATCAAGTATATTGACTTGGCTCGCGAGGTTGTCGACATGTGGGAAGTGGATTCGGCGATCATTGTACCGATAGTCGTGTCGGGTAATGGCTTAATAGCCAAGAGCCTCGACCAACACCTTAGGAGGCTCTCGTTAGGCGGCTGGATCAAGGGCTTGATTCAGAAAGCGGTACTCCTGGACACGGCTCGTATTGTTAGGAGGTTCCTTTCTCTGGAGCCCTGACCGCCGGTAGCTTGGACCCTGTTCCCGATACCGGTGGGACACTATTTTTTATATTTTTAAATGTTTTTTTTTTTTTATATATTATATGTTAAAAATATTTAAAAATGTAAAAAATATGTAAAACAAGATGTAAAAAAAAAAAAAAAATGAAAATAATAATTAAAATCATGACAAAAAATAAAAAATAAATCATAATTAAGATGACATTAGTATCAACGTTAACGTCATACGTTAGGCGTCAACGTCATGTATACATTATCAAAATAAAAAAAGAATTCTCAGCTAAGTGACTGGTGGTCATAATTTTCGTAAAAACCCTTATTGCTCTGTCTTAAGACGGCTATTTGATGAATTCACACCCAAAAAAAGTATAAGTATCTATAATTATCAATGGCTTATTTATTTGCTACATGTGCGGCATTCCTAGTTCTGTGGTAGTTGGTACTTATTAAACTCGTTATAACAATTTCAGTAGGAAATTGCTTCAAAAATAAAATGAGGCAACTGATTTTGACAGGGGTGACAGGAAAGGAAGAGCTAACCTTGTTTACGTCACAAACATACTAATATTATAAATATAAAAGTTGGTATGTATTTGTGTAGGTATTTTTGTTACTCCTTCACTCTTGAAGAGCTCAACGGATTTTTTACACTGAAATTTACTACAATACCATGTCCTTTTTTAGGTGGTAAAATCATCCAATTACATCTCCGCATCCTTGGGCGGGGCGGGAGATAGTTTCAGACTTTTACTGTCTAAAAACCTACTCCTGTTCCTTCTCTGCATTCGTTCCAGGGCCCTGATGTTAACTATGACATTACTCATGGCCGCAGTATACTTTAAACCTGCTGGGCCCCGACGCTTTACTGAAAACTCCTTGGGGCGCGCTTGGGATAATATTTTACTTACACGCGAATGAGACCACTGGCAGAAGCTAGCATTACTATTAATAAATATTATTTCCAATTGTTAATAATCTCCTAGTGATGTAACCAGGTTGAACAATAAAATATTTGAAAAAAAAAATGCAACCTTGGAACGCAAAGGGCAACTTGGCTTGATACAGTAAAATTGATTAAATTGAATTGAATTGTTGAAATTGTTTAATTGGTGATCCAGATTTGGTTAAGTCCAATCTACAAAGCCTCGAGCACAGGCGTAGAGTAGCCAGCCTTTCGGTGTTTTTGATGATGCATTTTGTAGAGTGTGCGCGGGAATGACATGACTTGATTCCGCCATCTCAGTTCTCGGACAACTCGACGTACGGCGAATATCCGATGACGACTGAATGACGTACCCTTATGTTGTTGAAATTTTTACGGTACGGACTAAGCGTTTCGCCTCGTCGTTTATACCGCGTACATCGAGGGACTGGAACAGTTTGCCTGCTGCGGTCTTCTCGTCCGATTATAATTTAGGTGTCTTCAAGGCTAGAGTGAATAGGCTCTTAATAAATTAGAGCGCCTCACCATCAACGATTGCATCATTGCTTAACATCCGGTGGGATTGCAGTCAAGCACTAGTTTATATTAATTTAAAAAAAATCTGATACTTCCTTTCGCTCAACCCTAGGCCATGGGTTGGGTCCACCCTGAGCCTTTCCTTACGAGCTTCAACCAATACTTGCGCCATATAACTACGCATCATAAATATCAATCTTTAGATTGCGTTGATTTATAACATTTGATTTTTTCACAGTCCCAATTGGTAGCAGACTTGAATCTATCACTACATAAGTAGTATAAAACAAAGTCGCAGTATGCTTAGATCTTTAAAACTACGCAATGGTTGCGGCAATGGTGGTGCGGTTTATTTTTATTAGATAGAGTGATTCAAGAGGAAGGTTTAATGTATAATGCATGCAAAATATATTCAATAACACCATTGCACCCGTGAGAAGCTGGAGCGGGTTTTTAGTATAATATAAAAGCAAAATACAACTTACTGATTAATCTAAACTATAACACTTACAAACTTAAAATTTGGCAGGTAAGTTCCTTGTAGGGTGAAGACATCCGCTAAGAACGGATTTTACGAAACTTACCCCGGGGTAAAACGGGGTTTGGAAGTTTCAATGGAGAAACCAACTTTCCCTGGGGAAAAGCTGCTTGCAGAAGTAAGTTTTTGATATTTATTCCACTTTCATACTTCCGAAAACAAGGGTCTTGATAGACGGACAACAAAGTGGTCCTGTTAGGGTTTTTTTTATGGTTGGTAAAATCATCCAATGACTAATCCCGCCCTTGGGCGGGGCGAGAAGTAGTGTCAGACTCTTACTGACTAAAAACCTACCCCATTCCTTCGTAGCCTATCGTGCCGGCGCTGGGTATTCCTTTGGGAAGTTAACCCATTACCCCAGTAGGCTTCGACCCTGCCTGCCTGCAGCTAGCAGGCTGGGCCTCTTCGATGTGCTGACAGCTCCTTGAGGCGCGCGGGAACAGAACGCGCCGTCGATGACTTGGGCTCGGTCAGCGTTCTTTTTGCCGATTGAGGTTTATTTTTTAAGGAATCCAAGAAAATAGCCATTAAAACTTGTCAATACGAGCATTTACTAGTTGATGCAATACTAACACCCATATTTATAGACAAGTAAAACTAAACACTTGAGTAAAAGTAACTACTATTTGTATTCTATAGTTAAGAAAAATTTGAATTTTGAATACAGATTTCAAACGTCAAGTAATGACTTAATAAGATTTTACTTAGTAACAAGTAATACTTCTTTATAAATGCGGATGTTACAGAACCAAATGAATTCGAATTTGAGAGTTATTGTTATTTTAATCGAATTGATGCAATACTTTTAATAAGCGTTTACCATTATCTTTATTTTTTTTTACTTTTAGAGCTAAATGACCTAAAATGAAAGAAAATGAAGAAATAGGGGTTAGTGATAGCGTGTCGGGTGACAGGACAGAATGGAAGAACATAACGTATTGTGTCGACCCCAAATAAAACGGGATAAGGGCAAGAAGATGATGATGAGAGATAAATAATCTCTTAAAACTTGTTTCCTCACTATGTTTTCCTTCACCGTTTTGAGAGCAGTGGTGATGAAATAAATTACAAAGTAGTGCGCCTGGCTGGGTTTGACCCAGCGACCTATAACTCGTAAGTCGGTGCCGTTACCACTCGGCCACAACTGCTCTAAGGCATTTAATTATATAGGGTGTATTGCTCTATCGTTTTATCCCCTTTCTCACTCACTTGCCTACCATTTCAACACGTCATGGCTTCTACTATTACTTATTCTGTGGTCATGGTAAGACCGTAAGACCCCAGTGCTCATCTTAATTTCGCTTTCTTTATCGGAAAAGATTTGGTATTCATTCTTCATTCGGGCTGAGATCAAATCTTGAATGCACCTTTCACTGTTCGTGTCTACTTAGATTATAGGTTCAAGTAGCCACTTATCCTTCACCGTCCAATATATTTGAGGTCACGACTTTTAAGCCTTACTAAGTACCTACTTTGACTGGCCTGTTGGTCTAGTGGTTAGTGGCCCTGACTGCTATGCTGGAGGTCGTGTGTTCGATTCCCACCCAGGACAAATGTTTGTGTGATGAGCACGATCATTTGTTCTGTGTCTGGGTGTAATTTATCTATAATATGTAGCATTTCATAGCATAGCATCAGCCTTATAATGCTCCCACTGCTGGGACTCAGGCCTCCTCTCTAGGAGAGGGAATGGTCTGTAATCCATCACGCTTGCCAGTGCTTCGAATTTTTGGTTCTAGGACATGCCGGTTTCCTCACAATTTTTTTCCTTCACTGTTTTGAGAGCAGTGGCGGTGAAATAAATTACACAAAGTAATGCGCTTGGCTGGGTTCGAACCTGCTACCTACAACTCGTAAGTTGGGGCCGTTACGACTCGGCCACCACTGCTCTCATCAATTTCATAGGTAAAAGTAAAGACCTATTATTATTCCTATATCCGTATCAATCTCGTTCTGTTCCCGCGCGCCTCAAGGAGCTGTCAGGGTCGAAGCCTACTGGGGTCATGGGTTAATTTCCGAATGGAATACCTGGCCCCGGCACGTTAGGCTACGAAGGAACGGGGTAGGTTTTTAGTCAGTAAGAGTCTGCCACTACTTCCCGCTCCGCCCAAGGGCGGGATTTTTCATTGGATGATTTTAACTACCATAAAAAAAAAGATGTGAACTTTCGTATCCACAAAATCCCTGGAAAAAGGCGACGTAACAGATTTCGTAAAAAGAGTAAAATGAACGGTTAAGGCCGTAACCTTGCTTATTGTATTGTAGGCGTATTCTGGCATGTTGTATAGAATTGTATGAAAAGCTAAAAGGGCTGTTCTTCAAAGGTTTCATAGCGAAATGATAAATGTGTTTTTGACTAGTAAAGTACTTATATGGGCATGAATGGGATTTTCTTTGAAAGAGCATGAATTCTAAGAAAAGGTAGTTACGATTTTCCTTCCAGTATATTTTGTAGGATGTTTTTTTTTTAATTCTAAACTATCACACATCGCCGGCTAGTCCCAATCTAAGCAGAGCTGTGTTATGAGTAATATACAACTGATAAACATACTTATATATTTCTAAATACAAACCTACATATTATAGATAAATTATACCCAGACACAGAACAAATGATCGTGCTCATCATACAAACATTTGTCCTGGGTGAGGATCGAACTCACGATCTCCGGCATATTAATCAGGGCCACTTATCACTAGACCAAAAAGCCAGTCTGATACGGCTTCCCGCTCCGCCCTAGAGCGGGAGAAATCATTGGATGATTTAACACTTCAAAAAATAATTTTAGAGTTTATTCATTACAAACCAGAACACTGATCGTTCTATTAATAATATTAATTTAAAAGCATTTATATTGTTTAAGAGATGTGTTAACATGTAAGTGATACAAGTAGAGTGATAAAATGTAGCAAGTATAAAAAATAAAAAAAAAAAACATTTATTTCAGGTAAGTACATAACCCATATCATAAAAATATCATTCACGTTTAGAATAAAATAAATAAATTAATTAAAATAATTAAAAAAAAATTACATAAAAACTATCCTTACAAACTCTTTGATAAAATGAAATTCCAAACTTACATTAAAAGTTAAATGTCAAACATCAAATTAATAAAAATAAAAAACAGTGATATGTCAAACAAAATTGAACTAAACTAGTTAAATCAGATTTTCAAAAAGTTGAGTTTTGATAAAGGCTGTAATACTCGTAGAACCGAAAACTCCTGAACAAATTTAGTTGAAACGACAGCGAGTGAAATCCACAAGTTTCCAACAAGAAACTAATTTAATAATGCTTATTAAATTGGGTTCTTTATTGTATACCAAAATATTATTTCACAGAAACTTATATCTTCTATCTTTATATCTACACATGTACAAAACCTTACTAAAACCTACCTATGTACATATAATACAAAAACACAGTACACTCAGGCGTCGAAGTACTTCTCCACATCGCTTTCATCCGGAAATGGACCCAGAAGACTGGCAGCATTGCCACGTTGAATGACAATTCTTTGGGCGAAGAACGAGCCAGCCCTCTGGTCACACGAAATTTTTCGATTCTATGTGAAAAATAGAAGCTACTGTTTAAAAGAACAATGTTTTGAATTTAAGTTTAAAAGTTTTAATTGAGCTAGGAACAGTTTAAGCAACGCTGTGAATACGCCATTGCAATCAAACTAAACATGATCACAATAACTTCAACATACTAACGCAATAACACACGTTACCAATTGACCAGTACTACAGATTTGTGCAAGACATGGTAGATACACCTCTTAACAAATTCCATAAAACATATTCGTTACGTTTAAAAGAGGCGTGTGAAGCAACAAAGAGTCAATAGTGTCAGTTTGACACTTTGAAATGTCAATGTCATATCAAGTGACATGTCTTCAAAGGCCTAAGGCTTAGGTCATTTAATAATTGTTACATTGAATCAAAAGGTTAAGTTTTCATTCGTTTGTTTATGTTATTTGCTCTTCTATTGTATTCAAAATATCAGTTTTCTTCAACATCATCTTAATGTCAGCCAAACGAGGTCCACTGTTGAACATAGACCTCTGCGAAGCGTTGCCACAATGACCGGTCCAGTGCTTCTCAGGTTATAGGTCTTTCAACACTGCATCTTCCGGCGCGCGGCCGCTATTCTGAGAGTAATGTGCCCCTCTTCTAGTGCATTCACACGTGGGCCCAGCCTCGGCACACAATCGTCATTGTGTATACGGGGTTTCCCGGTTTACTTAATGGCTAGGGATGGCGATTGGCTGAGGCTGGGGCGAAGTGTAAACGCACAATTAGGTTTGGAGATTTTTTGAGCTACGCCGGTAATGCTTCCTACCAATATCTTCAAAAAAATCTTTGCTTTATCTACTACTGAAAATCGCAATAAAATCCGTTGCATACTTTAGAAATAATTAGCAGATAAACATATTTTGCAAAGCAACTTTGTTTTACATAGAGCTTATCAGAGCATAAAATCAACTAATAGACTAATGGTCAGACTTTTGTCGTCGGACTACCGCGTGTAGCAAAATGGCATTTATAAATATAGCATAGCAAAGCTCAGCCTTATAATGTTCCTACTACTGGGACCCAGGCCTCCTCTACCGTCATCCGGAATGGCCCTAATCCATGAAACAGGCTCAGTGCGGATTGGTAGATGTCACATGGTCTTTGAATGTTTGGTTCTAGCACATGCCGGATTCCTCACGTAGTTTTCCTGCACCATTTTGAGAGCAGTGGTAATGTAATAAATTACACGGAACGACTTGCGGCTCGCAGTGTCATGGCCTTTACCACTATGCTACAACTACCACCACTAACCCCATTTTATTTTATATTACATAATATACAGAGAGTAGAGATTTGTACCCGTGCAAAACAGGAACAGTTCGCTTATTGGTTGTAAATTCGATATTTTCCTTCACTAATATCAATGATATCCAAGAGCTACTTACACTCAAAACTCCGCCATTATCGATATAATTTGAACACCTGAGACAAACCCCCGCTGAGTCGTATAGTCCAAAACTATTGACCTTACAATCACTTGCACCGTTTCAATCGATACTATCTTCAAAGCTATCTAGGTCTCAAGTTTGCACCTTCACTTACTAATAAGAATGACCTAAGATCACAAAGTCAATTGTTAAGAATTTAAGTAACATCTACATATGTTTCTCAAAACTAACATCCTTTTAGTAAATCGCTAACAAGTCAATAGTTATAGATGCATTTAGATGCGTTTCAAGCGCTTCGCATGAGAATCACATATTTCACACATTCTATCAAGTGGGTGTAAATTACAATGCAGAGAGATCAGAAGGTTCACTTTATAAAACTCGTAAAATTCTATTGAACGGAACCCACACATCATTCACATTTGATTGAACAAGAGTTTTTTTTTAATTTTTATAAACTAGCACTTGACTGCAATCCTACATGATGGTAAGCAGTGATGCAATCGTTGATGGTAAAGCGCACTACTTTATTAAGAGCCTATTCACTCTAGCCTTGAAGACGCCTAAATTATAATTGGACGGGAAAACCGCAGCAGGCAAATTGTTCCAGTCCCTCGATGTACGCGGTATAAACGACGAGGCAAAACGCTTAGTCCGGACCGCGGAAGTTTCAACAACGTAAGGGTGGATATTCGCCGTACGGGTTGTTGGATGGTAGAAAGGAGATGGCGGTATCAAGAAATGTAATTCCCGCGCACACTCTCCAAAATGCATCCTGTAAAACACCGAAAGGCTGACTACTCTATGCCTGTGCTCAAGGCTTTGTAGATTGGACTCCACAAATGGCGTGATCAGAAAAGTTGCTCTGAAACAGTTTTACTTGCGTCCGTTTTATCACAACCATAGGTTCAATTGAAAACCAGCGTCAAGCAATAGTTGTCTGGCATTCGTGCTGAACTGGACATTTTCTGGTGCAGCCTTGAAGACCATGTAACAGAGCGTTGAGATGATGTCAAATCAAAAGAATTGGGGGCGTGGCCAACTTCAAGCGTTCACGCTAAACGAAACGATTCTAAGTGTGAGTGCCGTCGCTCATTTACAGAGGGCTTTGAATGATTGCTGACGACCTGTCGTAATCTATCTGGAGCAATATTCAAAAAGCAACATATTAATTAATTTATATATCTCTCTTACCAAAAAGTCCCAAGAAGGTTTAGAGTTAAACAAAGAAAAAACAAAAAACAATATTCACCTATTAAGATTTATTATTCTCATTAACCGAGATATTTCATTACAAAAGCCAAGCTTTTTAAAATGACTGGATTCATTATTATTTTTTTAATTCATAAAAAATATATTCAAATTCTTAATCAAAATATAGGTATAGTTTACCCAAACCAACATTATTAAACAATATAATTGTTATATTTATTAAATCTAGTGATTTAATGATGTCAATGTAAATGTATTCGGATCAAACCGCAGAAAAATAAAGCATACTATCTTGCCTTACAAAGTAAGCCTTCTGTTTATATCTCCCATGCCTCGTTCAGTACGCAATCCTGCAATTGCAATGGAGAGTGCCGCACAATTATCTACTCGCGCAAGTTGGCACACTGGACGGTGAGAAAAAAATAAGTTGATGACGTAACGATCGGTATGGTTCGGTGTTATTCGGCAATGATCGATGGCTCCTATTGTGTGGCCTTTGGTTTTTTATTATCATGGTGTTACAATGTGATGCAGGTGTTATATTAATTGATAATAATAGGTCTGTTATTTGGAGTTGAATATTCGAAGATGGGTAGGTTTCTGAGGAGAAGCGCTGTTGATTTTCTTTTTAAATTGATGAATAAAAAAAATAGAACGTGAAAATGAAGACTCAATTCTTTTAGAATAGGCGACGATTAGAGCGAGTAGAGACGTAGAGGTACAACTAGCTGGATTGAATTGAATTTTATTATTTCGTTACTTGCTTGCGATTGTTGCAGAAGCCAACAATACTGGCCAGTTATTTTTTATCAAAATTAATAACTGGCCAGTGTTGTTGGCTATTTTTATCAAAACTGTCGTACTGTTCCCGCGCGTCTCAAGGAGTTGTCAGCAAACTGGGCCCAGCAGTATCGAAACTTACTCTGGGGCCTTGGGTAAATGTGAAAGTGTACACCAGGGCCCTGGTATGAAAGCAATGAAAGAACGGGGTGTGTTTTTAGTCATGATACTATCTCTCGTTCCGCCCAAGGGTGAGAGATGTCATTAGATGATTTTTACTCACCGAAAAAAAAACCTTGAAAAACATTTTAATCTCAAACTTTTTGGACCATGAGAACTTTTTTCAGCTTTCTCAAAATAAAGCCTTTCTTTTTTTTTTAAATACCGAGTGAAACTCTAAATGTCAACGTCGAAAAGTGACAGTTACGGATCACTTAAATGCACAAGTAGCATAGGTAATCAGTTTATTGTTCAAGACTTATCTCTGAAGCTGTGTGGTGAATAATTTTGGCCATAAGTAGGTACATCCGCCATCCGAGATTTGTGGATAAGTGAGTAAAAGTTGAAAGGGAAGTTGCGATTTTTTTTTGTGTTTGGTCGCCAAGTTGGCTTTTTTTTGCGATGGGTAAAATCATCCAATGACATCTCCCGCCCATTGGCGGAGCGGGAGGATAGTATCAGGATCTTACTGACTCAAAACTCACACCGTTCCTTCATTGCCTTCGTACCAGGGCCCTGGTGTACACTTTCACATTTACCCAAGGCCCCAGAGTAGGCTTCGACCCTGCTGGATAGTTTACTGACAACTCCTTGAGGTGCGCGAGAACAGTACGCGACGTCGACGACTTGGGTTCGGTCCGGACTCATTGCTCGCCCTCCGCAAGCCCGCGCCAACGGTTGCCGTCGCTATTTTGGTAGAATATTTTTTCACTATTATATAATAATTTTATTGTTATTCCTGCCACTATCCCGTATTACTTGGATTCGACGCAACACGTTTTCTTCTTCCATTCTGTCCTGTCACCTGTCACGCTATCACTAACTCCCTTTTCTTTCATATAACTTCTCACACAATCTATCCATCTTTTCTTTGGCCTCCCTCTCCCTCTCAATCCATTTGTATGTAAATTCAGAACTCTCTTAGTAACATGCGTTTCATCCCTCCTCTCCACTTAACCATATAAAAAGAAAATAGCTTTTTTTTCAAAAATGTTCAAACTGAAGTTAGAAAGAACCTTTGAAATCTGGTAGAAGACGAAACGTTCAAGATAAAATAAGAAAAAATGCAGTTTTTTTTCTTTCAAATTTGGAACACATTATTTAGCAACCTTAAACTGGCCACCCTGATTCTAAAAATAAAAAAACGAACCTTGTTCACACGCAGATTTTTTAAAAGCTGTTGATTGTTGATTACATGTTTATTTTGAAGGTTCGAGGTTCTGCAAAAACCTTGGCCATGACCGTAACAGTGACTGCTGCCGAAAACAAGACTTTAATTTTACGAAAATAAGGTTCATATTACAATAACTGATAAGCGGTCGTGAAATGCTATACGATATGGAATTAGCAAGTTTTATTTTGGAAACTTTCAAACTGACATGCTAAATGTTGGTAAAGGATTTTGTCGAATTTATGATCTTGCAATAAAATGATTTGCCTTTTTAATTTATGAGATGAATTTATATGATGATGCGCTACAAATTAATTAGTTTTTTTTTTTTTTTGCATTTGCCTTATAATGTTCTCACTGCTGGTACTCAGGCCTCCTCTCTAGGAGAGGGAATGGGCCGTAATTCACCACGCGGGCCCAGTTCGAGTTGTTGGATGTCATATATGTATTCTCGAGTTTTTGGTTCTAGGACATGCCGGTTTCCTCACGATGTTTTCCTTCACCGTTTTTGAGAGTAATGGTGATAAAATAAATTACACAAAGTAATGTGCCTGGCTGTACAACTCGTAAGTCGGGGTCGTTACCACTCGGCCATCACTGCGCTCAATTTATTAATTAAGAAGATTAAGAATAATTATATATTGAGACATAAAATCGCTTGTTAGTATGTTCGCTTATTTCTATTATGCAGGATTATTATAAAGAGTTACCATGACCTTAGAACGCGAAGGGAATCTGAGGGAACATAGGTTTTTCTTTTTTTGTTGTTCGTTCTAAACAGAGAAGGAACATAGGTGGGTTTTAATAATTAAAAGTCTAACACTTCTTCTCACTCCAGAACAGAAAAAAATATTTAATGAATTACCTACCCAAAAAAATTGCACACTTTTTTTTCGAATAATGTTGGTCGTTGAAGTATTACAAACCATACAAGCGTACCAGGGAGAAAAAGCTAGTAAAAAATAACAGAGACAGATGTCAAGTCAATGCTTCAATGAATATTGAGCATCTCAATAAGAAATAGAAAGAAATGCGTTCACATAAAAAAGAAAGTGCAATAACAAAACGAAAGTAGGACCTAAACGACTTTTGGTACAAGTGACATTTAGACACTACCTGTTATTTTGAACACTCAATCGCAAAATCTTTTTTACGCAGAAATATTTTTTACTTTCATTGAACTTTATTACCCAGAAAAATGACGTCTCTTTGACATAGACCGCCTTATTCCAAAACGTGATCTAAAATAGTTCCGGGACTATTACTAGGTTTAATTATAATAATAATAATAATATAATATCACACACACTATCACACAACGTCGTCTAGTCCCAAGCTAAGCAAAGCTTGTGTTATGGGTACCAGACAACTGATAAACATACTTATATATTTCTAAATATATACATATTATAGATAAATCACACCCAGACACAGCACAAATGATCGTGCTCATCACACAAACATTTGTCCTGGGTGGGCATTAAACTTAGTATAGTACGGGCGTTCTAACTTGGTGAGTCTGAAGTTAGGCCCTGCGAACTTTAGCTTCACACTCGTAAATAAATAAATAGTTTAAAAAAATAAATGCCATTTCTTTTTTACGAGTGCACAAGCGCTAAAGTTCGCAGAGCTAATTTCAAACTCGCCAAGTCAGAACGGTTGTACTGTATTAGTCCGGAAAACTACATTTACATCGCGTTTTATTGGTATTAAACCTAGTAATAGTCCCGGGACTATTTTACGGCGGAGAATGTTTGAGTGTATCGCTTTCGTGTTTTGAGGTAGGAAATTATCAAATAACTCCTCCTGCTTTATATAGGAGTGACAGGGAGTGTCAGACTTTTACTTACTAAAACCTGTGTGTTGCCCTTTGCGTTCCAGAACCACGGTATAGTACCCGGCAAATAAGTTCAACCATTTGCTTTGGTTACGCGCAGCTCCCCGCTTTGGTTGAAACCCGAAAATCTGTTATAGTACTCGGCAAATAAGTTGAACTAAAATGGCCGTCGTTGCTATGGTTACGCGCTACCCCTCGCTGTGCCGCACTTCCATTGAGAGCCTTATTTCTACTATAACGCGGTGTTACAGCAGTGGTGGCCGAGTGGTAACAGCACCGACTTACGAGTTGTAAGTCGCGGGTCCTAACCCAGCCAGGGTAATTCATTTCATCACCACTGCTCTCAAAACGGTGAAGGAAAACATCGTGAGGAAACCGGCATATCCTAGAGCCAAAAATTCGAAGACATGTGACATCCACCAACCCTCACTGTGCCCGCGTGGTGGATTTCGGCCCATTCCCTCTCCTAGAGAGGAGGCCAGTATCCCGGCAGTGGGATCATTATAAGGCTGATGCTATAACGCGGGTAAAGTAGCAGCTATTTTGATAGATACAATTTTGAGGCTTTAGTCAGTAGTTTAAGACTAATGGCTCAAAATTATGTAAAAAAAATACTGTAATGTCGAAATGTCAGTGATGTCCATCTTTGTCTGAAGATCAAATCGAATTAGTTGGACACGCATAATTATATTTATGAGAATCTACGATTTTACTATGCAATAGTGAATGTAATACAATTCGGTGGCGCAATCTAATGGAAACGGATTTAAAATCATTTTGCAAATTGAATATTTGTTAAAGTTTAAAACTGTTTATAAATGTGCGTTGATCACTTTTGAATGGTGACGGATTTATATTAATGATGGACTCCGAAGTGTGTATAATTATTTAAAACTAGCTTTTGCCCGCAGCTTCGCTCCCGCTCTATCCAACTCTACCCTACTCTGCCCTACTCTACCTTACTCTACCCTACTCCACCCTACTCTGCCCTTCGTCGACGGCGCGTTCTGTTCCCGCGTGCCTCAAGGAGCTGTCAGCAAACCGTCGAGGCCCAGCCTGCTAGCTGCAGGCAGGCAGGGTCGAAGCCTGCTGGGGTTAAGGGCCGTTTTCTGAGAGGAAGGCTCAGCCCCGGCATGATAGGCATGAAGGAACGGGGTAGGTTTTTAGTCAGTAAGAGTCTGACACTACTTCCCGCTCCACCCAAGGGCGGGACTTGTCATTGGATGATTTTACCTACCATAAAAAAAAACCCTACTCTGCCCTACTCTGCCTTACTCTAACCTACTCTACCCCCAATTTTTTCTTTCATAAGTACCTTCTCCTGACAATAATAAACACAATAAAACCAGGAATTAGCGAAATCGGTCCAGCCGTTTTCGAGATTTGCGCTTAGCAACACATTCAGCGATTCATTTTTTTTTTATTATAGGTTCTATTTTGCCGTAAAGACTGTTCAGAAAATCTAGAGGATTAAGGAATTCATATTTTTCTGATCCTCCAAAACTTTATTTAATGTAAAAACTAATGGGTGATTGTTTGCCACCCATCAAGCAATCTTTAACTAGTGACCCGCCCCAGCTTTGCATGGATGCAATGGTGACATTAAATATACACCGTTAAATTTTATTCGCTTTAATCCCGCGGAGGGTCGATTAAACGAGTCAATGACCTTGTAGGTAGTAGTCGGTCGTTGCGTACTAACGTACAGTTCATTGGCCTCGTTCAGCTGACGTTTACTTAAAGAAATTAATTTCGTAAGTGCGTAAATTAATTCGAGTTTAAAAAAAGTACTTTATTTTTTTAATTTTCTTATTACAAATCGATAGTATTTCATGTACCAAATGGACCCTCCGCGGGATTAAAATAATCAAAATTTAACGGTGTATTATGCACATAGATTCATATTTTATACATACAAACCTTCCTCGTGAATCACTTTATCTATTAAAAAAAACCGCATCATAATTCGTTGCGTAGATCTAAAAATGTAAGCATACATAGGTAGAGACAGCGAGTAGCGACTTTGTTTTATACTACATATGTAGTGATTATTTATTGTAGGAGCACCATGATAACAACTTGTAATATAAATGGATTACATAATTCGTGTACATATGTAAGCTTAACTCAAAGTTGACTTTTCTATTGAGTGGTGAACCACTTTTTTCAAAGTGTATTACAAAATTGGACCCTGTTAAGCAAAAAATCGTATGATACAGTACCTATTTGAAATTTAGTAGTGTAATTTCAAATAGGTACTGTATCATACGATTTTTTTATTATCGGCCTAACTTTAAACTGCATTTACTCAAAAGTAATAAAATGTTGGCTGGATCTTTTCTGCTTAACAGGGTCCAATTTGACTTTAATTAAAAACACTTTCAATTCAATTTATAAACATTGATTAAAATCCAGTTATCTTACGTTTTTCTCTTTTTTTTGTTGAGATGTCGTTACATAACCCTACACTCTATATAGTGTCAGACTTTTACTGACTAAAACCCTGCTGTGTTCTTTCAGTTGCTATTGCGTTCCGGAGTACTTTGTACTATTACTTATTCTGTGTCCAGAGTCGAGGTCATTATTTCGAACAATGCCTTGTAGAATTATATGTAATAATAACATGGTAGTGATAGCGTGACGAGTGACAGGACAGAATGGAAGAAAAAGACGTGTTGCGCCGACACCAAATAAAACGGGACAAGGCAGGAAGATGATGATAATAATAATAACATATTTATTTTGCTACACGCGGTAGTCCGACTCCAAAAATCTGATTATCAGTCTATTTAATAGTATCGTGTTTTAGTCTTGGAGTTGCGGATACCAGCCCGAAATACAATACAATACAATACAATAGTATCGTGTTGCCCAGTGAGTTGTGGAGGTCTGATAGGCAGTTGCTCCATGTAAAACACAAGTAATCAGCCGCATCCGACTAAACTATAGCAAAGGAGGAGGTCGCATGCATGAGGCAACGGCCCTCACGCCCCAGCCGCCGCCGGGATACCGACCCCGATTTCCGGCCACCGTAGGCGTGAGCTTACGGACTGAGAGCAATGGGTAGCTCGCCGTCTGACCGTCTGGTAACCGTCCGGACCGAGCCCAAGTCGTCAAAAGCGCGTATTGTTTCACGCCTCAAGTAGTTGTCAGCAAACCGTGGAGCCCAGAAGAATCGAAGCCTACTGGGGACAAGGGTCTGCTTCTGAAAATTCGGCCATGGTATGAAAGACAATGAAGAAACAGGAGTGGGTTTTTTGTCAGTCAAAGTTTGACACAATATCCCTCACCGCCGAAAAAAATTCCCACCAAACTAGAAGCCGTCCTTAAAACATTACAGTTGGGAAAAAGCCAGAGAGATGATGATGATGAATATATTTATCCTATGAAAAACCATACGTACACCTTTACCTCTATGAAAAATTCAACACACAAACAAAGAAATGTATGAGAGCCAAAATAAAATTTGAATAAACCAATCAATAGGCTGGGCGCGGAAGATCGCGAGTTGCTAGGCAACCGACCGGGCCAAATATTTGTCCAAAAGTTTCGCAAATTAACTTTGGCAAATGTTTGGCAAGTTTTATCAAATAGGAGTGAGTATCTAATCTCCTACCTAGAGCACAATTCTGTAACTTGAGTATTTGACAACAATATCTACTTCAAAGTTAGCGAGTTTAGACTTCGTAATTCGATGCTTGGTGTTTTGGTAACTACTTAGATGTTGGTCTTCATCGAGATGTTGTCTAGTACATTCTTCTGAGTATCATTTCTTATCAAATTATAACTTATATTCTGCCACGTATATGTATAAAGTTACGCTATCATTTGCTCTTATAGAACTTCTCTTTGTGTGACGTCAATTCATAGCACAGATAATAATGAAAACACCAAAATGGCCGACAGCGTTTTCTTCTATTCAAGTCAGTCTATTTTAAAATTAATGTAGCTTCTAGGTCTCAAAAAATCCATACTAATTGTTTGTTGAATATGAATTCCCACCTAACAAAAAAACCTATAATTATTTCAATGGGACTGAAGAATGAACACCCTGTTTTTAAAAACTATACAAATTACTCGTATGTCGTACATAATTTGATTATATTCATACTAAGTACATCGTGGTATTAAATTTGTCCGTGCGATTACAATATATGCTCGAAATCAACCATCGGATCGGGTAGTTACCCGGACCAGACACGCCGTCCGAGTAGTCGGAGGACATTTCCTTTTCAGTAAATGTTTGAGGGACTTCACACCCTGTTTACATACATTTAAAACCCCATTAAGCGTAAGCATAATCCACCTTATAATCTTCCCACTGCTGGGACTTAACCCCCAGAGAATAGGCTATAATCCTACGCAGGCCCATCTGCAGATTGATAGATGTCACATATCTTCGAATTTTTGGTCCTAGGTCATATCGGTTTCTTCGCAATATTTTCTTTCGATTCCTATACCATTTTAAGAGCTGTGATGATGAAGTTGGGGCCGTTTGGATTGTACATAAAAATATGTTTTTCTACGCGACCTTTTTATTTAATATAATTATATAAATTATTAAACTATGATGAAAACCGCCGTCAGGCACTGATACATTTTTGGCGCAGCCGTGAGGCATACAATTGTATTTTTAATACTCTTTTTACTCTTTTTTCTTACCTAAGTATGCGACTTGTGTAGTGCCAAAAATAAATAATTCTTTTCTTTCTTTTTGTATCATTCAAGTTTTCTTAGATAACTACCCCTGTTTGTGTATAGGGCTCCTAGAGTTTTTCCAGTGTCCCTATTTTTAACTAGCTTACTAAACTCCACCTTGTCAGTTGTAGCTATGTTGTCATCTCACCATCACCGTCCTTTCATCTTTCATTTTGTATCTTTTTTGTAATTTTGAATTTGCATTTCCGTAGAAACACTCGTCACAATATGGCGAAGCAAATTATCAAACACATTATATCCTTCGTCCATAGACTATACACACACATAAACGTCATAAACAGAATCGTGTTCTTGGCGCAGACGCGACGTAATGTTGCCACTCTATACATAATATTATTTTAAGTTCGTTTTTGTATTTCCTCTTTATTTATTAATTATTGCTTTCTTTAATTAATTATTATTTTTTCCTCCTAAATTTATTTTATTTATCTATTTTTTCAAATCGATTTGCACACAATACCGTGCCGACGTCTAGACGTCGACACCGTCACCGGCCCACACTAACAAACTAGCGCCGTGCACTCATCGCATTTTGCGTGTGGTCACGGTATTAAGCTGAGCGCTCGGCCGTTTTGCGCGGACGTGGCGCATATTTCTCACAAACTGTACCTACTAATTTGTTAATCCTTAATTTGCGTCATTATCCGGAATAAAAAGATTTTCTTTCTTTCTTTCTTTCTTTGTTTTTTTCTTTCTTTGTTTTTTTTGTTTCCTTTATTTATTATATACTTTATTGTACACTTCATAATGTGGACAGGATAAATATTACAAAACTAAGCGTACAATGGGCGGTGGTTCTTTGTTTGTTTGTTTCTTTCTTTGTTTGTTTGTTTCTTTCTTTGTTTGTTTATGTCTTTCTTCCTTTCTGTCTTTATTTCTTTCTTTCTTCTTTTTTCCACCTTCTTCCGCTTGGTCCATCTCGTTACTTCTGTGATGCATCGTTAATCACTGTAACGAACTACGTGGCCAGTCCATCACCATTTTCAACATACACAGTTTTTTAGTACCTATGTAGTTTAATATTTAGTAGAACATTCGCTTTTAAAGTTACAGCTTATTAATAACTGTGGTTTTCGATATTTTTTTTGCAAAATTATTCAAGATACGAGTAAGTACGAGCTTATTTTTACAACTACAGACCGTAATTGGTCCGTAGTCGACTACGGTATACACCATTTATTGTGTGTAGTGATACGGTTTTTTTTTTTGTCTATTTGCATATCTGAGTGATATAATGTTGAGCTTCATATTTATCTAGATTCAGTCAAGACTTAGTCATTTTAAAATAAAACTATATACTGATCAATATTACGGTATTTAAACACGCACAGCTATAACACAGGCTTTGAAACGTATTCGCTCACAATGGGTTTCATTGGAAGCGTAAAGTCGAATAGAAAAACTCCTCCTTTTTTTTTTCAAATCAATAAAAAAGAAGAAAAATAAGCTGTAGGCAAGAGAGCAATTGAATGTTCTCACATAAAAGTGACAATAAAAACTATAGTTGTGTGAAAAATATAACACTGTAAAATATTAAAAAAATCTAATATTACTTCACTAATCATAAAATTGACATAACAGTGGAACTCACCAATCAAGTTAAACAATTCGTTACATCATTCTTTCAAATTCTAGTCTCACATTGTTTCAAACTCTGATCAAACCTAACGATTAAAAAATTAACACGTCGATCCACAACTACCCAACTTGTTCATACAAAAGTAGACTCTAAACATCGGAATTAAGGCCTATAGTGGCGTGGATGTGAGAGGACACCGGTGTCCTCTGAGCTAGGACAGATTAAAGTTACATAAAATATTATTTAAATTGTTAACTTCACAGCATGGCTTCCAAGCTATAGTTGTTTCGTTTTAGCATGGCATTAACGGTCATTGCCCTTTCTCATATTATTATATCTCTTCGTGGGAAACCGAACAATAAACTATGTCTATATTTTTCGAAAATTTCGCTAGATGTCTATGTAGGACAGCTATGGGTATTTACTTTGAAAGGGTCCAGCAGGGTCGATGCCTGCTGGGGCTACAGTATCGTTTGAAAGAGTGACCATGACCTTAGAACGCAAAGGGCATCTAGAGGATATAGAAGGGGATCTAGAGGTTGGTTAAGTAAAAAACTAAAATGTCCATCCACTTTACCCACCGCGATTGTGGCGTGCCCATAAAACATAGGCCTAAGTAATTAAATTTGGCCATATGAACGTTTAAGCAATACTAAAACGCAACATTTATAGCTCCAACTACACCATGCACGGTTAACCTAAACTGTCGTTTAACTTAAACCTTGTTTAACCGATATGATCAAAACGCTCGGTTTACAAGCCCTCATATTATGTATCGTTGTCTCTGACAGTCGAATGATTGATAAGTAGGCTTAAACTTTCACTTTACTTTGACATCTTGTTAAGTTTACCTTCCTTTGTGTATGCTTGGAAATTAATTCCGATATATTTCACCGTCAGCTTGTATTCATTGAAGTCGAGCGGACTTGTCATTGATATTATATTGTAAGTACAATAAATTATACTCATACTTAACATACATTTATATATATCTAAATAAACTCAAGTCTTTTCTCATGAGGTAACCAAAAACTTTTGCTTCGTCTACATCCAAATTTAATTTTTCTATTGGATGCGTATACTCAAAAATCAAACGACATGACTAAGACAGAATTTAGAGTCTGGATTACAGATTTGGTTACTTAACTCAAATTTTGCAATTTTTGTATCAAGAAGTAACTTTATCCGAAATCGTTAACAGGAAGAATTTTTCAAATCCGTTCACTATGAAAAAACAAGCCTTTCAAATCTGGTGGAAGGGGAACTGTCAAGTAACAGAATAAAGATGACACACACTGAAATGTGACGTCACCACCATTAGGTTACGTGTGTACAAAAGAAGTAGTGTCCCGCAACAGATTCCCGCGACGTTTTTTCTTCCACTCTGCCCTGTTAACCCTCACACTATCACTGACTCCCTCTCCTTTTGTATCACTCACTGCTCACACAATCCATCCATCTTTTCTTCTTCCTCCCTTCCTCCATTCATCCACATATATACTCCTATCTCTTTTAGTAACGTGCATTTCATCCCTCCTCTTCACAGAACCGTACCAAGACAAATGATTCCTTTAGACTTGTAAGTCATAAACTTCTTCTTGTAACTGTTGTTACATTTATCAATTTCAGTTTTTGCGTTCTCCTTTAGGGCGCCTTCAAATTAGCCGTAAAGTACCGCAGCGCTGCCGCTGCGCTAGAACCGCTAGGTTTGAGCATCATAGTGTTTAGCCCTGTAATTTTTTAACTCCTTACGATCCATGCTAAGGTTGTTTGGAAGATATCGCTATCTATCTCGATTTATGTACAGTTTGTGTAGCTTTTTAGGTATACATTATAGTTTTATTCTATTCTATTCTATACCGACGACGGAAACTGCTGTTAGTTTTATTATTAAAACGAAAAAAGACTTGAGAAAAAGAAAAAAGGAAACCTAAAAAAAGACTGGATTTTCTAAAGAAAAAGGCCACTGTAGCTAAATCAATAAAATCTTCAATCTGATTTTGGTTCATGTTTAGAATTTAATAAAAACTACGTGCGTATCGTCACTAGTCGATCGATGAACAGATACTTACGCGGCCGCAGCGCGGGTGTAGCGCAGTAGACGCGCGTTTTTTTATTTAATAGGTATGGAATAACAAAGCAGCGCGGCGGTAGTGATGCAGCCGCGCTTCCACCGCGCGGCTATTTGCAGCTAATTTGAAGGCGCCCTTATACCTCGTAACAGTTCACATACAACAAATTGCGTCTACAAAGACTAGATATTATTATTTAGATAAAAAATTTATAGCTACAAACGGGGAATGGTAACATTAATAGTCTTTTATTGCCGGAAAATTATGGGAAAATATAACAATATTATGTCACACGCGTGTCTGGTTGAACCAACAGAATGATAAAATCATTTAGCACACTAGGTGTAGTGTGTAGTTTGCTCAAGTAACTTTACTTTAGTTTTTGATAGAAAATCCTTCCTTCCGCTCTGGATGAAGACACAGGGAGTATCAGATTTTTATTGCTTAAAACCCTGTGTTTTTTTTTATGTAGGGAAATCGTGCAATGACATCTCCCGCCTATATGGAGCGTGGGATAGTGACAGACTTTTACCGACTGAAAACCTACTCCGATTCCTTCTTTGCATTCGTTCCAGTGCCGCGGCTTTCACTTTCACATTAGTTATGGAAAACCAACCTGTGTTCCTTCAAACTCAAACTCTAAATTATTTTATTTCACATACTTAGGCCATGTGGGCCTACATGGGCATTTATAAAACGTCAGAAGCTAGCGCACGGTTGTAACCGGCAAGAAAGTCTAATGATATTCAAAGGGTTTTTTATGGTAGTTAAAATCATCCAATGATAAATCCCGCCCTTGGGCGGAGCGGGAAGTAGTGTCAGACTCTTACTGACTTAAAACCTACCCCGTTCCTTCGTTGCCTATCGTGCAGGGGACGGGCCTTCCTTTCAGAAACTGACCCATGACCAAGCAGGCTTCGATCATGCCTGCCTGCAGCTAGCAGGCTGGGCCTCTACAGTTTGCTGACAGCTCCTTGAGGCACGCGGGAACAGTACGCGCCGTCGACGACTTGGGCTCGATCCAGTCGGTTACCGGACGATCGGACACCGTGCTACCTATTGCACGCCGTCCGCAAGTCCGCGCCTACGGTGGCCGGAAATCGGGATCGGAATCCCGGCGGTGGGTGGGGCGATATTCAAAGGGTTAAAAAAAAATATTGTTGATTGTTATTTACTTGCCCTTGCGTTCCAGGACCATGGTAAGTATTTCAAACAATCCCGCAGCTAAAATTACACAATAATTCATTAATTATTAAGTTTAAGAATCAATAAATATGTCTATGTTAAAAAGAGAAACCTTGACAAATTCCATTCTAACACAATATTTGCTATCCATATTACTTTCTAACGTTGAGAATATTGAAGTACTAGAAAATTACATTAACGTTTAATTTAGCAATATGATTAAGGGCCAAATTCACCAATAAACTAATCGCGATTATATAAAACAAAACGCAGTTTGAGCGCCTAATCGAGATTATAGCTTCATTTTGCGTTTCACCGCGATAAATTAAACTTAGTTTACGCTAAACTCAGTTTCTATTCTTTTGTTGTCGCCCATATTTACGGCACGCGTCTTTAAACTAGATTACGCTGAACTCAGTTTAGTTGAACTAAGTTTTTACATTGAATGATGAAATCAGCTCTTAGTAAATAAAGAATACAGGGTCTTTAAAACGAGACAGCAATAAAACCTTGATTCTGTTAAGAACTGAGGCCCTACCATGAGCCTATAATGCGACCCATTTGACGACCTAAACTGAACTGTCAAAGGGATGGAGCTATACACCGTTAAATTTTGGTCGTTTTAATCCCGTGGAGGATCGATTCGGTACATGAAACACCATCGATTTGTAAAGATAAAATTAAAAAATAAAGTACCTTTTTTCTAAAACTCGAGTTAATAGACGCATGTACGAAATTAATTTCTATGAGTAAACGAGTCAATGACCTTGTAGGTGGTTGTCGGTCGTTGCGTACTAACTACCTACAGTTCATAGAATAGAATAGAATAAACTTTATTGTACACCAATATAGTAACAATTCACAGAAACTTAAATGAATGGGTACAATGGCGGTCTTATCGCTGACAGCGATATCTACCAGACACCCTTAGGATGGATTATAAGAACTTAGACTGTAAAGGGGGTAGTTTGCGGTGTACTATCACCATTCATTCTCTTCATTATCTTCGCACAGCTGACGTTTACTACGCTACTCCGAGCATAGCCCTTTCCATTGCCCCTTGGGTGACTTTAAGCCTTCTGATGATTCACGTTGTGAGCGACCACATTTCGGAGCCATATATCATCACTGGCAAGACGCTCTGGCCATGCTACGACGTATTAGTTTAAAACAATTGGAAAAATCTAATCTGAATATAAAACGCATACTGTATAGTGTAAACCACACATGTACATTTGTCACATATACCTATCTTATAGCATATGCTTATAGTATATGCAATACCTTGAGATATTCAAAGTATGCTAATAAAAGTTGCAACAAAAAGACAAATAAATAGTCAAACATCGAAATGAAGTAGCTTCTATTTAAATAATAGATTAAATCGTTTAGAATGTGTGCAACTCTTTAATATTATTCAAATATGGTTCTTTGCGACGTTTAGATTTCTGTGTAGGTGTTCGCTAGAATTCTAATATCTAAATTAATGTTGCATTTTTTATGCAAAGCTGTCGCACACTTTCTTGGAATCAAACGGCAAATCTACAAAATTTATCATAAGTTTTTTTTTTATGTGATTCAAACTGCTCTCAATACTTTGTAGACTTTCGGCCTTCCGAAATCCTGCAACGACAGTTTTTTTTTATGTTAGGTAAAATCATCAAATGACAAGTCCCGCCCTTGGGCGGAGCGGGAAGTAGTGTCAGACTCTTACTGACTAAAAACCTACCCCCTTCCTTCGTTGCCTATCATGCCGGGGCTGAGCCTTCCTCTCAGAAAACGGCCCTTAACCCCAGCAGGCTTCGACCCTGCCTGCCTGCAGCTAGCAGGCTGGGCCTCTACGGTTTGCTGACAGCTCCTTGAGGCGCGCGGGAACAGAACGCGCCGTCGACGACTTGGGCAACGACAGTCAAAGACCCGGATAATACAGCTACAACCAGCTTAGTGCACTTAGGCACAAAGAAATTATCTGTGGTTTTACTAAGTACACTTTAACACCAATCAATTACAATATGTGTGTCAAGATGTGACCTCTGCGACCTCTTTTTCTCTCTTCATCAATATTCGGATATGTAGATATATTTTTCCTCAATTTCAGATATCAGATAATATGACTGAGGGAAAAGTGTCCCCTCTCATCAAGCTTGAGCCGTACGTGATCTGGAGAATAAGAAATGAGATGCTTTTTTCAAATAAACTAAGATAATTTTTGGTTGTGACGTATCTTTGAATTTGTCGGTTACTAGTGGTGCTATTCTCTAAGAAAACGCAGAGCTACCGCAACGACGAACATCCAAATAGGATACATTAAATTAACAATCCAATGTATAGGTACATTAGGTTGACAATCCAATGTATTCTATTCGGGTTGACAATGCAATGTATCCTATTTAGGTGTTCGTCGTTGAGGCAGCGCTGCGTTTTCTAAGGGAATAGCACTACTGAAATGAGTTAGCTAGAAGCTAGATTATGAGTTATCTAGATCTAGAGAGCAGTAGTGGCTCAAGTGGCTCCAACATACCTACGAGTTCAATCCCAGGTCGAGGTCGTGAGTTCAATCCCAGCCATACTTTGAGTGATTTATTTTATCATCACTGTTTTCAAAACGGTGAAGGAAGACATCATGAGAAAACCGTCCTAGAACTAAAAATCGAAGATGTGTGACATCCAGCAACCCACATTGTCTGGGCCTGGTTCCCAGCAGTAGGAAAATTAATTATCTTAAATGTATGAATATTAATTTATTGTGCTGGGTTGTTTGCTTGAAAATAGCCAACGATGAGCTCTATGTAGCATACTTATGTTCATTCATTAGCTATTTTATGAAACCCATGAGACAATAAGTGAGCTTGTGGACAACTTTGAAAACAAGCTCATATTGGTAATCTCCCATCGATTTGTAGAAGAGGTGGTAGAGTGTGCCGCGCTTGGGCGGAGCATCCCTCGCTTCTCACGCCTCTAGTTGGGACCATGGCACGGAACGCAGCAACCTCTGCTAAGCAGTTAACCTCTTCCAACCAATTGACCTCTTCGAACCAGTATCTCATCATCATCATCATCAGCTTTTTTTATTGTTCCCACTGCTGGGACACAGGCCTCCTCTCTAGGAGAGGGAATGGGCCGTAATCCACCACGCGGGCCCGGTGCAGGTTGGTGGATAATACAGTATCTAATGTGAGCGAAGGAGGTGGCGAAAAGCGTTAAGGAGAAAAGGTTCTCACGACTCTGGCCGTAGCAAATAATACCCTGAGCGTCGGCAGTCGCAAGACGATTCTGATCCACTAAAGCCGCGAGTTTACGCACGTCAAGCAATGGGTAATACGCCGTCCAATAATGTCAGGGGAGGCGGCGCGGAAGCCTCGAAGTGATATCGCAACTAAGTGACTTAGCAACTAGGTGAAAACAAGGAGACTGCACCAACTAATCACATAAACAACCGGTTTCCAAATTCCAAATTTAAATTTTTCATTTCGTTTAAAACCAATTTAAAACCATCATATTACAAAAATGTATAAAAATCGGAACAGTGCAAGTTATAAAACAAATTAATAATATGTATTGATGACAAGAATCGAATGTTACAATAAATAAGTGAAAGGATATTATTATAATCATTTAGTAAATTTAAATAATTCTCATTTATATCAAGTTTTTTGTGCAGTCGTGTTAAATGATAAGTATCGTTTAATTTTTCGGAATTCGAATTTCGAAAGTGATTGCATTACTTATGGAAATTAGTCGATTAAAAAGTACAATTGGTTGCATTCCAGTATGCTAATTCTAATTTGGTTTTACTTTATAATTTAAGTCATATTTTATGCAAGAAACAACAAAATTCTTGAAGTTGTTTTTGATTTTTAATCGTTCTGTAGGTCAAGTTTAGCAATTCTTTACTTAAAAATCTGGTGTATTTGTCGTGGCCAGATCATAAGAATTGATCACTTCATGATTTGGCCAACTAGAATTGGCCCGATAGTTTAAACTTTAACATTTAATGATAAGTCAATCCTCGTTTGGCCATTTCATTGATATCGGATTTCTATGGTAATAAAAGGTCTGAAGAAAGTAGGTCAAACAGGGATTGAAATTGCATCAAACTTTAACGTTTAAAACGATCTGACAGTACAGTTTTAATTGGCCATATCATGAAGTGGTCAATTTCTATGATCTGGACACGACATATCCATTCAATAAAGACTTACGTTAATTATAATTTAATATATTTATTTAATCAGACGTCTTATTTACTTTTACCATTACATTAACATTGTAAGTTAATTATACTGATATCACCGACAATTTCTGCACTGGAGACCAAACCCTATAGAAATTTGCGTAACTCTAAACTAAGTATAAACTCTATGCCGTGTGGACGCACAGTAATATCATACAGTTATAACACTCAAATAAATCAGCAAACCATTAAATGACAAAAGAGGCGGCCATTCATTTTTTGCGCATATGTATGCGCAAAAAATGGATGAATGTCTAATGGAACTATTATAATTAATTATAAATTATACATACACACAAATAAACCAACATTATGGTGTCAGTTAGTAATATCAAATTATTATTTTTTTACAAAATATGAAAGTTCTTTTTTTATTTTCGCCTGTTTGTCTGCCGTTGTGTCTGTTTGTTTGTAATCTCCAAAGCGCCTGGAGCGAACTTGACGGGACTTTTATTGGTAGATAGCTAATGTTATACGAAGTAACTTGGCTTCTTTTAGTTTAAAAAAGAATAAGGAATCTGTAGCAAAAAATCTTCTTCAAATCGTAACCAAATGGTATTGTGCTGATTTACAGTCTGACATGGAAGAGGTCATGGGCATCAACTAGTTCATATTTTTTTTTTTTTTTTTTGTAGTTATGTTTGTAATGAATAAACTTAAGAACTACTAGACCGATTTTCAAAATTCCTTCATCAGTGGATTGCTACTTTAACATTGGTTGACACAAGCCATAGGTAAATATATTTTCTATTTTCACGCGAGCAAAGCTGCTGGCAAAAGCTAGCTATAACACATAAATGAACATCAAAAACAGCGCTGCCGCAACGACGAACATCCAAATAGGATACATTGAATTAACAATCCAGTGTTTAGGTAAATTAGATTGACAATCCAATGTATCCTATTTGGGTGTTCGTCGTTGAGGCAGCGCTGCGTTTTCTTAGAGAATAGCACCACTGTATCAATTTTTATTATACCAATTTGTGACAGCCGTATTTCGGGGTTGTTGAACTTTCGCATTTGCAATGTATATAAAGTACTACCTATACATTGAAAGAATAATTATTATTGTAATTACGCACGGATGACTGAATAAGAAGACGTTGACATAGAATAAGGTTGACAGGAGATTTATTAAGTTATTACCGTGACTTTGCTTAGAAAAACAATTTTTTTACTCATATACACCGTTAAATTTTAGTCGTTTTAATCCCGCGGAGGGTCGATTCGGTACATAAAACACTATCGATTTGTAAAGATAAAAATTAAAAATAAAGTACTATTTTTTCAAACTCGAATTAATTCATGCATGTACGAAATTAATTTCTTCAAGTAATTAGCAGTCAATAATTATTTAATTGCGTGACCACACGCCAAGCCCAATCTACCATTTTACTTAGTTTCCCAAAAAGGTCACGCAATTTGGCGCTAGCATCGAATTCAAGAGTACCTAATGTCACAATTCCAATGTCGACCGATCGGAACTAAATTCGAGAGTAAGCCCCCTGATATGGTTTAAGTCAGTCAAAGTCTAACACGCCCTCTCCCTCCACCCTAGAGCGGGAGAAGTCATAGGACCCAAAAAGGCCCTGTCTGCCACCCTGTTTTAATTGGTAAAATATGTACATAATTTATAATATAATTTATGTATTTTATCCATTCATGTGTACATTGTTTTGATTTGATGTTACTTGATAGTTTATTTGTGTTTTAGTCAAGTTATTTTAGTAGATATGTTTAAGTTACCTATACAGGGTGACTGGTAATTAGTGAACGATACTTAAACACGTGATTGACCAAAGCTGCAATCGCGAAAAAAATCAGCCAAGTTCAGTACATTTTGACCAGTTAGACGAACAGAAATGTACTGACCAGCTGTTTTTTTTTTTTTCGCTATTTCATGTTTGGTCCTTGGCGCGCCTGAAGTTAGCCTCTGCGAACTTTAGCGCTTGTGCACTCGTAAAAAAACAAATGCTTTGAAAAAATAAATGCCAATAGCAGTTGTTATCGCTGTTAACAACTGTTATTGGCATTTATTTTTATAAATCATTCATTTGACGCACTTATTTTGAGCGCTAAAGTTCGCAGAGCCTAACTTCAGGCGCGCCAAAGACCGTCGAACGTACTGTAAAAGTTGTTGGTTGTCATGACTACAATCACGTGTTTAAGTATCGTTCACTAATTACCAGTCACCCTAAATAATACATTAGCTTTTGCCAGTGGCTGCGCCCGCGTGAAAGTGGTGCGGTTAACCCCTTTGGAATGGAGTTTCGTAAAATCCGTTCTTAGCAGATGTCTACACCCTATAAGGAACCTACATGCCAAATTTTAAGTTTGTAGGTGTTATAGTTTAGGAGATTTCGTGATTAATCAGTGAGTGGTATTACGCTTTCATATACACTGTGACAACATCTCTCATCCGGCTCTCCTATCATAGGTCTTCTAGAAAAAATCACTTTGAAATAAACATTTTACTATTTTGGTTTTGAGTGTTTTTGTTAAGTACATATACACATAATTTGGTTGTAGTTTAGAAACACAAAAAGAATGTGTCGCATGGATAATTATTAACTATCTATTTATCTATTGGAATCTGGTTTCCGCACTTAGTTCTATGCAGACCATTGGGCGTCGATTATGGCCAATCCTCTCTCCAAAAACTAATAAGGCCTTCCGGGTTCGTCTGTATAGGAATTCAGGGATCTTAGAGCGGGTTCACATTAGGTCGGACCGACAGTTTTATCGGACCGACAAATGTGTCGGATCTATATTGGCATTTATGTATTTCAATAGCGTCGTTCACATTAGCGCGACCAGACAAAACTAACGGAGCCGACACTTTTACCGGATGTTTAGCCACGATTTCTGTCGGATCAGACATAATTTTGGCCTACTGGCAACTATAGCGGCGTGCTGCTGCACGCCGCTATACTTGCTACTAGCGTGAACAGCAACACCCATCAGTCGGTTAAAATTAAAACGGTCGGCCCGACCTAATGTGAACTCGCTCTCGGTTCGCATGCACAGGGGATTGTGGATTCTCTATGCATATAGTATATTCTGTCCCACAGCTGGGCAAAAACATTCCTCTAATATCTGACCACATTTCTATGTTTTGCTAAACGCAAGGCGATATCGCGGCAGACCAAGGCGAAGGTGGAGGGATGGGCTGGACAATTACCGGAGGCACTGGCCCACAATGGCCTAGGACAGAAGTGTTGGAAAAGGGAGAGGGAGACCTTTGCCCAGCAGTGGGACATAACAGGCTAAGCTAATAGCTAACTATTGAGGACCAGAAAAGTCGTTTGGATGGAAAGCTAAAAACTAAGGCTTCACTTCTATTTTTGTCCTTGTCGTGCAAATCGGCAAAAATATAGTGACCGATAGAGGTCAAAATGTTTGCCATCTCTGATTAAAAAGTACTAGAGATACTTTAAATCATAATTGTAGAAAGTTTATAGCGCTGTCGTGTCTTGACGCACCGGGCTGTAGTTTAAGGCATAGGATAGAAAGTAAAAAAAGAAGGTTATATTCCGAAAACGTAGGATAAGACAAATGCAGTTGACTTAATTTCGTCAAAATGTTAATTTCTGGTGTCAGCGTTCTGAAGCTCAAAGAAAATCAACCCATTAATGTCACTGCTTTTAAATGGCAATGCTGATTTGTTGGCCAAAAAAGAGTCAACGAAACAAGGGAAACGAACGAAAGCAAAACAAAAAATCTCTTAAATTACCTAGGTTTTTTTTTTTTTTTATGGTAGGTCAAATCATCCAATGACAAATCCCGCCCTTGGGCGGAGCGGGAAGTAGTGTCAGACTCTTACTGACTAAAAACCTACCCCGTTCCTACGTAGCCTATCGTGCCGGGGCCGAGCATTCCTTTCGGAACTAACCCATGACCCCAGCAGGCTTCGACCCTGCCTGCCTGCAGTTAGCAGGCTGGGCCTCTTCGGTGTGCTGACAGCTCCTTGAGGCGCGCGGGAACAGAACGCGCCGTCGACGACTTGGGCTCGGTCCGGTCGGTTACCGGACGATCGGACAGCGTGCTAACGATCGGACAGCGTGCTATAAATTACCTAGGTAGTTAATTTGATTTTTTTGATTTCCAAACCCAAAAAAAAAAACTTTCGTTGGTTTTCGTTGTTTCGTTGGCTCTTTTTACCTAACTTACCCACAAAAGTTACCTAACTTTTCCCACTTTGGGTGAAGGGAGAGGGAGTGTCACACTTTTACTGACTAAATGCCACCCTTATTCAGACCTTAGCGAATCCCATCAATTATGCTGACATTTCTTTAAGGACCGAAACACATAACCGCGATGCATCGCCACGCCGCTAAAATCGGCAGTGCCGGCCGCCGCTCTTTTTGGCGACACCGCAATGCAACTTTCAGCGTTTATTGTGGTATCCTACGGGGAGAACCAGTTCCTCGTGATTTTTGTATTGTATTGTATTGTATTTCGGGCTGGTATCCGCAACTCCACGACTAAGGCGCGTATTTTGCGTACGGGTGGCACAAATGTGTCATTCGATCCACCTCAGCTCCTCGAGGAAGGCCAGCAGCGCCTTGGTGTTACTGACCATTTCGCGGAGGTTACCTGGGTTTCCGAAGTACTTTGCCCTGTATTCAGCGACAATAGGGCAGCTCAGAAGCAGATGTGATGCAGTCTCTTCCTCCTCCATGCAGGCTCTGCACAGTGGGCTGTCTGTAACTCCTATGACACGCCATGGATCGTAATAAACTTATTGTTTATTTGTTATTAAGAAGACATACTCTATTTTAAATGAACGATAAAGAAGATACTGTTAAATCCATTTAATAAGGCTATGGTATCCGCACCGTGGTGCATAACGCAAATTTCTACGTTGCGTCGGGCGTCACTGCCGATTTTAGTGGCGCGGCGCCGCAGCGCGTTTATGTGTTTCGGCCCTAAATAGCGCGTGGAACACAAGCGAGCGAGCTGCGAGCGACCTGTTGCTACAAACCCATACCTGCTGATATCCATAGGTTATGTGAGAATGTCACCACGGGCCCTGGGACAAAGGCAATGAATGGAAGGGTAGGTTTTTAGTCAGTAAGAGTCTGACACTATTTCCCGCCCCACCCAAGGGTGGGATTTGTCATTGGATGATTTTACCTACCATAAAAAAAAAAAACAATACTAATTCGGCTGCTCTACGGAAAAACAAAGTAATTAGTAAATTTTACAGAAGAAGGAAAAATCTAAAAAATCTTTACTAAAACGTAGGTTTGATCGTTATGTCATTTTTTAAATGTAATAATGCATGAAATAGTTTGCTCTACCTATTGTGTAACAATTTTATGACAAATTGAGTATAATAATCTTTTAAATAAAAAAAGGTTTTTCTGTAGACAATTTTTTTTTTCTACATTTAATTTTTCGAAATATAATTTACTCTTTTTAAATACAACAACGAAAGTGCCGTTTTTTTTGCTTTCTTTTTAACTGAATTGCAGACTTAATTAAAAACATTTTACGAAACAAAAAAATCCCATTAATTCAATTTAAAAACAAAGTAATTGACACGCTACCTGTACTTTGCTTTATTTTTGGTAGATTTTTTGACGTTTTGCCATTTTTGCTTGTAGTTACTTTGTTTTTCGATATTTACTGTCTAAAACTTTTTTTTTTTTTTACGGTTCTGAGAATTTAACCACATCCGTTATACTTTAAAAGTACTTACCAAAAATATAAAAACATTTATCTAAGAAAAAATGTTAGTTACTTTGTTTTTCCGTAGAGCAGCCACAATGACGTCATACCGAAGAGGCCCAGCCTGCTAACTGCAGGCAGGCAGGGTCGAATCCTACTGGGGTCATGGGTTAACTTCCGAAAGGAATACCCGGCCCCGGCACGCTACGAAGGAACGGGGTAGATTTTTAGTCAGTAAGAGTCTGACACTACTTCCCGCTCCGCCCAAGGGCGGGATTTGTCATTGGATGATTTTACCTACCATAAAAAGAAAGATACCTCACCTTCTGCAAATAACTTGCATTGCTAGTGAGCGGTGCAGATGCTTCCTCGATGTTCACTCGATCAACGACCTATCGCTAAAACAATTCGCATTTGTAACAGGATGGATTTAGAAACACAAATACTTGCCCGAGGCTACCATATTTCTTAATGGACTTAATTTGTTGTACAATCTCAGTATGTAATCTGTAATTTAGATGTACAGATGAAAGGAAATGTAATTGTGATTTACATAATATAGAGCGATGTGCAATTGCTGAGTGCAGATGTCTATCTGACTGTGTGTCTTTTTATTTTATTATTTTAAATCAGTGGTTGGTAAAGTAATTAATGGTTTGACTATGAGTGTTATGGACATCCACGATCCACTGAATAAAAAAAGATTAAAGATCGCACTTCATGCGGGCTTGCGGACGACGAGCCATTTGTAGCTCGCCGTCCGGTAACCGCCCGGACCGAGCCCAAGTCGTCGACGCCGCGTAGTGTTCCTCGCGCGCCTCAAGGAGTCGCCAGCACACCGAAAGGGCCCAGCAGGGTCGAAGCCTACTGGGACCATGGGTAATGTGAAAGTGAAGCCCGAAGCCCTGAAACGAAGGCAAAGAAGGAACAGGAGTGGGTTTTTAGTTGGTTAAAGTCTGACACTACCTCCCGTTCCGCCCAATGCCTGGAGATGTCATTGGATAATTTTTCCACCAGTAAAAAAATCGACATAGACATTTTTACTCATTCTAATAAAAAATAAAAACTCGCTGTTAGTTCATTAGTATCTAAATCACAAATCAATAAATAATTAATTAAGGTGTATAGTCCCTTGAACATCTCGCCGAAGATAAATGAATACGAATTCGTACTGCCGCGTGCGCCCGCATTGAGCCCGGCCGTCCTATACAACCGTTTTCTTTGCGAAATATAAATTGATTTACATATATTATGCTACGTACATTCTGAAGGACACTTCACCAGCTATTTTTTTGTGTAAACATATTTCTGAAGATCAAAGCCGTTTGAAAGCAGTAAGAAAAACAAGCGAAAAAATATCATATTAATAATTTGTTTTTTTATACAAAAGTCGCACGAATAAATCATAATTATGTTGATAATGTTGTACATGAATCTATTATAAATATATATTTTTTTCAAAACTATTAACCTATCCGGAATCAAGAAGTAGGCTTCAGAACGTCACTATTTTATGTCCCTGCTCGGGCGCTAGGGCCCTAAATAATTTATAAAATTTGTTTTTTTATTTATTTTTTCTTATAAAATTTGTTCTTAGAATTCGTTACCGTTTTTCACGTCATAGTCAATACTATTTGTTCCGACCTTTGGATCGTCGAATTCAGGGCTACTGGTTTATTCCAAAGAGTTACTGCGGGCAACTGAAATATAACAAGTGGGTTTTAGCCAGTAACAGACTGACACTCCCCCTCACTCTACCAAGGACGAAAAGAGTTATTTGATGGTTTCCCATTAAAAAAGGATCATCTATTTCGTGATTATAAAATACTTTGTCCTAAAACACTGATGGATCGACACACAGCCTAAACCACTGTTCGTCATATGTAGCTTATAAAATGGATCCCTGTGTAGAGCTTTTATATCGGTCAACGCTTGAGACTGGATTTTTTCCAGTAGTGGAAATTTTTTGGCTGTTTAATCTTTAAATATTGTGAAGACTTTCACGAAATAAATTGTCGAATCACCTACTCTTTGAAACGATCTGTAGGTCACACAATTTATTGAGGTAAATACTCTTTTCTATTGTGGTGATTCCCACGCATTCTTTGAGCTTTTGCCTATTTTATTATACGTGGCCATCTTTTCTAAACAATTTCTGACATGTTTTTCTTTATAACTTACTTTCAAAATGACAATAGGTCAAGAGATAGTTTAGTATTTATCTGCATCTGTTATATCATATAGATATAATTTCTTTTTTTTTTTTAATGGCCTGTTAAGGGTCCAACTGCTGGGCAAAGGCCTCCCATTTCTCCTTTCAAACTTAGAGAAATTTGAAAGGAGAAAGGGGAGGCAAACTTGGTCAGAGATCGCCTTATACAGAGGTTTTGGCCGATCAGATATAAACTTTACACCTGACAAAGGAATCGTATTTTCATTATACTCATCAGCTCTCTATGAAATAAAATTGTTATTATTATTATAACAAATAAATATATATGTATGTATATTTTATTTATATATATTTGAATCCTTGTTTTTCTTAATAATCTTCCGTGATTTTTTCTCTATGAAATAAAATTGTTATTATTATTATTATAACAAACAAATATATATGTATGTATATTTTATTTATATACATTTGAGTCCTTGTTTTTCTTAATAATCTTCCGTGTTTTTTTATTATGCACCTGCTATGTTTTCTCTTCACCAAATAAACAAATAAATAATAAAGGGTACAATGCCAAACAAATCGGTACATTTCTAATGCGGGTATAATGCTTAGGTACTAGCGGTATTTTTTCGCCCGAAAATTGTTTTATTATACAAAAGAAGTAACTACTTAAAAATTTTCACACTGACCGCCCCAAATCGAACTCCTTTCGTTCAGACGATCCTAAGGTTGTCTGTTACGCCTTGATCACACGTACCGAGTAAAAGGGCGAGACAGTAAATTGTTGCTCGGCTGAGACAGTATTGTAAGCGATTTGTAGAGATAAGGCCGAGCACTCCGTGCTATGTTCATACGTACCGAGTATTCGAGCACTATCTCGCCTGTTTGCTCGGTATCAGCTCCATCAAAACACGTTGTACGAGAGAAATTAAGGTAACAGACAAATAGACAACATTTCGCGTTCATAACTGTATTAATATGGAACTACGGATGGTGATACCTACTACATAACATACTCGTAATCTTTTACCAGAGTCACGCACGATTCGCGACTGCCAATAACTTCTGTAGGTTTTTTTTTTTTTTTTTTTTTTTTATGGTAGGTAAAATCATCCAATGACAAATCCCGCCCTTGGGCGGAGCGGGAAGTAGTGTCAGACTCTTACTGACTAAAAACCTACCCCGTTCCTACGTAGCCTATCGTGCCGGGGTCGAGCATTCCTTTCGGAACTAACCCATGACCCCAGTAGGCTTCGACCCTGCCTGCCTGCAGTTAGCAGGCTGGGCCTCTTCGGTGTGCTGACAGCTCCTTGAGGCGCGCGGGAACAGAACGCGCCGTCGACGACTTGGGCTCGGTCCGGTCGGTTACCGGACGATCGGACAGCGTGCTACCCATTGCACGCCGTCCGCAAGCCCGCGCCTACGGTGGCCGGAAATCGGGATCGGAATCCCGGCGGCGGCTGGGGCGAGCGCCCCGTTGCCTCTGCCTGATGCGGTCGGCCTCCTCCTTTGCTAGCAATAACTTCTGTAGGTAATACCCGTATGTACTCGTAATAATTCTAATTCCATCGTCGATAATCTACATAAGCAGACATAAGTACAGAGTAAGTAATAATATAAGTAAAGGCCACAGACACGAGCCTTTTTTTTGGTAGGTAATATCATCCAGTGTCAGACTCTTACTGACTAAAAACCTACCCTGCTCCTTCTTCGCATTGGTTCCAGGGCCCTGGCATACATTTTCATACCTCCCCAGAGCCCCAGATTAGACTTCGACCCTACTGGGCCCCTACAGTTTGCTGACTCCTTGAGGCGCGCGGGAACAGTGCGCACCGTTAACGACTTGGGCTCGCTCGGACGGACAGCGAACTTACCATTGCCCGCCGTCCGTAAGCCCGCGCCTACGGTGGCTAGAAATCGAGATCGGAATTACGACCGCGGCTGCGGCGTGAGCGCCGTTGCCTGATGCGGTCGGTCAAAAGAGAGGTAGTATAGAGGACAATCTACATACAAAGCGTGCTCGAGCAACGCACACATAGACACCGCTCACGGACACGATATCTTGTACGTGAATAAACCGTCCTAAACCAGTGCTAGATCACAGAGTACTTTTTCTAGCGACCGCCGACTTTAGGTACAAAAAAATTTTGAAATCGGTCCACAATTGACCGAGATATCGGTGAACATACATTAAAAAAAAATACATACAGCCGAACATAGAACCTCCTCCTTTTCAAAGTCGGTTAAAAAGTGAAGTACATACATGAGATTAACTTCCATACCTATATATATTTTTTGTGCTCTGTGTTTTCAACTAGTCTGTCTGTACGAGCCTTTATAGGTAGCAGCCAGACTGTCGGATGGTAACAGGAAAATATTGATCATTAATCTGTACCTCTACCATGAATTTTAAGCAATAGTATTCGTCGCTACTCGATATCGACGTCGTAAATATTTTGTATGGCAAATTTTGCAGCGCCTCTAGCGGTCACTTGCAGAACCAAAATTTGCCATACAAAATATTTACGGCGTCGATATCGAGTAGCGACGAATACTATTGCTTAAAACTCATGGTAGAGGTACAGAGAGGGTAATCATGTTTATACCTTCTTCTTAATAAATAAAATTACCGTGATTGCTAACCGTGTTTGAATTTATTTACCTCGCAATTATGTAAACTGTTATTTACACTAAACTAATAATAGTGACGGCGAAAGTTCGTACAAATGTGTGTGTGTGTGTGTGTATATCTGTGTGTTTGTTACTTCTTCACGCTCAAACGGCTGGACTGATTTGGATGAAATTTGACACAAAGGTAGACCATATCCTAGAATAGGATAAAGGATTCAAATAATGATACAAGGGCAGGAAGATGATTATGATGATGATACAACTTTATTTTTAGTATATGCGAAACCTGAAGATAGTTTGTTCAGAATCAGTAACTGAATCGATTCCAATAATTTTTGCACCATGTGATTTTTTTTACCAAAAATATTTAATAGGACAGTACCTACACTAAATACAACATGGGTCACGCAAGGTCATAGCGGGCATTAAGAACCAGTGCACAATTGGCCCGGTTCAGGATGGCCCGGTGATCATGTATTTGTGTGGCCAACCAGGTAACTTAACAAACTCTAACTTTGTGATTTTTCATGATATATTTATGAAATTTTGCACATAGATTCTTTACATAAAAATACTTGACACTGGTTTCGGGTTTCGCATAAATTAAAACTAATTTTGTATATTCCTTTGGGACAATTTTCCACATTTACGCAGACGAAGCCAATGGCAGAAGCTAGTGGTCTTATATAAGTTGTAGTCCTAGCCTACTAGCTATTTAATTAAATTGTTGAAGTTAATTTAATTTTGAAGGTTCTAAACATACACTGAGCGTGTGTTTAATATGTTAAATAACTTCATTACTAGTTCAAGAGTGGGCCGATATTTCAGAATATTCATTTACAAAGGAAATGAAAATGGATCCTGAAATACAAGTAAATTGAGGTTTGTAGCTCTCACCCACATTAGCAATCTAATGTGCGTAAAGATAAGGCGTACTTAGGTAAAACCCACACAAATGATGAGATAGTCGAAAAGGTTAAGGCCCTGCCCCTCTAGCCATGTTACGATCGTCTCATTAAGGGCCGGTTCTAGTCACTGTTTTTTTTTTGTATAAACTTCGCTCGGGATTATGTCGTCTTCGCGGCCCCAAAACAGCGGTTTTATTTTTATATAAAAAAAACAACAACTATTCAAGATTTTTGTTCTTGCGAAGCGCTTTTAAATAACAAGCTTTTTTTTTGTAACTTTCAAATAGTTCCGTAACGTAATCTCGTAGATAAATAAGTTTGAAATTGTAAATTAGGGTCAGATTCGCGATTTTTTTTTATCAAGCCAACTAATTTATATCGTATTTTTATTCATGCCAAGCTCTTGGCCATATAGTCAATTTTAATCAAATAAATTTTCATGGTGTTCTCTTTTATATCTGTGGATTTCCATAGGTTTAAAAAAGGTCAAAATGAGTAGAACCGGGCCTTAAGCGTGAACGCTTGGTGTCTACGCCTTCTATTCCTTTGTTCTGATCACTTCACTGAGCGTTGAGATGACGTCAGAACAAAGGAATTGGGGGCGTGGCCAACTCCAAGCGTTCACGCTTAAGGCCCGGTTCTACTCATTTTGACCTTTTTTAAACCTCTGAAAATCCACAAATATAAAAGAGAACACCATGAAAATTTATTTTATTAAAATTGACTATATGGCCAAGGGCTTGGCAGAAATGAAAACATGATATAAATTAGTTGGATTGATAAAAAAAAATCGCGAATATGACCCTAATTTACGATTTCAATCTACGAGATTACGTTACGGAACTATTTGAAAGTTACAAAAAAATAAAGCTTTTTATTTAAAAGCGCTTCGCAAGAACAAAAATCTTGAATAGTTATTGTTTTTTTTTATATAAAAATAAAAACGCTGTTTTGGGGCCGCGAAGACGACATATTCCCGAGCAAAGTTCATACAAAAAAAACAGTGACTAGAACCGGCCCTTAACCACATTTCACACTACGAAACAGTAACACTCCGTTTGATCGCGCCTACCCACGGAATCGTCGTGGATTCGTTACAAAATATTTAATTTACGGCTCCCGGGCGTGGGATCGCTCGCTGACATGCTCACGCGCATACGCTCGGACCAACCATGAACTTACGCAAGATTATATGCGTTTCCACTATCCGTCGTTTGTTGGCGATTTTATTTGTATACTTGAAAGTTAACGGTGAAAAGGAATTTTACTATGGTCGACAAAATTATTTCGTATTTCGACATTGCGTTTTACTTTTTGCAAAAAAATTATACACTTAGAGCCTTTTTCATAACCTCTAGTTGGACCAAGTTTTGAGAAGGAATTGCTTGGCTTGTATTTATATGAGACTCTTACTGTTTCATTTTTATCCTGATTATTGGCCTATGGGCTCTAAAACCATCGTTAAACTGCCTCTTACTGAATAAAATTATATTACACTAATATTATTAAAATGTAACCTCAAAGTTATAGAACACCGAAAGACTGGCTACCCTACCCTAAAGCATGATAAACTCTAGAAAAGTAAACTAATGACTATAATTACAATTTAAACTCAAAAAAAATATATAGTCTAGGAAACTGCGAACAATGAATAATAGATACGATAAAAAATCTAGATAAGCATGACAAATGTTGGGAGGCGCAAAATATGCTGCTTTCTACTCAGTTTTGAAGTAATGGCAAGCTAATATACATGTTAGGTAATATTTGGTAGAATTCTCAATAACAGCGCAAGTAATTCTTGCGCTGTTATTGAGAATTCTTCATATCGTGCTATAAATAGTACGCGTGACGCTGTCGTCATGTGCGTAACGTAATGGCTTTTGCTAACGTAGTGAGTTGGCGCAGTGGTCGAGGCATCGACTGGTACGCTGCGTGTTGCGGGTTCTATTCCCGCTCGATACAAATATTTGTATGTCCTACAGATAATTGTTTCGGGTGGCTTATTTATGTGAGTTTACACGTTTGTGAACACACTAACGATACAAGAGTAATTCTTAGTGTGAGGCAATGTTTTTCTCTAAAAAAAAAAACAGGTACTTACATATAAAGGTCGCTAGGTACAAACATTGTTACCTTTTTTTTTTTAATTCTTGTGAATGTCATTAGTTCGTGCTATTGGTACTTAGGATCTAAATAACGCATTTTCCGCACTACTGAACTACTCTTACGATTGCGGCCGTCTTCTTCGCTGGCATTAATTGTTTTGCAGAAGAAGGTGACCGCTTCCGATTCCCTCTCGCTCCGGACCATGGTTTGAACCGAGGAGTGGCAGGCGGTCGCCTCGTTCTGCGAAGCAGTAATGCTAGCAAAGGAGGAGGCCGACCGCATCAGGCAACGGCGCTCACGCCGCAGCTGCCGCTGTAATTCCGATCCCAATTTCCGGCCACCGTAGGCGCGGGTTTGCGGACGGCGGGTAATGGATAGTTCGCTGTCCGTCCGCCCGATAACCGACCGGACCGAGCCCAAGTCGTTTACGGCGCGCACTGTTCCCGCGCGCCTCAAGGATTCGTCAGCAAACTGTAGGGGCCTAGCAGGGTCGAAGCCTAATCTGGGGCTCTAGAAAAGTATGAAAATGCATACCAGAGCCCTGGAACCAAGGCAAAGGAAGAACGGGGCAGGTTTTTAGTCAGTAAGAGTCTGCCACTATCTCGCGCTCCACCCAAGGGCGGGGGATGTCATTGGATGATTTTACGTATCATAAAAAAAAAATGGTTTGAACCAGAGCCGGACGAGAGAAATCTTCGCCGAAAAAAGGGTACAAAAGACTTTGAATTAAGAGCTGCTTAAGATATACTCTTAAGTCAACCTAAAGGTCACTCTTCCAACACTCGACTCGATAACGCTAATTGGTTACCTGAGATGTCGACAACACTTGAATTTAAAAAAAAAAACACTGTTCAAAGAAAGTTGGCCCTTCAATAATTTTTCCATTGACCATGTTATACAGTTGACATTTTTATACCCAGTTTCTTCAATACATACGAAATTCTTTTTATGTAGGCATTTATTTTGTTCGAGTATGTTTTCTTGGGTGATATGAGAAATATGGTATTTCGGTCTGACGTGAGTGATTGGCAGCCAATATGTAACATTTTCCAGAGCCTTGGAAATATTTTTTTATGATTTCGTATTTACTTACTTGTGATCAAAGATTCAATTTTTACGAATAAATAGAAATCTTACTATTTAAATAACTCCATTTCTAATTAATATCGATGGATACAAGGACAGAATTTTTAGACAAATTACAGGAAAATTTGCTTGAAAACGGTGAATCTTATTTTTACAAGAAAAACTGAAAAAATAAAGTGGTTCTAAATAACTTATTGGATTTTGGCGTCTATTAAAAATGTATGTCTAGTTATTTGCTTCATGAAACACGAAAATAGATTAAAGTGCCTACCAGACGATAAGAGTAACGACGGGGCCTTTTTTCAGGTGGGATTGTAAAGTCGTGAATATAAATATATAGTTACCTCTTAAAGCACATGTTTCCAGTTATACCTCCATTTATTGAATGAATCAATAACGTTATAAGTGGCATAATAGCATAATCAGCCTTTTAATTTTCCCACTGCTGGGACTCAGGCCTCCTCTCTAGGAGAGGGAATGGGCCGCAATCCACCACGCGGGCCTAGTGCGGGTTGGTATATGACAAATGTATTTCGAATTTTTGGTTCTAGGACATGCCGGTTTCCTCACGATGTTTTCCTTCACCGTTTTGAGAGCAATGGTGATGGAATAAATTACATAAAGTAATGCGCTAGGCTGAGTCTGTACCCTCGACCTACAACTCATAAGTCGGGGCAGTTACCATTCGGCCACCACTGCTCAATAATATTATATTATAATTATAAAATAACTAATAACCACATACCTACTTATTCAGCGCCACGTGACTGGTGCAAGTGTACCTATTTCTAAGGAAATGCAATTGATACTATATCACAGAATATTATCAAATATCTTCTGCCTCCGATGCCCTCGGCGTGTTTACCGTTTTTTTTTTTAATTTTACCTCACACAAGGAATTGCTCCTATATCGTTATCGTGAATACGTCCCCATACATGCAAACTTACATTTATTATGAGTACAGCTAAAAAGTGGAATTCTCTGCCAACGTCAGTGTTTCCTGATAGCTATAATATTGCGGTCTGTAAGTCAAGAGTGAATAGGTTATTTCTAGGCAAGCGTGCTTCATCGTCGGCCACATCATAGCTTACCGTCAGGTGAGATATTTTTCAAACGCGAGCGTACACATTATTAAAAAAAAATAGATAGGCACCCAGACCCGGAACACATATACGTAGGCCATATAAATATTTATTCCGTCCGGGAATCGAAATCACGATACACAGAGCAGCAACCAATCGCTCAACCACTGTGGCAACCGTATCGTGACATTAGATTCGTCTGTGGGGGCGATCTGTGGCAGCGATCTCTCGCGCCGGGCCTTGGTACAGGCCATGCTCCGGAGCAAGGAGGGCTGGCAGACTGTCGCCTCCTTTTGCAAAGCAATAATGCTAACAAATGTGATGACCGACCACATGAGACAACGGCGCTGACGCCCCAGCCGTCGCCGGGATTCCGGCCGAAATAGGTGCGGGCTTTTGGACGGCGAGCAATGGGAAGCTCGCTGTCCGAGCGTCTGGTAACCGTCCCGACCGAGCCCATGTCGTCGAAGGCGCGTACTTTTCCCGTGCGCCTCAAGGAATTGTCAGCAACCGTAGGGGCCCAGCAGGGTCGAAGCCTGCTAAAGCTACATTACATTTTCCGTTGTCGTTCTGAATTGGAAACTCACATTTCCCTAAACCTAAGCCTAGTAATTACGCGTCTTACTAGTAACCGTGTTCGTAACATATCATTGCCTAGAAATCCAATACATGACGACATAATCTTATTACATAGGCGTCTGTACACAATATATTATGTTTACATTACACTCATGTTGTAAATTTAAACAGCAATGTTGCATATAGTCTGACCCATTGGGGCAGGTTGCTTGCATATAGTATATGCGATCATCAATCTTCGCAAGTTCTGAGGTGATTTACTTTCTTTGAGATCGATTTTCATGATAATGTTGGTCAATTAGGTTTTGTAGATTCATCAATAACTTGTTATGACTATAATCAGGTTTAACTAAAGGTTAAAGAAAGAAAGAAAAAGTTTATTGGTACCTCTTATTTGGAAATCATCAATTAACTCTTTCTGGGTAGAGCGAAAGGGTGTGTCAAACTTTTACTGACTCCAGCCCTGGCCGACATTGACCCTAACTGGTTCTGTCAATCTTACGTCAAAAACAATAAAACACAAAAGTCATTTGTTGATTTCCCTAATTTAAAGAAGTCCAAATTGCAATAAATTAGTTTTTAACAATAAATTATGTTCAAACTTGATCCATAATGAACCATTGTGTGTAGACCATGGCAGCCATCATATAGCAAGCTTATCTCATTTACTTCTTTTATTTCAGTACATAATATCGGACGTAGATCAGATCGACACGGGCTTTTTGACCATCAATCAATAAACTACAACGAACTAACAACATAATATTAACAATAAACTACAAAAAATTATTTGTCACATCACCACAAACTCAAAAGAGTACTTATTATCATCATCGTGTCAGCTAAAAGATGTCCCGTGGACGTTGCTCTCCCCCAAGCCAGCTACCGGTCCTGAGCGTCTTGCATTTACTGGATTTCCGTCACCCTCTCCAGGTTACCGGTCCACATTGTGGGAGGGCTTCCAATACTGCATTTCCCGATATGTGATCACCACTCCAATCGGCTATGTCCGTAACCTTGATTCTTCAGTAGATAAAGAACACGGGCGTGGAAATTGTTGATGAAATTATTAAGCGTAGGTATTCAGGTGAGAATGAAAAAAGACTGCATGTAGCGGAGATGAGAATGTTGAGATGGATGTGTGATGTGACGAAAATGAATAAAGTGAGAAATGAGTATAATATAGGAAGTTTGAAAGTGGCGCCAGTGACTGACAAGTTGAAAGGTAATCGTTTGTCTTGGTATGGTCATGTGAAGAGTTCTAGTAGAAGAGTTACTAAAAGAGTTCTCAGCTTACACTTAGATGGATGGAGAGGACGAGGGAGGCCGTAGAAGAGATGGATGGATTGTGTGAGGAGTGATATGAAATAAAAGTTAGTGATAGTGTGACGGGTGACAGGAGAGAGTGTAAGAAATAAAAAACGGTAATTTAAAAAAACTTAAAAACCCGACTGCTTTTCTGAGCATTCATGAAAAAGCCCTAAAACAAGAAAGTCGTTGTACCCAATTGCACTTATCTATATACTATATTAAATACTGGCAGTCGGGACCCATTCTAGAATTGAGAGCACATAACTATATTACATTGCAGATTACTCCAACCTATTGACTAGACGGCTGACTTTCTAGAATGGGTCCCGACTGCTAGTATTTAAAATATTATATAGATAAGTGCAATCGGGTACAACGACTTTCTTGTTTTAGGGCTTTTTCATGAATGCTCAGAAAAGCAGTCGGGTTTTTTAGTTTTTTAAATTACCGTTTTTTATTTCTTTAGTTTTATTTTATTACGATATCACTTTCAAAGTAATTACGAATCTAAAGACACCTCTCAAACTAAAATCCATCGAGCCGTTCAGGTCGCAGAGCGTGCCAAACATTTGAATTGGGCGCTAAAAATCCGCCATTTTGTTTTTTTTTTATTTTGATATACCCAGTGTCATTCTCACAGTAAATACGAATCTAACGACACCTCTCAAGCTAAAATCCATCGAGCCGATCAGGCTGCAGAGCGTGCCAAACAATTATACATACATACATACATATTCTCGAAAAACATAACCCTCCTTCTAGCGCAGTCGGGTAAAAAACGTGTTGCGCCGACCCCAAGTTATATGGGATAAGGGCAGGAAGAAGAAGAGGTATTCATGTGTCACCATGATAGATAATTTACTAATTTTTATCAAATCAAAACTTGTGGGAGGGCTTACATTACCTTACCTTTTACCTTACCTTACCTTAATTCTATACCAATGAAAACTATTGAAAACTTCATGGAAAAACACAATTAAAAGCTAGCCACAAAATATTTGCTTTAATAACATAATTTCACGGTTCTCCCCTCGCGTGGTGAGCAGACTTTGTAAGAATATTGAGCGCGTGTAATTATTATGACATGCTTTGCAATATTATGTTAGGTTTCGAAGCGGCCATAATCGAATGTTTAGGAGTTAACACGCAACGCAGAGATGTTGCTAATCTATTGAACTGTCTGCCTTTCGCTTTGAGATATGTCTGAGAAAGGAAACAACTGAATAAAACTGTTGTACATAGTTGCATTGGTTGAATGGTTGTATTGCCCAGCAGGGTTTTTTTTATCGTAGGTAAAATCATCCAGTGACATCTTCCGCCCTTGGGCGGAGCTGGCGATAGTGTCAGACTCTTACTGACTAAAAACCTACCCCGTTCCTTCATTGCCTTGGTTCCTGGGCCCTGGTATGCATTTTAACACTTTAAAAAGGCCCCAGAGTAGGCTTCGACCCTGCTGGGCCCCTACAGTTTGCTAACAACTACATAAGGCGCGCGGGAACAGTGTACGCCGTCGACAACTTGCGCTTGGTCCGGGCTGTTACCGGACAGACAGACAGCGAGCTACTCGTCCGCAAGCCTGCGCCTACGGTAGCCGGAAATCGGGATCGAAATCCCGGCGGCGGCGGCGGCGTGCGCGCCGTTGTTTGATGCAGTCAGCTTCCTCCTTTGTTAGCATTACTGCTTCGCAGAAGGAGGCGACCGTCTGCCACTCCTCCTCGCTACGGACCATGGCCTGTACCGAGACACTGCGCGAGAGATCGACGCCGCAGCCCAGCGGGGTTGTGCTGATAGGCAGTCGATCTATGTAAAACATGAGTATTCGACCGTATCTTGCTAGACTGGTAGCCGACCCGACCCCAAGCTAGTTGGGAAAAGGTTAGGATGTAATGAGTAGTAGTGAATGAATGCGATACGAATAATAACAAATGCTTGTACTGACTCAACAGGAGACCAACCGTGACGTGTCAAAATGTCAGTTGTACGAGCAAGACAGAGAGATGGAGCTACTCGTATACTTTCTATAAAGCTTCATTAATTTAACAGTTCGGTTTAGGTCGTAAAATGGATAGCTTTATGAGCTGGTGGTAGCAGCAAACAGGTTCACCCAAATCTGTGTGGTTCTTACCTCAAAAGACTGAATCTAAATTAATTTTACAACTTACTAATAGACTCTCTTAATTTTCTGGGCTAGGCAGTAACTAAACATGACTGGTTCAAATTAGCTAGCAGTTCGATTAAATGATCGGATGTAAAGTACGGCCGACGGATCTTGGCGCGCCTGAAGTTAGGCTTTGCGAACTTTAGCGCTCAAAATAAGCGCGCCAAATAAATTATTTATAAAAATAAATGCCACAACTGCTATTGGCATTTATTTTTTTAAACCATTTATTTTTTTACGATTGCACAAGCGGTAAAGTTCGCAGAGCCTACCTTCAGACGCGCCAAGATCCGTCGGCCGTACTGTAATTAGGGCGTTTAGTTAAAATGCGTGTTTTAGTAATAAGTATCACACACCCACTATCACACAAAGTCTAATCCCAAGCTAAGCAGAGCTTGTGTTATGAGTACTAGACACCTGATAAACATACTTATATATTTCTAAATACATACATGTTATAGATAAATTACATCCAGACACAGAACAAATGATCGTGCTCATCACACAAACATTTGTCCTGGGTGGGAATCGAACCCACGACCTCCGGCATAGCAGTTAGGGCTACTAACCACTAGGCCCACAGGCCAGCCAAAAGTAAAAATGCTAGACAGTTAACTGAATGGCGAATTATACTAGTTGGCTTCAACCTACGCACAGAAGCTACTACACAAGCGGTTACTGAGTGGTTACACGCAATATCTCTTCTATACTATCACTTATTACCCATAAGCCGGTTTCCGTATGTACTACCAATTAGCTGTTCACACGCATGACCTTTCATACAATAGAGGGTCTATTATATGATCTTTATGAATCAGGAATAATTCCTAATACCAATCTATCCGCCTAATCTTTTTCTCAGTACAGTCACCAATTTAATAATTGGTGACTTTGAATTGGAATTGGAATTTGAATGGGGGTTCAACGATTTTTTTTTTGTACCCGACTGTGCCAGAAGAATAAGAAAGGAAAAGTCAGCCATCTAGTCAGTAGATTGGAGTAATCTGCAATAATATAGGTACGTGCTCTCAATTCACTAAGCCTCCATTTCTAAAATGGGTCCCGACTGCTACAATTTATCTTGTATTTAAAATATTATATAGTTAAGTGCAATCGGGTACAACGACTTTCTTGTTTTAGGGCTTTTTCATGAATACTCAGAAAAGCAGTCGGGTTTTTTAGTTTTTTAATTATAATTTTTCATTTCATAGCCAGCTTTTATAGCGCGGTATATGCTAATTAATACTCATCAAGACCAATCCAAAAAGATCAATTGCATTTCGGACAATCAAGGTATTTAAAAGACTCGAAACACTGCTTTTGAAATATGATCTAAACTTCTAAGGGCTCCCGATAGGCTTTTTTAGAATAGAATCTTTATTTGCGCAGAAAGTTAGTAAATGTTACAGGTCTTTAAAACCAAAACCAAAAAAAGACTAAACCTTTATAGGATCACTTTGTTGTCTGTCTGTCTGTCAAGGCCCTTTACCTCGGGAACGCGTGGAGTTGTCAAGTTGAAATTCAAACCATATACTCGGGTCTGTGGTCCCTTGAAGCTTGTAAGTTCAAAAATCAAGCTTGTAAGTTAACGAAAAAAAAATACGGCTGTTTATGTCGCAAAAACGTATATTTTGATACTTAAGGGAATTAAAATTCATAGGGCCTTTCCCGTTGACCAAGAACCCTGAAATTTGGCATGAAGCAAGGTCTTGTAGCACAACTATAAGAATAAATCTGAAAATTGAAAAATTTATTGTTACGTCACAAAAAATCCTCAAGATTAGATTCGGGAATTGAATTGTTTACATAAGTTGGTTTGAACGGAACCCTCAGTGTGCGAGTCCATCTCGCACTTGCCCTGGTTTTTTGGATATAATTTTTCTTTTTATTCTATACAAGGATGTACAAGGATTCAAAAATATTGTAACACCAAATTGTATTAATTACGTACATTATATGCAAATAAATAAATCTATCTATCTAATACATTATTCTTAAAACCATTTCTATAAAGAATGCTCGTCTCAATGCCAACAACTAAAGGCATTAAATTATATACTACCCATAGACCGGACATAGCGAACAAAATCGTAATCTGAGACTTGTTACCGAGGTAATAATCAATAGTAAGTCGCTCAGTCTAGTGTGGGCGACTGGACTTAATTTTATTTTCGTAAATATTTGGTAATAGTAAGTCGCTCAGTCTAGTGTGGACGACTGGACCTAACCTCAGTTTATTTTCATAAATATTTTTCGTATTTACTCTTTAATTAATTAGAATTCAATCATTTTCGCAAAATAGTTCTAGAAAAAATAGCATAAAAACATTTAAAAATGCTTTAATTCGCATGTTTAATATTGAAAGCTAGATGACAGGATGACAGTTTTTCTAAGACATTTCTTCTGATGTCCACTCTATAGTATCGCTTTAAATCTCTTTGCCAAAAACCTAATTTCTTTCGGAATTGATTACCTGCCTCACGGTCTAGAGAAATTTTAAATTCGCACGTTCATCTCAGTAAATCACAGATATAAACATAATGACGAACGGTACACCTTTCTTTTTGACCTTTCGCAAATCATGACACTGAATTGAATGCGAAACTTTTTCTATTCATGACACGTTAAATTCAAAATGTGGTGATTATGGACCTCGAAATTAATGCCACGGTTAATTTCAGTAATGTTTCTGTTTTAATAAAGGTCAAGAATTTTTCTTTTTTTGAGGTTTGAAATCATCTAACAACTTCTCCAGCTCTAGGATCGAGTTAGAGGGCGTCCGTCTCTTACTGAGTAAAATCCACCAGTGTCCTTCAGTTGCCCTTAGTTCGTAGTAAATAAACCACTTATTAATCAAATTTAAATTTATCCATCGGTTTCTATGATAAGTTTCACTGCATTTTGGAGAGTATGCGCGGGAATGGCATGATTTGATTCCGCCATCACTTTTCTACCATCGAACAACCAGAAACGGCGAGTACTCATTCTGATGTTGTTAAAATCTCTACTACGGTCTGGACTAAGCGTTTCGACTCGCCTTTTATACAGCGTACATCGAAGGACTAGAACAATTTGCTATAATTTAGGTGTCTTCAAGGTTAGAGTGAATCTAGTCTAGTAGGCTCTTAATAAACTAGTGCGCCTCACCATCAACGATTGCATTACTGCTTACCATGGGTCGTTGTGCTCTCTGAACTGGGACCGCGGTCCAAACTTCCACCTAAAAAAATAATATTTTGTTTGAGTAGTTTTTGGGACCACGGTCACGTCCAAAAAGCCCCACGACCCTTTACGATCGGGTGGGATCGCAGTCAAGCACTGGGTTTATATCAAATAAAAAAGCTATATCTGCCGACCTTGCTTACTTATCTCTTTTGTTGTATACATCATTAAAATGGACCTACCAAGATTACGTAGCACCATCAGTAAGGTTAACGTTTATTCTAGCACGAGTGCGTAATCACTTTGAAAAAGCACGCAACGTTTTGTCTAACGCACATGGGTAACCATTGTCTTTTTGTTGTGAGGTTACTGATTCACACGGAGATAAGTCACGCGGGTCAGTAAGGCGACTGTTGTCAAGCACGGTTGGCGCAGCGGGTAGTGGGGCTTTTTGGACCAGGACCGCGGTCCCAAATTCCACCTATAAAAATAATGAATGATGACGTGCAAATATCCACCCTTACGTTGATGAAACTTCTACGGTCCGGACTAAGCGTTTTGCTTCGTCGTTTATACCGCGTACATCGAAGGACTGAAACAGTTTATCCCCTGCGGTCTTCCCATCCGATTACAATATAGGTGTCTTCAAGGCTGAACTGTATTTTAATGTCTTTGTTCCTTGTGGTCCCCAAATACTACAAAAAATAATAATTTTGTAAGTGGAATTTGGGACCGCGGTCCCGGTCTAAATAGCCCCACGCAGCATATCGTGGATTTGATATCTGCATGGGACAAATATTTGTGTAATCTACAGTACAATCACATACTGGCCTGTTGGTCCAGTGGTTAGTGCCCCTGACTGCTGTGCTGGAGGTCATGGGCTCGATCCCCACCCAGAACAAATGTTTGTGTGATGAGCACGATCATTTGTTCTGTGGCTGGGTTTAATTTATCTATAATATGTATGTATTTACAAATATATAAGTTTGTTTATCAGTTGTCTAGTACTCATAACACAAGCTCTGCTTAGCTTGTGACTAGACGGCGTTGTGTGATAGTTGTGGAATATTATATTATACTGGTTCTGGGTGTCTTATGTATGTGAGTTTACATGTTTGTAAACGCATCCAGGATAAAGGGAGTATTCCTACTGCAGAACAGTACCAATTTGTTTTTTTTTCTTTTTGTGAGGTTTTTTTATGGAAGGGGGAATTCGTTTTATGACTTCTATTATAAATGATTTAACCAGCTCTCTTGATGCACTTATTTACTATCAGCTGTCAGATACTCCGCGTACTGGAAGACGTAGCGCTGAAAGGCCTAGGGTAGCAGGAATCCGATGGATGCGAGATGTACAGGACCGGTCGTTGTGGCGATACTTATGGGAGGTCAATCTCAAACAGAGGACGTCTTTCAGCTGAAGTGATGATGATGTTATAAATGGTAGCGTGGTGTGAAAAGAAGCAAAAAGTGTTACCTAAGTCGCCAACAAAATGAATACAAAACATATAATTTTCTATAAATTTGATTCTACTCCCATTTTTAGTTTAACTCGAATAAAGTTACCAATTCAATTCATGTTCAGCCTAACAAAACTTATCTACTTCTTTTGTGTACTTAAATATTAGTATTCGTAGAATTTGAATGAGACATTTTTCTTTTAATTTTATAGCTTATCAACTAAGAAATAATTTCTCAAGAAATTGGTAATATCAAGCACCCACGTCCGTTTTACATAAAGCGAGGGTACACCGTTTTTTATTTATATACCTATATTTATTTATAAACCATGATTGATGACACAATGAGAGCAATCATCATATTTTAATTCCTACACCAGCTTGAAGCTATTTGGAATTCAATTCAATCCGTTATCTGAAAGAATGGACGGAGCGTTCCCTATCCGGCTGCGTCGTGGTGCTTTTTGGACCGGGACCGTGGTCCCAAATTCCACCTTTTATTATTTTGATGCGAAAAGTATGTGACACAAAGTAAAACATGCGATCATTATATTATATCTTTCTAGAATTCTGATTGGCCACGTCTCAGGCTTGTAGCGTCGTATCCATCAGTATGTTTCGACCTACAAAAAATAAACAGGTGTTGATCGAGCAGTCGCTCTATCTCTTTCTACAGTGTCACCCATTTTCGGACAGTATTGGTCAGGGGCGTGACCATGACGTGTTCTGGGGCCATGGGTAATGTGAAAAAGAAACCCGACCCTGGAACGAAGACAAAGAAGGAATAGGAGTGGGCTTTTAGTTATTATAAGTTTGAAACTATCCCCCACTCCGCCCAAGGGTGGGAGATGTCATTGGATGATTTTCCCACCTAAAACAAAACCATGACGTGTTAAAATGTCAAGCGTGGGAGCGAGAAAGAGGAATGAATCTACACAGCTCTGTCTCTTCAATTCAGTTTTTCAGCTCGTCGTAGGGGTTCAATTCATTCTTCTGTCTATGCTCCAACCGATACAAAAACCTCCATCGTATGAGACGTCAAACAAACACAAATATGAAGCAATTGGGAATTAGAAGGCAATTATAATGGGTACCATTGCGTTACTCACTCGCAATCGAATAGTTAGCAACTCAACAGTTGCGCAGCGTTCGCTTGCTGCCCATTTTTGGGAGATTTCAATTTCCTACGGTAAGACAGAACTAGTTTTTCGCCAGTTTGTCGGTCGAAAATGTTCCGGTGTGATGACAGGCATGCAAATTTTTTGCAGAAACTATTACACATTGGTTTATGTAAAATCTGGCCTCCTAGCCAAGTTACCATCGTTTTCTTAAAGTCGAACGCTTTGAGTTGACCACGCCTCCAATTCTTTTGTTCTGACGTCAACTCAACGTTCAGTCACGTGGTCAGAACAAAGGAATTGGATGCGTGGCCAATTCCAAGCGTTCGACGTTAACGAAACGATCGGAACTTGACAAGGGGTTTTTTTTTTGTGGTGGGTACAGTCATCCAATGACAAATCCCGCCCTTGGGTGGAGCGGGAAGTAGTGTCAGACTCTTACTGATTAAAAACCTACCCCGTTCCTTCGTTGCCTATCGTGCCGGGGCCGGGTATTCCTTTCGTGAGCTCTACTGTCTTTCATAGCTCACATGCAGGGCCATCGATAAAGGCTCCAGAATTTTTGGACGACAGGATTATTCAAAAGAGTGACTGCGACTCTGGAATGCAAAGGGCAACAGAAGGAACACAGGTGAATTTTAATCAGTAAAAGCCTGACATTCCCTTCTATTCTTAGAGCCGGCGAAGTTATTTGACGATTTCGCACCTAAAAACAGGAATGGCCATCGTAAAGCGTATTGTAATCAGCTTAATTTCTTTCGTTGATTTTATTATACCTTCGACACCACTAAAAGATAAAAATGGAGAAAATGACACTTGTAAATGTCTACGACGATCTTTACAGTCAAATTAAGCGTGCTCCATCGGCCACATCATCGCTCATCATCATCGCAGCAACCTTGGTTCTCCTGCGCTCCGCAGGATCTTCATTTCTGGTATGATCATGCAAGGAACTCCGAGCGTGGCCTTTCAATATATTTCATAGCCATTTAAATAACGTGTATAAATAAATAACAAATGACACCCAGTATAAGCCTCCTCATAAAATACCGAATACCGCTAAGGTGTCATTACTTAAAACAAATATCGACGTAATCATCAAATCACTTGGGCAACAACTCGATTGAGTTATCGAATACTTAATACGAGTAAGATTGATATGTTTTAAGCAAGAATTCATAGACGGAATTTGTTGAGTTTCTAAGCACTACTAACCTGATCTCAAATTAAGTATTACCACTTAAGATGTTTAGAACTAGGCCTTAGGGAAGAAATATTTGGAAGCTTACCCCCGATTTCTGATTTAAGCATTTGAAGTTGAGAATTACTCAAACTCTACTTTAGCCTGTACACCTGTCGAAATTTGGCACTTAATTATGGTTTGAGACGTTCTTAACTCAAAATACTCAATTCTGAAATCCGCCTATAATATACGTCTGAAAATCTTAACTAATAAGGGCTGATTTCATCATTCGATATAAAAACTTAGTTCAACTAAACTGAGCTCAGCGTAATCTAGTTTAAAGACCCGTGTCGTAAACAAGGGCGACAACAAAAGAACTGAAACTGAGTTTAGCTTAAACTAGGTTCTATTCATCGCGGTAAAACGCAAAATGAAGCTATAATCTCGATTAATCGCTCAAACTGCGTTTTGTTTGAACGAATCGCGGTTATTTCATTGGTGAATTTGGCTCTTTGTTTTGATTAGATTACAGAACCTGTACACACGTTTTTCAAACGCGCCGTTGACGCGCGTTTTAGGAACTTACGTTAATGGCGTGCTTTTATCCTATAACAGATCTACAGGCTGCGTCTGACTTGCGTACGTATCGATACACGCGCATCGACAGCGCGTTTAAAAAACGCGATGTGCACAAGCTCTAAATGTACTTAATTAATACCCACGGCAAAGACGAGCGTCTCCCTCTCATATTTATTTACACACTAGCTGCCGCCAATGGCTGCGATATTACAGAAAATATAAAACAAAAAAAAAAACACTAAATACCTATTCCAAAAAAGAATAACGTACCTTTAATATAAAGTATATTTGAACCAAGTCTATCCAAAGATATAACACTTCAAAGCAACCCAGTTTAAAAAACGGCAATTCATAGGTCCCTCTCGCACCGCCATAGAGCAGGAGAAATTATTGGATGGTATTTAAGCTAGTTGCCAGCTTGTAACGGGACTTGCGGCCCAGATATCAAAGCAATATAACCCCATACACAAATAATCATTTCACTGTCTCTGTGAACGTAAAATTTTCTAATTAAAGAAGAAAAGTTAACTGCCTAAGGGTGTGAGTCCACCAATGGTGGTGAGAGTAGACGTAGCGAAATTGTAAAACGGTATAATTTTTCCACCTTAAATGGAGTTGAACGAGGAAACTGAGGGATACGTGGATGCGTGACAGACACTGCTCTGTGAAGAAGATGTAAAAAAATCACTGAAACTTACTGAAACTTACTCAAAATGATTGTACACATCCCTCGTTACGCATTCTCGCGTGTATCTGTTGGAAACACTCCTTAAATAACACGTGGAAGTCAAATAAGCAGATCTGTTATAGTCGTCATAATATATTTAACAGAAACGGAATCTTACAGAATGTTCAACATTTCCTATGCAAACACCCACAGATATGCCAAACAGTATGACATATATCTGTGCGAACACCCCATAAGGCACTTAATACCTTTTAATGTTACGGTAAGTTTTATTCGTTTAGTTCTTAGCCGATACGAATTTCTCTCGGGATTTTAGAACACGATTTTATTACTAAATTTGCTCAAGTTGTGTGCTTTACGAAATGTTATATTATAACCACTGGGCTTGGGGAATTTTTCGTACACAAATCCTGGTTTAATGAAGAGCAAATATGTTTATGATGTTAAAAAAAGGAAAATGGTTTTAAGCAAATTAACAATTTGTTTGACAAAGAAGTTTACAGTACGGTTGACGGATCTTGGCGCGCCTGAAGTTAGGCTCTGCGAACTTTAGCGCTCAAAATATGCGTGCCAAATAAATGATTTATAAAAATAAATACCAATAACAGTTGTTAACAGCAATAACAACTGCTATTGGTATTTATTTTTTCAAACCATTTATTTTTATACGAGTACACAAGCGCTGAAGTTCGCAGAGCCTAACTTCAGACGCGCCAAGATCCGTCGGCCGTACTCTACTTATTTATCTTTTGCGTTTATCCTTATTTATTTGATATCTTCCTTATGAATTGGGAAAAAAGTGAAAAATCGTGGTCGTTGGAAGGAGTGGAGGGAAGCCGTTGTCCAGCAGAGGGACAATACGGGCTAGAAATTTTAATAAGTAGCTTCTGCCAGCGGCATCGCCCGCATGATAATCGATTTCTCCATAGAAACTTCCAACCTATATGGAAACTACCTGCCAAATAAGTTTGTAAGTGTTATAGTTTCTGAGATTTCGTGATTAATCAGTGAGTGGCATTGCGCTTTTATATAAATATAGATTAAAGTCAATGCTTCATTGATTTAGCTGCGTTAAAGGGATGGAACCCTTAACCACGAGCTCTTAACGCGATCCATTTGAGGACCTAAACTGAACTGTTCTCGCTCGCACGCCTAACATTTTGAGACGTCATGGTAGCCCCCAGAATATCATATACATTTAGCAATCATTTTCACCTTTTACACAGACAGAGCCGCTGGCAGATGACGGTATGGTAAAAAGGCTTTATGAAAAATCGTTTAGTAATTCTGTTAGATGCCCGTTTGGACCCTCAGATAACTATTTATTAACGAACTCTACGAATTTTTACAAAGTCGTTATTAAGGTCAAATGTTTTATCTCCCAATTTTTTTGCCACAACACTTTACGGATAACCTTTTACTTATATAAATAAAAGAAGGTTACACTGCCATTACTTAAAATAAAAATATTTTATTAAACAAAATCAAAAACAAAACATAATAACACTTAAAAGCGACCTTGCTCTAAATTATTTCAACATCTTTATTTATATCTTCAAAAGACAATTTAAGCCCACATCGGAGTTCCAATGCAGAACCATAAACTCCTTATACAGTTCCGATTACAAATGACGTAACGTGAAATTTATATGCTGGCAACACCCAACGCTAATTTGATCTCCGTAGGCCTACCGCGAATCGTACGCACTTCGAATGAACTATCACGTATGACGGTTGCGTCTACGCATAGAAATCTGATAGAAATAGAAGATTAACTCATAGTTTGTACCTATTTCTACTATTACTCACTTTTCAAGTTTCTCTATCGCGTAATGTAACGTAATAAGTTTTTGTGAGCTGGCAATACGGATGAGAACAATTGTAAACATGCAAATGCATGGTAATACAATGGAATTTATTGTTTAAGTGGCAGGAATATATCGATGGATAAGTTTTCTTGGCTTGAAATCGGTTCACACCGCGATTAGAACAAGATTTATGTATGGTTGTTGGTTTGCGGGTTTTTTATTGGTGATATTGTTTGACAATTTTTATTTTGTATTAGAAGTGTGACATAGATTATTATATTATTGACAGATTAATTGGAATTATAATTACATTTATTGCATATGGTACTTAATTTATTTCACATTATATTTTGAAATATTTGTTATTTATTTATTGTGCAAACCTACCACAGTGTTTTCTTTTTTAACCCAAAGGTTAACTGGTTGAGAATGCCTTGTTGCATTAAGTCCGCCTATGTACCACTACTGTACATGAAGTTTAAATAAATAAATAATAAATAAAATAGCCAAGTCATTTGAGTATTTGTGTGATGAACTTTTATTTTATTTATTTAATTGAATAGTAATTAAATAGTTTATTTGTTATTAATTGTAAAATTGCGTGGAGTTAAATCTTTAGTTTTGCTTGCTTTGTTATTAGCAAAACATGGCTATCCTCTTTATTTATTTGATAAATTAGAAATCTTATTTTATCTTTAGTACTTTATTTTTACTTTTAATATAACAGATTGTCCCTTTTGCTGTCCTTTTGATCTAACTTCTGTAAAAACAAAATATTTCAATTTTTTAAATGAAAATTCCAACTACATATTTCCGATTAAACTGTGAAGCCCCAAGAGGACACCGGTGTCCGCACAAATATTGTCTTTCTATTGTGTCTCTAATTACGGTAATCGATGAAGGTATTTGTAATAATTTTATCGATTATCTCATTTCATATTTTCAATATTTATTTTTTTGTCACAATATTTATTTACATTTTGTTCTATTAAGGTGACCAACGTACAGAGCAACAACAACAAGAGGATAGATAATAATGAGCTTTTTTTAGTTTCCATCTTAAATAAAGAAGTGTTGTTGAATTATATTTATCTTGTTAGGTTGTCTTCATTTTATTTCAGAAGAAAAAATTAATATTTTAGTTTCCAGTCGATTAATTTCACATTATTGACAACTCAACACCCACTAAGCTTAGCATCGTAAACATACACATTCGAATTAGTTTCACTCGAACAATTTAGTCGAACGATGGAACGTTAGGATATCCATAATACCACCAATATTATAAATATCACTATATATATTTGTTTGAATGTTTGTTTATCGATAACACCTAGACTGCTGAACATATTTTGTCTTTTTGACTGGCCTGTTGGTCTAGTAGTTAGTAGCCCCGACTGTTAAGCGGAGGTCGTGGATTCGATTCCCACCCAGGACAAATGTCTGTGTGATGAGCACGATCTGTGTCTGGGTGTAATTTATCTATATATGTATGTATTTAGAAATATATATGTATGTTTATCTATTGTCTAGTACCCATAACACAAGCTCTGCTTAGTTTGGGACTAGAAGACGTTGTGTGATAGATGTAAATAAAAAAAAAATAAAAAAAAATAGTATTTTAAGTTAAGAACGTCTCAAGCCCTTACTCGAAATACCAAATTCTTACAGGACCTGTTACTACTGTGCAGTGAAGGTCATAGTTCAACTTACTTGCTGCGAATAATACCAAGCGGGCTCTCCGCACGAAGCGAAGGGTAGCTCCAACCACTTCGCCCCGCTTTCAATGGAAACACTTGGCACTTTTCACTGCTCTTCTCCGCTCCGCTCCGCCCAGCTCAGCCCCGTTTCATCTATATTTAGAGTTAGGATGCTATGATGATCCCACGGTCTGCCCATAAAGTGCTTTGCCTAATGAGATACAGATTTGTATTTATTTCAGGCAGCGTGGCTTATAAGTGCATTAGCCTAACTTGTATGCAAAGTTTAGACTCCACAGGGCATATCATCCGTAGGCGCGGGCTCGCGGACGGCGGGCAATGGGTAGCTCGCTGTCCGTCCGTCCGGTAACAGACCGGTCCGAGCTCAAGTCGTTTACGGCGCGCACTGTTCCCGCGCGCCTCAAGGAGTTGTCAGCAAACTGTAGGGGCCCAACAGGGCCGAAGCCTACTGGGGTCAAAGGGTATGTGAAAATGGCACCCGGGGCCCTGGGACCAAGGCGAAGAATGGAACGGGGTAGGTTTTTAGTCAGTAAGAGTCTGACACTACTTCCCGCTCCACCCAAGGGCGGGATTTGTCATTGGATGATTTTACCTACTATAAAAAAAAAACAGGGCATATCATAGACTGCGGGAATGTTCTAAATAGTTACCGTCAGTTTAGAATGCAAAGAGCAATTGATATAAAACAAGTGGATTTTAAAACAAGTTTGACTTGCCTTCTTGCTCATTAGATTATTTTCCATTTAAAAAAGGATGTCACAATACTGGGCAATCAGGCTATCTATAGGCAGATCCCGTGCGCGTTCTCATTGTTTATACAATTATACATAGTATATAAAAAATAATATATTAATTTTTAAAACAGGTTATTTTGAACTGTGTTTTCTTTTTGGAATTCTAAGTTCAAATAAACTTTATATTAAAATTACCCATGTTATTATTTTTACCCGACTGCTACAGGTGAAGGATTATATTTTTTCATAATTAGCTATTTACTGGTTTCTTTGGGTTTTATATTTTCTGTAATAACCTATTCACTCTTCTATTGTCTCTTTTTGCGCAATAAATTATTCCGTACTTTCTTTCGACTTAAACCTACATGTTTAATTACTTTCCTATCAATTAACCCTAAGCAAAAATCAGTACATTTTTTTTTTTTGGTATATAAAATCATCCAATGACAAATCCCGCCCTTGGGCGGAGCGGGAAATAGTGTCAGACTCTTACTGACTAAAAACCTACCCTGTTCCTTCCCTGCCTTGGTTCCAGGGCCCTGGTATGCATTTTCATACCTCCCCAGAGCCCCAGACTAGGCCTCGACCCTACTGGATCTGAGCCTACAGTTTGCTGACAACTCCTTGAGTCACTCCATCTAGTAAGATTTGCTTAGGGTACCTAATTGATAGGAAAGTCGATTTGTAACAGTGTAGCTCAGATGGGGCAAGAATGAATCATTCATTTATATAATAGAATCGGATGTCATCATGTAAGGTAAAGTGCGTGCAATCAAAAATGTAGTACTGCCTTATATGTACTAATTAGGTCTAGCATAGCTCGGATCATCACGAACCTTAAATGAAATGAATTCATTTATAACGCGATCAAATATTTATAAGTGGTATGCTTCTCGATGCCATCAGTGCTGCGGAATTATTCTAGTACGCGGCAAATAAGTTGAGCCCATAGCTATGGTTACGCGCATTTTGATTTCGATTGAGACCCGAAAATCGGTTACTGCGCATGCTCAAGGTCGACCGCCATGATGGATCAACTTGTTTGCCGAGGATTATACCGAGGCCTGATGCCGTCGAGCTCTTGATGTAATCCATTTTAAGACCTAAACAGTACTGTGGGATAGAGCTACATAGGGTGTTGAGCTCCATCCCTATTTCTCGCTCATACCACTGCCATTTTAACACGTAATGGCTTTTTTATTGACACTATCTCCCGCTCCGCCCAAGGGCGGAGGATGGCATTGGATGATTTTACCTAATTTAAAAAAAAACACGTCATGGTAGCCCGCGGAATATCATATACCTACCTAAGATACATCTAAAATAAAGTACTTTTTTTTAGATGTATCTTAGGTAAAATAATTTCTTTAAGTAAACGTCAGTTGGGCTACAAAACGACCGACAACCATCTACAAGGTCATTGACTCATTTACTTAGGGTCGATTTTTCAATCGCCAGATAACTTTTATCTGAAGAATATGTTTGACGTTTTGACAGCTTTTGTAAAGAAAATATGTCAAACCGTCATATTTATTCCTTCCTAGAAGTTAACTGATGATTGAAAAATCGGCCCTTAAAGAAATTAATTTCGTACATGCGTAAATTAATTCGAGTTCAAAAAAATTACTTTATTTATAAATTTTATCTTTACAAAACGATCGTATTTCATGTACCAGATCGACCCTCCACGGGATTAAAACGATCAAAATTTAACGGTGTATATCATGGTACGGCCCTTGGAATGCTAACGGTAACTGGAGGACGTCGTTTATACCCGTACATTGGATATATCTGAATTGTTATACCGTATAATCAATAATCTATGTATTTTGTTTTAATTTTGAAGTGAATTTATCTCTAGCAGTATCTCTTGCGTATTCTGCCTCGGTACAAAAAAAAAAAAAAAAAAAAAAAAAAAGTAGTTAATAAATAAATAAAACTGATTAATGAAAATTTCTCTTTCCTACTCATAAATCAATAACCTCTTACCGTACTAGTTTATAAATTTGTTTGGTTTAGCCTGTAGATTTAGAGTAGCCAGATTTTCGGTGTTTTACAGGATGCATTTTGGAGAGTGTGCGCGGGAATTGCATGACTTGATTCCGCCAGCTCAGATCTACCATCGGACAACCTGACGTACAGCGAATATCCACCCTTATGTTGTTGAAACTTCTACGGTACGGACTAAGCGTTTTGCCTCGTCGTTTATACCGCGTACATCGAGGTACTGGAACAGTTTGCCTGCTGCGGTCTTTCCGTCCGATTTTATAATCGTATCTTCAAGGTTAGAGTGAATATGCTCTTAATAAACTAGTGCGCCTCACCATCAACGATTGCATCACTGCTCACCATCAGGTGGGATCGCAGTCAAGCACTATTCTATATCATTATTAAAAAAAAAATAAGGAACACAGATGGGACTTAATTATTAAAAGTCTGATATCCTCGACGATAAAAAATAAATAAGATTCTTTGCAATATGATGAAATGTGAAGTGTGTCGAACGGAAGTTGTTATATGAAAATATGATGTGGTTAAGTACAACATATTTATGATCTCGATATATTTGTCAATGTATTAGGTACATTTTAGGCTGGTATATCTTGCGTAATAATTTTTTACGTATAGAGTTTTTTAGTTCAATGAATAAAAGTAGATTTTGTAATTTTTAACAACAAGTCGGCTTCCAGTCATAGCTGTAATACCTGTGTTTTACGTGGAGCAACTTCGTTCTTCGATGAATCTTTCACGGTACAAGCAGCTCGTTTGTGGAATGCATTACCCCTAGAAGTGAGGCGTGCCCAAACGCTACCAGCGTTAAAAAAAAATGGTGAAGGAGCACTACCTATTACTTTAAATTTTCTTCTCCTCTCTCCTTTGTATGTTTTAATATTTATTAGTTTATTATTTGATAACTTATTTATGTATTATATTTTTTTTTCTATTGTATTATTGATTTAAGTATTTCTATTATTTATATTGTTGTACACTGACAACCCCAAATCTTTTCCTTTCTTCCAGTCCATCCAAAGGTTGTCTAGTAGAAATTGCCCTGTGCAATAGGCCCGCCTATAATTGTACACTTATTTTTTTATAAATTAATGTTTGTCCTATAATAAATAAGTTAAGGTGTGCAATAAATAAATAAAACACCTCCACAACCCAATTACTATTTCAAATAGACTATTTGTCTATTTGAAATAAATGCTTTTAATTTCATTGATTTGATTTGATTTGATCTGATCTGATTGATTTTATTTTACTAAAAAAGCTTTGGCCAATGTAGCGACTGAGACCACAAGATGCATGTGTGTCGATACATAGTCTCTTATGTACCGATTATTATCTAACAGTTACTTAGTCACATCGGTTCAAGTAACATGTCAAATAGTTTACCCGTGTTCAGTTTAAACAACTTCCGTTTAAAATAACCTTTTAGTTAAACAAGTTACGTGTGTCTGCTACCGGTGTTAACTAAATTTTCTATTTTTACGTTTGCTTACTAAATGCTTTACAGTTGATTTTGGGCATGATATACTATTGAAGTTTAAAATCTAAGTACAGGCTAAACCAAACAAATTAATAAACTAGTACGGTAAGAGGTTTTTTTTATGGTAGGTAAAATCATCCAATGACAAATCCCGCCCTTGGGCGGAGCAGGAAGTAGTGTCAGACTCTTACTGGCTAAAAACCTACCCCGTTCCTTCGTAACCTATCGTGCCGGGGCCGGGTATTCCTTTCGGAAGCTGACCCATGACCCCAGTAGGCTTCGACCCTGCCTGCCTGCAGCTAGCAGGCTGGGTCTCTTCGGTGTGCTGACAACTCCTAGAGACGCGCGGGAACAGAACACGCCGTCGACGACTTGGGTTTTTTCTGGAATTACTCTTTGGTGTGAAACCCCCGTGCCTCGGGAAGCACGTAAAGCCGTTGGTCCTGCGCCTCATCTCTCACTGGTCGTGTCAGATTACCGTCCCATCGGACGGATCGGCGTCTATTACACCACTCGATATTCCGCACAAGTTACACAGACTGTCATAAAGTTTACTTACGAGTAAGACTGTCTGACCCTTATTACACTATACGACGTCGACAAAACCGGTCTGAATATCGAGTGATGTAATCATCGACCTATATACATATATATCGATGGGTATAATAGACCCTTAAGAGAGTAAAAGAACAGAGAGTGCCTACAAGGTCATTGACTCGTTTAGTTAAAGAAATTAATTTCGTACATACGTATATTAATTCGAGTTTTTGAAAAAAAGTACTTTATTTTTTAATTTTATCTTTAAAAATCGATAGTGTTTCATGTACCTGATCGACCCTCCACGGGATTAAAACAAACGACTAAAATTTAACGGTGTATATGTGTAATTATTTATCAAAACTTGTTTTCAAATTGTAACTAATTAGTTACAATTTGTATCCTGTATCTACCAACTTAATTAAGTAGGTAGATACAGGGTAAACATTCACTCCTGAACATGACCTTTCTAAAAATAAAACAACATAACGGTAATATTTACAGATTAAACAAGCTACAACAAGCAAGTAGAAATGAAAATTAATTAAACCAATTAAAATAAAGCGGCTCGAAACTTTTCATTAACACACAAACTTTTAATGAACCATTGATTTTGTATAAACCCAATTAACTTCGTGAAAGGTAAAACTCGAAGGATTTGAGCATTCGTCTACATATTTATGTAATATTTAAACATAATACATAACATAATGCACATACATAACATAAAGGAGCTCGTGGCGAATAATAATATCAACCTCATTATTAACTAATGACACCTCCTGCCCTTGGGCGGAGCGGGAAGGCATGTCAGACCTTTACTAACTAAAAAATTCAATCCTGTTCTTTCGTTGCTTTTCATAATAGGGCCGAGTTTTCCTTTCAGAAGCAAACCTTTGGCCCCAGTAAGCTTCGACCCTACTGGGCCCCTACGGTTTACTGGCGTCTTGAGGCGCGCGTAGAACATTACGCGCCGTCGACGACTTGGACTCGGTCCGGACGCTCGAATAGCGAGCTACCCATCCACAAGTCCGCGCCTATGGTGGCCAGAAATCGGGATCGAATTTACTAAATATTGGGACACCAGCGTGCATCGGAAAGCGTAAATACGGGTATTTACAAAACAGAACACTAAAGCCAAGAAGTATCTTGATACCCAGTTACTGAGTGGAAGTCACATAGGCAGTCGCTCCATGTAATATATCAGCCCCCCTAGCCAAGTTACAATCGTTTCGTTTAGCGTAAACGCTTGGAGTTGGCCACCCCCGAATTCTTTTGTTCGGACCACGTAACTTAACGTTGAGAAGACATCAGAACAAAGGAATTGGGGGCGTGGTCAACTCCAAGCGTTCACGCTAAACGAAACGATTGTAACTTGGCTAGGGGGGCAGATATTTATTCTTAGGCTGGACAGATGATTCAAGTATGTACTCTACTCGTAAGTATTACTACTAATAAATATGCATGTGATATTATTTTATTTCAAAAATAGTAAAATTGAGTTGATCTTTGAACTCGGTCACTTGACCTTAATAATGGTATTGCATCGACTTCGAGATGTTATGTTGCTGTCATAACATTCATATCTTTGAGATGATGATTGGCCAAGACCCGCCGAGTGGGCACCGTTCAGTCCTCTTTTTAATGGAAAATCATCAAATCATCATCAGCCTTTTAATTTTCCCACTGCTGGGACACAGGCTTCCTTTCCAGGAAACAAAAAGATATAGACGTTGTTTGTATCACGGAACACTTCATTATGATTGGTCATGAAAAGTTGTTGAACCTTCCAAATTACAGACTAGGTGCATGTTATGCGAGACAATCAAAAAAGCGTGGAGGATCCTGCATTCTTATCAAAGAAAATCTAGAATATAAAGAACTAGCTGACATCTCAAGACAATCAAGACCAAACGCTTTCGAATGTTGTGGAATAGAGTTGATCAAACAAAAATTGATTATTATATGTATTTATAGACCACCAAAAATGAATAACTTGACTGTATTTTATGAAAACTTTGACATAGTCCTGAAAACAATATGTAAAAAAACAAATAAAAAAATTATTGTATGTGGGGACTTCAACATAGATATATTGAAAAGGAATAATGTTTCCAAAGATTTTGAATACTTTCTTTTAGGGTACAATCTTAATCTAGAACTACGACAACCGACTAGATTGTCTAGTAACAGTTGCCTTGATAATTTTGCATGTAGTTCTCAATTAAAAAGTAAATGTGAAATAATGGACTTTGCGTTATCTGATCACACTGCACAGTTACTAGAAGTAAAAGTAGTTAGAACCTGTAGAATTAGTTCCTGGCGCATTAGAAGACGTGATCTGTCAACCGAAAATTTAATAAGGTTTAATAATTATCTCCAATGTCTTTCTTTTTCGGATATATATCGTACAGAAAACGCAAACCAAGCATACGATTACTTCTTGGAACTTTTTAGAATGCTGTACGATCTTTGTTTTCCGTACAGGTTAGTTACGATCAAATCAAATCGAACTATTAAATGGGTATCACGCGGCATACGAGTTTGTAGTAAAAGACAGAGACATTTGTTATGGAAATATAGACGGGAGTCCTCAATGGAAAACAAAAATAAATTTAAAAATTACTCCTTAAAATTTAGAAAAATAATTAAATTAACCCAAAGAGCTCAAAACAATTACTTTATAAACTCGGCCAGTAACAAATCAAAAGCATCTTGGCGTATTATAAATAACAATACACGCAATGCTGAGCCAATATGTAGGATCAAAATACAAGACACCGTTATTACTAACCCGTTAGAAATTGCAAATGCCTTCAACAATTTCTTCATTGATCAAGTACAGTCTAATAGTCGATTAAAACAAGTACCAACTGGTTTGATTAGCAATACACATTCAATGTTTATGTCTCCAGTATTGCCTCAAGATGTAATAAGAATAATACAGGCACTGAAAAACACTAACAGTGTTGGATATGATGGTATAGCTACAAAAGTTATAAAATTTGTAGCGAATAGCATTGCTTTACACTTGTGCCATATTATAAACTTATGCATCAGCTCTGGAGTATTCCCGAACGGTCTAAAAACGGTTATTGTTAAACCACTTTTTAAAAAAAATGACAAAGAAATTTTAGGTAACTATAGACCCATTGCTCTAATTCCCATATTTTCAAAAGTTATCGAAAGGTTAATTTATGAATCAGTTAATAAGTTTCTATGTAAATATGACATTTTATGTAATGAACAGAAAGGATTCCGTAAAAATAAAGGTATAAATATTGCTATTTATGACTTTCTTAGTAATGTAATGGGGAACGTCGATAAAAGACTACCGATTTGTGCAATCCTTACAGATATGACAAAGGCTTTTGACTGTGTTCATCACGACACCCTAATCGCTAAGTTGAACCTGTATGGAATAAGAGGAAATGTACTTGATCTTCTTAAATCATATCTAAGTGACCGTAAACAATACACAGAAATTACAAAAATTTGCACTAACACGAGGCGTGAAAAAACATATGTATCCGAAGCTAGAATTATAAAATATGGTGTGCCTCAGGGTGGAGTTCTTAGCTCACTCTTATTCTTGCTATATATAAATGACTTACCCCGTCATATTGAACACCCCATGGTCTTATTCGCTGATGACAGTACTGCTCTAATAAAAGGTACAGACTTAGATAAATATGAACAAGACATAAATACTACACTTAAAGATATTGTGAAGTGGCTTGACGAAAATAATTTAGTAATAAACCTGCAAAAAACCAACGTAATGCACTTTTATCAACGCACTTCAATCCCAAATATAGTGATAGAATATAATAACTATACTATAGACCAAGTAGAAGTTGCAAAATTTCTAGGTATACTAATAGATAGCCAGTTGACGTGGAAACCTCAAGCAGAAGCAGTCTGCAAAAAACTAAGTGTATCCGCGTACGTCCTTTATAATTTAGCGAAAAAGGTCAACACCGCCACAACAGTAGTTGCATACCATGGTCTGGTCGCATCCATTTTGAGATATGGAATAATCTTTTGGGGAAATTGTACTCTACGAGAACAAGTGTTCAAGGCCCAAAAGCGGTGCATAAGGGCAATACTTAATATGAAAGTCACGGATAGTTGCGTTCCTGTGTTTAAGTCCCTCAAACTTTTAACTTTCCCATGCATGTATATTTTAGAAGTCGCAATTTTCGTTAAAAATAATATGAACCTTTTCGGTACTATGTCTGAAACTAGGAAAAGACCTATAAGAAGTCAGTATAGATATTTACTACATGTCGAGAGTTGTAATACTGCTTTACTCAAAAAAAGTGTTATTATTATGGGCCCAATAATCTATAATAAAATACCCAATAATATTAAAAATGACACAACTCAAAACTTTAAAAGAAGACTGACTTTATTATTGATAGAAAAATGTTATTATTCTGTAACTGACTTTTTAAATGACACTGACATATGAATTGTGCAATTCAATGTAACTAATTAATTGAAGTTGAAGTAATTAATTGACACACAATATTTTTTTTTTTTTTTTGTATTCTTTGACATATCTAATGATTTAATTTAATTTTTTTTTCTTTGACATATCTAATTATTTTTTTTTTCTCTTTGACATACCTGACAATTTATTTTATTTTTATTCGTTGACATGCAATTTTTTTTTTTCTATTTGGATTTATTTTAATTTATCAGGTTATTATACCAACTATATTGAGTAGATAGTAAAGTTATATGAGACTGTTTAAAAACTTAATCCGATATTTGATAGAATTATATTTAAAAAAAACCACACAAATGTTTGCACGCCTAATTTATGGTAGATTGTACAAGGCTCACCCAATTATTGTTACATCTTATACTATGTACCTACAATCTATGCAAATAAATTTTTACTTTACTTTACTTTACTTTACTTTACTTTACTTTCTAAGAGAGGGAATGGGCCGGAATCAACCAAGCGAGCCCAGTGCGGGTTGGTGAATGTCACATATCTTCAAATTTTTGGTTCTAGGACATGCCGGTTTCCTCACGACGTTTTTCTTCACCGTTTTGAGAGCAGTGGTGATGAAATAAATTACACAAAGTAATGCGACTGGCTGCGTTTGAACCTGCGACCTACAACTCGTAAGTCGGGGCCGTTACCACTCGGCCACCACTGCTCTAACCAATCCCACTAATCATCAGATAACCCCCGCTAGTTGTTGCCTTGCCCACTGCCACTTAAATTGGCGATTCTTAGGGCTATGTCGGTAGCCTTGGTCTTCCTGTGGGCATCTTCATTCCTGATTCGATCATGCAAAGAAACTCCGAGCACACCCCTTTCCATTGCCTTTTGGGTGACTTTAAGTTCCACTCTCATTGAAGCAAGAGAGAGTGTCAGAGTGTCATTGCCTGTGGGAATCGGCCGAAAGACTGAAAGAACTTTTTTTTAGGTGGGAATAATGACATCTCCCGCTATCGGGCAGAGCAGGAGGGTGTGTCAGACTTTTACTGACTAAAAACCCAATACTGTTCCTTCGTTGCCTTTCCTACCAGGGCCGAGTTTTCTCTTCTGAAGCAGACCTTTGGCCCAGTAAGCTTGCTGACATCTCCTTGAGGCGGGTGGGTTTTATTCAATAAAAGGGTGATGCTCTCGGGAGAACTTATTTTAAGACCACCTTGGCATACACTGTTCCCGCGCGCCTCAAGGAGTTGACAGCGATTCATACGGGCCTACTGGGGCCAAGGATCTACTTCTGAAAGGAAAGCTAGGCCCTGGTAGGAAAGGCAAAGAAGGAACGGGGTAGGTTTTTTATTCAGTAAAAGTCTGACACTCGCACTCCACCCAAGAACGGGAGATATCATTGGATGATTTTTACCAACCGTAAAAAAAGGAAGATCACCTCAAAAGAAGAGGGATTTTCTCGGTGATCTTTCTATAGCTGTATGTAAAGAACCTAACGATATTTACGGTTTCACTAACATCACAAGACACATCGGTAATTGGTGGATGTGTAATCTTATAATTAAATAGCTATAATCTTTGAACCCATACATCCATCTTGGCCGCTGTAACATAGACTAACTTTTAATTAGCCTCGAGTAAAGCTCTTACATCTGCGCCGCTTAACGCCATTACCGTTTGCTCTTTCGCCGTCATTCACCGGAGCGCGGACAGATTATAATATATTATAGCTGTCTACATACAAAGTAACACACTTTATGATTGCATTCGCCAATGTTTTTTTTTAGTGGGAAAATCATCGAACGACATCCCCCGCCCTTGGGCGGAGCTACAGATAGTGTCAGACTTTTACTGATTAAAAACCCACTCCTGTTTCTTCGTTGCCTTTCATACCAGGGCCGAATCTTCCTTTCAGAAGTAGACCCTTGGCCCCAATAGGCTTCGACCCTGCTGGGACCCTACGGTTTGCTGACAACTCCTTAAGGCGCGCGTGGAACAATAAGCGCCGTCGACGACTTGGGCTCGGTCCGGACAGAGTTACCGGACTCGCCCTCCGCAAGCCCGCGCTTACGGTGGATTTATTGACCTATTACGTCCACATTTCTCAACATGGCAGGGAACATAAGGCAGGGCGCGACTCTGTTGCCATCACAGACACAACTTTAGGGTCCAGATTGGTATTATGTATGTATACGTATTTCTTCATAGGAAATCCAAGAATACTTTTATTGACCTAGGAGTCGATTATAAGATTTTTATATTTTGTGTGCATCACAGCTTCATAATGTTCCCTTTGCTGGGACTCAGATCTCTCTAAGAGAAAATATATGATATATAGAATATATATATAATATAAGCGAATGGGCCTATCACGCGGGGGAAATGGGCCGTACTTTGGTCCACCTTAACATGAGCCTAAGGTTTTTTTTTTTTTTTTTTTTTGGGTAGGTAAAATCATCCAATGACGAATCCCGCCCTTGGGTGGGGCGGGAAACAGTGTCAGACTTTTACTGACTAAAAACCTACCTTTCCATTCCTTGCCTTTATCCTGGGGCCTTTGGTGACAGTCTCACATAACCTTTGGCCCCAGTAGGCTTCGGCCCTGCTGGACCCCTACAGTTTGCTGACAACTCCTTGAAGCGCGCGGGAACGGTGCGCGCCGTAGACGACCTGAGCTCGGACCGGTCTGTTACCGGACGGACGGACAGCGAGCTACCCATTGCCCGCCGTCCGCGAGCCCGCGCCTATGGTGGCCGGAAATTGGGATCGGAAACCCGGCGGCGGCGGCGGCGTGTCCGCCTTTGCCTAAGGCGGTCAGCCTCCTCCTTTACTAGCATTACTGCTTCGCAGAAGGAGGCGACCGCCTGCCACTCCTCCTCGCTCCGGAGCATGGCTTGAACCAAGCCCCGGCGCGAGAGATCGCCGCCGATCGCCCCCACGAGGACACGGCGCTGCTCTTCCCAAGCGGGGCACACCTCGACTGTGTGCTCCACCGTGTCCACCGGGCGGTCCGCACAGTGGCGACACCCGGGCGTCGTCTCCGCACGAATCTTGTACAGGTACGGACCGAACTTGCCGTGTTCGGTCAGCACCTGCGCCAAACGGAAGGTGACGACGCCGTGGGGCCTTTCCAGCCACGCCTCAAAGAGGGGCCTTACCGCCTCGATCGTGGCGTGCCCAGCACGAGGTTGCGACAGTCGCTCTCGCCATTTCACCATGAGATCCCGCCGGAGCTCTGACCGCCATGCCGCGACTTGTCGCGGCAGCGGAGTTTCGCCCCGACGTTGCATCTCCACGCGTAGGTCATGCATGTGTGCAAGGACTGTTGCCTCCAAATCCCACGGTGGTAGGCCAGCAAGGAGGCTCGCCGCTTCGCAGGACACCGTACGGTATCCGCGGATCATCCGGATGGCCATGACCCTCTGGCAGGCGGTTAGCCGGGCCACCACTCGCTTACGTAGCGATGGCGCCCACACCGGCGCACCGTAAAGGGCCATGGACCGAACGATGCCTGCGTAGAGCCTCCGGCAGGAGGCGTCTGGACCCCCCAGGTTCGGCAGGAGCCGCTTGAGCGCAGCCCCAGTCGCATTCAATCTGGGAGCCAGACGTCGGAAATGCTCCTTGAAGTTCCACCGGCAACATGAGCCTAAGGTGGGTTAACTGTCACATGGCTTCGAATTTTTAGTCCGATTGCCTCATGACTCCTTAACAATTTTGAGAGCAATTAATGAAATAAATTGCACAAAGTAACAGCTTCTACCAATAAAAATATTTTTTTTTTGTAATATTTTGGGACCACAAATTAAATAAATACAGTTGTTTTTTGTACTTTAATGCCTTATTCCTTGTGGTCCCAAAATAAAACTAAAAAAAATAAATTATAGGGGCAAATTGGAACCGCGGTCCAAAGAGCCCCACGGCCACGACAGTCAGGGTATGAACCCACATACAACTCATAACTAAGTCAAAGCCGTTAATACTGAGCCACCACAGCTCTCTAAGTCATCATTACGTCTTCCATATAAGGTTAAACCCCTTCTCATTGCTACAAAATATTTCCTAGACAGTCGTATACAATTACAGTCATCTAACATGTATTTCCTACTTTTAAGTCTGACTATCCATTTCTCTGTATTGAGATGGACATAATCTGAACAATCAGAATGCTGCTCAGTGGTTATTACGTGCGTCTATGTATTACCTAATGTATAGATCATGTAAATAGTGGTTATGTGTACTGAATGAGGTTGTCGTTAAGATTTTTTCTTTTCTTTCAATCTGTCTGGGATGGTTAATTTAGAGTACACTTGTGTTTAGTGTTATATATATTTATCTGAATATAAATTATGAATATTTTAAAAAACGTTCCCCCACACTAGGAATTACTCCTGTATCGTGGTTGCGTTCACAAACATGTAAACATACATACACAAGACACCCAGACCCGGAACATCTATCAGTAGGCCATACAAATACTTGTTCCGTGCGGGAATCGAACCCGCGACCCACAGCGCAGCAGCCAATCGCTCAACCAATGCGCCAAGTGTGCCGTCAATATAATATAATAGAATATAACTGAACTATTAAAGGGATGGTGCTATACACCGTTAAATTTTGGTCGTTTCAATCCCGTGGAGGGTCGATTCGGAACATGAAACGCCATCGATTTGTAAAGAGAAAATTAAAAAATAAATTACTTTTTTTAAAACTCGAATTAATTTACGCATGTACGAAATTAATTTCTTTAAGTAAACGTCAGCTGAGCGAGGCCAATGAACTATATGTACTACGCAACGACCGACAACTACCTACAAGGTCATTAACTCGTTTACTTACAGAAATTAATTTCGTACATGCGTATATGAATTCGAGTTTTAGAAAAAGTAATTTATTTTTTAATTTTATATTTACCATCGACCTATATTCTTGCGATAGACAAGCACGTTCATATAAACTATTTGTCAAAATACTGAAAAGTTCAAACAAAAAATCGCTGCAGCGCTAGATTGCCATTATATCGTCTAACAAAACTTTTAAAACTTACAGCGCTAAGACAGCTTATAGAGGATACTTTTTCGCGACCAAAAGGTCTAAAGCGCCATGCATTTCCTAGTACTTACGCGTTTCGTTCAACTTAGTGCAATGACATGTCATCTATATAGATTTTTATACTGCAGAAGTGACACAGTTTCTTGCCTACAATACTTCATTACAATAATACTCTATTTCAAAATGTACTTAGGTAATTATAGTGTATGTAAAAACGAGATGTCAATAACAGTAAAACAAATAAATAAATCAGTAATCACTAATAAGACTACAAGTTCAACTGAACCTAATTCAAATTTAATATTAACCTGCACGTAATATGGTTTTTTTTTTTTTTTTTTAACGTAGGTAAAATCATCCAATGACAAATCCCGCCCTTGGGTGGGGCGGGAAATAGTGTCAGACTTTTACTGACTAAAAACCTACCTTTCCATTCCTTGCCTTTATCCTGGGGCCTTTGGTGACAGTCTCACATAACCTTTGGCCCCAGAAGGCTTCGGCCCTGCTGGACCCCTACAGTTTGCTGACAACTCCTTGAGGCGCGCGGGAACGGTGCGCGCCGTAGACGACCTGAGCTCGGACCGGTCTGTTACCGGACGGACGGACAGCGAGCTACCCATTGCCCACCGTCCGCGAGCCCGCGCCTACGGTGGCCGGAAATTGGGATCGGAAACCCGGCGGCGGCGGCGGCGTGTGCGCCTTTGCCTAATGCGGTCGGCCTCCTCCCTTACTAGCATTACTGCTTCGCAGAAGGAGGCGACCGCCTGCCACTCCTCCTCGCTCCGGAGCATGGCTTGAACCAAGCCCTGGCGCGAGAGATCGCCGCCGATCGCCCCCACGAGGACACGGCGATGCTCTTCCCAAGCGGGGCACACCTCGACTGTGTGCTCCACCGTGTCCACCGGGCGGTCCGCACAGTGGCGACACCCGGGCGTCGTCTCCGCACGAATCTTGTACAGGTACGGACCGAACTTGAATATGGTACGTAATAATTTACGTACCATATTACGTGCAGGTTTGTAATCCTAAGTGCTAACGAATGACAGCATGCTTACCTGTTGAATACCGTAATTAGAGACACAATAGAAAGACAATAGGTGTGCGGACGCCGGAGTCCTCTCGGGGAATAATGAATTAACAACAAAACTTACCGATGAAAACTGATACCTCATGATTTGCTGACATTTCGTCGTAATTTATTTAAAAAAAAAATCATTGTTACTAATTACACAAAAAAAGAAAGAGCATTAAATAAAATATTTAAAAATTTCAAACAGTATAAAAGACCGTGCGAAGTCTGTATTTGGTAATCTAGCTGTAGGTAAAAACCTAATTCAGCTTTTTGTGGGAGGGACCATCTGCATGTTTTAGTCTATGATTGTAAAATGGGGAAGAGTTTAAATAAAATAATATCTTCTCTAACGTACTATTACGATAGTAGAAGCTATTACATTGCTTGAACAACCGATGGTTTTACTTACTTGACTATAAAATTATTATATATGTCCAAGTTCATTTAAATTTGTATTTATAAGCGTCGCTCTGACACTGCTTGAACGTCAAAACTGCACTAATGCCATCAATGTAAAAGTGTTCGGCCTGCAGGTCAATTAAGTGAAGTAAAGTGACTGTACGGCACGCCTCATCTAGTGCGTAGTACATATATATCACTGATATTTACAAATCGATAGTGTTTCATGTACCGAAGCGACCCTCCGCGGGATTAAAACGGCTAAAATTTAACGGTGGATACATAGGTGTATTGTGTATAGCTGCATTCTACTTTGCCGCTCGCACAACTAATAATAATAATTCTTTATGGACATAATTTATAATTTGGCTTATAGGATTCTCTAACGCCTGCGCTAGTAAAATCTGTGTTGCATGTGTTAGTGCCTTACCTACAATAAAGTGACAGTACTCTTATGTCAGACAAAGTATGTTAAAAGAGAAAGAAACAAAACCAAACCTTTTTTTTAACTAATTTTAGGCAAACATGCTGCCAACTGACATTTTAACACTTCATGGTAAGGTATCTGTTTAAATTATTCGCAAAGTGATTCCTAGTAGATATTGTCTATGTTATCTTCTTTCTATGTTAAGGGCCGGTTCTAGTCACTGTTTTTTTTTTGTATGAACTGCGCTCGGGATTATGTCGTCTTCGCGGCCCCAAAACAGCGGTTTTATTTTTATATAAAAAAAAAACAACAACTATTCAAGATTTTTTTTCTTGCGAAGCGCTTTTAATTAACAAGTTTTTTTTTTTTTTGTAACTATCAAATAGTTCCGTAACGCAATCTCGTAGATAAATACGTTTGCAATCGTAAATTAGGATCAGATTCGCGAATTTTTTTTATCGAGCCAACTAATTTATATCGTGTTTTTATTTTTGCCAAGCCCTTGGCCATATAGTCAATTCTAATTAAATAAATTTTCATGGTGTTCTCTTTTATATTTGTGGATTTTCAGAGGTTTAAAAAAGGTCAAAATGAGTAGAACCGGGCCTTAAGAGGGCTCTTCCCCACTCGCTTATCGTTAACGTCGAGTATGTTGTAAAATTAAAAAAAAAAACTAAGTTAAGTAGACAACTGACACGAAGAGATAGAAAAGATACTAGCTTTCTGGGTCAAACTCTTAGCCTTACAACGTTTAAAATTGAAGTGTTTCTTGAATTTGTTGCAAAAGGCTAGTCGTGCCAAAAACTAGACTAATCCGAAAGAGTGTCGAATTTTAAATTCAAATATTAATAAATTATAGATTTAAATTAAAATGTGGTAAAATCAATTAAAGTTTTTAATTCATTTGATCACAGTTTTCAAAAATAGCTGAGCAATCTAACAACTATAATTATTTTGGATTCTTCTTGAGAGGGCCCTTATTGCTTCATCCAACGCAAGAGGCAATGTAAAAACAGAGAGATATCGCCTAAAATCGCCCTGTTGGCATTCGGTAATTCCATCATTTACTTGAATATTTCACAAAATTTGTTCCAAGAAACACGTGCTTTTTTTTTAAACCTTAAACGTTTTTGGGACAAAATTTCAACACTCAGAATCTTGATTAAATGTACAAAGCTTCTACAGTAATACTTTCTTTATTTTTTTAACTTGTGAGTTCATTATGAAGGACCGAAGTTCACGTAAAACAGCACATTTTCAAAGGTCTTTACTGGATTAGTCTTACACAATGTTTATATCTCATTAGAAACCTAGATAATATCCTCAAGATATCAGTTTTTTCAAAATATCTAAATAAAGATCTGTCGTCATAATCACGTAAGCGCAGTAGTATGAAAATGTACATCGGAAAGGACGCTCTTAAGTAATTGATCTGGAACAAAAAATCGTGGAAGATTCCCTCTTATCAAAATATGTGTAGTAAAAATGACCTAACAATAGAAAACTTAGGGGAGTCAACGAGAGACACTTCTGGTGAAGCATGACGAGGACTACCGATCGCAAATGATGAGATAAAGTTAGGCAATGCGAGAGAATACGATCCTCCTTAACATTACTTTTACCAAGGCATTCTTGTTTACCATTTGAATATGTTAACAACGTTATAAAACATGTTTTTTTTTCCTTCTTTCACTTACCGATACCACTCATATCATGCGGTTTTGGTATACCTATACTTGCCAACGTACAATATTGATATCGTGACTATCTCTTCACTACTAAAGCCTTAAGGCTATCATATTGACATACATACATTATTAATTTAATGATTACATGAATATTTAATTTATTAATACTAATTATTTTAATGATATTTTATGCAACCGATTTCTTTTTTGCAAAACTCTGTCATGCAGATTGGAAAAGAATATATTAATGATAATTTTATGAGTAAGTATTTTTTTTATTAATTGACAGATTATAAGTATACAGCCAACCCGCACTGGGCCCGCGTGGTGGATTACGGCCCATTCCCTCTCTTTGAGAGAAGGCCTGTGTCCCAGCAGTGGGAACATTAAAAGGCTAATGATGATGATGATAAGGTATACAGTCAGCTCAGCTAGGCGCATTACTTTTTGTATTTTATTTCATCTCCACTACTTCCAAATGGTAAAGGAAAACATCGTGAGGAAACCAGCATGCCTTAGAACAAATTCGAAGACATGTGACATCCACCAACCCGCACTGGGCTCGCGTGGTGGATTAGGGCACATTCCCTCTCCTAGAGAGGAGGCCTGAGTCCCAGCAGCGGGAACATTTTAAGACTGATGCTATGCTATGTTATGCTAATAGATTATAGGTACCTACATAATCATACTTGTAGCTTATTAACCGTAAAGGTGCTCCCTCACCGGGAGCATTGACGTGTAATGTAACGTTACAGATTTGAGCATTACATCAGTGAAGAAGGAAAACCGAGCATTACAATGCACACCTTGTAATCACCACCTTGTTGTCATCTTGTTGTACACGCGAATGCTCGTCAGTCAGGGAGGTAATATTGTAAAGTAATGCTCATAGTCGAATCTATAATGTTAGCACCTTACAGATAAACAGCATGTACCTAAAATGATGAAGTTTCTTAAATTAGTAGCTAGTACTCTTTTACTGAGCAAACCGATTGAGAATATCTTGTGTGTGGCCATATTGTAACGTCTGAAATTAGGTCAGTTCATAAACAACAGTCTCGAGGGATTACTATAAGAAATAACATGGCTTACTGAACGCCAAAGGGCCTTCGTATCATGGGAAATAACTGATAAAGTGTAGGTCAATGCTCTACAGAGCCAAAATTTTACGGCTACGTACGGCCAATTAGGCTTCTTCAATTTGGCAGTAGCAAAGGCCGTCAAAAGGAAGCTGCAGGATTCTTCGAAAACCCTGAAACGCAAAGGTCAACTGAAGGAACACGTGTGGGTTTTAACCAACAAATGTCCACCGGCCGCTCCACCTAGGGACGTAGAAGTTATTTTAAGATTTGCTGTGATCAAGAAAGAAACTGTTCCGCAGGCAAATGACAACTTGGCCTTCATAGCCCAGCCGCCGCGGGGATTCCGATTCCGATCCTGATTTCCAGCCAACGTAGGCGCGGGCTTGCGGACGGCGAGCTATGGGTAGTTCGCTGTCTGACCGTCCGGTAACCATCCGGACCAAGCCCAGGTCGTCAACGGCGCGCACTGTTCCCGCGCGCCTCAAGGAGTTGTCAGCAAACTGTAGAGACCCAGCCTGCTAGCTGCAGGCAGGCCGGGTCGAAGCCTACTGGGGCCAAGGGTTTGCTTCCGAAAGGAAATCCCGGCCCTGGTATCTAAGGCCACGAAGGAATGGGGTGGGTTTTTAGTCAGTAAGAGTCTAACACTATCTCCCGCTCCGCCCAAGGGCGGGAGATGTCATTGGATGATTTTACCAACCACCAAAAAAAAAAAAAGGCAAATGACAACTTTACAATTTTGTCCTGAAAAAGCTTTATAATGTTGAGAGCAGTGGTGACCGAGTGGTAAAGGACCTGACTTACGAGTTGTAGGTCACGGATTCAAACCCAGCCAGACGCATTACTTTGTGTAATTTATTGTGAATTATGGCCCATTCCGTCTCCTAAAGAGGAGGCCTGAGTCCTAGCAGTGGGAACATTATTAGGCTAATTTTTTCCTGTCTATTTGTCCGGATTCACTCATTAATGCTACGGAAATCTTTCCTTTGGCCGGTTTTTCACACAGAAACCTGACTCGAGGAAGTTTCCACCACTACCAATTTTAGTTTACGAAATAACAGTCAAGAAGCATTATTCAACAGACCACAATACATTTTGAAACTCCAGAAGTATCTTTTGCAGACATTTGTTTTCAGTGGTTGCGTAGTATTTACGTTTCTAAGTATTTAGCGACTCTAGACGTTGAGAACAGTGCAAGAGAGCTTGCTTGTGGACCTAAGCTTAAGTAGTTGTAAGCCAGGCACTCTAAACTAATAACATGACACCATCGTATGCCCAGTGTTTTGAATAAGCACTCGCTTATCTTCACTACTGTTTTCATTACTGAAGAGCAGTGGTGGTACCGGGTTCAGACCCAGCCAGGTGCATTACTTTGTGTAATTTATTTTATCACCACTACTCTCAAAACGGTGAAGGAAAATATTGTGAGGAAACCGGCATGTTCTATTACCAATTCGAAGACATGTGACATTCCCGAACCCGTACTGGGCCCGCGTGGTGGATTACGGCCCATTGCCTCTCTAAAGAGAAGGCATGAGTCCGAGCAATGCTATCTTTGACAGTCGTTAAAGAAAGTAATATGCCAGAAAGTCTGACCATCAGTCTATCCAAAGAGTATCATGTTGCCTAGTAACTCAGTCTCGGAGGTCTGATAGGCAGTCTCTCCATGTAAAACACAGGTATGAAGCGACATCCAGCTATAATGAGAAATGATATTTATTTTGCAAATAGGTTTTAAAAAACACTTTAATACGTTTTTTTTTTCAGTTAAAACTAGATGAGGCCAGTGTTTCCTAACTGACTACTAAGGAATAGTCAGTTAGACTGAAACAAACTCAGGTGTCACAGTACAAACATGTAAAAGTCAAATCATAATATGAGAACCATGCTACCATGAACCACCTATCTCAGACACCAATCTGTGTCTGAGATAGTCTTTAGAGGAAAGAACCATTCAGATTTGAGTGGACCTGTCCAGTCAGTGCAAGCATTTGTCAGTATTCGTACCTATAGCTCAACTTACAACTACTAACGAGCTCAACGATTTGACGAAAAATACCTAGGTCAAACTGGAAAGCCGATACCAAACTAGTTGGGAAAAGACTGGGAAATGACTGTGAATTTGCCTGGCCTGGTTCTGGGGTCAGCTTCCAGTAATCAGATGCAGCTGAGTGCCATATTGTACATGGAGCAGTTACAGACCTAATCCAGGTAAACCTACCCCGTTCCTTCGTTGCCTTTCATACCGGGGCCGAGCCTTCTTTTCAGAAACAGACCCTTGGCCCCAGAAGGCTTCGACCCTGCCTGCCTGCTAGCATGCTGGGCCACTACAGTTACAGATCGCGGGTTCAAACCTAGTCAGACGCATTACTTTGTCTATTTATTTCATTACCACTGCTCTCAAAACGATGAGGGAAAACATCGTGATAAAAGCGGCACGTACTAGAACCAAAAATTCACCAACCCGCACTGGGCCCGTGTGGTGGATTACGGCTCATTCCCTCTCCTAGAGAGGAAGCCTGAGTCCCAGCAGTGGGAACATTATAAGGCTGATGTTATGCTATACTTTCACTATGGCCTACTCCCACTCTGCAAGTCTGATAACTCCCTCCCGCTCCTGAGTGGAGCATTCAACTTTTACTGACTAAAACAAATTGTAAAGAACTCACTGCGTTTTTTGTCAGTAAAATTCTGTCAGTTGCCCTTTGCGAGGGCCACGGTAGCCCTTTCGAACAACCCGCAGTTCTGATTGGCTCTGGCACGTCCCTTATGTACCCCAAGCCAAATGACATTACGACAGTACCTGACAAAATAATGTCTCTCTCTCTAAGAACTGATAACACAGTTTAGAAAGTTTTTTTTTTAAGAGCTCTTTGATCTAACACAGCCCACACCCGACTGAGTTCAACCGATATGTTTCTTTTTATTTTATTCTCACAGTATTCTTCAAATTGTACCGTTTCGAAATGTTATAGTGCAAATCTTTGCGGTTTTATCAAATCATAATCGCATTCTCTTTTAATTTTACATAGCGAGGTCGACGGCCGTTACGTCACTATGAAATCCTCTCACATGGACGATTTATGACAATTTGAAGAATCGTATTGTAATTGAATTCTTTCTATTTTTTTTCCTGTAATTTAGCTATTTTGTACATGTAAATAGCTTTAACCCGCGGCTTTTCTCCCTTCAGCTGACTACCTAACCAACCCTACCCTACCCTACACCTACACTGCCCTACCCTACCTACCTACACTACCCTACTTTACCCTACCGTTCCCTAACCAATTTTTTTTTATGTTACAACATTCTAAGAGTATTAGAAAATATTAACAAAAAAGATTAATGAAATGAGTAAAGCCATTCTTACGTTATGGCGTGAGCAGGAGAAATAGGGGTTAATTTTTATATACTCATTTAAATAGATGAGTGTAAGTTAAAATGGCGGTTAGATGTAAGCTAATAAAAGTTATGATATTTATGTCAATTGATAAATTTCACATGCATTAGAATTTAGATTGTAATGATCAATTTGATTAAAGAAATCTTGACCTTACGCTTACTGGCTTTAGCGTATAGGGGCATGACGTGACGACTTTTTTCGATGACTAGTATTATATACATAGATATATTTTTCTGTGTCACACCGTTACTAGCTCTTGAATAAAGTCTCGATTCTAAAGCATTCCTTGGGAGCTCTGGACGGGTTCCTGAATTGAGTTAAGAATGGTGTGGGGGTCCTGGAACGTAAGGCAAAGAAGGAATATATGAGGGGGTTTTAGTCAGTAAAAGTCAAAGTACAAAGCGATTTGGAAACACATTCATTACTCATACAGCTAGTGGAATACCCTGCCTGAGTCTATTTTACCTGATAGCTAACACCGAGGGGTCGTTAACTCAAGGATGAATAGGTTACTTCTAGGCAAGCGTGCTCCATCATTGGCCACATCTTTGCTTACCATCAGGTGAGATAGTGGTCATGTTACAGACACATAATTATGTTGTTACTCGTACATCTTTTCCATTTTTCAAATCAATTTGACCCTTACAAAAGGTCAATATTCACAGCCGTGAGGCACATATCGACAAGTCCGAACCCACACTTATCACGTCCTACAAGATGTAAGATAAGATTAGCAAGTGAAAGCAATCACAAGATTGCCTCACAACATCGGTAACAATGTAGATTGACAATAGCGTTATTAATGGCGGCCGTAAACAATGAGTCAATGACCACTGCTAATTATAGACTGTTGCTAACGCAATATGGTATTGTTATGGTATGCAGTGAGTATGGAACTGTCTCATGGAGTATAGGACACCGGTAGTAAAGAATCTATTTAAGCTTAAATTAAATCATAACAGCGGAAGATAGCTGTCTCGTCTCTAGCGCGTGGACCGCTGAAATTGTGCCTTTATGGCAGAATCGCACACATTCGGCGGCTAGCGCTACACGACAGCAACGAATCTAATGAGCCCAAACTTAATGGATTTCAGCCAGCTACCAGTTCTACCATCAGGTCCTTGTCATCATGAGAAATGAATAGCACAAGTAAAGGCGAATCTAATGAGCCAAAAATCGATAGGTTTACTATGTTAATAAGCAATCCAGGGTTCTAACCCTCGAGCTCAATCATCAGACCAACTCAATAGCACCAGATTGTACACGAGTATTTTAAATATTAGGTCACATATATGTTTAAAATAAAGTAAACACCCATGAAGTATTTGAAAACCCTATCGCGGTTAACAAACGAGCTGATGACCTTGAACACCTGGACAGATCTTCATAAATTGTAGCTAAGAACCATCTCGATTAAGCCAGCTTTCGAAAAAAAAACCGCGTCAAAATCGGTCCATTCGTTTGGGCGCTACATTGCAACGGACAGACACACAGACAGACAGACACATAGGACAGACACACAACTTATAACACCCTCTATTCCGTCACAACACAGACACAATACAACACAACACAACACCGACAACAACAACAACAACACAACTCAACAGAACACAACACAACACAACAACAACACAACACAACTCAACACAACAACAACACACAACAACATAACACAGAACAACAACAAACACAGAACAACAACAACAACAGAACACAGACAACACACAACAGAACTCGCCTTCATTGAACAAAAACTAGCAGCCAGTTATATTCTAAGCAATGCATTTAGGTATACCTGTATACCGCCTGTTACATGACCGGAACACATGGAGATGAGAAAGTCAATATCTAATCTTGGAAAGGCAGGTCGGGTCATTATATCTTCATGACTTTACATAAAAGAGATAGGTAGAGGTAACAAACACAATAGTACATTTTTACGTGGAGACAGATTTGTATCATTTTTTTTTTTCATATAAACTGGTACTTGACTGCCATCTCTTCTGATGGTAAGCAGTGATGCAATCATAGATGGTGAGGCGCACTAGTATATTAAAAGCCTTGAAGACACCTAAATTATAATCGGACGGGAAGACCGCAGAAGTTTTTCCAGTCCTTCAAGGTACTCGGTATAAACGCTGAAGCGAAATGCTTAGTCCGGACCGTAGAGGTTTTTACAACGTACGGTTTGATACTCAACTACCGAAGTGTCTTTGTCCGTACATATTATAAAACAAAGCGGGTAACTACATCTATCCGTATGTTCGCAATAAACTCAAAAATATATTAACCGGATTTTTATGCGGTATTTACTAATAGACAGAGTAATTCTACAATACATGCATATTATGGAACAAAAAAAGGTTAAAATTTAAAAATTTGTAACACGTGCGAAGTAAAGGTGGGTCGCTAGTTTTTCTTTTTTTAATGTTATAAACTAGTGCTTGACTACGATCATACCTGATGGTAAGCAGTGATGCAATAGTTGATAATGAATAGTAATAGTTTCTTAACAGCCTATTCATCCTAAGCTTGAAGACACCTAAATTGTAATCAGACGGAGGCTGGTCTTATGTTGTCTTATACGAGTGTCAAATAAATGTTTTTATTTTTCTTTCTTTCATAGATTCGTTTCTGTAACCTATCTTAAAGGTAACGTGACTTTTTCTAGAATGAAATTTTTTTCTTTATCCGCGCCTTATCCTGTAACACGGGTTTGGTTTTCCTCGAGCCATGTGGTTCTTTGGCTGGTCTCCGTAACCTTGAGAACGAGGCTTTCATCGCCCTTTGAACATTTGTCACTTACGTGGTCATCATCCCCTACATCCATTTTGGATGGCCGTGGAAAGTCGATACCTCCTGAAAATAAATCCCTATAAAAGTGAAAATAAGCTCCCTATATTACAGTTTTTTTCAAAGAAAGGAATGTCGTAATTGGATATTTATTTTACGGAAGATAATTTCTTATTTTATCTATATAGGGTGACTGATAATTAGTGACTGATACTTAAACACGTGATTGTAGTCATAATAAAAACAACTTTTACTATGGGATTAAACCAGAAATTGCGCGGGAGTTGGAAGTTTGTATGAAGAAACCAACTTTAATGCGGGCAAAGCCGCTAACAGAAGCTAGTATAATATAAATAAATAATTTAATATTTATTACAAACATTTATATAAACAAACAGTTCCTTTTTTTTTGTTGTCGAGGGGAAACCTTTAAAAGGCGCCCGGACTTTTGGGATAAGTCTGGGGAGTGTGGGATTTTTACCTCACTAAAACCACCCAATGACACATTTTTGTTGTTTCGGATAGGGCAAAACGAGACCCTATTACAAGACCCCGCTGCCCGCCTGTCTATCACCAGGCTATATCTCATGTACCGTGATAGCTAGACAGGTTAAATTTTCACAGACGATGTATTTCTGTTGCTGCTATAACCACACTAAAGTACCAACAAGTACTAACGACAAAATAAAATAATTAAAAAAAAAATTGTTTATGTAAAGTCCGAGTCGCACTTGGTCAGTTTTTTTTTTTAATATTTACTTTCAATTCTTCTTCTTTCTGCGCTTATTCCTTATTATTTGGGGTCGGAGCAACACGTTTTTTTATTCCATTCTGTCCTGTCACCCGTCACGCTATCACTAACTCCTTTATCTTTCATATTATCACTCCTCACATAATCCATCCATCTTTTCTTTGGTCTCCCTCTCCCTCTTCATCCATCTACGTGTATACTCATAACTCTTTTAACAAAATGTGTTTCAGCCCTTCTCTTCACATGACCATACCAAGACAAACGATTTCCATATCAATAAATTGTAAAAAAAAAATGGAGACATTATTTTTCACAAGTTACCTAAAGACCCTGTATTCAAGGAATAATTTATTAATAGTTTTATCGAAAGCAATGCTAACTATATATAATTATTATATCAACTGTTGTTTTGTATCAATGCCTATGCCTTTATTTGTAAACTTTGTCCTTACGGAGGTTGTATGTTGCAATATTGTTCAACACTACGTCACTAGAATTTCTTCTATATTTTTAGATACCCTTGGGTCACTGATACAAGGCCAAACAACCATTATGAATCTGTAGGTTATGCTTGTGATCGCTTGTCTGACGCCATGACGCAGTGGCTTAACGATAGGCTTCAGAGCTTCAAGTAACTAGGTCAATTCCTGTAACTTAGAGAAACTGATGAACATCTGTTTCTCTATTCGTTTGTTTACTAACGGTTTTTTTTGAGTTGGAAAATCATGCAATGACTTCTCCTGGTCTAGGGAGGAGCGGGTGCGAACGTCAGACTTTTACTAACAAAAACCACACCTATGTTCCTTCTTTGCCTTGCCTTCTAGCACCCGGAGTTTCCTTTCGGACTACTCATGGAGCTATTTAACGTACTTTTAGACTATAAAGGAGTCCAGTCAGAAAATGAAGCTATTTTTACGTTCCAAAACGCTGACCTTTTATGAAGAAAAACAGGCAATAAACGCCATGGATACTTAAAATTTTAAACAAATTATTACAAGACAAATTGTTCTAAAATTGTGCTTTTTTATAGTTATAAAAGTTGCAACTTTCAGGATTGTATTATTCAATACTAGCTTCTGCGCGAACGTAGGTTTTTCGATACAAATTTGGGACCCCCTTCCATGATCTTGAACAGTGAATTTTGAAAAATCCAAAATTCACTCCCCAAGATCAAGCCTTGAGCAAAACATATTTCTAGTTCCTGTTTCGGCTGTGCGTCGATATGTCAGTTTCTCCTTTTAAATATGTTAATATTACAAGTTACAATATTAAAACAGTTAACTAAACTAAAATCAAATTGTATAAGTTCATTATGGACCGTAGTCATAAAACTAAAATGTATTTGTAACAGCGAGTTATGTTAGTGTTCCATAGAGTCGAGATAGCTGTTTTTTTTATTGTTATTGCGATGTCTACGTTATATCATATTGCAATAACTTGACCTCTGACATTTACTGATGCTATCGTTTAGGAAAAGTTTCACTGGATTAGGTCCAGTTGTTTTTGAGACGAAGATATTTTAGAACCTGTTCTATTCAGAAGAATTTTGGTCCTTGTTCTCTTTACATAACCCAAAGGAAACTATAATGTCCAGCAATAAAGATTGGCTTATAAAATACAGACAATTTTTAAATAAGTATCTAAGTAAATACTTTTTATATCGGAACAGTACTCACTGAGACCACAAACAAACCTGTTAGTTAAAATTAACCTGTCACAGTTTGACCTCATTGAAAATAGGACACGCATAAACTTCCAACTTCTAAAGTAATAAATCCTTAGAATTTTAAGTGACGTAATTATAAAAGAAACATTTAATTTGGGCTTTAATAAATAAGTACTTTCGTATTATTATTTTTTTAATTTACAAAGTTTTCGCAACCTATAAGGATAAGGAATAAATGATGCTAATTTGGCATCAAAAATATTCATTACAAATACTACCGATTACAATTATTTGTATAGACCGTAATGGACCATAATGTATGCAGATCAGAGCCACAAGAAACTCGAAGTAATCTTATGACACAAAACCTTCTAAAACAAGGAAACTATCTAGTTCCGTAATCTAAGAACTAATCAAAACTTTTTGCCTCAAAGTTGAATGAATATTAACCTGAGAAATGAGAAAATAAAATATGGTAAATATGTCTAACACCTTGTTTATAAGCCAGAACAATAGCAGATATCAATAACAATGACATATTAATATGTCACATCATATCCTCTGTTGACATATCAATTATGACCATAGGCGAGCCTGTGAAAGTGTCCAATGACCGTACAAGATCCACATTGTTTTCACCAAAGAAGAATTGGACGGGTGTCATTAAAATCATAATTCTCGTATGGCCCGAAGGCCGAATGTTAGGAAGAGCCCGGGAGAGAGGCGTCGCCGATCCACCAGTATATAAACCACCGGCCGCTGGTACAGAGCATCACACAACCACGACACCTCCGTGAGTCAACATGAAAGCATTCTTGGTAGGTACTCGTGCAGTGAAAGTGACTTGTGACCTGTGTGACCCCTCCTGTGACCGCACAGTGCTTCCTCATCGGATTGTTTAGTGCTGATCGCTCGGCTCTATTCATCGAGTGCATCTCTCGAAGATACCCATCGATCAATACAGCCGAGCATCGATCAGAATGTTTGTAAAAGTGTTGTTTAAAAGTGAATTTTCTGCCGCAGGTATTAGCTGCCGTTGCGGCACTCGGCTCGGCTAGGCCCGAGGCGGGATACAGTTACAGCGCGCCCGGAGGCGGTGGCGGCGGCGGTCTTGGTGGACATGGAGGCGGCATTGGTGGCGGCCACGGAGGATTCTCCTCAGGTGGTCTGAGCTCCAGCAGCTTCGGAGGACTCGGTGGTGGCGGCGGCGGCGGCGGTGGCTTCTCATCTGGAGGCTTCTCCGGTGGCTTCTCATCCGGCGGCGGCTCCGGTTTCGGCGGAGGCTCTGGCTTCGGAGGAGGCTCTGGTTTCGGAGGCGGTGCTGGTTTCGGCGGCGGCTCCGGTTTCGGCGGCGGCGCTGGCTTCGGCGGCGGCGCTATTGTGCAGAAGCACATCTACGTCCATGTCCCACCCCCAGAACCTGAAGAACAGCGTCCCCAGATCGTGAGCGGCGGTGGAGTGCCCCAGAAGCACTACAAGATCATCTTCATCAAGGCCCCAGCTCCTCCCGCACCCCAAGCGCCCATCATCCCCGCTCAAGCCCAGAACGAAGAGAAGACCCTCGTCTACGTGTTGGTCAAGAAACCCGACGAACAGCCCGACATCACCATCCCCACCGCGGCTCCTACTCAGCCCTCAAAGCCCGAGGTTTACTTCATCAAGTACAAGACCCAGAAGGACGGTGGTGGCTCTATCGGAGGCGGCTCTGGTATCGGCGGTGGTTTGGGAGGTGGTCTTGGCGGTGGTCTTGGCGGTGGTCTTGGCGGTGGTCTTGGCGGCGGTCTCGGCGGCGGTCTCGGCGGCGGTAGCCTTGGCGGCGGTATCGGCAGTGGTATTGGCGGCGGTCACGGTGGCTCCATCGGTGGTGGTCACGGAGGCTCCATCGGAGGCGGCTCCGGCGGCGGCGTCAGCTCGTCCTACGGGCCTCCCGGACAGTCCGGCCCTTACTAGACGGCGCACGGGCGCGCGCAATTGTGATACCTGCTTTGCCGGCGACAAATCTAGTTTTAAGTAGAGAAAAAATTACGGTGCCTAAATGTATTTATGTAAATAGTAATTTTAATGTACTATAATTTTAGTTGTATTATAAATTCTTATTTTTGCATAAAAAGTTTTAAACAAATTTGAATACTTTCATTCGCCATTCCATTACATTACCATCATACCCACGACACATGACAAGGTTATACAAACGACAACACAACTCTATTCGAGCTTAAAATTTAAATTTCAAAATGCCATTCACCCACAGAACACACATTTTAACATGTCAATATCATTAACACGCTACATAAACAGGTGTATGGTAGAAAGTGGTGTTTTCTCCCAAGTGGGCGAAGTTGCGCAACAGCGGGACAGCATGACCTCAGTTGCATCATGCACTCAGAAAGAAGCTGTTTGCAACATCTATATAGAAAATAAAAGAGTTTCGCTAAATATTTCATTGCGTAACACACACCTATTGCAGTTCTTCACAATGCCGTTGCGTAAACCTTGACATTTGGGTGTATTCTCATATTTTCCCTTTTGGACTCAAGTACCTATAGCTAACCAACTGACGTCATCATAGTTAATGGTAGTAGTATCATCTGACATAATGGCACGAGTGATAGGGATAGCTATAACGAGCCTTACATACACAAAAAGGCGATTTAGAAAAGGATTCTTAGATTATTACACAAGAATGATGACACGGAATGAAAACAAGTTTTAGCTGCATATTTATAACATATGGTGACTTTCGCAACTTCCGTGTGGCCGCCGTGTTTGGGCAAGTCATTATAGCGGCTGCATCACATTGTGTGGAAAGTGAACGTGCCAATATTAAGAGGTGACTGGTCAGATGTCCAACTTAAATATTCGTAAATATTTGAACGAAATTGATGATGAGGATTATTTTTAAGACCGAGAATTCTGTTCGAAAGTTTGATTTCGAAAATTTCTTGATTAAGACTGATTTATTTATCGTCATTTAAGTCGATAACATTTTGAAAGATTTCTGTATTAATAACTATTTCATTTGCATTTTAAATATTTCCATATTATCAATGATATCATTATTAATTGATTAGTTAAACACGTTACCAGTTGCACCATTTTCTTCACAAACTTTATTGTATTTGACTCTGTGAAATATACCATAAAACCTTCTTCCACCTCTTTCTTCAAGATGTTTCCAAGCGTTTATTTCGGCATGTTCTCACGGAAAGACATAATCCGTATCTTACTTCCCATGATATTACCAAATGCCATGAGATCAACAATCTGTTACTTCTCATGCAGAAATGTATAAAACACTTTACTTTTTTACTCTGTAATTACTTTAATTATATGCCCATTTGTTTTTTTACTGCTTGATTTAGGAATGTGTTGACTTTTATGGGAGTTGTACATCTTGACCCAGACCCAAGACTGATGTGTGAGCCGTTTTATTAGAATCAGGTCGCAAGATGATATAGTCTCAATGCATGTTTTTAAAATTAATGTCAGTGTCAGATTTTTTGCAGCTTTTAATGCTTGATTTATCTCAAATTAAGTGGTAAACGATAACATAATCTAAATACATATTAATCTGTATATGAATTGCAGTGTCAGTTTTTTCTTATTTTTTTTTTTTTAGATTTATTAGCATACGTTTCAGCTTTTAGAAATCTTGAGAGATTTCTATATTTCTTTAATCAGAGGATTAGGGTCACAAATAGTAGACGTAAGCGATGGCATAGTCCAAATGCATATTTTAAGAATACGCATTTGGACTAAACTATTGATGTTTGTCAGTAGATACTTATGGATATTTTTCTCTACTAGATTTTACTATTCACAACTTTGAACTATTTTTTTTATTATCAATAGAACGTAAAGAGCCAAACTAATAAAAAAAATATTAGTATAAATATAAATTTGCACATAGCCGTAACCAAAAAAATAGAATAGAATCCAATAAAATAAATCTTATTGTACATCAAAATAATAACAAAATTTATACAATCGATACCGACACTATCTATTGGGCATCATAAAATTCATCTACATCATTGATAACGGGGAAAAAGTGACATTGCTACGTTGAAAAGTAATGTCACGTGAAGATTCGTCTAGCAGTTTTGGTGGTTCTTTAAAAATCTGGGCAGTATTTAATTATGTTCTCTCTTTGTTCCCATTTTCTATTCCATTCAGCCTTATACTCATTTCATCACTTACATATTTTCATGGATTAATTCATTACTTTGCCTATTACCAACTCCTGGTTGCAAAATATCACGAAATAGCTCGTGAAACAATTAATGGATTGTGATTTCATTAATGAGTCTGATTTTATAGGTTATAAATATTATATTTTATAGCGCGTGTGCTGATTGGAATATTGATTATGTCCAAAACTAGGTACCAGACAGACCTGAGGTGATGTACCACGAGAGAAGTGGTGATGTACCAGGTAGACATTTAACTTTGTACCTGTATTGCCTCTACTCTCCAAATGGTGAACGAAAACATTGTAAAGATTCTTAACAATTTATCTATAATAATTATATAGACCTATACCTAGAACCAAAAACTCTAAGACATTTTTTGTGTACTATTTTTACGCTAACTCCTGACGCTCTGAAAATTAACGTTGTACAGAATGACAAACAAAATTATTTTAAAACAACTTTTATTTTTAATCAATTTAAAATAAAAACTTCAACGCCCAATCCATTGCATTTGATGAATAGAAACTGATACAGGACGAACACCTGAAAGAAAAAATAGAAGATAAATTATGAGTTTCGTGTCCTACTTTGAATCTAAACAATCATCGGAGGTGCCACCATGAGCTCTTAACGCGATTCATTTGACGACCTAAACTGGACCGTTAAAGGAATGGAGCTATATAGGGTGTATAGCTTCATCTCTTTTTTTTTTGCTCACACGCTTGACATTTCAATACATCATGGTAAGGCCCTAAGCACTGAAAAATGTCTGACAGTGCACCAAACAGCTCAGCACAATGCCTTCGTGCATTTTTCTAAACCATTGTAAGTTGGCTAAACTGTTAAAGACATATAATTTAACCAAACTATCGAACCAAATCAATATCAATCCTGAAAATTGGTTTATCGTACACAAATACCAAATTTCTACAGACAGACCTATATTACAATTGTAAAAGGAGATGCTGACTAAATGACAAATAATATTTATTTTGCAAAAAAGTTTAAAAAAAACAAATAAGTACACCGTCAAATTTTTATCTTTTTAATCCCGCGGTGGGTCGATTCGGTACATGAAACCCTATCGATTTGTAAAGATAAAAATGACGTCAGCTGATCGATGCCAATGAACTGTAGTTAGGTTAGGCAGTTAGTACGCAACGACCGACAACTCCCTACAAGGTCATTGACTCGTTTACTTAAAGAAATTAATTTCGTACTCGTACATGCGTATATTAATTCGAGTTTTAGAAAAAAAAGTACTTTATTTTTTAAATTCATCTTTATAAATCGATAGTGTTTCATCTATCGAATCGACCCTCCACGGGATTAAAACGATCAAAATTTAACGGAGTATACGTCAATTTTTTTTACTGACATATCAACGCTACTGGGACTAGCAGTGTGAAATTTTGCACTAGGCTTCTTTTGATAACGTATGTAAGCACTAAAGGAAAAAAAATCCAAAATTCACACTCTAAGGGGATGAGACAGGAGTCCAAAGTTTGTATTAAGAAATCTAAACAAGCGAAGCAAGCGAAGTCGCTGGTCAATGCTAGTTTGAGCCTAATTTGTCTCTTGAACTACGGATAAGGTTAATTAGAGCATGTTCAAATAAGACAGTAACAAAAGACAACCTAAACATAATTCTGCAATTGTTGCATAATTTACATTCTGTAATAACTACGCTACTGGTTGCTATACCCGTATGTAACGCGAGCAGTTGCAGTCGCAACCGACGGATGCTGCCAATTAATCACCATGACTGTTCCAATCGGTCACAGTATACTTAGAGGCAGTAGGACAAGTCCATACATTTTTGAGTGGAATATTCCAACTAGGTATTATAGTGATTTACGGAAATTTCGTAAGTAAAGTTGATGAAACTTAAGTTTTACGGTGACTAAGTGAATGGAGTGCTTAAAAAATAAAGAAAAGGGTGTGCAGTATAGTGTGCCAGTTTCAGGGTAGAATGGAAAATTATGTCACATGGAGTACGTGTAAAACGCTTTCTGCCACAAGGTTAGGTCATGTTCTATAAGTATTATGCATATCTTGCTACTCGTTGGTGTAGTGAAAAAATTAAATTTCTAATTCAATGCAATTTAAAGATAAGGCCGTTGCAGGCGGATATTTTGTAACTCACAAGGGAAGCAACTTCCCGTTGACGAAAGTCGATAATATTGGCAAGAAACAAAGCCATGTAATATAAGTAAAGAAAAAAAACCAATACCGGTTTTGTAGCCAAATTATAAAATAATTAGATACTTTTTGAGATTATAACCTTAAGTTGACGGATCCCTATGTGCGCGAGTCCGACCCGCACTTGACCGCTTTTTTATATTAATTATAATCAAAATCTTTTTAACGGTGATATATGACTAGTACAACTAATACTCTTTACAAGTTCTTTAAATTACCCGTGTGGATACTTTTTTGAATACAATACACAAACACAATACAGTCCAACTGTATTCCACTACTTTGTGGCAGCCGGTCAAGACCATTCTACATTGCGATTATTTATGATAAAGTACAAGTAGTACTCATTATAAGTCATTGAGATCACTCATCTTGCTCCTTACTTGAACTCGGAATACAATACAAAAAAATACAACACAGTCCAAATGTATTCCACTACTCTGTGGCAGCCGATCAAGACCGTTCTACATTGTAATTTATTTATGATACAATACAAGAAGTACTCATTATAAGTCATTGAGATCACTCGTCTTGCTTCTTACTTGAACTCGGAATACAATACAAATAAATACAATACAGTCCAACTGTATTCCACTGCTTTGTGGCAGCCGGTCAAGACCGTTCTACATTGCGCATTATATCACAGTCCCATTAGCCATAGCTCTCGGCTCTTGTATACCTGCACTCAGTCACGCCCGCGTCGATAGATCCATCGATCATGAGGCAACGATCATTGACGATAAACGACTTGGACATTTCGTTTTTCATCGATCACGAACTTTGAGATTTTGTGTTTGTTGAAACTTAAATAAGAGCTTTTGCATTTCTTACTGTATGATTTACCTCTTGCAAATTCTTTTTCGAATTGCACAGTAACTGCTTTGTTGCTGAGTAATTTCTTATTAAGTCATTACTTGAGGTTAGAAATTTTCATTCAAATTTAATTTTTTCTTAACTATAGAATACAAATCGTTATTAAGTAGTTACTTTTACTCAAGCAATTAGTTTTACTTGTTTATAAATACGGGTGTTAGAATAATAAACATTTTTTTGAAAGTGCGAAATCATCAATAACTTTTCCCGTGGCAAAGTTGGCCAGTGATCGCCCTAGACAGAGACATTTGTAAGGAAAAAGAGGAGGTCTTTTCCCGACTAGTTGGAGTAAGAGAGAGGGTCACACTCACAGTCAGACTATTACTGACTAATACTCACTAATATTCCTTCAGTTCCTTTGCGTTTCAAGGCGTGACTATTTCGAATAATCCCGTAGTCTTAACACTAAGTAAACCTTTTTTCTATTATTCTTTTTTTAGTTTAATTTAATTGTTTTGTGTTTAGTTGTTGTGTGTTGTTTTATGTATTTTTTTGTTGTTTTGTGTTTGTCGTTTTTAGTTATGGTTTGTACTATAGTTACATTATAACTTTCCGTTATTTTGAGTCTATGTTATGTTATTTAAAGTTTTAATTAAGCTACTTAAGGTTTTGTGTGGAATAACAAACATAAAAAAAATATTTTTTGACAGGGTATAATTTTAAGCACGTCGACGTCGAGCAAAGGGTAGCTCACCGTTCAACTACTTCAACCAGAGTGGCAAAAGTTATGTGATGATATTCCAAGTAATAAAGGAGCCAGCAAATCTGAACAAGACCACAGCATTAGCATAGATCTTACTATCTGTCAACCAGTAAGTTGCAGTAGTCAACTGAGAGTAATAAATCACTTTAGTGTGGTAACGATTTACTATGCTGTGCTACTTTGCCACAAGTGACATATTGGAAGATGATAAAGTTGTCAAAATTGAGATGACTTGATAAAGAGATTATTAGGAGAAAAACGAACAATGACACATTACAATTTAAAGAAAAATGAGATACAAAACAATGTGGTCATCTTATGCATGAAAGTATTTTGTATGGCTACACGCATCTTTAACAATATTCCAGGGCCTATCAGAATGATTACGGAAATGAAAAAATTTAAAAAGAGTCTCCATGATCTGTTAGTAGACAAGTGCTACTACTCTATAAAAGACTTCCTATTGGACAAATCACTGCTGCAGTATAGTCCCCCTCAGTTATGATGTGTTCGGTGGCCCACTGATGTGTTAGATGTGTATCTACCAACCTTAATACATTTCGTTTAGTTTTACCAGTAAACCAAGAGTTTAAGTAAAGTATTAATATAATTTGTAATAATAATGTACCTGTATTCCTATGTGACTATTGTATGCCCTAAGGGCGGGACGTAGCTGATCTATTAATTGTGTAAGACCTGTATTATGTACAAACCTATGATCCACAATAAAGATATTGAAATTGGTTATAAGTGATTTTGGTTTTTGCGCGGCCTTTTTAAAAAACAAGCTTTTTTTATTTTTTATAAATTTCAAATATTTCCGTGACGTAATCTCGTAGACATACACGTTTGAAGTCGTAAGTTAGAGTCAGATACGCGATTTTTTTTATCGAACCAGCTAATTAATATCTTGTTTTGATTTTTGCCTGGCGGTTGGTGACACAGTAAATTTTAGTATAATAATTTTTCATGGTGTTTTCTTTTATATTTGTAGATTTTCAGAGCTTAAAAAAAGTTTAAAATAGGTTTTTTTATGGTAGGTAAAATCATCCAATGACAAATCCCACCCTTGGATGGGGCGGGAAATAATGTCAGACTCTTACTGACTAAAAACCTACCCTGTTCTATTCATTGCCTTCGTAATCTGGGCTTATTAGTCTACCTTGTGGAAGGCCAGAACTGCGTCTTCCGATACGCGGACGTCACTCCCCAAGTTTTCGAGTAATAACTGCCCGATCGTTGTCGGTTGCAAAAATGACATGTTTTCATGTAATTCAAGGTGATCTAGAAAAATTCACGTGAATATCCGAAAATATTACATCACTAAATAGGTCAAGATTATAATCAAGTTTAACAAAAAAAAACACTATACTTGTATGAGTCATTTTGTTCCATGATGATGTCTTCGACCTCGCGCTACAAACTTGCACTTTTAATATTAACCGGTACCTACTAAAGTAAATATTCACAAACAGTATCTCGAAATACCATTTAAGGCTTTTATCTTCCCCCATCTTAAATAAAAATTGAATCACGATCATCAAACTTTTTATTTGTCCATCGATACTTGGGCCGCTTGGGCGGTCCCCATTTCGTTTTATTACTTTCTCTTGCTTCTTTTTCAATACAAAATCAACTCGAGTACAATTCCGACAAAAACATTCAATGAATGAAACCGCGGACTGAATTATACGAGAGATCACCAAGAATATAAATATCATTAGCTATTTATGATAATTTTATTTTTTAATTAAAACCATCACTCAATTTTAAACTCTACTATATACGTATAAAGATGAAAGTTGCATGTGGCGGAGATTCGACGCGGATCTTAAAATTATGTGTGTTTACAAGTCTGCAGCCCGTCTCGATAGTGAGAGTGAAGTGAACTCGCGCCAGTACTTTCGCTAGTTCCATACAATACCCATAGTACTACATCACACGTACATGTTTATTTGTGGTTTATGAGGCCGTTAGCGTTTGAACGTAGCATCAAACCTTTGTGCTGGTCGTGCGTGTGAGATTCGGGTAGTAACTGTTTTAAAATTCAAAGGAGATATCTAAATATTTTTTTTTTTTTTACTGAAATATTAGAATTTTGAAATTATAAAAGTAAAACACAGATATCAAGATTTGATTTTTATTTGTTGTCTAGATCCATTCTAGATCAGTGTTCTGCAAAGTTTTTTGTGTTCAGTCACATCTAGGAAATCGCAAAATGTTGGATGTACACCATAAATGAAAAATGATTTTTTTCAGATAGTTAACCAAGATTTTTCATTTAGATAATAGGCTTTATTTATTTTCGAAGTTGATTAAATTATTTGATTTTTTATAAATTTGGGTATCTTATTGTATATTCTAGGGCCTATATAAAATTTTATAGAGCTTATTGAATATGTGAAACGACAGTGTAACGTTCCCTCAGACAATTCTTACAAAGACAGTTTTTACTCGCTATCACGGTACAGACATCTAATTACTAGATTTTTTGCAGTGACTCATGCAAAATATATACGTAACCGTCTGCTGAGCATTATTCTATTAAAACAAAGAAATCGTTAAAATTAAACACAATCTTACAAGCGTTATGTCATCGCTGAGAATTTTTTCATTTATCTTGTTTCCATCCTTGCGGGATTCATTTGTACTCGTAATTTGCTTTTGTGTCAATGAACTTTAGTTTCTATTTAAAATTTCTCAAAGTTGAAAAGTATGCCGTGGAATTAAGCCACGGCAAAGTTTAGTTTTAAGCCACGCTATTTATAAGTTGAGCTCCTTAGTAGTCCTAAGTTGAGCTATACAAATACTGACAAATGCTTGCACTAACTCGACAGGTCCACTCAAATCTGTATAGTTCTTTCCTCAAAAGACCACCTCAGACACTAATCTGCATGGTTCTTATATGATTTAACCATTTCATGTTTGCTGTATGAACTGTAAAAGAGGCTTAACCCCTTAGTTTGTTTCGGTGTTTCTTCTCAGGGTTATCAAAATTGACGAGTGTTTTTGAAAAACTTAATTACAAAATAAATATCATTTATGTATAACTTTCACACCTTACGGACTAAAAACCTACCCCGTTCCTTCGTTGCCTATCGTGCCGGGGCCGGGTATTCCTTTCGGAAGCTGACCCATGACCCCAGCAGGCTTCAACTCTGCCTGCAGCTAGCAGGCTGGGCCTCTACGGTTTACTGACAGCTCCTTGAGGCGGTCGGGAACAGAACGCGCCGTCGACGACGGGCTCGGTCCGGTCGGTTACCGAACGATCGAAAAGGATGCGTGAATATGGAGCAGTGGTGGCCGAGTGGTAACGGCCCCAACTTACGAGTTATAGGTTCAAACCCAGCCAGGCGCATTACTTACGTATAATTTATTTCATCACCACTGCTCTCAAAACGGTGAAAGAAAACATCGTGAGGAAACCGGCATGTCCTAGAACCGAAAATTCGAAGACATGTGACATCCACCAACCCGCACTTAGCCCACGTGGTAGATTACGGTCCATTTCCTCTCCTAGAGAGAAAGAGAGAGACCTGAGTTGGGACTCAGGGGTGCAATGTGCATTTGACTTCTTAAAATAGTAGTCAAATGCACATTGCAGCCGGGAATTTAAATCATATACGACATCCAAGCGAAACTGAGTTTGATTGCTAGTGTAATACTATAACGGAAGTGAAGACTAGAGAGAAAAGCAAATCGAGACAGCCGATCACGACCTCACCATAGCAAGGAACGGAAGCATGTCATCATAGACAGTAGTCTGACCTCTTCCCTCCTCAATAATCTTGTCAATTACCTTGTCCTACCAGGTAATCTCAACTTAGGTTTTATTGTACCTTTCATGTATGACCATCTGGATCATTTGTTGGCATTGATATTGATATACACCGTTAAATTTTAGTAGTTTTAATTCCGCGGAGGGTCGATTCGATACATGAAATACCATCGATTTGTAAAGAAAAAATTAAGTACTTTTTTTCAAAAACTCGAATTAATACACGCCTGTACGACATAATTTGTTTAAGTAAACGAGTTAATGACCTTGTAGGTAGTTGTCGGTCATTGCGTACTAACTACCTACAGTTCTTTGGCCTCGCTCAGCTGACGTTTACTTGAAGAAATTAATTTCGTACATGCGTAAATTAATTCGAGTTTAAAAAAAGTACTTTATTTTTTAATTTTCTCTTTAGAAATCGATAGTATTGTATGTACCCAATCGACTCTCCGCGGGATTAAAACGACCAAACTTTAACGGTGTATAAGGGAAGATACGTTACACACTAACATCGCAATCAGAAAACCTGGACTGGAAACTCACACATTTATGATCAGTGTCATCACAGTCGCAAGTCACTGATAGACAGGGACAGAGATAAGAGGCTGCGCTGTCGTGCAAACGAAATAGCGTTAGACATCAAATTTTTACTGGCCTATTGGTCTAATGGTTAGTGCCCCTGACTGCTATGCCAGAGGTCGTGGGTTCGATTCCCACCTAAGACAAATGTTTGCGTGATGAGCACGATCATTTGTTCTGTGTCTAGGTTCTGGGTGAAATTTCTCTATAATACGTATGCATTTAGAAATATCTTAATATGTTTATCAGTTGCCTAGTACTCAAAACACAAGCTCTGCTTAGCTTGGGACTAGACGGCGTTGTGTGAAAAAAAATGCCACCGAGCGAGCCACCTATCTTCCGCTGTATTGATCTAATCTAAGTTTGTTGGCAATGTTTTTGCCTAATCCTCATTGGAAATAATGGAGCGAGGTCTTTACCCAGCAGTGGGACAATACAGCCTAGGTATAATAAAACAACAATAATTTAAACATACTCGTAGAATGAGCTAGAATTAAACGCATTGTGTGTACGTTATTAAAGTAATAATGTTAATGATTGCGTGACAATGCTATCTGAATGTGCGGAAAAGCGCTGTATATTGACATACGGGGGGCAATCGGCGGCAGCGATCTCTCTCGCCGGGGCTTGGTTCAGGCCATGGTCCGGAGTGAGGAGGGATGGCAGGCGGTCGCCTCCTTCTGCGAAGCAGTAATGATAGCAAAGAAGGCCGACCGCATCAGGCAGAGCCTAGCCGCCGCAGGGATTCCGATCCCGATTTCCGGCCACCATAGGCGCGGGCTTGCGGACGGCGTGCAGTGGGTAGCACGCTGTCCGATCGTCCGGTAACCAACCGGACCGAGCCCAAGTCGTTGACGGCGCGTTCTGTTCCCGCGCGCCTCAAGGAGCTGTCAGCAAACCGTAGAGGCCCAGCCTGCTAGCTGGAGGCAGGGTCGAAGCCTGCTGGGGTCAAGGGCCGTTTTCTGAGAGGAAGGCTCAGCCCCATGATAGGCAACGAAGGAACGGGGTAGGTTTTTAGTCAGTAAAAGTCTGACACTATCTCCCGCCCCTCCCAAGGGCGGAGGATGACATTAGATTTGTTTTTACCTACTTTAAAAAAAACATTAGAGCTGGAGAAGTACCAGATGAATTTCTACTGAAGAAAAAGTAGGCATTTGTAACTATTTGACACAAAAAAATATATCTAAAAGCCTAACAAATTCTTCATTTGTCATATCTATTTAGACATTTACAACTAATTAGAAACGCTCAGTTTTACGCACAAGTGTTTTTACAAGAGACGTTACAAAATAATGAAAAGTTACACAATCTTAACTGACCGATGCTTGTGTGAAATGTTCAGTAACTCAATAACCTGTTGTAATTCAAAACAATAGCTACACAACGTCTTTTGTTCATTAATGGCTGCGGTACATAACTCACTCGCTCATTCTTTAGGGGTCCGTAGAAAACTGGCAAAACTCGTTTCGATTTATCAACAGTTTGTTTATTTGTTTGTTTGATTAATAATAATAGTTATAATAACATGCTACAACTATCACACAACGCCGTCTCATCATCATCATCAGCCTTACCTACCCCACCCTCCATAATATGGCAGAACTAGAGGCGTAGCTACCGCCGTATCTGCCGTATCAATGACACGGGGCCTTCACGCTACAGGGACCCCGACGTAGCCAAAAATTCAAAACATGTTATTCACAACCGTCTGGTTAAACCAAGCATTTGTTAAACAGCACCATTTATTTTTATACGGAGCCACTGTGGGACTTCTTATAAGGGGCCCCTGTGGGACGGGCTACGCTACTGGGCAGAACAAAGTTTGCCGAGTCAGATAGTAAGAAATATAATACGATATGCGGAACACTAAGAACTTAAGTACAATTCACACTTTGCCAGTTTTTTTTTTCGTATTGTTTGCAAATTAACGATCAGTCAAAAATGCCAAAAATAATGATTGAGCTCGTAGACTACGCCCTCGGCAGTCTTGGTACTTGCTTCGTCTTAAGTCATTGCATAATGCCATCCCTTTGTTCTCCTTTTAGTATTCACTCTTTATTCACTGGACAATAGTTTCAGTTTCATTCGTTTTAATCTTTTAATGGATGTTGTTATGTAATAAATGATAATTAATCTCCGAAATTCTCACGGACATCTGTTTACTTATTCTTTTTTTAAACGAACAACCTACAACTACTGCCTAGTTTTTGTTCCGCCAAATCCGCTGTATCATCAGACCACAAGACGTACGGCATTGCACCACCGGTACATAGTGGACATCTCACCCATACGTACAAGGAGTCTGTCTGTCAGTCTGTGTTTCCTGATAGCCTATAACCTAGGAAGGAAACTTTAAGTCATTGAGTGAATACGTTCTAGGCCAGCGTGCTCCATCGTGGGCCACTTCATCGTTTAACATCAGGTGAGATACTGGTCAAACGCGAGCCTATCCATAATAATAATTAAGAATAGTCTTTTTTTATTTAGCTGGTTTCTCTTTCGTGCTACGTGTTCTGTACGAATGAGTTACCGTAGCCTTAAAACGTAGAGGGCAACTGAAGCCAGTAAAAGTCTGACTACTCTGTTTCCAACCTGAGATGGAGAAGTTATTTGATTACTTCCTCAAAGAAAAAGGTGTCACTTTCGCGAGATGGTTTTTATTAACTAAAATTGCTTTTGTTTGTTTCCACCTACTTACAATTTTGACCTTTATATAATCTTAATGTAGAGAACACAATATTTTATTCACACACTTGTTTTCAGACTGGCCGGAAAGCTTCAGATACGAAATAAGTACAAACAAAAATATTAGCTATTTTTTTCTTTTTTTTTTATCCATTCGAGACATTACTCACCTGTGGTGCTATTTTCTAAGAAAACGCAGCAATGCCTCAACGACGGACACCCAAACAGGATACATTGGATTATCAACCAAACAAGCCTATACATTGGATTATTAATTCAATGTACCGTATTTAGATCTTCGTCGTTGCGGCAGCGTTGCTTTTTCTAAGAGAATAGCACCACTGTATCGTAGGTACGTTCATAAACATGTAAACTCACGTACACAAGACACCCAGACCTATAACAATTACAAATATGTACTGGTTTCTTTGGTGAAATCGAATCTATGACTCGTAGGGCAGCAGCCATTTGGTCAATCAAAGCGCCTACCATCGTTATGTCAAACTTAATATCGAGCAGTTTTCATTAATTCCTACATAATTACATCGTCTAGGTATTAGGTCGTTCTTGATCGAGGCCGGTAACATAACTTAGTTACAAGCCAATTGCTTTTAATTAATCCTCAGTAATTTGTTAAAGAAAAAAATATAGAAAAATAAAACAGTAATCGTTAAAATTCTTCTCATGCTTTACGGTATACATTTTAAGTAATAGTCAAAAACTTACTTTTAATAGACTTGTGCTTAAGCTGAGCTAGAGTCTGTCAAGCGAGTCGTGTCCACGACCATTTTGCTGATTTCTTATAACGGCAATACTAATATCTGTCAAACAAATTGTCACAAGTTCTGTTCTAACCTCGTAGCATTCCGGTTTTTGTTAAGTTTTTAATGTTATAATGCCGAAACCTATTAAAAGTGGTGTCAGGAACCTGTTGTTTACAATGATTAATAAATATAATCATGTAAAGATTGAATCTGACAACGTGTTATTGGAAAAACGACTACTTTTGGATGAAATTGTTTCAACAACGGGTAGGTTGGCTACAACATGTTGATACTTTTAGCACAATTGTCTAATTTTATTTATTTTACTGTTATGTGATGCCGATTTCAGTTTTGGTTTGCATTTACATGTCGTAGTCATGACATTGAAACTTACTGGGGCACTTATATGTGAAACTACTTTAAGAGATTGTTGTAATTTTTTTCAGCCACCTTGGATGATGAATTAATGAAAAACACAATTGATAATTTAGTTAAGCAAGTCATAGCCATAGAAGACAATAAAAAAATTAAATCTGAAACAGACTATCTGACAAAAATTGCTGCTATGACAGGTTAGTACAGATTTCTTTGTTTATCCTGCATTTACTACAATTGTTATCATAACATTCGTGCATTTGATACTAAACTGACATATTGAACTTTCAGATGTAAGTGTGAAAACATTGCGAAGAATTAAAAAAGAAGGTACTATTAACCAAGGAGAGTGGAACACACCCGGGAAAAAGCGTCCACGACAGCCAACTGTAGCCCACCTGGATAGTTTTGACTTATCAGCCATACGCAATAAAATTAATGAATTTTACTGCGTGAAAAAGCAAGTTCCAACTCTACGAAATTTGCTTGCAGATTTAAGAGAGTCAATTGGATTTACTGGATGTCATGAAACATTGAGACAATTATTGCTCAAAAATGGATTTGAGTTCAAAAAAAATAAAAATGAGAGATCTCTTCTTATTGAAAAGTATGATCTAGCTGCATGGCGACATAGGTATCTCAGAGCTATTGATGAAAAGCGGAAACAAGGAAAATTAATAGTTTACCTTGATGAAACCTATGTCCACCAAAATTATAAAGTTAAAAAATCATGGCAAGGGCCATCCACAAGCGGTGTAATTGATAAAATATCGCCAGGCAAAAGACATATTGTTGTTCATGCTGGATCCGAAAAAGGTTTTGTCCCCAATGCTTTATTAGTATTCAGCACTAAGTCAAAAATGGCAGATTATCATGATGATATGAACAGAAATAATTTTATGAAATGGTTACGTGAAAAATTAATACCTAATTTAAGTCAGCCCTGTGTCATTGTTATGGACAACGCTAGCTACCATGTGACACAAATAAATAAGCCACCATCTATGAATGATTTAAAGGCAGACATTCAGAAATGGCTAACTGAAAATGGAATTCACTATGAAGAATTCTTTACAAAGGCTGAGCTTATGTGCCTTGTGAATGAAAATAAAACAACGCCATTGTATGAAGCTGAAGAATGTTTGAAACAACATGGCCATGAAGTTCTGAAGCTTCCGCCATATCATTGTGACCTGAACGCGATTGAACTCATATGGAGTTTGGCTAAAAGAAAAATAGCCAGTAAAAACTTAGGGATTCCAGGTAATGAAATGGAGAACCTTATAAAAGAGTGTTTTAATAGTGTCACTGCCAATGATTGGAAAAAATGCACAGATCACACTATTGGTGTCGAAAACAAATATAAAGTAAGAGACAGGATATCTGAAACAGAGCTGGAACCCTTCATCATTTCTGTGCGAAATGATGATACCGACAGTGATTTCTCCTATGAAGGCATTGAATTTCTTGATTCTGATTTTAGTTCCGATTGATAAAATGTTTGATTCCAAATAAATAACTACATTCCAATGCTTTTTTATTTTATCCCAAATATTTTTTTATCAAAAATTCAACTATCAATAAGTTTTCAGCGTGCTATAACAGTGTTGACACCTGAAAGATTTTTGAATTTGCCGCCTTTTTCACGGGACTAGACTCGCTTGACAGACTCTATGCATTTTGCATTTATTTGAAAGAGAAGAGCAGAAGAGCAGTGGTGGCCGAGTGGTAACGGCCCAAACTAAATGCTCGATTACGGAGACGCGGCGCGTTGCGCGGCGCGTCGGGTGGTCCGTCGTACATTGCCATATATTATGTTTGTTTGCGCTAGCGAAGACGCGGCCCGGTTCTGCAATGTACGACGAAACGCCCAACGCGCCACGTCTCCGTAAACACGGCCTTACGAGTTGTAGGTCACGGGTTCAAACCCAGCCAGGCGCATTACTTTGTGTAATTTATATCATCACCCCTGCACTCAAAACGGTGAAGGAAAACATCGTGAGGAAACCGGCATGTTCTAGAACCAAAAATTCGAAGACATGTAACATCCACCAATCCGCGTGGTGGATTACGGCCCATTCCCTCTCCTAGAGAGGAGGCCTGAGTCCCAGCAGTGGGAACATTATAAGGCTGATGATGCTATGCTAAGCTATCTGTGTCTGGGTGTTATTTATCTATAATATGTATGTATTTAGAAATATATAAGTATATTTATCAGCTGTCTGGTACCCATAACACAAGCCCTGCTTAGTTTGGGACTAGACGGTGTTGTGTGATAGTTGTAGAAATATATTATATATATATATGTATATTTATTTGAAAGCAAGTAAGAAAAATGCTTGTCATTATCGATATTACGAGTACTGCGTACGCGCAGTTCATGATCAATGTGAAAGGTGATTTCAAGTGACCATGTCATCGTTTTCGGATAAAGGTGAACGCACACTTCTTCGAACCGAATGCGTCGAACGGATCGAAGTTATGAAAGCCTCGCGCACATATTATAAGAATCGACCATGCCGAAGAAATTGTTTCTTTTTCCTTTACATCTGTCACACTGAAATTAAATGTGAATTGTGATTGATCTTGACGATCTTATTTAGTGTTAGTATTTTATTAATAGAAGATGAAGAAAGTGAAATATATCAAAGGGAAACAAGAATCTAGGTTCATAATTAACATTAACTTAAAAAGGCGGTGCTTTGGTGCATCCGAATTCGTCTAGGATTTCTAGAGCCCTTCCAGATTTGGACAATTTGTGTGCGGGGTTTGATAGGATTTCATATAAAGAATACTTAAATTCTTTTTTTTTCGTTCGACGCGTTCGGTCTGGATAAGTGTGTATTCACCTTTAGTTGGAAACTTTGTAGGTAATTAACACCCTCGGTGTCAAGAGCGTACAGTCACGAGCAATAAGATACATATATATATATATATATTAAATTGTCACATTTTCTATCTACCTGGCACACTGCCAGCGAATATTTTTTTCATAAAACCCTCAGTGTGCGAGTCCGACTCACACTTGCCCAGTTTTTATTCTAGGAGCATTTTTCCTTGGGATAATTTTCTACTTATACGCGAGCGAATCCGGTAGTAAAACTGAAGCTAGTAGAAAAATAATATAAATGTGTTAGTGTACCTACCTTGTTTAGCCAATAACAGGCACACGTTGAATAAGTCTTTCATAGATGACCTGTAACAAATCTATTTGTCTCGAACAACAAAGTAGCAACCGTTAAAAATAATTAGATTCATTTCACACGAACTACAAACTCCCGTTCCCCATAAATTAGCAACAGTCAGGCTATGAACCCGGAACATTACGTTACGTCGACCATTAATCGCGCAGCCATTGGTACGTACCGGGAAAAGTTATAACCTTTCGCATTATGTCATGCTAGGGTCTTGGGCCGGCTTAAAAACTTGTAGCGTTGAAGTAAGAGTGGATTGTACTAAGTAGCCATGTTGGATAATATGTTTACGTAGATTTTGAACCAAGAGGTCGGCAGGAGTCTTGTGTATCTTTATGTACAGTCAGGGCTCAAAAGTGCAGTTGCACTCTACCGACACTAAAGTATGTAAAATTTCTTTGTAAAAGAGGGTCAATGGATCATTACCCATTTAGTTTGTAGCATAGAATCTAAAACATTGAATAAACTAGTTGCAGAACACTGGAATTCTACTACAAAGAAATTTTAGACAGTTTAGCATTGTAGAGTGCAACTGCACTTTTGACCCCGGACTGTACGTTACTTGGTCTGGTATGGACCGAGCTCGAGTCGTCGATAACACGTAGTGTTCCACGAGTGCCTCAAAGAGATGTCAGCAAAGCCATAGTGGCCCAACATGGCTGATGCCCGTCAGGGCCCCGGGATTTTTAACCGAGTTCGAAAAGGAGGAGGTTCTATGTTCGGCTTTATGTCTTTTTTTTTTATGTATGTTCATCGATATCTCGGTCAATTGTGGACCGATATCGAAAATTTTTGTTTTGATTGAAAGATTATACTTCCGAATTGGTCCCATAAAAATATCTTTTTGATCTGATGATGAACTTCGAAGATATAGCGACGAAACTCTTCAAAAAATCATAGCAGAACTGTCGTTTGTATATGTTTGTTCGCCAATATCTCGGTCAATTGTGGACCGATTTTAAAATTTTTTGGTTTGATTGAAAGATTATACTTCCGAGTTTTTTTAATAGAAATATTATTTTGATCTGATGATGAACTTCGAAGATATAGAACGGAACTCTTCAAAAAATCATAGCAGAACTGTCGTAATAAGTAGCATTGCTTTGTTTATACATCTGTCGGTGAGTGACTGAAGGAAGAAGGAGAGGGGATACATAAAACTGATCTGATGATGAAACCGGAATGTAGGTAAGAACCGGAATTCTGTAATAAATCTATTATAGTATCTATTTAAGTTTGACTGAGGGGTACTACAACTAAAAAGTGTGAAATAAAAAACTTTTTACAAAAAAATACAACCGACTTCAATGAAAAAAACACAAAAAGTCCAAAATAACTTTAATTTCGGAAGTCGGCGTTTAATAACGAAGAGACTAAACTATTATAGAAACACCGACTTCCGAAATCAAAATTATTTTGCACAGTTTTTGTGTTTTTTTTCATTGAAGTCGGTTGTATTTTTTTTGTAAAAAGTTTTTTTAAAGTTACCGTGGTCCTAGAAAAGGGTAACTAAAGGACACAGGCCTACCTGTGTGTTTTAGGTTTTTATTTTTAATATCGTGCAGATTTCATCACCTTCGCAAATGTTCTTCTCATACAAGTATTTATTGTAATGCGTGCAATACTAACGAAGGACACGTTTTTTTCTACTTTAAAAACTTTCTGCATGCGGAGCAAATCCGGGGGCCTTAGGCCTCTCAACACTGTTTCTCCCAGTACGTGGTCGCTAATCCAGGACTAATCCAGGTCACAACCACCATCTGTTCTGCGAGTAATGGACCCTGCGCACTACCGCTTAGGTTTGACGACTCTTTGATTTTTGTGTGAATTTAGTGGGCACCATTTGGTTTTCAGGAATTACAGTAGTTAGTTCGAAAAGTTACTCTAGCCGTGGAACGTATCTAAAGGGCAATTGGAGATTGGCAGATTTTAGTCAGTAAGTCTCACACTCACTCTACATACCGCGGAAGAATTTATTTGATGATTACTCGCTTCAAAAAGGGATTAGCAGTGGTTAGGGAAAGGAGGGACGAGCTTGTAGCAACAAAAAATCTATATCACCTTTAGGTACTAAAAAGGAAGGCTACTTGGCGAGTCTTGAAGCGAAATACGAAGATCTAAGTGGACTTGTATCGTTACTTGAAATTTTTGTATAAAAGGACGTCGAATTGTATTGAATATGACTCTACTCTTTAATTAATTATCCGAGTATAGCCACTTGTAGTGACTTGGCAATAATTTGATGTATAGGTACTGCTAGAAGGTCGGAAATCAATGGATTAAAGTATTCTAAGTATACGACTCAGTTATGTTTGATTAATTATTAAAGCTCAGCCGCCCTAGCCAAGTGACGATCGTTTCGATAAGCGTGAACGCTTGGATTTGGCCACGCCCCCAATTACTTTTTTCTGACGTCATATCAACGCTCAGCTACGTGGTCAGATCAAAGGAATTGGGGGCGGTGCAAAACTCCAAGCGTTCACGCTTAACGAAACTATCGCATGTGGAACAGAGTGTAAGCTCCTCACCTTCGTTGAAAATAGAGGATCCTTCGACCAGACGTAATTTAGGTTTGTCCGGTCCGTTAATCTACTATCAGACTAAATATCGTTCTAATAGCATAATGCAGAATTTTGTTTTTTTTTCTGTCCTTTATGCTGTGGCTACATTCTCACGAATATTCGTGTCACGTTGTCTCGCTCAATAAAACCATCGTATTCGAGTATACGTGACGTTGTTATCTACATTATCGGTTAATCGTATTTCTATGCGGCTGGCATTCTTGTTCGCCCGAATACTTCGCGATTGGGCGAATTACTCAGCGAATATTCGCTAAATCCTGATAATATAGCCACAGCATTACTGCAACATTACTTTGTGCAACGACCTCGACATAGGGTTTCCTCAAGCCAAAAGAATTCGAATTATATAAGTAACACAACAAAACAATGACACAAAAATCTTCTATTTAAAAATCGAACACAACATCATATTCAAATAAACGCCCTTTCATCGTTATGTTTTGTAACTCATAGTAAATTATGTTACCTACAAGTAGGGTTGCCAACATTTCTTCGACGAAATATAGTATTTTTCAAACTATGCTTTAAAAAAAAATAGTACACTTCAAAAAATATAGTATTTTACGTATTTTATAGTATTTGTTACTTATCTACTTAATTATTTTTGTAAAAACTATATTGGTATGCACATCTTGCATTTTTTATCTAAAAAAAAAGTGTCTTATACTACAACACATTCAATTTTTAAATTAATATAAATCAAAAACTTTATATTTTTGTTAAAAGTTTAATTTTATTTTTGTAGTTTTCTTTTTTGTCGGTGGTAGCGACTCATTTTCGTTATCCATAACTAATTGGGTTTTCGTTATAACTAATTTATTTAGGACTTTAACTTCCTAAAGGAAAGAACAATATTTAATTGAAAATAATCACTAAAATCATAGAACGGAAACAGCAGACTAATGATTAAACATTCGTTTGACGTTAAAAAGTAAGACCAAATTTAGTAAGATAGATACGTTCAGATACTCGCTACCGCATCATTCAAATATTCAAATTATAGTATTTTTGCGTACTATACATTTCTTCAACAGTTATAGTACACAGACCCAAAATATAGTACAATACTATATATTATAGTACGGTTGGCAACCCTACCTACAAGTCAAGGTCATAATATCTTTTCTTACTTCAATCAACCCAAGGTCAATGTTGCCTAATTTTGGAATAGGTATTTTGTTGAGAGATAGAAACCTTATCGGCCTTGCTACTAATTATTACAAAGGGTTCGTTGATTGAACCTTTGATCTAGATTAGTTTTTTAATTAATGGCCATTATAAATTCTTTTTAAAAACTTTTTGACAAATGACCATCTCTTATTGCCAAAAGGATGAAACATTTCAAATTACTGGACTGAAATATGTCAAAGGGACAGTTATTTCGGGAAGGGATGATATTGAAGAATCAAAAGACGGAACTTGAATACCTTTCATGATATCATAGATTAATCTTTTTGTAATGCGACAACTTCAAATACCGACATCTCTAAATAGTTTTCTTTGTACGATCGAGTTAATGAAACTAAATAAAATAAAAATGGTTTTTTTTTATGGTAGGTAAAATCATCCAATGACAAATCCCGCCCTTGGGCGGAGCGGGAAGTAGTGTCAGACTCTTACTGACTAAAAACCTACCCCGTTCCTTCGTTGCCTATCGTGCCGGGGCCGAGTATTCCTTTCGGAAGCTGACCCATGACCCAAGCAGGCTTCGGCCCTGCCTGCCTGCAGCTAACAGGCTGGGCCTCTACGGTTTGCTGACAGCAATCGGGAAATCGGGATCGGAATCCCGGCGGCGGCTGGGGCGAGCGCCCCGTTGCCTCTGCTGCGGTCGGCCTCCTCCTTTGCTAGCATTACTGCTTCACAGAAGGAGACGGCCGCCTGCCATCCCTCCTCACTACAGACCATTGCCTGAACCAAGGCCCGGAAATAGAAATGGGTTGTTCTTCCTCTTTATCGACAACCGATCAATGCAACAAGGCGTATTTCATTCAATACAATGCAAATTTTATTATCCTCTTTAGTCATTGAGATATTTTAGGGGAAGATAAATTACGCGCTAACATTCCAATTAGAAAACCTGGACTCGAAACTCATGTCTATGATCAGTGTCATCATAGTTGCATATACACATTGACTGTAAGACAAGGACAGAGATAAAAGCCGGAGCTGTCGTGCAAGTGAAATCACGTTAGCCGCCGTGTTTAAGATTATAATTGTCATGAGCTCCATCTATCTCGTTTCGCAAAATGGCGACCAAAACAATAAGCGAATTTAGAAATATCATAAGACATTTGTAGTTTTCATGTACATAAGTACGAGTGAAATGTGATTCCATGTGATTTGTTTTTATTTACTTTTTTGAATAACGCATAAAAACATACAAAGGCATTTTGACAACCGATGTCAGTGGGACACAAAAAAATATATTTTTGCGTAACACCCTCATCATGTCACTCGTCGATTGCGACTGAGTGAACTTAGGATAAACTATCCTGATTTCAACGTTCTACGCGTTTTTTTTTTTTTTTTTTTTTTTTTTTTTTTTTTATGGTAGGTAAAATCATCCAATGACAAATCCCGCCCTTGGGCGGAGCGGGAAGTAGTGTCAGACTCTTACTGACTAAAAACCTACCCCGTTCCTTCGTAGCCTATCGTGCCGGGGTCGAGCATTCCTTTCGGAACTAACCCATGACCCCAGTAGGCTTCGACCCTGCCTGCCTGCAGTTAGCAGGCTGGGTCTGCAGTTAGCAGGCTGGGACGTTCTACGCGTACGTATCTTCCGCTTTTTTGATTATATCAATGTAGTTATTTAATATAAAATATAAAAACACCTTCAAACTTAATTTAAAGACTAAATACTATAATAATACACCCAGCCTGCTAGCTGCAGGCATGCAGTCAAAAATATGAGCCTTTATTCTTGCAGTTTGAGTGAGTAAACAGCTCTCAACCAGTATGTACAAAGTCAATTGCAGGCCACAGGTTATACTGGCAGTTTATAGTCTTGTACCTCGTTAATTAAGACCATAGAGTCTCTAGACTGGATACAGATCCCATAGAATGTCTACCAATATAGGGTGACTGGTAATTAGTGACCGATACTTAAACACGTGATTGTAGTCATGATAACAAACAACTTTTACTATGGGACCAAACCTGAAATCGCGAAAAAAAACAACAAATTCAGTACATTTTGACCAACTAGGCTAGGCGAACATATATGTTATGACCAACAGATAAGAAGACTAAATCTGAAATCGCGAAATAATTCAGCCAAGTTCAGTAGGTACATTTTGACCAGTTAGGCGAATATAAATGTACTGACCAGCTCTCAGAAACTCGATTTAATTTACGCAAGTACGAAATTTATTTCTTTAAGTAAACGTCAGCTGGGCGAGTCCAATGACCTGTAGATAGTTAGTACGCCATGACCGACAAATTAATTTAGTACATGCGTACATTAATTCGAGTTTTAGAGAAAAAAAATACTTTATTTTTTTTTATTTTGTAAATACAAATCGATAGTGTTTCATGTACCAGATCGACCCTCTACGGGATTAAAACGATCAAAATTTAACGGTGTATAATACATGTCATGTTAGCGTAGTGGTTGAGCCTTTGGCTGCTGCGCTGTGTGTCACGAGTTCGATTTCCGCTCGTAACAAATATTTATATGGCCTATAGATAGGTGTTCCGGCTCTGAATGTATGTGAATTTTTTTCGTTTTTCACTAGTGTGTATAGTTAAAAAAAATCAGAACATGGTCTACCCGTGTGCCAAATTTCATCCAAATCCGTCCAGTCGTTTGAGCGTTAAAGAGTCACAAACATACACACCCACACACACAAACTCTCGCCTATATATTGCTTGTGTGTTTTAATGACGTCATGCGTAGTAGGGAACAGCGTACCTCTCTATCAATTGAACCGCTCTATACCATAGACTAACAGCCTGTCAATACTACCATAATCGCCTTTAGCCTCGGCTTTATTAATGGCTATACAACCAGATAAAGTCTTAATGGTTATGGATAAAGTATTAGTGCTAGAAATTTATTTCTATTGAACCCCGCTGACTTACGGAGTTACGTAACTTTTATGTGGATGACGCGATTAATCTATCAAGAACCTATTTGATGGGGCTTCGAGATTGTTCGAGTCGCTGTGGCCTGAAACGCAAAAGGCAACTGAAGGAATCCGTTCCAAATTCCAAACTCCGTAACTGCGTCATGCGAGAAGTGAGGACGCCGTGATGCCTCTCTAGTCACTTTTCAAGAAAGGGACTTACTCGTTCCCGCGCGCCTCAAAGAGCTGTCAGCACACCGAAGAGGCCCAGCCTGCTAGCTGCAGGCAGGCAGGGTCGAAGTCTACTGGGGTCATGGGTCAGCTTCCGAAAGGAATACCCGGCCCCAGCACGATAGGCTACGAAGGAACGGGGTAGGTTTTTAGTCAGTAAGAGTCTGACACTACTTCCCGCTTCGCCCAAGGGCGGGATTTGTCATTGGATGATTTTATCTGCCATAAAAAAAAACACTCTCCAAGTTCTTTATTCAGGAATTCCACTTGGTGAAGTTATTGCCTGAAAATCCACCTAATTTTTACTGTCTATGACTAGAACTATAGATACTAAGTATAGTGATGTACTTGAACAAGTTATAATATATTTTTACACTTGAGGGCGTTGTTTTCATCTCCTAAACTAAGCAGAGCTTGTGGAATTAGTTCCAGACAACTGATAAACATACTAATATATTTCTAAATACATACATATTATACATTACTCATCACACAAATATTTCTTTTGGATGGAAATCGAACCTACGACCTACGGCACAGCAGCCAGGGCCACTAACCACTAGACCAATAGACCAGTCGATCACTTTTACATCAATCGATCACTATTATAGCGATAGTAATCTGGCAGAGGATTGCTTGATGTCTAAACATATTAACACAGTATATCGAAGCACCTCTGCCCCGATAGATCGTGCCTTGATAATAACCAGGAAGTTTATAGATTTGCTTCCAACTCACATAATTTGGATGGTTTATACTTACTAGAGATGTTACCAAGGCTCGGTTGCTGGAAAGGCCCCACGGCGTCGTCACCTTCCGTTTGGCGCAGGTGCTGACCGAACACGGCAAGTTCGGTCCGTACCTGTACAAGATTCGTGCGGAGACGACGCCCGGGTGTCGCCACTGTGCGGACCGCCCGGTGGACACGGTGGAGCACACAGTCGAGGTGTGCCCCGCTTGGGAAGAGCATCGCCGTGTCCTCGTGGGGGCGATCGGCGGCGATCTCTCGCGCCGGGGCCTGGTTCAAGCCATGCTCCGGAGCGAGGAGGAGTGGCAGGCGGTCGCCTCCTTCTGCGAAGCAGTAATGCTAGTAAAGGAGGAGGCCGACCGCATTAGGCAAAGGCGCACACGCCGCCGCCGCCGCCGGGTTTCCGATCCCAATTTCCGGCCACCGTAGGCGCGGGCTCGCGGACGGTGGGCAATGGGTAGCTCGCTGTCCGTCCGTCCGGTAACAGACCGGTCCGAGCTCAGGTCGTCTACGGCGCGCACCGTTCCCGCGCGCCTCAAGGAGTTGTCAGCAAACTGTAGGGGTCCAGCAGGGCCGAAGCCTACTGGGGCCAAAGGTTATGTGAGACTGTCACCAAAGGCCCCAGGATAAAGGCAAGGAATGGAAAGGTAGGTTTTTAGTCAGTAAAAGTCTGACACTGTTTCCCGCCCCACCCAAGGGCGGGATTCGTCATTGGATGATTTTACCTACGTTAAAAAAAAAAAAAAAAAAAAAAACCAAGGCTCGGTTTTCCCGCGCGCTTCAAGGAGTTGTCAGCAGACTGTAGGGGTCCAGCGGGGCCGAAGCCTACTGGGGCCAAAGGTTATGTGAGAATGTCACCACGGGCCCCGAGACAAAGGCAATGAATGGAAGGGTAGGTTTTTAGTCAGTAAAAGTCTGACACTATTTCCCGCCCCGAATGTTCGGAACTTTCGATTAATTTTCAACCTTCGATTCCGATTTTGAATCGAACGCACAAACAAGTTTATACTTGCCGTGTTTATTGTCGATTACTTTGTCACTTGTTTTGTATTTGTTGTCTATATTAGAGTTGTTATTAGCTCGAAACCCTCTGACTGTCCTTTTAGGCATTTTCCTAGAGTAAGTCCGGGTTTTTAAGTAACTGTTTAAGTTACGGAGTGTTGAGCGGCAGCGCACTAAAACGCGAATGACAGTAGGGATGCAGATGATACGATAGAAAAAAAAACTATGAAACAGTGTTGCAAGCGCAGCCGCTTACGCGTCACTACATATTGTTAAAAATAAATTCTTATACAGCTAATCTCTTCGGACAAAGACTTCGTATAATTATGATAGAACTTCACTTAGGGTAAGTTCGTTTAATCATTAATTAGTATTGTTCAGAATGACGTGAAATATAAATAAAGAACGAATGCACGTCTGGCATTAAGCTGAACCTATTTGGCATAGCGGAGCCGTGAGACACATCCTTGCTGTTTTTTTTTATGTTTAATTTTATTGTGTGCCAAATAAACATGGTGTCTTTCTTATCCGAGTTTTGGATTAGTTTTAGTAGTATTTCATTTCACGTTTCCGCCTCAGCTTTCGATTTTATTTCCGACTCCGACAAACCAAATTTGAAAAATCCGAATCCGATATAACCGACATCCCTAGTCTACACAAAATATCTTAAAATTCACTTTCAAATGCATTTTATTGTCAAAATTCTCACAGTTCTTTCGCTTTTAGACCTTCAAATGTTGTTGTGAAAGGCAGCTGAGCATCCTTTTAGAGTTCAAGGTTTTAGACGCCCTGCACTTACTAACGATCACGGTGAAGGACTTTAAATGAAATCTTTAAAATATAAAGATACGGGTTTATGAGGAAAAACTAGTGATCCCTTAAAATACGGTAGGGTCTTAATACCTTTGGGTTCACCCACGCGAAAATCACTATCACTACATAGTATAAAACAAAGTCGCTTCCCGCTGTCTGTCCCTATGTATGCTTAGATCTTTAAAACTACGCAACGGATTTTGAGGCGGATTTTTTACATAGATAGAGTGATTCAAGAAGAAGGTTTATATGTATAATACATACATAATATATTTAATATCAATGGGTAGCTCACTTATTCATAGGTAAGATACCTAATATTATGTAGACAATGTACATCTCGTGGAAGAAATATCGGTTTTGAATATTGGTTTTGAATTAAAAATCGATACATTCAGATATTAACAACTGTCAAAACTAAAAATTACACTGTAAGCTTGGCCTCGTTTTCATAATGACAACACACTGAAGATCTTTGTTGGTCATTCGAAATAAAAGACCAAATTGTGAAACTGCGCATTCAAATGTAATGGTCATAAAATGCCGTGAAATTGTTATGTCTTTGACCTTAATTAGACCTGAAAATATTTTTGTATTAGAGATACGGAAAGTACCTTTATTGTTTCTATAGCAATATTCCTTCACAAACTGAAGACGTCTGATTTGAAAAGGTAGACTGTCTCATTTATTTTTTCGGTGGGTAAAAATCATCCAATGACATCTCCCGCTCTTGGGCGGAGCGGGAGATAGTGTCAGACTTTTACTGAATAAAAACCCACCTCGTTCCTTCGTTGCCTTTCATACTAGGGCCTAGCCTTCCTTGGCCCCAGAAGGCTTCGACCCTGCCTGCTAGCAGGCTGGGCCTCGGTTTAGACTGTCTCATTTATGAAAACGCAATCCCATTAAAAAAAATCCATGTTAAAAAATGTTGCCAAGTCTCGCACTCATTCTCCTTCAAAAATTGTTAGATCTTATATCAAACCACGGACTAATACAAAATAATACTTTCTAGACACCTTTCACTGTCCGTCAACAAGCTACTTGATAGTTAAATCCATTTGATCCACCTGACTTATCTTATGCATAATTAAAAGAATCAGTCGTAGAAACTATTGCATTTCAAATATAAAATCGAGCAGGAAGTTAGATACCTGAAGAAAAGTGTCTGATTGATCAGAATAAGTAAAAACCTTAAGATTAACTAAATAATCGTTTGACAAGCCCATTGTTAAGCGCAAATAAAATAAAGGTCGCGCGCCCACCGCGGCGCATGCTGTGCACGGGCACGCAGCATTTGTTTGACAACGTGGGTCTATGTTTCTACTGGAGTACACGAAGACTCACGACTATGTATAGCGTGGCACGACGCAAGAAGAGGCTACGCACGAGCCACTGCAAGGTTTGTGAACGCAGCGATTAGCAAGCTGTCAGAGTCGAGGGTCATATTCGTGTAATCCAGTGGAAACGTAGACTCAGGTCGACAGCGTTGAGCTATATAACCGCCTATTCAAGCAAGCCATGCATGTATCAATTACGTCAATTCATGTCCTAAGCAGACCTGGCGACGTACGGTCATCGCAGAGGCGAAGAACATAGGGAAGACCTGGAGCGAAATAAAACGCGAAGCTCAAGACCGAACGGGAGTGCGGCGCACTTTGGTCGCCCTCTGACCCATCTAGGGGACACAGCGTGTGTTGCAGTGGACACAACCGCATAAGTTTTCATACAAAGCGAAGCTTAATACACGTGCGTAGCCACTCCGTGCGCCGCAGCGGGCCCGCGCCTTAAATGTATCATAAAATACTTGATGAGAGTATTTTATGTTTATTTATTAACAATTTTGTTAGACTTTATTTAACATATAATTTGTGACTGCACAAGGAACGTAGCCATCAGAGAGGAGTGGCGGCGTGTTGTGAAGCTTACCATTAACACCTGAAGTGATGACCATCACCACTCTGTCAAGAGTGATACCGACAAAGAAGATAGAGAGAGAGAGAGAACCAGTTACTGGAGATCGAAATTGTCCTGAATCCTTTCGAGATAACGGTTGTGCCTTTTGGCTCGACTTGGCGGGGGCACTGCCGCGCCCCAGATCCTACTAAACTCCGTAATAACAAGTAGGTACCTAAGGAAAATTATACAAAAAAGGAAAGTGCGTTGTATGCCTAGCAGGCTCCAGCCTCGTTGTGAAGCTTAACTATAAGGCTTATAATATATATTCCGAATCCCTCTTGAAGGAACTCGAGTCTACTCCAATAGATTCAGTCGTAACGGACGAAAATCCCGATTAATGTTATTAAATAATAGATTTATTTGTCGATATGCCTGCTGAATTTATTAGAGTTATTTCGAAAGAGTTATTGTATCCCTAGAACGTAAACGGAAACTGAAGGAAAACGGTTGGGTTTTAGTCAGCAAAAGTCTGACACGCCCTATGGCCTCATCTTTAAGAGTATGCAAAACAGAGAATACAGTCTCGCAAATCTCCTGTGAAAAGGGAAGATCCTCCAACTAGATGGGTGATATGTCTGGTGGGCTACAGCCTGATAGATAATTGTCGATCGATGTCGTTGTCCTATATACTATAATCTCGAGGAGAACTTTGATTGCGCTATGCAGGACTTCGTATTTCTTGAAGTTCTTATGTGGCACCATAGATGTCGCTACACATCTCTCATTAGCTGGATTCGAACCCTAAAAAAAAATAACAATGTATGCACCGTTAAAATTTGGTGGTTTTAATCCCACGGGGGGTTGATTCGGTACATGAAACCCTATCGATTTGTAAAGATTAATATGAAAAATAAAGTACTTTTTTTAAACTCGAATTTATTTACGCATGTACGAAATTGATTCCTTTAAGTAAACGTCAGCTAATCGAGCCCAATGAACTGTAGATAGTTAGTACTCAACGACCGACAACTCCCTACAAGGTCATTGACTCGTTTACTTAAAGAAATTAATTTCGTACATGCGTATATTAATTCGAGTTTTAGAAAAAAAGTACTTTATTTTTTAATTTTATCTAAATCAATAGTGTTTCATGTACCGAATCGATCCTCCACGGGACCAAAATTTTATGGTCTATATATTATAACGAGCTATAGCTGCCAATGGATTTAGTTGAGTTCGAGAAAATTTCTTAGTTAGAAAACAAAAAAATAAGCGAAGCTGAAGCGGGATTGAGTTGATCACACTTTTAGGACGGACGGGTAATGCTCGTCACACAGTGGGTACCAGTACCTCTACCATGAGTTTTAAGCAATAGTATTCGTGGCTACTCGATATCGACGCCGTAAATATTTTGTATGGCAAATTTTGCAGCGCCTCTAGCGGTCACTTGCAGAACCAAAATTTGCCATACAAAATATTTACGGCGTCGATATCGAGTAGCGACGAATACTATTGCTTAAAACTCATGGTAGAGGTACTGATGACGGGCGTCGACAGCGAGGCAAGTCTAAAAAGAGTGTTAAAATGTTAGGCGTAGGAGCGAGAACGGTGGATCGAACTATACACCCTATATAGCTTCATCCCTTTCAAATAGACCGCGATAAGAGCTCGCGATAGGGCCTCTGGACTCGTTGACAGATTGACCGGAGAAGGCCAGACACAACTCTTTGTGTCTGACCTTCTCCGGTCAATAAAATCAATAAAGTCTTCCCCATGTCTCTGCAGCTGGAGAACTGGAAATGGGGAAGTCTTTGCCCTGCCGTGAAACAGCGAGGGTTAGGTAAAAAAAGCAAATAGTTAGAAACTGATACCATATTTATTTACTAGTTATAATCGAAATAATAGGAACCTTCCACAACTGTAGTTATTTGAAAATATCTAATTTAACTTATATGATCATGTTTTCTAATCTATCCTATCAACTCTGCCATTGTTTTCAATTTATTTTCAAGCTATCAAATACTAATATATTTTAAAAAATAACTAACTAACATCATAATGATATGTAAATCTCATCAACCGATACAACATAAACATAACATTGCATGAAGCCAATAAACAATTACTTATTCACCTTTATAATATTACTCAAAGATAACAACACCTAATAACTTACGGTAACCTCAGTATTTCCACTGCTTATAGAAATAACAACTGTTTAGTTTTAAATGTCAGTAACTTAACCTTTTCTAAATCAATTTACACTATATATTTTATACGGAACGAGCTTAAAGACTCTCCCTGACAGGTGCAGTGAGACAATGCAGCTGTGACGTGGCGGTGTTTTATAGAAATGTTTCTATTTGTAAAATCATTTGAGATCAGTACCTCTACCATGAGTTTTAAGCAATAGTATTCGTCGCTACTCGATATCGACGCCGTAAATATTTTGTATGGCAAATTTTGGTTCTGCAAGTGACCGCTAGAGGCGCTGCAAAATTTGCCATACAAAATATTTACGGCGTCGATATCGAGTAGCGACGAATACTATTGCTTAAAACTCATGGTAGAGGTACAGTTTCTTTGAAACTCGTTTTCACATGTCTCAACGCGTCGGTCAATGAGAGCCTTAGGCCATGTTTACGGAGATGCGGCGCGTTGGGTGGTCGTCGTACATTGCCATGATGGTGTTTGCGCGTGCGATGACGCGGCCCGCTGCTGCAATGTCCGACGAACGCCCAACGCACCGTGCAACGTGCCGCGTCTCCGTAAACAAGCAGTTAGTTGAAATGCTCTGTACCTCTACCATGAGTTTTAAGCAATAGTATTCGTCGCTACTCGATATCGACGCCGTAAATATTTTGTATGGCAAATTTTGGTTCTGCAATTGACCGCTAGAGGCGCTGCAAAATTTGCCAAGCAAAATATTTACGGCGTCGATATCGAGTAGCGACGAATACTATTGCTTATAACTCATGGTAGAGGTACTGTTCGTGCGCGTAGTGTGCACGGTTCGCAAGAGCGGCGTCCACACTATGGGAATTCTGTTACAGTACGGCCGACGGATCTTGGCGCGTCTGAAGTTAGACTCTAGGAACTTTAGCGCTTGTGCACTCGTATAAATATAAATGGTTTGAAAAAATAAATACCAATAGCAGTTATTGCTGTTAACAACTTTTATTGGCATTTATTTTTATAAATCATTTATGTGGGGCGCTTATTTTGAGCGCTAAGGTTCGCAGAGCTTAACTTCAGACGCGCCAAGATCCGTCGGCCGTACTGTACATTGCACAGCAGTCTGTACGCAGCTTAAGAGAATTGTACCTATTTTTAAGGAGAAAAGTTCTCAAATGACTTTGCTGACTAAAACCCACATGTGTACTTTAGTTGCTCGTTGTGTTCTAGGGCCCATGGTTACTTTTTAAAACATTCCCACTGTCCTAGCAGGCATCGGCCTTAATGGGACCTTTCAGTTTTACTAACATCTCTTTCAAACGCGCGACACGTGGTCTTACTGGCCTTACTGGATGGGTAGAAGACGAGCTACTCATTGCTTGCCGTCCGTAAATCCGCACCTACGTTGGCTGGTAACCGCCCTACGACTCTCGACGATTGTACCTACTGTTAGGTTAGATTGTAATTGCAATTGATGGAGCTGACTGCTAAGCTAAGTAGCACTGACTATAGTTAAATTCGTTTTTCTGATAATTGGAGATCACCACTAGTTTTTGGTATGACATGAAATGCAAATGTAATAAATTGGAACGCAAACTCAAAGCATTTACCTAAATAAACTAAGTATCTTTTGTACTGTCAAGGATATTTATTAAAGTAAGTAATTGGATATTTTTTGGACCCTCTAACGTAATTACTTTACAAATTGTTAACTTAATTAAGTTTCAATCATAGAGCACTATGGCTCAACTCACACTGACGCGTCAAAGCGTCGTGACGCGTCATGTTTTTCTCCTATATTCATCTCTATTTTCAATTATTAAGGTGTGAATTTATGCTAAGCCAATGTTAAGTCGACAACGCAAGAGTTAGCGCGTCGACGCGCAGCCCTCTTTGATAAACCCTTAGGACCAACGCTACGTTAAGCTGGCCCACACGCGGTCCTATACAAAAGTGCACCGTCGCGGCTCGCTGCGCGGGCACCCGTTGCGGGTAGCCGCGCCCCGCGTCCCTTTTGCTAAGTAATAATACATTAGATTTTCCATCGATACGTCTTCATCCACACTATTAAAGTTGAACTAGCGACACTGCGCCGGTAATAATCCGGTTTCCGCCTCGGGGACCGCCGCAAACGACACACGCGCGTGCTCCCGCTTAACGCAAGAGCCAACCTTAGTGCTTGTTTACGGAGCCCGCGTCTCTGTAAAAAAAAAATACTAAAGCTAAACTTTTGCGACTCGGTCAGCTCGCTTGTTGTACATAGGCGTCTGTTGGACATAGGTCTCCCCCAAGATTCACCATAAAGACCGCTCCTGTGCGTCTTGAATCCATCGGATTTTCGCGACCCTCATCAAGTCATCGGTCAACCTTGTGGGAGGCCTTTCGACGCTGTGTCTTTTATCCCCATTAACCATCTGTTCTGCAAGCATTGTGTCCTGCCCACTGCCACTTAAGTTTGGCGATTCTTCGAGCTATGTCGGACACAACTTACACGTAAACTTAAATCTGTGAAAACCTAGAGTGGATATAGGTCCCTGATCTGACCACGTAGGTTAAGACGTACAGGATACAAATATCGATCAGTTTTCACTTCAAGGAGATCTGTAGATCTCCATTCATTAACATTTTCTTGGGTGGCTTTTCGAGTCATTTTCGAAAAAAAATGCCTCAGCCGATATTTATTTAATCAATAAGGCTTCTTAAAGCTACAAGTACTATAATCGCGTGGTAAGAACACAATAAATAATCTTTGACTAAACGTCTATTTGTTGTGGTAAACCTAACAATACAGCGTTGAATGGGGATATAATTTACTACATAAAGACACCACAAAGTTATTATGTAATATTAGGTATATTATCTGTATTGGTTTATAGATACACTAGCTTTATTTATGATAGGTAAAATCATCCAATGACAAATCCCGCCCTTGGGCGGAGCGGGAAGTAGTGTCAGACTCTTACTGACTAAAAACCTACCCTGTTCCTTCGTAGCCTATCGTGCCGGGGCCGGGTATTCCTTTCGAAAGTTAACCCATGACCCCAGTAGGCTTCGACCCTGCCTGCCTTCAGCTAGCAGGCTGGGCCTCTTCGGTGTGCTGACAGCTCCTTGAGGCGCGCGGGAACAGAACGCGCCGTCGACGACTCTCGGTCCGGTCGGTTACCGGACGATCGGACAGCGTGCTACCCATTGCACGCCGTCCGCAAGCCCGCGCCCACGGTGGCCGGAAATCGGGATCGGAATCCCGGCGGCGGCTGGGGCGAGCGTCCCGTTGCCTCTGCCTGATGCGGTCGGCCTCCTCCTTTGCTAGCATTACTGCTTCGCAGAAGGAGGCGACTGCCTGCCATCCCTCCTCACTACGGACCATGGCCTGAACCAAGGCCCAGCGAGAGAGATTGCTGCCGCCGATCGCCCCCACGAGGACACGGCGATGCTCCACCCAGGCGGGGCAAACCTGCCACCTGCCTGGTGTGCTCCACCGTGTCCTCCGGTTGTTCCGCACAGTGGCGACACCCGGGCGAATCCTCCGCACGAATCCGGAACAGGAACTTAGCAAACTTGCCGTGTTCGGTAAGGACCTGCGTCGTGCGGAATAGATATACTAGCTTCTGTTAGCGGCCCGCGTGAAAGTAGGTTTCTCCGTACAAACTTTGAACCCCTGTTTCATCTCCTTAGGAGGTGAGTTTTGGAAAATCTTCTCTTAGTGCTCACCTTTGTCATAAAAAAATCTATTTGCCTGCGTTGATATGTCAGTCAGTCAGTTGCTTCTTTTATAAGTATACACGGCTAAATTTTGATCGCTTTAATCCCGTGGAGGGTCGATCCGGTACACGAAACACTATCGATTTGTAAAGATAAAATAAAAAAATGTGTACGAAATTAAATTCTTTAAGTAAACATCAGCGGATTGAGTGCAATGACCTGGAGCTAGTTAGCACTTCGATCCACAACTACCCAACTTGTTCATACAAAAGTAGACTCTAAACATCGGAATTAAGGCCTATAGTGGCGTGGATGTGAGAGGACACCGGTGTCCTCTGAGCTAGGACAGATTAGTACGCAACGACCGACAACTCGATCTCGAACTCGATCAAAATTTTGCCGTGTATTAATAAAATATAGATGACATACCATCATTTTACATTCACACTTAGTTTCTATCGCACGGCGAAAGAGAAAAGAGATTAGTATAGTTGATAGTGAAGTGTTGTATTACGTTAGAAGATTGATAAGCAGTTGTAGAAAGTGGACATGTTAGTAACAGCCTATAATTAGCATTCCTAACGTTAATTAGCAAAGAACGACATGGAAAAAGGGAAAAGATAAATCACTCAACTTTTTTTTCTTTATGTACCTTTTTTCTGACGTTAAAAAAAAAACTGGGCAAGTGTGCATCGGACTCGCACAGTGACGGTTCCGTACAAACTAACTTATGTAAATAGCTTTCTCAAATCGATTCTCGAAGATTTTATTTATTTATTTATGTACAGACAAACACTTAACAACAAGAAAAACAAATACAGATAAAAGAGCACAAAGGTACTGCTTATTTCTAGCGAAATTTCTTCCAGCAGACCTGCGACAAGAGAGTTGGATGAGAAATGTAGACGCAGTGTGATTTTTCTGAATATACAAAGTTTTTTTTTTGTGACGTAGCTACAAATTTTCAGTTTTTAGACTTATTTCTATACTTGTGCTGTAATACCTTGCTTCATACCAAATTTCAGGGTTCTAGGTCAACGGAAAGTATGAATTTTGATTCCCTTGAGATGGTCAAAATATAGGTTCGTTTTTTGCGACATATCTTTTTTTTCCATTAACTTAGAAAATTCATTTTTTCACAGCTGTAAGGTACCGTAAACCTGAGTATATGGTTTTAATTTGAACTCAATACCTCCACGCGTTCTCGAGATAAAGGGTCTTAACAAACAGACGGACAACGAAGTGATCATATACGGATTCCATTTTTTTCCTTTTGATAAATGATATTTATTTTGCAAATAGTTTTTAAAAAACACTTTTACACGTCAATTTTTTTTTTTTTTACAGTTTCAACTAAATATGGCCGGTGTTTCCTAGCTGACTACCCTGACTGTGCGGAACATCCGGAGGACACGGTGGAGCACACTGTAGAGGTGTGCCCCGCCTGGGCGGAGCATCGCCGTGTCCTCGTGGGGGCGATCGGCGGCAGCGATCTCTCTCGCCGGGCCTTGGTTCAGGCCATGGTCCGTAGTGAGGAGGGATGGCAGGCGGTCGCCTCCTTCTGCGAAGCAGTAATGCTAGCAAAGGAGGAGGCCGACCGCATCAGGCAGAGGCAACGGGGCGCTCGCCCCAGCCGTCGCCGGGATTTCGATCCCGATTTCCGGCCATCGTAGGCGCGGGCTTGCGGACGGCGTGCAATGGGTAGCACGCTGTCCGATCGTCCGGTAACCGACCGGACCGAGCCCAAGTCGTCGACGGCGCGTTCTGTTCCCGCGCGCCTCAAGGAGCTGTCAGCACACCGAAGAGGCCCAGCCTGCTAACTGCAGGCAGGCAGGGTCGAAGCCTACTGGGGTCATGGGTTAGTTCCGAAAGGAATGCTCGGCCCCGGCACGATAGGCTACGAAGGAACGGGGTAGGTTTTTAGTCAGTAAGAGTCTGACACTACTTCCCGCTCCGCCCAAGGGCGGGATTTGTCATTGGATAATTTTACCTACCATAAAAAAAAAAAAAGCTGACTACCCTGAGAAGAAACACCGAAACATACTCATGGGTCACGGTTGAAGTGCGTAATCCTAAAAAGCGGTGTTGTATTGATTTACCTTTTTTTAGGTAATATCGCAGCATATGCTGAGATAGAGGCCTTTTTGACCTCGCACAGGTCTTTTATTTTCAATTATTTTTTCTTTGTGTTCTTTTATTTATTGTTTTTTTTTTATGTTGTAAAACCTATTTATAGTTTTTGTATTGTTGTTGTATATATATTTTTTGTCCTGTGCGAGTCTCAAAAAAATTTTTTTCTTTCTTTCTTTTCTCTTTATAAGTAAATTCATTACAACATAGGAAACTTTACAAACATACCAATACACACTACAACAGTTAACAAATCTAAAATTTTGCAAGCAGGAAATTCTCAGTTCGCATCTAGTTTCATAGTTGCGTAAACGGATCTCTGCAGTTGCATTTGACCTGCTTTTGACCCATCATTATGAGATGCTTTCATATCTGGTAGCTTGTAGACTGGACAGAATGACATTGCCGACGCAATTTTTATATAGATACTATCTATTGCCAGTGGCTTCGCCTGCCTGACAGTTGACGTGTAGTGTTTTTTTTTAACCTATCTGCAAAATAAACACAATTTATTATTTATATGTAATATTCCAGGACATGGTCTAACCATGTGCCAAGTTTCTTTGAAATCCGTTCAGCCGTTCAAGTGTAAAGAAGTATTAAACGTACACACTCACACGCATACACACTAACAAACTTTTGCCTTTAAAATATTATTGTAATTCTGTCTCTTTTGATGGTCTAATCCAGGGATGGCGTGCCCATGGTGACACGCAGCAATATATTTTAGGCACGCCAGTGTAAGATGTACAACATGTAATTATAATAAACAAACAATCTTAAACCTTACGCTATACGAATTTCGGATTGCAAATTAAGGCCAAGTTCTTCTCATTTTGAACTTTTTTAAACCTCTGGAAATCCAGAAATATACAATAGACAAACATGAAAAATTATTTTATTAAAATTTACCATAATATGACCAACCGCCGGGCAAAAATCAAAACATGATATAAATTAGTTGCTTCAATAAAAAAAATCGTGAATGAGTTTAGGGTTACCAAATTTACGATTTTTAACGTGTATGACTACGAGATCACGTCACGGCAATATTTGAAAGTAACAAAAAATAATAAAGCTTGTTTTTTTTTTTTTTAAAGGGCTTTGCAAAAACCAATTCTTGAAAAGTAATTGTTTTTTTTTATATAAAATAAAACCACTGTTACGGGGCCTTGGAGTCGACTTAGACCCGGGTTGAATTCAATACAAAATACTTATTTATTTATTTATTTGCATTCATGTCGTTTACAAGGTCTTTTTATATAATATAAGTTTCGTACATGAACCCTGCTATGGCACCGCCACATTTATTACATAATGACTACAACCGACTCTTAATTACGAAGTCAAGATTATTTGACGGCACGTCATGACTACTTTATTTATTTTTTATTTAATATATTTAGTGGCACTTTCTCCAATAAAGGTTCGCCAGCCCTGGTCTAGGCTATGTATCACGCACTAGTTATTGCAGTTTATTTAATAAAGATTATGTGGGAAGTCAAGAGACCGGGTCGCACTAGATCACGAAGGATTTCTTAGGAATTGGGAGAATGTGGCACAGAACCGGGAACGACGGAAGAAATGGAGTCAATCAAGCTCATTACTAAAATAAACTGACATAAAATAATTTATCTTGAAATTCAAGATGAAAAGTAGCTCAGAGGTACTGTGTCTTATGTTTTTTACAAAGAATAATTTACTAGTCATTTACCTCCTGAGGTCTCGTCGTGTCATGGTGTTTGCAGTCGCACACCTCCGAAACAGTTCGACCGACTTTTTTTTCGATTCACTTTCTTACCCCATTCTCCATGTTTTGATCGTTATTTTAGTATTATATGTTTGAATGTATACTTACATTCGATTTCTTTGATTATTTTTCCGACCCAAATATCGACCAATAGAATTGCACCATTCGACGTCACGTGGTACAACCTACATGGTATTATACTGATAATTTTTTGAAAATTTTTAGGTTGTACCACGTGACGTCGAATGGTGCAATTCTATTGGCCGACATTTGGGACGGAAAAATAATCCCCCGAATACCACACGAGCTTCAAAATTATCATTTTGAAGCTCTTGTGGTATTATAAGTGATAATTTAAATATGGTGGAACAAAGTTTGCAGCTAGTTTTGATATAAAACACGTTCTATGGAGTACAAGATATAAATAGAATGCATACGAATCGTGTGTGTTTAGAATTTCGATCTCTTCATTTATAAAGAAACTAGATTTAACCGCGGCTTTTCTCCTTTTAAAAGTGTTATAACTTCCGATACTTTTTTTTAACGATATAAACTAGTACTTGACTGCGATCCTACCTGATGGTAAGCTGTGACGCAATTGTTAATGGTGAAGTGCACTAGTTTTTTAAGGGCGTATTCACTCTAGCCTTGAAGACACTTAAATTATAATCGGACGGGAAGACCGCAGCCGGAAAATTGGTGCAGTCCTTCGATTTACGCGGTATATACGACGAAACAAAAGGCTTTGTCCGGACTGTAGAGGTACCTTACAATGTAAGGATCCTTATCCAAGACAGAGTTTAATTTTGTTATCCAGGTTTGTTCGTTGCAGACAATACTTGGTGGAATGGGATTATGTAGACGACTTGTAAAGTAAAGAATCTATATACAATTTTATTACTGTATCATGAACAATCGCCAAGTAATAAGCTTGTTATGTTACCTGGTCTCCGCACAAATACATGATCACTGGGCCATCTAGGTGACTTAGGAGTGGTTTTGCTCTTGTGCCCAGCTATGAGCTGGCTCCTATGCGTGCTATGGGCTGCTGTGACCTGTATTGTACTTGCTGCCGGTGGCGTGCAACTTGTGACCTTTTCTACACATTTTTTGGAAAAAATATACGTGGTCTAAAAATTATTAGAATCGATTCAGTTACTGATTCTGAACAAACTATATTCATGTTTCGCATATAACAAAAATAATGTTGTATATACCAAACCTTTTTTTCTTACGTCTGGTGGTCTAAGCTAACTACGTATTATATTCCAAATTTAAGGCCCGGTTCTACTCATTTTGACCTTTTTTAAACCTACGGAAATCCACAAATATAAAAGAGAACACCATGAAAATTTATTTTATTAAAATTGACTATATGGTCAAGAGCTTGGCAAAAATGAAAACACAATATAAATTAGTTGGCTCGATAAAAAAAAATCGCGAATCTGACCCTAATTTACGATTTCAAACGTATTTATCTACGAGATTACGTTATGGAACTATTTAAGAGTTACAAAAAAAAATAAAGCTTGTTATTTAAAAGCGCTTCGCAAGAACAAAAATCTTGAATAGTTGTTGTTTTTTTTTTTAATATATAAATAAAACCGCTGTTTTGGGGCTGCGAAGACGACATAATCCCGAGCGAAGTTAATACAAAAAAACAGTGACTAGAACCGGCCCTTAAACAAAATACATCTTTAAAGTAACTTAAAAAAAAATCTCAAATATCATTAGTTTAAAAAATTGCAAAACAAGACGTGTAACAAAATGGACCCAGCCACATCTGATTAACACAAATTAATAAAATTAATTGCATTAGACAATACACTTAAGACTCGGTGAGTGTGTGTTAATTATCTCTTATTTATTTGCATGAAATAACCATTAATAAATAACAGGTCTAAACAGCATTTTCAATATAAAATAATTCGCATTTCTAAATCTTAAATGAGATGCTATTTAACTATCGAATTAGGAACAAAAAGAATTGCATATACATGTATAATCAACCTTATAATTTTCCTACTCTGGCCTTCTCTATAGGAGAGGGAATGGGCCGTAATTCACCACGCGGGCCCAGTGCAGATTGGTGGATGTCACTGTCTGTGAATTTTTGGTTCTAGGACATGCCGGTTTCCTCACGATGTTTTCCTTCACTGTTTTGAGAGCAGTGGTGATGAAATAAATTACCATTTAAGTAATGCGCCTGGCTGAATATGAACCCGCGACAACCTGTAAATCGAAGCAGTTACTACTGTTAGATTATAAAAAGGCTTTTTTATTTATTTATATAAAACTCAGTTTATACAAGGCCCACCAATTAAAAGTCAGGTCCACAATACATAGTACAGGTACCTACATAATAAAAAAACTCTAAAATTTCCTTGACATCACACAATAAGGCACTTCTGAAAGGAAGGCTCGGCCCTGATATCGGGTAACAGGGTGGGTTTTTAGTCAGTAAGAGTCTGACACTATCTCCTGCTCCACCCAAGGGCGGGAGTGGTCATTGGAGGATTTACCCATCGTAAAAAAACCTCTTTTACTTTTATGTAGGTACTACCAAGAAAAACATTAAATTACAAGTCTAGTTTGATATTGTGGCGTTTAAATCATATAAAAACCAGGTAAACATAAGGGTTTATTCGAATTAATAAATTAGAAAAAAATATTAAAATTGTTTTACTTGATGGACTTTGATGTTTTCATTTTTAAGGTTCCGTACACAACGGAGAAAACGGGACCCTATAACGATGACTGCTGTCCGTATGTCTGTCTGTCCGCCTGTCAACAGACTGTATCTCACGACCCGTGATAATAAAACAGTTGAAATTATCACAGATGATGTATAGAAATACATAAAAGGCAAACCGAAGTTGCCTTTTTAACAACAAATAAGTGGTAAAAAATAAAATAAATATTTAAGGGGGCTCCCATAAATCACACGTGACTTTTTTACCGTTTTTTTGCTACGGACGATACAGAAATCTTCGTGCACGAGCCCGGCGAGTCGGGCTCGTGCAATTTTGGGAGAAATGCATTCTTTCCACATACAACGCCTTTTGGCTGTATGGGCTGTATGGGTAAGGACTTGTCCTCAAACTACTGCACTGTCTAAATTATTAGAAACGTGGCCTACTGTGATCCTTGTATACTCTCCCATTATATAGGGTGACTAAAACATTTATTTTAACTCGCACTTAAAATAAAAGAAAACAATATTTAAAGATTAAGAAGACTTCTGTGAGGCCAAAAAGGCTCCTGTCTCAGCATATGCTGCGATATTTTAACAAAAAGACTAAAATAACGCAGCACTGGTATTCTGACAGGGCCTAAACACGTGAACACGTGATTGTAGTCATGATAAGAAACAACTTTTACTATGGGACCAAACCTGAAATGGCGAAAAAAATCAGCCAAGTTCAGTACATTTTGGACGGTTAGGCGAACATAAATGTAAAGAGAAATACTGAAAAAAAAAATGTTATAATGACTACAATTACGTGTTCAAGTATCGGTCACTAATTACCAGTCAACCTATATATTCCACTAACTTCTGCTGCCAGCATCGTCTGTATATAGGCTATATAACTTCCATAGTAAACAAAGATGTAAGTGAAATTGCGGGGGACGGGGACTAAGTAAATAATGTATATCGTAATTGAAAGTTAGTATAAGCAAGACTAGTTCAAAATTTGCATTCGTAAGTAACTAATTTCAATAAAAATTTAGACAAACTTAAAAGTAAATGGTTTCTTTCACCATTCTGGGTCGTTTCTAAACGAGAATTTAATTTGAATAATATTTCTTAATCTAAACAAATGAGTTAAAAAGATAACACTGACCTCTTGCTCAAATTAATATTGGAATTTGCGGTTTTATGCAAATAACTAGCATTTTGCCAGCGAATTTGTTAAATTTTTTTTTAGCATTATTGGCCTTTTTTTAATGTTTCCACTGTTGGGACCCAGGCCTCCTCTCTAGGAGAGGGAATGGGCCGTAATCCACCACGCGGGCCCAGTGCGGGTTGGTGAATGTCACATGTCTTCGAATTTTTGGTTCTAGAACATGCCGGTTTCCTCACGATGTTTTCCTTCACCATTTTGAGAGCAGTGGTGATGAAATAAATTACAAAGTAATAACGCGTGCTGGGTTTGAACCCGCGACATACCACTTGTAAGTCGGGGCCGTTACCACTCGGCCACCACTGCTCTCAACTTTGTTCACTAGAAAGATTTTATAAAATACTTTGACACCACATAGACAACCTGTATTTCGAGGGTAGTTTTAAACTAATAATGACAATCTTTATTCATTTTGATTTTGAACAGAATTCGTGCCAAGATTCAAGTTTATTAAGGCCGATTGTACATACGTTTGTACAACTTGAATGACCTTGAAAATCGTTAATTGTCTTACTGTTCACACAAATATACGAAATTCATTTTTTTGAAAATTTTTGTTTCGATATCTTTATTTTTCCTGAAAAAACCCCGAAAAAGTTAATTTTTTTTTTTTTTTTTGTATGATTTTCTAAAACGTATTTTCTATTACGTAATAATAATACCCCCTGGCGTGTGAGTGGTTAAATCCTAAATCAAAAATCCTTTTTATTCTAAATCGTTGTTGTGTAAAGGTGTTTTTAATATAATGCGGATTTGCATGGGGGTTTCATCACGCATGCGGATTTGCTCCGCATGCAGAAATTTCAAAATTACAATAATACACTTCTTCTATTTTCTATCGGACACCGGCACGTTCTAGAATCAAAAATTCGAAGACATGTGACATACACCAACCCGCACTGGGCCCGCGTGGTGGATTCCCTCTGCTAAAGAGGAGGTCTGAGCCTCAGCAGTGGGAAGATTATAAGGCTGATGCTATGCTATGCTATGCTACTTCTATGAAAAGGACATTTGCGGAGGTTACGCATGCGAACCGAAAAACACCCTCATGAGGTACTTTTGAAAAACCAATAATAAAAACCTTTTTTATTTACTTGGATTACTATTTATGCTAAGTTTCAGGAATATACAAAGCAATTGGCAAATGAGAGTAGACACAGTTACGGTAGTTTATTATGCTCATTTCCACAGTATTATGCCTTATGGACTATCTGCAGCTGACTTGAATCAATTTTCATTTGGCAAAAGAAACCAATACAGACTATTTACAAAATGAGTCTTAGCGAGTCTCTTAGAAACATATTCAAAGAAATCAATATACTGACTCTGCCCTCACTTTATATCATAGAAAGTTTTATCTGTTCGTAAAAACTAAGGACTTTTAAAAATAGAAGCGATTTACATAGTATTAATAAGCGTAATAAACATGAAATTGTAAATGTAATATAATTTAAATGGAAATTAGCTTCGACAAGTAAGTCATGTCATTGATATCAAGCGTTTCTATTATAAATTGCCTAAATCGCGTACCGAACTTAGCGAGGGAAGTTCAACGATTTACAAGATTAAAGACTATGTTGAAGAAACGCTTGTTTGGTAATCACTACTATTGCACACGTGGCTTCCCTGGTAGCTCATTAACTGCATTATAGTATAGTTAGTATAGTTGTATATTAACTGCTCCATCATAGTTTTATCTTTATTACTCTAGTGACATTGTTTTTGGTTTCTTTTTTTTATATTTTTAATCCACAGCCGCTTTTATTTCACTAGTAAGAAATGAAGTATTTATACTACTTTGCTTTAGCCGTAACACCAGTCTCAACAGTCTCACATAGAAGGCTTCATCAGCCTATCTATAACAGTCTAATGTAACCACTTCTTCATCAGCCACTCCAGTCGCACACCATCAATAAGCCTTATCAGATCATCATTCTAAACCAACACGATCACAAACACGTTCTAAATTCAACTCTCCCTTTGCATGGGTTTCTTTACTGGTTCGGGCGCAATTTTATGGCCCGAATCTAGCGTTGTTGTAGGGTTCGATTCACACCACGGTAGCAGCGGCCGGCAGCTACGCAAAGAGGCCGCGGTCGATCGCTAGCAGCCGCGCACGGTCGTTTTTGACTCTGCGCGGCGCCACGGACGACCGTGCACCCATTTTGAACTTTTCAAGAGATACGGGTCTTTTAAGGCGTATAATCCCTTGAACATCTGGCCGGAGTTGAATACACACATACTCGTACTGCCAATGCCGCCTGCGCCCGCATAGAGCCCCGCTGACCCTTAAATCCATATTCTTAGCCACCACAGTCGATTTTCTATGGGCTCAAAACAGCGACTTAGAATACGCGGCATATAAGTTGAACCAAAATGGCAATCGCCCTTCAATGCGAAATCTACCCCTCCTTCTTATCTTATATCTCACTTTCAATATCTCTGCTCTTCCCACGCTAGTAATCTGCGTTCTTCTAACAATCTCTTACTGCTTTGCCCTTCTCATACTTCTGATTTAGTTGATTCTTCCTTCTATATACAGTCCATTCTTCTGTGGAATTCGCTACCTCTCGATATCAGGACGGCCACGAGTCAGTATGCATTTAAGCGGAAGTTGCGGAATTACTTTCTACACCAATAGCAGAACCATCTCAAATACTCCTTCACTGTATATATATTTTTATATAATGTGTATGTATAGGTATATATATATATATGTATATATAGTATATATGTATGTATGTCCAGTTTTAGCTTTATATATAATTTTGTAATATTTGTTTTCAAAATAGTAATTTTCCCTCCTTTTCTTTTATGTACCTGCCATATTGTCTCCCCACCACCCTAGGTTGACTGGTAGAGAATGCCTAAGGCATTAAGTCCGCCTTTGTACCCTTGGTTGCAGAAAGATTAAATAAATAAATAAATAAATAAATGCGCGGTAACAGATTTTCGGATCTCAATCGAAGCTACGCTGCGACATAACTTTACGTACTTTACTAACTTTACGTACGACGGCAACTTTGATTCAACTTATTTGCCGCGTAATATACATGGCGCCAGCGCAAGCTCCTCACCCTGTCCGTGGCCGGAAACACACACTCACACCATTACATACCCTCTCCATACCATGTAGCCTATCTCTGTGTGCGTGTATTATCAAGATGAATGTCTCCCAGTTCATGTGACAAGATCAACAATGCATCGCGTGCGCATAGTACCGGATTTCCACGTAACTAGCTACCTTCCGGATTGGTGGGCTTAGGGTGGGTACAGACTACAGGAAAGATAGAAAGAAGTATATTTGCACTGAGTAAGACGCGTATCATTAAATAATAGAATAAGTACATACCGCAAATAAGAGTACTAGGTACAAGAGCAATTTTTTAATTATAGTCTAGACTTTTTAAGTATTTATTTATTTAATCAAAGGAGAACCAACAGCTTTAACAATAGTGCGTATATGAGACATTAATAATATAATATAATATATATCTAATATATTCCACAACTATCACACAACACTATCTAGTCCCAAGCTAAGCAGAGCTTGTGTTATGGGTACCAGACAGCTGATATACATACTTATATATTTCTAAAAACATACATATTATAGACAAATAACACCCAGACACAGAACAAGTGATCGTGCTCATCACACAAACATTTGTCCTGGGTTGGAATCGAACCCACGACCTCCGGCATAGCAGTCAGGGCCACTAACCACTAGACCAACAGGCCAGTCACACACAGACATTAAAACAAACACACATTAAAATAAAAATAAATAAATATTTTAAATTGCCACGTAGCGCTAGCAAGCCATAATCATAACTGTCATTCACTTTGTGTAATGTTTGGGTCACCAAGATACAGGCTGCGCCTAGTTTGGGACCCACTGCTAACTTTATACGGTCATTGTTAGTTCTAATGTGTAATATAAATAACTGTCTGTTAATAAATTATTATTATTATTAAATAATAAATAAATATAGGTTCTCAAGGGTACAAACAGAAAAAAGAATCAGCATTGCCATTCAACGTGGCAATCCTGCCAGTCTTCTGGGTACGTTTTCGGATGATAGCGATGTGGAGGAATACTTCGACGCCTGAGTGTATTTTGTGATTTTGTATTATATTTGTACATAGTTAGGTCTAGTATACATTCTTAGTTTAGTTTTTATGTATACAGAAAAAATAGTAGAAAACTTAGAATCACTAACAAGCATGATAAAAACAGAATATACCTAAGTAATAAGCAGGAACCCCGTTGGCCTAGAACTCTGAAATTTGGCATGAAGCAAGGTCTTACAGCACAATACAGGGATAAATCTGAAAACTGAAAATTTGTAGTTAGTCACATACATAAGTGAGTTTGTTCGGAACCTTCAGTGTGTGAGTCCGACTTATTCTGTTGATATTGTAAACTTTTTAAAATTGGACAAGCCAAGCTCTTAGTTCCTAGCCAAGTTACAATCGTTTCGTTTAGCGTGAACGCTTGGAGTTGGCCACGCCCCCAATTCCTTTGTTCTGGGTACGTGGCTAAGCGTTGAGATGATGTCAGAATAAAGGAATTGCGGGCGTGGCCAACTCCAAGCGTTCACGCTAAATGTAAGATTGAAACTCGGCTAGGGGGGCTGGTCTCGGTTGAACCCAATTTTTAGCCACTTTTTGGCCGAAACTTCAGCCGATATCAGTTTGTTTGCCGAAACTGAATCATTGGTTGGTCTCTAGCCTAAACCCATCTTAACAGGCATAATCTTTCGGATCGACTGCGTTCACAAACTGATGGAACGTTGTACCACACCATATTATTATGTTGACTTGTATTATGATATGGCACGCTACATCATTGTGTGACAAGTAATAATGTGCTTTTGTTTATTGTTGTTTATTATATTAATAATAATTGTGTTTAATGGTTTTTTACATGTGGCAGTCTATCCTTTTATTCAGTAGTGCATCTTTGCAATTCGAAACTGTGACGATTTCGATTTAACTCGAAAATTACAGGTTATTGAAGATTTTTAGTCAAATAATTCAGAGACTGTTGATTATTGTAGTGGAATTAAACAACGTTAATTTTCTGCTTTTCTTTATTCTCCATCTTGCAATTACTGTCCGTTAACATTTGTACTTAACCACAGACCAACTATAGTAACTTTCATAGACAACCACAGATACCCATAAACATCCCCCCTTTTCCAAAGCTTTTATAATTAATTAAAATAAACACACAAAATCAAATAATCGGTTCTTACGTAGGCATACTAATTTTGTAAATCAAAGCTATCTATATAATCTTTAAATCTAGCTGGTCTCCTAACTGTACGACCACTACGTGTTACATTTACAGTTTCATTTGGTAAAGAACTACCAGGACATCTATCATTAACTATAATATTTTCAAACTGTTGTGAGTTGGCAGCGGAGCTACTGACATTAGTATTTAATGATTCATTATCAGGCGGTGCTTCAGAGATATTGAGATTATTATCAGTGCCAACATTTTCGTCTTTACTGCTTTCATTTAATCTAACATTGTGTTCAATTTCAGACATATTATCATTACAAACAAGTGAACTATCCTGCATAATATTACCACCAGTGGAGTTACATGTTAAGTTTTCATAATTACTACTTATATACTCTAAATTATCAGAATTACAAACACTGAAGTGTGGTTTAATAAATTTTCTGTTTCTCCTGTACTTATTCCCTACTTCATCCCCCACCACATAAGAACGAGGTTCATCACATTTTTTGATAATTTTACCTTTAGTCCAGTTAGCATCTAGTGACTTCTTAAAATATACATTTTGATTGACCTTCAAATCCTCAAGAGATTTTGAATTTTTATCATAATTTTTTTTTACAGATTCTATATGATTGTTATATTTTTTTCCATAAACAGCAGCTTTTGGCTTCAAATTACTTTTAGAAATGGGTAATAATGAATTTAAACTTCTTGAAAATAACAATTGTGCCGGAGATGGGAGATACAACTTAGGAGTATTTCTATAATTTAGCAAACCTAGATATGGATCCGAACCATCCTCCTTACATTTTTTGAATATACTTTTAAAAATTTTTACACCACTTTCACTTTGCCCATTTGATTGTGGATACAGTGGGCTTGATTTGATATGCTCAAATTTGTAATTGGTAGCGAAATTCCTGAACTTTTCAGATGTAAATTGTGGACCACCATCAGTAACTACTATTGCAGGAATACCATGTCTTGCAAAGATAGATTTACAGTTCAATACTACACAGTCACTTGACAAGTTATCCAGTTTACTAACTTCAATATACTTTGAATAATAATCCATAAATATAAGAAAATCTTTGTTATCTAGGGTACAAATATCAATGCCAACCTTGTGCCAAGGGAGTTTCTCTATATCATGATTAATCAATGGTTCTTTCTGTATATTTGAACTGAATTTACCACAAGGTTCACATTGTTTTACAAATAATTCAAGGTCTCTATTTATGTCTGGCCAAAAAACGCAGGATCTAGCTCTGATTTTACATGTACTTAAACCTACATGTCCATGATGAATATTTTTTAATATCTCTACTTTCATAGATTCTGGTATAACAATTAAGTTGTGCTTTAGTATAATGCCATCTAATGTGCTTAGCTCATCTCTAAAAGTCCAATATTTTCGTAATTTTTTATCTATATCTGAAATATTTTTTGGCCAGCCATTTTTAACATAACCCATTATTTCTTTAAGTATACAATCAGATTTAGTTGCTTCCTGGATTTTCTTTAGTTGAACATTAGATACAGGTAGAGAGTTTCTTAGTAGTTTAACATGACATATTATATTCTCTCTAAGTTGCTTCATTTTAGAATCTACTATGTCAGCACAGCTTCTGGACAATGTGTCCGCAATGAAAAGCAAACGGCCTGGTTTGTATTTTACTTCTAGATTGTAACCTTGCACAGCTAACATCATTCTTTGTAACCGTGCAGGTACTTTATATAACGGTTTTTTAAATAATGTTTCCAATGGTTTGTGGTCTGTTTCAACATGTACTTTACGCCCATAGGCGTATTGATGCATTTTATAGCACCCAAAAACTATTGCTAACATTTCTTTTTCTAGCTGGCAGTAATTTTGCTCAGTAGAATTAAGGGACCGAGAACCAAATGCAATTGGCTTTCCATTTTGCAAGACTACAGCTCCCATAGCAGTTGATGAACTATCCACTGATAACACAATATCTTGGTTTGTATTGAAAAAAGCTAAACATGGACTGCTGCATAGAGCATTTTTCAACTTGCCTACAGCTTCTTCTTGGTTGCTATCCCAGGTGAACACAGCATCTTTTTTCATTAGCATTCGCAAAGGTTCAGTTATTTTTGAGTAATTTGGAATGAATCGAGACAAATAGTTGCACATTCCCAAGAACCTTTCTAAATCTTTCCTATTTTCTGGATGTTTCATGTTCATTACAGCCTGTACTTTATTAGGGTCTGGATATACACCATTTTCTGTGAATTTGTGCCCTAGGAACAAAAGTTCTGTCACAAAAAATTTACATTTAGATTCATTAAATTTAATACCATTTTTTAATGCAATTTCCATCACTTTTCTAAGTCGTTCATTTAAAACCTCTACAGATTGGGCAAAAATACACAGATCATCAATGTATGGTATAACTCCTTCTACATTTTCAAACATTTGATTAATTATCCTACTAAACTCTTCTGGAGCCGAACTTATTCCAAAAGGTAACCTTTTATAGCGATACCTCCCAAAAGGTGTTATGAATGTGCATAGATCCGAACTTTCCTCATTTAAATTTAACATCCAAAACCCATTAGAAGCATCTAATAGAGCAAAAACTTTAGCATCCTTCATTTTACTTTTAATTTCATCTAGTGTGGGCAATTGATATTTTGGCTGCACTATGTATTTATTCAAAGCTCTAGGATCAATACACATTCTCAGTTTCCCATTGGGTTTACGAACAGAAACTAAATTATTAACCCATCTAGTGGGCTTGATTACCTTTTCAATTACCCCTAACCTCTCCATTCTTTTTAGCTCTAAATGCATTTCAGGCAGTAGTGAAAATGGAACACGTCGTGCTGCTTGTATAGTTGGGACTGCATTACTGCTTAGCTGTAAGTTCACTGACCCGGGAATGCAACCAAGACCGCCATCAAACAGCTCACTGTAATTAGTTTTTAAATCTTTTATTAATTCTGCAATTTTACTAGACTGACATGTAACATTGTGTATATTGACTAAGTTAGTGTTTGCTGAAATGAAATTATAGGTCAAACATGTTTTACAACCAAGAAGAGTGGGAATATTGCCATCAATTATTATAAATTTAACTTTATATTTCTTTTTATTAGGATGTACAATTTCTAACCAGCAGGTTCCTCTAACAGGGACACATTTTCCATCCAGCTGGATAACTTTTTTATCACATGGTAATATTTCAGATTTTTTTAAGCGGAGTTGTTTACATACCTCGCTTCCTATCACATTACAGGCTGCTCCGGTGTCCATTTTTACAAGTAATTTTGTATCATTGACTGTGAATTCTTGAAGAATCTCATTTCCCACAAATCCTATAAAAAATTCACCTTGGTCATCTTCTTTCTTTGTGTCTTCCATCTCCTCAGCCAAGTTTACCTTTTTGAAAGTATTTTTTCCTCTGCATTTCTTTGAGAAGTGATTTTGCTTATTACAATTATGACAGGTTTTCCCATAGGCTGGACACTGATTCAAGTTGTGGGATAACCCACAATTCCGACAATTTTTAATCAATTTAGTTTTCTGATTGACAAGCAACACATCCTGGTGGCTAATAGGATCATTGCGCTGGTGGCTAATAGGATCATTGCGCTGGTTATCTAAATACCTGTTGGACGCCTCCGCGCTAAGTAAAAATTTCATAACGTAAGCAATACTAAGTCTACTTTCATCTTCCGCCATCAGTTTCGCTTTTATCGAATTATATTTCGGATCAAGGCCTGCTATAATTTTTGATACTGTCAAGCTTTCTCGTAATTCTTGGAGCTCGCACATGTTGCCAAGATTTATTACTTTTTGAAAGTACTCCTCCAATCGTGCATTGTTTTGAGTAACTGCGAAGAACTCGCTTCTCAAAATTGTCAGATTCTTTCTAGGTGAAAAATATTCATCGAACAGTGTCAATACATGTGCTAATGTTTCACTCCCATTGCAGTTGAAGGTATTGTAGATTTTTAACCCTTCGCCTCCTATGTAATTGAGCAAAATACTCACTTTTCTTTTTTCCTTCGCTTCATCAAGTCCTGAGGCTGATAGGTAGATCTCGAGCCTCTGACGAAACTCCTTGAAACTCTCCGACAGATTGCCTTCGAATACCATGCCACGGAGAGGCAGCAATGGTTCGGTCGCACCTGACACCATGTTGATTATTGTAGTGGAATTAAACAACGTTAATTTTCTGCTTTTCTTTATTCTCCATCTTGCAATTACTGTCCGTTAACATTTGTACTTAACCACAGACCAACTATAGTAACTTTCATAGACAACCACAGATACCCATAAACAGAGACCGATATTCATTTTTTTTAATAACGTTTCCCCACACTAGGAATTACTCCTATATCGTGGCTGCGTTCATAAAAAAATATAAACTTAAATACAAAAGACATCCAGGCTCGAAACAAATAGGTACATGTAGTTCATACAAATACAGTTCTTTGTATGGTCTACAAATACACCGTTAAGTTTTAGTCGCTTTAATCCCGCGGAGGGTCTAAAGTGTAATAAAGTACTTTTTTCTACAACTCGAGTCAATTGCATGTACGAAATTAATTTCTTTAAGTAAACGAGTCAATGACCTTGTAGGTAGTTTTCGGTCGTTACGTACTAACTACCTACAGTTCATTGGCCTCGATCAGCTGACGTTTACTTGAAGAAATTAATTTCTTACTTGCGTAAATTAATACGAGGTTAAAAGAAAAGTACTTTATTTTATAATTTTCTCTTTACAAATCGATTGTGTTTCATGTACCGAATCGACCCTCCGCGGGATTAAAACGACTAAAATTTAACGATGTATACAAATGCTGCGTGTCGCGGGCTGCACGGAACTCTTCCGTGCAGCCCGCAACACTCATGAATCGAACCCGTGACAGCCAGCACAGAAGCCCATCGTTCAACATATAACATAAAACTAATATTCCACAACTATCACACAACGCCACAGACCCTGTTTGTGAGTATTATACAACTAATAAACATACTTATAAAATTTTAAATACATCTATATTATAGATAAATTACACCCAGATACAGAACAAATGATTGTGTTCATCACACAAACATTTGTCTTGGGTGAAAATCGAAGCCACGACCTCCGACATAGCAATCAGGGCCACTAACCACTGGATCAACAGGCCAGTCAAACTGAACCATTGTGCCAACGTGCTACATAATCAAGTTTACGCTAGAAACCCTTAAATTCTGTTGCAACAGTAACAGTACCCATTACTCCACATCCTTATCGTTTCAATAACCCAGGATGACGTAACAAAGGCTTAGTCACGAAGAAAGTCCAGTCTCCGTCTGACTAGTACCACGTAGCGTGCGGACGCGCAACTAAATTGCCAGTTTATGTAAGGGCATGACTGTTGCAGGATTTGAAAAGGAAATTAAGGCTATAAAAGTGTTTAGTACATTAGGTATAGGTGTATTAAAACTCGTATTTATAAAGAAGTAATTACTTGTTGCTAAGTAATTTCTTATTAAGTCATTACTTGAGGCTAGAAATCTTCATTCTTTTTTCTTAACTATACACCACTATTTTTTAATTAGTGCAAATACTTAGGTAAAGGGCTTATTAGAAAAGGTCTTGTTATTATTTAAGTCTCAATAAATTATATTCATAAACAGCAAAGTTATGAGCATTTGTTTATATCCCAAAATCTCATTAAAATTATGGAAACATTGTACAGGTTATTGTTTATGAATGAAAGAATGTCAATAAAAATGGCAAAACACTGCGCTTAGTATTTTCTAGTAGTAGTTGTTATAAATGATGATTGAATTATGAATTTACCAGTAATGACAAATTTTCGTGGACAATTTTGGAATTTCGTTTTTTGTACTTTTGACTACACAAGCTGAACCATCATGGCAATCGATCGAGTCGGTGTTAAGCGTAACCATAGCAACAAGTTTAGCTTATTTGCCACGTATTATATAATAGGATAATGTAGACCAGTCAACTTAAGTAGTACCTACCAAAAGAAGTACAATAAAAAAAAGCATATTTCAGACACTCCAAAAAAAATCTTTCGACTCCTTTTATCGATTTCCATTTATCGTCCAAGTGATAATAACAAACCGAAAAAGTCTTGATACTTGTAGAAATCTTAAATACCTTTCAATGTTTACGACGCAGGTCATCGTAATGATAAAGAAAATACTATACACGTTCAGAGTAAGAGCTCTTAAACACGTACTACCAACTGCAGCTGTCGACGCACCGACGGCAGCCGTCGATATTCCAACGAATGAAGATCAGCGGCAACCGTCATGTGTGTCAAATGTCACTGTAAGTCGACAGCTGCCGCGGGTGCATTGACAGCTGCAGTTACCTCTGCCGTTGACAACATCCCGCTCGTCTGTATAAGCCCTAAGGGCATGACCACACCAGCGGTCGAACGTAATGTTTCCATATAATTTGACAGAAACCTGTTGATAAGTTCAACAGAGTGTCGGGCATTTACATTGAAAGTAATGACGACAAAATACACTCGGTCAATATCGATGCTGTGAGTGAGTAGGGTGACCACGTTGTCTATACTTGACTTATAATTCAAAAGAATTTTAATCCATCGCCAGAAACTCAAATATAAGCATAGTCAGCCTGATGATGTTCCCACTCTTTAGGAGAAGAATTGAGCCAGAATTCAAATCGTGGGCCCAGAAAGGGTTGATCATGTCTTTGATTTTTTTATCCTAGGACATTGCTGATAGTGTATAATCGAGAGAGACCTCAAGTTAGTCCAATTGCCAGAGCCGACAACCCAGGATTGAATTTCATAGCGCCAAATCGTGTGGGGATCCGACCCTAAATAACGGGATTTTTTTTTTGCTGATGTTTTCCTTCACCTTTTTGAGGGCAGCTCAACAATTCTTGAGTCTTATGGCGGGTTTGTAAATTGGGTATTTTGAGTTAAACTCTCAAGCCCCAAGAAGACATCGGTGTCCGCACACCTATTGTATTTCTATTATGTCTCTAATTACGGTATTTAAAAGGGAACGTTCGTCAACGTCATTGTCAAAATAGACACAGGTTTTCAGACTAAAGTGCAGAATAGTAAAAATACTCAACTTCAAATGCTTAGATCGGGGATAAATCAGTGAAATAATATTCGTAATCGAGTCAGTCCTTCTTATAGAGATCCAAAAACCGGTATAAATAAGCAACATGCCAACAATTTTATCTATTTGTGATGTAAGTTTAGAATGTTATTACATTTTTATCGACTATTTAATTTGATGATTTACTTTGATAAGATTTTTAATTATACCTAAAAATATTGCCTAATTAATTATTATCACTAACGTAATATTTTATCTTGTCAATAACATCCTCTAACAACATAGAATATTAGGAGTGTCTTTCTCCAAACACGGGTATTTTTTTTTTCATTGAGTAAATCATCCAATGACATCTCCACACTCTTGGGCGGGGCGGAAGATAGTGTCAGACTATTACAGACTAAAAACCCACTCCTGTGAAAGGCAAATAAGGATATTTGCCTTTCATACCGGAGCCGTTTTTTTGTTTTGTCGGGTCGCGCTAATGTGAACGGCGCTATTGAAATACATATGCCAATATGGATCCGACACTTTTGTTGGTCCCGCCTAATGTGAACTTGCTCTTAGATTTTCCACAAACTCCCTGGATCCCACACTAGGATTCCCCGTGTCGTGGGATCCAGTCTTTTCCCAAGTTAGGCAAATATACATTTAGGAACTGTACTAGTAATAGATGTGTAGTTACAAGATTTATAATATTAATACTGAATTAAAAATTATTTAAAATTACGAGTCTAATGAAAAGAAGTACGGTTAGTACTTTTGGATGAATAATATTATAAAGCTAAAGAGTTGGTGTGTTTGTTTGAATGTACGAAACTACTACTGATTCGAATCGGAATGGCTTTAAACGGATAAATTTTGATCGTTTTAATTCCGTGGAGGGTCGATTCGGTAAGTACGCAACGACCGACAACTACATATAGGTCATTGGACTCGCTCAACTGATGTTTACTTAAAGAAACCCAAGCGTTTTGGAAACACATTCATTATGCCTACAGCTAAGTAATGGACTTCCCTGTCGGATTCTGTGTTTCCTGATAGCTATAACCTAGGGGTTTTCAAGTCAAGAGTGAATAGGTTACTTCTAGGCAAGCGTGCTTCATCGTCGGCCGCATCATCTCTTACAATCAGGTGAAATAGTGATCAAACGCGAGCCTATCCACAATAAAAAAAAGAAATTAATTTCGTACATGCGTATATTAATTCGAGTTTTAGAAAAAAAATAGTTGTTTTGTATACATTATTTATTCTTTAAAAATACATTTTGCTCCACAATAGAAATTACTCCTGTGTACTCGCTACAATTTTGTCGACTACTTTATTGAACCTTTCAGGATTAGTGAAACAAGCTCTGCCTTCAATAGGCTAGTCCTCGAAAATAATATTGTTTTTCAATTTTGCTTATAACGTTAGAAAGGTTTTTCTAAACTATTTCTCTATCATATAGAGGTCCATATAAATTGTGTGTCACAAAAAAGGGCCTAGGTTTAAATAAAAAAATATTGCTTATAAGATGAAGATGAAGGAAATTTCAATCTCCAGCAACCTCTGATGCGGATTTTGGTCAATTCATTAAAATATACAAGATAATATTAATATTACACAACTATCACACAACGCCGTCCAGACCCAAGCTAAGCAGAGCCTGTGTTATGGGTACTAGACAACTGTTAACCTAGTTAAATATTTCTGAATGCATACATAATTATAGATAAATTTCACCCAGACACAGAACAAATGATCGTGCTCATCACACAAACATTTGTTCTGGGTGGGAATCGAACCCACGACCTCCGGCATAGCAGTCAGGTCCTTTAACCACAAGACTTTCGCTATGGGTGGAGTGAGAGATACGGTTACACTAAAACTCGCCTGAAAAAAAAAGAAAGAAAAAGTATTTATTTGGCGACAGTCACCAGGACTACACAACTTAAATAAAATAAAAACAATAACTTTGTTGAGTGCCTCACGTCACCAGGCACTTGTGGCCGTGGCCCTTTCCGTACCAGGGCCGTGGTAATTCTTAAGACTATTCCCGAGTCCTTCAATATACATAGTCACCCTACTATCGAGGGAAACACACCGAACTATTGCGTCATCACACGAAAGGCTTTCATATGACGGATTAAATACCGTACAAATTCACATAGCCTTACAATTTCACATTTTTATTAACATATATTTATACTCATGTTTTTCCCTATAGAAAGCTTTTGACGTAACACCTTTGGATATTTCTCGTAATAAGACGATTTCATTCACGGTTTATTGGTCGTGAATTCCATGAATTTTTATGTCTTATGTATGTATTTATAATTTTAATGATTGCGTGGATGGATTTATTAATTTCTAGTGCAGATTTAATTACAGTTTTTAGTTCATATTATGACTTAAACGCTTCATAATATTTTATGTTATGCGAGTACAAATCACACTGATACTCATACTATTGGCCTACAGATAGTTGTTCGGGGTCCGAATGTCTTGTGAATGTGATTCACCCACAACATAGAAGTATATACATAATATATGTTACCGTTAGATTGCGGAATACGTTCATATGCACATTAACTAGGTAATTTGCAAACTACCGGGTACAATTCGTAAAAGTGTGAAATTAAACTTAAAGTAGCAGATTATCTCCACTTTACTTCTGCGCGATTATAAAAAAATAATCACTAAGATATAAACCACGAGGTTATAAAAAAATAACACAAGACAACCATATCGGTAATAATATCGGACTGTACCAAAAGCCAGATTTCCTGCTGTGGTGCTATTCTCTAAGAAAACGCAGCACTGCCTCAACGCCGGACACCCAAATAGGATACATTGGATTGTTAATTCAATGTATCCTATTTGGATGTTCGTCGTTGCGGCAGCGCTGCGTTTTCTTAGAGAATAGCACCTCTGGTATATGTCACAAAGGTGATACGGTAACCACTTTCAATACTACCTGCAACACGACATATCACGCATGACAGACCAGATCAAAAGATTGCTATCACACGAGTTACATTATAAACCAGGATTGAACTGGTACTAGGCAAATAATATACGGCGCGTAGTGTTCCTCGCGCGCCCCAAAGAGATATCAGCAAACCCAGGGGCCCAGCAGGGCCAAGCCTACTGGGTCCATGGATCGTCCGAAAGGGAAACCCAGGGTCCTGGGACGCAAGGCAAAAAAGCAACATAGGAGTAGGTTTTAGTCAACTAAAGTCTGACACACACTCCCGTTCCAGCCTAGAGCAATATAGGATTAGAAATATAAAGAAACACACACAGGTTTGCCTATATAAATAAAATAAAACGCATATTTACCCGACTGCGCCAGAAGGAGGGTTATGTTTTTCGAGAGTATGTATGTATGTATGTATGTATGTATGTATGTATGTATGTATGTATGTATGTATGTATGTATGTATAATTGTTTGGCACGCTCTGCAGCCTGAACGGCTCGATAGATTTTAGATTGAGAGGTGTCGTTAGATTCGTATTTACTGTGAGAGTGACACTGGGTATATCAAAATAAAAAAAACAAAATGTCGGATTTTTGGCGCCAAATTCAAATATTTGGCACGCTCTGTGGCCTTAACGGCTCGATGGATTTTAGTTTGATGGAGGTGTCGTTAGATTTGTAATTACTGTGAAAGTGATATCGTAAAAAAATAAAACTAAAAAAGTAAAAAATAAAAAATGGTAATTTAAAAAACTGAAAAACCCGACTGCTTTTCTCAGTTTTCATGAAAAAGCCCTAAAACAAGAAAGCCGTTGTAGCAGTCGGGACCCATTCTAGAAAGTCTGCCGTCTATTCAGTAGATCTATGATGTAATGGGTCCCGACTGCTACAACGACTTTCTTGTTTTAGGGCTTTTTCATGAAAACTCAGAAAAGCAGTCGGGTTTTTTAGTCTTTTAAATTACCATTTTTTTATCCTTACATTTTATAAAACAAAGTCTCCCTACCACTGCCTGCCTGTATAAACTTAATAAAATCAAAAACTACTAAACAAAGAAAGAAAGAAAGGAACAACTTTTATTCGTACCTCACACATACAATAGAAATAAAATAGAAATAACATTAAAATCTGTGCAAGGCCAAAAAGGCGCCTAACTCAGCATAATTATGCTGCGATACTTATAAAGATAATATCGCAGCGCTGGTTTTCTGTTAGGGCCCGCAGTGATGCCACGGTCACTCTCACAGAGGTAAAATAAAAGAATAGTACATACAATAATAAATAAATAGTGAACCATTGAGAGCAGTGGAGGCCAAGTGGTAACGGCCCCGACTTACGATTAGTAGGTTGCGGGTTCAAGCCCGGTCAGGCGCATTACTTTGTGTAATTTATTTCATCACTACTGCTCTCAAAACGGTGAAGGAAAACATCGTGAGGAAACCGGCATGTCCTAGAACCAAAAATTCGAAGACATGTGACATCCACCAACCCGCACTGGGCCCGCGTGGTGGATTACGGCCCATTCCCTCTCTTAGAAAGGAGGCCTGTGTCCCAGCAGTGGGAACATTAAAAGGCTGATGATGATGATGAACCGTAGACAGATGCCTGGCGCTGCGGTCCGATCCTAAATCATTTGTCAATACCATAGACACAATTTTTTATGCGGTTAACTTGTGCGATACGCCACGGAAGCAAACTCAGGGAAAAATCGAGTCGGATACGAGTAAATGTTCCTGTCATATGTCACTAATATTTCAAAATGTTCGTGACATGTGGCTTTATAAAAATTAATGCCATTTTCTAAACTGAAATGAATCGTGCCTATCATCTTAGGAAAACGACTAACATTCGTGATCTTTGTATTAACGACTTTTGCGTAAATACAAATGATGTTATACTCTATTCATCTATAAATTGTATATTACAATATACACCGATAAAATTTTGTTCGTTTTAATCCCGTGGAGCGTCGATTCGATACATGAAACACTATCGATTTGTAAAGAGAAAATTAAAAAATAAAGTTTTTTTTTAACTCTAATTAATTTACGCTTATATGAAATTAATTTCTTTAAGTAAATTTCTTTTTGGCCTAATACACATTATAAAATTAATGGTAGAGTAGGGTAGGGTAAGCTAGAGCGGGAGCGAAGCCGTGGGCAAAAGCTAGTTACACAGAAAGAAGTTAGACACAGAACAAATGATCGTGCTCATCACACAAACATTTATCCTGGTTGGGAATCGAACCCACGATCTCCGGCATAGCAGTCAGGGCCACTAACCACTAGACCAACCGGCCAGTCAAATTGGCGAGAAGAAGCTCAAAGTGGGGAACAATGGGAAGGACTGAGCGATATCTTTGCCCAGCAGTACAGGCAACTTTAAGCTGGCTATAATAAAAGTAATGAAAAAATATTGTGAATTTGTGATATTACCAAATGACCGCTATTACAGACATAAACCTAATACATTATGAGTGTTAACAGGTACTTTCAAAATGTGTCATAATCATTTTAAGATGTTGTAATCTCTAATGGTTTCACACTTTGTATTTAACTTTAGTAGATTTGAAAAGTCAATACGTACTTATGAAAAATAAATGACGGATGTACCCTACCAGATGTGGGATTGTTCCTAAGTGTTACGGAGCTGGAACGCAAAGGTAAACTGAAGGAACACAGGTGGGTTTAGTCAGAAAAATTCTGATACTCCCTTTCGCTCCGTCCAGAGCGGGAGAACTCATTTGATGATGTCCCACCTGAAAAAAATGAAGATACCAATACTAAGAACTAAATTTTTGAATTGTGTGAAGTGGGCTGGAACGTTCTCAGCATCATATAGGTTGGAGTGCGGTGTGAGACAGGGGGGGTTGACATCTCCACGGCTCTTTAACCTGTATGTTAATGATCTCATAGTCGAACTCAGCAGTATGCGTGTTGGCTGCCGAGTTGGTGGTGTCAGTATTAACAGCATTAGTTACGCAGACGACATGGTACTGCTGGGCCCGACTGAGGGATCTATCAGGGAAATGCTGAAGGTCTGCGAGAAGTATGCTGCCTTGCACGGCCTTGTGTATAATGTGCGCAAATGTGAATACATGGTCTTTAAGGCCGCCGGTAAGGGCCCTACTCATGAACCCAATTTCCTGCTAAATGGTATGAGAATTAATAAAGTCTACCAATTTAAATACTTGGGGCACATACTTACCGACGACCTTAAGGATAATGTGGACATTGAAAGGGAGCGTAGGGCACTGGCGGTTCGAGGTAACATGTTGATCCGTAGATTCTCTTGTTGTACGGACCAAGTCAAGATTACCCTGTTCAAGGCGTTTTGTCAGGGTCTGTATACGGGGGGTCTGTGGATCAGCTACACCAAAAGATCACTGGATGTCTTGCGTATTCAGTACAACAATGTTTTTAGGATGTTGTTGAAACTGCCCCGTTTCTGTAGTGCGTCAGAAATGTTTGCCGAAAATCGAACTGACGACTTTCATGCAGTAATTCGCAAGAAGATAGCATCACTGATGCACAGGACGCGGGTCAGTGACAATAGCATCCTGAAAACAGTGGTTGAGAGTCTATATTCCCCTATTCTGAGGCATTATGTGGAGAGAATGGTTAGGTAGTTTACTGCTTGCTATATCGTTCTCTGCACATTTTGTCTCAGATATCTAAAAATATTTTCTTTGTTTTTACTAACACTAGTTTTAAGTAATTTTAAGCTAACTAACAAAGTGGACCATACTGTTGTCTTATCAAATAAAATTATTATTATTATTTCCTTTTATTCTTTCTATATACATATAAATTACATTTTTAAATATTTTTTTATAGAAGGTAATACAAAAAAAAAACATTTAAAAATATAAAAAATAGTAGCCCACCGGCATCGGGAACAGGGTCCAAGCTACCGGTGGTCAGGGCTCCTGGGAGAGAAACCTCCGGACAATACGCGCCGTGTCCAAGAGTACTGCCTTCTGAATCAGACCCTTGATCAAACTGCCTAACGAGAGCTTCCGCAGGTGTTGGTCGAGGCTCTTGGCTATTAAGCCATTGGCCGTCACGACTATCGGCACAATGACTGCTGTGTCCACTTCCCACATGTCGACAACCTCGCGAGCCAAGTCAAGATATTTAGTTTTTTTATCCTTCTCAGCTTTCACGAGGTTCTCGTCATGAGGGACCGCTATATCAATAATCATTGTGCGACGCTCTAGTCGATCTATGACCACTATATCAGGCTTATTGGCAACAATAGTCCTGTCAGTGATCATAGATCGATCCCAATACAATGAGACATTGCCATTGTCGAGAACTGGGTCGGGCACATACCTATAGTACGGTACTTCTGTTTCCACAAGATTGTATTTAAGAGCTTTTTATTATTATTATTATTATAGTCTTGCGTTTGACCTCTATCTCACTAAGGAATGATGTGGTGGACGAAGGAGCACGCTTGCCTAAAAGTAACATATCCATTTTTCCCTATAAGACCTGTATCTAAAAGCTAGTCAGGAAACGCAGACTCCGGCAGGGAATTCCACTCCTTGTCTCAGCAAATAAATCGTTTAATAGTTATCCTGTTGTTGTTAGTTATACTATAATCCTAATATTATAAATATAACTAAATATAAATCTGTCTGTCTGTCTGCTTGTTACCTCTTGACATCTTAACGACAGAGCGGATTTAAATGAAACTTATCACACTGGTAGACTAACCTGGATTAGAACTTTGAATGCTGTACGAGTATCACCCTGTATTTCAAACTTTTCAAGGATGAAGGTGCTGGTAAAAGAAAGTGAGAATATATCCGTTAATAAATTGATTATAAAAAAACAAAATCAATCAAGAAAACCAATTAACGCCCTGATCGACGAGCAAGTAAAACCGCGATCTTATGGCTCGTCGGTAAAGCTCGCCAGTGTATCATTGCAATACGAACAACAAGCCTGACTGGCAGCTCGTCGTGTTTGCTTCATTTTCTACTCGGCTCGTCGTTCAAAATTGTTTTACTCGCTAGTCGATCAGCACCAACGAGCCGCGAGTAAAACCGACGTTCTATAAAACCGCGGTATTGACTCGTACATCGATCACTCACTTTACGATCATTTTCGACTTATACGCGGACGAAATCGCAGGCAAAAGTTAGTTCGTTAATAATCGCTGTAGCCATTATGTACCATAGTACTTAAGCTTTTAAATCTGACGTTTAAAGTTTAATAAATAATTTTCAGCTCGTTGACCCAGAAATAAATTTAATTTCCCACGAGAACTGAAATAGCAACGCGAAGAAAAAGGGGACACCTTTACAATACCGGTTATTTTGTACTAAAAATCTTACTAGTGAGCTGAAAACAGGAATTCTTATTATTGTATTATTATAGCTAGCCCGTACTATCCCACTGCTGGGCAAAAGCCTCCCTCCATTCTTTCCGTTGTTACTCGCTTGCTCGTTCCAATTCTTAAGGAAGACATCCAGGTCATCCTTCCATCTCCTTCGTGGTTTGCCGCAGCCCCACGTTGATGCGTCCGGGCACCAATTCCGTGCTTTAAGGGTACAAACGCATAACCGCGTTGCATCGCCGTGCCGCTGAAATCGGCATTTGTCTGCCTTTACGTATTGCGATCTATGGCAGAGAAACTTCTATCCACACTCAAAAATCTCGAGAAACTGGTTAACCCTGAAGGATTTATGCGATGCAAAAAAGAACGGCGGGTGGCACTGCCGATTCCAGCGATGTGGCGCCGCAACACGGTTATGTATTTCGGCCCTAAAGGCCCAAAGCGCGTTACACATGCGGCAGACAAGTCCTGCCCAGTCTCATTTAAGTTGGACAGCCTTTCGAGCCACAGGAAATCTAACAAACACATAAATCTGATAACAAATGTATTGTATAGCTAAACAAGTCTATAATAGACGTTACAGTTTCAATTGTATTTCTTCTTTTATATATATAGATATCCACCAATTCTATTTTTCAAGGTTCACAGCTCGTTAGGCATACGGCAGACATGTCCTGCTCAATCCCATTTAAGTCGGGCAGTCTTTTATCAAATCCACAATTTGCGCTGTGTAATAAATTGCATCATACTAAAATTATAATTTTTTGTTTGACATATTTACACGCTCAAAAGACTGAAAGGATTTGTATGAAATTTGACACAGGTGGATCATATCCTGGATTAGCACATGGGATACTTTTATCCTGGAATTTTGTTCCATTGGGATTATTTTCTATTTTCATTCGGGAGAAGCCTTTGATATAAGGTACATATGTTCGAACCCGAGTCGTCGACGGCGCGTAGTGCCACACGCGCGCCTCAAAGACATGTCAGCAAAACCTTAGAGACCCAACAGGGCCGAAGGTTACTAGATTACCGTTGGTCCTGGGACGTAAAAGACAACTGAAAGTGTAAACATAGGTGTAGTTTTAGTCAGTAAATTTCTGACATGCTTTCAAGCTCCACTAGAGCGAGAGCAGTCATTAGATAATATCTCACCTAAAAAAAGATACAATGATAAACAATTCATGCGTTGCCAATCATCAAAACACTTAGTGTGCCACAATAATAACAATCATCAAAACAAATCGTATTACAAATAAATTGATTTACAAATCTATTCTTAATGAAGAAATCATAGCCTTTCACAAACAAAGCTAGCTGTTACGCCATGATGCCCTTAACGTAAGCGTTCACCTAAAATGGTCAAGTAGCATCTGATTCTCGCGTTCACGACTGCGCATGCGTAATCTTAGAGCTGTCACTTTAGTGGGTGGTCCAATTTGTAAGCTTATATCATACTTTACCTCTGTAGGACTACTTTAACATAAAGAAATGCAAAAGCAATTCTTTCTATTATCCATTTTTCTGTCTTTTTAACTGACTTCGAAAAGGAGGTTCTATGTTCGACTGTATGTATTTTTTTTATGTATGTTTACCGATATCTCGGGCAATTGAGGACCGATTTTGATTTTTTTTATATTTATTGAAAGATTATATGGCACACAGGCAGAGCTGATGATGTATTTTTATATTATAATAATATATATTTAGAGAATATATTATAAGAGTATGTTCCCTTAGGATGATTTCCTACTTTCATAAGAACAAAACTTGTAAAATTAAATGTAAGAGAAATTAACTTATTTATTTAATATGAAAAGCGGCAGCGAAAGGATACATCTATACATAACCCTGTATTTCAACGTCAAGGATGTGCATTGCAGTCCTGTTTCGCAGAAATGTTCCTAATACTAGACGAGCTTCAGGTGATGACATGAATGAAGCCCGGCGCTGATTCAAACTTCTGGCGGCAACAGCTAAATCCTAATAAAAAAATCCAGTGACGATAATGCTGCCCTAAAAACGAAGTCACACTAGATGCCACTCAACCAACGAGACAGTTCTCACGTTGTCTTGTTCGCTTTTCTTTTGTTCGGGAAATCGTCACTTTAAACGCGTATGCCTTAGGGTCGTTAAAACGGCAACGGCACGACAGCATGACGCTGCCGGTTCGTCGACAGCCTCATAGTTTTGTACGTAACTTCACACAGGCGTACACCTAGCGTATAATGAATACGCGTTTAGTAAGCCATAGTGACTTAATCGCTGTTCTCTCACTCCTTAAACGCTCTATTTAAACCACGATGCGTTAAGTCAAAGGGCAAGTGAGTGGCGACGATCTGTCGATACCGATCTAGATAGTTCTACCGACTGCCCGACCGGTCGCGTAAATGGATATGGATTACAAGGATTCACAGACTGGTCTGGGAGACGAGATGTTATGCAATCAGTTAGTTAGTAGTTCGTTTAACCTATGGTTAAACGAATGGTAATTGGTAATGGTGCAATTGAACCGTAATGAATGCTCGGTTCAGACGAATGATTAGTAATACTGCATGGTGTTTGCATATAAATCAAACGTTGATCAATTTCTTTTTTCATAGGATCTAAAACTAACCAGGAAATTGAAAAATAATTATGGCAGTGTTGTTATCCTTATTGATAAGGCTTTGAAAAGAAAATTTAGAAGGGTTTGGGAAATTATTAAATAAGGGCGAGAGGAAGATTTTTTTATTGAAAAAAACCAATAACAATAGGTGGGCAGGAAATAGTGTCAGACTCTTACTGACTAAAAATCTACCCCGTTTCTTCGTTGTCTGTCATACCGGGGCTGGGCCTCTACGGTTTGCTGACAGCTCCTTGAGGCACGCGGGAACAGTACGCGCCGTCGACGACTTGGACCAGATGGTCGGACAGCGAGCGACCCAGTGCTCGCTATCCGCAAGCCCGCGCCTACGGTGGCCGGAAATCCAAATCAGAATCCTGACGGCGGCTGGGGCATGAGCCCCGTTGCCTTTATTTGATGCGGTCGACCTCCTCAAAAAATAAAACCCTAACGAAGCAGTTCCTTTAGAAGTCCATATTCTAGAACTGAAGGATTATACGAAAGAGTAACTGTGGACCTCTGAGTGGGTTTTAGTCAGTAAAAGTCAGAGTCTCACTCTAGCTTCATCCAGAGTGGGAGGAGTCATTTGAAACTCTTCCACGTAAAAAAAAATTACAAATAAAAAATACTCCATCTATTTAGATACCTACTTAACTAAATGTAAACAATCTTCATATGTCTTTTATCTAAATGTTATCCAAAATGTTTACAATTAATTAGCTATTTACCTTAACTGATTTACCTAAAAAAAAAAAAAAAAAAAACTGGTGTTAGGTAATTAACTAAATTTATATATCTTTTTATGTCTTTTAGACGATTTAAAAAAAATAAAAAGACATGTATCTAAACAAATTGGGTATAATTTGTTTATTATTTCAAGTTGATATAACTTTGATTGACGCTGATGGTTGACCAGGAGAAAGGGTGAGGCGTCACTGCTAGCGGACAGACAGTTATATTGTACAGATAGTTCTATTTTCCTCTCTCTCTTTTATTCCTAAACAACAAAATTTTGAGGGTACAGCCCCATGTATCGCTGATTCGATCTCCGTACGAAACAAACATTTGTGTGAGTGTCCTACAAATAGTGGTTCCGGGTTTAGATAACTTGTCTTTGTGCGGTTCAATATTTCGAAATCCCACGATACAGAAATTATATCTGTTTTTAAAAAATAAACTTCTTTAATGTATGACTTATTATCATTTACTTCGCAAAAATATATTTATTTATATACCTTACACCATATAAATACATTCGTATATTCAAGGTTTATTTGAAAACTTGAGTACCAGAGCGAAATGAGTCTTTAGGTTTGCGGACAGCAAGAGACCAAGTGGTTGACGGCGCGTAGTATTTAATGCATGCCTCAAGATATCAGCAAATCGTAGAAGCACAGCAGTTTCGAAGCCTACTGGGTTGAATGAAAATGAACTCCGAGGCTGTTGTGGAACGCAAAGCAAATAATGAACAGGAGTGGGTTTTAGTCAGAAAAAAATCTCCGCCTTCGCGCTCCGCCCAAGAGCGAAACAAATCATTGGATAATTTTTCACCTAAAAAAAGAGCAGAAGGAACGAGCTTTTAAAGATTTGCCGTGTAAAAAAGTCTTTAAAAATCGCTACTAATCGGAACATCGCCTAAAATTGTCATCCATTTTTAATTGAGAACCTTGCTTAGTAACCTCTGTTTAATATTCTAAACATGTGCTACTAATCCCTTTTTAGTATAATGAGGGTTGAACCTGCATTAATTATAATTTGTTATAATGACAGTAAAGCAGATTTGAGTGGTTTTTGTAAATATCTAAGGTAATAAATGTGACGCCTGTCGGTTTTTGAGCTTGTACTTATGTAGGTTTAGTGAAGTTTTTGCTCTTAAGGGCCGGTTGTAGTCGCTGCGTATTTTGTATGAACTCCGCCCGGGATTATGTCGACTTCGCGGCCCCAAAATAGCGGTTCTATTTTTATAAAAAAAAAAAACAATAACTATTAAAGACTTTGGTTTTCAACATGCTTGAAATCGTAAATTAGGGTCAGACTCGCGGTTTTTTTTATTGAGCCTTCCAATTTATGTCATGTTTACATTTTTGTCTTATAGTCAATTTTAATAAAATATTTTTTATGGCGTTCTCTTCTATATTTGTGGATTTACAGAGGTTTAAAAAAGTTCAAAATGAGTATTACCTGGCCTTAAGTCAACATTAAGCCTATCTCTGGAGGTCTTCAAGAAAATTAAAGAGCACCTTCTGTCACAACTGACATTACTCGTATTAGTAATAAATATTGATATTTTCAGTATAAGCTTAATAATCTTTTTAATATTCCCACTACTGGGACTCAGGCCGCCTCTCTAGGAGAGGGAATGGGCCGTAATCCACCACGCAGGCCCAATGCGGTTTGGTGAATGTCACATGTCTTCGTTTTTTTTTTATACTAGGAGATGTCGGTTTCCTCACGGTGTTTTCCTTCAACCTTTTGAGAGCAGTGGTGATGAAATCAATTACAAAAAGTATTGCGCCTGGCTGAGTTTGAACCTGCGACTCGTAAGTCGCGGCCGTTACTACTCGGCCACTGCTCTATTTTTTTTACTGTATGTTTTTAAATTATGTAATTAAGTATTTTTCTTCTGATACTCATGAATAGAGTTGGTTTTTCATTTTTTTTATTGATATATTGACTGCAAGGGTGATGAGAGGAGTGATGCAATCGTTGGTGGTGAGACGTACATTCACTCTAGCCTTGAAGACACCTAAATTATAACATTCCATTAATTTCTGTTAAAATTAATTAAACAAATAGCCTATAATTTAAATAAAATAGAAATTAATAACTATTTATTTCATGAGCTATTCATAGCTAGGAATGTCGTAATAACATCACCACAAAAACAGGTAGACAACCAAATATTGATGACAAACCATCGGAGTTTTAATCAAACTCTTGTTCAGCTATTTATTTTAACTCAATAAAACTGACAAATTGTGGAACTTACCAGAAAACATTAATTTCTTTTGACTTGTAAAAACATTCCTCTTCTACCCAATACACATAATTTGTTCGAGGCTTTTTATACCTTAGGCAAATCAAATAAGATTCAAATTCTAAAAACACTTTAAAATTAATACCCAACTCACCTTTGACAGTTAACAAAAACATTTTTGCTGTTCAAAATCGATTTTCCTAAAGTATTTTCTTCGAAATATTATGTTTTCGAGTTCCTTATTAAAGTTTGTAGAAAATACGCATGCGGACATAGAGTAAAGTTACATTTACGTAAATATTACGTCACACAGTGTATCCACATATGCGCAAGATTCGACCTACGACATATGACCCGCTAGTGATGCAAGGATAATTTTATTTTATCGATATTTCTCGTTGATGGCACGCATTTTCACGTAACTTTTATTGTGTCTTATTAATGTTAATTTTGGATTTAATTAAAGGTTGATTAATGATGTGTGAAATGCAATAAAAGGTACATTAGTAGTAGCAGAAAAATAGTACATTAGGCATAATTTACTGTAACTTTTTGTTGATTAGAACTTACAGAGATCCTTCTTATTACTTAAATTGCTTATATTATGAAACCATTGACATAGTAATTGGACTGATGCCAATATATTTTGACGATTGGTAAATCTTAATGTTATCAATATAATTATAGTAACTTTGTGTGACTTACGGACCCTATTACTTCACTTAAAATAGTATTAATTCGCCACCATATTATAGGTACGTTGTAGTGTAGGTACAAATGTCATGATCACGTCACACAATGATTATAGTGTGATGTTATCATTACATTAATCACACTACTACTCATTGGAAGATCAGCGCAGACAGTATTTTTCTGTCTGGCAACATTGCTGAAATAAACCTTTTCGGCGCAACCACAACAAAAACACGACAGTGTTTTTGTTTTTATTTATTAAGATGTATTATCCTGGTGATTGTCGCCAAATAAATATATTTTCTTTCTTTCTTTTTTTCACAAATATTATAAAGGCGAAAGTTTGTATGTGTGTGTGTGTGTTTGTTACTCCTTCACGCTGAAACTGCTGAAGTAATTTGTATGAAATTTGGCCCAATGGGTACAGTTTTGTATACCGAAAAGTTTCCTATATGCTATTTTAGAACATTAAAATAGCATATGGGAAACTTTTTATACCAAGAATGTCTCCTAGGGATATATATTTTTTTTAAATTTCAACCGAGCTAAACCGCTGACAGCTGCTAATAATATTATAAAAGTGAAAATTTATATTATGTATGTGTGTCTTGGAATAACATAAAGGTAACTTATATCCCAGGACTTTGAAACTATAAAAAAGGAGTGATAATTTCTTACTTTCACGTGGGCAAAGCCAATTGTAGAAGCTTGTTTACTCCAAATTCAAATCCCCTTCCAAATTTTTAGCACTAAACTGTCGATACTTATGTAGACATCGACAAACAAAATTAACGGAAAACCCAACACTACCACGCATTATTGCGTGGAGATAGATTTGGTACCGCTTGCCCCATAGTGTTGTAACTGCACTTATAGCCTGATGGGATTTTTATAACGAAACAAACAGATACGAATCTGTTTTACATAGATAATGGAAACTATTAGAAACCACCATCCTACTCCATTGAAAACAATAACATTCGGTGTACCTTATTCAAATTAGTGAAGACGAAAACAGAATTAATTTTGTTTGTATAATAAGTACACTCTATTGTTTATGTATTAACACAGACATAGCTAGTATGTCGAAGTATCAATGTATTAGTCCCACAATTAGTAGTAGTACTAATGATAAGTCTGCTGGCTCCGATAGTTTAAACTGACTAAGAAGACAACAGAAGGTACCATTGGCAATTTAGCACAACTTTACAATAAAGTACCTTCTAGCATACAAACTAAAGGGGCTAAGCAGAAGTCATTTACTTTGTTCCTTCAGAACATTCAGGGTTTTTCTTCAAAACAATTAGAAATTGAATTATTTTTAGAAAAAACAATGTTTGATATTATTTGTATTACTGAGCATTGGTTAAAGGATTTTGAAATGTTAATTAATAATGATAATTATAATGTGGGCAGTTGTTTTAACAGAAAATCAATGTTACGTGGGGGTTCACTCATACTAATTAAAAAATGTATTAAATTTAAAACCCGTAAAGACATAGCTGCACTGTCCATTGAACATACCATTGAACTGTCTTGTGTTGAGCTGGATAGGCATGTCATAGTGTGCGTTTACAGGCCCCCTAATTATCAAAACTACTCTGTTTTTGAGTCAGTCATGGAAGATGTTATGGCAAAACTTGCAACTGGTAACAAACTAGTAGTTATCTGTGGAGATTTTAACATTAATATTTTAGAAAATAATTCAGATAGCAATAGATTTTTAAATCTTTTCAAATCATTTAATTTATCAAATGTGTTCATAGAACCAACTCGAACTACCACTACTTCTGCTACATGTATTGATAATGTTTTTTGTTGCTGTGACTATTTAGAAAAGGCCATTGTAGATTATCTGCCTTCTGATCATAGCGGCCTGTTGGTAACTTTTGAATCCATTATACCAATACAACAAGTGCAAATACAATCCAGACCAATAACATCCGGTAAACTGAATAAATTTAACAACACTTTAATTAACAAGTTAGGTGATTGGAACCTTGCAGTGAACAATGGTAATATTTTGTATAACGATTTTTTTTCAATAGTCCAAACCGAATTTAATAAGACTTTTGAGAAGAAAACTAAAAGTATCTGCCCTAAGTTTAGATTTAGTGACTGGGCGACTAAAGGAATCAGGATAAGTAGGGAAAGACTTTTCGAGCTGTATGGTCTTAAGCCTATTATTAACACTGAAACTTTTAATAAGTATGTTGCTACCTATTCAAAAATGTTTAAAAATACTTGTAAGGCAGCTAAGGCCTTATATATTAGCAACAAGGTTAAAACAGCAGATAATAAAATAAAAACGGTTTGGAAAATCATAAATAATGAAACCAACAGGAACAAAATACATAATAATGATTACATATTAGAGACTCATCATGGTCTTATTAGCGATAGCAAAGTAGTTGCGGAAGAATTTGTAAATTTCTTTACCAGTGTACCAATAAAAACTACTGAAGCCCTAAATTCATCACCATCTCATGCTTTTGGTTTATTACAGGCTAATGTTGCAGCCTGCCCCACTGAATTTAACTTTAAGCATATAAACCCCATAACAGTAATAAAAGCATTTAAACAAATCAAGGTTAAATTAACTGAAGATCTTTGGGGTATGTCTATCAAAGTTTGTACCTCAATTATTGAGACTATAGCGCCATACTTAGCTTTAATATTTAATTTGTGTATAGATCAAGGTGTCTTTCCGGATCTAATGAAATATAGTAAAGTTATACCACTTTTTAAATCCGGGGACAGTAAAGACTCTAATAATTATAGGCCAGTGTCCGTGTTGCCAGTTTTTAGCAAAATATTTGAAAAGGTGATGTTGGATCAAATGCTTAATCATTTTAACACAAATAACATCTTACACGATAAACAGTATGGTTTCACCAAAGGACGTTGTACAACTGACGCTGGTGTCTCCTTACTAAAACACATTTTTAATGCGTGGGAAGAGGCACAAGATGCTATAGGCATCTTCTGCGACCTGTCTAAGGCGTTTGATTGTGTAGTTCATGAAACATTACTCCTGAAACTTGAGCATTACGGACTAGGCAAAACAGCGTTAAACTTATTAAAATCTTATTTGAATGATAGACAGCAATTAGTTCAGATAAACGGTGTCAATTCGTCGGGGTTAAATGTTAAAATGGGAGTACCCCAAGGTTCGATTTTAGGTCCTTTTTTATTTTTAGTTTACATTAATGATTTACCCCATTTGTTGCAAAATAAACTTAATATGGTGTTGTTTGCCGACGACACTTCTTTGATTTTTAAGGTAAATAGAAGGACTAATAATCTTGACGACGAAAATAACGCCCTACTGCAGGTCCAAAACTGGTTCACTGCTAATAATCTAGTTTTAAATGGGAAGAAAACTAAATGCATAAGATTTTCCTTACCGAATGTCAAAAGTAGTGAATGTGACATAGTATTGAACAACGAAACACTAGAATTCGTCGATAAAACGGTTTTCCTGGGGATAACGCTTGACTCAAGGCTACAGTGGGGTCCTCATTTAACATCTCTTGCAGGACGGCTTAGCTCAGCTGCATATGCTGTTAGAAAAATCCGCCAATTTACGGATGTTGATACCGCTAGACTAGTCTATTTTAGTTATTTTCATAGTATCATGTCATACGGTATCTTACTATGGGGACGGGCTGCAGACATCCACTCTATTTTTATATTACAGAAAAGAGCCATCAGAGCCATATACAATCTCCGCCGGTGCGATTCTCTAAGGGAACTGTTTAAAGATATTAACATCATGACGGTACCTTGTCAATATATCTATGAAAACATCATGTACGTTAGAAAGAATCTTCACCTTTTTAGTAAAAGAGGCGATAGGCATAATTATGTTACAAGGAATAGGGACCTTTTAGTTCAACCAGGTTTCAGACTGGCTAAAGTAGCGTCTTCTTTCATGGGGTACTGTTTAGAATGTTACAATAAAATACCTCCTCCCATATTAGAACTCAATGAAACAAAATTTAAATCTTGTATTAAACGCACACTATGTACACGGGCATATTATGGCTTGGATGATTATATTCAAGATAAAAATGCTTGGGTTAATGCTGGTCCAGCTCCACTACCAGCAGGGCGTACAAATTGATTGGAAAATACTTTTTTATCTTTTTATTTAATATTAAATTATTATTGTATAATGTAGAAGCATTTATTTTCAAAGTTTGTAAATGTGAGTACCATGGAGCAATTTACGGTTTTTGGATATTGGACTTGTTTGACATAAATGAGCATGGTGGTTGAGAGTTTGTCATGCTCACTCAAATGTCTCACTGATGGTGGCGCGTGTGTTGGATCATTCGGTTCCCTTCAAAATGGTTGAGCTGAGTGGTGCTGATATGCGCGTCATGTCCGTGAACGGGCGCTGTCAGTTGAGACTGGTCATCTCTTAGCTGCCAGTGGTTTATTTTAATATCTTTATTTAGAATGCCTTTTTTTTTTTGTCTTCACTTTATTTTATTGACATTGTTCTCACATAATAGCAGCGACAAGAAACATGTAACAGAGATATTTGTTATACATAAAATGATTGAAAAGAGTGTCCATGGAGTTTCTTGCACATTCTTCTCCATAGAGATCTACGCTTTGGAATGTGCAATTAGCATCATTTTTTTTCTGACAGACTGACACCTTGACCTTTCAAAAGTGCCTGTAAATGGTTTATTTGAAATAAATGCTTTTGAGTTTGAGTTTGAGTTTGTTTCGAGTTATAAACGACTAGCTGCAGCCAGCGGATATGCTTGCGAAAACATAGAAAATTTTCCGGTATTGGAACATATTCCTGGGACAAAAAGTATTCTGTTATATTCCAGGATATGTTCTACTCATGTATCTCGGCGAGCATTGGGTAGCTCGTTGCCCGACCGTCTGGTAACTGTCCGGGCCGAGCCCAAGTCGTCAACGGCGCGTACTGTTCCCGCGAGCCTCAAGGAGTTGACAGCAAACTGCCAGCAGGCCCAGCTGGGTCGAAGCCTACTCTGGGGCCATGGGTGAATGTGAAAGTGAACACCAGGGTCCTGGTACGAAGGCAACGAAGGAACGGGGTGGGTTTTTAGTCAGTAAAAGTCTGACACTATCTCCCGCTCCGCCCAAGAGCGGGAAATGTCATTGGATGATTTTTACCTACTGAAAAAGAAAGTTCGAGCGTGAAGAAGTAGCAAACATACTCACAAACTTGGGCTTGCGGACGGCGAGCAATGGGTAGCTCACCGAGTCCGAGTCATCGACGGCGCGTATTGTTTCATGCGCGCATCAAGGAGATGGCAGAAAAACCGTAGAAGCCCTACGGTTTTTCACTTCTGAAAGAAAAACCTGGGAACCTGATGACCAGCGATGCTGTAATCAACGATGGAGCACGTATACCTAAAAGTAACCGATTCAAACTTGATTTAAAGACCTCCAGGTGGTTAGATCAGAATCTACAAAAAACCCACTACCGTTATACTACTGCTTTGTAAACCTAATAATATTACCTATTTATTTTAACCGTAAGTTGTTCTGAAGTGTTTTATTTTTATTTGAATTTTTTGATTTACATAAATATTATATACATTATGGGTTTAATCTAGAATTACAGGTACAAAATTGCATTCTACCTGAACTAGGTATAAACCTGTATCTCAGGTATTACTTTATTTAGTATTACCAGTAAGTTTGAATCGAGTCGGAAAAATAACATATACGAGTATTTATAGGTCTGCCATTTCTTTTACATAGGGGTCAATCGCTATTAAAACGCTCAACCATTTAAAAAAAAATAAAAAAATTTAACCTTTTCAAATTGAGAACAGCTCTACTCAACCATCAAAAAAAACATTTCTGAAACAAGTGAAAAGCGTAAAAATATTAAATTTACCCTTTTTGTCTACAGAAATAATGAAATTCCGGTCCGAGGCCAAATGGAAGTGAGCCCGTTGTACACACAAAAGGAATTTGAGGTAAAATTATGTACATTTTATAATATAATACAGGTAATACAGGTATAATACCGGTGTACTTGTAAATGAGGTGAAATGTGTGATCTAATTTAAAAAGAGTCGCGTTTGTAATCTGTATACATCGACCTATACATATATATCGATGTCTGTACAGGTAATGTTATAAGAAGCTGTCTCTCCTGCTTATTTCCTTGATTAATTATTGTGTCCATAAATTATGAATATCGTCATTTTCCTCTCTAAAACAATAAGAGGTCTTTTTTTAGGTGAGCAAATCATCTTATGACATTTCCCGCCCTTGGGTGGCGCGGGAGGGTGTTTCAGACTTTTCCTGACTTCCCACTCGTTGGCGATACCAGGGCTGAATCGTTTTTACAGAAGCAGACTCTTGGCCCCAGTAGGCCATCTCCCGGGGACGGGATGGGGCGAAACTCCGCTGCCGCGACAAGTTGCGGCATGGCGGACAGAGCTCCGGCGGGATCTCATGGTGAAATGGCGAGAGCGACTGTCGCAACCCCGTGCTGGGCACGCCACGGTCGAGGCGGTAACGCCCCTCTTTGAGGCGTGGCTGGAAAGGCCTCACGGCGTCGTCACCTTCCATTTGGCGTAGGTAATAACCGAACACGGCAAGTTTGGGACATAGCTGTACAAGATTCGTGCGGAGGCGACGCCCGGGTATCGCCACTGTGCGGACCGCCCGGAAAACACGGTGGAGCACACAGTCGAGGTGTGCCCCGCTTGGGAAGAGCATCGCCGTGTTCTCGTGGGGGCGGTCGGCGGCGATCTCTCGCGCCGGGCCTTGGTACAGGCCATGGTCCGGAGCGAGGAGGATTGGCAAGCGGTCGCCTCCTTCTGCTAAGCAGTAATGCTAGCAAAGGAGGACGCCGACCGTAGCAGGCAACGGCGCTCACGCCGCAGCGGCCGCCGTAATTCCGATTCCAATTTCCGACCGGTCCGAGCCCAAGGCGTTTACGGCGAGCACTGTGCCCGCGTGCCTCAAGGAGTTGTCAACAAACTGTAGTAGGGCCGAAGCCTACTGGGGCCAAGGGTTAGGTGAAAATAAACCCCGTGGCCCTAGACAATGAATGGAACAGGGTAGGTTTTTAGTCAGTAAGAGTCTGACACTATCTTCCGCCCCACCCAAGGGCGGGATTTGTCATTTGATGATTTTACCTACCATAATAGTCTTCCATGAAATGATGATGATGATAATTTAAAACCATTATTATAGTGTGATTGATTCTTAGTCACATCAATGTACAATCAAAAGGGATTTTTACGTAGTGCTTTAGCGTCTGTACAGTGTTCTGGAGTTACCTTAGGGCACGATGCTTACAGCTAGTTAGTGGGTTTTTGCTTTATTTATCTAAAACAAGAACCAAACTATGTGGAGACTTTTGGAAGAGACCTCTTTCCAGCAGCAAATGATTACGATGATGAATAAAAACCGTTACACTTTTGAAATTTTATTTAGAATGTTTATACTAATAGTTGATCTACGTGTAATGTTGTCACAGGTGGATGAAGAGGGCGGTGATGAATGGGAGGTGAGCAGGTCTCGTGTACACCTGGGATCCCTGATCGGTAGTGGAGCTTTCGGCAGGGTCCATGCGGCTCAATTGGACATGCCAGGCGGAGAGACCATTACGGTGGCAGCTAAGATGCTTACAGGTAAATGATAGCTACATAGAATTCAAGCAAAATGGGCTCATGGTTGACGATTCGGTTGGAGTAGAGGTTGAACGATTAGCTGCTTCGTTGGTTCGTTGCCTTCACGGTTCAAATATTTTTATAGGCTATAGATATTGTTCTGGGTCTGGGTATCTTGTGTATGTGAGTTTATATGTACACGAGTATATTTAGAATCTGTCTGAAGCCACTATGAACTATTTCTGCCTCAAAACAGCATTACTTACTGTTTTCCGAAAGGGATATTAGTACCTACTGAATAACTGATGTCATTGAAGGAGTCTCTAGCCGGATTTTCTCAATAGGTAACGTCCATTTAGAACGGTAAACTAGCTTTTGACGTTTTATAAGTGCCCAAGTAAATAAAAATGTATTCAATTTGAAACATGGCTATTTAAAATGTAAACTAAGTACCTAGATAGGTATATCCTACATGTCCTAGGACGATAATGCAGTCGTTAATATAAAGTTAGCGTTAAAGGTTCTATCGGTATCATGTTAACAACTCATTACTCATCAAAACAACCGAGCGAAACCCGGAACACGGGTCTAGTATTTTTATGTAATTCTTTTAAAAAATTAAATTAAAATTAAATTTAAGATTTTGTACATAGATTCTTCAATGTACAAAATTTTATAACTGTATCATGAAAAATCGCAAAGTTATAAGCTTGTTATGTTACCCGGTTGTCCACACGAAAACATGGTCACCGGGCCATCCGGGCGACTGAGGGGTTGTTTTGCTCCCGCGCCCAGCTGTGCGCTGGTGTCCAATGCCTGGTATGACCTGCCGTGACCTATATTGAAACTAGCCTCGGCGGTGTCGTACTTGTGACCTTTTTTAAATAATAAAAGGGAAAAATAGAACATGGTGTAAAAATCATTGGAATAATCGATTCAATTACCTACTGATTATGAACAAACTAATATTCAGGTTTCCCATAAACTAAAAATAAAGTTGTATAGTATACTAACTGTCATTTAAATAATATTTGAAATGGGTTTCGTTTTAAAACTGTGCAAAATACTTTAGTTACCATTAAGTACGGTACGACCGACGGATCTTGGCGCGTCCGAAGTGAGGCTCTGCGAATTTTAGCGCTCAAAATAAGCGCGCCAAATAAATGATTTATAAAAATAAATGCCAATAACAGTTGTTTTCAGCAATAACAACTGCTATTGGCATTTATTTTTTCAAACCATTTATTTTTTTACGAGTGCACAAGCGCTAAAGTTCGCAAAGCCTAACTTCAGACGCGCCAAGATCCGCCGACCGTACTCCATCCGTACGACGAACATCTACCATTTATACATCCTACAATATTAGCCAACTAATACACATTAAAGAAACAATTTTACAAGCCACTAGTAGCGCCATCTGTCATTTATAGTGTAAACTACCGGCACTACTAAAAGTAAACACCGTGGTAAGGTGTGTCAAGTGCTCGCAATAAACTTCAATAATGTTCACTTTGTAAATAGCATAATGTTTCGTATCAAGTGAAATTGTGAAATATTTCCTAAGAAAATGTAGTAAAGTGACTTATGTACTTATTTCATACTTGAACATAATAGATAGTAGCGACAAGAAATAATTATGAAGATCTTTGTAACATGATTTAAGAGTGTCCATGAAGTTTCTTGTTCTTCTTCATAGAGCTCTACGATTTGGGATGTGCAATTTACTTTAACTTTTTTGACTTACCGACACTATGACCTGAATCTTTGGGATGGGTTTGCCAAATATTAGCATGTGCACTAGAGTCGATTGGAATTCGTGCTAAGAAGGTCATCGGTAATGATGCACTTGTTGAGTCGAAACTCCAAAGTCTTGAGTATTGCCGCCGAGTCGCTAACCTGACGGTTTTTTTTTTATTATTAGGGCACACCAACAACTTGTTTACAAATTAATCAAGATCATTACGTATTCATACGATGTTCCGTATAAACAAATAATTTAAAAGCATGCACACCATTCACAGTGGTTCTTTAAAATTACAAAATCTTACATTGTGTATAAATAAATACTAAGCTAAGAGAGGACAAAGTCAAAAATTAAAATAATTCAAAAGTCAATTATAAATAAAAAATTAAAAATTAATATGTTAGATGAAACAACAAATCAAATAAATGACAAATTAAAACAATTATTTGTATTGTATCACAAATTAAGTCTTTTAAGTAATATTGTAATTATACTAGGAATACAATAGAAAGATTGGGCCCCTACGGTTGGGCCCTTACGGTCTCGAAGGAATGCATTGTATTGAAATATTAATTTCAAATAGAATATTAGTAAAAAAAACAAGTGTCATTTGAAATCAGGGTGAGTAAAACTACGGATCAAACAGATTGACTTTTAACTTTAACTGAGCCAAGGAGTCAAAAAAGATGTCAATATCCTCGTTTTTACAGCAGACTTCGTAAGTGGTCACGAACCTATTAAAGGAGCAAATCACCCGATAGCAGTCAAGTGCAAACCTATCAACAACATAAAAAAAAAAACAAAGATAAGTACAGTACGTTCGACGGTTCTTGGCGCGCCTGAAGTTAGGCTCTGCGAACTTTAGCGCTCAAAATAAGCGCGTCAAATAAATGATTTATAAAAATAAATGCCAATAAAGGCTGTTAATAGCAATAACAACTGCTATTGGCATTTATTTTTTTAAACCATTTATTTTTTTACGAGTGCACAAGCGCTAAAGTTCGCAGAGCCTAACTTCAGGCGCGCCAAGAACCGTCGAACGTACTGTAGAAGTAGTAAGTAAAAAGTAAGTAGAAGTTCTCGCACCAAGAACTTCTACTTACAAAAGTACTGTGTGTGCTCTCACGGTCTGACTTCCGCCTGACCACCGCTATTAGGTAAGTTAATTTTTCTTGCACTCGAAACAAAAACTGCAAAGGGTTTCAAGCGAATATTTTTTTAAGTGATCATGCAGAAATGACCGCGATGGTACGCCAAAGTTGATTTGTTGAAGCAGTTCAGAACTGCATGTGATACTATTTGTGATTTTGAATAAGAAAATCAGATATGTTAGGGTTCTACCATATTGTAAGAGAGACAATCTGAAATGACCCAAACGCTGCGTGTAGCCGGTTCTGTAGGGACTACTATGATCTCTATAACGCAGGTACCGCGTAAAATTCATGTGTAGTCATAACCGCCGTCGCTTCACTATCCTCAAGCAAAATGTTTAGCTAATTTTGCATGCTCAATTATGATTATATAAAAGCGTCTAGGAAATGAAAGTCGGCACTCCATAGTGCTCAAGGTGCACTCTTGAACTGCTTGTTCCAAGTTATTTCTTAGATAATAATGTAAAACCTGTGTTATTTTACTAAAATTGCTTGCAAGCGATCTTCTACAGGCTAGCAAAGTTAATCATTAAGTTATCAATCGGACCACAAGAATGGCGTTGCGCCATCGGTAAATGGAGGACATCCCACCCATACGTACCAAGCATTTTGGGAGCTAAGGCGTGGAATTCCCTACCGGATTCTGTGTTTCTTGAACCAGGGGTCTTTAAGTCAAGAGTGAATAGGTTACTTTTAGGCAAGCGTGCTCCACCGTCGGCCACATCATCACTTACCATCAGGTGAGATAATGGTCAAACGCGAGACTATCCACAATAAAAAAAAACCTACAATCGTTTACGCTATTGGAAAACTAATCAAATGTATGTGTCTAGGAATGACATATCCCAAAAAAAATCGTGACCAAGTTCACGTCGTTTAAAATGACAGAATGAAATGTAATCTTGTAGTTTATGGTGTAAATGGTACTTACGAAGAGGCGTTACCGATTGTAGAAAGAGATTCGACACGAAACAGTCGTAACATGGCTAGGACTGCTGCTCTTGAAACGTTTTGCCCGTATTTTCTTTGGAAAAGGTATAAATATAGTCGGTTTCCTGATGACTCCAACCTGGGGGATCTTTAAGTAAGGATTGAACAGGTTATTTTTTGGCAAGTGTGCTCCATCGTCGACCACATAATCGCTTACCGTCAAGTGGTCAAACACGAGCCTATCAGAAATAAATTCCTTATTGTTATGAAGTCTTTTTCCCAATAGCAAATATACAAATGAAAGTGATATACTTAGCCCCCATATCGACACACGCGAGACTGCAAAGAAAATCAATCAAACGCTTAAGCTATTAAAAGCCACTTAATTTTCTGTAAATATGCATTATAGCTTACTGGATGACGAAAATTTCTGCGTTCTGGTCTTATCCAGAGGTTCTCAAATAGGGGCCTGAAAATGCGGTGAAATGGTTCCAGTAAAGGATGGTACGGCAGTGTTTGCTTCGCGCTCGACTTGGCGGGAGCACTACCGTGCCCCCTAATTAAGCACACTTACTTCCACACTGACTTAATAAAGAAAATGCACTTAATTTTTGAGCTTAATACAATACCTGGGTACTTATTACGTTTTAATTTAATTTAATTTAATCATTTGAATCAGAACATATTACCCATTTTTGTAGAGGACCCGCAGGGCACTGAAAGCCCTCTGCGTATAGCGGACCCACAAGCTGCAGGTGTACAGAGTCTGGCAGTACACCTTAAACAGAGTGATTTTAACATTTTTTGTGCACCTTGCAAACCTGCGCGCCAGCATATTGCATCGCACTGCCAATGCCGTACGTTCCCTCTCAACATCCAAATCGTCAGAGAGATCCTCAGTGACCCAATGCCCCAGGTACTTGAACTTGGTGACTCTGCTTACCGGGATTCCTCCAAGTGTAACCGGTGGAATAATAGTGGGAGTTTTATTGCCTGCCTTAAACACAAGCACTCTTTTTGGAGTTGTACCTGAGGTCATGTGACACTGCGTACCTCTCACAAATGCCTAAGAGTATGTTGAGGGCTTTAACAGATGGGCTCAGGAGGACCATATCGTCGGCGTAACTAATGTTGTTCATACAAGAACCATCTACTGAGCAGCCGACATCAGCCCTGCTGAGCTCAACTATCAGTCCATTCACGTACAGATTGAAGAGCCGTGGTGACGTCAGGCCACCCTGTCTCACCCCACACTCCAACCTCTACGATCTGGAAAATGAGCCCGCCCACTTCACATTATTAGGTTGGTTGTCATACCAATATTTCAATATGGTGATCATGTCCCTGGGTGTACTGGTTTCTTCCTGAAGCTTAGCCCACAGCACATTATAAGAAACCAGGTCAAATGCCCTCGACAGGTCCTAAAACAGCCGTAAATAGGCGTTTTCCTTGTCACATAGTACTGGATAGTATGCTTGAATCGCAGTATCGCAGCTTCTGTCGAAAGCCCTGCTCTAAATCCGAACTGGGCATCATGCAGATGTATAATGCTCACTAAGGTGACGATCAAGCAAACCATCCAGCACCTTGGCGATTACTGTGGCCAATGAGATGGGTCTGTAGTTGTTCCTGTCGGAGGCATCACCAGTCTTATTTTTGACAATTGGAATTACTGTGGTCTTCATAAGCTCCTGGGGCAAATATGAATGTCCTAAGCACAAATTGTAGAACATGACCAACACCCTAGGCAAGTGAGCACCCGCATGCTGCAAGTGCTCGATGCCGAGGTCACCGTGCCCTGGAGACTTTCCTCTAGTCATGCTTCTAATAACCTGAGCGACTTCTTTTATTTTAAACCTAATGGATTCTCCATCCTCGACCCCAACCTCCAGCACCTGCCGCACATCTGGTAAGGGAGACTCAACCTTAAAACGTTCCCTAAACAGCTCGGCAATTTGCTGGGGCTCATTTCTACTCTCAACACAAGTAGGCACACACAAACCAGCTTCCTGTTTCCTGGTGTGCTTCCAAAAACGCTTGAAGTCCTTGTCCTTATGGTGAGTGGCTAACGTTATCTTGACACCACTTGAGCTTAGGCTTAAAGCGCCTTCTGGTTTCCTTCATTGTGTCATAAATATCACCAGACTTGGGTTTACCAAATAGCAACAAGGTTTGAAAGCTGCTTCGTGCTTCCAGGTGAGCATTTTGTACATGTCTGTTCCACCCAGTAACATGTTTTCGCTTCTTATGCTTTCTCAGTTTATTGCTACTATGCGCAGCTTCCATTAATGCACCAACTATACTGTTATATATCCTATCAATAATTATATAATGACTCTTATTACTACAAAACTTATCAGCACACTGACCAAGTTCCATAGGAAAATCAATATCTCTTAGGTTGTTATTACAAAGTTCCCTATATAACCTGATCTGCTGAAAGTCTCTCTCACCCCATCTTACTTTATTAGATAAATTGTCATTACAATATATTTTACCCGTCAAAATTCCTAAATTGCAATATACTTCCAGCGAAAAATGATCCGACCAGTACACACATTGCCAAGCTGCCTCTGTGGTCAAACAGTGATCAAGCCATCTTCTACAATTATTGTGACTTTCACTAACAAAGGTGTGCGTATCAGTTGACACTTGACATATTTAACTTCAACACATCCGCATAGAGCCAGCAGCGCTTCCAAGCTGATATAATTAAAAAGAAAATTCGGATATGGATTCTGACGCCATAATTCATCACGCCCATAAGGCTTGGGGCCGATCGGCGGCCGCGATCTCTCTCGCCGGGCCTTGGTTCAGGCCATGGTCCGTAGTGAGGAAGGATGGCAGGCGGTCGCCTCCTTCTGCGAAGCAGTAATGCTAGCAAAGGAGGAGGCCGACCGCATCAGCCAGAGGCAACGGGGCGCTCGCCCCAGCCGCCGCCGGGATTCCGATCCCGATTTCCGGCCACCGTAAGCGCGGGCTTGCGGACGGCGTGCAATGGGTAGCACGCTGTCCGATCGTCCGGTAACCGGCCGGACCGAGCCCAAGTCGTCGACGGCGCGTTCTTTTCCCGCGCGCCTCAAGGAGCTGTCAGCACACCGAAGAGACCCAGCCTGCTAACTGCAGGCAGGCAGGGTCGAAGCCAGCTGGGGTCAAGGGCCGTTTTCTGAGAGGAAGGCTCAGCCCCGGCACTATAGGCAACGAAGGAACGGGGTAGGTTTTTAGTCAGTAAGAGTCTGACACTACTTCCCGCTCCACCTAAGGGCGGGATTTGTCATTGGATGATATTACCTACCATAAAAAAAAAAACGCCCATAAGGCTGCCATAGGCCACACGGCCGCCGTGCAACGCGCCGCGTCTCCGTAAACACTTAGGCCGTGTCTACGGAGACGCGGCGCGTTGGGCATTTCGTCGTACATTGCAGCAGCAGGCCGCGACATTGCTCGCGCAAACACAAACCTAAGGCAATGTACGACGGACCCCCCGAAAAGGCGCGAAACGCGCCTTGTCTCCGTAATCGAGCACTTACGGAGACGCAGCGCGTTGCGTGGCGAGTTGGACGTTTCGTCGTACATTGCAGCAGCGGGCCGCGTCATCGTTCGCGCAAACACAAACATGTGGCAATGTACGACGGACCGCCCGACGCGCCGCGCAACGCGCCGCGTCTCCGTAATCAAACACTTAGACAATGCGACATCGTTGTTAAAAGTTATTTGATACACGTCGTTACCTATTCCATCATTTTTTTTTCTTTGGTTCATGGTTAGTATTCTGATAACTAATAATTAGATAACAATTTTTTTTTTTCATGCATAATATTTCCTATTGTGATCAAATTAATTCGTTACTTTAGAAAGTTCCCGTGTTCGCAGAGAAGAGCGGCGCAATAATGCGAAAACTATGCAACGCATACAACACGAACAGTTTCTTAGAAATCGCGTAGGCACTTCAGTCGTATTATCGCTTCTCTACTACCTCTTGAAGTGATGTCTTGGTTAACAGATAGGTACAGGTGGTTTAGGGGCCAAAAGTGCAGTTGCAGTCCACTAATGCTTAAAGAGTCTAAAATTTCTTTGTAGAACAGAGTCAATGGGTCATAACGGGTTTAATTTGTAGCATCACTACATAGTATAAAACAAAGTCGCTTCTCGCTGTCTATCCCTATTTATGCTTAGAACTTTAAAACTACCCAACGAATTTTGATGCAGTTTTTTTATAGATAGAGTGATTCAAGAGGAAGGTAAGGTAAGTGGTACTTATGCATGCAAAATATACTTAATATCACCATTGCACCCGTGCGAAGCTGGGGCGGGTCGCTAGTAGAATCTAAAGTATTAAATAAACTAGTTATGGACAAAAGTATTGAAAACAAACTTTAAACACATAGCATTGGTAGAGTGCAACTGTATTTTTGATCCTTGACTGTACAAGTTACCTATCCTCCTAAACCTACGGTGTTTAGACCTGCTCACTCGCCGAACTACAAAAGTTCCACCTTGGAGTTTGCCAGAGTGGTATGGAGCTAATGGGGCGCAGCCTTCTGGGTGTATAAAGAACAGATCTAATGCGGCATAAAACTGCGCTTTAAAACGGGCATAATAGACATGGACAAAAAGGCAGCCAAGCTCAAATGGGAGAGCAGGACACGTCAGCCGTAAGCACAGGGACTGCCGGGCAAGCGTTACCACGGTGAGTTCCTGCAGAGGGAAAGCGCCGTCAAGGGCGACCTAGAAAGACGTGGCGGAATAATCTAGACACTTACCGCGAGGACTGGTTTGAGACAGTGTGGGAGAAGAATGTTTGGAAGGCCTTGAGGGAGGCCTTTGCTCCAAATCCACAATAAAAATAAATTTAATAATTTTTAACTTTAACAGCTAATAACAAAAACCTTACACCCATAAACCATCGACCGTCTTTGACGACTTTAACCATTATCCACAGAAAACGTAACAGATGAAGAATTACAAGACTTCCTCCGCGAGATAGTGATGCTCAAACACGTCGGTTCACACAAACACGTGATCCGGTTAGTAGCGTGCTGCACCAGACGAGCACCTTTCATCGCCCTGTTGGAACATGCCCCAAGAGGGGACCTGTTGTCACTGCTGCGGGCAGCGAGGGGGAGGCGAAAGGAAAATCAGAACTCCATTGTTACAAGCAGGCTTGATAGCTCGCAAGGAAGGCCATCTGAGGCAGATTGTAAGTATCTTTTTATCATAATTTTTTACTTTTTTATATCTCTCGGATAATCACTGCGAGATTGTTCGAAAGTGATACCGTGGTCCTGGAACGTAAAAGTGAGTTCATGCTGGAGGAGCCAACACGAACAAATCAAGTGCCGAGATAAAATTCGTGTAGTATGGACCGATTCTAGTAAAGCCGAGCACGAATTACCTACACGAATTTGAACTCGGCAACTTATGAGCACAGACAACACAGCAACTTATGGATCTTAGTTAGCAAAAGTCTGACACCCCCTCAGGCCTACTGGGGTCATGGGTTAGTTCCGAAAGGAATGCTCGGCCCCGGCACGATAGGCTACGAAGGAACGGGGTAGGTTTTTAGTCAGTAAGAGTCTGACACTACTTCCCGCTCCGCCCAAGGGCGGGATTTGTCATTGGATGATTATACCTACCATAAAAAAAAAATAAAAAAACACCCCCTCGGGCTCTAACTAAAGTGGGAGAAGCTATTTGGTGATTAAGCACTTAAAAAAATTATGCGTTTTCGGCCTAGTAATTTATTAATCATTATAGTGAATAAGGAATAACTTCCTGAGCCCCTACCACGAGCTCGTAACTCAATCCATTTGATGACATAAACCTTACCTGTTAAAGGGATGAAGCTATACACCGTTAAATTTTGGTCGTTTTAATCGCGCGGAGGGTCCATTCGGTACATGAAACACTATTTGTAAAGAGAAAATTAAAAAATAAAGAACGTTTTTTTTTAAACTCGAATTAATTTACGCGTGTACGAAATGAATTTCTTTGGCCAATGAATTATAGGTAGTCAGTACTGTTAGAACCCGGTCTAGGACACTCTTTTTAAAAAAGGACAAATATATTAGCTGTGAGAACAAATACACTTTATTTAGGGTTTTTACAATAATTAACGCGAGTGCAGCTCACGAGTGCACGGAATGGAGGATGGAAGACGACTGACTGGATGAGTAGGAGGGGAGTGTGAGGAGTTAAGGAGTGATGTGTCAGCACTTTGACGAGACTGCAGCATAAGCTGCTAGGTAAGCCAAAAGGGGTACATTGGATGGGTATAACAGCCCCCCGATTAAGAGGAAACTTACGGGTGAAATGGTAAGTTGACGAGGGAAAGAAGGAAGCTCTAGATTTAGGAACGTTTTCCAGGTTTTCAGGTCATTCGGAGTCGAGGAACAGGTATATCTTCGGGATCGGGAGATGACATTTCTATGGAATTATCTGGTTTGGGTTCACATCTAGAAGTTTTAAATGACTTAAAGTAGCAATACAATTTATATGATATAGCTATAACTATAACTAAACTTATTATAATAGTAACATAAGAATAGAAATTACCGTAAAGGACAATATGAGGTTTCTCAATAACTTCATTGAGATCTGTTTTAATTTGTTCAGTTATTTTATTATAATTTGATAAAAGTGAGTCTAAATTATTAACGTTTTTTAAGTTAACATATGGAACTTTAATATTGTCTTTTAGGTAAGTACTAGGACTACAACAAGTGTCGTTGATTATTTCAAAGTGTAATATTATTGGTTTTGTTTTAATTACAATACTATGTTGAGGTACCAACTTGTAGTCTCTACAATAAGCAATGCAATGTTCTGGTATAGTTAATATTCCAGTACCATGGATAGCGAATTCAGATAAGTCCTGATTATTACATTCTATTGTGAGTTTAGAATTTTGACTTATTATGTATATCCATTGGTTTCTATGTAATTTATGAAAAGTTTCAAAATTACCGTTTACGAATTTAGTATTACAGATACGTGGAACAGAAGTCAGAGCTTTAGAAATAATTTCGCTTTCGCATATGGGGACGGCAGATGTGGAATACACACTAGGCGTTTCACAAATATAATACTGCATATTTATAACTTTACAGGAGCTAAGTGAATTTATTTTACAATAAGATGACTTATCTTTAGTTATGCCTATATATTTCGTGGATGGTATTATCGTTGAATATAGTGTACTGTTTATAGCATTAAGTTCAATAGGGTAAGGTATAGCGTTATATAAATCGAATTCCTTTGTATTTACTAAAGGTATTTGTAACACAAATATTATTTTGTTGTTTGCGTAATAGCTAGATACATCGGATATGTTTTCTAAGATATGAATATTATCTAAGATTAAAGGTACAGGTAATTGCTTAGAACTAGGTAGGAATCTATAATTATCAACAAGATCTGCAAAAAGTTGCTTAGGAGTAATAATAGATGGATATAATATATTAGACTTACTAAACATAATAGCATTAATAATATCTTCTAACTTAAATGATAACGTTAACATAGTACTTTCTAAGATATCTGACAATCCTGATATCTTAGATCTCATCAGTAGCTTGTCTGCTACTAGTGTGATGTTAATTACATCTTGGTTCAGAGTATCAATAGCATGGTTTAAGCTGGCTTCATTTGCACTAATCTGGTCAATTATTTCTTTTAAGGATGATAACGTAGATTTTGTAACTAACATGCTATCTTTCATTAAAGTTGCTAACTTGGTTTGGTCATTTTCTAAGGTTTGGATGGCATCGCCGTATTTTATAGCGTCATCTTCATCCATATTACCAAACAGTTGTTTAATAACGGAACCGATTCCTGCAAACCAAGCTGATCTTTTATTAGATTTAGACATAAGATGAGATATAGAGTCAAAGTCTCTTGCTATATCATAGTAACGAGATGACAATGGTTGAAACAAGTAGTGACATTCACTTTCATAATATGCGTTACTTTGTTTACATAGATATTTCGAAGTTCCTAGAATGTCTCTTATGTTATCTAGATGCGGTTGGATAAAAGATATATCTATAGGAATAATAATATCTAGTGTATCATCAGTAGTTTTTAGGCAACCAATAGGGTCGAAATATATGCCTGCGTTGTCAGATGCTGGCTGGATATATCCTTGACTGTTTGATGCCAGGGATGGATAAATGTAACCAATTCTGGAATGGAAAGTGATTGTAAGTTATTAAACTATGATATTTTATACTCCGTTACTAGTATGTAATTTCATTTCGTCAAAATGGTGTTTGACATGGCGTCTATTTATAAGGAGTGACGCAGTGTTATTTCCGTGTATTTTTACTATTTTGTAAGGGCCTTTCCATATTGGCGAAAGAGCTTTCCGAAGACGTAAATGATTTTTCAAATAGACAAGGTCACCGACCTTGTATTTAATTGGCTTTGTACGAGTGTCGTAATAGCTTTTTGAACTTTCTTTAGATTTTTGTATGTGTTCTATAGCTTTATTTCGACAGTATTTAAGTCTATTTTGGAGTACACGAACATAGTCGGGATAAGTTACGCCTGCAGTTTCTTCGTAGATGGAATCTGGTATGTATGGTTTATTTCCAAATACCAATTCGTAAGGAGAGAAATGAGTGGTTGAATGGGTGGCGGAGTTATAGGCAAGCATAGCTGTGTATACAAAGCGGGGCCAGTTGTTTTGTTCTTTATTTACATACGATTTTAAATATTCTTTTAAGGTTGAATGACTCCTTTCAAGAGCGCCTTGAGTCTGAGGATGATAAGGGGTACTCCACAACTGTTTGATTTTTAACAGTTTGCAGGTTTGTTTAAACAGCTCAGCTGTGAAGTTGGTGATTGGATAGGCGGTTGAAAATTTGGTAAGGTCATCTTGAAGGGTCAGAATATACCTAAACCTATCGTTACCGGCTTCCGGAAGTGGACCTACAATGTCTAACGCTACGCGTTCAAAGGGACGAGTGGAAAGAGACGTAATCTGCATGGGAGCACGATTGATCTTCCTAAGAGCTTTATTAGTTTGACATTGTGGACATTTTTTCACATAATTTTCTATGTCTGATCGCATATTTTTCCAGTAGTACTTATCCTGTATACGTTTTAGCATTCTAGCGGAACCTAAATGACCGGCAATGGGTATGTCATGGTTTTCTTTCATAATTTTAGGGATTTCGCTTAACGATGGATAAATAATAGCATTCTTGTAAATATGTACGTTTATTTCCGAATTGTGGAACAAATATAATATAATATTGTAAACCTTTAGGTATTGGTGATTATCAAAAGGGTTACTAAAGTCTGAGATAGCTATTTCAGCATTATTTTGATCTGCAAGGCTAACTACTAGCTCATTTCTTACGGATTTAAGACTTTTATAGATATCTTCATAAGTACAGGTGTCAAAATGATTGACTTTAGTAAAGAGGAAATAATAAGTTTTATTTTCAAATTCGTATTTGAGGAAGGTGTCTAAGGTTCTTTCTAGTAAAGAAAAATCATTTAAATTAGGAATGTTAGATATAACCTCTTGAACATATGGGACAGATTCGTCCATATCTATAGATGTAGGAATGATAATATGTTTCTTATCTGTTTTAGATAAACTTTCGTTATGTTCTATAATAGTTGCATTAGAATTGAAGTCTTTTGAGGTTGTTCTAAGGAAATCTGAGTAATTACCATCTAGGGTACTAGGGCTACTCGGACTTGAGTTATCAAGTGGAATTGTTGGATTTAAGTGATCAGTAGGTGACGGTGTATTTTGGTTAGTTACGTTATCTAGGTCATCAAGATTACCTAACTCCGGTAAGCTTGTAGGCGGAGCAAGTGGATCTATGAGGTCTTCTAGTTGGACTAAATCGTCTGAATCTATTGTTCTATTAGAACCAGGTGAATTCACGTTTTGCCTTGAAGTGCTAGGCACGGGATCTATGGCATTAACGGCTTTAGTTGGAGGATAACGTGATAATGCATCAGCAGCATTATTCAACTTCCCTTTCTGGTAAACTATTTCATACTCATATTCCTCTAGTTTTAGTCTCCATCTCTGGAGTTTACTACTGGGGTCAGAGTGGTTAAAGAGCCAACGTAAGGGGCGATGGTCTGTAACGATCAGAAATTTTCTACCATACAGATATGGGCGGAATGTTTTACAACCGAAAAGAATCGCAAGTAGTTCCTTTTCCGTTGTGCTGTAGTTACACTCACTTTTATTAAGTGTACGGGAGGCATAGGCGATAGGTTTATCTTTCCCTATATCGCCTTGAGAAAGGATAGCGCTAATTGCATAATTCGATGCGTCACAAGTTAGAATGAATGGTTTGGAAAAGTCAGGATATATCAATAATGGTGCTGTTATAAGTTTATTTTTTAAGATTTCAAAGGCTAATTGATGTTCATTTGTCCATACAAATTCTACATTCTTTTTTAGCAGGTTTGTTAAAGGTTTGGCGATACTAGATAGGTCAGGAATGAACCTACGATAATATGAGACAAATCCAAGGAATGACTTGACGTCCTTGGGACTTCTGGGTACAGGAAAATCCAGTATTGCACTTACTTTTCCAGTATTTGGTTTCACTCCTTTGTCAGTAATGACATGGCCTAGGTATGAAACCTCCTTCCTTAAGAATTCGCACTTGTCAGGTTGTAATTTAAGTTTAAATTGACGTAGTCTACCAAACACATTTGTTAGGTTATTGATGTGAGAGGGAAGGTCATATGAATATATAACAATATCATCGAGATAAACAAAGCATTGTATGCCTTGAAGCCCAGATAGGGCTGAGTTCATTAACCTCTGAAAGGTTGATGGAGCATTTTTGAGTCTAAATGGCATACGTGTGAACTCATAATGCCCTGTTGGGACAGAAAAAGCTGTTTTTGGAGAGTCTTCAGCAGACATGTTAATTTGATGAAATCCGGATGCCAAATCTAATGTGCTGAAATATTTGCTTTTACCTAGTTGGTCTAGTATTTCTGATATATTCGGAATGGGATATGAATCACCAATGGTTACATCATTAAGCTTGCGATAGTCGATTACCACACGCCATTTCTTTTGACCGGACGCGTCGAGTTTTTTTGGCACTACCCAAATTGGTGAAGACCATGGAGACATGGAAGGTTTTATAATACCTTGTCGTAACATTTTCTCGATTTGAGTGTCAACTTCTTTTTTATGACATTCGGGGAATCTATAAGTTTTTACATGGATTGGGTCGTCCGACGTTGTTTTAATCTTATGTTCTATGGCATCGGTTGAGGTTAGCTGATCGTCAGGTAAATGGAAGACATCAGAGAATTGGGAACAGACTGAGTACAATGCTTCAGTTTCCTCTGAATTGAGATGAGATACGCGAAGTTCTTTTAGGACTTCCTCTGTGCGTTCTAAGGTATGGCATTCGTCTGTGGTGCCTATAAATATAGAAGCTTGTAATTGGAATGGTTCTAGGTGTAATTGGAGGTCAGAATTGACCATTACGGGTGCTTCTAGTGTATTCAAAATGGAGATATTGATGCGGTTATTATTTTTTACTTTAACCATACAGTTGGCTATTAACAGGTTCCTGGATATATGTTGATCGATTACTAACCCTTCTCCAATTTCCGGATTGGCAACTGTGCATTCAATTATAACTTCAGTACGTGCTGCTATGGTATATACGGGTTCATTGAAGTACATTTGGAACTTTATGTCTTTCAGGTATAATGTACTTTCTTCGTAATTAATTCGGCCATTCATGGTATTAAATAAATCGTTGCCGACAATGCCATCGTAGGGTATAGTTAGACCATCTATTAAGTTAAATACGTGAGTTAAGTGTTTACAGTTACTGTGGGTTTCATCATGGGTACTTATAGTTATGGGAATTTGTCCTAACGTGCTTAGGGGACTATCGGTGGTTGAGTCGATGCCTTTGATCTTGAACTTGACCGATTTATTAATTATGGGCATATCGTTGATGACTGATGTTTTTATAATGCTTATGGAAGCGCCACTGTCAACTAGGAGTAAAAGTTCTTTAGAAGTCACAGGAGATTTTACTTGTATATAAGGTAAGTATTTGTTTGATATGTTTTGTGTGAATTCGTATATGGTTTTATTAATATTTTCTTTATTTACAGGATTTGGGATGCAGTCTACGGTTTGGGGCTGGCTACCCTGTTGCTTGACGTCATGTGATTTTACGGTAATATTGGAATCTACGATTTGGGGCTGGTTACCCTGTTGCTTGATTCCAAACGATTTTAAGGATTTATTAGAATCTACGATTCGGGGCTGGTTACCCTGCTGTTTGATTCCAAACGATTTTGAGGATTTATTAGAATCTACGATTTGGGACTGATTACCCTGCTGCTTGATTCTAATTTTATTGGTATCGTCTATTATGGTTACCGTTTGTCCCGTGCGACACCTTTTCGGGACATTATTTAGTTTAAATCATCTCCGTCGACAGTATCATGGCCTTCAATTTCGGTTAAGGTGTTAATTTGTGGTTTGAAAGACGTGCTTGGTTGCACATTAGAGTTAGAGGGTTTATTCGCGTTGAATTTTTTATTATTATATTCACGGAGTCTGCAGTTTTCCAAAAGATGTCCTGCTTTTTTGCAATATCGGCAGAACGGGTCTTTTGAAGGTGGTTGACTAGAAGAAGGCTTTTGAATTTGGTTATTATTGTTAAAGTTTCCGGTTTTATTTGATCTAGTGTTAACGTCGTTACCACGCAACGTTTTCGCGACCATATTCTGTTTGTAGGAGTATTGCTGCAACTTTTCTTCCGATAGAGCACAATTGATAGCATCGTTAAGGTTTTTAGGGTCCCTACATCTGACTATATTAGCGATACGAGTGGTGAGGCCCATAGTAAAGGTGTGGAGAGCTAGGTCCTCCATAGCAGCTACCCTGCCGGAGACTTCACTTTTCTTGTGATTAGTGACGGCGATCTCCGTGAGTAGTTGGGACAGACAGGTTTCGACCCTGAGGGAAAACTGGCTGACATTTTCTTGGGCACCCTGCCTACAGTCTTGGAGCTCTGTTAGAAGGTGAGCATAGTGTTTACGCTCCCCGAATTGATTTTGTAGGAATTCTCTGAGTGATGGCCATGTATCGAATTCTTTTATGGAACAGGCTATTTCGGCCCTGCCGTCTAGCTGGCTGATGATATATTTAAATACGATGTCTTGTTGATTAGAGGAAGCTAAGGAAATTGCGTTGTCGCAGTTATTTATGAAGGCATTAAGTTTTTCGCGGCTACCATCGAAAGGTTTGATGAATTTCAGGATTACGTTCAAAGTTAAGCCTTCTCTGGGCTCTTCTTTGACATTCTTGGAACTTTGAGACATGGTTATTTGCTAAAGTAAAATAATACAATTGCAGCAAGCAAACCCTGGAAATAAAATTAGTATGGCTTATAAGTCTAAACGACAAATCTCGTCGAAGTGTTCTTATCGCTATTCACTGGAACTGCGTCGGGTCGTTGTCTAAACAGGATAATTTGTATAGTCTAGGCTTGTTACAATGTTGCGGCTATGAGATAAGCCGTCGAAGGTAAGTTTGATGGAACTTTTGTTTAGGCACTTTAAATTATAGGAATATGTCACTGAACTCACAGTAGCACCAAACATGCGTTCTTCATGTCTATGCTGGAGCTGGAACTGGGCTGGAGTTCTGGATACTGGAACTGGTGATTGACCTTGAGCCAGGTCGGTGCTGGGTCTGGAGTTGAGACGCTACCTGCGTCGCTGCCCCCTGCCACTGACTGCACAGTGGACCGGCTATGAGGTTCACAGGTGTGGTGTATGGGATACACCTGGACGATGCGAGTCGCTTCGTGGAAGTTATGCACTCACTGCACTTCACTGCACTTCACTGACACGATTTTTGGAGGAAACCTAGGACTTTTCAATCCCTTTTCCGCTGCCACCAATGTTAGAACCCGGTCTAGGACACTCTTTTTAAAAAAGGACAAATATATTAGCTGTGAGAACAAATACACTTTATTTAGGGTTTTTACAATAATTAACGCGAGTGCAGCTCACGAGTGCACGGAATGGAGGATGGAAGACGACTGACTGGATGAGTAGGAGGGGAGTGTGAGGAGTTAAGGAGTGATGTGTCAGCACTTTGACGAGACTGCAGCATAAGCTGCTAGGTAAGCCAAAAGGGGTACATTGGATGGGTATAACAGTACGCAACGGCTGACAACTACCTACAAGGTCATTGACTCGTTTACTTAAAGAAATTAATTTCGTAAATGCGTAAATTAATTTGAGTTTGAGAAAAAAGTACTTTATTTTTTAATTTTATCTTTATAAATCGATAGTGTTTCATGTACCGAATCGACCCTCCGCGGGATTAAAACGACCAAAATTTAACGGTGTATAATAGGGTGCATAGCTCTGTCCCTCTTTCTCGCTCGCACGCACGTCATGGTTACTTAATTTGTAAATAAATCAAAGTTAAACTGTCAACCCCAAGAGGATACCGGTGTCCGCACACCTATTGTCTTTCAATTGTATCTCTAATTACGGTATTCAAAAGGTTAAATAACGAGGTGCTCTTAATCTTAGTTAGAAAGTTTATGTAATTTGTTCGATATGTCCATCAAAATTGGTAGCAGGGGACCGTTTTCGGTTAAGGTATACGGTTACGCTACCGGTATTAAAATATGGTACCGCTTTATTTTAAAGGTAGACCGAAACTGGTTAAGATTTGCGGTTACGCTACCGGTATAAAATAACGACAGCGCTATTTTTTTTTAAGTTCCGCTATACCTTTATTTAACCTTTACTCAATCAAAATAATTCCGGTACCGAAATTATTTCTCGTGCAAATACCTACGATAAATGTGACGTTGCCAGCTATCGCGACAAGTGTATTGCGATTGGCACGACGAAAAAGCGCGGGAGTAGGGGTTTCAAAGGATACCTTAATGTTAAAGGTTTAGGTACCGTAAAAAATAACGGTACCTACCGTTATTTTGAGGTATTGAAATAAAAAGGTATGATGTGTTACCGTTAACCCTTATAACCGTTATTTTTTCGGTATGCAGTCCCTGATTGGTAGCGAACATCTATGCTTAAATCGAATAAAAATAATATAATTAATAAAACATAAACATAGACATTAGACAAAAGAACAAATAAAAGCTCAACTCTCGCTGTAAACGCCTGTTTAATTTACGTGAGCAATATTTATTTAAGAAGCCTTTCGACAAATATTTTGTCAGGAGCTTTTATTCAAACGAAATAACTGAAAATGTCGGCATATAATAACTACGTTTTTGTTGAAAATTATTCAGTACGTGAATTATGAATGTCTAATTTCAAATTTGATGTAACGAGGTCGATCTTAAGGTACAATCGTAGAAGTAATATCGAATATTTAGTTAGTTTCTTCGAGTTATCTGGTGAAGACTAGCGTGAATACTAAACTGGAAGTCTTGAGTTCAATCCTAATTGCCAAGGTTCGTACGATGACCCAATGCGTTTTCACCAAGTCATGGCACCTCTTACTTTGACTTTCGGTAAAAATATAAAAAAAAAAAAGAATACCTTATTTTTTTTTAAATTGTTATAATGACATCCTTAATTTTCCCTTAAATACAAAGAACCGTCCTGTCAGTTTGTTTTATTTTAATTCAGTAAGTTTATCAGGTAATTTTTTAGTTTACCTGCGATAATTGAAAGAACAGAGTCTCTTGCTCTTAAGGAATAGGTACTTGTGAAATGAATAAACTATGTATTAGTATTACTCTATCAAGAAGGTCAGGCAAATCATACACATAGGCGTAGCTACCATAGAGCTAGGCGGGGCAGGGCCCAGGGCCCCGAAGCTGGGGGGAGAGTGCCCCCCCCCCCGCGCCACCTCTTATTGAAAATAATTGTAGTGAAAAATTCTCCTTTGAAATCTAAATAAAATAATTTACCACACTACTTTAATCATGTAAAAGCCTGATATTGCTCGTCTCAATACAGAAGAAGTTATTCTTTATTGTAGGTACATACAATTTTAACAAAACAATAAAAGGACAGTGGATGTACATAGGCGAGCTAAACCCAATTTTGGGTTTTCTTACAGCAAACCATATACATAAAAAATGAGAAAGAAACCTCACATTTGAGGATATATAATCATCTTAAAACCAAAAGTATAAGTACTAAATAGATATGTGTACAGCACACTATACATAAACATAATATATATATAAATAAAAAATATTCTATAATTTCCAACGTAAGAAAGGGGCCCCACTTTTTTCTCCAGTGCCGTTAGGGACCCAGCTACGCCACTGGTCATACAATAATATAAATTCTATACGTTTTCATTTCTAGCCGAGTACACAAACCTCAGTGATTCGGACCCTGCTCTCTCAGATGGCGACGGCAAATTGTACGCAGATTGTGATAAGAAAACAGATCATTATGTAGCAGAACCTGCCCTGCAGCTAAACGGCAGTACGATGAGGGAGTATGCCCTGCAAGTCGCGCTTGGGATGAGGCATTTGGAGGAAAGAGGGATCACACACAGGTGAGTTTTTTTACTTGATTTTTACTCAGGGGCGCCGACTTTTAAAAAACCTCATGGGTGTTCATGCTCATTTGATGATTCGAAAAAGTGGCAAAGTGTGAGAAGAGTGCATACTGTCCGACTGACAAATAAATAAATGTCCTTCTTACATACTGTGTACTTGATTAACAATCATGGGCGTCGCCAAGAGGGGCAGGGAGAATTAGGAATTAGAGTATTGAGAAAAAATTTAGTCTTTATTTTTTTATCTGATCTTTCACATTCAAGACGTTTGTTAAACACTTGTAAACTTATCATTTATAAAAACTCGCTTAATTAAAGTAACATTGGAACAAGTAAAACGTGCCGTCAAGGGGGCCACTTTGGTCTTGGTGGTTTTAATGTTTCACTGGCCGGCACGAAGGAAGGTGGGGTCAGGCACTTGCTTTACAGCTTCAAAAGCTCTCGACTGTAACTACCTACAATTCATACTTTTCCCATTCTCTGTACTTCCAATAGCCCCCCCCCCCTGCCCCCTTGATCATCGGCTAGCGACGCCCTTATTACTAATTATGTTTGAAAAATATACAAAACTAGCTTCTGCCGCTAGGCTTCACGCGCGTGAAAGTTGGTTTCTCCATACATACTTCCAACCCCCGTTTTACCCCCTTGGGGTTTTTTTTATGGTAAGTAAAATCATCCAATGACAAATCCCGCCCTTGGGTGGAGCAGGAAATAAGGTCAGACTCTTACTGACTAAAAACCTACCCTGTTCCATTCATTGCCGGGCCCCGGGTGAAATTTTTACATAACCTTTGGCCCCAGTAGGCTTCGGCGCTGCTGGGCCCCTACAGTTTGCTGACGACTCCTCGAGGCGCGCGGGAACAGTGCGCGCCGTAAACGACTTGAGCTCGGACCGGTCCGACGGACAGCGAGCTACCCATTGCCCGACGTCCGCGAGCCCGCGCCTACGGTGGCCGGAAATCGGGATCGGAATAAGCCGCGGCGGCGGCGGGGAGTGCACCGTTGCCTGATGCGGTCGGCCTCCTCCTTTGCTAGCATTACTAATTCGCAGAAGGAGGCGACCGCCTGCCACTACTCCTCGCTCCGGAGCATGGCCTGTACCAAGGCCCGGCGCGAGTGATCGCCGCCGCTGATTGCCACCACAAGGACACGGCAATGCTCTTCCCAAGCGGGGCACATCTCCACTGCATGCTCCGCCGTGTCCTCCACCCCCTTAGGGGTGGAGTTTCATAAAATCCGTTCTTAACGAATTTCTACACCCTATAAGGAACCAACCTGCCAAATTTTAAGTTTGTAGGTGTAGTACATTTTCTGAGACTTCGTGATTAATCAGTGAGTGGTATTTCGCTTTTATTTAAATAGATGATATCATTATATAAATCACTGCACTAAACGGGTCGTCGGGTAATGAAAAAAATGTTCATCCTGAAAAGTCGATTACTGATCTGTTTCTTGATATCTATCCTCAGGGGTTCTCGGCACCCACTGTTTATTTCTCATGGGTGCTCGAGTCCCCTAGCACCCACGGAATCGGCGCCCCTGTTTGTACTTTTTTTCCTATGGATCTTAGACACAACTACCAACTAACCAACGGCGATCAGACCTCTTTTGAGTTCGCTCGTCCCTTTGTATATATTGTTCATATTGTTTAAATATTTTATTAGATACGACATTTGCCAGGTCAGCTAACCTGGCAAACGTAGTTCTGCCATTAATTTATCAAAGAAAAAATGGGAGGAGAGAGTAGGAGGGGAGGGTAAAATATTAGTTTATAATATAATATAATATATAATATTTATTTCTCCAAAAATAAAACTACAATTTACATCAACTTAAAGGCTAATACTTAGACTATATAACATAGGTTTACGTCTAAGTAAAGAGGTAGCTCGAGACCCGTGTTTACATACTATTTCTTGTTTCATAGTTTCATAGTTTCCTTCTCCACTGGAAATGACCAATTGGAACCGTGCGCTAGCTTCTGACGTTTTTTAAGTGCCCATGTAGGCCTATGTGAAATAAATGCTTTTGAGTCTGAGTTTTGATTCTCAGACCAAGGCACACACAAAATTTCATAAGAATCTGTCAAGGCGTTTCGGAAGAGTTTTATCACACTATGACACGAGAATTTTCTTGTGCCTACATTATGTATGTAAATATGTAGTTAAAAAAAAATACTTTATTTTTTTATTTTGTCTTTACAAATCGATAGTGTTTCATGTTCCAAATCGACACTTCACGGGATTAAAACGATCAAAATTTAACGGTGTAAGTATATCAGATATTATAGATAATTATATAAAACATAGCAAGTTAAATAAAAGCTTGGCAATAATATTACACAGAAAACTTTGCTTAATACAATTAAGTTAAAATAATTCAGAACTAACGTTAGGTATATTTTGAGAATGTTATTTAATTTCTGAATTAAGTGAAACTTCGTAATAACAATACCGTATCCCATTTCAGCAAAGTCTCCTATAAATATCAAAGTTCATTAGAAGATGATTAAATGTCATTTGAGAACGGACCCTGGTACAGGCCATGGCTCGAAGCGAGGAGGAGTGGCCTGCCTTGCTTCGGAAACAGTAATGCTATCAAAGGAAGAGGCTGCAGGCGTGAGACAACGGTGCTCACGTCCCAGCCGCTGCTGCCGCCGGGATTCCGATCCCGATTTCCAGTCAACGTAGGCGCGGACTTGCGGACGCAATGGGTAGCTTCTTGTCCGACCGTCCGGAGAGAACCCAAGTCGGCCTCAAGGAGTTGTCAGCAAACCGTAGGGGCCTAGCAGGGTCGAAGACTACTTGGGCCAAGGGTATGCTTCTGAAAGGAAGCCTCGGCCCTGATATGAAAGGCAACGATGGAACGGGGTGGGTTTTTAGTCAGTGAAAGTCTGTCACTAGGTATCTTCCGCTCCGCCCAAGGGCGAGAGATATCAATGGATGATATTTCCCACCAAAAAAAAGGCATTTGAGAAACTGATATCAAATATGGTAGTAGATATTTATTATTATTTATTTATTATATCCTTTACTGTACACCAATTATACATCAAAAAAGGAAACTAAAACACATAAATACAATGGGCGGCCTCGGCGACCCGCGATCTCTTCCAGGCAACTTGTAATGGACAGTACTTGCCTAGACAAGAAATGGGGCTAAACCTAACAGTAATTAGGGAATTTTTCTATAGTGTGTGGGGACACTAAGAGAATCACCATTTTAAAGATTTCAATAATAACCGTTGATTATTATATTATTTAGAGACTGAAAGGTGTGTTTCACTAAATAGTAGGAACGAGATTTCACAATCTCTCCTCTACATCACAAAAAAACCACATCAACCACATGTTGCTATCAAATTATTGAAAGGCCCCAATCCATACGGCTTGACGTAGGAATTCAAAACATCCAACGCGCAGGTCGCTCACGGTACGGAGAAAATTTCGACCTATTCTGAGAACTCCGCCCGTAAACAGCTATTTTCCCGGGGCAACCGACCCCCAGCCATATTTAATTTAAAACGTATACCTCTACAGTTTGCCATTCAGGTTACACATCAAATAATCCTGTTTGATGTTATTCCTTCTCACATTATTGCTTTTATTTGTATTGTTAAATAAAATTCAACAAATTATTTTACTTGACATAGAAATATCAATTAATTGGATAGCTAGCAGTATGAATTCTATTCAACCATTTATGTAATTGGAATTCTATTATCGTGGGATTTGTGAGAACCTTTTGTCGAAGCTATGAATAAATACATTGAAGTGGGATTCCATGGTTTCTATTAATGTTTATTTTCGATCATAGCAATATGAAATAATTCCGTATTCACTGTCGAGAAAATTGGCCGCTAGCTCCTGACAATAATGTTATAGCAATATACTTTAGCTCGATTTGTAATTTTTTGTTTTCTGCAGGCGTTTCGAATTTGTTCTTTTTCGACATTCATCAGTGTCGAAAAAAAGTAAAAATAAATCATAGTCAATTTATAGTAATCCTCCTTGATTATCATAGAGCCAATTCACGCATGTAATCCTCTATGATTATCTAAACATTGAGTTAATTCACACACTTTTATGGAACGATCGCCTTCGCATCGCAATCTTAAATCGACAAAACCAACTCTAATTTCTTGATATTTTGATTGAGAAGTTTTGACATTGATTGTTACTGAGATGATATTGTGTTTTGAATTAGAACATTTTAAGGTAACTGATTTTTACCATACTATTTTTTTTTTTATTATTGATAGGTTCGCGCTTGACCGCTATCTCACCTGATTGAAAGCGACGACACGGTCGACGATGGAGCGCGCTTACCTATAAGAAACCTATTCACTCTTGACTTAAAGATTCCCGGGTTGTAGCCATCAGGAAACACAGACTCCGGCAGGGAATTCCACTCCTTAGCTATACGTATAATGAAAGTGTTTCCAAAACGCTTTGTGCGTATAGGTGGGATGTCCACCATGTACCGGTATGGGTAGCTCGCTGTCCGTCCGTCCGGTAACAGACCGGTCCGAGCTCAGGTCGTCTACGGCGCGCACCGTTCCCGCGCGCCTCAAGGAGTTGTCAGCAAACTGTAGGGGTCCAGCAGGGCCGAAGCCTACTGGGGCCAAAGGTTATGTGAGACTGTCACCACGGGCCCCGGGATAAAGGCAAGGAATGGAAAGGTAGGTTTTTAGTCAGTAAAAGTCTGACACTATTTCCCGCCCCACCCAAGGGCGGGATTTGTCATTGGATGATTTTACCTACCCAAAAAAAAAAAAAAAACATGTACCGGTGGCGCAACGCCGTACGTCTGGTAGTCCAATGATGGAACGGGCTAGGCTGAATGAGGCTATGCAATTCCGACGCACACTACCCGAAATGTAACCGGTAGAAAACCGACAGGCTAGCAACTCGGCGTCGATGCTCAAGACTTTGAAGCCTCGACTCGACGAAACGTGTAATTTAGAATAGAAATATACACCGTTATATTTTAGTCGTTTTAATCCCGTGGAGGGTCGATTCGGTACATGAAACCCTATCGATTTGTAAAGATAAAAATTAAAAATAAAGTACTTTTTTTTAAACTCGAATTAATTTACGATCCTCCACGGCATTAAAATGACCAAAATTTAACGGTGTATATTTCATAAATCATTGACATATTTTGTCCTTCTGGAGTTGCGTCGTCGTACGGCTTGTGCATTTGATCAGTATCAAGATATCTATTTTATTTAATACAATAACTTTATTTTATATTGCAATCCGGATATAACACATTTTAAGGTTAGCGTTCTTGGAAAGCTTTGCTAAGGTAGTCAACTCTATAACAAAATTCTTAGCTACATTTTACCGAGATTGCGTCTGTTTCATTGATTCCATATATTGTCCAGTTGTTTACATTCGCTGTACAAGTACTGTGTAAATATACTGTGGAAGTCCAAATTCCAGTCCTTATGGAGGCAATCAGCGGCGCCGACATCTAGCGTCCAGCAGGTCCGGTAAACTAGGATAGTCCGGAGCGTGAGAGATAGATAAGCGGTACGGCTCACATTACTGTTTCACAGAAGGAGGTGTCCTTCTGTGAAACAGTAATGTGAGCCTAGGACATGGCCACAACCATGAGAGAACGGACATCATCATGCCCCAGCCTCGCACAAAGGAGACGCCTCGAGTTCATAGCGCTGCCCGGCCACCGTAAGCGCTGGCTTGTGGATGTCGAGCACTGGATAGCGTGCCTCAAAGAGACGTCAGTAAAACTGCAGCAGGACTAATGCCCACTAGAACAGCGGGACCGATTACATTGCCCACACCTTGGCCACGTACGCCGATCTGGGCGCCTCGGTCTCCATACATCTTAAATGACATTTAGAGTTTTAGAGCTACATTACCTATACCACGCTACGCGACGTCGTTCCACGCACAAATCAGGCGTGGTCCACGTGTGCGTCGGTCAGCTTTAGGGCCACGGGCCCTAGAACGCAAAGGGCGTCCGACACAGACCGAAGGACACAGTAAGTCTGACACGCCCTCTCAATCCACCCCCAAGCTAAAAACATCAAATGATTTCTACCATTTGATGTTTTTCCATCTCAAAAAAATATAGATATATTGATAAAGATTTTTATCGTATAAAATGTTGACTGAGTACGATTGTAACCAACCATCCAGCTTTTGGTGTAGCCTAGCAACCGTCGCTAGGAGCAGACAAACCTCAAGGTTGGCGGATCATCCGACTTATTACACCCTAAATCTAAATTCTATAACAAGGGTACAAAGGTTTATTTTACAATAAATAGTAAGTGGACAGTCATTTTATTTTGCCCCACAACTCTGAATAGTTTTAAATTAATTCAGATAATATTACAAACAGAATTACTTTGGAACTATTTATTTAATGGCGTAGGTACTTGGTACATAATGGTGGAGCATGGGGAGCAGTGGTGGCCGAGTGGCAACGGGCCCGACTTACGAGTTGTAGGTCGCGGGTTCAAACCCAGTCAGGCGTATTACTTTGTGTAATTTATTTCATCACCACTACTCTCAAAAACGGTGAAGGAAAACATCATCAGGAAACCGGCATGTACTAGAACCAAAAATTCGAATCTTCTTTTTTCTTAATTTCTGTGAATTTGTTACTATTTTTACCCGACTACGGCAAAGCCAAAGGAGGGATATGATTTTGACCGGCTATGTATGTGAGTATTTATTTATTTATTTATTTGCACTTTATTGTACAACAAGATTACAATTATTATAAAGGGAAACCATAGAAAAAAGAAAAACATACAATCGGCGGCCTTATCGCACTCGGCGATTTCTACCAGACAACCTAGTATGGACAGAAATTGCCAGGACACAAAATGGGGTTGCACTTGGTGCAAATATAAATGCAGACTAAAAATTATAAATTATTAATACTAAAATAGATACATATATTCTATACATACATACAAAAAATATACAGGCAAGAGAATAAGTGATACATCGAAAGCAATGTCACAGTGTCAAGTAATGCTCCTTCACAAGCTTTTTGAACACAGGTAGTGTTTGCGCACGTTTTATTGTCACAGGCAATGCATTCCATAAACGAGCGGCCTGGACAGTGAATGCCTTATCCAGGAAGGTACTTGAATGCATTGGTACCTATTTTAAGTTTCAAATTATCTGATGATCTAAGAGTCTTCATGTGGGAGTCGCAAAGAAATTGGAACCGTTCTTTGAGGTAAAGAGGGGAAGAAGGGAAAAAGAGCACCTTATACAAAAGGAAAAGAATATGAGCATTACGGCGAAGGCGAATTGGCAACCACTTGAGTTTAACACGAAATTCAGAAACATGGTCATATTTGCGTAAACCGAATATGAACCTTATACAAAAGTTTTGAAGTCGCTCAAGTTTATCCAGTTGTACTTCAGTGAGGTCAAGATACTAGCTGGCATCAGCATAATCAAGGATGGGTAGAAGGAGAGATTGCGCAAGCGATATCTTGGTGGCAGTCGGCAGAAAATTACGTAGTCTTCTCAAAGATCCAGCAGATGCGAATAACTTGCGGCTAACTTCCTGTAGCTGGGCAGTCCAAGAAAAATTCGTGTCGTTGAATACCCCCAAGTTCTTAACTTTGTCACTGAATGGAATTACTGAGTTGTTAAAAGACACTTGGGGAAGAGTTGTCCAGTCGATCCTCGAGACCAGCCTAGAACTACCCACCACCATAACCTGCGTCTTTACAGGGTTCACCATTAGTCCGTACCTTTTGCTCCAGTCGCATATACGGGTCAGATCAAGGTTAATGGCCAATATAGCCTCAGACAGCTTGCCAAGAGGAGCTCGTGAATATATTTGAAGGTCATCTGCATAAAGGTGGTAGGAGGAAATTAATTCGTTGGAGATTGAGTTAATAAAAACTGCGAAAAGTAAAGGAGATAAAACGCCACCCTGTGGCACCCCGGCAGAAGTACTACACCAGGAAGACATGATCTCTCCGATGCAAATACGTTGCCGTCGACCAAACAGGTAACTACGAAACCAGTCAATCACCGATGGAGATATATTAAGAGAGCATAGAATACCAAGCAAAACATCAAAATCAACAGTATTAAAAGCATTACTGAAGTCTAGCAATGCCATGACCGTCAGATTACTACTTTCCATGGCTGACCTTATATCTTCCGTAATATTGAGAAGCGCTGTAGTGGTGCTATGACCTGGACGGAAGCCGGACTGAAAGGGGTTGAGGAGATTATTTTTGGAAAGGAAAGTACTTAATTGGTTGTGGATTAAACGTTCTAGGACTTTGGACAGGAATGGTAAAATGGATATTGGACGGTATTCTGAAAAGGACATGGGATTACATTTTTTAGGGAGAGGAATAATTTGAGCATCTTTCCATGAACATGGAAAGACACTACTAGACGCAGAAAAGTTGAGGATGTGACAAATAACAGGAAGAATTATGTCAAGCACCGGCAGTAGCATTTTACGGCTGATACAGTCACTTCCCACCGCATTGGAAGTAATCGCTAGTATGCTCTTCTTAACATCACATGCGGAGAATTGACCAAATACGAATGGAGAATAACTGGGAGTCGGAAGAGATGAAAGATAATCCAATGTATTCAGTTTTATTGTCCCATCAAAATTGGACGAAGCTGTGAAATGACTATTCATCGCATCGATGTCTAAATCTTTAGGAACCGGCTCTTGTCGGGTTTTACCGACCCCCAATGATCTAAGAAAATTCCAAACTTTGGATGCGTCCCCATTTTGGACGGAGTTATGAATATGTTGGCGGTTAGCATTCCTACACACCTTATTACAGTGATTACGGATTGACACGTATCTTTCTCTATTGGCTTCGCTAGGGTGACGCTTAAATTCAGATATGGCTGTAACTTTTTTATTCATTAATAATTTAATTTCATCCGTCAGCCACGGTGCCGGAAAATGTTTGACCTTGACTGCCCGAACAGGAGCGTGGTGATCGTAAAGCTCAATAAGTTTTGTGGTGAAAATATTGACTTGCTCATCGACTGATGTAGAGGCAAATAGAGTAGACCAATCTATATTGCTAGCATCCTCGCAAAGACCGTCAACGTTCATGCCACCAAAATAGCGTTGCATGAGAATTTTGGCTTTAGCTTTAGGTGGACGAATCTTGTATGAGAGAAAAATCAGATCATGATAAGAAAAGGCATCAGCTGAGCATTGGCCATACTTAGCGACGCGATCAGGAGAAGAAACTATAATTAAGTCAAGAAGTGAAGGAGTACAATTAGGAGAATGATGAGTGGCACTCAGTGGAAGAATAGAAAGATTGCTAGAAGCCGAAACATTATACAGGGAAGAAGACCGATGATCATTCTTCAGGAGACAGGTATTAAAATCACCCATGATTATGCTATGACTGTAGGAAGGAATTAGCAGTTCTAAAAGGTTTTCGAAAGATGAAAAAAAATTAATGCGCAAGGAGGGACAGTAGTAAACGCCAAGAAGTAATTTTGAATGATTAAGTTCGACTTCAACAAAGAGATGTTCACCAGCATTTGATGGTGGAGGCTGTGTTGACACATTGACGACAGAAAAAGGAATATATGAGCGGAGATATATGGCAACACCGCCACCACCACCAACCGTCCGGTCATTTCTTATGAGCACGAAGCCAGGAAGAGAGTAACTAGTAGAAGGATGACAAGGTTCAAGCCATGATTCAGAAATAAGAATAGCATGTAAGTTTTTACAGTCAAAGTTTGCCAGCATATCGTGGAAATGGGCCGGACAGCTCTGGGCATTTATGTGTAAGACATTGAAGTTCTTAGAAACATCAGACAACTGCGCTGCAAGACTATCTGCAAGAGAAGGAACACTCGCAAAACTATCATCATTACTTGATATAGAATAAAAACTATCACTAACACTACTTTCGTCTGTAGACATAAATATTTACTTGAACTATAAATATAATATATATATATACAAATAAAAAAATAAATAACTCTAAACAATAACTATATCACCTGCTGGTTGCGCGCTATTCCGTAATAGTTTGAATAAAACTTAAAAAGGAAAAATGTCCGAGTAACAAAACAAAAAAGAAATAGAAAAAAAGGTCATAAATGTCACTATTTCCCTCCCGCGTAAACCTCTCCGACTATATTACAATATAATCGAAGAATTCCACACGGAAAATAAACAGTGACACTAAGTTACATTCTACCTAAAAAGGAACGCACCGACTGACATTGACAGTATTGACATGACAGTGACACTGACAGTGCCAAGACATCACAATACCTCAATGTCGATGTCAAATCAATTTATTTTATGTTTCGTGAAGGAAAAAACAAAATTAAAACGTTACCCGGACATGCACCAATACATTAACAGGAAGAATCTATCTTTAACACTTCTTCAAAGCAGCAACACGCTTTAATCTTGCGGTCTTCACAGCAGCTGCAGGCGGGACATCGTCTCGTACTGTCGATTTCGGTTCACCTGTCTGCTGCTCACTGGAAATCGGCGCAATCTTGTCCAGTTCAGCGAGTGACTCAATTCGATGCCGCGTATCGTTGGGACCAAGGACGTAGACACAGCCCGCCTTAGTCCAGCTCCTGGAGACGCCGCACCTGTCCCTCGCAGCCAAAAATATGTCATGCCGCGCCTTCGTCAAAAATTCGGACATAGTTACACCAGAAGCCCTCAGTTTGGTTTTGGAGAACCAAATTTTGTCCCGGACCGCAAGACTTCGGAGCTTGAACAGTATAGGCCGTGTTTTGTTGGCTGCTGCACGTCCCATTCTATGACATCGGCTAATGTCACCCACTGTGAAGTCGCTCAGCTGTAGTTTATCGCAGATCACCTTAACAATGAGCTTGGCAGTGTCCTCCTTTTGCTCTTCTTCAACACCATGTAACAAAAGAATTTTCCTCCGTCCTCGCATTTCAATCTGATCAACACTTCGGGCCAGAAGCTCCACCTGCCTCTGAAGACCAACTAGTGACTGCGTGATGAATGTGCGGAACATTGTAAACTCCGCAGCCAGACTAGAGCTTGTGACAGGAGATGGTGGGGCCCTCTGCAATTCCTCTTCGAAGGCTGTCATCCTTGCGTGGAACAAATCCTTTAGTTCACCCAGTGTGCTTGTGCAAGTGATTATGTTCATCTGCTCCCTAATAGCTCCTAATCTACTTATCGGAACTCGCCGTATGAGGTATCGTTAGAACCGTGTATTCGTCCGCTGAACATAGGCTACGTAAACTGTCACAAAAATCGATGTGGCGCCCTCTAGCGGACAAAAAGTATTGTGTTCATAAAAAATTAAGATAAACACGTCGTGTTTGATATCATTTGAAAGGACTTCACTTGTACATTTCCAATATATTGTTCAAATCTAAAGTGACGGCCTCTAGCGGATAAAAAGTCATGTGTTAAAAAAGACGTTAGTACGAGTATAAAAACAATGTATTTGATATCATTTGAAAGGGCTTCACTTGTGCTTATCAAAAATAAAATATTATTATCAAAATTCAATATGGCGCCCTCAAGCGGTCGAAAAATTCGAAAAAATTATTGTAGAAGCATAGTGTTTTAAAACCATAATTAAAAAAAAAAGTAAAAAAGTAAAACTAAAACCCGACTACGACAAAAAAAAAACGCTAAATTTTATAAAACAAGAATTTTGGGATACTGAAATAAACAAGGTTACTGGAGAAACAAGAACAAAACACAAGAACAAATGGCTTCCTATTCGCCTTCGCCGGAACGCCCATATACTTTCTTTGCTATATAATGTGCTATTTAATCCTTGTACCCCGGTTTATCTTAAAGAACGCTTTCAGTTCCTTAGTGACACACATAGTAGGTCCTTGAGATCATCGGAAAATCTGAAATTAAGTATTCGCGCGCATTCCACTTCCTTCGTTGACAAATCATTCACGATTCAAGCTGCACGTTTGTGGAATGCGTTGCCTATTGAAGTGAGGCGTGCTCAAACGCTTCCAACGTTTAAAAAATTGGTGAAGGAACATTACCTTACACTTTGATTTTTCTTCTCCTAACTCAATTATATGTTTTTGATATTTATTAGTATATTATTTGGTATTGTATGTATGTATTCGGATTATTATGTCTTATTAGTATATCTGATGTTTGTACACTGACAACCCTAAATCTATTTCCTTTCACTCAGTCCATCCAAAGGTTGTCTGTAAGAAATTGCCCTGTGCGATAAGACCGCCCATTGTACCCTTATTTATAATAATGTGTCCTATATTTGTTGTTTATGCGGTGTACAATAAAGAATATATAAATAAATAAATAAAACAAAAAGACAAGCCGTCAAGTCACACGGGGTGATTCGGGGTGTTTTATTGGTCAACTCGTCCAATGTTTTTTTTTACATGGAAATTTAAACTTTATCATTAGTTGGTACAGTTAGTAACACAAAATTAATAATATTTTTATAAGTTGTTTTTGATTCATTTTTTTCATAAAAAAATCTGACGAATAAGAACCTCCTTTTTTATATCGGTTAGGAAAGTCAGTATCTGCAATATATACAAGTAAACGCACAAGTTCATGTGTTATCTAAAATTAATAAAAAATGAACAGACATCCTCACGATCCAATCATCGGGATTCCAACCCCGATTTCCAAATTTACCTACAAAAAAAAAAATCACTTATGGCGTGGGCTTGCGGAAAGCGAGCAATGTGTAGCTAGCCGTTCGGCCATCCGGTATTCGTCTGAATCGAGCCTGAGTCGTCCACGCGCGCCTCAAAAGGATGTCAGTTAAATCGTAGGGGCTAAAAAGGGCCAAAGCCTGCTGAGCATGGGTTGTCTTTCGAAAGGAAAACCCGGATTTCACCGGGGTTAAAGGTTATCAAGGTACCTATAATTTTTGTTTAATTTCTCTATAAGCAGTAACAGTTTTGGAATGTATTACCGCGTTTTGGACATAGGGCGCTGAAAGAGTTAATTATTTATGATAACTAAAGTAACCTAAAGCAGCTATAGAAACCTATTTTTTTATTTATTTGGTTGTTAAGTAGAAACTACGTGGATGACAATGTGAGAAATGGACATTTTACGTACGGCTGACATTTTGAGAAGTGGAATAAACGAGATGATACGGTTCCGTATTTTTTTTTTTTTTTGTCATTTAATACAATTCAATAATTAAGTTATTATTTCTGAAACAAGCGCTCCATGAACCATATAAAAGGATCTACTTCCTTCTGCGAGATATTTTGATTCTTTATTGTTCACAAAAAAAAAATAATATTACAATAAGAACTTAAAAAAATGCGCGAGTAATTTTTATTACAAATTTTTCACTCGGGACATCTCCGGATAATTTTTGTCCAGTATATATATAAGTCCAAATACTGCTTTTTATGGTATATCCAAATATTGAAAGAACTTTGATAAAGAGATATTAAATATAATGAATAGTAGAAATCACATCGATAAGTAAAACAACCTGTAGAATCTTGTCACCAATATTTCCGATGGGTCAATGTGAGTAAGCGAACGATAATAATATATGATAATAGTAAAAACACACGCCTACTTTCTTTAAATGTCAACAAGCTCAAAAACTTTTGCCAATGTGTTTTTATATCATGCGGATTGCATCACGCATGCAGATTTGCTCCGCATACAGAAAATTTCAAAATGAAAAAAATCGTTTCCCACGTGTGTATTGCACGCATAACAATAAATACCCTGATATTAGTGTGATGGTGTGGTATTTTTTAAATATTTTTCTATCATTAAGCTGGGCAGAAATTATCACCACAAATTATGGCCATTCAAATCTCCTCTTTTAATTGAATCACTCAATCTAACAGCAAATCTTCACCAATTTCCAGAGACCTAGCAGCCCGGAACATCTTGGTCGACGGCGCAGGTATCCTCAAAGTGGCCGATTTCGGTCTATCGCGTTCTGGTGTGTACGTCCACACGAGATCCAGGCCGGTCCCGCTGCGGTGGTTAGCTCCTGAAGCCATTCTACATTCCCAGTATTGCGGAGCGAGCGATGTGTGGGCATTCGCTGTGCTTCTGTGGGAGATCGCTACTTTAGGTAAGAAAGAAATAATACATTTGGACATCATAAGTAGAGAAAATTTATCATTGCGGTCGAGGTGGAATTCACCCGAGCCGCAGGTGAGGGTACGACAGATAGCTGCAGTGACAAATCTCCATACATTTCGAAGAAATAAATTTTGACTCCTATTTTTTTGTCTAATTTGCCCGGACTATTTTACCTTTTTTTTCTCTTAGCGTAGGACTAGAACTTGTATGCCAGACAGAACGCAGTGCTGGCGAAGAAGAATAGCTAATACATTGACATTAAAGAAGAAACTTATGATCAAGACGGTTCCTATCTCAAGTATTTCTTCAGTCTTTGCCAGTTTACGTCCAAAATGGTGAACCGCAAAATAAAACTCTGGCGACTTATCATGTCGTATTAAAAGTGTCAATCGTTTTAGCGAGAGAGTTATACACCGTTAAATTTTGGTCGTTTTAATCCCGCGGAGAGTCGATTCGGTACATGAAACACTATCGATTTGTAAAGAGAAAATTAAAAAATAAATAAATTTCTTTAAGTAAACGTCAGCTGAGCGAGGCCAATGAGCTGTAGGTAGGTAGTACGCAACGACCGACAACTACCTACAAGGTCATTGACCCGTTTACTTAAGGAAATTAATTTTGTACATGCGTATGTTAATTCGAGTTTTAGAAAAAGTATTTTATTTTTGAATTTTATCTTTATAAATCGATAGTGTTTCATGTATCGGATCGACTCTCTGCGGGATTAAAACGACCAAAATTTAACTATGTATACCCTATATAACTCCATCCCTGTAACAGTTCCGTTTAGGTCCTAAAATGCATTATGTTTTGGGCACGTGGTAGAAATATTATATGATTAAACGCTTAAACTGAGTTTAGTTTGAACTACTCGCTATTAGATTATTATCAAAGCTAACTTGACTATCCAAAGTTTTATGAAATGAAGAAATCTGATTCCACTATAATTTACGTTTCAGGGGGCTTCCCATACGCAGAGCTCAGTAACCACCATGTACCTCAATTCTTAACCAGTGGAGGACGTCTTCCGAAGCCAGCCCGAGCTTCGCCAAGATTGTACCAGTTGATGATGGAGTGCTGGTCCGAAAACCCCTCAAATAGGCCAACTTTCTCCGAAATCGTGGACAAATTAACAGTCCAAAATCGGTTATATTATTATGTTGACTTGGATTGTGTTTTCCCACCTTCCGAAGACGAGCTGCAAGGCTTAAGAGACTCTGACTTCAATACGGCGGAAGCCAACGGTCATCTTGATCGGTAAACCTTGTAAAGACTGAATATTTTTATTGTTATTATTGTCACCCTATATGCACAATACACGTGTATAATTATGCGTTTGTTTCATTTTTGACGACTTTTTAACCGACTTCGAAAAGGAGGAGGTTCTATGTTCGGCTGCATGTATTTTTTTTTTATGTACGTTCACCGATATCTCGGTCAATTGTGGACCGATTTCGAAATGTTTTGCCTTGATTGAAAGATTTTATTTCCGAATTGATCCCATAAAAATATTATTTTCTTATTAAGGAAACTAAAACTGGTGATGATGGTTATCCGAAGTACAGGAGACGTTCTCTGGATGACGGTGGATTCTCTGTCAACATCAAGGGTGTTTCAATAGATAATCGTTGGGTAGTTCCTTATAATCTAGTGCTATTAAGAACACGTAACGTGAACGTTGAGTATTGTTATTCAGTGAAGTCATTCAAATACGTTTGCAAATATGTTAATAAAGGGTCAGATCAGGCTACGTTTACTTTAGAGAACGGGTAGGATGAGAAGGATGAAGTTACAACCTACGCAAGTGGTCGATATATAAGTTCAGCTGAAGCAGTTTGACGAATCTTTGAATTCCCAATACATGAGCGTTTTCCTCCTGTAGTGCACCTTGCTGTCCATTTAGAAAATGGACAGAGAATTTATTTTAATGAGCAGAACTTGTGCGACAAATTGAGTAGTCCTCCTACAGCTACACTCCTCTCCTTTTTCGATCTGTGTAACGTGGATGACTTTGCCAAAACATTGCTATACTCGGAAGTTCCTGCGTATTACGTTTGGAACAAGCGATCGTTTTAGAGAAGGAAGAGATGAGTGAATATTGAAGGATGGTCAGTGGTCAAAAAAGAACAAGTTCTAGGCAGGGTTTATACTGTTCATCCAAACAATACAGAATGCTACCACTTTCGAATGCTTCTACATGAGATCAGAGACCCAATTTCATTTGAAGCGTTGAATACTGTAGTTGGCACTTACATCCCACATTCCAATCCGCGTGCAAGGCTCTTGGTTTACTCGAAGATGATCGGCATTTGGATTCAGCTCTTAAAGAGGCAGCACTTTGTCAAACACCGCATATGATTCGAGAGCTTTTTGCTATAATTTTATTGTTCTGCCAGGTTTCCGACTCCTTATGTCTTTAGGAAAAAATACAAAGAATACCTTTCTGAGGACTTTAAAAAACAGCTGGAAAGGCAAGGTGACGTGAAGTAGAGCACTCATCGAATATTTAACAAATGCCTGTCGGTATTAGAGGATTATCCTTAGGCGGCCGTCCTCTTAAAGAGTATGGATTACCTCAGCCAATAACATCAATACAATTTGGAAATAGAGAGTACGTGAAGGAGACCAGTTACGATACAGTGGCCTTAGAAGAGGCAGTAAGGAAAAATGAAGCATCCTTGAATGACGAGCAACAGGGAGTTTACAATAAAATTAGTACAAGTGTAGATGCAAATGACGGTCGAATATTCTTCTTAGACGCTCCAAGTGTAACTGGTAAAACCTTCCTTATTAATTTACTTTTGGCGTAAGTAAGAAGTACTCACGGCATTGCCCTGGCTGTGGCGTCGTCCGGCATAGCTGCTACATTACTCGAAGGTGTTCGAACTGCTCATGCCACCTTTTAGTTACCACTCAATTTAATCACTGCCGAGACTCCCATTTGCAACATCTCCAAACAAAGTAACTTCTTCTTCTTCTTCTTTTCGAATCGATGGTAAACTTGTTAAATTATTTGGGCCCAGTAAGTAACAAAGTAACTTAGCTGAAGTTTTAAAGAGTACAAAAATAATCGTGTGGGATGAAATAATGATGGCTCATAAAGGTGGTATTGAAGCCTTAAAGATCACTAAGGGATTTAAGAGGTAATACAAATTTAATGGGTGGCGAAACAGTTTTGCTGGCCGGAGACTTTCGGCAGACTCTACCAGTGGTGCCAAAAGGAACCAGAGCTGACGAAGTAAAGTCATGCATTAAGAAATCTGATTTGAGGCCACAGGTTAATATTATAAAATCGGTAATGGTGATTTTCCATCGTTTGATGGAATGATAACCACCCCGGAAGAATTGTGCACAGTTGTTACTACGGTTCAAGAATTACTGTCTAAAGTTTATCCAGACATTATTCATATACATGACAAGCCTATTGAAGCCGCGGGCAAAAGCTAGTGTACTATAGCGCATCGCTGTCAAATTATCTAACATGTCCCGCGGCATAAAAACATGTTGTAAATTGTTGGGGGCACGTTACGCGGGACACTGGACAACGTTGCAGCGTCATGTACATGAAGCGTCGAGCCTCATGTTGGGCCACATTTGTCCTCTAATATATCTGAGGTTTTGGTTTGGTTTGGTATTTACAATGATACCTATCTACTACTACCACCTATCTAGATACTATTAGTGACGTGGGGTGTGTTGCAAATTTTACAAAGGAACTAAGTTAAGTAGTCCTTGCTGTAGGACTTACAGGACCTAAAGCGGTCACTTTCGGACTTTACACAAAAGAGAGAGGCCCAAAGACACAATGCTACAATACTAAAATTCTAAAGATTTGATTATAAAATTATAACACTAAGTATAACGTAGAACTTTGATTTTAGAATAATTTGACAAGCAATCAGAATAATTGTATGTATATTAATCTGATTATAATTTAGGTGTCTTCAAGGCTAGAGTGAATAAACTAGTGCGCCACACCATCAACGTTTGCATCACTGCTTACCATCAGGTAAAAAAGATCCGTTGTTTGCAAAAAAATCGATTTCATAGATATTCGGAACCGTGTAAAATTCACATAATAAAGGAAATGTCATCGTCACGTACAATTAATTTTTCATTTTAAAACTCCTAATTGGAAAAACCTATAAACTATGGTTGATCACAATGCAATATAACCAAGATAACATTTCGTAAAAGTATAAGTGAACATGAAAAGAATATTTTAGCATTTTATATTTCAAAGAAAGTAAGTTATTCTCGTTCTTTTCTAGGGTTCCGTGTGTTCTGGGTAGTGGTGGTTAATATAGCATATATCAAAATAAAGCACCGTGCTTTTCATACATATCAAAAAGCAAATGCTATCATGGCTCTCACTTCTTGCTATTTGCTTAATGCTTTTTTACATCGCACTCTCTGTCTCTGTCAGTCGCGCATCACAAAATCGCAAATCGCAAAGCATGAAAGCAATAGCAGCGCGGCGCGCGCAGTGTGGCGGGGCGGCCAATCGTCGCATGCTAGAGATTGCTTTCGGTCGCGATTAATCATCTTACCAGGCCTGTCTCACTTCCATAAAAGCGGCGCAAAATCGTCGAGTTATTTACCTACTGTTCTGGAAAATAACCTAATTTCAACCTTTTGCATTGCATATAGCGTTCATAGTACAATAACTGTGTGCCGTCTCGCTTCAATCTGCCAGGGCTGTCAGAGGTACTACTTTATCTGTGAAAGTAATACACGCGAAGCGAGACAGATGGCGACACATGTTGATACGATTTCCAAACGGGCAATAGTCTAGGAGCTAGACAACCGAGATAAGTACTTAAATAATATGAAATGCCTACCTGTAAAATAATAATAAAAATAGGGATATAATGATAAACAAAGACCAAATTATGCAGTAATTATGTTTAATTAAGTAGGTAGGTACTAAAATATATAACAACAGACAATACGTTTTCTTATTTTTTAAATTTTATAGTTGTTTTACTTTTAAATACTGTTTTATTGATTTTCTTCCTGATTTAAAGCAACGATTGATTTCCAACAGAATATACAATACCTAGTACCTTACGGTATTAACAGTTTACTTTAAAATTTGTTTCGCGGATGCGTGCGCTGCGTGTGCGACAAGTCGAGCGAGTGCCAGCCTATTGAGACTAGTCCGGTGACCGGACGCTTGCGTTTATCATACCTAAACTCGGGAGTGAAATTTCTGTACCGGTAAGGTACTACTATTATATATTCTGTGGTCTTACACACCGCTTGCGATTTGGCTAATCCGTGATCTCGGACGGCTCACGTAATATAATATACGTAAATATTATTTTACTTCGTGCTTTTTAGTGTAAATAAAAAGTAAAAAATTGACAATATGTACTGTGTAAGTAGTTGATTTTTGTAAATACAATCAATGAACTTTTAAGTATGCCTGTAATTGCATTAATTAAATACTAATATACTTCTTTATTTCATCATAACACTTAATCAATTATAGACAGTCCTAAGGCTGGAAAATATGAAGGAAAGTTCATTGTTTTTTACTGTTCCGTTTTATCGTAATAAATAAATTCATAAACACGATGCACCGCGGTTGCTACCTATAGTCGCTCCCACGCGTTTGGCCATAGATAATACATATAATAAGGGTACGTTTGGCGCCCGTAAAAGTAGGTACCTACGCACGGTCGCACGTACGCACTTACGCAGTCGCACGCAGTACGCTTATAAAAAAAGCATGCTTATAATAAAGCATATAAAATAGCTTGCTTAAAATATAAAGCATATAGCATTAAGCAAGTGATTGCCATATAGCAACTTTGAACACTACTAGTTCTGGGAACAGTGCGCGCCGTAAACGACTTGGGCTCGGACCGGTCTGTCACCGGACGAACGGACAGCGAGCTACCCATTGCCCGCCGTCCGCGAGCCCGCGCCTTCGGTGGCCGGAAATCGGGATCGGAATCCCGGCGGCGACGGCGGCGGCGTGTGCGCTATTGCCTGATGCGGTCGGCCTCCTCCTTTGCTAGATTACTGCTTCGCAGAAGGAGGCGACTGCCTGCCACTCCTCATCGCTCCGGAGCATGGCCTGTACCAAGGCCCGGCGCGAGAGACAGCCACCGCCGATCGCCCCCACAAGGACACGGCGATGCTCTTCCCAAGCGGGGCACACCTCGACTGTGTGCTCCACCGTGTCCTCCGGGCATCTCATAAACGTTAAGAGACAAGAGATTTGAAATTTTTCAGAATGTGTAAAAAAAAGGTTATTTTTTCGGCGTATTTTGCTCGATTTTAATATTATGGTACCCAAAGATCAAATAAAACAGCAATATCTATGGTAGTAAGTACCCTTCATGTGTGTGTTCGATCAGCACTTGGCCAGTTTTTTTACGTTTCACTCCAATATTTACAAGCCGAAAGTTTCCAGGACATAGTCTATCCGTGTACTAAGTTTCATCGGAATCCGTTCAGCCGTTCGAGTGTGAAGAAGTAACAAGCAAACACATAAACTCACAAAGCTTCCCATTTAAAATATTAATGTGAAGTGTGTCATCGCCATTCATATATTATTTATGGGGAGATAGTTTACGCACTAACATCGCAATCAGAAAACCTGGACTCGAAACTCACATAATATACATTACCTATAGCCACCGATAGATATAGGATAGAGATAAGAGCTGGCGCTGTCGTGCGAGCGAAGTAACGTTAGCCGCCGAATGTGTGTGATCGTCGCGACACTCGTGACCGATGTAACGCTGATTGCAACTGAGTGAAATTAGGACAAAAATATCGTGATTTCAGAGGTCCACGCGCTGGAGGCGAAGCACCTATCCCACACATATAAGAGAGACTGCGCTGGCAGTGACGGATTAAGACTACTTGATGCCCTAAGCAAACCACGCCTGCCGGCCCCCCTATCCGTATGTTAACTAGAATCGGCCTAAAAACATTAGTTTTTAGGCTTCGCTGTCTGCCCATCTGTATGTCACCAAGCTGAATCTCAAGAACCGCGATAGCTAGACAGTTGAAATTTTCACAATTACGTATTTCTGTAACCGCTATAGCAAAAAAATACTAAAATAAAATAAATAATTAAGGGGCCTCCCATGCAACAAACGCGATTTTTTTGCCTTTTTGTGCTCTATATCAATAATGTCAACAGGTAGGCAGTGTAGGCACTTGAAATATTCACAAAATACTCAATTGTATTTTTACTTTAATAATAAATAATAAAATAAATATATAAGTCATGCAAAAAACGCCATTTTTAAACGACTTCGAAAACCTCCTCCGTTCTATGTTCTGTATTTTATTTTTTATGTAAGTATGTTCACCGATATCTTTGTTAATTGTGAACCGATTTTGTTTTTTTTTGTTTTGGTTTAAAGATTATACTCCCGAGTTGGTCACATAGAAATATTGTTTTGATCTGATGATACATTTCGAAGATATAGAACAAAACTCTTTCAAAAACATCATAGCAGAACTGTCGTAACAAATATAATTGCTTTGTTTAAACATGTAGTCGGTGACTGACTGAAAGTAGAGGGTAAGAAATACATAGAACTGTGGTGCTATTCTCTAAGAAAACGCAGCGCTGTTCGACGTTGCCGCAACGTCGAACACCCAAATAGGATGCATTGGATTGTCAACCTAATGTACCTATACATTGGATTGTTAATTCAATGTATCCTATTTGTATGTTCGACGTTGCGGCAACGTCGAACAGCGCTGCGTTTTCTTAGAGAATAGCACCACAGATCTGATTATGAAGTCTGAAGGTAGGTAAGAACCGGAATTCTGTAATAAATCTGTGTCCTAGTCGTGTTTGTTATTATTAGAATTGTCATGATGATTTCATGATGGAACCGAATGGCGGAAGGTATCTATTAATGTTTGGCTGAGGGTACTACAACTAAAAAGTGTGAAATAAAAAACTTTTTACAAAAAGGGTTAGATGTAACGTACCTTAGAAGCGGAGTAGGTGCGACAACAATCAAAACCAAAGCATAATTTCTATATTTATTGAAATGCGCCTTGCGGCTTTTCCGGGCATTGAATTCACGCAAGATCTAACGTCTAAAGTTTTAACATATCGGACTCTATGTACTCGTATAATATCGATAAATTATCGAGCCTTTCTTGTATTATATTTGTCCTTTTTTAATTTTTTAGTATTTTTAATTTTGAAAAAGAACATTCCGATGAGCAAATTGTAATCACTAGCAATAAGATTTGAGATTGGAGTGACGTCACGGACGTGTTACGGTGCACATCAGCTGTTCGTGTTCACAACTAATAAAATATTATACACAGTTTTTTCGGTTTAAAGCTTATAATAATAATATCGCCTAGAGTCTAACTTACGTGTGAGTGCTTTTTCCAATATTAACATTAGTGAATTGGTGCGGAAATTACTTATTAACTATTAGAACATTATTTTACAATTCACAATTGAAGCTACTTGAACATTTTGACTTGGGCTTGGTACCTCCAAAAAGTGTAATTATACAAGTGTTGCTAGTACTGTGCCGTTCATCTGTTCTTTAATTTATCAATATATTGAGCGGATCGAGTGCCATCTAGCGGCGACTACTGTAAGGAACGTTTACGCCATCTATCTGATTTTAACAGTACCTGGTGAACGATGGCAAAGTGCGCAGCTTGCGGAAAGTTCCTGTCGGCAAAAGGGGGCGCTACTTGTGGCAACTTTGCTTGTCACAACAGATACCATCTCGCTTGTTTGCCTGATGCGGCGCCGACAGGCAGCGATTGGTTGTGCCCTGAATGCAGGAGCAAACTGCCTAAGAGTGATAACAGCGCCACACCCGTTAGGGGCATAAGTTCGGTGGCGGCGGCGGCCGTGGTGACTGCACCAGATCAGGGCGCAGCGGACAAGTCGCCGGTGAAGGTGACCGATGATGGGGAACCATCACCTGATACTCAGCTGACCCTCCGCGAGGAAATTCGGCTCTTCAGGTCTGAGCTGCGGGAGGTACGGGATGAAATGCGGGAGTTTCGCCGCGAGATGGCGGGCCTGCAGTCTTCGGTAGGAAGCTGTACCGAGAGAGTCGACAGCCTCGAGGCCAGAATCGAGGCTCTAGAAAGCATCCAAAGCATTGCTCTGCCAGATAGCAAAGTTACACAACTTGAAAATCTGGTATCGCAGCTTAGCTTAGAGCTACCGGACCGGGAACAGGACCTGTTCAGCTCCGACCTGGAAATAGCCAACATTCCGGAGATCCCAGGTGAGAACATTGTGCACACGGTTGGGCTGGTTGCGGCAAAGCTTGGACTGACAGTGGAGGAGCGTGACATCGTGTTTGCCCAGCGCGTGGGCCGGAGAGTCGAGGGTGAGGTGCACGCAACAGCGGCTGGAGGAACGAGCCCAGCGGCAGCGGCGGCGGCGCGTGGGCGGCGCATCGTGGTGCGCCTGACGCGTCGCTCTCTGCGCGACGAGCTGCTGCGGAGCGCACGGGTCCGGCGTGGAGCCACCACGGCGGACTTAGGGCTTCCTGCGCCCCCACGTCGCTTTTACTTGAACGAGAGGCTCACGAAAATTAACAAGCATCTATTTTATCGTGTGCGCGAAGCGGCCGGCCGACTTGGATGGCGTTATACTTGGACCAAGTATGGACGTATCCTTACGAGGCAGGGTGACGGCAAACCAACTCACTGCATTCGCACTGAGGAGGATTTGTCCCGTGTTTTTGGCGGTGATGTGCCTGCCGAAAAGTTTGTTTAGCTTATTACTTAGATACATTGTTCACGTAGTTTACCTAATTTTAAGTTCTATTATTTTTCAAGCAATTTTGAGTGTTTATAATGTTAAGTGTGCCTTGTGCGAGGTCAGCATCGTTTCTGTCTCAGTGCGTAGTGGTTCTTCTCTGTGGCCTGGCTGCCCGCGCATTTACTTCATATATTTTTCACATATTTATAAACCTTCGGCTCATTCCGTATTATTATAGTATTATTTTCATACCACCTTACGTATTATCAGTGTTACTAAAACCATTATTTATTTTTTCAAATCTTATTATTGATACGCAAATTTTATATTATACCATTATTTATTATACAACACTTTATACATTATCACCTTACTACACAATTTACATATTCTACATAAAGATATCTTTACATGCTCTTATATTACACTTCCCAATCTTAAAAATGCATAAGACCAAAAATTTAAAAGTTGGCTTATTTAATGCGGGCTCTTTGGGTTCACACCATGACGAGTTTATAGTAGCTATGGGGGATATAGCGGTGGACATCATGGCTATAAACGAGACCTGGCTCAGGGAAGGAGAAGAGGGTCGCGCGCCCTGTGTCCCAGGGTACCGGTTGCGCCACGTGCCGCGGCCACGCACCGTGCGGGGCGGTCGTGGGGGCGGTGTGGGCTTCTACGTGCGACGCGGAGTGCGCGCGCGTGCCATGCCGCACCCGCCTGCGCCCTTGGTCGAGCAGATGTGGCTCCGACTGAATGTTAACTCACACTCAGTTATCGTCGGTACTGCATACAGGCCACCGTGGCTTGATGTGAACATCTTTCTAGATGCGATAACCGACTCTCTCTCATCCTTTGCTAGTGCAGATAGGGTTATATTATTGGGGGATTTCAATATAAATATGTTAAACCTCTCTGAGAATAAATCTAAACTACTTAATAATTTTTTACTATGTTTCAAATTAAGCCAAATTGTTACGGAGCCTACTCATTTTACTGATCACAGTGAAACGCTTATTGATGTTGTGTGCACTGATGCTCGTGTGCGGAATATTTCTGTAACACACATACCAGAGCTTGGCCATCATGCGGTAATTTCGGTTGAATTCAATTTTAAACTGGAGAAACCGTCGCCTCATTGGGTCACTTATAGGCCTCTCAAAGATATACTGCTCGACCTTTTTCATGAAGACCTGAATAAGATGGACTGGGAACACATTGAAAGTCTAGAGGATGTAAACTCCATGGTGGCAACGTTTAATGATTATATTTTAAATCTCTTTGATTTACATGCACCCCTTAAAAAAGTTCTTATTAAAGAACAATGCCACCCATGGATTACTGACACTGTCAAGGAAATGATTAAGTTACGGGACAAGTATCATAACAGGGCAAAAGCTACTGGAGCGTCACAACATATTAATTCCTATAAGGATCTTAAGTACCTGGTTAGGGCTGCTTTGGAGAGTGAGAAGTGTGCATATTTTAAGACCAATATAAATAATAATATCAAACAACCTAAGAGGCTATGGAGTCAAATTAAATCTACTACATCTATTTCAAAAAAGCCTGAGCACAGTTTGCCACACTTTTGTAATGATCCAGAGAAAATAAATGAACACTTTTTGGATGTACCTGGCAGTGGTGGGGTATCTGATGCTGATTTAAAGCACTTTGAGCACCATAGATTCGGAGACACTCATTTCCAGCTGGAGCCCGTTCAGGAGGATACAGTGCTGAGGCTACTGCGCAGTCTTAAGTCCAATGCTCTTGGTTGTGACTATATCTCGCTTGAGATGCTGATGATGACTGTTCCGCGTACCCTTGCAGTTATAACAGCCATCTTAAATCGCTCCATCACTACTTCCTCCTTTCCGGATCTGTGAAAATTGGCCATAGTTAGACCTATCCCTAAGGTATCCAACCCTACCAGCATAAATGAACTGCGCCCCATTAGCCTACTGCCTTGTCTCTCCAAGGTCCTTGAGAAGGCTGTCTCAGACCAGTTTCGGGCTTATCTTGAGAAGCACAACATTTTACCGCTTGCTCAATCAGGTTTTCGCAAGGGGCATAGCACAGCCACAGCCCTTCTGGATGTGGTGGGAAATATTCTAGAAGCCAGAGACAAGAAACTCCATGGACACTCTTTTCAATCATTTTATGTATAACAAATATCTCTGTTACATGTTTCTTGTCGCTGCTATTATGTGAGAACAATGTCAATAAAATAAAGTAAAGACAAAAAAAGGCATTCTAAATAAAGATATTAAAATAAACCACTGGCAGCTAAGAGATGACCAGTCTCAACTGACAGCGCCCGTTCACGGACATGACGCGCATATCAGCACCACTCAGCTCAACAATTTTGAAGGGAACCGAATGATCCAACAGACGCGCCACCATCAGTTAGACATTTGAGTGAGCATGACAAACTCTCAACCACCATGCTCATTTATGTCAAACAAGTCCAATATCCAAAAACCGTAAATTGCTCCATGGTACTCACATTTACAAACTTTGAAAATAAATGCTTCTACATTATACAATAATAATTTAATATTAAATAAAAAGATAAAAAAGTATTTTCCAAACTAATCAATTTGTACGCCCTGCTGGTAGTGGAGCTGGACTAGCATTAACCCAAGCATTTTTATCTTGAATATAATCATCCAAGCTATAATATGCCCGTGTACATAGTGTGCGTTTAATACAAGATTTAAATTTTGTTTCATTGAGTTCTAATATGTGAGGAGGTATTTTATTGTAACATTTTAAACAGTACCCCATGAAAGAAGACGCTACTTTAGCCAGTCTGAAACCTGGTTGAACTAAAAGGTCCCTATTCCTTGTAACATAATTATGCCTATCGCCTCTTTTACTAAAAAGGTGAAGATTCTTTCTAACGTACATGATGTTTTCATAGATATATTGACAAGGTACCGTCATGATGTTAATATCTTTAAACAGTTCCCTTAGAGAATCGCACCGGCGGAGATTGTATATGGCTCTGATGGCTCTTTTCTGTAATATAAAAATAGAGTGGATGTCTGCAGCTCGTCCCCATAGTAAGATACCGTATGACATGATACTATGAAAATAACTAAAATAGACTAGTCTAGCGGTATCAACATCCGTAAATTGGCGGATTTTTCTAACAGCATATGCAGCTGAGCTAAGCCGTCCTGCAAGAGATTTTAAATGAGGACCCCACTGTAGCCTTGAGTCAAGCGTTATCCCCAGGAAAACCGTTTTATCGACGAATTCTAGTTTCTCGTTGTTCAATACTATTCCTTTGTTCCTTCCATTCATTGCCTTTGTCCCGGGGCCCGTGGTGACATTCTCACATTACCTTTGACCCCAGTAGGCTTCGGCCCTGCTGGACCAGTGCGCGCCGTAGACGACTTGAGCTCGGGCTGGTCTGTTACCGGACGGACGGACAGCGAGCTACCCATTGCCCACCGTCCGCGAGCCCGCGCCTTCGGTGGCCGGAAATCGGGATCAGATTCCCGGCGGCGGCGGCGGCGTGTGCACCTTTGCCTAATGCGGTCGGCCTCCTCCTTTGCTAGCATTACTGCTTCGCAAAAGGAGGCGACCGCCTGCCACTCCTCCTCGCTCCGGAGCATGGCTTGAACCAAGCCCCGGCGCGAGAGATCGCCGCCGATCGCCCCCACGAGGACACGGCGATGCTCTTCCCAAGTGGGGCACACCTCGACTGTGTGCTCCACCGTGTCCTCCGGGCGGTCCGCACAGTGGCGACACCCGGGCGTCGTCTCCGCACGAAACTTGTACAGGTACGGTCCGAACTTGCCGTGTTTGGTTAGTACCTGCGCCAAACGGAAGGTGATGACGCCGTGGAGCCTTTTCAGCCACGCCTCAAAGAGGGGCCTTACCACTCGAGCACGGGGTTGCGACAGTCGCTCTCGCCATTTCACCATGAAATCCCGCCGGAACTATGTCCGCCATGCCGCGATTTCTAACGGCAGTGGAGTTTCGCCCCGGCGTTGCATCTCCACGCGTAAGTCGTGTATGTGTGCAAGGACTGTTGCCTCCAAATCCCATGGTGGTGGGCCAGCAAGGAGGCTCGCCGCTTCACAGGACACCGTACGGTATCCGCAGATCATCCGGATGGCCATTACCCTCTGGCAGGCGTTCAGCCGGGCCGCCACTCGCTTTTGCAGCGACGGCGCCCACACCGGCGCTCCGTAAAGGGCCATGGACCGAACGATGCCTGCGTAGAGCCTCCGGCAGGAGGCGTCTGGATCCCCTAGGTTCGGCAGGAGCCGCTAGAGAGCAGCCCCAGTCCGATACGTCGAGAGATGTCGTGCGGTGTTCCGCAGGGATCGATACTAGGACCACCCTTGTGGAACATCGGGTACGACTACGTGCTGCGCGTGCTTCTAACGGCAGTGGAGTTTCGCCCCGGCGTTGCATCTCCACGCGTAAGTCGTGTATGTGTGCAAGGACTGTTGCCTCCAAATCCCATGGTGGTGGGCCAGCAAGGAGGCTCGCCGCTTCACAGGGCACCGTACGGTATCCGCAGATCATCCGGATGGCCATTACCCTCTGGCAGGCGTTCAGCCGGGCCGCCACTCGCTTTTGTAGCGACGGCGCCCACACCGGCGCTCCGTAAAGGGCCATGGACCGAACGATGCCTGCGTAGAGCCTCCGGCAGGAGGCGTCTGGATCCCCTAGGTTCGGCAGGAGCCGCTAGAGAGCAGCCCCAGTCCGATACGTCGAGAGATGTCGTGCGGTGTTCCGCAGGGATCGATACTAGGACCACCCTTGTGGAACATCGGGTACGACTACGTGCTGCGCGTCGACTTCCCCGACGGGGTCAGCGTGGTCTGCTACGCGGACGACACGTTGGTCCTAGCGCGGGGAGAGGCTTACCGGACGGCGGTCGAACTAGCGACACTGGGCTGCTCTCGGGCGGCTCCTGCCCAACCTCAGGGGACCAGATGCCTCCTGCCGGAAGCTCTACGCGGGAATCGTTCGGTCCATGGCCCTCTACGGGACTTCGGTGTGGGCACCGACGTTGACACAGCAACCGAGGGCCCAGCTGAATGCGTGTCAGAGGGTCATGGCAGTACGCATGGTGCGAGGGTACCGAACGGTTTCCCGCGAGGTGGCAACCCTCCTTGCTGGGTAACCGCCGTGGGATCTGGAGGCAACAGTGCATGCACGACAAGCGCATGGAGATGCAACGCCGGGGCGAAATCCCGCTGCCACGACAAGTCGAGGCATGGCAGACAGAGCTCCGGCGGGATCTCATGGCGAAATGGCGTCAGCGACTATCGCAACCTCGTTCGGGGCGCGTCACAATTGGGGCGATAAGGCCCATCCTTGAGGCGTGGTTGGAAAGACCTCACGGCGTTCTCAACTTCCGTACCACGCAGGTGCTTACCGTACATGGAAAGTTCGCTAAGTACCTGTTCCGGATTCGTGCGGAGGATTCGCCCGGGTGTCGCCACTGTGCGGAACACCCGGAGGACACGGTGGAGCACACTGTAGAGGTGTGCCCCGCCTGGGCGGAGCATCGCCATGTTCTCGTGGGGGCGATCGGCGGCAGCGATCTCTCTCGCCGGGCCTTGGTTCAGGCCATGGTCCGTAGTGAGGAGAGATGGCAGGCGGTCGCCTCCTTCTGCGAAGCAGTAATGCTAGCAAAGGAGGAGGCTGACCGCATCAGGCAGAGGCAACGGGGTGCTCGCCCCAGCCGCCGCCGGGATTCCGATCCCGATTTCCGGCCACCGTAGGCGCGGGCTTGCGGATGGCGTGCAATGGGTAGCACGCTGTCCGATCGTCCGGTAACCGACCGGACCGAGCCCAAGTCATCGACGGCGCGTTCTGTTCCCGCGCGCCTCAAGGAGCTGTCAGCACACCGAAGAGGCCCAGCCTGCTAACTGCAGGCAGCCAGGGTCGAAGCCTACTGGGGTCATGTGTTAACTTCCGAAAGGAATACCCGGCCCCGGCACGATAGGCTACGAAGGAACGGGGTAGGTTTTTAGTCAGTAAGAGTCTGATACTACTTCCCGCTCCGCCCAAGGGCGGGATTTGTCATTGGATGATTTTACCTACCATAAAAAAAAAGCCCCAGTCCGATTCAATCTGGGAGTCAGACGTCGGAAATGCTCCTCGAAGTTCCACCGGCTGTCGAGGACGCGTCCCATGTACTTCATCGTCGGCCCGACGCCGATGTGAACTCCTCCTACCGTTAATTGGGAGCCCTGAGGTGGCGCGCTCGGAGGCCCGTGAAAACACATGGCCTCGGACTTGTGCAATGTCACCTCGAGTCCCAACTGCTGGATCCTTTCAACGACCATCGCAACCCAGCGTGTCGCTAGTTCGACCGCCGTCCGGTACGCCTCTCCCCGCGCTAGGACCAACGTGTCGTCCGCGTAGCAGACCACGCTGACCCCGTCGGGGAAGTCGACGCGCAGCACGTAGTCGTAACCGATGTTCCACAAGGGTGGTCCTAGTACTGATCCCTTCGGAACACCGCACGACATCTCTCGCCGTTTCAACTCCCCCTGATCCGGCCCCTTCCGTGCGCGACGAGGCGGTCTGCAATTACTCTTTCAAAGAGCTTGCCCACCTCGTCGAGCAGCACAATGGGCCGATACGTGGACGGAGAGTCCGCGGGGCGCCCCGGACGTATCTCTAACGATTGGTTAGAAATGTACGTTATGAACAATTACACAGATTAAGGAGTAAAAATACTCTATTATACAGTCTAGGTCGTAAAAATACTCTATTATGCAGCTGATATACAGATACAAGTGTTATATCACCTTCCTAAAAGAATTTAGGCTGCTTTAGCAAACTGTCGCCATTTTCCAATGTATAATGATTTTATAAACATAACAAAAGGCTTATTTGGTAAAAGCCTAAAGTCGTATCATGATTATCAGCTTGAATTACGGTTGATTTGCATTTATACCTATTATTTCAATATATTTTTTTAATATAACCTTAAAAAATAATAACATTACTTACCGTATTTACTATTTTTCTTGATGTTAAAATTGATTATTTCGCTGGCCCGTTAATATTATCACCGAAAATATACACAATTTTACAATGAAATTAAATCGGCATTATAAATTCACCATATTACTAAGGTCAACAAGTCCAATTTAACATATTATATTTACAATTGAATGTATAAAGCGTAATCGCCATTTAGTAAAATATTATAAAAAGTAATCTTTAAGTTTTGGATTATTTCGTATTCTTACACCAATTAACAGCATTTTGCTGTATATGATAGTTATAAGTGAGTATCTGTAGAGTTACTTCCACTTTCCCTTAAAAGGAAACTCATGGACATGTGCATTCTTCCTACCCTCACTTATAGAGCAAAACGTGGTCATTAACGAAACGTCAAAAGTCCGCACTCGGGGTCTGCCAGCGAGCAATGGAACAAAGTATTCTCGGGGTCAAAAGAATAGACCGCATAAGGAACAGTATATACTTTGTTCCAAAACACAAATTGCAGATGTAGGATACTCAGCCGCTAAACTAAAATGGGACTGGGCAGGCCACATCTGCCGCATGTCGCAATAGAATTGGGCGAAAGCAACCAACGACTGGATCCCGAACAGCAGGAGCCGGCGACGCGGTAGGCCCAGAAGGAGATCGCGTGACGATTTAGACTCCTTTGTAAAAGATTGGCCGGAAGTGGCAATAGATAGAAAAGAGTGGAAGAATGGAAGGGAGGCCTTTGCCCTGCAATGGGACACTACAGGCTCATAATAATATTCTCGTTATTCATCTCCGGCTTGCCTTTATTGACCGGCCGTAGTGAACACTGACGAGGAACAGAGCTTCTACCTCTCTCTTGCCTTTATTGGCTGGTTTGAGTGGAGATTCGCAAGAGCAATCGTGCTCGGGAGAAGGATGTATAATCCAAATCCAGTAAGGTACTGGTAGGGATCTTGACCGCACTTCCGGGATTGTCCTGATAGCCGTGGTATACCTCTCCACTCCTCAAGCACCTCAGGATATGTTGCCCTCTTGTTGCTACGTCACTTCGTGCTAGCGGCCGTTTTTGGGGGCCCATTTATTGAGTGTGCAAGTCACCCCCTGCCTGTTTACCGATGGATATTAATAACATTGTTTAGGCAGGGGCCATTGTTTTCACATAGTTCTTGTCATATAACCAGTCCACTTAAGACTCCAAAAACCATAGCCCTATTGTCTTTATTTTCCATATGTCACAATAATTTTCACCAACCGGGGGTTGTCCTTGCATGCGCTAGCATTGCGCGTACAGGGACAATCGTCGGTTGGCATCACGTTCCATTAAAAGTACCTAAAAGGCCTCTGCGAGTTGGTTTCGGCTCCTCGTACGCCTTCCAAAGGTCCAGGATCTCAGGGTCCTGAGATAAATAAATTCATAAAAATAATAATAATATTTATATTGGACTGGCTTAATGAATATGCAGTGGATAAGAAAGAGGATGATTTTATGTTTGTGTACATTGATCCTAAAGGATCTTGGACCCCTTTGCACGAAGACGTGTACTGTTCTTATAGTTGGTCAGTAAATGTTGTTGGAAGAAAAAAATGGATTTTGTTTCCTCCTGGAGAAGAAGATAAACTAAAAGATCGTTTTGGTAACTTGCCTTTAGTATTTGAACCAGACAGTACTCAAAATATCAAATACTTTGAGATCACACAAGAAGCAGGAGACGCTCTGTTTGTCCCATCTGGTTGGCATCACCAAGTAATGAATGAAGCACAAACAATTTCTGTTAATCATAATTGGATTAATGCTTGTAATGTAGAGATAGTGTGGAAAGCATTAGAAAAATGTTTGCTAATTGTAGAACATCAAATAGAAGAGTGCAAAGACACACCTGAATTTCTTGCCGAGTGCTATGTATTTGTTCGAAGTAAAAGGAAGTATTTTTTTAATATATCATTCTAAAAAGTCCAAGTCGTTTATTTTATAATTATATCATCGATCCCGGTAGCCGAGCCTGCTGCAGCAACCAGGGTTCGACATAGTACTGAACAACCGTATCGTCCCAACTCCGACACAGACCGTGGTGCTGCCGGCCACAGACGCAATCTCACCGCGGTCCAATTTTGCTGATAATGAGTTAGATGATAGGGTTGACACAGTAAGTAGCCAGTGCAACGATAGACTGAGAAGTGCAATGGAGGATGCGCTTCGTGAGTATAGATCCACTCCAGCCGAACTTAGACCCCGATTGCCACGGTTACCCATGCGAAAAAAAAATAGGGCCCTGGTGTGTGCTCTGGACTCGCTTCTTAAGAACATCTTTGAGAGCAGCGAGAACCTCGTTGATACGCACTCAATTCTGTAGTGTGGGGCTGTTACGGCATGTCGATTAGCCAACATCAAGTTTCCAAATGTAGATGGAACTAATCGACCAAAGCCTGCTGCACCAGCCTGGCAATGCAGGATTGAGAGGCGCATTGATGAGGCCAGAGCACTCATTGGCAAACTATACTGCTTCAGGGAGGGTAATACACGACCACGTGTGATGCGATTCGTGAGGCGGGCATTCTTAGGAAAAGGAATTACCCCCCAAGAATTCATGTCCCGTGTCACGGAGCGCATCGACTTCCTGAAGCAGAAAGTTTGTGCATGGGCCAGCCGTATCCGGCGGTATAAGAGGCGGGTTGATCGATAATCGCAGAATCGCATGTTCCAGAGCGATGAAAGGTGGGTGTACAGAGCTTGGGAGCGACCTGATCAAAATGTGACTGACGTGCTCCGGCCGGATGATGCCGCCACGAATGCATTCTGGCGCAGCATCTGGTCCGTGGCTACACAATTTCTGGTTAAAATGGTACAGCAGCTCACACGCGCTTCTGGCATCTCAATTAAAGAAAGAAAGAAAAAGAAGAAAGAAAAACATTTATTTGAGACTCGCACAGGACAAAAAATATATATACAACAACAATACAAAAACTATAAATAGATTTTACAACATAAAAAAATTCCCGTCATTGTTAGAATCTGGGTCGCTACCTCAGTTTCTAACAACTGGTATCACCCATCTGCTCCATAAGACAGGTTGTCCCACGGAACCCAAGAATTATAGACCGATTACATGTTTGTCTACGGTCTATAGTCAGAATGGATGTAAGAAGTTTTTCTTACATCCATTCTGAGAGCAAAAATTAATGTACATATAGACAAAAACTTGATTATGTCTGCCTCTCAGAACGGATGTAGGAATGACTCCCGTGGTACAAAGGAGCTACTTTTCATTGACATGGCCATAAGCCAACAAGTTCGTCGATCCCGCAGGAATCTGTCGACATGTTGGATAGATTATAAAAAGGCCTATGACTCTGTTCCACATACATGGCTCATGAGGGTGTTGGAGTTGTATAAAATAGATGCAACTCTACGCACCTTCCTTGAGTCATGTATGAGGCAATGGAAAACTGTCCTTTGCTATCCAGGATGTCGACCGATCCAGGCAAATGATGAACCAATATGGATTAAACGAGGAATATTTTAGGGCGACAGTTTGAGTCCGCTTTGGTTCTGCTTAGCTCTGAATCCTCTAAGCACGTTGCTGGAGGATTCAGGCCTTGGCTATCGGTTGAGAAGAGATGGTCAGGTCTCACCTGCTGTACATGGATGATCTGAAACTTTTAGTACATGGATGATGGAACTACTGAAAGTTTTTTTTTATTTATTTTTTTATTATTGATTGGTTCGCGCTTGACCGCTATCTCACCTGATGGAAAGTGACGATACGGTCGACGATGGATCGCGCTTACCTAGAAGAAACCTATTCACTCTTGACTTAAAGATTCCCGGGTTGTAGCCATCATCAAAGTAACTGAAACTCTCAGTAGTGCCATCAAGATGGAATTTGGTGTGGACAAATGTGCAGTCATGCATGTAAAGCGTGATGAGATTGTGGAATCCGAGGGAATTCAACTCTCGGATTCTATACTCCTTAAATCCCTCCACTCGACCGAAACTTATAAGTATTTGGGTATGTCGGAAGCGTTAGGCATTAACGTCGCCGACATGAAGCAAACGTTGAAGGAGCGTTTCTTTGGCCGCTTGAAGAAGGTTTTAAACAGCCTTCTGTCAGGCGGAAATAAGGTGCGCGCCTTCAACGGTTGGGTCATGCCGACTTTAATGTACTCTTTCGGCATACTCAAATGGACTCAGACCGAGCTAGACGCCTTGGATAGGCGGGTCCGTACATTGCTGACCGCAAATCGGATGCATCACCCACGATCATCGGTGATGAGACTGTACATCCCGCGGAAGTGGGGAGGTCGCGGCTTTCTGAACGCAAAGACTCTACACAACCGCGAGGTGTGCAGCCTCAGAGAATATTTTCTCAAAACCGACGTGGGTATGCACCGCGATGTGGTCGCAGTGGACAAGGGACTCACCCCGTTTTCCATGGCTAAAGAGAACTGGCACAAACTTGTGGTACTTACTACTGATGACCGCAAGGAAGTATGGAAAGGCAAGGAGCTTCACGGGCGCTTTTTCCGGGCTTTTCATGAACCCGATATAGATTTCATGGCGTCCGTGGCCTGGTTACGTTTCAGCGACCTCTTTGGGGAAACTGAAGGTTTTGTCTGTGCGATTATGGACGAAGTTATCTTAAGGAACAACTACCGGAGACATATTATGAAGGACGGGACGGTTGACGTGTGTCGGGCATACCATCGTCCGGGTGAGTCCATCAGACATATTATCTCTGGTTGTTCTCGTCTGGCTAACGGCGAGTACTTGCACAGGCATAACCAAGTAGCCAGGATTATCCACCAGCAACTTGCTTTGAAATACAACCTAGTGGATTCTGAGGTACCGTATTACAGGTATGTGCCCGACCCAGTTCTCGAAAATGACCATGCCACGTTGTACTGGGATCGGTCTATCATCACTGACCGGACTATTGTTGCCAATAAGCCGGATATAGTGGTGATAGACCGATTAGCGCGCCGCGCAATGATAGTCGATGTCACCATCCCACATGACGAGAATCTCGTGAAAGCTGAGAAAGAGAAACAAATCCAATATCTCGTCTTAGCACACGAGGTTGTCGACATGTGGAATGTGGACTCGGCTGTCATTGTACCGATTGTTGTAACTGCCAACGGCCTTATAGCCAAAAGCTTCGACGACCATCTGTCGAAACTTTCGTTGCGCGGTTGGATCAAGGGCCTGATACAGAAGGCAGTACTCCTCGATACGGCTCGCATTGTGAGGAGGTTCTTTTCTCTGGAGCCCTATCCACCGGTAGCTTGGACCCTGCTCACGACACCAGCGGACTACTGTTTTTCTGTTTTTATATTTTTAAATGTTTTTTTATATATATATTTGTATTACTAAATATTTAAATATAGAAAAATATGTATAAAAAAACATAAAGGAAATAATAATAATCTGTAGAGTTAAAGTGTCATTGTACACCGATATACAGCTTAGAGTGTACAAAAACGCCTTTATGCAGTCGATATACAGCTTAGAATGTACTAAAACTCCTTTATGCAGCCGATATACAGCTAATATACAGCTTTTATTCTCCACTCACACTTAACGCTGTATATAGGCTGTATATGTGGGCCCTTTTTGGAGTTACAAGGGCTGTATATAGGCTTATACAGCCTATATACAGCTTACTATACAGCTTAGAGTGTAAACCTGAACCTATATACAGCCCTTGTACAGCTTTTTGTGCTACTCGTCACGGATAGGTTTTTTTTTATACTAGGTAAAATCATCCAATGACAAATCCCGCCCTTGGGCGGAGCGGGAAGTAGTCTCACTCTTACTGACTAAAAACCTACCCCGTTCCTTCGTTGCTTATCGTTCCAGGACCGGGTATTCCTTTCGGAAGCTCAAAGTCAAAGTCAAAGTCAAGTCAAAGTCAAAATGTTTTTATTTCATATAGGCCTATACATGGGCACTTATAAGACGTCAGAAGCTAGTGCACGGTTCCAAATTGTTTGTTTCCTATGGAGAAGAACCGGCAAGAAACACGTATTGTACAATATTTCCAAATTATAGTATTAATAATTATGTAAGCTGACCCATGACCCCAGCAGGCTTCGACCCTGCCTGCCTGCAGCTAGCAGGCTGGGCCTCCACGGTTTGCTGAAAACTCCTTGAGGCGCGCGGGAACAGAACGCGCCGTCGACGACTTGAGCTCGGTCCGGTCGGTTACCGGACGATCGGACAGCGTGCTACCCATTGCACGCCATCCGCAAGCCCGCGCTACGGTGGCTGGAAATCGGAATCGGAATCCCGGCGGCAGCTGGGGTGAACGCCTCGTTGCCTTTGCCTGATGCGTTCGGCCTCTTCCTTTGCTAGCATTACTGCTTCGCAGAAGGAGGCGATCGCCTGCCATCCCTCCTCTTTTTTTTTATTATTGATAGATTCGCGCTGGACCGCTATCTCACCTGATGGAAAGCAACGATACGGTCGGCGATGAAGCGCGCTTACCTAGAAGAAACCTATTCACTCTTGACTTAAAGATTCCCGGGTTGTACCCATCAGGAAACACAGACTCCGGCAGGGAATTCCACTCCTTAGCTGTACGCATAATGAAAGTGTTCCCAAAACGCTTTGTGCGTATAGGTGGGAGGTCCACCATGTACCGCAAGGTGGCGTAACGCCGTACGTCTGGTTGTCCGATGATGGAACGGGCTAGGCGGAATTAGGCTATGCAATTCTGATGCACACTACCCGAAATGTAACCGGTAGAAAACCGACAGGCTAGCAACTCGGCGTCGATGCTCAAGACTTTGAAGCCTCGACTCGACGAGTGCATCATTGCCAATGATCCTCTTGGCCCGCCTCTCAATAGTCTCAAGCGCATCAGGCTGGTATCGGGCAGATCCGTCCCAAAGATGAGAACAATACTCCATACACGTTCGAACTTGCGCTTGATAAAGTTTGAGCAGCTGATCCGGCGTGAAGTACTGTCTGACCTTTGCGAGGATTCCTAGATTTTTTCAGCCAGCTGAACCTTTGCTTCGATGTATGGCCCAAAGTTGAGAGTAGATGTCAACGTTACACCAAGAAGATCAAGATGGTCGGTTTTCGGCACGGTTACACCCTGGAAAGTTAGAGCAGGGCTGAATTGACTCCTTTTAGCGGAAAATAGACACGCCTGGGTTTTAGCAGCATTGAACCTGACCAAATTGGCATCGCCCCATTCCGAGACAGCCTCCAAGGACAAGTTCAACCGCTCAACCATAACCTCTCGAAGAGACCGGATCTGGAACCCACTAGCTCGTGCACTGGATATGTAACTCTCAGCAGTGCTGTCGTCTGCATACCCAAAGGTACCGGGTTTAAGCAGATCGTTAATGTGCAGCAAGAACAATGTTGCCGAGAGCACTGACCTCTGAGGGACCCCGGCATTAATGGTCATTTGACCAGACGAGCAACCATCGATGACCACCCGGATGGACCGGTCCCTCAGGAAGTCTGCGATCCAAGCACACAATCCAGCAGGTATACCGAAAGAAGGAAGCTTACTAATCAGGCTTTCGTGCCAGACCCTATCGAAAGCCTTCGAGATGTCGAGGGAGACGGCAAGCGCTTCCCCGTGCCTCTCAATGGCCTCACTCCAGGTGTGGATGGCATACGCTAGAAGACCACCAGTTGACCGATTTCGGCGAAATCCGTATTGTCGGTCATTATCGGGTTAGGATATCATTGGCTTCTAGGTATGCCAGGAGCTAACTGTTGAGTAAACGTTCCATTGTCTTGCTGACAATAGACGTTACTGAGATTGATTTACCTATAGTTAGCTGGGTCAGCCCGACTACCCTTTTTGGGCACGGGCTGTACATTAGCTTGCTTACATTCAGTCGGCATTTTTCCGACCTCAAATGAGAGCCTAAATAGGCGTGTCAGGATTGGAGACAGTTCAGGCGCACACGTTTTCAGCACAATTGCCGGTATCCCGTAAGGACCACTAACCTTGTTCACGTTAAGGTAACGTAGCACCCTACGGACTTCCTTCTGATGGATGCCAATATCCGACATAATCGTCTCGCAACTATCAGGATAAGCAGGGGGCCGCGCGTCACCAGGATCTAGACGCGAAGATTCCGCGAAGAGAGAGGCAAACAAATTCGCTTTCTCCTCAGCGGTGTGGGCCAGCGACCCGTCGGGTTTCAGCAGTGGCGGTAGTGAGGGACGGCAGAAGTTCGATTCAACCGCCTTAACCAGGGACCAAAACGCTTTTCGACCAGCAGGGTATGAGGCAAGTTTGTTCCCGATGCGGATAATGTGGTCGAACCGAGACCTCCGTATCACTTTCTTTCAAGACTTGGCAGCCCTGTTGAAGGCTCTCTTCTTCTGACTCACGTCACTCGCCTTGTGACTATGGCCTGAACCACGGCCCGGCTAGAGAGATGGCTGCCGCCGATTGCCCCCACGAGGACACACCTCATCAGTATGCTCCACTGGGTCCTCCGGGTGTTCCGCGCAGTGGCCACACCCGGGCGAATCCTCCGCACGAATCCGGAACAGGGACTTAGCTAACTTGCCGTGTTCGGTAAGGACTTGCGTCGTGCGGAAGTTTAGAACGCCGTGAGGTCTTTCCAGCACCCGTCACGGATAGGTTAGGTTTGAAAGTGATAACCTAACCGGAACTCTTATTAGGCTCCTATAATCTGTGGCCCGGCTGTCAAGTCGACTGACAAGAAATTTTTTCTCCGAAATATTTTGCTATTTTATTCTAAATACCTAATTACAATGTCCACCCACCCAAAAACATTAGGAAAAAAGAAAGATCATTTGTAAAATTACATTTTATACGTAAACAACATGGCAACGCAATAACAACAGACTGATATGCTGAGAGAATGTTGACTAGAAGCCGGGCGAAACAACCATTCACACACCCAACATCTTCGGGTTCGTCGCTCAGCTCCGCCTCGCAGTCGCCGGGACCAGCGCCAGCCGTGAGTCCAGCTGCAGTTGCGTCGACCTCGAGCGACGAATATTTCTCGCCACCGACGACACCACCACCAGCAAGTCGACGGGGAAGAGGCCGACCTCCGGCCAGCTTGGGACCTCGAGGCCCTCCGGCCTCTGATAGGGTCCCCGCTGCCGGTGGAAGTGTGCAGCGCATGAGATGGACACAATCCACTAATGAAAATGTCATGCGCTCATACTTTGGGGCTACAGAGGGGGGAACTAACCTGACTGCGTACCGTGGTCGGATGCTCTCTCTGTTTCAGGTGCTTGAGCCAGCTGTCAACGTCTCAGCCCAACGACTGTCGGATCAGGTACGGGTCATCCAGCGTAGCCGTATGTTGGATGACGCTGTGCTTGATAGACTGCGCCTGGAATCGCAGAGTAGCCGTGTTTCACCTGCTACACCACCGGTCGCGGAGCAACTTCAACCCAGTGCTCCACCGCGACCCAACCACGTTGGTGACGCCGATGATGACGCGGCTATATCTGTGAGTACCCAGTGCAATGAACGATTGAGGAGCGTTTTGGAGGACGCTTTTCGGGAGTACCGCTCCACTCCTCCGGGGCTTAGACCTCGACTACCTCGTTTGCCCATGCACAAGAGAAATAGGGCGCTGGTGTGTGCTTTAGATTCGCAGCTATCAAATTGTTTTGATAGCAGCGAAGACCTCACTGATACCCACTCAATCTTGTACTGTGGGGCTGTAGTGGCATGTCGCGTAGCTCACTGTAAATTCCCTAATTTTGACAGAGCTACACGACCAACCGTGCCGGCCTGGCAGTGCAGGATTGAGCGCCGTATCGGTGAAGCTAGAGCACTCATCGGCAAGCTTATCTGCTTCAGGGAGGGCAATACTCGCCCTAGAGTGATGCGCTTTGTGAGGCGGGCATTCTCGGGAACTGATATTAGTCCTCGAGATTATCTGCCCTGCGTCACAGAGCGTATCGACTTCCTAAAGCAGAAGATCTATGCATGGGTAAATCGTATTCGTCGGTACAAGCGGCGAGTGGAGCGGTACACTCAGAATCGCACATTCCAAAGTAATGAAAGGTGGGTTTACAGGGCTTGAGAGCGACCGGACCAAGGTGTGACTAATACGCGCCTGCCGGATGATAACGCCATGTGTTCATTTTGGCGCAGCATCTGGTCGGCGCCTGTCAGTCACATCGAGGGTGATTGGATCCGAGAGGTCGAGCGCACATGTGATCTTTTACCAGAAATGGGGGCAATTACCATCAGCCCCCAAGATGTAGTCCGTGCAGTCCGTCCGTTGCCTAACTGGAAATCTCCTGGGCCGGATGGGCTGCACAATTTCTGGATAAAATGGTTTCAAAGGTCGCATGCTCGCTTGGCATCTCAGTTCCAGTCTGCCTTAGAGTCAGGGTCGCTACCCCCTTTCCTAACAACAGGAATAACCCACCTGCTCCACAAATCAGGTAGTACTGCGGATCCTAAAAATTGGATATCGACAGATTCGGGAGAACAGTGAACCGATAAGGATTGAGCGTGGCATATTCCAGGGTGACAGTCTGAGTCCTCTGTGGTTTTAAGCAGCCTTGAACCCTCTCAGCACACTGCTGGAGGGTACTGGCTTAGGCTTCCGGTTGAAAAGAGGTGGTCAGGATGACCTGACCTACTAAAGGTAACTGAACGAGAACCTCGTGAAAGCTGAGAAGGATAAACAAACTAAATATCTTGACTTGGCTCGCGAGGTTATCGACATGTGGGAAGTGGACACAGCAGTCATTGTGCCGATAGTCGTGACGGCAAGAGCCTCGACCAACACCTGCGGAGGCTCTCGTTAGGCAGTTGGATCAAGGGTCTGATTCAGAAGGCAGTACTCCTGGACACGGCGCGTATTATCCGGAGGTTTCTCTCTCAGGAGCCCTGACCACCGGTAGCTTGGACCCGTGGGCTACTATTTTTTATATTTTTAAATGTTTTTTTTTTTGTATTACCTTCTAAAAAAATATTTAAAATCTAATTTATATGTATATAAAGTCTCTCGCGCACGTCACTGCGTGCGGACGTGTCGTTGTCCCGTGAGTGAAAGTTCAATGACCTTTGTGTCGTGAGAATGTCCTCGGATGTTATTAAGTGCAATAATTGCAACATTGTGATTAGTGAGGTCCTTTGATTCAAAACAAGATAGATGTGATGGATAATGTGAGCCTCGTGCAAATATGTGTGGGTGCTTTTAAGGAAGAAGAAGTTAGTGGAGCAAAGTCTTTGTTGTTTCAAGCCATCCCTAATGCTAAGCGGATGATACAGCGAAAAAATAAAGGGAAAACAACGAGAGATTTGGAAGATATTATAGATCTTTTCAAATCTACAGATCCGGATATGACTCCAATATTTGTAGCTCGTGAGCTACAGAAGCTGCCGCCGATCACCTTCGATCATGTAGATGTAACAAGGCTGCTGAAAGACCTATTGGTACTGCGAGGTGAGCTAGACACCATTAAAAATAATTACGTGTCAAGAGAGGATTTGCAAAGTTTAAGGTCCGAATTGGTTTTAGATCACTCAAATTTAACTTCAAGTCACACAGGAATACAATCATCTTTGAATACAACGTCTCAAAATGATTATGATTGTAACTCTACGGAGATTAATCTGGTTTCAAATCAAAACAAACCTCAGCTGATTGTTTCTTCGCCGAGAGAAAAAACAGTTCAAATAAAAACGGTCAAGGACACGCAACATCAGGTGTGTCTACCTGTCTCGCACCAACCATCCGACGGCGCCGCTTGCGATCTCACTCTAACACAGCCCGTGCTCAATGAACACACTAGCCATCCCGATAACAAACCGGTTTCGTCATCGAGTGCACCTGCGCTGGCGCCGCCACCGCAATCAAGTATAATTGATGTAAATAATAGAACGTTTGCGACTGTTTTAGCGGATACGTTGAGCCAACGGGATGAATTGAATCGCAGTTGTTCCAACGAGGAATGGGTTGTTGCACAGAGGCGTAAATGTAGAAATAGGTATGTGGGCGTACGTGGCAAGGCAACTTATTTACCAGATGACAAATTTAAACCCGCTAATACTAAAGTTCCTTTATTTCTTTCTAATGTCCACAAGGAAACATCAGTGAAGGATATCGCGGATTACATATATATAAAAACAAAGGAAAAGGTCTCGTTACAGAGAATTAAAATGAAAGTGGACAAACCATACAACGCGTATAAAATAGTTATTGACAGAGATAAGTTAAACCTATTTCTGGATAATAAACTGTGGCCTGACAGTGTTACGTGTCGGCGCTTTAGACCATATAGAACAACCGAAATAATCGGGAATTAAACAATTAAATCATGGATAACAACACATTGAAGTCAAAGATAAATACTTTTGTAACTTATAATTGTAGATCTTTAATAAGGTCAATAGATTATGTAAGACATTTATGTAGTACATCAGACATCGTTGCGCTACAGGAGACCTGGTTGATGCCACACGACATTTCTGTGCTGGGAAGCGTTGACCCCAACTTCGACTATGTTGGGAAATCGGCGGTAGATGCCTCAGCGGGCATTCTGCGAGGGCGTCCGTACGGGGGAGTGGCGATACTCTGGCGTAAGAGCGCCTATCAGTCTGTGTCGCTGTTAAGTTGTGAGAGTGAGCGTCTTATAGCTATTAAAATCTGTGTAGGCGCAAGTTCGTTTATAGTGTTCTCCGTTTATATGCCGACTGAATCGAATATTAATCTTAGTGAATTCGTAGACTGCCTAAGTGAAATAAATGCGATAATTGAAAGTAGTGGGGTTGATGCAGTGTTTATGCTCGGGGACTACAATGCAACACCAAGTGGGCTATTTGGCCGAGAACTTAGCAACTTCTCTTCTGAGGTGCAGTGGCAGTGCGCTGACGTTACCCTATTGGGCAGTGGATCGGACACATACACGTATGTAAGTGATGTTCATGGTACGACTAGCTGGTTAGACCACTGTGTAGTAACTAAAGCCGCTTGGGACACTATTAAAGACATTAGTGTAGTGTATGAAGTGTCGTGGTCTGATCATTTTCCCTTAAAAATAAACTGTGAACTTGACATGTTGAAATCTAAATGTACCTCTGTCCAGCCTCAGTGTAATACGGTGAAGTGGGGATATAGGAACCCTGAACAAACCGATATGTACACGAAAATTTGTAATGAAAAATTAAGGGAAATTGACTTTCCAACAGAATTTATTATTGTAGTTGTAGTGAAAATATTTGTACTAACTTGGAGCACCGTAGTATAGTTGACAAATTGTATAAAAATATGGTAGATATTCTTTGTGAGGCTGCAACTACTAGTCACAATTATCTAGTTCAGCGCAAGAAATATAATAAAACGGGTTGGAATAAGCACGTTAAAGATGCGCACGGGCAAGCTCGGCTTCATTTTCTGGACTGGGCGGCAGCCGGTAAACCTAGAGTGGGGCCGCTGTATGAGAATAAACCTAGAGTGGGGCCGCTGTATGAGAATATGGTGGCAAGTAAAAAAATTTTCAAAAATAAGTTAAAGTGGTGCCAAAAAAACGCTGATCAGTTAAAGATGAATGAAATTGCGAGTCACCATGAAACTAAAAACTTTAGTAGTTTTTGGAAAGCTACAAACAGCTTAAATCCCAAGTCGGGCCTGCCAGTGTGCGTCGGTGGTGTGAACGACGCTAAGGCTATTGCCAATTTATTTATGGCCTCGTTTAAGACGGAGTCACCATTAGGTCCATCGAGGAGTGGGTCGAGTGCCATGGAGGGTTCCGAGGTCATGCCTATCATGTTCACCGTTAGGGAGGTTGCATCTGTCTTAAGGGACATGAAACGGGGTAAGTCTCCTGGACATGACGGTTTAAGTGTTGAACACCTACGTTATGCAGGTAGGCACTTGCCACGTGTATTAACTCTTTTATTCAATTTATGTATGAGTCACTCGTATCTTCCAGAGGAGCTCATGAGGACGATTGTCGTTCCTATAATAAAGAACAAGACTGGAGATGCGAGTGACATGAATAACTACAGGCCTATCTCCTTGGCGACCATTGTTGCAAAGGTGTTGGACGGTTTGATTGACAGGCAGCTGGATAGATATGTCACCCTGCATGACGCCCAATTTGGGTTTAGACCACATTTGTCGACTGAAACAGCAATCCTCTGTCTCAAGCATACTGTCCACTACTATGTGGCAAGGAAAACACCTGTATATGCGTGTTTTTTGGACCTCTCCAAGGCATTCGACCTAGTTTCTTATGATTGTCTTTGGAGGAAGCTCTCCCAGGACACTGACCTTCCTGGAGGACTGATTGCTGTAATGAAGTACTGGTACAGCAACCAGTCCAACTGCGTTAGATGGGCTAGTGCTATATCCGATGCGTACAGGTTGGAGTGCGGCGTGAGACAGGGGGGGCTTAGCTCACCCAGGCTCTTTAACCTGTATGTCAACCGGCTGATTTGTGAGCTCAGCAACACCCAAATCGGTTGCTCCATTGATGGGCAATGTATCAATAATATTAGTTACGCGGATGATATGGTGTTGCTGAGCCCATCGGTTAGTGCGTTAAGAAGGCTCATCCGAATCTGTGAAGACTATGCGGTGGCTCATGGTCTCAGGTACAACTCAGCCAAAAGTGAGCTCTTAGTTTTTAGGGGGCAAAATAAAATATGTGACTCCGTTCCACCGGTTTTCTTGGGTGGAGTTCCGCTGAAGAGAGTCACTCGATTTAAGTATCTGGGACACTGGGTCACCGATGGCCTGTCGGATGATGCTGACTTAGAGAGGGAACGTAGGGCGTTGGCGGTCAGGTGTAATATGCTGGCTCGCAGGTTCGCGCGGTGTACGCGAGACGTTAAAATAACGCTGTTCAGGGCCTACTGCCAGTCGCTGTACACGTGTGCCCTGTGGGTCAGTTATGCACAGGGCTCGTACAGCGCTCTACGAGTCCAGTATAATAACGCGTTCCGGGTAATGCTGGGGTTGCCGCGTTTCTGTAGCGTGTCGGGGATGTTCGCGGAAGCGCGTGTTCCAGATTTCGGCTCGCTGCTGCGGCTGAGAGTCGCATCGCTGATGCGTCGGATGCGCGGCAGCCCCAATAGCTTCGTGGCTACTGTAGCCGGCAGGGTGGATGGCGTAATGGTGTCTCACTGGATGACGGTACACAGACCGTCATTCAGGTATGTAATATAGGTATGTAATATAGCCTGCGTCTTTTTATTTTAACTTTAAATTTTTAAATAATATTAATTTATGCATTGACATTTTAATTTTAATTTATTTATAATTTAATAATTTTGATTTCAAGTTTGATAATGTGATTTTAATTTATGATTTTTATTCAATTGTATCCTGTTGTTTACTGTTGTGAGACTGTTATTTTATGTAATTGATATGGACTCTCGTCTGAAAATAAATGCTATTATTATTATTATTATATAGAAAACAATAAAAAGAAATAATAATAGTGAACACTGTGATATATTGCCCTCTTGTTGCTACGTCACTTCGTGTTAGCGGTCGTTTTTGGGGACCCATTTGTTGAGTGTGCAAGTCACCCCCTGTCTTTTTACCGATGAATATTAATAACATTGTTTAGGCAGGGGCTATAGTTTTAACATAGTTCCTAGTTACCAGTCTTTGTTTTCCATATGTCACAATAGTTTTCACCAACCGGGGGTTGTCCTTGGATGCACTAGCGCGTACGGGGATAATCGTCGGTTGACATCACGTTCTATTAAAAGTATCGAAAGGGCCTCTCTCTCTCCGGTTCTGAGATATACAGACACATAATAATAAAATTTATTGTTCTCAAAAATTCATCCGTATGGATTTTTTGATTTATATTAATTTAAAAATTGATTTTGTTATAGTATGAAACTTTTATTTTAGAATTAATTTAAATAGTTAAAAAATTGCAAGAAGTGCAAAAAAATATATTTAAAAAAAAAATTAAATAACAAATAATATTTTTTGCTTTTTCCATATTTTTTTTTTAAGTAGTGTTGGCAACCCTATCCTCACCCTAAAGAATACCAGAATATACCTGCAGGTCGATGGGAAACATATGAGTTTGGTGCACAATTTAACCACATGGAGGAAGAAAAACCGGACTCCGTACAAACTTGGTAAATTGCAGTTTACGATTTATAACGTATTAAAAAAAACTAATCACTAGATCTCGTTCAAACCAATTTTCGGTGAAAGTTTGCATGGTGATGTACATCATATATTTTTTTAATATTATCATTCTCTTATTTTAGAAGTTACAGGGGGGCACACACATTTTACCACTTTGGAAGTGTCTCTCGCGCAAGCTATTCAGTTTAGAAAATAGCGATTTTAAAAACCTCAATATCGTTTGAAGACCTATCCATAGATACTCACATGTATGGGTTTGATGAAAAATTTTTTTTTTTGAAAAACCCCAAAATATGTTGTTTTTTTTTCTATTTTTGTGTGAAAATCTTAATGCGGTTTACAGAATACATCTACTTACTAAGTTTCAACAGTATAGTTCTTATAGTTTCGGAAAAAAGTGGCTGTGACATACGGCCGGACCGACAGACAGACACGTTCAATCCATAAGGGGTCCGTTTTTTGCCATTTGGCTACGGAACCCCAATAAAAAAGACGAGAAATGGTTCTATGCGTGTGACTTGACGTGATACGACAGTTCAGTACACTCATAGTCCAGTATCTGCAGCCACTTAAATAGTTTTGACTTACATGATTTTTTGTAAAGAACCCATTGTCAATATCTTGTTTATTTTAGTATAAAGATAGTTGCTCAGAAATGTGTAGTGAAGGCGAGAATTTTGTGTGTTTTTACAGGCGGGCACACTTATACTTACGTCGCTTGCTTTCAAAAACTGTGGGATTAAGGTAAAACCAAGATAGTTTTTGAAATTACTTTATATCTCTGTAGGAGTCGCGACCGAAGAGGTATGGACTTTTATGCTGTTAAATTAAATACCTCAATAACTTTAAAGATTTATTGATAGATCGGTAATTATTCTAAGTTACGCTAAACGATATGCTAATGAGTACGAACGCACCCGGTTTGCTGTCCGAATATGTACTGAAGCCGCGACGCACTTAGCGTGGCGTAGTTGGGTTGCTAGATCAGCAAAACGTGTTCGATCGTGATTATTGTATCGAACAATCTCTTTGTACAAAAAGCAAGATTCATTATGTATTTGCAAAATGGGTAGCTACTTTGGTTTATTTTCTTCATATTTATGAAAGGAATAAACATTATCTTTGATATTTCCAGAGTATTGGCGATTTTTGCGGACCTCTAAAACAACTAGTCACATTCTAGCTCCTCTTCTCACACATATATGCAACCTGGCAATATCTACAGGTATATTCCCAAACGCCTTGATAAAGGCTGTTGTACATCCAATCTACAAGTCTGGGGACAGAGACAAGGTCACTAACTACCGCCCAATATCAGTCCTCCCTGCAATCTCCAAGGTTCTGGAAAGAATAATGTACAAACGCCTGAATAATTTCCTTAACAAACACAAAATTATTTCACAAAACCAATTCGGTTTCAGACGTGGATTGTCAACTGAAGATGCAGTGACATCCCTACTCGACTTTGTAGTTGATAGGATAGACAATAAGTTCAAATGTTTAGGAATTTTTCTCGACCTTTCAAAGGCGTTCGACACGGTCTCTGTCCCTCTACTTCTATCGAAACTAGAAACCATCGGAGTTCGAGGCATTGCTCTGAATCCATTCAGTAATTTCCTCACCGATTGGTTGTAGTGCGTTAAGATTGGAGAGCATATTAGCGACGCAACTAATGTGATGGTCGGCTTGCCGCAGGGAAGTCTTCTCAGTCCCCTTCTTTTTCAAATATACGTCAATGAACTCTGTCAGCTATCCCTCCCCTCCACAAAAATAATAGCCTACGCAGATGACACGGTAATTCTTTCGTATGACCGTGACTGGACCTCAGCAAAAGAGATTGCCGAAAAGGGTCTCAGTGAAGTGATGCTGTGGTTGGGAAAAAACAATCTTGCCCTAAACATAAAAAAAACAATTTCATTACCTTTGGCTTAAGACCCTCCACCCTTCCCCCAGATGGTTCTCTATCAATAAAAACCCACAAATGTACCAACCTCTCTTTCTTCTGTCCATGCCCCACTGTTACCAGAGCAACAGTAATACGATATCTCGGCATTCAATTGGACTCCTGTTTATCCTGGAAACCACACTTACAAGCAATGTCGGCCCGAGTTCGAAAATTGATTTTCCTATTTAAAAAACTTAGAGTTTCTGCCAATAGCAACATCCTTAAGATCGTTTACTCGGCTCTATGCGAATCGATATTAAACTATTGTATCACTGCGTGGGGAGGGGCTGCCAAGACCGACATTATTCAGGTAGAGCGTTAAAGTTACTTTAAAAAAGCCTTTCAGATTCCCAACACGGCAATTATATGCAGAGTTTGAAACGTTAACAGTCCGACAACTCTACATCCTCCGCACAGTTATGAGAAAACATGCCACCCTTCCGTGTACCATAAATAACAGCCCAACAGCTAGAAGAAGACCTAAACCGCCATGCCCCACAACCCACACAAACACTACGTTTGCTAAGCGACACTTCACTTACCTAAGTGCACGTGTTATATATTAGTATGTATTACTAATTAAATTAAGAATTTTAACTGTTTCGCTATTGTTGTTTGTTGTGTTTTATACATTGGTAACATTTGTGAAGTTCAAATCAAATATAAAAGTACCTACCAAGACAAATATTGATGTGTGTACAAAGACAAAACTCGAAACTTATAAAAAGACGTGTTGATGATAATCCTCTAAATTATTACGTATTTTTTAATGATCATTAAGCTATAACTTGTAATTTATATTGCTACTCTGTTGTAATAAGTTGTTATGACGATTAATACAGAACTGTCATTTGGTATTATATTCTTTCAAATAAGAACTAAGAAATACAAATCCAAGTGTTGTAATATTGTTCAAATGATCTTATTTGGTTTTTAAAGCTGTTTAACTATATAACAATGGTAATTAAAGACTTATAAAATAAGTTAAATTATGATAATCTTGATAGTTGGTTGAAGGTGGCAGGATATTATTATTTGACGTTTGAGTGAAGTTTCAATCTACCTGTTGACATTTTACTATAAAAAGGGTCTCTGCCTTTTTACTGGCCCACTTTTGATCCAGCAATAAACCACTACTGACCATCAAAGTTCACGTAAGTTATTTAATATTATATGATATTTTAATGGTGTTGATTCTGTGTATGTGTCATTGTGGCTTATGTTTTCTAATTATGTTATACGGTATTAGAGAATACTTATTCACATTCTTTAACCTACTATTTTGAAATGGCCTATGACATAGAACATAGAATTACTTGTAGATATTATTGTGACAAACTATAATTAATGATATTGTAAGATGTATCTGTAAATACTATAATTGAAGCTACCACAGGTTTTCTTTGCTTGTTCTTTCCTGTGATGACCTAGTTTTGGAACAAGCAACTAGTTTTTCGATTATTTGACAAGCCTATTTGAAATAAATACTTAGTCTTGTCTTTCTGTGCTTTTCTTCATAAAACCCTTTCCTTACACACCACAATCATAAAAACTTTGATACACAGTAAATAACCGTTACCCATCTTGACATTTTAGAATGATATATAGTTAGATATAAACATATACAAATATAGTTAACAACCATCCGCCCTAAATTCTAACACACGCATCTACAACAAAATGCACCAAAAGCTAGATATCAACCCCCTTAACACTTCGATCCACAACTACCCAACTTGTTCATACAAAAGTAGACTCTAAACATCGGAATTAAGGCCTATAGTGGCGTGGATGTGAGAGGACACCGGTGTCCTCTGAGCTAGGACAGATTAATATAAAAATATATTATTAAATGTAAAAATATTGTTAAAACGTTTCTATTTACCCTAAATTATGACGAGACAGAAGCACTGGTAAAACCCTCGTCCGTATAAATCTTTAATATATGTAATCATCATACAAAACATAGACAAGCGCAGATACAATCACACACATATCATCACTTACATACACAAACACCAGCACACTCTTCCTCTAAATTCACACACACAAACACACACACTACACATACAACTCACACACGAGCTCACTTGTACATACATTTTTGTTAATGTTACACGTTTGGTTCATTATATAATTTCTTGTAAATTGTAATTACGGACGAATGGATGTCTCCTATAATACAGGACTTTCCTAGTATAGGGGACATTATTCATAAAACTAATTGTAAAAAGAACTCATACACTTATTTTGTAACAAATAATGTAATTTCTTTTGTTTGGGCAATAAATAATTTATTATTACTATTATCAGCAAAAAAAAAAACTGTCCCATATAGGGGATAGTTGCCTAATCCATGCAAATTATCTGTTAATAAGTATCTGTTATTTATTTATTGTGCAAACCTATCACAGTGTTCTCCTTTTAGGGTTCCTTCCGTAATCAACTAGGAACCCTTATGGTTTCGCCATATCTGTTTGTCCGTCCGTCCGTCCGCGGATAATCTCAGTGACTATAATTATTAAAAAGCTGAAATTTGGTGCCATATGTATATCAATCATACCTACAAAGTGGTAAAATAAAAAGTGGAAGAAAATGTTTTATTAGTGTACACCCATAAAGTGGGGAGTGATTTTTTTTTTCATTTCAACCCTAACGTGTTATATTGTTGGATAGGTATTTAAAAATGAATAGGGGTTTGCTAAAATATTTTTTTGAAATAATCGCTCCAAAAGTAAAAAACAAAACTTGTGTGGCCCACTAACTTTTGAATCATAAGTTTAGAAAAAATTGAAAAAGTCTCAAAACTAGAACTTTGTAAAAACATTCTAGGAAAATTATTTTGAACTTGATGGGTTGAACAGTTTTTGAAAAGTTGTACAAAATAATTTCTGACCTGTTTGTAATTAACCGTATAATATGGCAATGTACGACCAACCGCCCGACGCGCCGCGCAACGCGCCGCGTCTGCGTAATCGAACACTTACGGTACGTCTGTCTAATGTAGTTCTTGCTATGGTCAGTATTTCATCTTAAAAAAAAAACAGTTGACAACCCTAACAGTACCTGCTTACCTACCAAAAATATTTACTTCATCGAGTAAGTACCTACTGAAGTCATTACCTACTTTGTCTAAAGTGAGTGATCGACGTACGAGCCAATACCGCGGTTTTATAGGACGGTAGTCGGTTTTACTCGCGGCCCGTTGGTGCTGATCGATTAGCTAGTAAAACACTTTGAACGACGAGCCGAGTAGAAAATGAAGCAAACACGACGAGCCGCGAGCCAGGCTCGTCGTTCGTATTGCAATCATCACCACCGAGCCACCAGCAAGCTTTACCGACGAGCTTTATGACCCGGGTTTTACACGCCCGTCGATCAGGGCCTTTAGAGTAAAATACGTCAAGTTAGAACTTGTTACGCGACAAGTCTGTGGTACCTCGATAACGGTCAAAACATTTCTTATCGGCGCATTGTTAGTTTGTGAATTCCAATTTTAAACGTAAATAAACCAAGGATAAAGACTCCGACTTTCGGTACCTCGGGTCGCTCGTTCAAGGAGATGGTGAGGTAGACCGAGACGTAACACATCGGATCAACGCCGGATGGATGAAATGGCGACAGGTCACGGGAACAACTTGTGACCCACGGATGCCACTCAAGTTGAAGGGTAAAATTTACAAGTCCGTGATAAGACCTGTCATACTGTATGGATCAGAATGTTGGGCTGTGAAAAAGATAGATGAAAAAGACTGCATGTAGCGGAGATGAGAATGTTGAGATGGATGTGTGGTGTGACGAAAATGGATAAAGTGAGAAATGAGTATATTAGAGGAAGTTTGAAAGTGGCGCCAGTGACTGAAAAGTTGAAAGGAAATCGTTTGTCTTGGTATGGCCATGTGAAGAGGAGGGATGAAACACATGTTACTAAAAGAGTTCTGAGTTTACAAGTAGATGGATGGAGAGGCAGAGGGAGGCCGAAGAGGAGATGGATGGATTGTGTGAGGAGTGATATGAAAGAAAAGGAAGTTAGTGAAAGTGTGACGGCTGACAGGATAGAGTGGAAAAAAAAAAACTTGTGCGCCGACCCCAGGGCAGGTAGAAGAAGAAAGCCTTAAAAATCGAAATAAAGGTTATCAAATAGTACAGTTCGTTCGACGGTTCTTGGCGCGCCTGAAGTTAGGCTCTGCGAACTTTAGCGCTTGTGCACTCGTAAAAAAATAAATGGTTTGAAAAAATAAATGCCAATAGCAGTTGTTATTGCTGTTAACAACTGTTATTGGCATTTATTTTTATAAATCATTTATTTAACGCGCTTATTTTGAGCGCTAAAGTTCGCAGAGCCTCACTTTAGGCGCGCCAAGAACCGTCGAACGAACTGTAAGTAGGAGAACTATACACACAAGGAGTAAATGAAGGAAAGTGATAGGTGTAAGTTGAAACATTTACTATTGTTACTCGCAGCCCCCACTTCGATTGAAGCCCGAAAATCGGTTATAACTTATAATCCTTGTCAAACAAGTTGAACCATCATGACGGTCGAACTTGAATGCACAGTAACCGATTTTCGGGCCTCAAACGAAGTGGCGTGATCATGGCAAAATGTTTCAACTTATTTGCCACGTACTACACACGCCACAAAAAAAAATGATTTGTAGATAATGTAAATTTTATCGCAACGTCTCCTCCAAAAGTGCACCTCCCAGGTATTAAGAAGTTACCCATTGTTTGTTCGGCGGCAACTTTTTTTCAATGCTATCTTGATTCGGTAAGGGATGAGGTTCGGCGCCATCTGGTGGGGCCAAGAATAAAGCGATAAAGAAAACTAATTTTATATTATGTGTATTAATGTAAATTGTAATTTGTAGTGTTATATGGATATAATCTCCTGACAAATAAATGATTATTATTATTGCCTTTCTAATGAAACCGGTTTGGGCTACATCGGTTAGGTGTATAATGGACATACGAAACTATTTTTAACTGATTTCTTGTGTTTTATATGTACATGCGTGCTGGGTACTTTTAATAAGTTAAGTATACCGTTAAATTTTGATCGTTTTAATCCCGTGGAGGGTCGATTCGGTACATGAAACACTATCGATTTGTAAAGATAAAATTAAAAAACAAAGTTCTTTTTTTTAAACTCGGAATTAATTTACTCATGTACGAAATTGATTTCTTTTAGTAAACGTCAGCTGGGCGAGTTCAATAACCTGTAGGTAGTTAGTACGCAACGACCAACAACTATCTACAAGGTCATTAAGTTGTTTACAAATAATTTCGCACATGCTTATACATATTAATTATCGACCGTCCACGGGATTAAAACGATCAAAATTTAACGGTGTATATTTTAAGTAAATATTACATTATTTATTCCCTCTTTTATAGAGGAGGCCTGAGTTCCAGCAGTGGGAACATTTTAAGGCAGATGCAATGCAATGCAAATATTACATTTATGATTTTGTTTTAAGTGGGCACGAGACTTTTTTAGTGCTGTTGATTTATGAATAAGAATCGTAAAATTTTATTTTAGTTGGTTTCTGCACAGAACATTTTAGAAAGTATAACTGTATTTTGTGTTTTCGAGCATATGGCACTCGTGGGCTGCAGCTGATAATCAGCGTCAGGTTATGGTTTTGTGTTGCTATTTGGCAATAGAGCAGTGGTGGCTGATCGATAACGGCCCCGACTTACGAGTTGTAGGTCGCGGGTTCAAACCCAGCCAGACGCATTACTTTGTGTAATTTATTTCATCACCACTACTCTCAAAACGTTGAAGGAAAACATCGTGAGGAAACTGGCATGTCCTAGAACCAAAAAATTCGAAGACATATGATGACATCCACCAATCCGCACTGGGCCCGCGTGCTGGATTACGGCCCATTCCCACTCCTAGAGAGGAAACCTGTGTCCCAGCAGTGGGAACATTATAAGGCTGATGATGATAATGATTTGTCAATATGCTGAGCTCTTCAGCTCAGCAACTTTTTGGCGTTATCCAGTGCACTTTTCCATTTTATTAAATTTTAAAGTTTTTCATTTTTATAATGCCAATGAAAGCAATTTTTTGTTTTCTTTCCAGGGTAGGTCAAACCCTATTTTTTCTATTCCGTGGATCAAACATAGCGAATGAGTGAGTACTTTATTTAAATCGCTCATTCCTTGGCCCACATAAAAATGGTGGCCTTCTCAGAATTTCGATCAGATAATTAACTTTACGATGAGAAGCTCAAAAAATGTTTCTTTAAAATATAGTGTCTAAGTGGTTTTAACAAAAGATGGGTAAATAATATTTGTCGTCATGAGCTCTTGATGACTCATTTTTGGGAATGCTATTAAAGTTTGTCATCTTTTTAAGACACTTCTTCAAGTACCTACCCTACCGTTTTGGTGGTTGTAAAAACGATTGCAGTAAGTCGGTGACTTGTAGGAAAAAGTTTGTTTTTTGTTAGTCTCACGGTTGGCGTTTTACGCATAGGTATTGGAAATAACGGATTAGGCGCACAATGCCACTTTCGCATAATTCCACTTCGAACACAGTATTTTTTTTAATTTGGACGTTACTATGTTTTTATTAATAACGCCATCTGGCTACAACTTAAATTATTTTATATCACTACTTTAATTAGTTAAAAAATCTTATTAAAAATTAATGAAAATATTTTTTAAGATATCGAGTATGGTATCAGAATCCAATTTATACAAAAAATAAAATAAACTGATTCGGATAAATCATTGACCATTAAATGTTTCAAAGCGGTTCCCGAATTTAACCGTTTTAAATTCAGGAATCTCGATAAGAAGCCTCCTATTGAGATTCCCAAATTTAAAAAGTCTAGTAATATACCAATTCTATTTTAATTTATTGGCGGGTCTTTCTCAAAACCCAAAAGATCTTCAAAAGACAAGGTTACTCGTGATAATTAACTATGTACTCGGAATCTAAATTGGGTATATTTAATCAAACCCTCAAATCAACCCCATATAGAATCTACTGTTTCGAATTCACCAAATAACAATGTTTGAACACTTTGTTTCAATATCCTTTGTTGAAAGTATATACCAGAAAATACCCTATTTTTCTTGTAAATTTATTAAAATAAATTTACAAGAAAAATAGGGTATTTTTATTTAAAATAAAGATGCAAGATGTGCAGACAAATATAGTTTTTTATAAAAATAAATAAGTAGATAACAAATACTATAAAAAATCGTAAAATACTATATTTTTTTGAATTGTACTATATATTTTTACCCGACTGCGCCAGAAGGAGGAAAGAAAGTAAGCCGTCTAGTCAGTAGATTGGAGTAATCTGCAATGTAATATAGGTATGTGCTCTCAATTCACTATGCCTCCATTTCTACGAGTAGAATGGGTCCCGACTGCTACAATTTATCTTGTATTTAAAATATTATATAGTTAAGTGCAATCGGGTACAACGACTTTCTTGTTTTAGGGCTTTTTCATGAATGCTCAGAAAAGCAGACGGGTTTTTTAGTTTTTTAAATTACCGTTTTTTTATAGCATAATTTGAAAAATACTATATTTTGTTGAAGAATTGTTGGCAACCACGGATATCTATGTTGGCAACCCTACCATCAGGTGAGATAGTGGTCAAACGCGAGCCTAATAAATAAAAAAATCAACGTAGGTACCAATTTACTAGAGCCTAAGGCCGTGCTTACGAAGACGCGGCGCGTTGGGCGTTTCGTCGTACATCGGGTCGCGTCATCGCTCACGCAAAACACAAACATGTGGCAATGTACGACAGACCGCCCGATGCGCCGCGTCTCCGTAATCGAACACTAAGGCAATGTACGACGGACCGCCCGACGCGCCGCGCAACGCGCTGCGTCTCCGTAATCGAGCACTAAAGGATCGCCGAAACGATCGATTACGTGATTGACAATAACAAATTACTTCAATCATATATAGTGTCAATCACGTAAATATTGTCAATCGCAATTTTATTGACTGTTTCAGGGACTTTTCTAACTCTACATCAAAGTTTGCTCAATCAAAATTCTCCACGAATTATTAAGTAAGTACCTAAAGTCTATTATATATTCTGTGCCTAAAGTACCGATTAATAGGTACCTAATTAAGTGCTTTCCTAAGCTCGCTTTCCAAAGCCATAGGCCAAAAATAAAGTTTCTTCCTTACAAAGGTAGGGATCTCGGTGTTAGGATTAGGTAGGTCATACTTATATCCTTCGAAAGCTTTTGGAATATAACTGTGTGTTATACACACATTTATATTCTTAGGGGCGTAGCTGATGTTACGTCTGAGTAATGAGTTTGCATAAGATTATATGCAGACTCATGCGTATACTCATAAGTTAGCATACTGGTTGAATAGTAGTTCGAGGGATGTCAGTATCTTCTAGAATTAGTTTGATTATTTTTCCGACCCAAATATCGACCAATAGAATTGCACCATTCGACGTCACGTGGTACAACCTACATGGTATTATACTGATAATTTTTTGAAAATTTTTAGGTTGTACCACGTGACGTCGAATGGTGCAATTCTATTGGCCGACATTTGGGACGGAAAAATAATCCCCCGAATACCACACGAGCTTCAAAATTATCTGGCATTTCCCTCAAGGTTCCCTGCAAACAAATAAAGTCGTCAAGTCCTTCATTTGTTTGCAACGAACCTATCGGGAAATACCCGATAATTTTGAAACTCTTGTGGTATTATAAGTGAATATTTGTAAGAATAGAATGTTTTATTGTTTTATAGTCAGTGCTATGTAGTCGTTCGAAGTGGAAGGAAGTATTTTTTTAATATATCATCGTTAAAAGTCTTATGTAATTTCATTTTATAGATAGTTGATCCCGGTAGTCGAGCCTGCAGCAGCCAGGGTTCGACAGTACTCTTTTCTTAGTTAATTTGGGCATTTGGGTAGCACTACTCAGTTATATAAAAATTATGATAATGGAACTGATCGGCTTCCAGGCAAACCGAATGCAGCTCACTGTGGAATATAATATTCCACAACTATCACCGCCGTCTAGTCCCAAGCTAAGCAGAGCTTGTGTTATCAGTACAAGACCACTTATAAACATACTTATACACTGTTAAATTTTGGTCGTTTTAATCCCGTGGAGGGTCGACTCGGTACATGAAACACTATCGATTTGAAAAGATAAAATTAAAAAAAAGTACTTTTTTTCTAAAAGTCGATGTAGTATACGCATGTACGAAATATATTTTTTTTAAGTAAACGAGTCAATGACCTTGTAGGTAGTTGTCGGTCGTTGCGTTCTAAGGTAGGTACTAACTACCTACAGTTCATTGGCCTCGCTCAGCGGACGTTTACTTAAATAAATAAATTTCGTACATCCGTAAATTAATTCGAGTTTAAGTACTAAATTTTTTAACTTTTCTCTTTACAAATCGATAGTGTTTCATGTACAGACGCCAGCACAACAACCTACCTGAATCTGTCAAATTTCTTTAATAGATTATCAACCTTATCACAATAGCGGAAGGTTAATGTCCAATTGGTAAAAGACAGATTATGGTAGATTGACGTGCTGGCGTCTGTACCTAATCAACCCTCCGTGGGATTAAAACGACGAAAATTTAACGGTGTAGATTTCTAAATAAATACATTACACCCGAGATAAATTACAACCAGACACAATAAATGATCGTGCTCATCCTAGGTGGGAATCGAACCCACTACCTCCGGCATAGCAGTCAGGATTCAGGATTACTAACCACTAGACCAACAGGCCAGTCAAAGGAATATCAGCACATTACATGGAGCAACTGCCTGTCTGACCTCCAAAACCTAACAATTTGGTAACACGATACCCTTGGCTGAATTGGTACAATACGCGGCATACAAGTTGAACCAAAATGATTTTTGGGTCTCAATCGAAGTGAGGAGCTGTGCGTAACTATAGAAACGCCGGCCATTTTGTTCAACTTATTTGCCGCGTAAGTACCTAGGTACTTTATCAGATGTCCTGGCTTCTGATTATCCGTAACAACTGTCAATGATATACAAATGTCATAGTCGAGACTGTCGTCTTGATGTGCATATCGAGGCACAGAGGAATCAGAGGGGTGACTATCTGGTCACCAATCCTCAAACCGTCCTCGGCAAGCGTTGCTTAACCTTGAAGATCGACCGATTTTACTTAGACAAAAATTCTCATTAGATTTATAACTAAGTAGGTAGGTACCTAGTTAAAGTTTTTAGAAATAAAACAACAGTTAAAACGCATCTAACTAACAATATTTCGTTGCAGCTATTCTTTTATTGCCATAGAAAGTTGCATTCTGTTTCTTTTATCTGTTTTTTCTTTGGTAAATACAAAGAACGCGCGCCACGCGGCCGGCTACTCTAGCGCCGACCGGCCGCAAAAAGTGGCGCCAGCCTCAAAAGTGCAATAATTTTCAGCTTTATTTACATTTTTCTGTAAACAATTATGCGTCTTACCTATGAAGAGATAGGGTTCAAAACCACTTGAATATAAATGACAGTATCGATGCACGCTTTCTTTTGCATGAGACAGTGTTGTTAAAGAATATTTTATTGAATATCGATATGAATATCTACATGAAGTTTTACATTACATAACTGTTCAATAATAATGCTGAATGAAATAAAAGAAAAAAATAATGTTGCTTTAAAAAATGCATACGTTTTACACTGAATAAGGTAAGGAATGAGTTAAATTATTATTTGGTTCTAATGTAAAAAAGGTTTTGCAAATAGCTAATTACTTATTTCAAACAAATTACAAAAGTATTCACTATTCCATCTAAAATAAAGTGAATATTTTTTTTTAATTGAAATAAAAGCTGTAATCTTGAATCGATAATTTAGTTCACATCCCTACTCACCAGCGAACCGATCCGCTTGCTCGCTCATCGCATCGTTCCTTTCATTTATTCAGTCGAGCTTTGGTCGCCATTTTGAGCGGGTTGCGCTCGTCCGCTATTGACATCCGTGAACGCGTGTTTAATATTTTTCATAAAATTCACGTGTTATAAACAATAATAAGGTGTAGTGCCACAGAAGAGAAACTTTAAAGTGTTACATCCATGTGAAAATAACAGTAGTACAACGTAATAGTAGTAATCTTTGTGATATTTTTAGTAATAGTCCAGATATTTTGGTGATGACTTGATTATGAGTGCCTTAGGAATGGTTTAGCGTGTTTGTATATTCGTTATGGTGACTGTATAGTGTTTATTAGTAACAATAAGTAGTAATTGAGACGGCAATGGCGGTGGTCAATGTTTGCGTGTGTTTTTTGTTGGTTATGTACCAGTTATCGGCAGCTTCCAGCGAAGCCTCATCGGAATCCACAGACCTCGGATTGACAGGTAAAAATCTTTTAATTTTTCTTACTAGATCTAGATATAACTCAAACCAACCCTGCGGGAACTCTTGCATTTGTATTGTGAATACTTAGTAGATATTCAACCAGTCGGCTTCAACTTTTACGTCATTTAGAAGTCAGTAGCTATCTATTCTAGACACGTTATTAGGTAGGTATTTATCTAATAAAAATGTCCATTTAACAAGTTCGGTTTAGTAGATATAAAAAAAAAGCTTAGTAAAACAAAAGTGAGCGAAGATTATTAAAAATCACGCTTGCCGGTTCAAGCGTTATCTTGCGATGTCACAAATAAGTATAACTTCATCAGGTTTGACGCTAAATAACATTCATATAATTTATATTTGCCTTATTAAAGGATTTACTTAATAAGTAAATAATTCAGTAGGTAACCTATACCTACTGTTCCTACTAATGTTCAAAATGTTTACATTAGGCGGGCGGTACTCATTTATTACAAGACCTACCTACTTTAAGTGAATGCCTAATTAGCATTCACTTAGGTAATTAATCACTTCAGTTACTAGGCAATAAGTAGGTATGGTAACCTAATTACGTCCCTATTATTTATTTTTGCAGTCCAAACATAATTAGATTGCTTTGCATTGCAGACTTTCGTTCATTCGTTCTTCACTCCCATCCGTAATCCCCATAGACTTGACAGTTTTTTAATTGTCTCGGTTTTACCTGAAAGGATCGTTTACCTTTATAATAGGACCGGCGTAACTAAAAACATTTGAAGTGGCTTCTAAATTCCAAACAATAGCTAAACAATACGCATTGTTTCATTAGGTTCATTGGTCCCGGTAAAGAGTTTTCGCTGTAGAGAAGGTAATTTAGAATTTTTGCTTTCTAGATAATGGGTAGGTGTGGGGAATATGTATAACCTTTAGTTGACAGAAAGATCATTTTGAAGTATAGGAAACCTCTTTAGGTAATACTTAATTGATGATTGAACGCATCTGAGTCTTTTAGCTAGTAATTTGGAAATGTTCGGAATACGGACGAACGGAGTTTGGATCTAGTGCGCAACTACTCCTACAAGTAGTAAGACGGCTAGCGGCTATTATGAAGTTTGAACCGAAATTTGGTTTAGGATTGGTTGAAGTGCGCAAAAGCCCTGGTGTTTTTGTAGGTAGCTATGTCACTGTACATGAAACGAATTTCTGCTGATCCTCAAAACAGAAGATTAAAAAGGCCCTGCCACGATCTCTTAACGCGATCCATTTGACGACCTAAACTGAAATGTTAGAAGGCACGCACGCCTGACATATTTTAACACGTCATGTTATGGCCCCGTCGTCATGATATTCGTCTACTCTACGACATCATTGTAAAATGTTCATTCATGCACACAACTGTCGAGTGTCAATTTGACATGAAATAATAGTTCGTTCATTTGTTAAGGCTCGTGATCCAGTCCCCGCCACTTGCTACCGAACGGCCCTTCGGTTTTTATTTTATTATGTCATCTACCAAATTCGTATCAGGTAGCCAGCCACTCGATTTGCAACTAGGTAATTTTAATGGGGTCTGAGTGCGTGTCTCCTTATAAAGGATTATTCTCGCCGACTGATCGACATTATGCCTGTGTAATCGAGGGCTGGGCCGTTCTTTACCAAAAGAATTAGAATTCGTCTTGTCTCGTCGCAATAGTCTGGACTTGTTTTCGTATGACAGCCATATGGAGACTTCGAGCCTGAGTGTTTATTCTTATGTAGACCGTATAAGTACATTATGGACACCGTCATATTTATTTAATTACAACGGTCTTAGAACCAATTACAGTAACTAAAAAAAAATGTAACGAGATATGTCTTCTCCTTTTGTGAGAGTGTGATGGCCACTAAGAAGGTGGAAGAAAAGGAGTGGGAGGATACAACCTCCCTGTCTATCCTATCTTATCTAAGGCAGAGGTAGAATGATTTCTTTCCGCCATAGGATATGGGATGTGGTTGACTTACTTGAGGAGTTAATCGTCTGAAGTTACACAGGCACGGAGACAACAGCACGCCGACTGTCTTACTTGGCACTGCTCGCTTCTCAAGAGTATTTTTTTATTTAGTTACTTTGGTAGTTATTCCAGACTGAATTTAGACCTACATTTAGCAAAACCTCAAAGCAAAGCTTTACTCTTGTCTAACTAGCCTTCATTAGGCAAAATAGAAAGAAAATCATGTTTAGACTTGAACAAGATCGTGCTGTACTAATTACAACCTTATTGCTTATCATCCTACAACCGATTCTCATGTATATCAAATCTATCTTACTGTATCCGATTACAGTATCGATAAATTCAATAAATTATCATTTCGTTGCTATGTCAACAAAGTGTGCGTGACCCGAAGCCGCCTGCCGTCGCGGGCGCCGCGGTCTAGTGGAACCGTCTCATGTGCCTGATACCTACTTTTAAATATTCTACAGTAGGCGGCAAATAAGTTGAACCATTTGCTAAGGTTACGCGCAGCCCCTACCACCTGCGCTGGGGAGCTGCGCGTAACCTTAGCAAATGGTTCAAATTATCTGCCGCATACTATACCTATACATGTGATATCTTTATGTACTTTGAAGTACCGTTACCAGTCATAATCGGGCCGGCTTCCAATCGCAAGTTTCTCATTTCTTTATTTCCGACTACCGTAACGACTGTCGAAGATCTACAAATTACCTGTGTGGAAGAGTCTTGGTATATGTGAAGTTAGAAAACCTTTTTTTAGATGAGAAATCATCAAGTAATTTCTAACGCTTTGGGAGCGAGAGGGACTGTAAGACCTTACTGATTAAAACTCAGAACGTTCCAGGGCCGCAATAAGTGTTTTGAGTAATCCAGTAACCTTAGCAGGCATTGGACCTAGTAGGCTTCGTAAAATTTGCTGACAGCTTTTTGCCGCCGCCGACCGCCTGGTCCTTACCGGATGGCGAGCTGATGTAACAATACCTACACGGTGCCTAAAGACAGGACAGTTGTGGAGTCAGGTTTAGGGTTCAGTGGCACCATGGCATTGCGAATAGATTGTGCAATAGATTTCAATGTAGACAGTGGTATGCTAGATACGGGTTTAAACCTAAGTTTTGAAGGCAGCTAATTCCACATCTTTAGTTGTGAAATTGGACTCTCTCGCAAAGATGCAGATAAACCATGTTGACCTTCAAAAACTGCACTACCATTAGTAAAAAGGTTTGCACAATAAAGACAAATATTACAGCAGAGAAATTGATTACATTAATTACAAAAGTATGCGCTAATCTTATCTAAAATTCTTAACAAAAAGCCAGTGTCATTTTATTGTTTTATTTACAAAGACCACTAGATTGCTGATAATCGTTGATAATTAAGTATCTGTATTGACCAGTGATGGCCCGGTGGTAACGGCCCTGACTTACGAGTTGTAGGTCGTGAATTTAAACCCAGCCAGGCGTATTAACTGTGTGTAATGTTTTTCATCACCACACTGCTTCCAAAACGGTGAAGAAAAACATCGTGAGAAAAATTGCCAGGAAGTAAAAAATCGATGACGTGTGATCTTCATTCAGTGCGTCTTGTTGCACTGGGCCCGCGTGGTGGATTACGACCCATTCCATCTGTACAGAGGAGGCCATGAGTCCTAATCTGAAAACACATTAAGCTCTACTGCACCATCCGCCACTGTAAAGCTCATAACAGGTGGGCTTAAGTGTTTTGTTTTCGTTCAAAAAGTGCTGATTTTCAGCTTTGTTTGGATAGGTAGATAAATAAATTTTAACTTTGTGTGGTTGTACTGTTTAAGTTCTAGATGAGCCCTTTTTGAAAGAGCTAATCCAAGGAAGTATTTACCCTGCCTGGGCTGTGGATTGTTCAATACAGTTACCGTAACCGTCGCGGGTCGGAATCGTTGGCATTGCCGTGGCCGCGTACTGGACCAGCAAAGAATTTAACCAATTTTGCCATCGACACGCTAAGAAGAATGACAACTGAAAAAACACTAGCTTCTAGTTAGTAAAAATCTGACACAATCTTCTTCGTTCGAATCGTTACTGATTGCCACCGGTTTGAAGTACAGACGGATACTACGGTTTGTCTCTAGAATCGCAAAGCACCTGTGTTGCTACTGGTCATTACAGACAACCATAAGCGTCGGTGACTTCTATCATTTTAGCTGGCAGTTTTTTCCCAAACGAATTACGAAAATAAGGTTGGGGCCGCGTTCCAGTGAAAACGGATGCAACTGATATCAGTTCCAATTTCGATATTGCACGATATTATCGTCATACTTACGATTACGTATCACCAATGGACGCGGTATTGACAGTTGATGACGTCATTAAACCGATAAGCTATCGACAGATCTGATAAGGGGCAGACTTGGCGCCATTGGATCGGTTGAATGCACTACAGTGTAATAATTAGTTATTTTATGATGTTATCATGGATTAATATTGATTCGGTTTTAGATTCCAAGCGTCATTCACTTTGTCTAGACAAAAACTTATCTTTTCATATAAAATAATCTTCACAATCAGGTAAAGATATCGATCACTGTGGTAATCTTTATGCACTTTTACGTGTTTATTTTATTAACTAACTTATAATATACGATATCAAAAATATCGGAAAAGATAGTACCTAAGTACCTATGTTTGTTTGTTATTTATTTCACGTACAAACAGCTGAAAAGATTCGAACTGAATTGTTTGATTGACTAAACTCGTTAAAAAATAAAAGGCCTGTTTTGACATTTGAGAAAGACCCTTGAATGTGGAACGAAACTGAAAGAAACAATAAAATAAGAATTTTAAGGGTCCGGCTTGCACGGACAACCCGCTAGGTAGTTAAGTAAAATACAAATGTCAAATGGGCCTTTTATTTATGACAACTATGTATAGTTAACCATACCAATCCAATTTTTATCCCGAGATTATATTCCCTTGCGATCATTATCTAATTTTGCGCGGGCGAAGTCGCTTGGAGAAACTAGTTATATATAGGTACCTATAATATACCTATTAGTGTAACATTGAATAAAGTGCCCACAAACACGCAATACAAAAAAATAAAACGCATTCATGAAGTTAATAAAGCAATGCACTCCTGTTTTACATTTTTTTTTTTTTTTTTAACAAAACACCCTAACATCAAAAAAACAATAAATCTTTGTATGAAAGGATGCATACAATGTCAACGTCTGCAATCATCGCATTAAAACAAGCAGAACTTGCAATTTTGTGACGTAAACGCTTATTATATGCGTCCATTGTTACAGATGTCGTTCATTACAGTGAAAGCGATGCGCCTAATATGGTCATGAAGTAGACCGTAATAGAGATTTTAATAATATGTTAAAATTATGTCTTGTGAAGAAAAATCCTTTACTTATTCCGGTTTCCGATCCGTAAATAGTTTTTCAAAATGAAACAAATATTGCAATTTGGGGTATCAAGTGCCTTAATAGACCTTATTAGGATTGAAAAGAATATCAATATTGCACCGAATGCATATTTTAGTTCCGTTAGGCAGTAAGCATTCTGCGGAATTATTCGAGAGTCACCGTAGCTAACCCTGGAACACGAAAGGCAACTGAAGGATCACAGGTGGGATTTAGTCAGTAAAAGTCTTGCACTCCCTTTCGGCCATGCAGAGCGGGAGAAATTTTTTGATGTATCCCACCCATAAAAGTAAGTAAGCAATAGATTATCTCCAGACTCTAAATCAGAAATTGATGAGTACGCTTTTATTCTACTCGAACCCGATGAATAATTTCAGTTGTTCTTACACTCCTATTATAAACAAGTAAAACTAATTACTTTAGTAAAAGTAACTGCTTCAGCAAATTATTGTATTCTGTATTTAAGATTTTTTTTAAATTTTTAGTGAAGATTTCTAACCTCAAGTAATGACTCACTAAGAAATTACTTAGCAACAAGTAATTACTTCTTTATAAAAACGGGTGTTGTATAACTGAAATTCAGCAATATAAAACAAATAATTTTCGGTACTTTATCGCTACCGTATTGTTGAATCCGCGCATCATTAATTAGCTAGACAGTTCAACGATTGCATGATGGAAAAAAAAACGTTGTATGGGTGTATCGTATAATGAGTAGAATGGTAATTTCTGCATTTGTTGGAAGGCCTCCTACAAGGTGGACCGATGACCTGGTAAGGGTTACGGGAACCCGATGGATGCGAGATGCACAGGACCGTTCATTGTGGCGACACTTGGGGAGGCCTATGTCCACCAGTGGATTTCATTCGGCTGAAATGATGATGGTGATACCAACTCAATCAGTGGTGCTATTCTCTAAGAAAATGCAGTGCTGCCGCAACGACGAACATCCAAATAGGATATATTGTATTAACAATCCAATGGATAGGTCCATTAGGTTGACAATCCAATGTATCCTATTTGGGCGTTCGTCGTTGAGGCAGCGCTGCATTTTCTTAGAGAATAGCACCACAGGGCTGCAGGTTTGCAAGAGTGACTGTCACCAAGTTGTTGTTCTAGAACGTAAATAGCAACTTAAAATACACAGGTGGGTTTTAGTCGTTCCACCCGAGAGCGGGAGAAGTTATTGGTCAAAAAAAAAATCTTAGTAAAAAAAAAAGTTAAAACTTCCAACAATTTACAAACTGTAATTAAATTCGTCCTGTGCGTATAAAAAGTAAGAAGTTCAACGAAGGCATAAGGTAACTAGGACTAATTACTCACTTACATAATTAATAAAGACATTACACGTTCCAGCATTTAAAAATGTCGCTATCGGCTAGAAAGCCAATGTCCCGTCGGTAATTAAGGGCAATAGACAAAACAAAAAAAAATTGTCGTACGACAACGCATGGCTACCACAACACAATAACATACAGAAGTTCAATCCTTTTTTAGAGGTGGGATGTCATTACTGACTAAATCCCACCTGTGTTGCTTTTTCAGTTGCCCTTTGCGTTCCAGGACTACATGGTACACTAGCCGGCATATAAGTTGAACCAAAATGGCGATCGACTTTCAATGCGCAGTTAAATATTTTCGGGTTTCAATCGAAGTGGCCGCATAGCGGGGGGCTGCGCGTAAGCATAGCAACAACTTATTTACTTACTTTATTTGCCGCGTGGTATAATTATTTCGAACAATCTATCACCTCTAGTAGAACCCTGCAAGGGTCCCAATATGCTGTTGGATGGCCAGAACATTTACAAATTCAGAATGCACCGCAAAATATCTCACATTCCAGGTTTGATTTAAGTATATTCTTGTTAAATTTCCGTGTCGAATTCTTACTAATCCTCAAATACTTACCGACCAGTATTTTTCAAAGGGATGTATGTGGTCGTGGGCACTACACGGCACCCTTTTAAAGAACTTCTGGGCCCTATCTATCCCATGGCCCCTAGAGCGACTCATTAGTAATTCACGGGTGGATTCCCATGACGTCAGCGGCGCCGTCTCCCGGCGCGCCGCCGCCACATGCTCGACTTTTTGTGATGCACGGATTTGGGACTCAAGTGCTTTGCTTCGGGTAAAGTATATCTGTGCTAGCTCTTAAGACACGTAGAGATTTTTGGATCCGAATTTGGGATGGAAGTAATTTGCTGCTAACTTTCCTGATTAGTGGTGTGCTTTCTTTCTCATAAAAACAGCGTATATAGTTGTCTTCTGCAAATGGTTTAACTTATTCGAAACAGCCACCTGTAGAAAACCTACTCTCTCTCTCTCTCTAGTTCTTATATAATCCATCGTAAGGTTGTCTGGTAGATATCGCTGTTAGCGATAAAACCGCCATTGTACCCATAGATTTAAGTTCCTGTGAATTGTTGCTACATATTTTGGTGTACAATAAGTACTCGATTACAGAGACGCGATGCGTTGCGCGGCGTGTCGGGCGGTTCGTCGTACATTGCCATATCGACGATGAAGTGACATGAACTCCTGTCATTTTTGCGATTTTGATTATTTAAAGTCTATCTACGTAAAAAAAGCAAAATCGCAAAAATGTCAGTTAGGAGTTCATGTCACTTCATCGTCGATATGTTTGTGTTTGCGCGAGCGACGAAGCGGCCCGCTGCTGCAATGTACGACGAAACGCCCAACGCGCCGCGTGTCCGTAAACACGGCCCTAAGTTTATTCGTTTATTCTATTCTATTCTACTTCATCAAAGGGGTATGACGCAGAATGTCCCATTCGCAAAAGTCCCATTAGCAAAAAATGTCCTAAATGCACATTTTCGTAGTGGGTAAGGGTTGGATGCAGAGTTCGAAAAAGTTCCCGCGGCCCGGGAACGCAATAGGTTTTAGTCAAAAATGTCACTCCTGAGCTTAAAGAGCGCTTGAAATTATTTTACGATTTCCCACTCTCAAAAATCCCTTTTTTATTATTATTGATAGGCTCGCGCTTGACTACTATCTCACCTGCTGGTGATGATGTGGTCGACGATGGAGCAGGCATGCCTAAAATAACCTGTTCACTCGTAACTTCCAAACCGCTACCTTACAGAGCAGCCATCAGATGTAAGATTAAAAGTGCAATGCAATTTTTGAGAGTGTAGGCAAACTATATTACCACGATTTGAAACTACAATTTAACTATGAAACTATACGTACTATAATCGTCCTTGCGTATAAACAGCGCCTTGATAGTGCCTACATGGCCATAAGCACGTAGACGATATAAAATAAGTACATGCAGGGAACACTATTGCGGTTTCATTAGCGGATCCCTCCTTTTAAGATTTCCATTACAATAAAGGTTCCCAACAGTCACATTTACTGTTGCCCAACATTACTTTTTATCAGGATTAAGTGTTAGTGAGGTGACTTATGTTAAAATCTCAATTTTTTTTTTGTCTGTTTTCAGGTAAGCCCCTTGCAAGCCCTATCATTCGGTGAGATGACGTCACGAAACCCCCGAAAATCCGGTCGCATGTTAGAGTACAATTAACTAGCTATTGCTCATAGCAGACGAAGGGTAGTTGAGACCGTTTGACCGTTGTCTGGCGCCAAAATACTAGACGCGGTGATCACTTGATAAAAGAACCACATCCGATTTTGAACCTTACTGCATTTCTGCTATGGTTGATTTCACCTCTGAATGGGACACAGAGGGCCTATTGAGCCCTCGGGATGTCATAAGTAAAGCTTTTTATTGCTGGCTTTATGTAACATTCGTCTATAGGGAGCGAACGAAGACAGATGGTTTTATATGCACCTGCGTATTTAAATTGTGCAGGGTACTACTTTACGTTTGTTTGGTTTAGATAAGTTGCAAGTGAAGATGGTGTAGATAAACTATGTAGTTGCTAAGGGACATAGAGATGAGTCACTTTTCAGTGACAAGGAATGACTCATTCATAGTGTAATAGGATTACGTGGCAAAGACGATGATCCAGAACTATGAAACAACATAGCACATATAAAAAAAAAATACGGATTGATTTTTAAATAGTCCAAGATATGTTTAACGGTTTAAAAACTTATAGCCTTACTAAAACAAATGAGTTTTGAAACAAACTTGACTGCATAGATATGCACTCAAGTTCTGTGTAATAGGGATATTATTGCGAAATTTATTATATCGGAACCGGAGTTTTAAAATTGGTTTTGTCGGTATCGGAACCGAAACTGGAGGCACAGCCACAAGCTTCAAATAAAACACTACTAAAACTAACAACTTAAATAAGTATTAATAAAGAAAGACTTCACAACATCCAGAATACAAAACAACAAATGAAGGAGTAATCGACAGAAAGCACGGGGGCTTATTCCTCCTACGATAAGGATAATTATTACATTGTAACTCTGATATTAATTAATAGAAGGTGCAAAATCAATTGCAAGTTCTAAACCTTCGGAATCAAAAACGAACTTCCGTAATTCCTCTGCTCCGTAACAGCTCTCGAGAGGCCATTGTCCACCAAAAGATTCCAAAGACTGTAGATTACTAAAACTCATTCACACCGTAATCAAAAATCAATACAAAATCAAGGCGAAAGAAATCAGAAATTCCTCAGTCCGTCATGGCTTGTTCTCTCCGCTCTGCGCTTATGAATGGACAAAAAACTTTACCGTAACTAAATGAAACAATCCAAAACCAATTGCGAGACATTTGCAACGCTCGTTAATTGTGTAATCAAGCAGTTGTATTTAGATTTCTTTCGGAAATTGCGAATTTATGAGTACAAAAATAGTTTTTGCGGCTCCAGGCTGTTAATGCCAGCTTTTTTGTTCAAGGGTCAGGGCGACTAGTCAGTTTGCCTGCTTCGATCTTCCCGTCCGATTATAATTTAGGTGTCTTCAAGGCTAGAGTGAATAGGCTCTTAATAAACTGGTGCGCTTCATCATGAACGATCGCATCACTGCTTACTATCAGGTCGGATCGTAGTCAAGGACTAGTTTTTAAAAAAAAGTATGCTTCAGTGTAGCCCGCGAAATTCATATTTTAAGTTTTTTGCATTTTGGAAGTCAGTGTTAATACAGCTCACGTAGATATGTAACCTCTCAGTTCGCCAAACCCTGATATGACTTACAAGAGAAATATAAATACTCTAGCGCTTTCAACCTAATAAACTATGACTAAAAGTTGTGAGCATTGACGAACTCGTTCTTCGGTTGCCAGGCCAGTTCTTCTTCAAATTCTGAAGATTATCTCTCTATACGCTTCTAAAGAATCTTTTCTGATCTACACTATACCTTTGTAGGGTAATCTCTGTCTGACAGTTAATGCTTTACCTATGCTGTTTAATCTCTACTCCGGCAACAGAATAATCCTTTTGGCCTTTGGTTTCGCCTTTGTCAAGTAAATATGTACCTAATTTATTACTGCTAAATGTACACTAAGCACACAAAAGCTAATTCTGTTTATTAGGTCTTTAGTACTTGTTCAAACAATGGCGCTGGCGAATTATGTTTGCTATACGAAATAGATGCGTATGTTCGGCTTTATGCGTCATAATACGGCAAGCTAACAAAGAATTGCTACTCAAAAATTAATGGGGCCAAGAGTCTTCCTCGAATTACTGAATCTGAATACTTAAAGATTTTTCTCATGAAATCATTTTGAACAAGTGAATCTTTGCTCTATATTTAGTTTTGGCCCAGGCGGAACAAAACGTCATTTCATAATTTAAATGGTCATTCCGGCCGCCCCTTGATACTCATTATAAAATGAACTGGTTACAGTAATTTGTTTTCAAATACGATGATTTATTTATGACGATACAATAGCAGTCACACAGGTGTAAGCAACTTTTGTTAGCCAATATTATGACCAGTAGCCGACAAATTAAACAGGTAAACTGATACGAGTTGAAATACAACAGGGCTAGTAGTGCATAACGAACGACAGTTGCAGCTGACTTCCGCTACATGCCGGAAGCCTGGCGCCAGCGGCGCCAGCGCCGACAATCCGCGGTTTTCAGCCATTCACACTCCAACCGCGACATGGCCCGGACGTCATGCGCCGCTGCCCTCACAATTAATTAACTCTCTAAATAATTAAAATTATCTTTACTACTGTTTATTTTATGCGCTCTGCTTTCATGATATATAATTAGATGCGGGTTTTTTCTGAGAATTACCTAATATTCCACAGAAAAATAAATTGACATTCGAGTATAGGCGCATTGAAAACATTAAGTCGACGGCTGTCAGGGCCGTGCAAATAGAGCATTAATCCAGCATGTCACGGTGTTGTTGCAATGCACTTGATAAGCAGGCCATATGTATGCGTGTGGCGGCTTTGCCAGTCGCCGACGAAGGTGACTGTATAACACACTTCGAAGCAAAGCCTTAGCTATAAAATAAAACTATTTACTCGTAAACACAAGTCTATTAATAAAAGAAGACGTATTGCATGACGCACCTTTCAGACATTCGTTTCGATGTTCAGCAGAGTATATTGCTTTCTCTGACGTCAAATTTCACATCGCAGCTGCAACTTTATGTTCTACTCAATTCAAGTTTATAAGCAAACATTTTGGCATTATTTGTTTTTGTTGTTTACTAATATTAAACAAAGTAACTGCACATTACTTTGTGGTATCACTATGCAACAGTATACCAAACTTTTCGAAATAAATATTTAACGCATAATAATTCCGTGCGAGGTGTCGAGTATTGCTTCGACTCCGATCCAAACTGCTGTAGGTACTTGACGAGCATCGCAAATGTGATTGAATGTGTGGTTATGTAAATACATATTACAAATACGTTATCCATCAAAGGTCTAACACATATGGGCGTCTGGACGTAGACTGCTGTCTAGACATTTGACTAGCTAGTTTTAAAACTAACAGACGCACTACTATGTTGCGATTTCATTTACCAACTGATATTTATATTAAAACTATGATTCAGCATTCTATACGGTATGATTAAGTTTGGATTGCTTAGCGATTTAGTCTAAAAATGTATTTTGAATACATTAGGTAATATTAGGGATTGGTAAAATAAAATAGAGCCCTAATAACAAGGTCTTATATAACTTTTTAGCACACGTTCATCACACCAACGCTGTGTTTGTAATGTGTCACCTTTTTCCCCGTCAGTCGTCACCCTTTCTTCTTTTCTCACACTTACCATCTCATTCTTAAAGCTGCGTTAAAAATTCTCACATTCAGATAATCGATATCGAGAACTTCAAATGATAACTGTATTTTGGCAAAGAAATCTAAAGTTTGTTTTACTAGTGGCACAAGACTGTCTTCCGAAGTAACTTAACACCATTTAGTTTAAAGCTAAATCAAATACTTTGTAATCAGATATCTTAAATATTTTATACCGTTGTCTATTCAGTACTCAACTAAGCTTGATCGATGCGCCGTCAACTAGCAATGCAAAGTAGTTAGCAAGTCAGCAAGGTGATTTATTGCGCCGGCGCAACTTGGTGGTCCCTCATTATTGAATATCAATTAGGTATTAAAAATAAACCTTGCCTAACGGATAGGAGTGATTACAAACTGGTACTATGCACAGACAGTTGCGTGATTAGTTCATTTTTGTATTCGTATGTTGAAAGATATCTTTTCTGTCACGTACAAAGCTCATAGTAAAAACATTTGCAAGAAATCGTTAAAGCTGTTATGAATTTGGGACTATGAGTAAGTATAATTTAGGTGTCATCAAGGTGAGTAGGCTCTTAAAAAACTTATAATTAAAATGGCACTAGTTCAACAATAAAAACCTTAAAACCCTATAAGAAAACCATAAGAAGAAAACTCCTAACAGCCCATAAACTAGTGCGCTTCACCATCAACGATTGCGGCACTGCTTCAACTGCTCTAGTTTAAATCGATTGAAAAAAAAAGAGTAAATAGTTATATTTTTTAGCACAAGCATGATCAGCCTTATAGTGTACCTACTGCTGGAGCTCATGCCACCTCTCTAGGAGATAGCTCGCTGTCCGTTCGTCCGGTAACAGACCGGTCCGAGCCCAAGTTGTTAACGGCGCGCACTGTTCCCGCGCGCCTCAAGGAGTTGTCAGGAGTTGTCCCTCTCCTAGAGAGTAGGCTTGTGTCCCAGCAGTGGGAACATTAAAAGGCTGATGATTATGATGATGATGATGCCATAATGCAACATCAGTTGTAATTTCAGCTGATGTGCGAATATTTCCATCATCGTCTACATCGGCGCATGCGCTTGGCTCGTTCGCACGGAAGTATCACATTCTTCGAAATACTCCGTTATAAATATTTATTGCTCCCGTGGGTGGTCAGCCATTATTCAATGAAAGTGTATAGAGGTGTGGGGGAACTGGAGCAAATACCGCAAACTTTGTGTTTACATATCGTTTGTTTGGAAGATTCATTGCTGTTTCACGTGGGGTATTGGGTTGCCAGGACTTGGGTTTGGGCAGTTTTTGTTCAGGTTTATAGATAGTAAGTAGGGCTGGTGTCTGGTCTAGACCTATACATTTTATTTTCAGTTTAATCATGACTAGTTTGTAGACTTGTCTCCACTATGATCAAATAGCTTTTAAGATGTGCCATCAAATACCTCCTCCCACTATGGAACGAGTGTCAAACTTTTACTGACTAAGGATGTTTTTAATATCGTGCTGATTTCAATTTCGGAGGTTACGCATGCGGACCGAATCCGCACGCGTAACCTCCGCGAATGTCCTTTTCATACAAGCATTAATGTAACGCGTTCAATTCGAACGCAGGACTCGTTTTTCTGCCTTTTGAAATTTTCTGCATGCGGAACAAATCCGCATGCGTGATGAAATCCGCATGATATTAAACCCCATCGGTATTCCTTTACTTGCCCTTTGCAATCCAAAGCTGTGATGGCTATTTCGAACACAGAATTTTAAGTTAAAATTTATCAGTCTGCTGTAAAGCCAAAAATTTACAAAATCTAACACTGGCTTTGGTTTCCGACTTCAAACTTCCACCCCCTGGCAACACGGATGCTGTCAAATCTTTAAGCCTCTTGAACTACTTTCATTTTTATCTCATAAGCGTACGTGCAAAGCGTTGTCTTATCGTTGACAGATTCTTTCGGATTCCGAGTAAAATTAGTAATACTTTGCGCACAAAGAAACGGTTTTCTACGAAAAACGTTATCTGAACCATTTCACCAAGATTTTCCGGGAAATTCATTGTGAGATATTGTATTTTCAGGTTTGATCTCAGCTTATAGAGTGATGTGCAGGGGTTTTTGCTGCCAAATATATTAATTTTCGGTTTCTAAATTATGAATGTGAAGTTGAGAATATGTCAATCCACAGATTTGTCAAACAGTAGTCAATCTGATTTCAATAAAAGTTGAATTAATTTAAACATCATGTACGAAATTAATTTCTTTAAGTAAACGTCAGCTGAGCGAGGCCAATGAACTATAGGTAGTTAGTACGCAACGAACGACCACTACCTACAAGGTTATTGACTCGTTTACTCAAAGAAATTAATTTCGTACAATGCGTATATTAATTCGTGTTTTTGAAAAAAAAGCACTTTATTTTTTAATTTTTTCTTTACACATCTATAGTATTTCATGTACCGAATCGACCCTCCGCGGAATTAAAGCGACCAAAATTTAACGGTGTATATTACTTGAGACGTGTGCTCCCGCAAAGGAATAAAGTAACTGTAACTAGACTTAGCGATTTCAGCCAACTAAAAAGTCATAATATTATATCAATTAAAAAGAAATTTGGTTAATATTTGCAAAACATCTGCGTAATATTTGAACGCACCTAAGTAGTCGGATTTTGTCTAGTTTAAAAATCATATTCTCAAATCAGAAACCCGGTGTCAGCCAATCAAGTAAAGCTCATAACTTTAGTTGACACGAGAATATTTCGAAGATGTCTATGTTAACACCAAAACAAAATTAAATTTCCTAATCCACATGTTTATGATATTTCTATAACAATAAATATTTTATTCATTAAACCTTGAAAACCTTCAATATGTGTGGGAGCCAATAGCCAATCAAATTCTGGTTTCTAGTTGTAGAATTAACACGTTTCTGAACTGTCAAATCCACACCTACGTCAATTATGTGTAAAAATATCAATAAACTGGTAATCCTTTATGTCAAATATAATGAACTAACCGTTAATTGATAATAAGGCGCATTAATTAAATTGACACGATTTTGAAATTATGATACGATTTATCGAACATGCGTACACGCCGACAATTTACACAGATGTCTTGCCTTTTATAGGACTGGTAGATCATGTGACCAGATTCAAAAGACCCCTTTATGAAACACAGGATCAGAAGTCCAGAGGTCTTAGTAGTTAGGTTGGGTTGTCGGTAAACGGAGCTACGTATTTGGTAACTTGCAAATTGGACGAGTCGTTTTGAACAAATATTTGTCAGTATGTCTGGATCAAAAAAAGTTGCTGATAAAACTGTTCCTGCTCGACTGGCTTTATGTCCCTTTTTTGTGAAAGTTCTTAGTACTGCTGGATTTACTGTATTCTGAATAGGTTTCTTTGTAAAGCTATCTTTTCTAAAGTCAAGCTAACTTTGTATTTTGCGACTCTAGCCGAGACATAATAGGAAAAACCAGTCATTGTTATTTTGATCGTAAAAATATACGATTTGCCGACTTTACGTAATGCTTTGATGTCGAATTTATTATAACAATATATTTTATTACATTCCTACATTAAACATCGCCGTGTGTGGCAATTACTCGACTTATAAGACTTAAGAGTTGAAAACCTGTATAATATTTTATTTGGATAGCCGACAGAGATCGCGTATTTACCAAATGTAGTTTGGTGTAATCTTATTAGTCCAATGAGGCTAGTTGAAAGAGCCCATTGTGCGGGTTATTTTCCCTTTTACAATTACGAGTACACCCACGCTTGTATGTTTGTCTGTCTGTAAATGCAGTAGCCAAGAGCATGTAGACGAGGCGCCGGACGATATTTGCATTAATTATTTCAATGTGTTTACCTCTTAATCGTTCAGCCGTACATATTAGGAAATAGCTCTGCAATCTATGCAATTTTGTTGATAGCTTAAAAGTATTTGTGTCAAAGGATATGCGTATTTTCAATTGCACTAATCGGAAACTATGATGAGTTTTAAAACTATTAAATTTTCCTCCTTAGTTAATCGTGGTTCAAAACGGAACATGAAATCATAAGTGGTATATTCCTGCAGTTAATTTAAATATCTCGCTAATAAAACGTTTTCAAATATTAAGCTAATTCCATATAAGATTAACAATGGCGCTACCTAATTTTAAATCAAACAAGTCGCGTATTTGCAAACATTAGTTAGAGCAAACTTCATGTGCCGTGGCCTTATGTAAATATGTACAGTGTATGTATGCTGCAGATGCCACTTGAACAAATAGGCAACATTCCGTATACGTCTGGAGTCACCTTATGTACCGGTATAACTATAAGCATAGGTATAAAACGTACCTTTATGGCGTGAATAGGTTTAATCTGCGGCGCCAGCGCACGTCAATGACGACCAGTATGCAAATACTACCAGTTTATAGATGTCAAAATTGCATTTAGTACAATTTCATATACGTAACGGGACTTTCTCTTAAGAATAAAGTAAACAACCACAGAATTCTTATAGCTTTGGTCTCTTTGACGGCTAACTTTATCGGCGTCATAATAAAAATTTAACTTTAAATGCCGTAATATAGATGCAAACATCATATCCTGCTGAGAAAATAGCAATGATGAGATTGTTAAAATATTCATGTTTTTTTTTTACGAGTGTGTAGTATGCAAATGTGCCAATATATACTTAAACATTAATGATTATCCGAATATGCGGCTATGATTAAAAAGAATAGTAATTAACTAAAATTATTAACAGAATCTCCTCGCAATTATTTTTGGAATGTCTTATGATTACTATTATGAGATAATCGTGCTCGATTAAACAACAGATGTTCAAGATGAATAAAAAAAAACAAGAATCTATTTTCGTTCAAATAGAAAGCGGTAATAAAATGCAGTTTCAATTAAAATAACAACAGCCTTATTTGTCCCGAAACAAAAACTTTAAAAGGCCGTGTCGGACTGGGAGCGGGCGCTTATAAATATTTTAATGTTCTGGTGCTGACGAAGCACAAACTCCTCATGACTATTGTTTCGTAATGTGTTGAACAAATAAATATGAGGCCAGTTTTTGAGTGTTCAAGTACGGTTTTTGTGTGGTCAAAGACTTTAGTGGCATCTACTTCAGGAAGTTTTTTTAACGTCACTTTTGGGTGATGGAGTCCTCGATCTAAAAGCCAAACCATGACATGTTAAAATGTCAGGCGTTCGAGCGAGTAACAGGGATGGAGCTAGATATTCTATGTAGCTCCTTTAGTTTAACAGTTCAGTTTAGGTCCTAAAATAGATCGCATTTAAAGCTCGCTGAAGGACCTCTAAATTGAACTAAGATGAACTCGAGCAAAAACTAGGAATGGAGCTATACGCTTGATATTTTAAGGCCAATGGAAACTTTAACCAAGTTCTTGGTGCATGGTTGTGAAGTATGTTTGGACGCGTAGTTGCGTTAAAGAGAAAGTTTTACATCTAGCTTTTGCCATTGGCTTTACTCGCGCGAAAGTCGATAATCATCCCAATAGATTATCCTGCCGTGATCCAGGACATGGTCTGACCACATTTTATCCAAATCTGTTTACTAGTTAAGACGTGAAAAAATGTAACAAACAGACGGATAGGCCGACAGACATAGACAACTTTCGCATTTATATATACGTCTAAGTATTGTTAATGTTGGCTTATTTATTTCCGTCTATCTAGGATGAATAAGTTAATATTCCGTTCTCTTCAGTTACCTTTTTTTTAAGGTGGGAGATCATCTAATGACTTCTCCCCGCTGTAGGACGGAGCGAGAGGACGTGGCAGACTTTTACTAACTAAAAACCCACCTCAATCCTTCGTTGCCTTTCATACCAGGGCCGAGAGGGGGAGAGTTGTTCCCATATAAAGGAGACTGGGTTGTAAAAGATTTAACCTGAGACACATAAAATAACATAAAAGCGAGCAATAATTACAATCACCTCTAGTATTACACTGCATTTGTATAATTCCTTACATTATCTATTATTTGTATAATCGCTGTCTCAACCCTATTATAATACATAGTACAACAGCTGCCTATAATCTTGAAAACGGTTGCGTGACTGATAGTTACATTACCAAGGTATCATAAGCTATTATTAATAAATAATAATAACGAACGCCAAGCATTAGCTCTGTCTTTCTAGGATTTCCTGTATTTGGCGCCATTAGGTGAAATACAAAAAATCTTGGACACAAAACATATCGAAAAGAAACGTGAGTAAACGACATCTAAAGCTCGATATCAAAGAACACATACAAAAATAATTGTATCGCGAAAATAATTATGTTGCATATTAAAAAGAAATAATTATATCTAATATCGTAAAAGATAACTTGCGCATAAAACACCAAAACGAATCATGTGCAAACAATATCTAAAGCTCAAAGAAACAAATAAGAAAAAAACTTCATGAAAATTATGTATGTGCATATTTCATCCAAAAGTAATGATTACAAATATCGGTAAATTGCAAATCAATCACCCTCTCCAATAAACAAATCATAAAGCTTATTTAATTGGTAATTCACCTCATTTCATATGAGAAAACCGATTTCAAAATCCAATAGAAAATAAATTAATATCTATATGAACGCAATAGTCCCGGGTCAAATGCCAGTGACTACGCAGATTGCATCTTCAATACCCGGCAACAATATAGCTGCAAGAAGGTTTATTGCCTTCTATAATTACTGTAACTATTACCGGTTATATTCCCCCCACATATCTAATATAAACCCTCCTATCTCACGAACACAACACATACATTTTACGACCACATTCATTAAAACCAAAAACCAAAACTCCAATGTTTAGTTTGAAATTTAAACAATTGTATAATCGAAGTACACTATTCGAATTAAAAATACTGATGCTCTTGAATGTGAGCCAAAAACATCAAATGATTTCAGTTCCAAAACGAGATCAAGATTCAAGCCGTGACTACAGAGCGATGGCATCTGGAAAATCAGAATCAAAAAGAATAACGGAAACGGAGACGGTGGAACACCACGACATACTAAGCATAAAGGATGTTATTCACGGGCCGAAAGCACTTGCACTCGTGACTCACAGTCTTATCTCACTTTTACGGCTGCTATTCGCTGCTGTTGTTCAGAAGTCAATGCTAAAACACAATTTGTTGTTTCGTTTTATCAATTACGCAGCGGATGCGCGGTTATCGACAGAAATATCAATTGCATGTGAATGCTGTTCACCATACACCTTACAGCTTTGTCGACACAAATTCAAACATTCCCAGGAACCAACACTGTTCAGAGAATATGTTCAACTGTCAAATCACGATATGTTAATGCGTGTAGTATATGATTTTATTGCGTGATTTATTACCTCTCATGACTTCACCACGACACAGCAATAAACAGCAATAAAATCGTTACTTTAATTCATAATGTTATCAACTCAAGAATAATTCGGCAATAATAAAATGCTTGTTTCCAGACGCGAGATTATGCGCACTTAATTGTACCGATAAACTTACTGGCCCATGTCAAACCCCTAATGGGATTCGGTGATAAAGAATCATTGGACACAGAAACTCAATTAAGAAAAGGTGCTGTTATCAGAAACGGCAAAGGTGGGCGCGAGCAAAAAGGGCAAAAAGGACTCTCAGACGCTCTTGTCTTAGCGTCTTATCGTATTCAGTCATTTGTCGGCGACATTCCGGGAATGGCGGCGACGGATGGCCTAATTGACTTAGTCGCCCACACTGTATCATACTGCCATTAACTGTGACGCCTCTAGGAGCCCCTTTTGTTCTCGACAAGTCCCAACAGGTACACTCTACCTGCGCATATTTGCCAAACAAGGGTGGCGATTTTTTCCAAAGCAATTTCTAAACATAAAATCTACCTGGAGCTTTTTGCCTTTCTCGAGTGGCCTTACGTCCATTTGAAATATTGTTTCTGGATTTGCTTCGTGTGGTCGGGAAGTTAATTACAGTGTACTCGCCATTAGCGTGTCGGTGTAAGTGATTAATAGCCCACCGAGTCTCGAAAGCTTAGTCTAGATCTAGTAAATTATCTCCATTTACTGTTACCGCCAATTTCTATGCTTTACTCGACTTGTTAATTGCTTACCTGCCTACACGAGCTCACCGTTGTCGCTGCAAATAATGTTGCGTATATCTTTGGAACCGCTATAATAAGACTTATAACTGGCGTTTCAACACATTAGTGTTTGAAAGTTTCTTACGTTATTTCGTCCACATTGTTTCGTTCCTTTGTTGGGTCTTTGTGCTATGTTTGTAGCTGACTCATCGTGTACCTGTCAGCGGCGCTCCTCACGCCACTCCATCATACAGTGTCACTTGACATTCCTTGGACACTCATTACCCCTAATGGAACTTCAAGAGCTCGGCCACGCTATCTTCAATCAAGCTAAGAGCGACCAATTGGAACGGTTCTCATAAAATTCTAAATTAGTGTTCCCTACTTTTGTGGTCTTTAATTGCATCGTGAACTATTTATACGAAGATATGACTAAAAGGTATAGCTTTTATCATCCGATACAAATAATTGTTTCTGTTTTCATCCTGGCTAAAAGGAAGCATTTAAAGGATCCGTTTGAACTCGCATCCTATAAACCTTCCACTTCAATTATCTCGAAGTGGCTCTCGATTGCAATGTCGCTCGGCTTTTACCGTCTAAAATTACTTATTGGGAGCACTCACAGGTTTCCGTTACCTAATGTAGACTTCCGCCGACCTGTAAATCGAACCAGACGGTTATAAATCTCGGCGGGGTTGGGAGTTGGGATCGCTCCGATACGGTTAAAAGCTTCGTCGAACGAGTAAAAATAGGGACCGCCTTAAGTCGAGGTTCGTGTACGTTGATAAGGTTTTGTAGTTTTTGTGGAATAAGGACAACATCCAAAGATAGCGGTGCCTCAAGACCCGAGATAATAAAACTCGGCCGCAGGATGGCACTTAAGAGGTTTGGGCACCTTTGAGATTATGAGCGTGGGCTCTATTTGATAACACCGGTACGGTCGCTTATTTGTCTTACGATTTGATTGTGAGTCGGAGATTCTTTCCTGCCTGATAAAAATTACATCATTTGTTTAGTTAGCTGACTCCTTGGATTATTTGGATTTTACATAAAGCGTTATGCTCCAAATAATGAACGTTTACATCAAGTATGGTCGACGGCTGGCCAACATCTGTTATCGAATCGGAATTTATGTTTTTCGTCTTTCAACCGCACCTGCTGCTGATTTAAATATATAAACTCAAACAAAGTTACATTGCCATGTCTTGGTAGTAAACATTTTCCCAGGACACGTTCTAATGTGTTTGTTTACTTTTCTGTAAGTATACTTTTAAGTGTCTTTTGTTCATCTGCAGTGGATTTTTCAAGTGGTTTGTCCACAAGATTTGGGTGCTCGACTGTCAGTTCTCACACGCCTACTTTATGTTCGTATCTAAAGCCGGCTCAGCTTCCGCATTGTCGCTGGGAGTTGCATTAAATTGAATTTACGTACTAGCCGGGGCATCTGTCTGAACTAAGATATTTATCACTTCGCTTGCTTCATGTAACGTGTCAAAACGAACGGGAACGCAGCGCTCGCGGATATATTTTTTACTCCTTCCATCTCTCTTCCTTCTTCGCTCAAAGACAAGGATAGAGCACATTTCCGAGTACGTAATCGATTGCGATAGAGACTTTATATCACAGGATTAGAGTGTAGTTTGGTTTGTTTTTATAGACTAACACTTTCAAAGTATCGTAATGACTCGCTACGGTCGCATGAGCGCATTCAGAATCCGTCGTTTGTCTTGCAAAGTCGTATTTCCAACGGTTAGTTGCGTTAATTAGGGCTTTATGTTTGTTGCTTTAAGGTGTATTATTGTCTGTTTATTTAGGCTATTTGCGGATGAGGTGTGCGCGTGCAAGGCTTATCCTTGCGCCGCCGTTGGCGCCGGCGCCGCACTTACAACGCTATTTTTTCCCGCGGCGGCGCACCACGTTGTACTCATAATTTATTCATTAAAGCTGTAATTTATTCGTATTTTATATATACGACCCGCGTAATTCTCTAGTTTGTGACTATTGTTGCCGTTTATATTTATTATTTGCGATTGGCAGACGCTAGCGGAGGCGTGGGCGCAGCGTGGTGGCGTCGTTGTCGCTTTAAATTAAATATCGCGTGACTATATTTTACTGTGGGAAACTCGGGTGAAATTCTCTCAATTATAAACTCATCAAATTATGATGGGGGATAGCGAAGATTGTTAAGTATAAAATGTGTTCACACGCGTTCACAGTTAACCGCAGTTCGCAAGTGTTTGGCCTCGACCTGGCGCCTATATTTTGCTAAGCCAACCTTGTGACCTAAATCACTTTACTAGTCTTCTACTTGTTTAGTTTCAACTATTGTTTGTTTTGATCTATGGCTTTGAAAACAGTTGGTGTTATGTAAATAGGTTTCTTAGGGAGTTAGAAATTATTGCCTGTCGTTATGTTTGTTGCGTTAATTTCAACGCGTTGTCTTGATTAACTGAATTTCTGATAACAGAGATTAATTACCTTTGATTTTGTGATTTAAACTTAGATAAATTTGGTACTGCAAAGTGACTTAAATGCAGTTACCAATGTAAATATAACAAATAGTCGTATTATAGTGAGATTTTCAATAGACATTTCCTTGGTAGCAGAAGACTATCATGATAGTAAATACGTTTTAAAGAATAAATAACTCTATATTTTTAGCCTCAGTGGGATATCGCCTTCAAATAGAACATTCTAGAAGCGGGAGCCGGCGTTACACCAAAACTGGGGTCTTGTATCGCCAGTTTAACCTGACCTTTCAAGTTTGGAGCGGTTGCCCTTTAATTGTCTTCGTTTATGTGGGCTAAGGGGGGAGGGGAGGATCGACTGTGATTGGTGATGGTGCATGCGTAAGCGGCGCGTGGCGACAGATGTGGATGTAAACTGAAAAAGTTTAGTACCGTTAGCAGAATAGATTTTAAATTAATTTTATTGATGTTTTATTGTTTTTTCATTTTTTTTTTGTTTTTTCATTGACTCTGTTTCAATTAGAGCCAAAACATAGATAAAATGCTAACAATTAATCAAATAGAACGAATAGGAAAAATATGCGACCAATTAATTAAAATAAACATAATTCGTCGTAGTTTTCCTTAGTTTGTAAGGATAAAGTCAACATGTTGTTTTTTTATAGCTGTTTGTTTTACATAATAACCTTGATAAATGCCTTGATATAAAAATTCTTGATACAAAACTAGTTACATAGATTAAACTTGCCTACGAATATTTATGCATATTACCAGTACTAAAGAGTTTTGTACTTAATGTATAATACTTAAAAAAAAATATATTTACAAATGGGTAAAAAAAAAGGAACTTATTGGGCATCATTTTATTACACAGTATTTAAGAAATAGGTAACAGTTTTCTGCCAGAGCTACTGATGGAAAACTGTGGGTTTTAGTTAGTAAAAGTCTGACACATCCTTTCGCTTTACCCAGAGCGGAAGGTTTTTTTTATGGTAGGTAAAATCATCCAATGACAAATCCCACCCTTGGGTGGAGCGGGAAGTAGTTTCTGACTCTTACTAACTAAAAACCTACCCCGTTCCATTCTTGGGGTGCGGTGTTGTTGATGTTTTTTTTAAAAAAAAAAAAGACTACCGTAACATTATTTTTTTTTTCAAATTAATAAATGCCATGAAATCTTTCAAGAGCTTTATTTGCTGCCAGTACCCGCCATATGTTTATTTATAACGGACAGTGGCTTGTAAATCGGATCGTTGTTTATAAGTTTTATATTATGGCGGCTGCAACAATAAACATAAATGCTACTTGTGTGTACACAGGACTTTTGTATACAGTACCTCTACCATGAGTTTTAAGCAATAGTATTCGTCGCTACTCGATATCGACGCCGTAAATATTTTGTTTTTAATTTTGCAGCGCCTCTAGCGGTCACTTGCAGAACCAAAATTTGCCATACAAAATATTTACGGCGTCGATATCGAGTAGCGACGAATACTATTGCTTAAAACTCATGGTAGAGGTACAGTATGTTCCACCATACATAACTTGACTTTACTTCGAGATCGGTTGACGGTGAGCCATTTTGTATCCTAAATGTTCAATGGAGCCGAAAGTTTCTGAAGTAGCGAATACGTACCGGAAGAGGCAGAGTTGTAAGGCCTCCCACAAGGTGGACCGATGACCTTGTGAGGGTCGCGAAATCCGCTGAATGCGCTCAGGATCGGATCATTCTGAAAAATAAAACTATTAGAGAAGGTGTTCTAGGAGATGTACTTAGTTATATTTTAATAGTTTTTTTTTATTTATCTTATTCCTTCTGTGCGCACCGGAAAACGTAGTTTTTGAAGGCCTACCATAAGGTGGACCGATGACCTGGTTTTTTTTTTATGGTAGGTAAAATCATCCAATGACAAATCCCGCCCTTGGGTGAGAGTCGCGGGAATGCGGTGGATGCGAGACGCACAGGACCGTTCGTTGTGCGACACTTGGGGAAGGCCTATGTTCAGCAGTGGACGTGCTTCGACTGAAATGATGATGATGATGATGATTCCTACTGTCCCATAACTGGGCAAACGCCTCAGTCGCCCCACTATTCTTAAAATCATTTGTTTACGCTAGATAACGTAAAACTGCAAATTAATATGTTGTCTTTCTAGATTTCTTGTCTTGAATCACCTCGAACAAGCTTCTGCGTTTGTACGGAATCTCTTCACAATAAAATTCAAAAGCATTTATTTCAAATAAACCATTTACAGGCACTTTTGAAAGGTCAAGATGTCAGTCTGTCAGAAAAAAAATGATGCTAATTGTACATTCCAAAGCGTAGATCTCTATGGAAAAGAATGTGCAAGAAACTCATGGACTAACGGCTATTAAGTATGCAAGTAGCTTGCATGTCATAGTGACATCCATTAAGTCTTGTTACGACAGACTAGCGTGCAAGCTACCTGCATTTTTGTGCCAGTTATAAGTATGGGTCACACGTGTATGCCTGTAACTCGTACAAAAGTAGGTATGTAAACATGTCTTGTGTCAAAGTGTCATAAAAAGTTCTAATTGGGTGTATGTCACCATGGTAATCATGCTACGTGTAACGTGTATACTTTTCTGCAAGTTACATGCATGTATAGATATTCTGGGCTGTACGAAACAATTTCCGAACGAATTGAAAGGCGGAACTTCGGAAGAAACCGTGTAGCTACATGGCGCTTGCTTATCGTACTACATTTTAGATTGAATCGTAGAACTAGTGCCAGTACAATTTGGCAATAGTACAATCGGTCAAAAGTTAGTATTTGTACTATGTACAATATTACATTCTTTTCGTTTAGCGTAAACGCTTGGAGTTAGCCACGCCCCCAATTCCTTTGTTGAGATGACGTCAGAACAAAGGAATTGGGAGCGTGTCCAATTCCAAACGTTTACGCTAAACAAAACGATTGTAGCTTGGCTAGGGAGACAGCTTGTCTTAAATGGTTTTTGAAGTTTCATTTAAATGATAGAATAAGAAAATATTAAAAAAATAAATTACTCTCCGACTCGCACTTGGCCAGCTATCTATTTTTTGTGTCTCCGACTTACTTACTTCATAGTTCACGAGCATAATTTACGATGATTCAACAGACGGGTGGGCTGATCACATTTCTATTTGCCCCTTCATTGAACACCCTAAGTAGACGTATGGCGCCAACTAAAGTACTACTGACATCCCTACTGGTGATCAGATACCTAATCATAATATGAGTCATAATAATAGTGTGACAGTGTCACAATAGTTACGAAATACAAAATTAAAAATACCGGTCAACTGCAAATCGGACTAGCTCACAAAAGGTTCCGTACCGTCGGTAGCAAAAACGGCAAAAAAATCACGTTTGTTGTACGGAACTGCTCCACAGGATGCGCCACTAAAATATTAATTTTATTCTGTTTTTAGTATTTGTTGTTATACCGGCAACAGAAATACATCATCTGTGAAAATTTCAACTGTCTAGCTATCACGGTTCAAGAGATATAGCCTGGTGACATACCGACAGACAGACGGACGGACAGCGGAGTCTTAGTAGGGTCGGGTTTACTCTATGTGTACGGAACCCTAAAAATATATGGCCTTAGTTGTAAAGAAGCTGGTGTAAAGGAGAATGGAAATAAATGTATGGAACTAGTAACTCCTTCTCTCGTATCTAAATTAATTTTCTTAATCATTCTCACTTCAGCCGAAAGACATCCACAATCAGACACCAGTCTTCTTACTTAGCCACATAATCATGTCAAATTAATCATACCTATGTAGGTTAGATATTACGTAAATCTGCAAATAAATGTAAGGTGACTGGTAATTAGTGAACGATACTTAAACACGTGATTGTAGTCATGATAACAAACAACTTTTACTATGGGACCAAACTTGAAAACGGAAAAAAAAATCTGCTGGTCAGTACATTTACTCGTATGTTCGCGTTTTTCCGTGATTTCAGGTTTGGTCCCATAGTAAAAGTTGTTTATTATCATGACTACAATCACGTGTTTAAGAATCGTTCACTAATTACCAGTCATCCTGTATATTTTATAAGCCTGTTGACATTTGAAATGATTACAAGAATATAACTATCTTTATGAACTGCAAGCTATCTTACTCATCGTAATAACTATAATTTTCGCATAATTATACAGAAGATTTACCTTCTGTTATTTATTAGATATTTAATCCTGTATATTATGGAAGATTTCATTATATGAAAAAGCGGATAAAGTCATAAAAGTACTTTTAAGCTTCGTTAACTTCATCTTAAAGTTTTTAGGAAATATAAATTTTCTGTTCATAAAACTTTAAATTGACATCCTGTGGGGTAATTGCATATTGAACATATAATATTCTTTTAATAACTGTCTCCCCACGGTATCACTTGCGTTTTTGGTTACTGCTCGGCTCCCGTGAGTCATAGCGTGATGTTTTACGCCCCATAGCCTTTCTCGATAAATGGGCTATGCAACACTAAAATATTTTTTCAATTCGAATCAATAGTTCGAGATTATGCGTTCAAACAAAGTAACAAAATCTTCAGCTTCATGATATTAGTATACATTTATTGCTGCAAAGTCTTGTGACAATTAAACAAACAACATTTGTTGCGTTTTTGACGTTTATTAATTTATTTAGTACAGCAAAATAGCCGTTAACACTAAATTAAATTAAACCTTTTACTCTGTCGTCTAACTTCTCACAGAACCGTAAACTTTCTAATACTCGTAATATCGTCTGCCATTCATCAGCAAACAAATCCATTCAAGGGTTGCTCTCCACGAGCGCGTTGAGCATCGTTAGCATTCGCGGTATAGAGGCGTTGATGTTGACGTTGATCAATAATCGATAATGCCAGTCATCTAAACAACCATTTTTACTTAATGGCCAATCTGTTCAAATTTCTGTGCACAGCAGGTCAGTGCTTCAGAAATGCTATATCAATTAATTTATTTCAGAAAGCCATGATCCATGTTATAACTAAAATGTCAATATGAAATGGTATCATAAGTCCTGGAATAAGGATAAGGTACTGAATTTTTCACCTACTGAAAGCTGTACCAAAAAACGAGATAACTTGAAAGCAACCATCTTTTATGGTTGATCAGACTTGACTATGGAATTCACACAAGTGATGGGCATCATCGACTATCGATATCTGAAGGAAAAAAAAAAACGTAAATTTATTCTACAAACAAAGTAAATCTTATTCTTTTATGAATTTTTTCAACTACATAAGTTGATTACAGTCCACCAACTCGTGCTGAGTTCGCGTGGTTGATTCCATTCCATCCACAGCCCATTCTATCTTCTAGAGAGGAGGCCTAAATCCCAGCAGTGGGGACATTATAAGACTGATTTTTATAAGTAATTTAATTGCACCAGTGACACCTATAAAATAAATAGTAACTACCATTACTAGTCTCGTCTAGCTTCATTAAAAGATCCTGCAACACCAATTACTTATTATTACCAATAGCTGCTTATGTTGGCATGTCTGTAAATCTTATCATAATTATCACATTTACGCTGCGCTGCGCGGGATAATATATCTCTTTAATGGTATCATTGTGGGATAGTGCTAAGTTATTGTGACTAGTTTCAGGAAGTGGTCTAGATTTCGATGTTATTTGGACATTTGCCCTTTCTACAGCGTAATGTTTGTTAATTTACTAGAGTCACTGTCAAAATGTGTTGATCATCAAGTTTCAAGTCTTTTCTGGGAGCCCCTTTTAGTTGCTTCCAGTTTAATTAGTTGTAGCTGAATTTGACACGATCGAAAAAGTAAAATTTGTTATACAAAAATGTTATTGTAATAAAAATGTTATATTTTACTAAAAAATACTTTCTTTTTTCAGGTAAGTGTCATGGCCACCTTATCAAAAATCACAAGGATCTCTATCCGATTGGGTAAAGTACAATAACCTGCCAATCGTTTTTTTTTATGCCTATCTCATCTGATTATTTGATGGTATCTTTCAGATTTTATAATTCTGTTTCGTCACAATCATTCATGATATTTTCTTGATAGTATGTTAAAGTAAAGTTTATAAATTACGAAAAACAGTCAGGCTTCAGAACAAACAACGTACAATAGGCTCTTTGTCATTTTCCATTGTTGTTTTGCAAGCTTATAAATCACAAAGAGCTTATAATTTGCCGCGTTCTGTTGCACATCCCACAATGAGTTTTTGTAAAAATGCAAAAATGCACGATTACCATCATTTATTAGCATAACAATTAACAATCGGCTTTTTTCCAAAGCGACAGTGGAAAGGACACACTGCATTGTTTGCGAAACCGAGGCGCCAGCGCACGGGGCGCCACACATCCGCTAGTGACGCTCCATATTATGTCGATAAACCCACCAGTCATAATAAACGAACGATTTCGACTGCACACAATACCTTGTTGCTAGTTTCGGTGACAATATTATTGACATATCGCGTATCGTGTATTGTTTATATTATGCGTTCGAAGTTAAATGGCAGCCGGCGGTGGCATTGTTTTCAAAGTAAATCATGAGATTCATAGTTGAATAGAAACATTAAATCGAAAGAGAAATAATGTGACATGCATTTGGCGCTATAAAGTCGTTAAACATTGATAGTTACTTGTAGGGATTGTGCATTTATCGATACATAATGCAGTTGGTTGGTCGCGCTTGGCTTGTCGCCTGCCGACCTCATTCCAGGGCTGCGGCACGGCGCCTGTCTCGATCGACGATTAGCAACACTGCACGCCCATCACTATTGTCTTTTTTACTAGCTGACATGATAATTGTTTGACCAGACGACAAGACGTTTTGTATAAAATTGCAGATTTTTTATATTACGCATTTAGCATTTATCTACAAGTAATTTGTTATGACGATAAAGAGGAACATTTAATATTTCACAATTTAAATTGTAAATACTCGCTATTTTCCGTCATACGTACTTTATGACAGTTATTACTACAGTGGTGTAGCATTAATCATCACAGTTTTATTTTGCAGCTCATATTACGCAGCTCCTATATCTGTAATTGTCCGCAACGTTGGCGCCACTGTTCTTTGGCCGTCTGCCACTGCAATAGGTTTTAGTTCACGTGATTAGTTTTGAAATTTAAACATTTACAATATTAATGCAATAAAATCATCTTGATAATCTTTCAATGCATCAATTTTGTCACTGAAATGCGAAGGTGAAAAGTTATTAGCTGGTACGTCAATACACTGTGGCAAAATTTGTTTTGGACCAGAGCCATTATTCCCACAAGCATTTGAGTTACGTTCTATTGAAATATCCGTGAGATGTTTACAATAACTTCACTTCAATCAATTACATTTCATTAAACAAAATCCAAGGTTTGTTTGGCGCGCTTGCATTAGACTTCGACTTTTAATTTATGTTCGCATTTATAATTAGGTATAGTTATCAAAGTATCGATAAAAACTTCAGTCATTGGCGTCGGAGCGGCGGGCCGTGACTCGTTTTATATGCACTTGGCTCGACGCCACCGGTGACCTCATTGCGCGACCGTTTTTGGCGCCACTGTCGCTTATAATGATCACTATCGCATCGATGACATGCCAAAACGCGATCTCTAAGATCTTTATCGATGTTTATTCGCAAATTGAATGCGCAGCACTAGTATCGAATTCAGCGATATCTAGAAACGTGATTCCTATTTGTCAAGTAAATTAATATTTGCTTATGATTTATTTAATCTATCCATGGTTTAAATAAATTTAGTTTATTGTTAATGGAAATAGTGTTTGATTTGAATTTGTTTGAATTCGTTGGCGCCTCCGCGTTTTGAAATAATGATCACAATTAATGCTTCGGGTGGCAAATATTTAGTACGAAGTGTAAATATTGTTAATGGTTAGGTTTTAACGGTAAAATTATATTTTAATTGTTATTATTGCTAGCTGGGTATTTTACAAATGGCTGTGCGTAAGTTTTACTAACAAATCGTGATAAGTGACACTTTTTGACAGTTATATTTTTTATTTATTACTACAGTTTACTTGATACTCAGACGATGGGAAACTTTATAGTGAATAGTTTACGATGTTTTTATTATGCGGTTTTATTCACGAATGTGGATTTCATTACGCATGCGGATTTGCTCCGCAGCCAGAAAATTTTAGAAGAAAACGCGTTCGCATGCGTGTTGCACTCATTACAATAAATACTAACTTGTATGAAAAGGATGAAATCCGCACGATATTAACATCCTTACGTTATGGGATGGTTCGAAGAGTTACCGCCCTGAAACGCAAATGAGATTATGATAGGTAACTTAATATTGTACGGAATTGTTTTTTTTTTCTATTTGACAAAGTACAAAGTGATACAATATATGTGTAACCCGTGCTAACCTGGGGGAGGGTAATTAGTATTTTCACAAATGTTACGTAACAAGCATTAGTCATTCTCTACACCGGCATCCGTTTGAAGCCAATCATTGAGAATCGCAAGTAATAAATTGGATATTAATATTCAATAATGACGTTTGAACTTGGTCGGTTTTCGGTACCCACTAGTGTTATAATCACGGTGCTGTAGCAATGAGTCACTCAGTCCGGAGTATTCGCAATATGCGCATATTGATTTATAATTCCCATTGTTTACGCATTTTATTTACGCGTTCCACGAATGTTGCACGTTCGCTTTAGTGGTTAATAGTTTTATACGGTGGTTTTAAAATGAACCGCGTATTTTAAATTGATTAAATACGCGGCGAATTATAATCGTTATTTTTTTAAACTTAACCGAACATTAAATATTACTCCGTGTGTAATATTTTGAAATAGAGGTGACCAATTAGTCGAGGCTAGATACCAAGTATCGGTTTCGGCTTTTGAAATGCGAGAATATACGCCCCACATGTTTGTGCAATAAATTAATAATAATTATCTATAATTTCTCAAATAATGTTTACTATATTCACTTTTCCGATCGATAAAATACCTTATAAGGTACGCAACGTCAAAACTGGTCGGTCTGAAATATGATTATTAAAGTTGCCAGCTTGCCTAAGTATCAAACATAATTTATTACCTCGTTCTGTTATCTTGGTTAGGCGACTCAAAAACCGAACTAACAGTTTTAATCTGAGGTCAATAGGACGCTCGTAAATCCATCTGTTTGTCTGTCAGTACACAGCGGCTAACACATTCGGTAGCGCTTGCGACAGACACTTAGCGCTTTAGTAATTCTCTTTACTGAACATAATTATGCCTGTGAAAATTCCATTTTACGATTATTTGACGTGTCATAGTAACGGTTTATAGTTCAACAATATTCTATCGTTAAAAGCTTCAGTGTTGGTATGACGAGGAACGGTATCGGCCTAATAAAAATATTTTCGGAAAGTGATACACGTAGATGCATTTTTGAAATGATTCGTTGTGCATTCTTTACGTCGATATTGAATTAATTTAGATATACATTAGGCTTAATTTATTTTTAGTAATTCATGCAGGTAATAAAAAGTTTTGAGTCGAATAGTGAAAAAAGATAAAGTTTTTTTTTTATTATTAAACGTCTCCACAGTCAACTTTGTGGACGGTTGTTGATACTAAAATATACATTCAAAAACATGTCGTTACAAAATTTATTATTTTATAACAAGTCTTGTACGGAAATCAAGTTCATTTAACGTTTCCGATCATAAAGAGTTCGTTTAAACGTCAAATTGTGGTCGATTTTAAAACTTAAACGCTCACTATATTTTTTATTACAGTCGAGTGGTCTATCAACATGTGTTCATTAGTACAGACAGACAGACCGGACAATTAGAGGCTCTGAATTGTTTTTACGATCCTTTCTTTACGAATGGACTTCGCCCTTAATTGATTCGTAAGAGACGGCTCAGTGGCCGGCTGACCGATTGGTACGATATTTGTTAAGTTCGAATCCTGAAATATTGGAAATTTAAGAATTCAGAATCTTAAACAATCCATCTTTTCTTTTTTTATAAAAGTTGCCTCACACTGGAAATTACTTCTGTATCGTGGGTGTGCTTATAAACACTTAACTAGAATACACAAAATACCAAGACCTATATTGTTTCATGTGAGGATTGCATCCACGACCTGCTCCACAGCAGCTAATCGCCCAACCACTGTTCCAACCGTGCCGTCAATGAATTTTATCTTTTAGAAGTTTAATGGGATCTCTAATCAAATTAATTTTTTTTTAAATTATGTTATATGCAGAGATAGGCAACGGATTACGTTCTGGTGGCAAATTGATAGCGATTATCAAATCTTGCTTTATTTCACATTATAATAAAATGCAAAGCTCTATAACAATATATCATGAGGAGACAGTTCTAATTAATATAAGTTTATTTTATTCTCATGGTGTGTAATGTGTTCCATAAATCCATCTGTCTCGTATAAATAAATAAGCTAATGAACGAAGATTATGTTTGCTCGACTTGCTTAAGGAGAAGTTCTCCCGCGAGACAAACGGCAGATTTTTTTTTTTACTGTATTTATTTAAGATTGCATAAAACTGCCACATAAATATGTTTACAGTATTTTAAACAATTTGAAGAATCGAAATTCAATTTCAGAAAGTTCTCGTCAGACAACTTTTGCGGACAATCTATTTTATTTTAGCCTTGACTTTATCAACAGTAATCGCTTACGTTGTAAGAATACTTCAAATAGTAGACCTAATGTATTGTAATATAAATAAATAAATAAAAAAATCGGAACCAAATCAATCATCAATTTAAAACATAATTTGAATTTACTCAAGGCAACAAATTCACACTTTCACACTGAATCTTAACGGCTATCTTCAGCGATCATCATCAATTACACAAATATATTAATAGTTTTCATATAAAATTAATAGGCTCATCATCTAATGTGTAGCTAGCGGCTATTAAAACAAAGATGGACCATTTTTTGCCACCCACGCAAACAGCGGGCTTTAATTCAATCATGGTATAAGCTTGTAAGTTATGTAGTAGATATTATAATTATATTTGAAAAGTGTTCGTGTGCTAACAATTTATTTTATTTATCTAGCTATTTTAAACAGGCACGCACACAATTGAATTTAATTGCTTAGTTCTAAGCATAATGAATAAATATTTCAAAAATATTCTGGGATTCCCTTTGTCGTGGTTGTATGTGGCATTACTTACATTAAACATGATATGAACTGGGATTAATTGAATGTATTTGTGCAGTCTGAACAAATGCGCATCAGGATGTGAAAATGTGAAGATATTCTGTAGAAAACCGCATTGAATTAAATGTAGGTACTTTTTATACTTACAATATTTTAGATGAATATTAAATATCGTATGTAGATAACAAAGATTATTTCTCTTCGTGTAATAAGTAATAAGTACGAATGATAGAAATTAATCATTATATTTCAAGGAACATTAACAATTATTTTGCAGCTGTTTAAACTTCTCGAAAATTTGCATATGAAACATGATACCAATTCTCTCGGTAATAATTTTAGCATTGGTGTTAAGTATTTTGCACTTAGTTAATTAATATTTACAACTTCAAACGCCCATTTAATTAACGTCCATGTATTCGCATACGCAATATGTGTTTAACATTTTGAAAATATACATTCTTAGAAAGTAAATTATAATAAAATGAATTTACATGTAGTTAATATTATCGTAAGTACTTAGTTAACATTTACCGTATCGATACGCACTTAACACTGAAATTACAAGTAGAATAAATAAGTACAATCTCACAGTTATTTGCTGTACTGTATAATTAGGCCACATGCTTAACGCGTAATAAAAAGTAAAGTAACAGGTCTCCATCTGTCATTATAGAACCGCATAAAGGCATCTGAGACCCTATTTTCCGCCTTCACATTAAAATAATTGTCGTACCGGCCATATGTCTTCGAATTATCATTTCTCGACTAGAAATTACAGCCGACCTACATCCGTCGATTAAAACCCAATTTGAGACCAAAAATTGGTATTAAACACGCGGCCCGCTCTAAAGGTTGGGTGATGCCGAATTGGCCGAAAATTATAGGGACGTTTGTGAGAATAGAGAACTTACAAAAACTTAAATTTCAAATTGGTTTCATTTGAGTTTCAAGCCAAGTAATAACTTCGGAATCTGATCTCACAGCTTAAGAGTAACTAGCGATTCGCTCCAGCTTCGCAAGTGTTAGAAATCTTTTAAATTCTTGGCTTTTCTCTGCTATAATATATAAAAACACTACATCACAGCATAAATAATGTATTATACACCCGAACAGGTGAAAGTCGCATGAAAATCCGTTCAGCCGTTTTTGAGTTTATCGTGACCAGCGGTTAGGATTTTTTTTGTAGTAAATAAGTAAGAATAAAGATTTTAACAGTAGATATGCCATATGCCACAGTCAATTTCTCCACGTTATCGCGAATGATTTAATATAGTGTTTAAAAAAAGACCAGGTTTAATTATAATTCTCAGTTACGTGACGATACCAAGTCAAGAACACGAATGACAAACGACTAGCATTTAATGTCAATTAGCGAAGCGTTCCGGGGGAATTGGCCGTTTACCTATAAATAATGTCTAGTTATCTTAACACCCTATAAAACCAACCTTATTTTCGAAGCAATAAAGCCTGAAATTCTTACGCAAACAGTAAATTCTTAAAGGAAGCAAAGATGGTTTAGAATGCATAATAGAAAGCTCTGTAAAAGCAATATCTATTTATTTTCTCATTTTATTTTATTCAGGAATGTTTATAATGCAACGGTTAAAATAAGATTATCTGAAGCTAATTAACTAAATGGTTAATAAAATGCCTAATTTATTCTTGATTGCTACCTAGAGACCAGTTCCACGAACACTAGCTCTAGCTACAAAGAATAATGAAATACATAAAAAAACGGACACGCAACGATGCGGCACGCAATCATCAAATATTAGAAGCCCTTACAATTATAGAGCTAAGCGAAATCGTGTCTGTCTATAATTCAAAAGTTACACGTCACTGTTCAGACGAGCGCGCTAACAACCTTATTCTGGTCCTCGACGGTTTTATAAAAGGGTATAAAGCTCCGATAGTGTATTATTGTTTTAAGACATTTCGTTGTCCGTCGCGGTCGGATTCCCGCGGCCGCCAGTGGGCGGTTACCCTGTAATCAACCCCCCCTCCCGCGCATTGGGAGCGGTCCACGGTGATTATAGGAGGAATTTTACGGCTCCTTCGTTAGTCCGTCAAATCATAGGTCTGTGGCCTAATGGCTTAGAAGACGAGCCTGTAAACGATTTTATGTCATTTCCTAAAAATATAAGTAGGGTTGCATTTTTCGAGGTAATTGTCTGTGAACTAGCATCCGTTGAAATGAGTTGTCGCAAGCTTGTTTATATGTGGGCCTTGGACCGGTGCGTAATACGCGTTCAGCTGTCTCCATGGCGCCAGTCTCGATGGTAAATATCACCTGTACCGGTACCAAGTTAATTTATCGTGAAATGATGCGTAATTGATTCGATACCGCAGCTGCTTCGCTCGCATGTAATTAGTAGGTATAAATAAAAATCCATGATTATATCTAGCACTTGCTTCAGAAAATGCCGACTTAAACTGGTAATACTTAATTCATAGCTGCTGCTTTAATGAGGCCTATTATAATACTTACGCTATATTTTCTAACATTTCTTTAATATAATGTAGATACATTTAAAAGCGTTTAGAAGCTACGGTTCACATAATATAGTGCGATCAAAATAAATTACTATAGCGCATAAAACGAAATCGAATTAAAACACGTTTTCAAATCTGCAAAGTAAAGTCCGTTAAACTCAAACAGTCTAATGAAATAGCAGAATTTGTACATGACATTGATATGAACCATGAATAAGTCCTTAATTACCGCCGTTTTTAATAAACCATTTTTCTTTCACCTAGCCGAAAGCCGAAACTGCAACCGAATTTCGGCTTTTTATCCTATTTCGTTTGAGACTGATTTTATCCAAATTTATTATTTTACTATTGATTGCTTAAGAAAAAAACATTAGTATTATTTTCATATAACATCAATATAATTTCGCAAATAACTTATAAAACCTTGTAAAAGTCACAGGCTTTAAATGAATCATTATTATAAAAACAGAACAAAGTTGATAGTGCAACCGCAAAAAATTACCATTTTGTTTTTAAAAATGTCTTTCCTATAAGTACTATAATGACGCAAGTAATGATAAAGTCGCATAATGTATTGAAATTGCTCTATAATAGCACTATAAAAATGAGCTATTTTGTGCACGACACAATATTACCGACTTGATTAAAGAAGTAAGCTTTGCAATATTATGACAGGCTTATAATATGAAACTAGTATTATAAAATTATAGTTGCAATTTGCACCTGTAGTTTTATGCGTATAGGACGATTTTTTCTTGTTTATCATCGGAGGCATATTCCGTCCACTTTGGTTAGAAAATTAAAAGAAAAAAATAATAATAGTATAGAAGGAACCAAATTACTAAGATTTTGTGGCGGAGGAAACTTTCACCAACCATAATTCCACACATTTTTAAATTATCGAGCTACCCCCACCTCGAAAATCTCTAGTCAAGTTGTTTGTTACCAATATCCAATTTAAGACCATTGAATAATAGCATGTATAATAATAAAAAAGAACTTTAAAAATTCCAGCGTAAGTACAATATTTACTCGTATATTCTTTCTTAGCGGTAGTAAAAATGTCATATTTCATTCAGAAAGATATAATAAAGAAAGGATATGTCGGTTTTCTACCGGTTGCATAGGGGTAGTGTGAATCGGAATTGCATAACCTAATTCCGCTAAGCCCGTTCCATCATCGGAACACCAGAAGTACGGCGCGGCGGTAAGGCGCCACCGATACATGGTCGATATCCTACCCTTACATAAGCACAAAACGTTTTGGGGACACATTAATTGTGACTGTGAGTACAGCTAAGGAATGGAATACAACCTGGGGATAGTAAGGCAAGAGTGAATAAGTTACTTACTTCTAGGCAAGCGTGCTTTATCTTCAACCATATCTTCACTTTCCATCAGGTTCCTCAGTGAACAAACGCGTAATATTATACAGATGCGTAGCTTTTCTATTTACTTGCACAGTTTGAAAGTCTTCGTGTACTGTGTAATTAAGCAATTGAATTTCTAAAACACGTCGAAGATCATTAAATAACTTACCTTTCTCAGAAAAGGGCAGTACATTAAACAGGTAGACTACGCGTACATTGCATTGTAACAAATGATTGAAAACTATAACTCAACGAGAGAACGCAACTATTTCCAAGAAATGGACTATCAAGTCTCACGATACTACGTATTGTTTAGAGCTCAGCTTTTGCAGTAAAATTACTTGAAATCTGCCGACATAACTGGTAATTGCAACCCGACTAGCCAGTTAGTAATTTCAGTCGTTAGCAGTTAGTCGATTTCTCAAAGTTCAACGAGACTAATCAGTTGGAAATGGACTAAAAATTGCTCTCTCGTACATGGCGCCTATAGCAGGACTAATGTATGTACTTAACTCTTCATAATCACACATTTCATCAACATTATTGGTAATCGATTCGTCTGTGTTACCGCCGTGTATTTTCTCGCATGCGTGTATCATTTGTTTTCTCATATCAACATACAGTTTTTATGATGCTGGCCTAATTGAATTTGTAATTGCGCTAATAAATATGTGTTCTCTGACTAGTATTTTAGCTTTGTCATTACGATTGCTATAACTTTACTTATGTTTATTTATTGAATTGAAGATGCGAAACGTTGTTTCATTTACATGCCTCGGTTTGTCTTTCTCTTAAGCAAGTATTTAGTCAGTTATGTGTTTGTATATTCATCGCCTTAAAATTTCTCCTTCAGTCACTAAGCTAGCATGCAACATTGTTGTCTGTTTTACATCCTTAGCCGATCTATTCTACAGTCTACTTTCATCCTCACTCAAATTCCGAACACACGTTATTAAAGTAATCATTCATTTGTTAAATAAAACAAATCTTCAAAAGATTTTCCCCGGGGCGGTTCTGTCGGCACGACAACGGTCGTGTTCGGCGTCCCTTCGGCAAATAATCGTTTCGGCCGATAATTGCCGATTTCACCCGAACGCGGTCGGAACACAAAGCTCCCCCAATGATTGCGCAAGATTGCACTACAATTTTCTTCGAGCAAACAGATGCTTATGTATGGAGACCGATTTCTTTTTTGTTCAAACAATTTGTGGTGAATTACAAGGTGAGGAACTTATTGTGAGATTTTGTGCGGTCAGTAAGAGGGTATTTTGATAGTAGGACTCCCTTGACTTAAAATTTCCCGAAATATTCTTGACATTTTAAGCTTAGTGTTATTAAAGACGTTTTGGCATTGATAGGGATTAAATCCTTTCATTCGGACTTGCATTTTTAATCATGACAGGCACCGATAAAATCTCGACACGAAATTAAAAGAGAAAAAAAAATACAGCGTATCACGTCTTCAGCTCAGTACTTTATAATCGAAGGTTTTTAATTTGAAATGCGGCTCGCTGTTGGGTAATAAAACTTATTAGTTAATAAAAACAATATTCGGTGCCGGTACCCCGTCGTGTCCGGTACCGGGACCAATGAGACCACACATCGCCGTCATCGGCGCCTCTTTAGACGGTGTACACAGCACGTTTCACTTGTACGCCAGTACAAGTCATAGGCTGTAGCGATTATAAAACTTTTCGTTGTGCAGGCAGTGCTTTGGTTTACTGATTACCTCTCTTATAAAGGGTCCGATAATTGCCATAGAAAATGGAAATGAATAAATTTGTTCTTAATTTAAAATTTTCTTGATATTGAAATCTTCGATTGAAATTGAAAAATACATTTATCCTAATAATTAAATTCAAAACGTTCAAGCTATAAGTTTTGAATCTTAAGAAAACTTTTATTTGCAGTATCGTACCTTATCCTATAATATTATTGAGATACAGGTTGTAGATATAGAATCTTTTCTTTGAGTTGGACAATTATCAAATAACTTCTCCCGGTTTAGGGGGAGTGCGAGGGAGCGCCAGATTTTAATGACTATATCCTACCATTATTCCTTATTATGGATTATGTGAGAAGTGATATGAAAGGAAAGGCAGTTGAACGAGTGACTGGACAGAATGGAAGAAACAAGGGTAGGAAGATGATGATGATGAACCTACCTTTATTCCTTCGATTACACTTTACGTTCTAAGAAGGCGGTAACTCGTCCGAACATTCCCACAACCCGGACTAGCCTATTCCTGACAACCACATTCTCGCTCCCGCTATCACCTCTACCTCGGACCATCCGCTGCACTATCGTCTGTCTGTTTAAATATTAGTAGTTATATCCCGAGATGTTGTTTGTTTCTACCGAGTGCAGTAGTTAAGTCCCTCGTTTGTATACTTACATATGTACGTTTGAGCTAGTTAGCGGTCCAGACGCTCTTTTTATGGCCACCGCTGATTGTGTTAATTCTCTGTCTCGCTGAGAACTACTTTTGAGTAGTATTAGTTTTCTAAGTTTAGGTGATGACATAGTAGTGTCTAGATCGAGTAAGACTTGTCTGTGGATTTGTGGAGGAGGTCGTTGACAGACGTGTTGAACCGTCGTAGAATTTTTTTGGTGCTTGGTTTTCAGGACTACAGAAGGACTATGTCTAGTTTCTAGTGGAATAAATAACGTGTATGTAGGTAATGGAAATAAGCAACACTTTTCTCATGACGCATAATTAATCAAATGCGAAATTAGAAAAGTATCTCTCAACAAAAAATCGACACAGAATTTCTTTCAAAACTAAATTAGTAACTCAGACAAAAGATAGAAGTTTTCTTAGAAACTTCAGTCCGACTGCTAATTAAGTGAATTAATCAGTTAGTATGGTAATGTAATTGCATAGAGATAAAATTCTAGAGGAAAGTAGTCATAAAATGACTGGTTTACGATTAGAACATGCTACTAAAATTGTTTTTCTAAATAAAAATGGCCGCGAACTTACTGTTGCCATGCTAGTTCGTTTGACGTCACCTGTCATGTACCAGAATGCTGGCAGGCTTTTGACCTGGCTGGACCGAGGACGCTAAACGACCTTGTGACGTCGATAGAAAGTTTAGAATTTAAATTTGGAATAACATTTCTTCTTAATTTATAGAATTTTAGAATGCGAAACTGTTTTGAATATTGAATACGAATGGCTAAATTACCATTATTTTTTACAAGTTTATGTGTTTGCCTTCAAGCTAAAAAAGTTAATTAACGATCTAACTATTTAATTATGAAAAACAATAATTTACTTAACTCATCTTCTTTCCAGTTACATTAAATATTTCATAACCTACGAAGGTAAAGTTTTGACTAATTTGTCAAAGTTTAATTAACTTTAGAATTAAAATGAAGACTAATGCCTTAGGCTTGTATTATCATAATCGAATTAGTAATCGATTGTCACGTTCTTAACAAAACTAATAAACTATTTAAAGATAAATAACATGTTTCAAAATATAACTGCATAACATAACATATGGGCAAAGACCTCTCACCTGGAAAACCTTTTCAAGTCGCCAACTTATCAGAACGCCTTATTTCTCATGTCATAAAGTTCAAACTTAAACAATTTTCTCTAAATCAACAGCAACATAAGTAGCTTTGTAATTTTCCAATCCACTATAAATAATACAGAATTCCACAAAATATTTTATTAAACTTAATTAATCGTTCCGAAGTTTTAATAAATGAATCGTGAATCTAGACCCGTTGATCAGACAAAATGGCGATATCGAATTTATAAAGTGAACGATTAATGATATCGATTTTTGCGATGATCGATTGCTTGTGTACTTATGATCACGATTTCTTGCTACAAATTGAAACAAGTATGTATTAACATGGATAATTAATTATAAAAACCAAATTAAAAATTCTGGCTTTGCTGAATAGCCATAGGTTTTTTTTTATGGTAGGTAAAATCATCCAATGACAAATCCCGCCCTTGGGCGGAGCGGGAAGTAGTGTCAGACTCTTACTGACTAAAAACCTACCCCGTTCCTTCGTAGCCTATCGTGCCGGGGCCGGGTATCATAGGTTAAAAAAACTACCTACAACAGTCAATACTAGACATAGTCCTCTACCAGGTTGCACCTGGGGCCTTTCCATGACGTTTTGAAATGTCAGTTGTGCTATATAGCTCCATCCCAAATCGTGGTAGGGCCTCTGGTTCTCGTACTTTCTGATTTCAGCCACCTTTGGACGGTCATTGTCATCACCTAAGTTGTTCCACGCTTCACATAAGCATAAATATATGGGGCGTGTCAAGACAATTCAAAAATCTAGACATCTATTTTTTTGGGTTAGGAATTCATCCAGTAACTTTTCCGTTCTGGGTGAAGCGACCAATCAACATGGGCTCATTCAGCAGTTACTTTTTTCGAACAAATCCGCATTTCTGGCAAAGCAGTATCATCTAAAAAAAAAAAAACACTGCGCGTGAAATTCGCATTTGCACAGTCGCACGAGTGCACGATTCAGTACGGCACGGTTTGATTAAGTATTTTAAATAAACTAAATGCTTTAGAAGCGCATCATTTACACTACTTCAACATTAAATTGAACAAAAACTATCGTAAAAAAAAAACATACCTACAGCCGAACATAGAACCTCTTCCTTTTCGAAGTCGGTTAATAAAATTTTTATTTCAAACTTAACGATATCATGATTAAAGACTTCTTAGATATTTTTATCTTTAGAGCAATTTCCAAAAAAAAACCCAAAGACCCCATTGCATCGTTGTCACATTGTGTGTCTTACTCGTACCTGAATTGAGGAGGCTCCCTCTCGCAACTCAGGCGCGAAACACAATATTATTTGATTTATTTTAGTTTAATTATCTTCGTAGGCCATTCACGATGTAAACACGAAACAGCCTTACGATGTTAGGTTTCTCATATTACATATTCGTGCATTAAAGTTCATCAGCGCTGAAATAATGATCTCTTACATTTGCATACATAAGGCCTTGTCCAGAGTAAGCTGTGACTGGGGCGGATGCGAGCGCGATTATATGGCTGATAGCAAGGCCGCTCTATCTCGACCACAATCTCTTCAGATCTAGATAGGTAGCATACCTAAAAAGGGCGAAAGTGTGGTGTCGAAATGCCAAAATGTAACGTTTCAATAGCGCTTGTCAATCCTAAACACTTTACTTTGCTTATCAAAGATATTTCATATTTGCTTAACGGATTGAATACCTTTGTCTAGTATGGTCGCAAAAGGGAGTTTCATAATCTGTACTAAGTTTTTTTTTTTGTTAGCCTGTTCTGTCTCACTCCTGGGCAAAGGCCATTTTTCGCGGGTAAACTTATTACCCGCCGGTATGTATACTTATACATCGTTAAATTTTGATCGTTTTAATCCCGTGGAGGGTCGATCCGGTACATGAAACACTGTTGATTTGTAAAGATAAAATTAAAAAATAAAGTACTTTTTTTCTAAGACTCGAATTAATATACGCATGTCAATCCATTAATACACGTATTTATTAATTAAGACTAGAAGAATGCTACTTTATCTCTAAGTGGCATAGGCTATATATTTTCAACTTTCCCGCGGGCGAAATCGCTCACAGAAGCCATTATTTGATAACTACCTACTTTGTAGGAGTCTTAACGCCCGCGCAAGTTCCACACCATGACTACAGCCTAACATTTACGTACATAAAGAGCATGCTCAATGCTCTCCATGCATTCCTTTGAACGTACCGCTAACTAAACGCACTAGGCGTTTATAAACCATTTATAAATAGCACTAGTAATTTATGTAGTGTTCTGTTTAGAACTTAAATATGTTGTAAATGTACCGATAAACTCTTTCTATTATTGATCAAGCCGATTGAATTGTTCCGTCTATTAGTATTACTTTAGAATATAGAGAACGTTTAGCTGAAAATTTAATAGTAGAATGGTGTATTCAATTCAGTGGAGTGCATGTTTAACTTGCAATGAAGCTTTAGATTGTATTAGAAAGTCTCGGATGCGGTTGGCACATTCCAAATATTTGTACCAGATTGTATGCACGATGGTCGAGTTCGACTGGTGAAATGATCATATTTAGCATTTCAAGAATGTACCTACAGAAAACTAAGCCGTTTTATTTACACCATTTATAACTCAAGAATGGCTGGACCGATTTTATTAATATTAACTTTGTTCGATTCGAATCTACCGCTAGCAGATTAACTACTAATATTTCGGCTACACGTATAAAAAGAATTTAGCATTCATCTCAGTTATACTAACGTTCGGTCAATAATTCCCTCATTCGTTAATTACTAAGCGGCATGAAGTTCACCAGGTCCGCTAGTTTTAAACCAAAAAGTATCAAGAATAGAGATGGGTTTCTACCCGGTAAATACCGGGTAAATACCCAATCTACCCAAATGTAGGGTTTTTACCCGGGTAAATACCCAAATGGTGGGTATTTACTTTTTACACTTTTAAGACACTCTCGCAACGAAAACGCCATCGCTATCAAGGGTTTATAGTAAGGCCCCAGGTCTTACAGTATTATAGTACGAACAATAGCAAGTCCGCTTGCGCAAGTTGCCAAATTTCTTAAAAAAAAAAAACATTTTGTACAGAATTCAATATCAATTCAAGATTTTTACAATCATACACACAAATTACAATTATAAGACATCATCATTATCATTTTAGCCCAAAGACGTCCACTGTTAGACATAGGCCTCCCCCAAATGTGACCACAATGAACGGCCCTGTACGTCTCGCATCTATCGGATTTCCGCAATCTTTCTTAGGTAATAAGTCCACCTTGTCTTAAGGCCTTCCAACGCTGCGTCTTTCGGTACGCAAGCAATGTGCCCTGCCCATTGCCACATTAAGTCGGCGATTCTTTGTGCTATGTCGGCAACCTTGGTTCTCCTGCGGGGATATCTTAATTTCTGATTCGATCACGCAAGGAAAACGAACCCCGAGCATAGCTCTTTCCATTGCCCTTTGGGTGACTTCAAAGTTTCTGATGAGGCCCATTATAAGCGACCACGTTTCAGAGTACTATGAATCATCACTAGCAAAACGCACTGGTCTTAGAATTTTGTCTTGAGACACTCTTATGTTAGATTAGAAGATGCCGCACTGCTTTTAAAACGCCACCCAGCCGAGTCGGATTCGACGGTTGACTTCATACGATTATACGACAAATGATAAATAATTATATGATATATGAAAACGACAAGTACACACTAATGAAACATTGTACAAAAGCGGACCTAATGCCTAAAGGAAAATACCAAATGCTAAATGTGCCAAGTAGCATAGGATAGCATCAGCCGTATACTGTTCTCACCGCCCGAGTCCCACTCAGGCCTCCTCTCCAGAAGAGGGAATGAACTGTAATCCACCATGAGGGCCCAATGCGGGTTGGTGGATGTCACATGTCTTCGAGTTCGAATGTTTCGTTTTAAGACATGCCGGTTTCCTCACAAAGTGTTTTTTTCACCTTTGTGAGAGTAGGGGTTGTAAGTCGGGGCTGTTACCACTTGGCCACCACTGCTCTCTAGAAAGTGCCAAGTGCCTGACTATGCCAAGTCACTGCAAAGTGAAAAAAATAAAGTTTGAAATGACAAGAAGTGTCAAGTGACAAATGATTTGTGGCGATGAGTGGAGGTGAGCACCAACACTTTTCCGTTCTAGTAGGACAAACAGTAAATTGCGGGGCGGTGTCTTTGAGTAGGTATGTTCAAAAAAAATTATGAATCTAGTCAAACATAAAATATGGGTCTATTTAGTCGAATTTTAGCTCCCTTAGATAGTTCTCTATCTAAGCGCCTAAGTTTTCTATCGAACTTTAGTTCGCTTAGATAGTTTTAAATCTATGCAAACTAAAATTCGACTAAAATCTTATTCTTCTATTGATAATTACTGTTTATTGTTTTTACCCATGCTTTTGGGTATTTACCGGGTAAAAACCCTGTTTATACCCAAATTGGGTATTTACCGGGTAAATACCCGATGGGTTTTTACCATATTAATATTTCATAAACTCCATAATGATGACATCAACATTTCTACATCGCTTACGGGATGTTTCATCTTTCAAATCCAGTATCAAGCATTCACGGTGGGCTCCTTATTCAAAACTCTGATCTCTATCACAACCAATTTACTATCCAAGAGTATAATTTTCACGAAAATCTATCTTGAAGATAATATAAAGCCAAATGTAACATGATATGTCGTGTATGTCATGTGTAACTGTTTAGTTGCTACTCTCGCGCGGCCAGGCGACTGAGACAAATGGAAATACCACAACTGCTACTACTGGTTTATCTTCTAGTTAACTACGAGAATCTGAAGTGATTTCTGAGAGAATGGCCAACCAGTGAACAATGATCATGATGTTCGCCAAAAAAAAAACCGTAAGAAAGAAAAAAGACAAGAGCCCACTCCATATAGAGTTGAGAAATCATTGCAAAAATGGAAAATCATGGATGAAGACGTACTACACGTAATTAAATGTATGGATACAATGGTGGTATTATCGCTGACAGTAATATCTACCAGACAACGTTAAGACCCTTACCAACCTTAGCGAAACGCGGTCAGTCTGTAAACTAAACAGTTAAGTAGTAATTTAGAATACAGCAATCATAATAATAGACGACATGTTAGTAGATAAAACTGTACACGATCAGGAAAAGCCTGCTGTTTCATTATTATTGTATATCCTGGACACAACCAACTGTCCAGCCGATTACCATACAAGGAGTATAATCCTTGACAAACATAAATACCACTGTATATTCAGATACCGCCACAGCCGAGCAATAAACATACGGGCTGGTGCAGAAAGCACGTCAAATCATGAAGTTGACATGTGTGGAATTACAAACAGGACTATGAATCACTATGAACTAGTTGCTATGCCCCCGTATGGTAATAAATCAGCTAATAGTAGGTACTGAATTTTATATGAGCAGCGTTCAAATTGTTTGGAATAATGTTGATGAGTTTTAGTTGGAAATAAAATTAGATTGTCGATTCGATGTTATTGTATGTGTGATTGACAGAAATGCTGTTGAAGAGTAGTTTGAAATTGGAACACCAACGTAGACCGTCTAGCGGATTGGGTTTTAACCTTTTTTGACTTACGACCACTTTGGTTTTTTTTTGCTGTTTGCAGGGACCATACTCGTAAGTGTAAACGAAAATTTAGCTATAATTTAGAAGAAACTTATATCATACTCGTAAATTCAAAACCTGTTGCATATGACCTGTCCTACCTGTTCTTCATAGTTAAAACAATATGCCTTGTTATAGACAAAAACAACGTTTGTTAAAAACTTATTTGAAACTTTGGAATTAAAAACCGTTTGCGGACCATCAGTGGCCCGCGAACGACAGCTTGGAAAATGCAGGTCTAACCAAACCCATTGCTGAATAGACACATTACGAGGTGCAAGATTCAGTTTTCGACCTCCCCATCTATACTAGATTTACTATTTATACACCAACATTTTAAGATTTCATGAAAGATCACTCATTTTAAATCACAGTCCCATCCCTACCTCTGCCCTAAGAACAGACGAAAAACACCGCAGAAACTTCCAAACGGATCTCAAATACACCAAATTTTAATCTCGAATCTAACCCATCCGCAACTAGCACAGACTGATTAACGTGTACAAGTGGTAACGGTGTGAATTCCACGTCCCAACACAGAGCTGACGACCGCATTCCGGCCCCTACTTCTTTCACTAAGACACCAAGCCACCGACGATCCGGAGAAATTCAAGCGCATTCCATTTCAGATATGATATAATAACCCGTTACAGAACTCGTGTGTTTTGCTAGATCTAGTGCTTCCTCTATGTCTCGTCTATCAAGTCTTACTTATTCTCTTGAATCTTCCGCGTCCAGTCTTTTCTAACTATTAGAAAGTAGTGCCAAAACAATTTAGGATTCGGTGTTACAGCTAATTTGCTGTTAGATCTTTGGAACCAGCTTTTAAATCCACAATATGTCTTGTCTATGATACAATGTTTTGCAAGTAACCTTAAAATCTTTTCTGAAAGTTCGTGAGTCTACAAAATCTTTTTCTGCTTCAGTTTTTTATATGTTCTATATTTTTCTCATTTAAGTTCGCCGTTCTTCAATAGCTGGTAAACAGCACCTGCCAACTGCCTCCTTTTCAAACTCCGTCTTGCAATTTAACTCGCGCATAACATACAATCTTATAGTTAGTGGCCCTAGTAGTGTTGAAAGCCAAACTAAAATCCATCAAGTAATTTCTGAGATTAGCCTAAACACACACGCAGCTGGAAACTTTGATTTTATGATGTGTGTGGTAATTTTGCGAAATTCTCGGCTCTTGAGTTACGAATGTCTATGATTACCTCATAAGCTCTGCGAACACAAATAGCCCTTTGATGTTTGTAAATGTTAAGGTAACAGCAGCTTACGAGGTGGCGTGGAGTAAGGAAATGTGACGGAGAGCGCCATCGATATGCATAAATACATATTTAATGTGCATAATTTATAACGTCGTGTGCACAACATTAGCGGCTGCAATAATTTTTCATACACGCGAGCTCAGAACAAGAAATGTCTTGTTAAAAGACGAGATAACCTCTCATATAGCTTTTTTCACGATCTAATTAAATCGAAAGCCAAGCGCTGCTCGGATAAGTGCGGAATGCGGCCGCTGTTGAAATATTGATTAAGCTTTTTGTGTTACGTTTCAATCTCGTCTTGCATTATACTCATATGTAGCAAGTCAACGAACCGATCGCTACCTACAGCGAAGGTGTTAAAATTTTCACACGTCAGTTTTAAAACAACAGCACTGTTGTAACATGTAAAAACTTCACTTGTCACCACCTACCACCTATGTCGCTAAACACCTGTCCCGAATTGTTGACAGTGCGACAAACGTCCACCAATGTTTACACAATAAATTGAAACGGTAAATCTCTAATGAAAACTTTTACACTACCGTATGGGAATGCACACAAAGAGCTGAAATGTTTACGGAAAGTCGGCACGGTAGTGGCACGCGTCCACTAATGGGCTCCCAGATGATTGAGAGCTGTTATGATTTAAGACGACAATCATCCCGAGTCGAGGGCACTAAACGATGAGCATTGTCGTTGTGACATTTACGTCGCCTACACAATCGAAGCGGGGCAGCTCGGCTATCGAAGCCCATTTGAAACGGATAAAGGTCTTGCTCGTGAGCGTTCGATAAAGAGAAAAAAAAAGATCAGGTAGTCGGCCTTCTGTGGCCCATTGTGACTTAACGAGGCGATGAATACTCTCCGATTCATCCGCGAACAGGTGGCACGTTACGCCCGTGTCGGCGCTAGCTTCGTTTTGCACTTTTAGGAGTTCGACGAACGCATTTCATTATTCAAATGTTATTCGAGTGGCGTGAAAGCGCCTCGATAACCTCGTCGGCGGCGGGACGTGGACGGAATCACTGATAAACGACGTTCCTATACTTAGCCCAGCACAACTATCGACCGATTGACATCTCTACACCATTGTAATAGAGATTAGAAAAGAAATATGGCCGTCCGAAATCCGAGACCGATCAACGAGCTAATTTCCATAAGATCTATGCGAAAGCAACGCGGACCCAAAGAGTTATTCTAAAGTAATGCTAATCGAATTACTCTATCGAATTACATCACCATGTAAACTCAACAAGGAACTAAACGTTATAATAAATGGCTGTCAGGTGAATTGTATTTAGCAGTAAACACGAGAACAAGCCGGTGCGTCGGCTAACGTGCCAATGAGCAATTTTCCGAGGAAGTGATCCCGCTCGGGCTGCAACAGATAGGTGTTTGGCGCCGCGGACCGCTCTCTATAATAACGTTTGCATTTATTTATCTTTAGCTAGTTCGTCGACACTATTCGACGTGGTGTATCAAGGTACCGCTATCTTTGATAAAACGCTCTCTAAACCGACTTCAGAAGAGCGCGCTCTTCGGAAAGCTCGTGAATCTCTCGATTTGGAACGCGAGATTATCGGTGCGATTTGTCAAGGTGCAGCAGCATTAAGCGGCTTTAGAGGTACGATCTCGCCACGAGATAGCTGCAGAAACGCTACTCGACCCACAGACAGCCCTCTCTCGACTCGCATTCCGATGGAAATTGCCCGCGGCCGACCAGATTACTGGCGCCGCATTGGATAATTACGCACGGACGAGGACATCCATTACGGAAGATAATTTAGCGAATGCAATTAGAGGATGAGTCGTGATTCGATCGAGACCGCTGATGCAAAATGATAAACCGCAATCTTCTAATATAAATTAACTATGTCCATAGTTATTACACTTTGCCTCGAGCGCCTGTTTAAAATTCCAAACCACTGCAGCACTATACTTACGACGCTGACGGCGTCTTGCCATATTAATAGTTGTTGAATAGAGAATAGTTGTAACTGCGATGGCCGCAGCCCGTGCGGTCACATCGGTAGTCACAAATCAAACGGTTTAAATTGACAGCCAATAAATAGTTTCAAATAGCGGACATCGGAATGCGACAACAAGGCCGCAAAGCAGCCTTGCTTTTTCCGCGTCATCCAATCAGCATAAAGCCTGTTATGTTAGCTCCAATCTGAATAGCAGAGAAACCGGCTGCGGCTTGCGCCACAATGATTATTAACGTAATAAAGTACTAGATAAAGCGGACTCGGACAGCGTGTGAACGCCAGGAGAAAGCCGTTGTCGCAACATTAGTTAGGCGCTATTACCATCAGATGCTCATTCCGATGTTTTTAACAGAAACTGTATGTTTAATTACGTCTCCCAAAAGCATCTCGGTCATAAACGTCTAATGCTTACTAATGATTACAATCTAACAACGAAGAGCTAATAAAAACTTGAATAGTTTTGATTCCCATCGGTTTCTGACGCTGTGGAAGTTATCGGTACTATCCATCATTTAATTCCAATAAACACAGCATCAATAAAGCTGTAAAACCACTTCCTTCGGACCTTTGCAGACCAACTGACTGAAATAGCGAACTATTTCTGTGGAGAGCTAAGTTTTGCACTATCTAAGCCGTAGATCTAAATTGAATCTCTGATCTGAAATGAGCGAAATGAACTGAAGAAATGGGCTTGGAACTTGATACTCCGAATAGACGTCTCGTTGCGACCATCTGTAATGAAATTGAAGGGACGTACGTGGCAAACGAAGCGGCGTTAAACTTATCTTATTATAGAGATCTGTTCCACCGCAGCGGCTCGCGACGAGAACATTTCAATCGCGATTTACCCAAACCGGCTCCCGTGTCGCGATGCGATCGCTCCAATTTTAAATATTTGCTCTTTTAAATAAGTCTTTATCGCCAATGCATTCAGAAATACTTTTCATTCAAAAACGCCGTTTCCAAAAGCTGTTCCGGTTTGTTAGATCGGCTCTCATAAAAAGCTTCTACGTTAAGTGCTTTCCACTTATTTCGAGCATCCCAAAAATCCCTTTTACGGTTCTCAATTAGTACGGCAAACAAAGAGGAAACTAGGAAATTAACACCTCGTTTACCGTGCCACGTGACAGAGGGTGACCGATTGCGCCAGACCCTCCGTAAATGCTCGGATGTCCAAACAAAATCTTGCAACCGTGAAGCACCGTTTTCTGACTCAATGTACCGTGAACAATTGGCGCCTATGCACTTAACAAATCCTATTAAAAGCTGCTTTTATAAACTAAAGAAAACTAAACTTGGGAAAAGATAAGAAGCACTTTCTTTTATCTTTCAATGCATCCTGCCTTCTTGATCATTAGTAAAGCTATCTCGTTCTGGCCCCGCTCCATCCTTCTCTCCCACATCTCCGGAGGGCCATTTATCAATACCAAATAACATGCCGGGACCCTTTTCTCTTTTGTTTATTTGTTTTTTATTTACCTTATCCTTCGGTGTTCTATTTGTGCCTTCATTTTTGACTCGAAATTGATTGTAAAGCCGGTCTAATGGCATCCGTCTAACATGATGTTCGATGCATTGATGGTTACTAATGAGTGGTGATGAGTTGTTTTAAGTACAAATGCATAAAGGTTAACGAAGAATAAAATACCGGCCTACAATTGAACTATAAAATAGCCTGTATCGTGAAACTATAAGACAAACAACATTAAATTAACGACCGTAATAGAATCTCGATTTCATAATAAATGCATTGCGCGCTGCAAAGTGCAATTAATGGAAGCAATTCTGCGTGCAAGAGCTATTAAAGATCGCTATTAAAAGTTTCCAATTTCCCCTGCTCCAAAGGTTCCTATTAACGGCTCGCAAATCCTTTTGCTTTTTTACGTTGGTATTCTTTAATTGTTTTATTTATTGCAGTTTCGCATTCGCTCGCGACTTCATCTGCCGGTTTGAGCACGGACGAAATTCTGCAATTTCTTTGTGAATTCGGAGACGACGACTCATTACCTTTTTACTGGACTTTTTCGATTCCTTCGATGGACCTTTAGGGAATAATAAATCCGTTCGTTTATTTCTATAAATTTTTAATGAACCCTTTAAAACCTGATTAGCTGGACTTGTCTGTGAGTATCAGTTTTTATCGAGATTCTTAATCGATGTCCCGCCGATGCGCCTGGGCACTGGACAACTCACTAATCATTCAAATATTAGGGTTAAAAACTACACGATTCTGTGAACGAAAAAGATATCCTAAAGATGCCGGACATCAAGGGGGGTCTTCCTTAAGTTTTCCTCCGTTGTCGAAGCAAATAAAGCGGCGTCCCTCTGAAATTAATTTTGTTTTGTTTCATCGTCTGGAGCCGAAGCATTTACATTGAATGCGGTCGGAGGCTGGCCGTTTGTGAGGATATTTATGTAGGGGCCCTTGGAGTATGACATGCGCATTATTCATACACGATACGCGCCACGAACCAGCTGTATGTTATTTTTACCGGTTCATCGGCTTGTCGTCGATGGGTTACCATTTAAGATGAAAGGGAAGTTTTTTCTAGTCGAAAACGTTTGTATGATTCACCGCGACTGCTTCAGGAATACAGTAGTCGGATACAAAAATGTTGTTCGAGAATGGCTGTGATTGTTCCTGTGAAGTATGAAATGACGGATGAATGCGTCTATAACGGTAAAATCGTAGAATTTATAGGTAAGGATGTAGGCTCGGCAAATCGAACGCCATCAAAGTTTACGACACCACAAGGCGCCACGGTGTCGATACTTGTGATTGGATACACTGCCTATACTGCATTTCCTTTTGCATTCGCAATAACCGTTTCCTGTTTCAATTTATTGGTTTACAGTTAATATATTTTCAATTTTATTAATAGAATTTTGCTAAATGTGACTATTTTTTTACTTTCCATTGTTTACTTAGTGCATAAGTTATTACAATGGCTGTTTATATTATAGACTGAAATAAAATTAAGCAATATCTAATGCATCATATTTAAATGTTTTAGGCTGTAAAATGGTACTTTTCTTTTTGCATTTGCGTTACTAAAACAATAAATACACCTAAAAAGTATTTTTGGTCTTGTCCAACTTTTAATGCGTATTTCAAAAACAAATGACATCACTGGCTAGCAACTTTCTTTTCTTTTAAACCCCACCTTTTTGCTAACGTTATTTTTTTCTTCTTCGTTCTAGATTCAAACGATGGTGACGCAGGAGTGAGATGTTACTGCAACACGGCACAATGCGTGGGCACAGGCTACATGTGCAGGTCTGCTCGCAGCGGGGGATGCTACAGTGAACTGCCCGCGCCAAGACGCACGCACCACGCCAGGCACGGATGCCTGCAGCATTTGGCTGATACGTATGTATTTTATGTTTAATATTGACGATAAACAAGAGATATAAAGAAATATAAACAGTAAACATACGTAAACGCAGAATTTTGTTGACAGGCAATATAAGATAGACGGGAATAATAATACACAACGAACACAATGATATTTATATAGCAACTGCAACTTGATTCTTAAATATATCGCAAATTAGATCTTAGTTTGTATGCTCGACAGCCAAACGATTAAAATACAGATATTATGCTGAAGAAAAATCCTCGTTCAAAATTGATACTGCTTTTTTAGTTCAACGGTACAGCTGTGTATATTGTGGACGCTACCAACACCTGTTTCTTTTGTTTATTCATTTACTTTTGTTTTGCCTTCTGATATATTGCTTGGCTTATCAATATTTACTTCCTTCATTTCACAATATTTCGAAATTTTATGTCGCGTTTGCATATCTATCATTCGGTCAATCTTCATGCGAGTATATCATCTACGTACCTACATAACTTAGCCTTAGTGTAATCATAGTACCTACTGAAACAATTGCACGTTTGGCTTGCCATGCTTTGCGTAGATTATTTGATCAATTGTATTATTTATATAAGAGTATGACAGAATATTCTAGATTTTGAATTATAATCTATATATATGCGCAATACTTAGTAGCCTTGTCAATACAGATAAAGATGTTTTTGAAACAATACTAGGGTCATCTTCGGCCAAGTTTATCAAAAACTATTTTTTAGTTATAACTCAAAAGGTCTAATCATAAAATATATGACGAAACAATTTGAAAAACATTCCATTCGATACTAAATTAATTTTCAGTAATGTTGTAAATTTATACCGAGATTCGTCCGTCGATTTCGACATTTAACAAGATGTAGTCGATAAAAAGCTGAAGGAACGTTCCAACAACATTCCTAAAGAGGGACGGGAGATTTTATCATTTCTAATTGCGATTCTAATTAGTATGCTGCCCATCGCTTAAATGTCAACCCTTTACAAAATGGTATATGATTTAACAAATTGCTTGTTCGGCTTGCCCCCGCGCAATGCATTAACTGAAATTTATTTGATAACTAAAACCGGTGTAAAATTACATTAAGTCGTTGACAAAGATCTAGGTAGTATTAATTTACTTGCTACTGTAATTTGCATACAGGTTTCACTTAATCATTGTCACTTAGGTTTTTATCTCTTTTATCTTCTAAATATCCTATTCGAGTGTGGTCTGTTCTATTAATTTCTTCTAAGTTCTAATATTTTTCTATCTTTGGATGTAAAAATACTTTTAGTTCTAACTTAATATCCTCATCGTTAACATTTTTTTCATATTCTTCACCTAATTGAACTACTAACTGAAACTAAAATGCTTTACTCATCATCATCAACCAATATATTAATCACAATCTTAATCCAATCTATTGACATTTTTCCATCTATTTAGAATGTAATTACGATACATTTCTCAAGATACGACGGCAGTACCTTTTTGAATTTCATCGAGGAATTAATTATTCTTTTGTTAGTCATCATGCGAGGTGCATTGTCATCTATCAATACTGCTTATCATGCTAGCGTATGGGCTCTATCGTTGCGTACGAGTGTCTTCAATCAATTTGTCTATGGTTTCGAAATGACTGCCGCTTTCATCATGATCGTAGAGGTAACGTAACGACACAGTTAGAGATTTGATTGAAGGTTTTTATACTTTAGTATTTGCGAAATCAGTATTCGTATGAATACCTAGTTAGTACTGTTGGGATTAATTAATAATCAAAAAGATATGTAAATCCTTTCATCTGTTTTCATCAAATCATTTTCTGTTTCTTCAACTTGTTCATAGAAAAGGAAAACTTGAATATAATTTCTATCAATAAATGCGTCTGTTTATTTAACAACAGTAGAACATTAAGTAATCGATGTATCTTTTTTGTATGGCGCTCGGTATGTTCACCTCGGTTTATTAATTATACCGGCGAAGGCATGCCGGACTCCACTGTGTTTTTATAGACTGAAATTACCCGCTCAGTTGATTATCTTATTCGGATCGGCCCGGGCCGCGTTCACCGAACCGGTTTCTGTCTGCCGCATGCCCACTTTTATTTACTTTAAATAATTTTTGCTCCTTTTTGGCAATCTCTGCCATTATCATCGCTAACGATCGCCGTGTCCGCTTCGTTAAGATTTCCATAGAATTCAAATTGATATTCGATTATATTATCGGTAATTAATTCTCTTTTGACTTGTTTATTGTGTATATAAAGTGCTGTTGAGTGATGTCGGTTTGATGTCCTCGTTTGTTAAGATAAGGGTGACTCTGCTGGGGTTGAGGCGCGGGTCAGGCTAGATAGTGCTACGCGGACGCCGACCCGGACTATTCTGTTCTCTTCCTAACAAAATCACACCCTATCATTGACCAATAAAGTTCAAATTAGATCGGAAAGATTGATGACTCGATAGAATGTCTCCGCTGGGCTTTGTTCTTCGAATCAGCTTTTTTATCGTCAACAACTGCAATCATTGATATCGGTATGGAATTATCTAGATGGGTCAGTTGCATGTCAACAATCCAGGTTCTTTGTATGTCATCTCAACTTGTTCTTTGTTTCAACTACTTGCATTATTACAACAGATTATATTGTTATCTGCTTCTAAATACGTAATTTATACTTGTTTGTTTGTTTATTGTTAAAACTCTCGATTACACTTGGATATTAATGTGACATTACAATAACTGGTATCGATAATGTTTTCAGAACAGTGGATGATTTGAGTTGGTTCACAACTTCACAAGTATTTATTCAAACCTTAACCTCATTTATTTATGAAAGTGACCTTATCCTTCCCTACGTACATACTATAATACAAAATCCCGTGTTTATTTGTCTGTTCGCGATCAACTCAACTCAAAACTACTGAAAGGACTAAGATTTAGGTTTGTAATTTTATGTATATCATAGAAACAGCCGAGAATTTCAAAGATATGTAATACGCGTGCCAAACTGGGCTGGTCGCTAATCAACCATAATATTTCTGTTATTAGTTTTGCATACCTTTCAAATCAAATACAAAGATTACCTACTTAGTCCCCTAGGGTCGGGTGTATAAATTGAGTATTTTGAGTAAAGTACGTCTCAAATCCTGCTTTGGTGCCAAATTTTGACAGGTTTTCAGGCTAGAGTTAAAAAACATGATCAACTTCAAATCGGGGTTAGTTTGAAGCTCTTTAATTTTTTCCCACCATCGTTTCTTTCGGCGGCGTTTTATAGTAATTATACAGCCCTAAACTCATCAACAACTACTACATCTCCAGATAATATTGCATTAATTAAAAAGAAAATCTGATCCAAAAACAAGTCCACGATGCGTTCCGAGATTAAATCTTAATTGGCTTTGAACTGATTGTATTTATTTATAGTTTCACTCATTATATTTGCCCGGTACCTTATCTATATGTTGTTTCGTTGCTATCTGAATTCTGCTGACTGCTAATTGGTTTACATCATTACTATCGTCTATTAACTAAGATGAATTGTGTTAATCATTTACAAATTTTACACTTCTATTAGTTTTTTTATTCAACAACGTTAGAAGAGCGTATAATGTATGTAGATGGCATTCGCGTTGTAAAGAAAGTGTTTAATTTATTCTTTGAATTAAAACGTTAGTTTATGTTCCCGCAAACGACTAACCGTAAACTAGTACTGCTGTTTTAATATAGTTTTTATCGTGTAGAAGTATTTTATGAGAGGTTACAAAGAAGGTAGGCGGTAAGGACAACATAATATTGAAAGTCTAAGGATTTTTATAGCTTGTTTTAGTGTTTTAATTAACAAACAAAGTTTTATCTTATAGTTTACACAAAGTCTATTGGTTGGTTAGTCGACACTAATATTATAAAAGCGAAATTTTGTGTGTGTGTATTTTTGTTACATCTACAAGCTTGAACGCCTAAACAGATTCATATGAAAGCCACAAGGGCAGTCCATATCCTGGAAAAGCATTTAGGATTCTTTTTTATCCCGGAACTATATTTCTTTGGAATATATTTTTTTAATTTAATTCGGTCGCTGGTAAATGGTCGATGGGGCCGAAAGGTTCTAGAGTGGCATCCGCGTACCAGAAGACGCAGCGTTGAAAGGCCTTTCACAAGGTGGACCTATGACCTGGTGAGAATAGCGGGAATGCGGTGGATGCGAGACGCACAGGACTGTTCATAGTGACGACACTTGGGAGAAGCCTATGTCTAAAAATGTATGTCTTTCGGCTGAAATGATGACAATGATGTTGCTAGCAGAAGCTTCTACCAGAAATAATAGACAAAGTAGTGGCATGTAGGCCTAGGTACCAATCAAATGTTCTAGTATTTATAATTCACTTCCTAAAATATCCCTTTAAGACCCATCTCGTGTTCAAACCATCACGTGGTGATTTGAGGGGGGATTAGATGAAAATTAACCACCATTAAGTAATATCAGCTGAGCGAATGAAGGTCAATCGCTTGGAAGTGAACGGTGGCACATTTTGACAAATGCTTTACATTTTGGTTCAGGTTCACTTTTGCAGCTGATCAGGACATCAATATCTTCCTGTCCTTCTCTTTTCTTATTTATTAGACTTTTGCTATCATAACGTTGAAGGGAAATATCGTGAGGAAACCGACATGTTCTTCCTATAACCAAAATCACAATAACATGCTACATCGACCAATCCGCACTGGGCCCGCGTGGTGGATTACGGTCCATTCCCTCTCCTAGAGAGGAGGTCTGACTCCTAGGACTCCTAGCAGTTAAGAACGGATTGTTACTAAGAATGGATCGATATCAAATCTAATGGATAGATATCTATTCTTTGATCTTCCCTCTTAAATCCATCTATATTCTTACTCGACACCTCTTATGGACATACCTTTACTACCGACTTCCATATTGGTTCATCCAGCCAGACGGACCAAAAATTTTTGACAAACAGACGTGCAGTTACCTACGCCCGATTGTCTGTATGACCTAGACTCAAATTTGCATAAGATTAGTTATCAAACAGGCATCCTAAATCCTTATTCGAATACTAACGAACGTGTAAGCAATGCTTAGTGTTCGATGGCGGGAAACAATGTAGGTACGGGTTTTCCGTATGAATGCATATGCATAGTTGTGTGAAGCCGTGGCTTTGAATTTTCAATCTTGTTTTAATTGTCGTTTAGTTTGTTTTTCTAATAGGTTTTAACCATTAATTTATTTTTCCTGCAAGCTGTGAATGGCCCGCGATGATTATCGGGTATTTGCAAGTACGATTTGTTAAGGTCTAGGGACTCGAAAGGATATGGTAATATTGAAACCAAAATGCTAGGCGAATTCTGCCTCAAAAAATGTCATAATAAGAAAACCACACTGTGGAATCCGCGGCCCTGGAAAGCAAAGGTTAACTGAAGGAACACAGGTGGGTGATAGTCAGTAGAAGTCTGACACTCCCTTTCGCTTCACCCAGAGCGGATTTTCTCAACTCAATCAAATAGTAAAAACCAGCTTGAACCCAGCATCTTATGTTTCAACCAAGAATTGAGGTTGCATGAATTTACTTTCCCGAGTCTAGGGACATAAGAAACCATAATTCAAGTAAAACAGTTTATAACAGTAAAGCTATCCTACTCTTGGTTATGCGTGAAAATTTAACAACTTTCGCGGTTTATATTACAATGGGTGCTGCAAAACATTACAGCACAAACAATGACATAACGATAGTTACGCCACCAAGTTATGTTATCAATAACACTGCCTAAAGAAGCTTCGATAAAAAAAAATAACACGCACACACCTGGCAGCCTTACATCACAGTATCATCAACTAAAACTCCACCAGTTATATACAAAACTTTAATTGGACCGATCTAATCGTTTCTGCAAGTTCTCTAATCGGCAAAATCGTAAAACAAAGATAGAAGTCTATGGTCCAATCTTTTAAATTATTCAAATCGATGAAATTCTTTATTTGAAAATTCGTTTTCGTTCCCGTGAGAAACGGAACGTCTTCTTAATTAAAAAAAATAAAGGTTATGGTCATCTGGTAATAGGGAAATTGAGCGAAATTTGATAGTGACGAAGTGACAGTTAATTCTATGCCGTAAAGATGCCCATTAATGAAGCTGCTCATGGTAATTTTTATTGAAGGCTGTTAGCGACTGCGTGTTATTTTGAAACGTGTTTTCCTAAGGGCTTGTTCGACATTGAGAATGTTTCGTAAAGGTTAGAACTATGGTTCGCTTCCTTAACTCTGTTTTATAGTATAGACTTAATTTTATGCTATTCTACATCATTGGAATGCAAATAGCGATGTCATTGTTATTACAATCATTTTAACATTGGTATTGCATTTGACAAACATAACAATCATTTTAACATTTGTATTGCATTTGATTTCAATACACTTTACGTATCAAGTGTTTTATGTAAACACAACTATTACAAGAACAGAAATGTTATCCGCTAAAACGTAAATGCTCACCGATTTACCCGCTTTTATCAAAGTACTCAATACCCTTGCCCTATAAACTCTCACACGGTATCTAAACATAAAGTAAAACCATACAAGATTAGAAATTCCAAGAGCTTGTAAATTGAAAAAGGCCAGAGTTCAAACCCGCGAGATTTATTCAAACAAGAAGCCGTTTTGTATGTTAAATGCTCACCCTAATACATCAAATGTCTCTTCAATATTCAAAAGAAATGTATTTAAGTAGTGGTAAATTTTAATTTTATGTAAATTTTTGGTGACTTCGTGAGAACGTCGACCGTGATTTGCTTGCGAGTTGCGACACATGTTGAAGCCTCATATAAAGTTAAACTAGCTATATCATCAACTACTTGACTCACACATACACAACCTGCATTCACGCAAACAAAAGAATGGTCATCGTGTACAATTCCCCGCTAACTCCCTTCCGAACATCATTATAAAGTACACTGTCAATGTGTGTGTGACTGTGCATCCATGAACAAAAGCCATCAAGCCGAGTAAAGTATCACCAGTCAAGTCATAATTTGTATTCCATCGACGCAACGTTATTATCTGGCCGCGCTGTCCACGCCGCAGATGCTAAAATACATAAATCTTCGTGTCTTTACTACAAAAACCTTTGAAAAATGTTGACTCTAAATGGGAATTTGTGTACGTTCTGCATATTACGTGAGAATGTGATGGGAAATGATTATAAAGTGCTTTTGTCACTGGACAACCTGTCCAAGAGATATACCCGTTTATATTTTAACTAGCACTGCCTGCGACTGCGTCTTTGAGAAATTGAAAATGTTTTCAAATCTATAAAACCCCTGAAATCACATTTTGAGGGTAGTCTTATGTATTCGTTTTGTTTAGAATACATATAACTTCATTGAAACAGTGGCCTTATGTAAACCTTTGTTACTAAGGTTACTATTTGCACTAACTTCCATGTATAACACTCAGTCTACAATTCATTACATTCGATACTTTCCTCACGACGTACTCATATCTATTAGTTAGTTAATCTATGATTTTATTAAATAATTGCCAAATACTTTGTTTCCTTCGATCTCTGCCTCGACCCTGTCTGACTACTGAAACAATAAATAAAATAACACCCTTAACGACAATCTAAAAAATAATGTATCATGGAATCTGCTAACTAGTAATGTGCCTAAAAGACTCTTGACTAGCTACAATATATGGGTCACGCGAAGTGTCAACAGGGCGTTTAGAAATGTCTTTACACAATTCGTGACCACTCAGACCCTACGATTTGAGAGTTTCATCCCCAATCGTCTTCAAAATATAACTACCTACAAATATCTTTAATTAAATCCTTGAAAATACAATCATTTTATCTATTGTCATCACTGAAATTTCAACTTCCTTGTTCATTATTACATATATTGCCTTTAAAACATTTCAAAACAATTGACGACAGCTAATAATAATTTCATTATAATAAAGTTCCTAAACATCCATAAAGAATAACCGTTAGTCTTTGGTCATTAGCATTCAAATAAGCAGACTTTATTAAAATAACCATAAATCTATTCGTAAACTATTCATCATAATAATGTAGTATATCTCTTAATATTGTTATCCATATTTATTATATTAGTGTTTTTATTAATGAAAAGCTGAATTAATTTATGTTAATCTATTAATTCATTCTCTTGCATTTTTTGGCGATGAATTCTTTTGTGATTTGTCATTGGTCAACCGATATTATTTTTTTTTTTTCATAATATGTACTACACCTCGTAAATTGTTCGCCTCGTATATTTTTTAACTCAAATATAAATCTAGTAATTGGTGTCATCAAGTCGTCGGAGTTCTAAATCAAAGTGTAACAAAACAAAATGATCGTATCGATCAGTTGGCATACCCAGTTGGCAGTTTAAACTCTTGCGCAAGTCAAACAATCTGGGAGGTGCGTAATGTCATGACTTGATGTGGATCACACTGCGAGTGAATGCGAGGACGTTTCGGTTGGAGATTTAAAATTGCCTGCTTTTATTCGTCGCAATTTTTAAAATTGTGTCCGTATCCTTGGCCTTTCAATTTTAAACTTATCATTCTTAATATTATCATCTCATTCAAAGTTTAGTAGTCGCTGCTACTTCTAATTATTACTAAATATATTATTATCTCATTCATGAGAAAATATTTTATTATTAGTGGTTGCTTGTAAGGATAGTTCTGCAGTCTATTTGAACTTCATTCTTGTAAATCCTCCTTGACCATTGATCAAGTCACAATAAGCCTAGACTTGCCATAGTGCTTTTATCTCTGTATTTATGGTCTCTAAATTCTAGAACCCTAATCCTACTTACCGACCGATGTGGTCTTCATTCAATTAAATTCTTAATTCATTAAGATCTAGAATGTCAATCAATTACTCGGCCCAACATAAGGACACAAATTGCAGTTTTTTTTACTTATCAACGCAATAAACTAGCAAGTACAGGCCGAGGCTAACCACAGAACTTTTTGCCTCAATACCATTGAATCAAGCAACACGAAATGAATTCATAGTCAGCAAAAAGTTCACCATTTAATGTTCAAGTTCTGAATTCAATAACGATAAACTTTATTATTTTCTTTGTTCATAACTCGTTTGTTGAAACAATCTCTTTTTGTGGGGACGAGTGAAAGACGGGAGCAAGGAACTGGTTTGATCTATGGAAGTATACGTATGTTCAATGTTCATCAGTTGATTTATTGGCAGTATTACTACTGGAACAGTTGTTAGTTTTTCCGTTTCACATTTCTATATATCTCTCAAACGATTCTTCGATATATGTATTTCCATTTCAATTTTGTCATTTCCTCTACCCTAGATGAGACTGTACATGTTATTTATGTTTCCTATCTACAATTTTCAGCGTAAAAGAAGCGTTATCCCGATGCCAGAACTCGCCAGGGTCTGGAGGTCCCCCACCTTCGTCAGAGCACTCTCTACTGCTTTGCTGCTTCAGGGACCTCTGCAATCATGAAGACAGTCCCCTGGCCAGAGCGAGGCTCAACCTTACTAGTAATGAATTTGGTAAGTCCGATTTCTTTATTAAATTTTTTATTTATATCAGACCCAATTTCAGAATCATCTACGTTTTGGATTTTAAGCTTTTGGTCCTTTAAGAAGGATGGTCCAATAACCGACATTTTTTTTAAGATGCTGTGTGTAATATACTTGTAGGAATGACATTTCATTCCTTAGCAAACTAGTAAACAGCTATTTTGTAACAGCAAGTACAAAATTGTTGTTCAAAGTTTATGTTTGATCGAATCAAGTTATGTACCCAAACAAGAATTTCCTTGTAAGTTTTCAATAAAGCTCACATTAAACTTAAGACCTTTAAAACAGTATAGCCAATAGGCGCCAATGAAGCGATAAAATGGTGCCAGTGTATAATCCTAACTAAGGATACACCGTAATATTATGATCACAAAGATGGAATGGCACAGATAATTAACATTATCACTGAATAGGCACAGTTTTTTCTACGTCCCTATTCATAACTTCGCAGAATCGATTACGCTTATCTAAATGATATTCAAGACTGTAACAAACCTGCATTTAGAAGATTGCATACGGAATAACAAGATAGAGGTCGATTAAGATCCAGTGCAACCAAATCCTTTTGCAACAGCTACCATTGATTGTAGGTTATCGAAACCTAATATACATTTAACACTAGTTGACCTGCTGTATCAGACCACAGTCTACACAGGCCATATAGTCAACTCTTACATAACCGCACAACATAGAAGTTTAGCCAGTAGGATAATGAATAGGCTATGTCGCGTTTAATTCTAAGGGCAGATGAATACGAAACAGGTTGAGGATAATAAAGAACAATTGGAAGACATAAACAGGAGGAGGCCTTTGTAACTTGCCGTAATGTAATTGAAATGAATGGATCGTAAACTGTTACTGCACTTTTTTTTATGAATACTTTAATCAGGAGTTTAATTATAGGAGATAGTACCTTTTAAAGGGTTGGTTAATACGTTGGCGAAGTCAGTATTTTTAATTAAATAAATGGCCGTCAGTTGCAAATGAACTTTCTGTTTATGAAATTAAACTTCAATTAAAAGATGACTATTTTAAAATTGGAGACAATTTTGGTGTATATTATTATTGATATGGTATGAATATTGAAAACAATAAAATTATAATAGTGGCGCGGTATACACCTGACAAAAAAAAAAAAACAAACTTTACAGCATCAAAAAAGGAAGGAGTCCATCTGAACATAACTGTCAGTAAAACTGTACATTTAACTAGTACCAATATAACTAACAGTACAACAGTCAACCAATAAACTAATACCAAAACTATCAGTACAATAAACATAAATAGCGTCTAAACACTGCCGGCAATCCAATTATATTGATACAATACTATTGCAGTCGTAAATTCTAAATAACGTATTCAAGCAAACATGATGAATAAATAAATGTGTACCTATAAATCAGACTGAATAACAAGACAAACAGATTCGAATTAAAATCTGCATAGGCTCACAGAGAGAAAAAGTATTAAAACAAGTAATTACGTTATTGAACGCCCTCCGGCAGATATTGTGACGATTGTTTTTTCTGAGCTGAAAATTACCTAAATATTAGTATAAAATCTTCTGAAATAGTCACCAATAATAAAGCAAAAAGAACGATATACTGACAAATAATGAAAATAACGTAAACCGGATGAAATACATTTTCCCTTTCCCGAGAAAATAGAGAAATCTTTTCATAATCTCCCTTTCTCAAGAATATTTCATGTCTTAAGACTTTGAATATAAAATTGACAGACTCAAAGACCTCGCAACTTCGCAAGCAGATTATATCTTAGCTAGTTGCAGTAATTCCGTGTCAAACACAACCGAACAAGTCCTAAAGGTGTGCACAGATTCAACGCAGACAATTTAGAATCGCGTGCGCAGGACTCATCGTATATATATTATTTAAAGTACATGTTCTTTGTATGAAGCATTGCAGTAGTGCTTTTGTTACACGTATATGCAAATTATGTTGCTCATAAAAACGCAGCGGGTATTTTATTGTAGATAGTAAATATTGTAGAAGTTTTATTTGGTGTTCGGAATGTTAACGCGGGAGACGAACCCGCATAAGACAAAGAAAAAGATAAAGATAATTAAATATTTTCAAATGATAGTACTTAGAGAAATGATATTGCTTAAGAACAACATGAAGAGAAACTAGAGATTATACTCTACGAAGCAAAATGCCTAAATCTAACTATTGACCGAAAATTGCAGTTATTGCGCACTGTTTTAGTGTGTGCATACCATAAAGACGTAATAAATAATTCAATTCTTTGAATTGACAAGCTATTAAAAGTGATAATGCAGGTTCTGTATATTTCAATTTGAGCTAGTATTAAATAACAGGTAGTTTGTTGAGCAACGACTTCTCCTACCGTTCGTCATTCATTATTTATTATGTATTAAACGACTTGTTTACGATATCATAAAAGTGTATATAACACCATATTTAAATTCTGTATAAGGTTACGACATACTTAAGTAGTGTTTATGAGATAGTTAAAAGTTCAATTTTGGAATTAGAATCTTAACTATCAATCAATCACTACCTCTTTCATTCCATTAGTTGACATCGCCTTGTTCTCAAGTAATAAAGACAACTACGCAAGATTCTCTTACATCTAAAGGTACCAACAACTTGATCATTGTATATGAAAGTTTCTCGTAACTTCCATTCAACTATTTTGCTTTTCCTTCATAATCACAGTCTGAGACCACAATTTTCCATGACGTTTTCACCTCATCTTCGCATATTATAATCAAAACATTCTCAGTTCTCACCGCGTTTACTCAAACATGTTGTAATTTCAATAAAATTCATCCCGCCACAGTTTCCTCGAACAAAGATATTATTCTAGCGAAGTCCGTATCAAAAGTAAACACCGCGTGAGTCAGATCTTGGTTCTTGGACTATACTTGCAGTATTACGTCAGAGGTTTACTGATTTTCAAGTGCAGCAGATATTGGTTGTTTCAGAATGTTGAGTAATTAATAGTTGTTTGTTGCAATCTTATGAGTGCTACAATTGTTTTGAGTTATAGCAGATGAATGTCTCTCGTCTCTTTGGCGGTCCTTTTTTGCAATGATTGCTTTTTTTTTATCTCAATTCTGCGCACTGAACAAAGAAATCAATTATTGGTTTTTGTGCACTATTAGCAGAACTTATTTCGTTGAAAAATAATGCCGCGTTTCTCTTACATTACCCGTTTCAAAATGAACCACATCAAGACTGAATTTTAATTTCCCTACAGATTTTGTATCATCAATTTCAATTTCAGATTAAACCTATACATCATCTAAAACTAAAGGATCCTCTTAATCTTCATTAACTCTGTTTCTAAGACATTCTGGATTGGTACGATTTAAATCCTCGCCGCCAGCGTTGGCCTAATCAAGTGCAATCCACGCAACATCGTTTGATTATTCAACTAATTGTAAAGCAGTATAAATTTTCGCTGTTAACGCCTCAGGGTTTGTATTAATAGTATTTCTATAATGGATACTAAATCTGCACGCTATTGCACCCACACTAGGTTTTAGTATCCGCATTTTGTTGGTTACTTCTATGTTAAGAAATTAGGGTCTTGGTTTTCTTTATTGTAATCACTTCCAATAATTCATATTTCGTTTTATCGTAGATAGTAATGGTATTACACTAGTTGAATATCTGACAAGCGAAAATAATGGATTCTGCAGACAAATCTCTTGAATGTTTTAATAATAACGTATAGAAGATTAGCATTACAGATCTGGGCTAGTTCCCTAGCCATAATGGATTTTGCCCGCGGCCGTGATTGCGATGCGCAATTGTTTCAGCTTATATTCCTTTGTTGGAATTAACTTGTGTTATGACAAACTAAACTATATCTTAAATCTAGAACGTTAAAGTTGGCTTTTGTTCGTGCGGTAATAAACTGTTAATCGCCTGTTATAAATAGCCGGGAACCTGTTTCGGTGACCGCATCTTAGGAGTGATTTTTGCTGCTATACAAAGGATAGCTTTCTTTGGTATTCGACTAATGAACTTTGGTAGCCATGTCAAGCTTATGAGATGATCTTTTTGTGCTGTTAGTAATCCGCTGGCCAATCGCGGCGATATACCTATGCAATATTTTTATATTCCTTTTCTTAAGAGCTCCTTGTTTGTTTTGCTGTTCTGCAGTCGATATCCCCGGGCGTATGAATAACTGTTAATGTATTATGAACGAATGGAATGAGATCATTAGTGTTGTAATTTAATATTGTGCTAGGTCATCTACCAGCCCGTATCGTCATCACATTCAGGAGTGGTGTTCATTGGTATCAATTAATTAGGGCTTTGTCTTACGCAGATGTTTATGGTATGAGATTATTATTGTCCATGATTTGATTGATCATAGTTATTCTTACCTACGATGATCCTGTACTTACGAATCCATTTTGCACGGGTTTTACAAAATAGTCTAAATTCACTGATTCACTTCTGTAATTAATATACACCTAAACCTTCTTTCCATTGACGAAAACCGCATGAAAGTCTCTATACTCCATCTGTTTAGGTGATTAACTAAATGTCAACAATCTTCACGTCTTATATCTAAAAATGTACAATTAGCTATTTACTTAAACCGATATTAGGTAATCAACTATTCATTATTCACCGAGAGGACGCCGGCGTCCGCACACCTATTGTCTTTCTATTGTGTCTCTAATTACGGTATTCAACAGGTTAAATAATCTTTGTATGTCTCCTATACGATTTTTTTTAAAGTAAAAAGACATATCAAGATTATTTACGTTTAGTTAACTACCTAAACCGATGACAGACGTAGTTAGGCTCTTTGTTTTATAATTATATTTAAGGAAGGATAAAACATTACTTTTTAGCTATGGGGATACATGTCGAAGAGGTAGGGAGCGATGCGTTTGAAACGGTATTTTTTGTGACTCGGTTCTTTTTCCCTTCAAAACTATGTTTCGATAACAAAACCAAAATTATTGCAACTTCGACAGTGTATTTTTAGCCCTAAATTTAGAGGTAGAGAATGCCATGTTGCATTAAGTCCGCTTATGTAGGTGCTTACATAATGTTTAAATAAATAATTAAAATCGATACTTAATTAACATTATAAAATCTTCCCAATTAAGCAACAATTTACCAAACTCTCAAGTTGAGTTCCACTCATGTTTATTTATTTAGGATAGTTTCCATATGTGTCTACCTATTAGCGATTCGTCACGGACTTATGAATCGCCAAACGTGCATCATGATACGAGCGAAAGTGTGAATACTGTCGCAAGTATCGATTGATCGATCGGTAAAAACCACAGAGCACAGAAAATCAGCTGCGACTAGAGGTGCTATTGCTATTAGTATCCGTCTATTCGTGACGCACAAACTATGTATTATATATTCAGCTGAAGATAGGCCCCGTGGACCGCTGAAATTGTGCATATATGGCACAATTTCACATCGGTCACGACGATCACACACATTTGGCGGCTTATCTCTGTCCTTGTCTACGGCTGGGGTGATACTGATTTATTTGTTATATCATACCTCATAATGTGGACAGCCTTAGGATGAACTGAAATAAGAGGAGATAGATTTGGGGCGATGTTAGCGCCTAACGTATTTTCCCTTATAATGTAACAATGATTGTATATTATGTATTATTATATCTAGTCTATACTGTCCCACTGTCGGGCAAAGGCCTCCTTTCATTTCAGGGCACCAATTTTGGGTTTTGTTATTTGTTACTCCTTTACGCTTAAACGGCGAATGTAGTCCTGTATACCATATGCTATGGATAATTGCAGATTGGAATAATTTTCTACTTTCACGCGTGCATCCTTTTTCTCTTATTTGACAGTTTTCTCCTCCACCAGATTTGAAAGGGTTCCAACTTTACTGAACGGATTTGAAAAATTCTTTGTATTTGGAATTTTTGATAAAGTTAATTTTTAATAATAAAAAAAAATGAGTCAACTACACAATTTTCAAGAAATATCAATTTCAATAAATAACCGGTGACATATTTGTGGAAAGTTTTCATAATACTGTCTCTTTGGGTCCTTTTTATATGGGTAGGATGTATGACGTGCAAGACGAAAATATGCATCATCTTTAATTCACCATCCTATAGCAATTGTAGTTTAATAGTGACCGACGAGGTTCTTATTAGCTCTATAGTAGAAACTAGAAACAATCGAACATCAATTTTGATGAAATTATTTAAAAATTCGTGAATCATTAAATTTCGCTTGTAGAAATTCGTCGTCTTTTGTTTTAATGTCGTTCCCATGGTCTCGGAATCTAGGAATGCTGTCTTCAGATAACGGTGATTCTTTTTTTGCCTTTATTAGCATCCATTCTCACGATATTCATCGCTCTAGATTCGCATTTTTCGTTCTGTTCGAATTTTTATTTGTTTAAAGTATCAATAAATTATGCAAAATAGTTTTCTGAAACTTCTAGAATCGCAACCGCGTGCCGGAGGACGCCGCGTTGGAAGGCCTACCACAAGGTGGACCGACATCTCAGTGAGGGTCACGGGAATTTTATGGATACGAGGCGCACGGGCCACTCGTTGTTGCGATGCTTGGGGAAGGTCTTTCAGCTTCAATAGATTTTGTAAAAAAATTATGAGATGCACATAATGTGCTATGGGCGCGCCGTGGTATTGTCACTTCATATATACACAGCCTCCTTATTTTTATTTTATTTATCTAAAATTCATTTATGATTTTTCGTTTTATTTTTATCTTTTTGCACACTGCACCGTCTTTCTGTCAGCACTGGCCAACGCCGAAAACCAGCGCTGTGTGCTCATCGCATTGTGCATAAGGGCACATCTTTATGCTGAGCGTTCGACCGTTTTGCACGGATGTGACGGATATCTTTCCTTTAAAATGTTATGTTTGTCTAGTTTTTAGTAGCGTCATTCCGTTTAAATAAACTGTTTTTCTTTCTTTATTCTTCAATGTTGAAGTCTTATTTTCTGGAAAACAATCAAATGTTTTACCCACCTTTCTACGAAGTCGCCTGACATTAATTCGCACTTATCACCTTCCTTGTAATTAAAAGTACATGCTTATACTAAAGGAGTGATAAAAACTGCCTACAAATACATTTAGAACAATAGCAGCCATATCAATTGTCGAAAAGAATGCCATTATGACACTCTATCCATTGGATCTAATAAAGTGTTCCCGGTAGTGTATGCGAACCTGCGCGTGAGGCAGACATAACAGCAGTTTAACTGGTAGTCTTGCGCATGCGCTGCACTTGCGAAATGCATTGATGATAATCTCTATGACTCTTTATTACCTTCCATTTTCAAATTTTGACAACGTTCGATCTTTGAAAACAGAGAGACATCTTTTTATCAATTTCTCTCAATGGTATGTTATCTTAGCGTCTTTATTTCATTTGCCATTTATTTTTTGGAAGTTTTTGTGTTTTTACCTTTTAGATTGTGAAGATCAAATAGGTTTCTGTGGATTAACTGCATCTGATCCGACTCTCGGTAGCCGACCCGCACGAAAGACTAGACAAATTGCTTGATGTTATTTCTTCCATAGACTCTAAATATTAGATTAAAATCAGCTTATATTTACTTCCCCACTACAAGAAAAGATAAATTATATTCAGAACTAACTTCTGCTAGCGGCTTCGCTCGCGTAAAAGTCGGTTTATCCTCTTAGGGGTGGAGTTTCGTAAAATCTGGTCTTAGCGGATGTCTACACCCTAACCTGACAAATTTTAAGTTTGTAGGTGTCATACTTTCTGAAATTTCGTAATTAATCAGTAAGTGGTATTTCGCTTTTATATATAAACGTCAGCTGAGCGGGGCAATGAATTGTAGGTAGTTAGTACGCAACGACCGACAACTACCTACAAGGTCATTGACCCGTTTACTTAAAGAAATTAATTTCGTACACGATTATATTAATTCGAGTTTAAAACAAAAGTACTTTATTTTTTTATTTTCTCTTTACAAATCGGTAGTGTTTCATGTACCGAATCGACCCTCCACGGGATTGAAACGACCAAAATAAAAGTCTGAAACTGCCTCTCGCTACACCCAGAGCGAGAGCCACAAATCTAGTTAAACAAAGATTTTCAGCGATAACGAAGACCATTATATTTATAAAATGTTTTCAAGTTCATAAAAAAAATTACTTCTGACTCATTATCATCAAGTTTGCCCTCGAGCTCCTTGAGATTTTGACACAGCATAATATCGCAAATTAGTATCTAATGTTTACGTTAAAAATTTTCGTGTGTGGGCTAACAAAATTGAAGCACTAACGGTATGTAATGATACGGTGCAATCTCCACAACATTTAACTGTAATAAAATTATAGTTCTTTATTCTTTATTGTACATACAATTTTACTCATTCAAAAATAGGACAGTTGATGTACATAGGCGAGCTTAACCCATAATTGGGTTTTCTTACAGCAAACCTTAAAGGAAAAATAAAAATTAGAGATAACTTTTATATATGAGGATAACTAAACAAACATGCACAACAAAACATAATCACATAAATCATTATAAAGACTAACTTAAAACTAAAAAATAAACTAAATAGATATGTGTACAGCACACTATACATAAATATATAAATATAATAAATAGTTAATTAATTGTTCAAAACAACACCATTTTTAGCTATGCTTGATCAAAACACTAAGACTTTTGTGCATGAACACAATTTGAATCTGTTGAGTTCCAATCGATTAACAAAACTGTGCTGTTTGAGATAGAAGAACCAATTACTTTGTCCAAGTGAAAATAGAAACAATAAAGGTGAATAAAATGTCATAGACCATGTGTAGTCAGCCTCAGCACTCAGACCTCTCTATGAGGGGGATTCGGTTAGTTTGGGGATGGTGGATATCACATTTCTAGGGTATGCCGGTTTTCTCGAGATATTTCCTTTATGGTTTTTCATGAGAGCAGTGGTGACAATAATAATAATACAAAAAGTATGCCTGCCTGGGCTTGAACCTACGACATACGTTTCGTAACTCGGGACCGTTATTACTGAGCTACCACTGCTTTATCAAGGCTAGAGTGAATTGCATCACTGCTTACCATCAGGTGGGATCGCAGTCAAGCACTAGTTATATCAATTAAAAAAAAAAAAACGTTATAAAAGTGCGTACGAGGTTACCAATCTATTAATGATTGACACAATCGGGTAAATAGCAAATACATTCAAGTTTAGCAAGAGGCACCACGATAGGCCAATTTGATTGATTACTGAACCGATCCAAAAATAACAATACAATGTAACGAAGTTATCTAAACGGCAATAAATCGTGCAAAATAAAACTTCTGTTAGTTCAACATAGTCCACGCATTTTCTCAGAAGCCGATTGCAACATAATTAATGTTACAATTCGCAGTTTCGTTGTCAGTACAGTCGAACACACTTTTTGATATACACTGTTAACATATAACCGTCCAATACACTGTTAATATATTCAATTGAATTATGTGTAATTCAGTCATTCTGGAGTTCTTTTGGAAGTATGCTGTACAATTGTACACTCAAAAAAAAATTTTTTTTTTTTGTTAAGTATAGACTAGCGTTTAACCACTATCTCACCTGATGGTAAGCGATGATGTGGTCGATGATAGAGCATGCTTGCCTATTCACTCTTGACAGACATCTCATCATCATCAGCCTTTTAATTTTCCCAATGCTGGGACACAGGCCTCCTCTCTAAGAGAGGGAATAGGCCGTAATCCACCACGCGGGCCCAGTGCGGGTTGGTGAATGTCACATGTCTTCGAATTTTTGGTTCTAGGACATGCCGGTTTCCTCACGATGGTGTAAGACATCTAGCTTGTAGTTATCTGGTAACACGTTATGTGAGAAATAAAGGAAACTTCAAAAATCACCATTGTAAAGAGAAAATCCTTCGGCACGACGGATGTTGTATCTTGATAGTTATTGTCTTACGATTGTATGAACATATTTTGTTGATTTTCGGTAAACTTTGCTGGCGCGGTGTATCATAATTGATGCGTGCGTGAGGTGGTATTAATAGTTCGTATTTACCGGTATAGTTATCGCCACACATTGTTTTAACGATAAAGCTGCCAGTACACCAATCTCTTTGTTCGAGAATACATGTTGCTGATAAAGTTCTGGTTATAGCTGCTGAAGATAACATCACTGGAGGGTGGGCGTTGATAAATGTGCTAAGTTCGTACTCTGACGGTGGACATCGGTTTGTCATTGGTACAAGATATGTTACTCGGTGTTCGGTAGTTTGAGGCAATTGTAATGATTTGTTATACAGATTAAGGGCAGGGAATTGGTTTGTTAATGGTGTTAAATTGTGTAAGCTATTGACACTTCACAATAGACGGATAGAAAATTGAATAAATATCAGACAAAATGCAAATATTGAAGCCTGTTTGGCTACGATTATAATATTTTGATTTATGAATGAAGTTCATTTTCTGTTTCTCATATCCTCAGAATAAAACTGTTCTTAGAGTAGAACCCTAAAGTCATAATAGATGGACTTCGATACTATGTTTGGCGAGACCCACGAGGGTCGGGTCAGGACTAGTCCGGGTCCGAAGTCTAAACGGCACCCACAGGCCCCGACAGGAGTGTACGAGTTAACATCAAGGTGGTTTTAGTCAATAAAAGTCCACCAGTCCCGTCCACCTACCCCAGAGTGGAGGACATGTTGATTTCCACCTCGATAAACAAAAGGCAGATAAATACATGTATAACGGTGTGATTAGGCACGAAACTTAAAAAATGGTATCGTTGAACAGTTTAACAAATAATCTTATTTCTAATCACCAACTTCTTATTTCCAGAAGGCCAGACAGTGGCCAGCGAGCGCGGCGCGAACTACAACGGTGAGGTGTGGTTCAAAGCGGCCACCATCGCCGTGCCGGTGTGCGGCGCGCTGATCCTGTTCCTCTTAGTGGCTGTGGCCGTGCGGCTGTTGAAGGCAGACGCGCTCTTACATGCTGATAGGAAACTTAGGTGTGTATCTGTGTTATATTGTAAGCTAGCGAAGTGTAAGTACCAGCTAGGATACCGACGTAACCCAAAGAATCGCCAAACTTAAGTGGCAGTGGCCAGGGCACATTGCTCGCAGAACAGAAAGTCGATGGAGCAAAAAGGTTCTGGAGTAGCGACTGTGTACCGGAAGAAGAAGTGTTGAAAAACCTTCCACAAAGTAAATCTAATAAGAGTTGCAGAAATCCGATGTATGCGAGACGCAAGGGACCGGTAGTTGTGGCGACATTTGGGAAAGGCCTGTGTCCAGCAGTGGACGTATTTCAGGTGAAATGATGATGATGAGATGTAGGTATTTTAGTGGGATCTTAAGAGGCCCGATCATGCTCGGAAAAGGCAAGACCTGGTCGCCTAAAACGCCGAAACCGCGCTTAAGTACTTGTTTAACGAAGGTGAGCTCAGAGTGGGAACTCTGTTGCCAACCGAGTAATTCCAGGAAAAAGTGCTACATGCACAGTGATTACTCAATGAGCTTTAGGGGAGACCCCTTTACCCTCTTCTCAGGGATGTGCCTTAAAAGGCGGTGCATAGGGGTTCCAAAATGGCGTTCAAAGTATTTCCTTCTGTGTTCTAATGATGATGACCGGAGCGATTTTAGTAAGGTAAAAATCCCATATCCTTGGTTTTTCCCCATAAACCAGGCAACATTTAAAGGTTTTAAAAAAGGTCGAAAACAAAAAGCGTTACGTATGGTTTAGCCAGACGTACGTATGCCATACGACAAGACGTCTTGGGAATACGTGTATATTTAGTGGTCAAAGTGACACACTAGTTGACATGCTGTCCTTTCATTGTGGGGTGACCTGTTTTAGCGGAGGTGCCAACCGTATTTCAGATCGTATCGGATAATGGCCAATGGTATTTATCTATAGAGGACTAGACAACTCTAATCTGAACCTAGTTAAGCTTAGTATATTTGTAATTCCCTTTCTTTTTTATTATTGATAAGCTCGCGTTTCACCACTATCTTTTTACCTTACCTTTCGATTATAGCGTGTACCCAATATTTTCTACATAGAGATACATTACGACAGCTTTTATAAAAATCTTATAAAAAGTCTTCTTATTTAGCCAATGGGCATCGTCAGATACCCTCTCTCGATCTTTTACTGACTAAAACTAGACTTGTTCCTTAACTGTGGAATCTTTCGAGCAATTCTGCAGAACTGTCATGGTAGACTCCTTAGCTTGTTTGGGCCCAGTTGCAATATGGTTTTTTTTTTATGGTAGGTAAAATCATTCAATGACAAATCCCGCCCTCGAGCGGAGCGTGAAATAGTGCCAGACTCTTACTGACAAAAACCTACCCTGTTCCTTCTCTGCGTTGGATCCAGGGCCCTGGTATGCGTTTTCATACCTCCCCAGAGTCCCAGACTAGGCCTCGACCCTACTGGGCTCCTACGGTTTGCTGACAACTCCTTGAGGCGCACGGGAACAAGTGCACGCCGTAAACGACTTGGGCTCGGTCCGGTCTGTTATCGGACAGACGGCCAGTGAGCTACCCATTGCCCGCCGTCCGCAAGTCTGCACCTACGGTGGAGTTGCAAAATGGGTGAAAATCATTAAGTCCTTGTCCTTGGGTGTTCATATCACTACGCCAGTTTGGTGGTATGCGGAACAGAGAGTAAAGTCCCACATACCTCCGTTGAAAAGGGAGGATCCTCCGACCAGACAGGTGTTATGTCTGGTGGGCTATTGCCCGATAGATGGTTTCGGGTTTGTTCTTTATGTTCCAATCGCGCCGCGAATCTTACTTGCGCGATGCAGGATTAGTTCATTTGTGACGACATAGATGTCGCTACAGGTATATGGGCACTCCAATGTGTGCTCACGGTTCACCAACCTAAATTGTTAAACTAATTTGTTCTTTTCCTCTTTTCAGGGGCGGCTACATGTCACCTTTAGCTCAAAACACATCTGATGACGTCAAAAAAGTCTGGGTAGGGACGCCATCAGCCCCCTTGCTTGTGACCCCGGGCGGGTGCCTGGTCGCCGTCGAAAGGGCTCAGCTCGTCGACAGCCAACAACTCTGTGATATCCAACGGTAGATGAAACGAGGAAGAATCTCTCAAGCGGGTTGTGCCGTGAAATGGAAGGACTTTTGAGTGTTGTGAAAGAAAAAACTTACCTGAAAAGCGAAATTCATTTTTATAAGCTGAAAAGTCCTTGCGATCTTGAAAATAATTGCTTGGCAAAAGTAGTTTTGTTTTAAAAATGAATTTGTATTTAAATGACGAATTTGGAATGGAACTGTACTGGATTTTTTATCTGGTCACAAAGATTTTTGCATATACATGTATAAACTCTTCTCGGTAATGACAAAATATATAAAAAAAAATTGAGGCCTTTTTAGATCAGATTTATAAGGCCATCGAAAATAGTTGAACTGTATTTTCATTGCTAGATTTGAGTTCTAAGACTGGAATTGGAAATAAGTAACAAAACGTCAATCTAACGTCATCCAAATACTTGTAAGAATGATCGAAAAAAACAAATATCACTAACTAGGTTGTGCATAATTCTTGACTACGAAATAGATTGAAATAACATTTGAGTGAGTGTAAAATTGGTTTGTATGTATGTTTAGGTTTTAAAAACGACTGATCGCCTCAAGCCACTATTTTTAGAAGCTTTAGTACGACTTCAAATGCTGCGTTTTGTTATCTAATACTTAATTACTTGGATTTTATAGTCTTTGGACTGAATTGACGCTGATTGGTTTGCCGAAGATGGAACAATAGTTGAGTAAATGGTAATGGCTTTCCATTGCCTTAATAAAAATAATTAATTGCATATTCATGTCCAGATGCATCTGGTTAACTGGTCTATACGATTGTTTCAACAAAACGTAGTATAGGTAAAAAATGTCGTACAAAAAAAAGTGGTGAAATGGGCATAATTTTTATGAATCTAATTTCGTAAAATTGATCTCAGATTTATACAATTAAATCCCCCACTACACGGAACGACCCGCTGGTATACCAAATTTACCACATTGTATATTTAATTTTATATTAATTATATTTCTTTTAAGAGCTTTGTGTTCCTCTATATCTTTGTAAATCTATCTTTTTAGTTGTAAGCTGGTAACTTTTGTAACGTATCGAGTTACCAAGAGAGCGAAATGAATTACCAAAATTACCATTCAAGCCATGTATTGAAAGAATTACCATCTTTGAAAGTATGTCAATTATTGTAAAAAAAAAAACAATTTACGAACATCGAATTTTTGGGGCATTTTAAGTCTGTTCGAAGTTGTAATGAACTGCCTTTTTTCGTGTTTCAAGCACTTTTGTAATGTCAAATTAGATTTGAAAGAACGTACATCAAAATCATATAATCCTAAATCAATTTTAATATATAAATAAAATGTTTAAACCGCAATATTATTATCAATTATCACATAATTTCTGCATGCATTTCCTTCTATGTAAAATGTAAATGATTTGTATTTTTGTAAATATAATGTTAAGTTTGTTACCTGTTATGATGTTGTTAGGGGCAGTTTCTGAACGTGAAATCCATTTGGAGTATTTCCTAGTCTTTTTTTATCTGATTTTTTAGCATATACTATACTGTGTACATTATTATGTAAACTCTAAATAGATTTCACATATGGTCGATTGCTGTAAGGTAATGTTATATTTTGGAAAATTATGTTTTTATTTGTAAATATTTAGCTTATTATTTGGGCATATATTATACACTTTGGATTCGATTTTAAGTTTTATCTAACGCACACACAGTCATAATAATTACCGCTTATGCATCTTACTTAAGCGGCTTTCGTCAAACTCCTCTCTTACAGGAAAATATGTCTCTCTCTTTACAAGTCTCAATTTTCGTTATAGCTAAGCAAACATTCTCTCAAACCTTTCTTCATAGAATAGAATATTTTTGAAGTAAAAACTTATTTGGGCCTGTTGTTCAAATTATTTTGTTGGTTATTGAATGAGGCCTAACAAGGTCGGTCCGAGTCGGCCGATCTTCCTCTAACGATTACTATTTCAAATTTCTCGCCTTATGAAGTTTTTACTTTTCTTATGTGGTCTAAGCACACACCGTTTTTTTTTTCTATTTTTCATAATACAAACTGGACCAGATCAATGCAATAATCATAATAATCATACATCCCTGCGTGCGTTAGGTACTCATTAGTTACATACAATATTTATTTCTCGACCATACACTAGAGATTGTCAAATAAATGAAGCTTCCCTAAGGTGCCTTACCTACTCTTATAGAATATACATAGGTGCAAATAACAAAATACTCCATAATGTAATGAATATATCTGCAGTCTATGTAAATATAATGTATGTGTATAAATAAATGAAATAAAATGAAATTATTTTATTACTGGATGCTGTTGTTTTTGTTCTACATCTAAAAAAATAAGTCATTAAACACTGATCAGCATGTTATAAATCCAAAATGTTCTATGGATAATCCGAATTGATTTATTGATCGGAGTAACATACACAAAGGAACTATCCTGCATCGCGCAATGAAAATTCTCCGCGCGATTTCAACTTAAAAAACAGCACGAAATCATCTATCGGGCAGTAATTGACCACCAAACTTAAAATAGATTAATGTATTCTTAATAACAACTAAGCATAAGTTTCTTACGATCCATGGCAGAGCGACGTCTATCCACACTCAAAAATCACAAGGAACTGGTTATCCCTATAGGATACGAATATGACAATAAACGCTTAAAGTTGCGTTGCGGCGACGCGAAAAAGAGCGGCTGCCGTCACTACCGATTCTAGCGGTGCGGCGCCGCAACTTGTTTATGTGTTTCGGCACCGTGGTATATGAACGCGTGCATATGCGGTAGTGTCGAGTGTGACGAATAATAGGAAACTACCGGTTTCGTATCATTCGCCACACTCTCGTCACAAAACCGACGTGAGCGTAGTTCAAGCGTAAAAGTGTGGAATGTCTTAATTTCAGTTTAGCAGATATTTAGTGTATGACGTCGTGTAAATGTGTATGGTAAGTTCAGATTTGTGCATCCAGCCATTCAGCAGATATTCAACAAAAACTGTTTCCGCCAGGACTACGTATTCTGAGCGTAACTTTTTTTTTTCTGTGGACATACAAGAAAACAAATACATACAATAATTAGTGTGTAACGAGATGTAAATGTGTATGTATAAATGAAATTTGTGTGTCTTATAATTACGAAGATATCCGAGTTTCCGCTGCGGTGACGTTTGGCAATTTGATGAAAATCATATAAAACGGTTTAGTAGAAAGTTATAATTTTTTATGCACGTTACTTTGGATTTGTGTGTAATGTGTGTAAAAGCAGAATTTGAAAAAAACATACCGTTCAGAAGATATAAAAGTAAACGTAAAATAAGGTTATTAGGTCAAAGCTCTTAAAATAGGAACTCTAGAGTCTAACTTTTTACATGTATCTATAACTTGTAAGGCTCTACAATGTCCTGCAAAGTTTCATGTATGTGCGCTAAGTAATTAATGAGCAATCGCATAATTACTACGACTGGACCACTATATTTTATGACATCCGATTATAGGATTTTTTAATGGAAAAAGCAAAATAAAATATATACCAATCATTAGTGTATTAATGCAACTAATCCTATTTGAAATTTCAGCTCATTACACTAAATAATTAAAGAGATATAATAAAAAGACCAGAACAACTACAAAACATGGATAAACCGACCAAGTTTGAATGGGTACGAAAAAGCGGCCGTGCAGTACTTAGACCTAACGTTCTAAAATTTCCAGTATAATGTTGTTATTGTGTTGAATGATTTCGTACAGGTGCGTACACAATTGTTTTGCAGGAAATAAAATAACTTTCTATTAATAAAATTATTTATTAGGTAACGATTTAACTAAAACAAATAAACGACATTAATAAAAAATAATAAAATAGGAACTAACAGTAAGTATCTAAGTACGTGATTTATGATCTTACCTTGTTTATCTTCCAATCATTCTCACTACTGGCTCAATAAGTATGGTTCACAGTCACTTACACTAGCTACGTCAATATCCGAATCCAGTAAGTACCTACATAATATTACGTTGATGGCAAAATAAACAGTGCATACGCACGTTGTCCTTGACTGCACATTTGTGACTGCTACTAAACAAAACGGAACAGGAAGCGCGCACTCAGAAGATACTTGCCTACTATTCAAACATGAAGTCGAAGCGAATGCCGCATGCCGGTTTGCGCAGGATTCCCGCCATTCTGTCTGTCAAACTCCAAGCGAATGCTAGAATTGCGGGATCCGCGTAGATTATAAAATATTGAGTGTTCTATTTGTAGGGTACCTACTTATCCAAGAACGTAAATAAGAAGTAGTAAAGTCTACAATGAAGTCTAGAAAATGTTAAGCATAAAAAACTGGGCAAGTGCGTGTCGGACTCGCACACTGAGGGTTCCGCACAAAACAAACTTACGTAAATGTGTGAGCCCGACTCGCACTTGCCCAGTTTTTGTCTATTTTTGTATTTGAGTTGATTGCTTGCCTGTGGAATTTTGAGGAGCACTTCGACGACGGCGGTGTGTTTTCGCCGTTGTCTGATGCGGTCGGGCTCCTTTCGCTAGCATTACTGCTTCGCAGAAGGAGGCGACCGCCTGCCACTCCTCCTCGCTCCGTGCGTAGACCGCAGGCGTTCCGCTGGGCCATTTTCCATTTAAAATAAAGAATTCTTTTTATTTAAGATATTTCCTATTTCTTTTCGTTTTATCTGAGTATCAAGTGCACTATTTAACAAAGAAGTTTTACTTTCAAGTGGAGGTAGTAACAAAGGCAAATTGTAATCACCCTTCTAACAACTTACTACTGCAGTAGTAAGAAAGGAAATCAAATTAACAGTATTACTACTGGTAGTAACATTGGTAGTAACACGGGCAAGAAACCATACCAGATCCGCATCATCCACATAGAAAAAAAAAACAAAAAGTAAACTTAATTTGGAACATTAATTGTGCATAGGTACGTGCGGTCACAAAAAAATATTTTTTGAAACGTTTAAAAATGGAATACTTTCTTTTTTTAAATACTGTTCATTTTCCTTCTAAACCTCAATACACTTTATTTCTAGTAAAAAAAGTTGGTAACTCTACCTTCAAGGACCACTAGCGCCGTAATTGAAATTACGGCGCTATTGATCACTTTTAGGCCGTGTTTACGGAGACTCGGCGCGTTGGGCGTTTCATCGTACATTGCAGCAGCGGGCCGCGTCATCGCTCGCGCAAACACAGACATATGGCAATGTACGATGGACCGCCCGACGCGCCGCGTATCCGTAATCGAGCACTTAGATAAACACAATGTGCTATACAAATACTTTATTGCCTTTTCTAGCATTTTTACAAACCACATTTTGTATTATTTACGAGTTATGATTTTTTAAACTGGCGGCGCGGCGTTAGTAAATATGTACCTACTATATCAATTTTTTGTAAATATTTCGTCTGCCAAATAAATGCATTTGTTAATAGGTTTTTTTTTTATGGTAGGTAAAATCATCCAATGACAAATCCCGCCCTTGGGTGGAGCGGGAAGTAGTGTCAGACTCTTACTGACTAAACACCTACCCCGTTCCATTCTTTGCCTTGGTCCCAGGGCCCCGGGTGCCATTTTCACATACCCTTTGACCCCAGTAGGCTTCGGCCCTATTGGGCCCCTACAGTTTGCTGACAACTCCTTGAGGCGCGCGGGAACAGTGCGCGCCGTAAACGACTTGAGCTCGGACCGGTATGTTACTGGACGGACGGACAGCGAGCTACTCATTGCCCGCCGTCCGCGAGCTCGCGCCTACGGTGGCCGAAAATCGGGATCGGAATCCCGGCGGCGGCGGCGGCGTGTACGCCGTAGCCTGATGCGGTCAGCCTCCTCCTTTGCTAGCATTACTGCTTCGCAGAAGGAGGCGACCGCCTGCCACTCCTCCTCGCTCCGGAGCATGGCTTGAACCAAACCCCGGCGCGAGAGATCGCTGCCGCCGATCGCCCCCACAAGGACAGGCGATGCTCTTCCCAAGCGAGGCACATTTGTTAATAGGTACAGATGCATTTATTAAATTGTAATAATTTGGTAAGTAAACGTCGTCAGTAAACAATCACGTAATCACTACTACAAATTTGTAGGTACTATTTTTTATCACAAATTCGTCAAGAATTGTGTACGCATCTGTACGAAGCTATTACACTATATTACATTGGAAATTTTAGAACGTTAGGTCTAAGTACTGCACGGCCGCTTTTTCGTACCCATTCAAACTTGGTCGGTTTATCCATGTTTTGTAGTTGTTCTGGTCTTTTTATTATATCTCTTTAATTATTTAGTGTAATGAGCTGAAATTTCAAATAGGATTAGTTGCATTAATACACTAATGATTGGTATATATTTTATTTTGCTTTTTCCATTAAAAAGTCCTATAATCGGATGTCATAAAATATAGTGGTCCAGTCGTAGTAATTATGCGATTGCTCATTAATTACTTAGCTTACATACATGAAACTTTGCAGGACATTGTAGAGCCTTACAAGTTATAGATACATGTAAAAAGTTAGACTCTAGAGTTCCTATTTTAAGAGCTTTGACCTAATAACCTTATTTTACGTTTACTTTTATATCTTCTGAACGGTATGTTTTTTTCAAATTCTGCTTTTACACACATTACACACAAATCCAAAGTAACGTGCATAAAAAATTATAACTTTCTACTAAACCGTTTTATATGATTTTCATCAAATTGCCAAACGTCACCGCAGCGGAAACTCGGATATCTTCGTAATTATAAGACACACAAATTTCATTTATACATACACATTTACATCTCGTTACACACTAATTATTGTATGTATTTGTTTTCTTGTATGTCCATAGAAAAAAAAAAGTTACGCTCAGAATACGTAGTCCTGGCGGAAACAGTTTTTGTTGAATATCTGCTGAATGGCTGGATGCACAAATCTGAACTTACCATACACATTTACACGACGTCATACACTAAATATCTGCTAAACTGAAATTAAGACATTCCACACTTTTACGCTTGAACTACGCTCACAAAACCGACGCATGCTGCCGAAGTCTGATCGCGGTTTTATTTAGATTGTACAATAAGTTATAACATTAAAAACATTGTTTTGGCCTTTCTTCAAAGTGTTTCCCAGGTAGTAAATCGGATCTGGTAGTTTCGACATTTTTCGCTGCGGTACCTGTACTAAATAATATCGAAAATGCCCGTGCCGATTGTGTACGTGGAATTTTAAGTGTATGTCGCTTACTATCGATTTTGGCAATTTCGGTATGTTTTTGTGAGTGTTTCCTTGTAAAATATAATGTCAGTGCAGTTACATATTATATTATAATTTATAGTAACTCATTTTTTCAAAAACTATTCGAAATTATAATAAACTTAAAAATGTATGTACAGAAACAGTCATTATTGAAAAAGATAATCATAAAATAAGCTTCAAGAAGCTCTCCTGTAAAGTAAGCTATTTCAATTCCGATAGTTTACCTAGGGACAGTCGATTTGGTCAGTTTAATCTGTGGAAATTTGAGGACCACTTCCGACGTCTGGCTTCTAATCTAAGGGAGGAGGCGCTCCCCTTCGCGAGGATTGTGCGGTCCAGTCCATGCCTGTGTGGGCCCAGTCGCTGCGGAAGCCACCAGACGCTAAGCTGAACGCGTTCCAGAGGATCATGGCCATTCGGATGTTGCGAGGATACCGTTCAGTTTCTCGGGAAGCGGTGAGCCTTATTGCACACATGCACGATCAGTTCACGCACTGGATGCAATGCCCGAGCGAAATTCTATTGCTACTGACAAATAGCAGCATAGTGGACAGAATTCCGGTGGGATCTCATAGCGGTATGGAGACTGACTGTCGCAAAACAGCGCTGGCCACGCTCTATCGAGGCTATATGGCCCCTTTTTTAAGCATGGCTGGAGAGACACTACGGGCGGTGTTCTCACCTTCCGTATGACGCAGGTCCTCGCCGGAAATGACAAGTTCAGAAGATTCCTTTTACGGATTCAGGCGGAAGAATCGCTCGTGTGTAAAGGGATGTCGGCAGTGTTGAAAAATATCGATGTATCTATGTTTTAAACATTAATATCGGCCTCGATACATCGAGGAAAAGATGTCGATAAATCGGTTAAACTTTCCGAAATTTGCGGTTTTAAAATAATAATAAATTTAGTTCAGTCTAGTTCAATAATAAATAATACATAGTAATTTTTCTACAAAGTATTTTATTATGTCATTATCTGTATAAAACTTCTTCTTCATGCCCTTGGCCTATATTACTTGGGATCAGCGCAACACATAATCTTAATAAGACTAAATAACAAATTTCTAATATTTTAAAGACCAATTAATTATTTGAGGCATCTGTCCGGTAACGAATGTAAAAACATAACAGTTATAGACAATACAGTTATTTTCTCCGTTCGTTCCTATCTTATACGGCGTTGAATTCCTTTAAACATTGTGTTCTGTGTTCTATAATTAAATATCAATGTATCGAAACAAAAGCATCGATATATCGATGTTACGATATTTTTTCAACAAGCCTACATTGTGCAGACCACCCGGAGGACACGGTGTAGGTGATCAGAGGCGGTGACATCTCGCGCTGGGCTTGGTTAAGGCCATGGTCCGGAGCAAGACGGAATGGGATGCGCTGGTCTCCTTCTGTGAAGCAGTAATGTTAGCGCAGGAGATGGCTATAAACGTGAAGTAATGGACTTCCTCATACCTCAGCCACTACCATAGTAGACGCCCCGGGCATCGAGAGTTGCAGAGCGATCCCCGGCGACGCCGACGTAGGCGCGGGCTCGCGGACGACGAGAAATGAGCAGCTCGCCGTCCTCGATTGGTAAGGACTGAGCCCGAGTAGGTATTAGACGACGGCGACAGGGCTTAGTGTTCTACGGGTGCCTCAAAGAGATGTGAGCAAAACCGTAGGGTCCCAGCAGGGCCACAGGGAAATTAATTTCGTACATGCGCATAATAATACAAGTTTTTGAAAAAAAAACTACCTTATTTTTTAATTTTTTCTTTACAAATCGATAGTATTTCATGTACCGAATCGACCCTCCGCGGGATTAAAACGGCTAAAATTTAACGGTGTATATATTGTTGTTTTACCTAATTAACGAGGTTTGGTTAATAGCCACGTGAAAACAACGCTACATTCCGTACAAAATCTAGCAAGGGAATTAATTAGAAGTATTTTAATAGTCATTGTGTGTCATTGACCCGGTAAAATTAGCCATGTAGCACGTGTAACAAACATACTCTAGCTATAATACCTTTTATTTATTTATTTAGTTTACTTTATATCATCAATTATGTTTTCATAATTTCAATAAGTAATAAAAGTAGCAGCAAAAGAACCAAGGTTGCCGAAATAGCACAAAGAATCGCCAAACTTAGTTGCAATGGGCAGGGCACATTGCACGCAGAACAGATGGCCGTTGGGGCCGAAGGGTTCTGGGGTGGCGACCACGTACCGGAAGACGCACCATTGTAAGGCCTGAACAAGGTGGACCGATGACCTGGTCAGGGCTGCTGGATTCCGATGAATGCAGGACGCACAGTACTGGTCGTTGTGGCGACGCTTGGGGGACGCCTATATCCAACAGTGGACGTATTTCGGCTGAAATGATGATGATGATGATTTTTCGAACACGCTTCACTCTAGCACTCAGTTTATCTAAATTATTTAGCTTTCCTGCATTAATTAGTAAAGTAATTCATATTTCTAAGTGAAATATAAATTTACGAACGCAATTTAACCTTTTCGAGCCAAGATAAAAATAAAAATATAGAAAAATATATATTTTTCGAGACCGCTTCGCTCACACTTGCATACAAGGTTATCTAATTTCCGGCAACAGCCATGCAATCAATTATATAGTAGTCAAGTCTATACAGAAGTTCCACCCAGTATTTGGTACCTTTAACAAAGTATTGGATTAAGTGGTAAGAAGCACTAGGAAAATATTCCTTTTGTTTAGAAGCATTGCTTCGGTGATTGCTTCCATAAAAACTACTTTGTCAATATACGGCTGTGAACCTTAAACAAATACTAAACCTGGTTCTAGCAGTAGGTAATGTGATATGGACCCTGCTTTGGTCCGGTACTGTGTCATTGATAAATAATAAATAATTGTATGGGCATATCAATGGATATTGTCCATGCACGATCAAATGAACTACTTAATTTCCTATTCAATGTTTAATCGACAGATTGCAGGATCGAGAGAGGATAAAAATAAAATAATAAAATTAATGCAAAAACTAAGAACCAGTTTTTGAAGTGTAAATCTGGAGTTAAAAGTGTCAGACTCTACTTTGGTACCAAAGTTTGACTAGTTTTTACAAGTTTCACCTGTCCGATGCTTGTTTGTGATCAAATCTAGCAAATTTTTACAAGCTTTTACTTAATTTCATCTGTCCCGATATTTGTCTGTGATCAAATCTTGTAAATTTTTGCCACTTCCCGGTTACCGGTTGAGCTGAAATTTTGCAAGCATGTGTTAATCAAATGACAATGCGTAATTATTATGACATGCAGCTGATCTGATGATGGAAACGGAAGGTGGCCATAGGAACAAAGATAACCCTATAAACTTTTTGAAATGGTCTTGATGAGTATTAATTTATAAACAAATATACCGCGCTACAAAAGATTGCTATGAAAATATGATTTTCATTGAGAACTTGTTTATAAAATAGCGTGTAACTGATTGTCAAATTCAAATTCTTAATCTTATTAATTCAGACAAAGCCTAAAACTAATTAAAGCCCCCATTATGACTGGTCTGGCCTTTGTGCCTCTTTAGAAATCCTGGATCCGCTTTTGCTTGGTGGTAGACAGTAGACAAGTATGTCCCGTTAATTCAGATATCTATAGGTCAAAGACCTAAACTTAAAATACTTAAACTCTGTTTTGGTTTTTGAAACATGATACAGCTACTGACTATCTATATAAAGTATTGATAAACTTGTTCCGAAAGTTATTGTCAACCTTCGATATGGCAATTATTTAGCGGAAACTTTTTAACATTTTCAACCATTACGACCGTTTTGAAATATAGATCGCATCTTATCTATGAGCCATCTTTAATTTAAATACAGCTAATCAATGTATTTTGAACTTAATTTCCAGCTAATTAAGAGCTGTAAAAAGTGTTTTTTTTTTTTACAAAGGTTGTAATAAAAACAAGACATAATTAATATTATTAATATTTGTGACATTAAAGTTTATAAAATTTATAAGCAATTAGTGCACGGGAAAAATCTTATATATTGGAAGATTCTTCTAAAAAAAGACATTTGAGTGTTGACTATTAGTCAAGTTAGATAGACATTGAAGAGGTGAGCGATTTCTTATTTTTTTTCTTTTAAGTAGTGAAATCATTAAGTGATAGGTGAGTGTTTGTTTATGGATTTTATTAACTTTTTTAATTTTATTAAATTGTATATCTGAGTAAATTAAGGCCTTTGTTAATTTGACTTACTGACACATTTTATTTTCGATTTTGACACCATCAAATTGATTGAAGCTGTTTAGTACAGTTAGATAAAAAAGATCTTAAAATATAATATAAAATTTATTACACGCAGTCGCCATCTTAAATCAAGTTTAAAATAGTTTTGATGATGCTTTTTTCCCCCATATCTTTATATTTTGAAACTCTTTATCTGAATGTAATGAACAGTGTGTCTGAAACGTCAGCAATTCGTTAATTTGAATATCTACTAAGAAAAGGTTACGTTTTTAAACGTTTCAGTGTTTGTGTTTTTCACTTTTTTAATAAGTCGAGGGACATTGAAGAGCCCCGCTAAAGCCGATGCTTGCTAGGGCTACGGAATTATTTGAAAGGGTCACCGTACTATTCATACTTGGTTATTAATGACAAAACTGACATTTTAAATCAAGAATAACCCTGAACGGACTAATAATTAATGAGCTTGATTATATAAACATTTGTTTTGAAAACTTAAGAAAAAAATAATTTCTATTAATTTATACTAAAAAAAATTAAATTATAATAAGATTAAAAATTATATTATCATAATTTAATTTTTTTTAGAAATGCTTTAAAACAAATGCTTATATAATCAAGCTCATAAGATTTGAAACTTGATGGCATAGTAATTTTTATTTAGCTTGAAAATACCCATTCAACAATATAGCATCCATAGCTATTGGAAGGTGGGCCCAAAAATTGCATCATCTTTTGTAAAATTAATATAAACATATTTTTAGGCTACACATTATGGGTGTTTACGTATCTTATGAAAGGGCTCACCCTGAAGATTGCAAACCTCTATTCCGTACGTTGCAATACGAGTTGGGTACGGAGGTATGTTTTTTTGTCGTAAATAACTATCAGCCGTCTTTAGCCTTCTATCCATCCTGTCTGTTACCTACTATAATTTTATTTTATTTATTGAGGGATAACAAAACAGCTACAACATAAAGCTCACGCATAAAAATAACCCTAACTAGGAGGTCTATTCTATCTATCTACTTGAGCATGGTTTCCGCACTTAGTCCTACGTGGACCATTGTACGTGGTCCATGGTGGCCATTATCTTTGGTGGGCTTATTTCAACCTGCCCACCTCTTTCCAAAAACTGGTTAGGCCTCTCAGGCTTTTCAGGGAGTCAATAAGGGAGTTCGGGTATCCTAAGGTTCGTGTGTTTGTGTTAGTGACACCTGTGCAGTGTCCAGTAGCACATGCGCGATTGTCCCCTCCCCCTTCAAGCATGCTCTACACAGGGGACTATCCGTGATACCTATTATGTGAAGGTGCTTATTCAGTGTGCAGTGTCCAGTGATGGTCCCCACCACCAGACGCAGGCTGCCTCTGTCCAGTCGCATGAATTTTTTGGTGAGGGCTTTGTTAAGATGTGGCATGGCCTCTCTGGCCTGTATGCATCCTGGTGTCGAGGACTACCAACGCTCTGCTTGTATATGTGTGTGTTCACGTAGCCAACTGCGCAGCTGACCAAAGGGGACCGGCACTAAGAGTTCGGGCCCGAATACCACCGTACTAGATCCTCTCCTGGCCAGTTCTACTGTGTCGTTGCCCAACGAGCCGCTATATCCTTTAATCCATTGTAACGTCACAGTATTTCGTTTCGGCACTGTGACTCATTCCACTGCAGAGTTCCACTCTTCTAACTAGGAGGTAACGTTGTAGCCAACTGCATTATCCACAGATTAAACATAGATGTTGATAATAAATTGGTTGCCACTAAATGGATATTATTGTACAATATAATATATCTATAGCTTGCAACATAAAAACATTTGGTTAAACAATTTCACTATAAATATAACTTACATCAAAAAGAATAAATTTATATACCTATATTATTAAGGACTCAATTGCAAATACTGAATTTTTTTATAATATTTGTGTTAAATTTAAATTTAGAACATGCAAATACATCAATGCCAATGAAATTCACGTTGTAAGATTCCGACATTCTATGGATCGGGCAGCGTAAGCCAGAATTTATTCGGCATGCATTCAGCGCGAACCGGGTTCCTGCTAGAACTTTACGCACGTTAACTGTTCGAGGCACTGAATAACACAGCCTAGTCGTGAGATCAATAGCATCAAAGTGATTGTGGACCATATCATATAGAAAATTGGCTTCTTGGTATTCGCGTTGGTCCTTCAAGCTCACAAGCTTGTACTTACCTAATAGTTGGAAGTATGAGAGAGAGAAATCTTACTTATATGACACCTACCTATGACACTTATAATGCATAGTACGAAGGAACTTGCACTGGACCCTCTCTCTCTACTGCAGCAATGTACTTTTTGTAAAAGGAATTCAAAAACTTCACATCATCAACATCAAAAATTTGACATGCACTTTTTGATATCATTTATATAAATGATGAACAAAACCGGCCCTAGAATCGAGCTCTGTGGAACGCCTGAAGTAATACTAACAGAGACAGATTGGTGTCTGTTAACCATAACCCTTTGTGACCGGTTTTCAATATAGGACACAAACCAACGCAACCACGTATTCCGTTGAAGATAATTTTATTCAGCAGTATTTCATGATCGACCTTGTCAAAACCCTTCTTGAAATCTGTGTAAACCGTATTCACTTGCCTATCAATATTTTTAAATAAATAATTTGAAAATATTAGCAGATTCGATGTTGTGGATATGTTTTTTACAAACCAATGCTGTACAGGGATAATGTGTTATGCAACAGTGGGTAAATCTCGTTGTGAACAAGCCTTTCTAAAAGTTTTCACAAGGTCGACAGATTTGAGACAGGTCTAAATTTTTCAACATCATTTTTCGACCCACCTTTATGCACCGGTGTAATATAAGCTTGCTACCACACCGCCGGGAATACACCTTCATGCAGATATCTATTAAAAATAATATACATCGGCTCACAAATACTGACAGCTGAAGCTATAAAGAAAGTTGCTGGAAGACCATCGGATCTAGGCCCCTTGGTAGGGTTCAGCCGTTTCAACTCGCTGAGTATTTTTGATATTTCAATATGCGAATCACTGATTAATGTACCATTGTATTATCACTAAACTGCTGCGATGGACACCACTTGGACAGTGTTGGGGACACAAGCTGAAATACGGATAAGAAAAAGTCGGAAAACATATTACAGACCACATCGGGATCACTCGACTTGACATTCTAATACTGCATCATGGACTGAATACCTGATTTATTTTGCGGTTAGAGATATAAGACCAACAATATTTGATGTTAGTAGTAAGACTTTCCTCAACAGAATTAATATAACTAGAGTAACAGTTTTCACATAATAATAATATTTAATCATATTCCACAACTATCATACAACGCCGTCTAGTCCCAAGCTAAGCAGAGCTTGTGTTATGACTAAGTACTAGACAACTGATAAACATACTTATATATTTCTAAATACATACATATATGTAATATTTTTTTGTCAAATTCTCCTTTTATTTTCTTTCTTTTTAGAATTTGTTATTGATTATTACTTTTAATTTTATTTTTTGACTTGGATTTTTTTTCATCCCTTTTTTTAAATTTTATTTTACAATTTGACTTAGAACTTAGATGGTTCTTTATTGTATTTTACCATTTGACATTGAAATTTTTAATAATTTACATTTTAAGGCTTACAATAAGCTGCTTAGTAATAGCGTTACATTTTTGTAAATTCTATTTTATTTTTGTGAATATGGGGACTATGTGGATTACTTTTCTTTTCTGTAATTATTAACATGATGTCTGGCAGTTTTGAGTATTTGATTCTGCCTACCCAAATGTCCTTTCTTTGGTATTGTTCGTCAAGTCGTTGAGCTTCTTAGTAGTCTAATACTGACAAATGCTTGCACTGACAGGACAGGTCCACTCAAATCTGTGTGATTCTTTCTTCAAAACACACTGCATGATTCTCATATTATTTGACCATTATATGTTTACTGTATGGATTTTAAAAGAGATTTTAACACCTGAGTTTGTTTCGGTATTTCCAATAACTTTTTTATTTTAAATACCTTTATCAATTACGGCGGAAACCAGATAGGGAAGTCAAGTGACCGAAATCTAGTAAGGGGTACTAATGAACTAATTATGTCACTAAGCATACCACAGAAAGCCTCCACAGCCTCTTCTGATGAAAGGTTATCTAACAGTGCGAACCAATTGAAATCATCCAAGTGGTAGATAGATAGATAGATCAATCAGATACAATCGGAACTTAAAATTATTAGGGTGTCATAATGAACGGGACTATCGATTTTTAGGGTTTTTTGATACATCAATGGCACAGAAGGATATTATCAGCAGTTACAACCGGTTCACTGAAGCAGCAATTCATTATGTTATTTGATGTAAACAAAGTAATTAGAAGTGTCACCTAATATAATTCATCAGAGGTATTCCAACTTCGAGAGCTGTGTGATGATCGCTAATGGGTATTGTGGTGGTTCGATCACGATACGCTAGATCCTGACGTAGTTCCAAAAGGTATCAACAGATGGCGCCCGCGGTCGCAATAAGATCTGTGAATGACTTGCAAAATTTGCAATTTAGCTACTCGGTTATGTTGTGATTATTGTACGAGCATTATTAGAATATGTTTACTTAGCTTTCAAATCCAAGGGTCATCACAGAAAATCTCAGAAATACGGCACTTTTATGGATAGTCACGGCATAAATAGTTTTTGTATCACTATATGAGTATTCCACTTTTCAGCACTCACGGTCACAAAAGTTTCACTTTTTTAATTTTATTTTTATGATTTAATACAAAAATTTAATCGGAGCAGCGATCTAACAAACCGACTTTGCCCACTAGCAAACAAAACAAAATCGTTTCATACTTTTCATTTTTTTTTCTTCATCATTATCATATCAACTGAAAGACGTCCACTGTCAGACATGGGCCTCCCCCAAGTGTCGCCACAATGAAAGGTCCTGTGCATCTCGCATCCATCGGATTCCCGCAAATCTTGCCAGGTCATCGGTCCACCTTGTAAGAAGCCTTCCAACAAAGCGTCTACCGGTTCGCGGTCGCCATTCTGGAACCTTTCGGCCCCAACGGCCATCCCTTCTGCGAGCAATGTGCCCTGCACACTGCCACTTAAGTTTGGCGATTCTTCGTGCTATGTCGGCAACCTTGGTTCTCCTGCGGATATATTCATTTCTGATTCGATCACGCAAGGAAACTCCGAGCATAGCCCTTTCTATTACCATTTGGGTGACTTTAAGCCTTCTGATGAGGCTCATTGTCAGAGAGCCCACGTTTCAGATCCATATATCATCACTGGCAACACGCACTGGTCATAGACTTTCGAGACACTGGCATGTTGGACGAGAAGATAACGCGCAGCTTCCCGAACGCCGCTCAGCCGAGTCGGATTCGACGGTAGACCTCTTTCTCGAAATTAGATCTACCCAGCTGGACTGTCTGTCCAAGTTAAACGTAATCTTCGACAACTTCGAGTGTACAGTTTCCGATTTTGATAGGAGTGGGCGCTACATGACTGTTTACCATGACTTTGGTTTTATTCATGTTCATTTTAAGTCTCACTCATGTGACTCACTCACTTTCGGAAGCTTTGGTTTTTCTTATCGTGCTATTAATTTGGGAGGTTTGCCATAATCGCCACTCCGATGGCAATAGAAAGGACTTTGCTCGGAGTTTTCTTGCGTGATCGAATTTAAACTTAACATAAACGCAGAAGAACGAAGTTGCTGACATAGTCCGAACAATCGCTAAACTTAAGTCAAGCGCGAACCTATCAATAATAAAAAAGTGCCAATGGGCAGGGCACACGTAGTGTTGGAAGGCCTCCCTCCCACAAGATGAACTGAGGATCGCGTATCCATTTTTTTTTTAATAATAATAATAATAATACATTTATTTGCGGAAAACACGGTATACAAAGTTGTTGACATAAATATAAGGTCCAGCATGTTTTGCTTAGAATTAAAGCATGCAAACTTATAAGTACATAATCAAACGTATTAAATTATACAAAACAAAGTCTATGTTCCAAAAATTGCTTAATACTATAGAAATTATTTTGAGTCAACAAATTATACAATTTAACTTTAAACAGCCTGCAGTTTAAAGTTTTTAACGTATTCGGTAATTTGTTGAAAACACATACACACATAGCTAGACAGCTCTTATTGTATTTTACTATCCTAGGTATCTCGTCAAGTACTAGTCTGTGCTGGTGCTGATCACGCCGACCACGTAAGCATAATTCATCTACCGTTTTAAACAGCTCAATATGTTTTCGTACGAACATAGACACTTCATACAAGTACAATGAAGGCAATGGTAACAGACCAAGCTTTTCAAAAATAGGTTGGCATGATTCATCTGAAGGAATCCCGTAAATAGCTCGTATACATTTTTTTTGGGCAACAAACGCTCTACTTTGGTCGGTACTATTTCCCCAAAAAATTAGTCCATACCGTAAAGAAGACTCAACATATGCCTGGTAGGACATAACAGCCGTCCCTATACTTGTGACCCTCTTAATTTGCCTAAGGGCATACGCGAATTTATTTATTTTATTACAAACATGGTCGACTTGAGCTTTCCAATCTAAATGTTCGTCTATAATGACTCCTAAGAACTTAGTTTGTGTCACTTGGGTTAGTTTGGGTATGTTCATTTTAAAATTAAATTTGTCATTATGAGATTTATTAAATTGAATGTATACAGATTTATTAAGATTAATAGATAAATTATTATTATTTAACCAGATAATTAAATTGTCAATTGTATTATTTATGTCCGTTTCATGATCAGTAATGTTTTTATTTTTTTTGTCACCGGTAACAATAATAGAAATATCGTCAGCAAAAAGGAAACATTTATGATGAGTTATATCTACTATGTCGTTTATGTAGATAATAAATAAGATAGGACCCAATATGCTGCCTTGGGGTATGCCGCATTTCACTTTTTTATATTCAGACGAGTATAGTGTCATGTCCTTATTTTCGTTAAGTTTGTTTATAACTACACTCTGTCGTCTGTCAGTTAAATACGATGATAGCCACTGAAGTGGTAATCCTCTGATTCCGACAGACTCTAGCTTTTTTAATAATATGTCATGTGAAACTAAGTCAAACGCCTTTGACAAATTTGGCTAAGGTAGTGGATTTTCCTTTTTGAAAACCAAATTGTTCCTTGTATAATATATTGAATTTTTTACAGTAACCAATTAATCTTGGGTACATACATTTTTCGTATATTTTTGAAAGGATGGGTATTAATGTTATAGGACGATAATTTTCCATATTACATTTTTCACCTTTTTTAAATATCGGTTTCACAAGAGAGATTTTTAGGGCATTAGGAAACACACCCTGTGAAAAGGATAGGTTGATTAGATATGTCAATACCCCGCTTATTTCATTAACACATTTTTTTATTATTTTGGTGCTAAGTTCATCGTAACCTTCAGAAGTAGTATTATTTAACGATAATATCTGTTGCCTTACCTCACTTTCGGACATTGGCATAAGGTACATTGAATTAGCAATTAAGTTTTTATTAGGGCATTTGGTGTCAGAATTACGCATTAGGATATTATTTGTATAGTGATTATTAAAGGCAGAGGCGATTTCTTCCGGTTTTGTAAGTACGGTGTTGTCAATTTTAATGTGTTCAATATTGTCTTTGGGTTTCATATTGTGTATTTCATTTTTTATAATTGTCCATGTTGCTTTACATTTATTGTCATTCTTATTAATATACTTAATATTAGCATTACGCTTAGCTTTATTGATACATTTTTGTAGCAGATTCGAGTATGTTTTATATTTTGTCTTGTTAGATTGATTTTTATTTTGATAGTATTTGTATCGTAGACAACGCTTTGTTCTTGAACTTTGTTTTAAACCTTTACTTATCCATGGTTGTTTTGTTTTTTTATTTAAGTCTATTTTAACCCTTACCTTCGGAAAGCAGAGATTGTGAAACAGACATATTAATTCATGGAAGCAATCAAACGCCTTATTTGCATCGCTCTCCATGTATATGTTTGCCCAAGACAAGTTTTGTAAGGATTCTCTAAACTTTTGTATATTGTCCAGATTGTTATCTCTTTTATAGATATGGTATATTGGTGTTTTTGGTGTCTGAAATCTTAAAGGGAAGCTAAGTATTTGAGCCGTATCATGGTCCGATAAGTGTAGTGGTAGTACTCCTGTAGTAGCTTCAGGTATATTACTCAGAATATGATCTATACACGACGATTTACGAGTGGCTACATTAATATGAATCTTAATATTGTGACTGCGTGCTATGTCTTGGAATATTTGAGTGATTTTCCCTTTTTTCAATGTATTTATATTAAAGTCACCTGTTAAAACTATGCGTGTTGTTGTTTTGAATTTTTTGTAAATTACATGTAAGATGTTATCTAATTTACTTAAAAATTGTATAGGATCGGACTGAGGTGTTCTGTATAAGCAGATTATGATTAGTTTCTCATTGGTTAGTTCTATGCCACAGGCCTCAAATGTATTAACTGAGGCATGTGTTTTTACGAACGGCAGTTCTTTGTAACTGAGACCCTTTTTAATTAGAATGCAAGTGCCACCTCGTTGTTTTTCCCTACAAAAATTTGCAGCCATTTCATAATCCGACAACTTAAAATAATTTTCATGTCCTTTTTTTATAAATGTCTCAGAGAGGCAGATTACTTGCGGGTCGTCGTGTGATTCTCGCATCTCCTCTAATGTCAGTTCTAATATTTCTTGTTTAGACAGTGCACTTGCGATGTTTTGGTGAAGAATCCTAAAGTTATGTGAGGTCGATGACGCGGTTTTAGGAACGAAAAAACGATTTATGTTCTGTAATTGAGGGAAAATAGTAAGGTATCGTACCTTTTTTAGGTTCCCTAGTACAAATACGCACGTTGTTGTTTAATTCCGGGTCTTTGCCACTTTGGAAAAGAGAGGGATTTTCTTTTTGAGTTTGATTCTTACGACCAAAGTAGAATGGAATTGTTCCTTTTTTGGGTGCATTATTGGGATTTAATTTAAGACTTGATCTGTTATTTGCTATTTTTTTCATAAGTTCTCTAGGGTTTAGATAGTTATTATTATAGTCATAGCAATCTATAAGGTGGTTAATTTTAGTACATAAATCGGTCAATTCAAAGGATTCGTTTTCCAGAAATCTACATTTTAAAGTATTTACATACATTTTTCAGACGATAATTAAGCCTATTAGGATCTAAATATTCATTCTTAAACACAATTAATACAATAACCATATTATTATAGAATGTATCTAATACAATTTGTAGTTGGGACAAAATATATTTTAAATTATGGTCATTTTCTCCTACACAAATAATAAGTTTATCATTAATCTGTCCTAGCTCAGAGGACACCGGTGTCCTCTCACATCCACGCCACTATAGGCCTTAATTCCGATGTGAGTCTACTTTTGTATGAACAAGTTGGGTAGTTGTGGATCGAAGTGTTAAAGTTTAACTTAGCTTGACAAGAACTCGCTATTATTTGATTACATAGAGCATTTGGTTTTGTATCCGCTATGATCCTATACTTTTCATACCTTGTGTTTTGTCTCGAGTTTATCATGGCTGCTGCTAGACCAACGCATTGTTGGGAACCAAAGATAAGTATTTTATTCATGGTTTCGTGTTTTTGCTCTACAGTACAAGTACGTGTTTGTGTGAACATTTCCAATACCAACGAATTCTCTGACATTATGTTAGTATGTTTCAATGTGTCAATTATTTTCTTACAAGCTTCAATTTGTTGTTGTGCTTCTTTCAGTTGATTTTGTAGTACAGTTATTTTTTGTTGTAGGCCTGCTATTTCAATGCTTTTTTCAAAGTCAACTTTTGAGGGATTCGGCAAAGGGGTAGAAGGTGTAAACAATAAGCTTTGATGTAGCAACGAGTGTCTTTTTCTTTTAGAATTGCTGGCTGGACTGTTTTCTGTGACCGATGAAGAATGGCAGAGTGATTTCAATATTTTTATTTCAGCAGTCAATTTATCTAATTGTTGGCGTAGATTATTGTTTTCTAGGATAGTGTTTTCTAACTCATTTTCAGTACTATCAAGTTTTATCATTAGATAAGAAGCGTCGTGGATTCTCAGAACCCTTCTTATCAAGCCTTAACACATGAGTGGATAAACCGTAATTAGATTCGACACGAAACGGTCATAACTTGGCTAGGCCTGCTGGTATGCCTGGTATACGAGTAGATAGGTATTTTACTTCATGAAGCCTACGTACACAAAAAAAAGTGACGCCAAACCACCTTGAACAACTATACATATAATAGTATATTCAGCTGCATCTAAGCGTTTGCCTCATCGTTTATACAGCTACGAGTACCTCGAAGGATTGGAACAATTAGCCTTCAGCGGTCTTCCCATCAAATTAATTTAGGTGTCTTTAAGGCTAAAGTGAACAGGCTCTTAATAAACTAGTGCGATTTACCACAACGATTGCATCATACTTGGAAAAAGCTAGGCAGGGTCACCTCCCTAAACTTTTCCCAACTAACTGGGCCCTGGAGGTCGGCCTCCAGTCTATCCAAACGGGTCTGTTTATCTTTAAATTTCCGTAAACTTAACTCACGTACGCATAAATCATGAATCGGATCTTTTTTTTATCATCCAATGACATCCCCCCCTTAACGGAGCGGGAGATAATGTCAGACTTTTACTGACAAAAAAATCCACTCTGATCCTTCATAGCCCTTTATACCGGGGCCGGACATTCGTTTTAGAAATCAGTCCATGGCCCCAATAGGCTTCGGCCCTGTTGGGCCTCTACGGTTTGCTGACAACTCCTTGAGGCGCGCGGGAACACTGCGCGCTGTCGACGACTTGCGCTCGGTCCGGACGCTTATCGGACGGTCGGACGGCGAGCTAACCATTGCTCGCCGTCCGCCTACGGTGGCCAGGAATCGGGAACTGAGTCCCGACGGCAGGCGGCTGGGGCGTGCATGAGGGCCGTTGCTTCACGTGTGTGGCCTCCTCCTTTGCATTACTGCTTCGCTTAGATTTGGATAAGTTATGAAATTTAATTTGACTATTTCATGTAGTCACTTTGTTTTTCGGACTCCTATTGATTTATTGTATTATGCTTGCTTTTTCTCATTTAGATTTGTAATTTTTTTCCGTTAACACTTTAACTTTCCATATAGAAACAATTCACTACTACTTTTACTGCTTGTGTTTTTACCAATTCAAAATGCAAGCTATTTTACAAGCTTTCTATTAGCTTGCACTGTATGTAACTATGTACATACTCGTATGTTCGGCTCAAATCTTGCAACTCAATTTTGAAGCAGATATCTTCAACCGATTGAGCTGAAATTTTACATGCATGTGTAAATCGGGTGACAATGCAACATTATGATGACATGGAGCTGGTCTGATAATGGAGCTGGAAGGTAGCCATAGGAACTCAGTAATAAAACAATACAACCCCATCGAGTTTGGGCTCGCTTGATTAGTACTGACGAGTACTCTGATCCTGTATGATAGCCAGGGTCTGATGATGGAGCCGGAAGGTGATCATAGGAACTCCACAGTTAAACGATACAACCTCATCAAATTTGGGCTCGTTTGATTCGTATTGACGAGAACTTTCATCTTATATGATAACCAAGGTCTGATGATGGAACTGGAAGGTGGTCACAGGAACTCCGCACTTAAACGACACAACCACATCGAATTTGGGCTCGTTTAGTTTGTATTGACGAGTACTTTCATCCTATATGGTAGCCAGGGTCTGATGATGAAGCCGGAAGGTGGTCATAGGAACTCCGCAGTTAAACGATTCGACCCCATCGAGTTTGAGCTCGTTTGATTAGTATTGACGAGTACTTTGATCATGTATGGTAGCCAGGGTCTGATGATGAAGTTGGAAGGTGGTCATAGGAAATCCGTAGTTAAACGATACAACCCCATCGAGTTTGAGCTCATTTGATTAGTATTGACGAGTACTTTGATCATGTATGGTAGCCATGGTCTGATGATGGAGTCGGAACGTGGTCATAGGAACTTCGCAGTTAAACGACACAACCCCATCGATCGTACTAGTTAGTTTTAATACACTCCTACAAAATAGGTACCAATTGAAAGGACTTGCAGAGAGTAACTTGAAAAATAAAGTGACATTACTCTAAATCCAATATTTTCCTTTTTTTCAGTCATATTCTTGGTGGAGTGGTAGGGTTCATGGATCGTCTGGCAGGTTGGTTGCGGCTTTTGCGAGACTTCTCCATCTCTTTCTATTCATGGAACTTCGTGAACATTCAATGAGGGAACACTTCGAAGATGATTTAGTGAGGTCTGTCCATCTGGTAGGCGATTGGCCGCGAGAACGTAGGCCCTCTACTCTTCCCTGTACCACTAAAGGTTCCAAAGAGCTTTCATTGCCTATGATATATCCAAACCTCTTAAAAATTCGCTGTTGCACAATCGACGAAAGTTTTTGTTTTAATGCAAAGCTCTTTAAGAATGGAAACGTTAGTACGGTGAGCAGTCTGTTTTATCCTCAGTAGACGCCTCCAGCGTCACATTTCAAGAACGTCAATCTTTTTACGGTGCTTGAATCTTTTCCGCATTTCCCAGTGTTTTTGTGGATCCCAGGTAGATAAACTCTGGACAACTTCGCAATTGGCTATTTCATGTAAGTTAGGTTGATTGTTAGTCTTACGATCCACCACCATCATTTTTGTTTCATAAATTCAACCTGGTAGACTTCTCAGGTGGTCGCCTCCTTCTGCGAAACAGTAATGCTAGCAAAGGAGGAGGCTGACCGTATCAGGCAACGGCGCTCACGACGCAGCCACCGCCGTAATTTCGATCCAGATTTCCTGCCACCGTAGGCGCGGACTTGTGGACGGCGGGCAATGGGTAGCTCACTGTCCGTCCGTCCGGTAACAGACCGAACCAAGCCCACGGGTAGGGGATGTCATTGGATGATTTTAACTATGCTTTCCTATTTTATGGGTAACAAATGAAAGGACTTGCTGAGAATACAAATGTGATTTAAATAAGGTATAACTAAAAAGTAAAAAATAAATTACAAATAAAAAAATCTTTTTTAAAAACAAGCTTTCAATTAAATGGGCTAAAAAGAAGAAAATAAACTTTTCCTTTATAAGTTTTACTATTAATTTATAACGGCATTACACAATTTATATGATATAAAAGCTTGTCGCGAGATTTAACTGTGTAAATACACAGCTAATTATAACTTCATTAATTAAATAAGTTAAATAACTTCATCTGTTGATTTTAATATTTTCAAAATCTCGCGACAAGCTTTTATATCATATAAATTGTGTAATGCCGTTATAAATTGATAGTAAAACTTATAAAGGAAAAGTTTATTTTCTTCTTTTTAGCCCATTTAATTGAAAGCTTGTTTTTAAAAAAGATTTTTTTATTTGTAATTTATTTGTTTACATTCTAAGTACCACAACACAGATATTATACACTACACCTCAAAAACGACTCATTAGTTTCTGAATGTAAACACTGCTAAACTCTCAGTATTTAGCATAACATAGCATAAGCCTTAAAATGTTCCCACTAATGGGACTCAGAACTCCTCTCTAGGAGAGGGGAGGGGCCGTACCTAATCCATCGCGCGTGCCCGGTGCGGATTGATGGATGTCACATGTCTTCAAATTTTTGGAGTCGTGATATGTCGGTTTCCTCACGATATTATCATTTGTCGTTTTGAGCGCAATGGTAATGAAATAAATTACACAAAGTAATGCGCCTGGCTGGGTTCGAGCCCGCGACCTACAACTCGCAAATCCGGGCCGTTACCACTTATTTCCCCCACTGGTCTCAGTATTTACTATAAATCCATACACTTAGATGATAATACACATGCTGATCTCCGACAACATGGTCATTTAGCCATATTCGAACCTTTTAGAATAACACATGCCATACTGTCCACAATACGATTACTTTATATTACTTCATTCACAAACATAGTGCACTCGAACCATTATAAATCTTCTAGTTACCTTATCGCATTTCAAACACTATTCTGTAACCATGACCTACATTAATTTCTTACAATACTTTTTATTCACAACTAATTATGACTTAATTAACTTAACAGAAAATCTCGACCAACGCTATCAGTATCGCAATCACAAGAGACAAGAATTGAAAAATGTCACAAATTAATACCACAGTACCTTAATTAGTAATCACTTACTTATCTTCATGCAAAACATACGGAGCATACTTATTAAGCTGTAAAATGCCAGGACTTGCAGTTTTATTGATAAGAATGAAGTATAAATTTGATATACTCGTAATTGTACTGGTCGAATGCTGGCTCTCTAGTTGCTCTGTGATACCAGTTCTTTCAGGTTACTCTCATTATGGGACTTAAATAAACCCTGTGTCGACAGTTCGAAACTCTTGCGCCATCCCATCTTCTGTGCTGGTGCTGCAGCTGCGGCTGCGGAGAACCTCACAGTTCACACCCGACAGTTCGACACTCTTGCGCCATCCCATCTTCTGTGCTGGTGCTGCAGCTGCGGCTGCGGAGAACCTTACAGTTCACACCCGACAGTTCGACACTCTTGCGCCATCCCATCTTCTGTGCTGGTGCTGCAGCTGCGGCTGCGGAGAACCTCACAGTTCACACCCGACAGTTCGACACTCTTGCGCCATCCCATCTTCTGTGCTGGTGCTGCAGTTGCGGCTGCGGAGAACCTCAAGCGGCGGAAATATAACAACCTCGTCGGCAGACACGATCATTTGTTCTGTGTCTGGGTGTTATTTATCTATAATATGTATGTATTTAGAAATATATAAGTATATTTATCAGCTGTCTGGTACCCATAATACAAGCTCTGCTTAGCTTGGGACTAGACGGTGTTGTGTGATAGTTGTGGAATATATAAAAAAAAAAAAAAAAAAAAAAAAAAAAAAAAAAAAAAAAAATATAGACACTCCGTGTGACCCAAGGGCTGGCTTTTACCTCGGTCAGAGATTAAGCATTGCCATACAACGTGGCAATGCCGCCAGCCTTTTGGGCACACTTCCAAACGACAGCGATGCGGAGGAGTTTTATGACGCCATTTTTTAGTTAGGTTTTAGTGTATATATATATATATAGTTTTAAATAGTGTTTTATATAATGTATATAATTGTGTATTTGTGAAATAAATATTACTAGTACATAATTACTTTATCTAAAAGACACAAAATAATAAAACCATAGATGATGAGGACACAAGTTTTGCTATGATGTACATACAATAAATAGAGATGAGCTATACCTACTTGAAAACAAAGCGTTCACCAAAAAATTAAATTTTAAAAGTAACATACACGCGATACAGCGATGCATACTGTAAACTAGGGATGTTACGAATGTCATGTTTTAGACATTCGAATCGAATGCGACTGTCAGAAAGGCGAATGTGCGTATGCTAATGCGAGTGCCAATGTTGAGATATAGGAATGATAATTTTAGAAACCTCTGTTTCAGCACCTATTAACAATTCGAACTCCTCGGCATGAACGGCTTTCAAATGAATTCGCAGCCCCGACGTAGCCAACGCGTGAATAAAGAACACCCAACGCGTGAATATACTTTTTCACAAATATCACACAACTACCAGCAGTTCGCACTCCTTTGCTCTCATAGACACATCCCGGCTTAAAATCAGACATGCCATTGGTGGAGATAGTATCAGTAATAAATTTCTGAAAATTTATAGACGGTACCACCGCTTACAAAGATGACTCTGCAGGACGGAGTTTTCTTAGATATCTTTAAAAAGTGTGTTATAATTAAAATTAATTTTAACAAATGAAGTATAAGTAACCATAAACCGTTAAATTTTGATCGTTTTAATCCCGTGGAGGGTTGATCCGGTACCTACATAAACCACTATCGTTTGTAAAGATAAAATAAAAAAATGAAGTACTTTTTTTCTAAAAACTAGAATTAATATACGCATGTACGAAATTAATTTCTTTATGTAAACAAGTCAATGACCTTGTAAGTAGTGATCGGTCGTGGTGTACTACTACCTACAGGTCATTGGACTCGCTCTACTGACGTTTACTTCATCATCAGCCTTTTAATGTTCCCACTGCTGGGACACAGGCCCCCCCTCTCTAAGAGAGTGAATAGGCCGTAATCCACCACGCGGGCCCAGTGCGGGTTGATGGATGTCACATGTCTTCGAATTTTTGTTTCTAGGACATGCCGGTTTCCTCACGATGTTTTCCTTCACCGTTTTGAGAGCAGTGGTGATGAAATAAATTACACAAAGTAATGCGCCTGGCCGGGCTTGAACCCGCGACCTACTAACCGTAAGTCGGGGCCGTTACCACTCGGCCACCACTGCTCTCCACGTTTACAATTTCGTACATGCGTAAATTAATTTGAGTTTAAAAAAAGTACTTTATTTTTTAATTTTATCTTTACAAATCGATAGTGTTTCATGTACCGAATCGACCATCCAAAGAATTAAAACGATCAAAATTTTACGGTGTATAATAAATTTATAGCCTTGCGAAGCCGGGCTGAATCACTAGTGTAGGGTCATAGCCACACTGTTCTTAATACACTATATTTAATTATCTACCAAGGTATGCTACTGGCAAAATTCTATCATTACGTACGGTCTACATAATAAAATATGCCTCCGGAATAACATTAATAACGCGCTGCGCAATAGTTATTAGTCCTAATTGCCCTTGGGTCAATTTATTTAGGTATTCTTCTCACGTATCGTGTTTATTCTGTCTAGTTAACTTTTTGTACCGGCGTTACTTGGCTTAAATCATTTAGATCTGCGAACAAAACTTCGGTAATTTAACAAACAAAGTAGATTTTTTAAATGTCTTGGAATTAGGCATATGACAAAAAGGTTAGAATAGAATAATACATTTAAGTAAAATAAGATTTATTTCATCACCACTGTTCTCAAAACGGTGAAGGAAAACATTGTGAGGAAACCGACATGTCCTAGAACCAAAAATTCAAAGACATGTGACATCTACCAACCCGCACTGGGCCCGCGTGGTGGATTACGGCCCATTCCCTCTCTTACGGAGGAGGCCTTAGTCCCAGCAGTGGGAACATTATAAGGCTTATTCTATGCTATGCTATGCTAAAACAGAATAGAATAAAATTGGATAGAGTAGAAAAGATAAGATTAAAATAAACTTTATTATACACCAAAATAGTAACATAAATCTATGGGTACAATAGCGGCCAGGGACGTAGCTACCGCCGTATCAATTATACGGGGCCCCCGCCCTAAAGGGCGGCCCCGAAATGACCAAAATTCGCAACATGTTATCTACAAACGTCTCGTGGGGTAAACCAAGCTTTTGTAAAGAACACCATTTTTTTATATGGGGCCCCTGTGGGAATTTTGATAAGGGGCCCCTGTGGGACTAGCTACGCCACTGATAGCGGCCTTCTATTATTTACTTTAGACTATTTGGATGAAATATATCGCGTCCATTACACGGTCTGTTCGGTGATGTTTGAATGACGGTACTCATCTTCATTCATGATTGTTCATGATTGATGGAATTGATTGACGCCTGCATGACCGTGTATTGGACGCCTAAGAACTTGAAATAAAATAGATGATATATGAGCCAGGAATTAGCTTACTTCTATTCGTATCATCAAATCATTCTTAAATCTTCCCTTAGATTTATTTGTTATGTATCTCTTTGTTTACACTATGTTATTTTGCACTTGTAAATGAAAATTCCAAAAAACTGTTAGTTGCCTTAAGAACTACACCCGTATTTATAAAGAAGTAATTACTTGTTGCTAAGTAATTTCTTATTAAGTCATTACTTGAAGCTGGGATTCTTCAATAAAAATTTAAATTTTTCTTAACTATAGAATTCAATTTGTTACATTTTATAAATACGTTTTAAATACAGGTGTTAATTGATTCCGAAAAGCAAGTATACCTCATCGTCGGCCTCATTCTTACTTATTTCTTCAGACGATAAATACCTAGCGAGCATCAAACCCTATAAAATAATGACTTAATAAAAACAATCCGACAGAGGTAATTTTGTATGTAATTATAAACTGATAGTCAATGGTCTCAAAGGTACTCGTAATTCAACCTAGAATTGTATTCTATAATTTATTAGAATATTAATCTGAGTCAAAATGACTCGCACTGCACATAAGGCTAAGGCACATATTTCTTCTTATCTCTTTGTAATGGACGCGGGGATCGTCTCGATTCTTTATGTTAAATCACTCGCTAGCAAGATGTTTATGGATGCGACGACGTTGTGCAGGTTAATGTCACCATTTTGTAAATAAGATGTACTTCAGAGTCAAAATGACTCATGATTAGTCTTTGAGTAACTTTTTTGAAATTTAACATATAGCAGATTATTAAGTTGTTGCTTGATTTATTTACTTTTTATTCGTTCTTTAGGTCCCACGGTCCATTTTTTTAAGTGATATGAAATGACCTTTTAGGTAGTTGTCAGTCGTTGCGTACTAACTACCTACAGTTCATTGGCCTCGCTCAGCTGGCGTTTACTTAAAGAAATTAATTTCGTACATGATGCGTAAATTAATTCGAGTTTAAAACGAAGTACTTTATTGTTTAATTTTCTCTTTACAAATCGATAGGGTTTCATGTACCGAATCGACCCTCCGCGGGATTAAAACGATCAAAATTTATCGGTGTATAAAGTAAAATATAAATATGTATATACAAATAATAAATTCTAATGTTCAATTTATAACACTTATTAATGTGTGTGTCCAAACGACTCATGATTAGTAAATACGTTTGTAAAATATGATTAGTATTCTAGGGTTAAGTACTTCTACCAATTCTCGTATAAAATGAATTCAAAGCAATATCTGTCTTCATAACTGATTTAATTCTATAAAAGCGTACAACACGCAATAGTTTAATTTAAAGTGGCGCCTGCATTTGTTTCAGAACAATATGACGCAAGGGGAGAATACGCAGAAGAGTCCAGAGGCCCATGTTCTGAACTTCGATCATCTCATTTTTTGGGTAGCCAACGCTAAAACTGTAAGTACCAACTAAATGTTGTGAGTAAATTAATTAGATAATTGTAATTTCTAATCTTTTTAAAATTGACGAACTTTGGTAGCCTAATGTAGCCAGCCTCTTGTTGCAAGTCGTGTATTCATACCCAGGCAGACTAATTTTAGTAATTTATTGCATCATTACTGCTCTCAAAACGATAATTTAAAAAAAATATAGTGAGGAAATGTATGGCATGTATTAGAACAAAAAATTCTGAGACATGTGACATTCATTAACCCGGACTGGACCCGCGTGGTGGATTACGGCCCATTCGGCCATTCCCTCTCCTGGAGGGGAGGCCCGGGTCTCAGCAGTGGGAACATAAGGCTGATTATTGATTGATTGGCTTTAAGCTATAATTTCTAAAATCGGTAATTAACAAATAAGGCTTTATGTTAACTTTAATTTAACGCTGATTTTGTCTGCAATTTATTTTTAAACTATTATGTATAGGCTTGCTACTGCCCTTATACATACATCTACGTTATAATGAAACAAGTGTGTGGTTGTTGTGTATACATTATTTTTAGTATATGCGAAACCTGTCATGTATACAACATTATTTTTAGTACCATATGCGAACCCTGAAAATTTATAGTTTGTTCAGAATCAATTCTAATAATTTTTACACCATGTTATATTTTTTCCCAAAAATATTTGGAAAAGGTCACAATTTGGACACCAACGGGCAACGATACTAAGCAGTAATCTGTGACTAAGCACAAAACAGGTCATGCCAACCCCTCAGTCACACGGTTGCCCCGGTGTCCATTATGATGTGAGCAACAAGGCAACATTACAAGCTTATAACTTTGAGATTTTTCATGATACAGTCATGAAATTTTTGACATAGATTCTTTCACGTGTTTCGGGTCTCGCATATACTAAAAATAAGGTTGTATAAAGTCTCCTTCCAGTTGTGATTTTGCGAAAGCTTTTCTATGGCAGAAAATAGCATCGTGAACAGAAATGGTCTATTTTTTTTTTTTTTTTGGAGAGAAAATAAGTACTGATTATGAAATTTAATATGATGACATGCGTTTTTCTTTTGTCTAGGCCTCAAATTACTTCGTAACGCGACTTGGCTTCAAGCCTTTGGCGGTGCGGGAAGCGACAGAATCTAAACCGGTGGAGTCTTATGCTGTGAGGTCCAACCAGGTATGAATGTGTAGCACTTATTTAAATAATTATCTCTCTCTTGTATTTATGACTGCAGAACAGTGGCTCCCAATCTGCGGGCCACGGACCATTATAATATCTAGATTTTTAGTCCATGAATAATCTTATAATTTTTCAAACGCACTGAAAAGTAATATGTATTACCAATAAAGTAGTCATATATTATTTGTTTAACATAGGTTGTGAATATATATCTTAAATTAAACACAATCCCATTGTCATTTTGCTAAAAATACGTAATCTGTTAATTTATATTGGCCAATCATCGGTCTCGTAATAGAATTGTGGTACGATCTGTCTTCTAAGGAATTAAAAGCAATGACGTTCTAATCACTGATCAAAGGAACTGTCAGAATTAGCAGATTACCGCATGTCAGTCATTAATTTGCCATTATTTACGAGATTACCATTATATGCCATTTCTTTCAAGGCTTTTTACACTATAAAGGACTATCTTGAGGACAAAAAGGCTTGGGATTGACCTGCTTCAGTACGCTCTACAATGTATATTTCAATTCTGCTTTTTTATATTCTTTTTTACAATTTGACATTGATTAAGATTTTTACAATTTGCCATTAATATTTGTTTTTTATTTTACGCTATGAATTTTTTTCCTTTTTTAAATTCATCTTTGACACAAATATTTATTTTGTTAAATATTACATTTTATTTTATATATTTTCGATTAAAATTGTGAATATGAGGACTATGTGGATCATTTTTTTCTTTTCAGTTATTTTGACGTACATCTGGCAATTTGAGTATTTCTGCGGCCTACCCAAATGTCCTTTCATTGCTATTGTTCGTCGGATCGTTGAGCTCCTTAGTAGTCCTAAGTTGAGCTATACGAATACTGAAAAATGCTTGCACTGACTGAATGCTTGCTGTGACAGGTCCACTCAACTCTGTATGGTTCTTTCCTCAAAAGACCATCTCAGACACTAATCTGCATGGTTCTCATACGATTTGACCATTACATGTTTGCTGTATGGATTTTAAAAGAGACTTTGACCCCTGAGTTTGTTTCGATGTTTCTTCTCAGGGTAGTTAGCTAGGAAACACCGGCCTCATCTAGTTTAAACTGACAAAAAAAAATTGACATGTAAAAGTGTTTTTGAAAAACCTATTTGCAAAAATAAATATCATTTCATCATCATTTCATTTCATTTTAGTCATAATGACGCGATTATATTAGCAGATTACCAAACTTGTCAAAATTAACAATTATGAAATCGATGATAGAGCATTCTGACACTATTGTAATAGTAGACTTGAGGCCCTGGGGCCTTACTATGACGTAAACTGTAAGTCGTGCCAGTGTGGAAGAGGGGTGGAGCTATACACCATATATAGCTCAATCCCTTTAGCAGTTCATTTTACGTTGTATGGGGCCAATCAAGTATTACGTAAGCGCTACAGGGGGGTGAAGGGGTCTTTAATTTGCTTATTTTTGATGGCTTGGGGGATGGGGGGTCTGGATGGTGATTACGTCAGCAGTTTTTTTTTAAGAGAACTGTTTCGATGTTTCAAAATCACATGAAAATGAGTAGACAGACACATATAACTGAGTAATGTTAACGTAAGCACATGGGGGAAGGGTTAGATTATTGCTTACTTTTGCTGACGAGGGGGAGGGGTTAATATTTGCGAAAAATCTGCTTACGTAATACTTGAACGGCTCCTATGGCCTCCGTAGTCTTCTTTAGATGATGATAAACTTATACATACATTGCAAGCTCAATTACGAATATCATGTTTAAATTAACTTATTTTAAACAGATCACAATAGTATTTGAATCACCTACTACTACCGAAGGCGAGATATCCAGGAACATCATAGCCCACGGGGACTTCGTGAAGGACGTGGCTTTCGAGGTACAGGATCTGGATGAGCTGGTCAGAAGGGCTAAGAAGGGTGGAGCTGAGATAGTCCAGGATGTGACCGAGGAGAAGGACCAGTTTGGAGTCGTGAGATATGCTATTTTGAGGACGGTAAGGGCTAAATATTTGAATAAAATTTTAATCATTAAAACATAAATGGATCCCTTTTTTTTAAATTGCTCCCTCTGGGATATAATATTCAGTGAGTGTTTAAAGTTATTTAAATGCTCACTAAATATTATAATAAAAAACGTACAATTATTTTGATGACTGATGAGTATATGTATATTAATTTTAGAACATGAAACGTTGATTTTTAGGCACCTCGTTACAAAGAGGATTTGATTTTATAATTATGAAAAGCAAGATACACCGTCAAATTTTGATCGTTTTAATCCCGTGGATGGTCGATCCGGTACGTGAAACACAATCGATTTGTAAAGATAAAATAAAAAAAAAGTATTAATTAATTTCCGAATTAATTTCCGTAAAGTCGGTGTTAAATAAGAAACAAACAATACCGAGAAACACCGACTTCCGAAATTAAAGTTATTTTAATCCGTTTTGTGTTTCTTTTTTTTTTAATGAAGTAGTTTTTTTTTTAGGAAAAAGTTTTTTACAATGGCTACACAATAGCGATTGGCCAAGGCTGGGCCCACATGTAAACGTAGCATTACATAACCTATTAGTTCTCTAAATAACTTTTTTTGTGGCAATCATAAGAGTATATTAATTAATTTCCTTCAACTAATTTGTTTCCAGTATGGGGACAACACACACACTCTGATAGATCGAAGCAAGTACAAAGGAATATTGTTGCCAGGATATGAACCTTTGGAGGATGATATCTTAAATAAATCATTGTAAGTATAGATGTTAATTCTAACAATGTCTCTAAAGTAATAAAATATTATAATATTTTTTATCTACACACCGTTAAATTTGGGCGTTTTAATCCCGGGGACGGTTGATTCGGTACATGAAACACTATCGATTTGTAAAGATAAAATTAAAAAATAAAGTACTTTTTTTAAACTCAAATTAATTTACGCATGTACGAAATTAATTTCTTCATGTAAACGTCAGCTGAGCGAGGCCAATGAGCTGTATGTAGTTAGTACGCAATGACAGACAACTACCTACAAGGTCATTGACTCGTTTACTTAAAGAAATTAATTTCGTACATGCGTATATTCACTCGAGTTTTAAAAAAGTACATTATTTTTTAATTTTCTCTTTACAAATCGATAGTATTTCATGTACCGAATCGACCCTCCGCGGGATTACAACGACTAAAATTTAACGGTGTATACCTATATAATTAAGACACATCAAGACTAAGTATTTCAAAAAGCTCACACACGATACGGTTATCTCAGTTCCTATGGCCACCTTTCGGTCATCAGATCAGCTCCATGTCATAATAATTTTGTATTGCCATCTGATTTACACGTGCATACAAAATTTCAGCTCGATCGGTAACCGGGAAGTGGATCAAAACATAATTTGCAAGATTTGATTACAGCCAAACCTCGACAAAAAGAAAAAGCTTGTAACAATAAACGACTAAAGCTACTATTACATGCAGGGCCAGCCTCGGCCAATCGCTATTGTCTTACCGGGGTTTCCCCGTTTAAACAATGGCTACACAATTGCGATTGGCCGAGGCTGAGCCCACATGTAAACGTAGCATTAAAGTGTTAACCCTCCAATACTACTACAACCCATTCAACGTAACGAAATGGAATAAAGGATCGTAATATTAAGAAAGCATTAATTCTTTCGTTTACTGTTTACAATAGTCACAACTAGATGGCGCTGTGCTAAATATTACAAAAAGCGTATTTTAAGCATATCAAAAAGTATTGGTAAAATTGTGGTGGTTAATTTTATTAAATAGTGTAGATTTTGAATTCTAACACTTCAATCTATTGTTATTTTCAGGCCCTCAACTCATCTTCTGTATGTAGACCACGTAGAAGGCAACATGGCTGACGGAACACTTGAAGAGTCGTGGAGTTGGTATGAAAAAAATCTCAACATGCACAGGTTAGTCGAAATAAAAAGATCTAGATATAAGAGATCTATATATACTATTTATTGGACAGCGTAACAAATTAGAACCGGAGCTAATGTCAATGCAATGCAATCTTTCATACATTATTTAAAATCACCACGATTGGACCAACGTACTCATTTATACCATTTTGCTTGGTTTAACTTTCGAATTTCTTTTTCTGTTGCCAGATTCTGGTGTGTTGACTACAAACGTGATATAACTAAGTATTCCGGCATCAGGTCTGCATCGGTTATCAACAGAGATGAAAGTGTTCTCGTGAGTGTTGTTTTGTTGTATGTAAAGCGAAAATGCCTACATAGTAGTACCAATGTGTTATCGATAGATGGCGGTGTGCTGATGACGCGTATTTCTGAATCGCGGTGTTAAGATTCTCCGCGATTGGATGACCCTCCCCGATTTTTGTTAAACCGGTATCGCTTCTCGGCCTTTTGGCTAAGATCAAAGTGTAGTATCTGTTCTTTTCAGCTTAATATCTGAAAGTTCCCTCACTGAGGGACCAGTATATTAAACTGATTTTTGTAAGCTGACGGGATGTTCGGGGCTCGCTCCACTCCCGTCACGGGTCGGCCCGGCATTGCAGTGCCGCCGGGATCGGCCCACATTGTACTTGATAATGTTGAAGATGTAACTCCTCTTATTACGAGAGTCTCTGCTTTATTTTTTATTGACATTGAAACCTTTTGTAAGTGTCTGTAATTATCTCATGACTATGTATGTAATGAATTAGTAATCCTAATTCATTACATACATAGTCATGAGATAATGTTTTAAGTACATGAATCAATTTATCATCGGTTAAACCAATGTTCATGCAAAGTAGGATTATTTAGTTAAATCATATGATATCTTTGTCGATACAGTCCTTCAATTATTATTAATATTGATCGAATTGATCTCATCGTCGTCTAAGGATCTATAAAATATACTTTTTTTCTGTCAAATTAATAACTTTTAGTCTATCGAACTGTGTTATTTATTTATTAATTTTATTTTTAATAATGGCACAAATCAGTAAACAATGCATATGTTTTTTTCAGCTGTCTATGAATGAAGCAGCGAAAGGATTAAGGCCAAGCAAAACTACTGCGTTTGTAAAGGCACTAGGAGCGTCAAGCGTTGAGCATGTTGCTCTGTACACTGATGACATTGTTACTACCGTAAGTGTGCTTTTATATTTGGTGACAAGAAACCATCCCACCTATATTCCTGCAAAGGATAGGTCATACACTATTTCAATGGTTCTGTTTGTCTGTAAGTAAACAGCATACCAAATTCTTAATAGACAAAAAAAAGTAATTGTGTATGCGATTTTACACATTTGTGGATGCATTCACGATACTGGAGTAATTCTTGGTGTGAGATAGCGCTTATTTTTTAGAATATAGCGATGGTGTCTCCTACAAATGTTGTTTTCGTCGTACATACCTTTTTAAAGGTATTTTACCTTTGATCCAACAGATGCGAAACCTTAAAGCCCGTGGTGCTGATATCCTGGGCGTGCCGCCGACATACTACGACTTGATCAGGGAGAAACTGAAGAACAGCTCATTGAAGATCGCCGAGAGCATCGAAGCGATGCAAGAGGGTTCGATTCTGATCGACTTCGATGAACGAGGCTACATGCTACAGGCTTTCACTAAACACTTGCAGGCCCGACCGACTTTGTTCATTGAAATCATTCAAAGAAGGAATCATAGGGTTTGTAAATTTTGTACACATATATCAAATACTTACCACCTTTTTTACTTGACAGTGAGCATACCTATATTTGTGTTTATTATTTGTGTACTTTAATAAGTAAGAAATAAATACGTAAATAAACACAAATTTCAATTGTAATTTTTGTCATATGAAGAGTTTATCAATACGCTTCATATGACAAAAAATACAATTGTAAATGAACACTTGTATCACACATGACATTCTCTTATAGACCTTAGGATAGACTGAACGAACGGAAATAGATTTAGGGACAAAAATATGTAGGCCGATAAAAATGTTTTTAAAGTATGGAAGCATATTATTAGACACATTTCAATTAGAGATATTATTGAGATGATTCCCCATCCAAAAAAGCAAGTGCTATTTCAGCCATTTACAATTTAATATTTGCCTCTTTCTAGGGATTCGGAGCCATGAACTACCAATGGGTGTTCGAAGCAATTGAACTGTTGGAGAAGAAAACGGAGAGCGAAAACACTGAAGATTCAAAGAATGATGCCGCTTGATTTTTTTGTTTTGTTAAAGTACACAAATACCTATTTATAAATATAGGAAACCTTAGCACTACGTTGATAAAAAGAAATAGCCTAACATTTTTGAAAAATAAAGTAATTTTTAATATTTTCCAACTCATCATCGTCTTCCTGCCATTACCAAGTGCTATTTGGGGACGGTGCAACACGTTGTTTTCTCCCATCCTATCTGTCATCTGTCACGCTATCGCTAACTCCTCTTTCTTTCACCACACTCTTCACACAATACATCCATCTTAATGTTTTCGAACTAATAACCAAAATTATTATTTAGTTAATATAATAAAGGATATTTGTTAAGAAGAACTGAGAGTTTTATTTAATTCAACTACAATATTAAGACTAACCACTCCAAACTTATTAGGTTGCTCTGAAGCAGCAGTTTTGGCGTCACCTACGAGGTAGTGAAATTAATTATTTTAATCATTATTAATACAATCATTTTAAGCAGTTGTCATAAAATTTGCAAAACAACCACTATCAAGCGATACTAGGAGAATTATTACCTAACATGGTACGATGCATCATTTGTGGGCTGTCAAATTGTAGAAAACCTAATTTATTAATCGGTCGACTTATACATGAAAATGGTTTAAGATTTCAAAATATTTATGTTTAGGTATTCGAAAACCTTGCCACAACCAAAGTACGGTTTTTGGAAAAAGTCTTGCAACAAGTACATGGCATTTCATTTCAGAAATATCATGAAAATGTGCAAGTACTGAGTGTTTAAGACGCAAAACTGAATTCTGTAATTGTATTTGATGATGTTGCTTGTGAAAATCAAAATAACATGCGTGATTATTTCGCTATGGGCAAACACAAGTTCATCGATTGTTTTTATTTAAATCAGACTTACAGCAAATCCCCAAGCAGTTAGTACGAGACAATGCTTACCTAATCGTACTTTTTAAACAAGTTGAAAGAAATTATGAGACATGTTTATGAAGAACACGTCAATACTGACATGACATGGGTTCAATTTCGTGAAATGTGTTCAAAAAGTGGAGTATTCCTTTCAGTTATGTTGAAATTAATAAAGATTGTTCCAAAACCAAAGGATGTTATAGATGTTTGTAGTCTTTAGTCAAAGAAGGACATGAATACATATTTAAGACTATTACCTGCTTGTCATTATTATTCGCCTTTGGAAGCTGGGTCAACTACGACATACTTTACTAATGTGGAAAAATTATTAAAACGACAAATTGTTAACGCAGCAGAAGCTGTAAAGATAAAAGAACGTAAAATGAGAGATTAGCGATTTACAAACACTGAAATCAATTTTAAAAGCTGTAACAGAACTTGTCAACCTTTGCTTTTGCTGATGTTCTTTAACGAAACTTTGCAGAAAGAAAGAACTGGTAGCGCAAGTAGTAATGATAATAATGATGATGAAAACGACAAATATGAATCCGATGCCAACAGTGACTCTTCTTATGAATCAGTGGTTAAAAGTAATCAAGATGACGTGTCACAATCTTGTGACACGTCATCCAGGCCTAGTAAAGGCCTTTGCATCAAATTTATGGTGGTACGAACAGAGAAGTTATCGGGCCATCTGGGACGCAGATCTGAACCTAGGTTGATGAGACCTAAAACTAGGCTGTTGTCTAGAGTTGGCCTGCCTTATGGATAAAAAGGCTACCTGACGTGCAAGTTCTTGAATCTGTACAGCAATGGCAGCGAGGTCAGGAGTACTAGCTGGAACAGGAGAAATGGCATGGATAGAGACCAGGTTGACCTCCAATATTTTATCAGCTATTTCGGCAACTTTGTCCAAAGTGATATCCCTTTAAGCAATCTAAGTTGCCTGGTGGGTTAAACCATGGCGAATAACTAGTATTGCATATAACAAACTGTGATTCTAGGTGAGCAAACCATCTAGCGGGACGATGGTGCCAAAAAAGAGGCAGTTTATGACAGACCGCATATGTGGACATTTAATTGCGCCCGCAAGTGCGCATTTTGCTTTCATTCAATATGCTGGCTCTCCATCTTAATTTATTAACTATAAAATATATACATATATTTTAGACAAAGAATATGTCTAAAATATATATAAATATATATTATCAGAAAAAAATTATTCAGGTACAGTTGCAACTCAGTCCGATTGCTTAAAACTATAACAAGCAACATAAAACTAAAAATCAAAAGGTATGTACAGGATGCGCAAGTTAAATAAGCATTGTGCTGCAGATAATTATGTACAAAAGTAATCCACAAAACGAATAAAGAGTTCAAAAAACTTTTTGATATAAAATGCAATACCTTGGACCATTTATTAGAAGCCTCAGTCCGCAATTAAAGTGCAATTAATAATATTAATAGTGACAATTTATAATTTAGAATAATTAAACTAACGACAAAAAATGTGATTTTATTGGACAAAGTGTAAAAACTAGAAAATAGGTGAATAATAAATGCTAATCGGAAAAATTATAATTGACATTTAACGTATTTGTGCCATCTATTTATGTAGTTTCGTGAGATTAAGATCACGCAACGGTCAGTGAAGTGAAATAAAAGACCTTGCCAAATCGTGCCACACCGACTAGTTATTGTTTTATTTATCATTTGATATCCGGTAAAAACATAATCCTACACCACTGAAAAAAGAAGTCGGTTAATGAATCTCAATAAAAACTACAAAAGATGGCATCTGGCGACAAATAACGAAACATTGTAAGGATCTACGATCGATTCCAAAAGCGCCATTTAGCTACAAACGGACGAACAACATCAGAACACCCTCTACTACATACTAAATGGATTCCGGGGTCTACCGCGTTGCTTTCAACCACAATATTATGGTTGCCAATTAGAAAATCTGCTATTAGAAATGAGAAAAGAAAAACAGTAAATGTTTACAAAATGGAAAACAAATCGTATATGTAATACTGAAGAGAAAATCACAATCAATATTAGATTTTAAACGAACAATTGACCCTATCTCCTTAAACTTATTTAGCGTAATTTTGGAACTTATTTTCAAAGCATTTCGCAGCAACTCTAGCAGCTGTAAAAACCGTTAGCCAGTACCTATACGTTGAGCAGTATTCACTGCTCTAAGTAGGTATTTATAATAAATCAAACCTAGCAACACACAAGTACACAATAAAGTAGCATTCTTCATTTTTCTTTATTATTTTTATTTCTTTTAGAACTAATTGTCATTTAGCAATCCAAGCATATCCTAAGGTTATATTATAACTTATATAAATCTTTAATTGGTATCTACATTTCATTTTCAACGTAAATTACGCTTAAAAATATTTTGAAATACATAATTGACGATACACATTGTTAAAAATAAAAGGTCGTAATATTAGGAAGGGTTCATTCTTTCGTTCACTGATTGGTGTAGTCACAACTAGATGGCGCTGTGCTAAATATCGCAAAAAGCGTATTTTAAACATATCAAAAAGGTTCGATATAATTATGGTGGTTATTTATATTTAAAAGTGTTGATTTTGGATCCTAACACAAAAATCTATTGTTATTTTCAGGCCCTCAACTCATCGATTTTTTTTTCTGTTGACAGATTTTGGTGTGACTATTAACGTAATATAACTAAGTATTCCGGCATCGTCTGCATCGGTTATCAACAGGGTGTTCTCGTGAGTGTTGTTTTGTTGTATCCAAAAACTAGTTGTATCTGAAGCGAAAATACCTACCTTAGTAGTGCCAATGGGTGATCGATAGATGGCAGTGTGCTGATGACGCGCATTTCTGAATCGCGGTGTTAAGATTCTCCGCGATTGAATGACCCTCCCCGATTTTTGTTAGACCGGTATCGCTTCTCGGCCTTTTGGCTAAGATCAAAGTGTAGTATCTGTTCTTTTCAGCTTAATATCTGAAAGTTCCCTCACTGAGGGACCAGTATATTAAACTGATTTTTGTAAGCTGACGGGATGTTCGGGGCTCGCTCCACTCCCGTCACGGGTCGGCCCGGCATTGCAGTGCCGCCGGGATCGGCCCACATTGTTCTTGATAATGGTGAAGACGATCGCTAAAGTCACACGTTGAACTTAAGACAAAGGTGCATCTTTGTGAACATAGGGAAACAGTTAGCACAACAAATCCAGCCTAGGACTAATAAAAACCTGGTTGACCGACATAACGCCTCACCTATGCAAAATAATTCTTTTGTGCTCTTGGACACTGATCCCATGGAAGTAGAAAGCATCTTGATGAGCTTGAAGTCGGACAGTGCTCCAGGATGGGACAATATCTCGACTAGATTCCTAAAATATGTTAGCAAAAAAATCGTTCCCATCATTACCCATCTGATTAACCTCTGTTTCAGGAATGGTATTTTCCCGACCTCACTGAAACAATCAGTAATTACACCGGTTCACAAGGGGGGGAACAGTGACGATGTCAATAACTATAGACCTATTTCTGTCCTACCAGTCCTGTCTAAAGTTTTAGAAAAATTAATTAACGTGAGACTTATTAACTACTTCAATAAATTTGAACTAATATCTTCTACTCAATTTGGTTTCAGACAGGGTGTATCCACTGAGGACGCAGTTACTGCCCTCAGCTCGCTAGTAACTGAACATCTTGATACAGGGAAAAAATGCCTCACGGTATTTCTAGATCTCAAAAAAGCTTTTGACACCGTTTCTGTTCCAACTCTTGTAACCAAGCTAGAAAAAGTCGGAATAAGAGGAATCCCTCTCAATCTCCTTAAAGATTACCTATCAGATAGAAAACAGAGAGTTAAGATAAGGACCATATCTCAGTGATGAGGCGGATGTATCATTTGGCGTGCCACAAGGTAGTGTTTTAGGCCCTACACTCTTTTTAACGTATATCAACGATCTCTGTACTCTAAAAATCGAAAACGCAAACATTTTTTCGTACGCCGATGATACTGCTGCTGTATTCTTTGGAGATAGCTGGGCAGAAGCTAAGCATAAAGCTGAGATGGGTATGACCATTATTGCTAACTGGCTAAACGATAACCTACTCACTTTGAACACAATTAAAACTAATTACATTTGTTTCTCTGTTTCGAATCGTTCACAACCAAATCAGGCCTTTAGCATTAAAGTGCATACATGTGAGAAAACTGCAAATAACGATTGTATGTGTCCTACGATTAATAAAGTATCACAGGCGAAATATTTAGGGATCATAATTGACCAAAAGTTATCTTGGTACTCCCATCTCGAACATGTCACTCGAAGAATAAGAAAATTATGCTGGATCTTCAAAACATTGAGACACGTCGTCCCAAAAATCACAGATAAAAAAGGAGGCCAAAGCAGAAATCTTTTAAATGAAATTTACATTGCCCTTGCACAATCTGTCATAATTTATTGTATACCTATATGGGGCGGTGCCGCAAAAACAAAATTTATAGAGGTTGAACGAGGACAACGAGCCCTCATCAAAATTATGTATTTTAAAAGAATTAGACACCCTACGGAAAGTATCTATCAGGATAGTGGTCTGCTTTCCGTTAGGAAATTATACATCACACACATAATTATGAAAAAACACAAAACTCTTCCTTATGATAGTAATATACTGTCAAAGAGACGAAAAGATATGATTGCACTAGTTCCACAAACCAAAACTAAATTCGCCGCTATACAATATAACAAACGCTCAGCACAGATTTATAATAGGGTAAACAAAGAAATATATATATACACTAAACAACTACATGAATGTAAGAAATTGTTAATAGAATGGATAAAAACCTTAACGTATGAAAGTACGGAAGCACTGTTGCAATACGTAAAATAAAATAAACCATCTATTTACTACCTCCGCAGACACAGACAATCACCACATACACACACGGCGGTCGCCTCCTTCTGCGAAGCAGTAATGCTAGTAAAGGAGGAGGCCGACCGCCTTAGGCAAAGGCGGACACGCCGCCGCCGCCGCCGGGTTTCCGATCCCAATTTCCGGCCACCGTAGGCGCGGGCTCGCGGACGGTGGGCAATGAGTAGCTCGCTGTCCGTCCGTCCGGTAACAGACCGGTCCGACCTCAGGTCGTCTACGGCGCGCACCGTTCCCGCGCGCCTCAAGTAGTTGTCAGCAAACTGTAGGGGTCCAGCAGGGCCGAAGCCTACTGGGGCCAAAGGTTATGTGAGACTGTCACCAAAGGCCCCAGGATAAAGGCAAGGAATGGAAAGGTAGGTTTTTAGTCAGTAAAAGTCTGACACTGTTTCCCGCCCCACCCAAGGGCGGGATTCGTCATTGGATGATTTTACCTACGTTAAAAAAAAAAAAAAAAAAACATACACACACACCATCATACACACACACCGACACACTCGCACACATAAATAAATTTTAAATTTTAATTATAAGGTATTTATAGTAAAAGCCAAAAAACTATTGGTATATTGTTAAGTTATGGAAGAGCGGAGTCTCCTAATACAGGCATTATTTGCTTAAAAGGAGGCTCCAATCACAAACCTTTGTTAGAAAAAAATATTTGGTTCTGAAATAAACATATTTGTATTTGTATATTTGTATTTGTATTATTGAAACGCAATTATGTATGTGTTAAGTATGACTGATGGACTACGTCGATGTCTTCGAGTATTCTACGTGTACTTTAATCGATAAGTGCTAATGTTCTTACGATGTGCGGGCTACGGGATGTTCGCGAGAGACTATACAAGACTTATAGGAAATGTTTAACTGTGTAACGTTTTTGTAATCATTAATTTTCTCAAAAAAAGTTATCCATATGGTAGCCTTAGACGTTACTGGAGTGTAAAGTTGAAAAAAATTCTTTGCATTTCTTTTTAGTTATTGAAATAAAAAAAAAAAAAAAAAAAACCTGTGACCTGCAAGTAGTTCTTAACGCTCGCGCGTTTGTATATAACAAATAATATAATATTATACTCTGCTTTGCATTTTACCTTTTGCAAGCGTCTGTCTACGAGAATGTATGTATGTGACTTTATAGAAACAAGATAATACACGATTTGAACTCATCATCGTCTAAGGATACTTTTTTGTTGCCAAATTTCTAACTTTGAGACTGTCGAACTATATTATTTATTTATACATGCTATTTTTAATCATGGCATAAATTAGTAAACAACGCATGTGTTTTTTCAGCTGTTTATGAATAAAGCAGCGAAAGAATCAAAGCCAAGCAAAACTATTGCTTTTGTAAAGGCACTAGAAGCATGCAATTCAAGGTGTATTAGTACGATTATAATAAAATAAACAAACAATAGTCTTACAACATTACGTGATACAACGATACAACATAACAAAATCATCAATTACAGGATAATGCAGTCAATTAACTACCAGAAGGGTCACATGTAAAGAAGCAGTCATTGGCCAAACAAGCGTGTCTTCAACGTAGTCTTCAATCATGTAAAAATACTGTTTCCGCCAAAACATCAAGTTTTTGCCGCCAAGGATAAGATTGAGGCCAACTAGAGGAATATTAGTCTACATTAGACTATTCACTATCCTTAAACACTAACTCGAACGGTTATGATTTAAAAATAAAAACCAAACTTGTTTTTATTTCATTTTCCTGGGACAATATTTTTTTCAATTTTTTTTTTAGTGTATATGATTATGTAGCATAAATTGATACCACTGGAACTACTTTTATTCCTGGGCAGCACTTGGTCTAAACCCTGGCCATATCCTTTTCAATCTCACTATAATATTTTCATAAGAGAAATAAAAATTTTACCTACATAAACACGTTATTGGATACTTTAAATTACCCTTTCCAAATATAAACTTACATAGCTTTCAATATCTCCTTTATTCAGTACTAGCTATTGTCAGCGGCTTCGCTCGCGTAGACGTTGGCCGTGTTTACGGAGACGCGGCGCGTTGGGCGTTCATCGTACATTGCAGCAGCGGGCCACGTCATCGCTCGCACAAACACAAACATATGGCAATGTACGACGGACCGTCCAACGCGCTCCGCTATACACCGATCTTCAATTACTAGCCAAATGGTACTTAGGTTTCTCCGTACAAATTTGAAAAATGAACTCCTGGTACAAAAAATATCCTACCTATATGCTATTCCAGGACATTGCCTACCCGTGCACCAAATTTCATTAAAATCCATTCAGTTGTTTTGGTGTGAAAGAGTAACAATTATACATCAACACATACAAACTTTCGCGTTTACTAATCTGACCAATGTTTGTGAAAATATTTGAGCGCATATAAACAGAACCTTACTTTTGTATTGTTTTCTTGTAAAACTACATTATGGAGTCGATATTTTCTCGATTTAAATAAAACCACTGTTTGTGTCTGGTACGTTTTAGTCTAAATACAGTGCTTGATACAACTACACTCACATTCTAGTGTTGCTTTTTAATTATATTTTGTTATAAGTATTATTGAGGAGTTACAATGGTACGTAGATAATTATGTCTAGCTCACATTTATTGTCACTAAATTATTCTCCGATTGTACAACTTTGGAGTCAATCAAAAGCAGACTACCTATATTTACTAATGTAAAACATACTCGCAGATCATATCAATGTGGTCAAGATGATGGCGCGACTATACCCGTCAGGACTCAATGCAATGAACGATTGAGGAGCGCTTTGGAGGACGAATTTCGGGAGTACAGCGCCACATCACCAGGGCTTAGACCTCATCTACCTGAGATTTTCGCAAATCATATTTTAACATAGAACCTAACACTGCCCTGAAAAAAAAAAGAAATTTTTTTTGTATTAATACTTGGCTACAATTAAAAAATATCTTTGTTTTCAGACGTCTTACACAGACAAGGGTAGGAAGCCAGAAGCTGGCCAGTTCCTGGCCTTCGATCATCTCACATTCTGGGTGTCTAACGCCAAACAGGTGAGTTTTCTATTCAGGATTCCCGAACTCAGAGAGGGTTCCGTGGACTGTTGGGCTGCAAGATTGTTTGAAAAACACACACTAAAATCCCTCTCGCTGCACACTGAGCGGGAGAAATGTTTTAAAAAAGGGTTCCCAAAGGAAGTAACGGGTCCACCAAAGACAGTCGGACATCTATGCAGTTTGAAACTGCATTAAAAAATATCGTTAGTAAGTTTAATCAACAGCACCATTAATGCAGTGGTTGAGCTATTGGTTGCTACGCTGCCTGTTGCTAGTTCGATACTTGCATGGATGAAATATTTGTATGGAAGGCCATACAAATATTTGAAGATACTTATACTAGCTTTATGGGTATTTCATGAGTGAATTTACACGTTTGTGAGAGCATCCACGATAATCAATACGCACTGCGGCTTAAATTCAGTCACTGAAAAAACTCGCTAATGCGTGCGCTTGTTTAGAAAATCATGTGTTATATTTTTTGCGGTTTCAGACCTGCGGTAAAACGCGGGCGTTTAATCGCAGTGCGTGCTAAGCCTAAGGTTTAATTAAAAAAGAGTACTTACTTAACTACGTCTTTTTTATTGTTGTATCAAGATCTGGGTTTTTAATTTTTTTTTTCTTCTTGTTATTACACAGGCTGCCAGCTACTATGTGACAAGATTCGGCTTCGAACCTCTGGCGTACAGCGGTTTGGAGACTGGCTCAAGAAAAACAGCTTCTTACGCCGTCAGAATGAATAAGGTGAACAAGTAGCCGTAATATGATTAGAAGAGCCCCTAACTATTGAGTAGTGTGAAGTAGGTACTGGTTATTATTTATGTTTCGCTTGTATTCTATGCACTGAGTGCGAATTGTTTTAAAGTTACCGCGATTGAAACGCTTACCGCGTTTGACTTTCTGATTGGTTAAGAGCTAGGAGCGAGCCAATCGGAGCGCTGAACGACATAAACTCTGTCTGTAGTTAGTACGCAACAACCGCCAACTACCTACAGGTCATTGGATTCGCTCAGCTGATGTTTACTTAAACAAATTAATTTTGTAAATGCGTATATTAATTCGAGTTTTACAAAAAAAGTACTTTATTTTTTTTAAATTTTGTTTTTACAAATCGATAGTATTTCATGTACCGGATCGCCCCTCTACGCTGCCGTGCAGTCACTAAAATGCAGTAATAGGGTTTTTTACGTTTTTGAGTTTAATATTGATTCTGAACTGGCATTTCATAAGGAACACATTCGTGTAACCGAGGTTCTGATTCGATGATTTACTTGGCAGAAAAACCAAATTTACTAATGCAGTAACTCAATGATGTATGCCAAAATTCGTTGTACTAAATAAAATGCAGTTACGCCTAAATCAAACCATCACTTCACCGTATTAAACGCAGTAAATGTCTCTATTACCTCATAAAATCTGTAATCTACACCTAAAAAAATATTAAGGCATACAAATTAATACAACCCTTGGTCCACAACTAAAGTGCAATAAATAATATTAATAGTGACAATGTATAATTTAGAAGCATTAAACTATCGACAAAAAGTGTGATTTTATCGCACAAAGTGTAAAAAAAAGAGGCAAGTGCGAGTCGGACTCGCGCACTGAGGGTTCCGTACAAACCTACCTATGAAAAGAGTTCAATTCCCGAATTGAGTTACGAAGATTTTTCCGAATCGCAGTTTTTTTTTGGTGACGTACTTAACTACAAATTTACAGTTTCCAGATATTTTTCCTATACTTGTGTCTTTATTTTGTTTCCTAGACCTGGCTTCATGACAAATTCAGGGTTCACGAGAACTTGACGAAATACTTATACGTTTTTTTGTGACTTGTTGAGTTTGATTTTTTCACAGCTACAAGGGATCGAAGACAGATATATGGTTTTAATTTCAACTCGATACCTTTACGTGTTCTCGAGATAAAGGGTTGTGACAGACGGACAGACGAACAGACAGGCAGACGGACATCGATCCTATAAAGGTTTTTTTTTTTGTATTGGGTAAAATCATCCAATGACATCTCCCGCCCTTGGTCGGAGCGGGAGATAGTGTCAGACTCTTACTGACTAAAAACCCACCGCGTTCCTTCGTTGCCTTAGGTACCAGGGCCGAGCCTTCCTTTCAGAAGTAGACCCTGGCCCCCAGCAGGCTTCGACCCTGCCTGCTTGCAGCTAGCAGGTTGGGTCTCTACGGTTTGCTGACAACTCCTTGAGGCGCGCGGGAACAAGGGTATCCTATAAGGGTTCCGATTTTTCCTTTTGAGGAATGGAACCCTAACTAGAAAATAGGTGAATAATAAATGCTAATCGGAAAAATTGTAATTGAAATTCGAACGTAATTGTGCCATCTATTACGTAGTTTCGTGCGATTAAGAACACGCAAAGGTCAGTGAAGGTTAATAAAAGACCTTACCCAATCGTGCCACACCGATCAGTTATTGTTTTTTATTTTCGATATATCTGGTACAAACAAAATCTTAAACAACTGAAAAAATTAAAATCATGTTAAAAAAATCTACAAAAAGTGTCATCTGGCGACAAATAGCGAAATATTGAAAGGATCTACGCGCCGTCCAAATGCGCCACATAGCTAAAAACCTACAAACAGACGAACAACACCAGAACGTCCACTGCTACATCCTAAATGGATTCCGCGGTCTACCACTAGGAGGCGTTGCTTTCAACCACAATATGAGCCAATTAGACAATTAGAAATGAGGCAGTGCAGGAAAAGTTTAAAAAAATGGAAAATAAATACATAGTATATCTAATACTGAAGAGAAAATCACAAGCAATATAAACAGGACTATACACGACAATTTACCCTATCTCCCCAAACTTAGCGTTCTTCTGGAACTTAATCTGTCCTAGCTCAGAGGACACCGGTGTCCTCTCACATCCACGCCACTATAGGCCTTAATTCCGATGTTTAGAGTCTACTTTTGTATGAACAAGTTGGGTAGTTGTGGATCGAAGTGCTAATTTCAAAGCCCAGAACTAGGAAAAATTAGGAGCAAATGTAAACGGCGAATATCTTCCTAATCTTACTGTTACTGACGATATAATATTTGTAGCTGAAACTCACAAAGACTTAGTAGGTATACGTGCTCACTACACTGGACATTAAAAGCAGAAAGTGCGGGTTACGAATGAACGCTCAAAAAACCTTCGCGAAAAGCAAATAGCGAAAATTTTCAAATTTCGACAGAAACCCAAACAATAGCTTACGTAGATGAGAGTGTATATGTAGAAAAAAAAAACCTCTTTCACTTAACTACCTACTTGTTTACCCATAATGACAAGATACATTTTCCTTTCTATCAACAGATCATATTCGTTCTCCAAGCTCAGTACGAGCCTGAAGACTCCGAAATGGCAAACGCAGTCGCATACCACGGCGACTTCGTGAAGGATGTAGCTTTCCAAGTCGAGAACCTGGACTTTATTCTGAAGTACGCCAAGAAACAGGGTGCTGTGGTCATCAAGGACTTGTGGCAGGAGGAGGACGAGTATGGAGTCATCAGGATGGCTACTATTAAGACGGTAAAAAGGCTAAAAATATCTGTGTAACTACAAATGTGAACTGACGAAAGGTGGATTTAAGGTCGAATTCGAGCTAGGCCCCGACACGTCCCGCTCGCCTCCTCCCCTTCCACCTCCGAATACGTCTATGAGCAAAAACAGCTTGAATGCCTGCTTAGGACCAGTTGGAAATCTAAGTACACATGCAGATGATCCTCGAAAGGAGTAACGAACCCCGCCCCACCTTTCTAAGGCTGCGTTTTCATGCTACCCGGGTATAGTGTAATGAATCAGTCGTTTGTACCACGCAATGTAAATTCAATTCCTACACCTAAAGATTTCATGAGCCCCAAATTTTTCTTTGCTACAAATGTCGAAAATTCCCGATCAATAATCCAATTTTTTGTCGACAGTACGGAGACAACACACATACATTAGTGGATAGATCCAAATATCGTGGACCCTTCCTGCCTGGATATCAGCTACTGGACTGTGACCCCATCAATAATTTGCTGTACGTAAACGTACCTACTATACTTAGAGAGGTTGAAAGTGAAGCCTTCGAAGTCCTTTCTTCATTTGTGTTTTTTTTTGTAACAGGCCAAAAGTGGAGATCAACTTTATTGACCACGTAGTGGGAAACCAGCCAGATGGTGGCATGGAAGAAGCTGCGTCCTGGTATGAGAGATGTCTGCAGTTTCACAGGTGACTAATATCTCATGATACATTAAGATTTGAGCAGGAAATAGTAGGTAGGTTTTGACTGATGATTTGAATTTGGCAGCTAACCGGTAACGAAGAGGGTCTAACCGATATTGGCAGTATTTGAGAGAGGGTTTTTATCCAGCAGTCTATCGGCTAAATTAGGATACAAACAATAACATTTAAAAAAGTATTAAAGGCTAAGCAAAACTGACTACAACTTGATCCATGATTTTTGTTTTTTGATTAGTTAGGGTAAGGAAGGACCTGCAAAACTAAAAAGTCCGACAGGGGCTACCATACCAAACTTTATCAATATTCATAAAAAATATCGTTTCTAAATAAATTTGAAGTTTCCCAATGAATGCTAAATCAAGACTTTCTTCTCCATCTGTCAACACAGCCGATTGTTGAATTTTCTCTAGTCTGCTTTTCACCCACAATATTAGTATAGTAACATCAGAGATTAGGGCATAAATCAAACTCTTCATATTTCCTAGGTTCTGGTCAGTAGACGAAAAGCATATCTGCACGGAATACTCAGCCCTGCGCTCCATCGTGATGGCCAACTACGAGGAAACAGTCAAGATCCTCGTCAACGAGCCAGCACCCGGCAAGAAGAAGAGTCAGATCCAGGAGTACGTGGAATACCATGGTGGTGCTGGCGTGCAACACATTGCTCTTAATACTGAGGATATTATTACTGCTGTAAGTTTGCCTTTTATGGATGGTGCTTTATGTAATGTGTATCCAGAACTGCCACAAGACACAGTCGGTATTTTCTACAGAAGACTTTTGCTCCTGTGGTTCACCCAAGAAAGAATGTACGAGTTGTTTGTTGAGTACCTTCTGGACATTTTGATTCTAATATAAGGTTTTGGAGTGGCGATCACGTAAAGGAAGATATAGCGTTGGAAAACCTCCAATAAAATAGACCGATGACCTGACAAGAGTTGAGGAAATTCTATGGATACGAAATGCACAGGTCCAGTCATTGTAGCCACACCTAGCTGAGGCCTATGTCCAGCTGTAGACGTCTCTCGGCTGTAATGATGATGATGATAAGGTAGTGAAGTTCCGTTCTCGAGATTAGTTTTCAATGGGTTGTTTGTAGCTTCTAAAGGCGGTGGCTTCTGGCAGCGATTGTGACCGTCGAATGTCCTATAGATGTAAATTTAGCCTCGGAGCCTGGAATAAATTTGACCTGTTAGCCAATGTAATTAACTAGGCTTTCTTTGCAGTGAGTGCAATCCAAAGATCTTAAGGCTGCAATTATTTTTCCACAGATCGAGAAACTCCGGGCTCGCGGCGCAGAATTCCACTCGATACCCTCAAAATACTACAAGCTGATCCGCGAGCGCCTACAGCAAAGCAAAGTGAAGGTAGCGGAGAGCATAGACATGTTGGAGCGACTCAATATTCTCATAGACTATGATGACGACGGATATCTGCTGCAGATCTTTACGAAGAACACTCAGGATAGGCCCACGCTCTTCTTGGAGGTTATACAGAGGAGGAATCATAATGTGAGTAGCTTTTAATGTTATGTATGAAAATTAAAGTTACCTCTGAATCACATATACTCGAAAACTAAGATCAACAGCAAAGATGGATCCCGTGAATAGACTCTCCGCAAGATAACTGGTCGCGTGGCGTTTTTTACGGTAGGTAAAATCATCAAATGACAAATCTCGCCCTTGGGTGGAGCGGGACTTCCAGACTCTTACTGACTAAAAACCTACCCTGCTCCTTCATTGCCTTCGGTCCAGGGCCCCGGGGTTCACTTTCGCCTAAGCCTTGGTCCCAGTAGGCTTCGACCCTGCTGGGCCCCTATAGTTTGCTGACAACTCCTTGAGGCGCGCGGGAATAGTGCGCACCGTCGACGATTTGGCCTCGGTCCGGACTGTCACTGGACGGACGGACAGCGAGCTAACTCGTCGCCTGGCTGGGGTCATGTTTAAGCTACCAGCAAAACTAATCTATTTTCCCTCATATAATTAAAACAGTCTACCGTAACTCAAATTGAAATGTAATGAAGTTTAGTTATTAAAAGGATAGTACCTAAATAAATGGATTGGATAATAGTTTACTTTCATTAGCGTATAAAAGTCTATAACTATACCAGAGAACTTAAATCTTTTATTGAATCTATTAGCACTATTAGCATCACAATCCATGATAGCCTTTATATGAAGAGTCGGATGAGTCAATTGTCAATTTCGCCATTCGAAATTCATTAACCTATCCAATTCAAAATATTTGTCCTTTATTTTGTCGACATAGATATACATTCAGTCATGCGTCTGGCACAGGTTACAGTGTACATTTATATTTATCTAAAAAGCTCTCGCTATTAAAAACTTATAGGCCATGTGGTCTTTAAAATAAAAAATAGTTTGAAAACACAATGTTAGTGATAAAACTTGAAATCAGCCGTACGCAAAATACGCGCTTTAGTCGTGGAGTTGCGGATACCAGCCCGAAATACAATACAACTTGAAATCAGTTCGCATAAATGTTACTTTTCAGTTGAAAAATCTAAAATTTTCACCCTTTCGCGGACCACATTTTAATTCTTGGGGACCAACATAGGTCCACGGACCACAGGTTGGGAACCACTGCTTTATAGGAACAGTCAAAATTAGAAAGATTTTGAGGCATTCATGTGAATGAGTTCAATATGTCAGATTTTAGCAAAAATACCATTTCAGGCTCCAATACTCTAGAAATAATATGAACTAAACATGTTCTGTGGTGCTATTCTCTAAGGAAACGTAGCGCTGCCACAACGACGAACAGTTCAGCGCCATATCTAGCAAGAACTTGACCACGCTCGGACCTAAAGTTTCTACCTTAAACTATTTAATGATGAAAACGGGTCGTTTTGTCCTTTTTTTTTTTTTTTTTTTTTTTTTTTTTTTAATTTCGTAACACAGTAAACAAGTTCTTTTTCCAGGGATTCGGTGCTGGTAACATCAAGACACTCTTCGAATCTATTGAATTGGAACAAGACAAACGTGGCAACTTATAAACCGGCATTTAAACTTTGGTTTTCTTTTTAAATTTTTGTTAAACCTAAGTACAGTAAAGTTTGTGCGGAAAGAGAACATTAGTCGTAAGATTTGTATGCGTTGCTGTTTATATATATCATTTTTGTAATGTTAACAATATTGTAACGTCATTATAGTGCGACTGTTACATTTTGATACTATGAAACTATGTTAAACTAGCTTTTTCCAGCGGCGCTACCAATTTCTATGGGCTCTACCCTCTACTAAAAATTTTCGTTGGTAAATGTTGAACGTGCTCACATTATGACTAGAAAATTATAGTTTATAAGCTTGCAACTTTTATCATTAAGTAAGGGCCGATTTCATCATTCAATATAAAAACTTGTTCAACTAAACTGAGCACAGCGTAATCTAGTTTAAAGACCCGTGTCGTAAACATGAGCGACAACAAAAGAATTGAAACTGAGTTTATCATAAACTAGGTTCAATTCATAGCGGTGAAACGCAAAATGAAGCTATAACCTCGATTAGGCGCTCAAACTGCGTTATTGTTTATATAATCGCGATTAGTTTATTGGTGAATTTGGCCCTTAATCTGTTTAGTAGTTTTTGCGTCATTAGACTCTCAAACTTTCGCATTTCGTAAGCGAAGCCACGGGTAGAAGCTAGTTAAATACATTTGTGTATTGATGTAAGGTGCAGTTTAAATTAAAGTTATGTTTTAAGAATATTGCAAAATAGAATATGATAATATTTTATTTGAAAGTAATATGTAGTAGTTATATTTTGATATAAATGTGTCACGTTGGTGATTACCGTTTAGTCTTGACCCGAAGGCGAGGTTCTTGCAGAGGACGACAATCATCAATACTTATACGACGTTTTCCATTACACTTGTGAAGAGAAAGAATTTATTTAACTATTACTTCAAGAGTGAAATTATCGCGGACGAGAACCTTGCGGCTTCGGTTGGCAAGACCGATACTGTCAATGCGAGACTGAAACCCGTATTTATAAAGAAGTAATTACTTGTTACTAAATAAAATCTTATTAAGTCATTACTTAACTTTTGAAATCCTCGTTCAAAATTTAAATTTTTCTTAACTATAGAATACAAATTATTACTCAAGTAGTTACTTTTACTCATGTATTTAGTTTTACTTGTTTATAAATACGGGGGTGAGACTTTCGCCGGCTCGTTTTAGAGACGTTAATTTTAATTAATTTATTAATTTACAATTACAATAGTTTCTTTGAAGTTTAAATATGTGAACTGTTTTATGGGGTATTTTCTGTCAATAAAGTGTTGCTGTCAACTGAACAACTGACCGTTATTATGCTAAACTGGCGCCCAACGTGGGGCTGTGTGTGTCAGTTACGAACTTAGTAAAAACTGAAATACACACAGTGCGCGACCCACGATAATGATACGCATACGACGTCAACACGTCGGCAATCTGATTATGAGGATGCTGGTGAAGAAGCCTCGAAACACCTTCGTCGTCCACGTTTTCATGAAATTACGTAGACGAAAGATAACAAGGACGACGTCGCGCCTGGCAACATCACCGGGCCCACTGCACGTGCAACCAGCGAGCGACGCTATTTCGATTTCAAAGAAAAAGTTTTGTTCGTTTGGTTAAACCTTCAATTATGGTCCATCGATTTATGGATCGGGGAGGGGGAATGGGAAGGGTGGGGGAGGGTTTTTATTTGAAAAAACTGTTTCCTAACATTCAAACTTTGCATAATTACTTCTTAAACTTGTGGGTTTCAAACTCACTGACCTGTTTTCTGACACGCCCTTCCACCCCGCTCAAGGGCGGGAAAAATCATAGGATGATATTTTCCCAGCTAAAAAAAAGCATAGGTACAAAATTATTCTTAGATAACATAGCATCACAGTAACAAGACGACGATTCTTCGCAGTATAGTATATATTATGTTCGCTTTAAAATCGTTCGCAGTAGTTTTTCGAACAAACAAACACACACAACAAACAACAACACACAACACAACAACATTGTAGTAACAAATGCGTCGCAATATAGAGAATTATCGTTGAAAGGTTTTCGAAGAAACAAACTTCGATGATACGGCTTTCGTACTGACGTGTCGTGACGTAGGTATTCCGTCCAACAGTGGATGATACCTACATGTATATTTTACCTACTTGAAATTTAGTTTTAGGGACGAAAAAATAATTTGATGAACATTTAAATAGTACCTGCTTACATCTTACAGATATAATTTCTCTATTTTGTTATTAAAGGGTAATATTTATTTTCTTAATATTTACAGGTTTTAAATATTAATAAAACAAGCAAATTAAAGTATGGCGTTGTTTTGTTAATAATTTTGAGGTATTTTATTAGCCATTAATACGAGTAGGTTTACATACGTTAAGTAGGTAAGTTTCGTTCAATTAATTTATTTTCAGAGGAGACAACACACACTGATAGACCGAAGCGAGTACAAACGAATATTGTTACCATCATATGAACCTTTGGAAGATGATATCATAAATAAATTGTTTAAATGTATAATCTAACATGTCGCTAAACTTAGTGCTTATTTTTTAATCACACCTAGCAACGCACAATACAGTAGCGTTCATGATTTTAACTTTTCATTTTAATATATCTTAAATCTAAGTAATTGTCATTTAGCAATCCAAACATTTAAGATTTTTGTAACCTATAATTTCATCTACTAACATATTTTTTGTAATACGGAATACTCCTATGTCAAGAAAAATAAGGAACGACAAACACTGTCAAAGCACTATAAAAGTTATAAATTTATTAACCCTCTAATACTACTACCCTTTCAACGTGACAAAATGAATTAAAATGCAGTCATAATAGTAGAGGAACAACATTCATTTACTGATTGCCATAGTCATAACTAGATGGCGCTGTGCTAAATATCGCAAGAAGCGTATTATAAAGTTTAGTATAATTATGGGGGTTAATTTTATTTAATACTTTTGATAGTGTGGATTTTGGATTTTAACACTAAAATCTATTGTTTTTTTAGACCCTCAACTTATCTTCTGTAGGTATGCAGTTCACATAGAACACTTGAAAATTCGTGGAGTTGGTATGAAAAAAGCTCAATATGTACAGGTTAATCGAAATAAAAATATAGATAGCTTAACAAATGTGCTGTACGTAAACCGTAACAAATTACAACCGAAGCTAATATCATAATGCTATAGAATCTTTCGTATTATTTACCCCGCGCACCGTAGCCATATACGCCATTTTGCCTGGTTTGACTTTTTGAGTTTTTTTTTGTTGCCAGATTCTGGTGTGTTGATTGCAAACTTTATAAATAACTATTTATCAGGTCTTCATTGATTATATTATCATCAGTTGCGAAAAGTGTTCTCGTGAGTGTTGTTTTGTTGAATCTGGAGCGAAAATACCTACCTTAGTAGTACAATGTGTGATCAATAGGTGGCGGTGCGCTGATGACGCGTATTTCTGAATCGCGGTGTTAAGATTCTCCGCGATTGAATGACCCTCCCGGATTATAGTAAAACCGGTATCGCTTCTCGGCCTTTTGGCTAAGATCAAAGTGTAGTATCTGTTCTTTTCAGCTTAATATCTGAAAGTTCCCTCACTGAGGGACCAGTATATTAAACTGATTTTTGTAAGCTGACGGGATGTTCGGGGCTCGCTCCACTCCCGTCACGGGTCGGCCCGGCATTGCAGTGCCGCCGGGATCGGCCCACATAATTCTTATAATGGTTAGGATGCATTTCTCCTCTGACTGCTAGAGTTTTAAGTTTCATAACTCTGCTTTCCGTTTTTTATTGACAGTTATCTCATTTGCAAGCGTACCTAACATAAATATGTATATAATAAATTAGAATTGGCGTGTTTTATTTTAAGTTCATGAATCGATTTTACCGTCAGTTAAAAACTATATAACTATACTTAATTTTGTCACATAATATCGTCATACACATAGCTCTTCAATTATTATTAATATTGATTTAATGCACGGCGGGTTTTTAATAGATAAAAACAAAATGATTCACGATTCGATCTCACCATTGTTTAAGGATCTATAAAATCTACTTTTATTTCTGTTAAAACTTTTAATTAAAGTGGTACTGATAACCTTAATATCGAACTGTGTTATTCGAATCGTGATGCCAATCAGTAAACTATTTATTTTTCAGCTGTTTATGAATGAAGCAGCGAAAGAGTTAAGGCCAAGCAAAATCACTGCGTTTGTAAAGGCACTAGGAGCGTCAAGCGTCACCGATGACATTGTGACTACCGTAAGTGTGCTTTTTTTGTTTAGTAACATGAAAACTTTAACTTTGCTTCTACAAATTGTGATAAGTCCAATTTGACCTTACCATTTTGTCACAGCAAAGCTTACTTAGTAAGTTTGCAATGATTTGTTCGTTTATGGTATTAATTATGGTATGCAAAATAAACATGTTTTCTTTTTTCTTTCTTTCTTTACTCAATTTCAATAATTCACGTGTTCATAGTGTTGATGGAACACTGGTGAGTTTTATTCAGTAAGAGAGCAGGAGAACTTATGATGATTTTCCACCCAAAAAATAGCAAGTCCTATTTCAGCAGTTTTTAATTTAATATTTGCTTCTTTCTAGGGAATCGGTGCCTTGAACTAAAATAGGTGTTTGAAGCAATTCAACTGTATAAGAAAACGAAGAGCGAAAAGACTGACGATGCAAAAAGAATGATGCCGCGATTTTATTTATTTTTTGTAAAAATACGTAAATGTAATACCTTGTTGAAAAGAAATAACCTAACCCCCTTGACCCCCGAGATAACACATTATTTGGGATCGACGCACGCTATCACTATCTCCATTTTCTTTCATATCACTCCTCACCAGACCTTACACAATTCAACCACCTTAATGTTTTCCAACTAATCACCAATATTATTATCTAGAACATATAAAAAACTTATGTGTTAAGATGAACTGAGAGTTTTATTTTTTTAATTCAACCAAGGTGCGTTGGGGTAAGATCGATGCTGGGGTAATAACGTATAGATTAAATATCTCACATATTTAGCTATATTTTTAATGCCACCCACATTGCGTGCCACGTCATTATGCTATCTACATATTTTACTACTAGCTACATTTAGCTAGTAGTAAAATATGTAGCCAAATAAGTGAGATATTTGATTTATATGTTCTTACCCCAGCGTCGGTCTTACCCCAACACACTATACAATGCTAAGACAATTAGACAAGCAACTTTATACAAATTAGGTTACGTTAAAGCAGCAGTTTTGGCGTAACCTAAGCAGCAGTGACATGAATAGATAGGTTTGTGCCAGAGATTTATTAATAATCTTCAAAATTGTAAAGATCACACACTAGACACCTATGGGAGTACGATTCTTTCAAAATTGATAGTGGCAAAGGTAATGTGACGACATGATCATATTCGCTGGGCAAACTTGACCCGCAATCGTTCAAGACAGGGGTTTAGAAGGAGAAAAGAAAAAGTTCCATAGACGTATGGCAATGTGCCACTGGTACATGTTTTTTTTTCATGTTAGGTAAAATCATCCAATGATAATTCCCCCCTTCGGAGAGGCGGGAGATAGTGTCAGACTTTTACTGACTAAAAACCTACCCTGTTCTTTCATTGCCTTTGTTCCAGGGGTTCACTTTCGCCTAATCCTTGGCCCCAGTAGGCTTCGACCCTTCTGGGCCCCTACAGTTTTCTGACAACTCTTTGAGGCGCGCAGGAACAGTGCGCGCCGTCGACGACTTGGGCTCGGTCCGGACTGTTACCAGACGAACGGACAGCGAGCTACCCATTTGCCAGCCGTCCGCAAGCCCGCGCCTACGGTGGCCAGAAATCGGGATCAGAATCCCGGCGGCGGCGTGTGCACCGTTGCATGATGCGGTCGGCTACAACGGCGGCGGATACAATGGTGCCTAGTAAAAAAAGATGAATCAGGCAACCTTCACATTGCCACTTTGGATCACCCAAACTTGTGTGCACATGCGCACCCAGCTACAATCCCTTTCGAATCTACACCGCATAGTACTTTTTATATATTTTACTTCACATTAAAATAAAATGTCATGGAAAATTTTCGTAACATTAGTAAAATGGATTGCACAACATTTTGTAATAAATAATTGGCTGATATGTATTTAAAATGGCCGACCGACCCGTACCGGACTCCGGCAGCTACTAACGTGGGGTAGAGTCTGCTTGCTGCAGAAAATATATATTCGAGATGTATATTAAGTCTCTGTTCGCGCTATATATTTTGTTGAGTAACTGCAGGTAGCATGCAAAGTATTTCTGTTAAGGATGCTACGAACGCAAAAAAAAAAAACAATATTATAAGTATTGTTTTTTTTATTATTAATAGTTAACCTTCTAATCATATTTATCCTTAGCTTTTCTACCGAAAATTAATTAATGGTTCCAGATTTCTAGTCAAACAGTTAAAGCTTTATTAAATAAAACCCAATAGTCACGTAAAAATACACGTGCACTTTGTAGGGTTAACTGTTTCAATGACTTCTTGCTGCAAGTTTTATCTCTCAACATTTCTTTTTGTGTATTTTAAAACTAAATATTTATGTAGGTAATTTCAAGACTTTATGACCACAATTTTATACATTATCTAGATTTTTCATTATTTTTATCCTTGCCTCAAACAATACCTCTCCTAATCTCTCTTTTGTACTAAAAAATGCTCGTATTATTTTCTAAGGAACATGGCCATTATTCTTATCATTAGGAAATATGCATGCGTTTGCATTTTAATTTAATTTTGAATAATATAATTTATATTCAAGAAAATGAACCGAATACAACAAGCGAGAAAAATGGTATTTGACGCCAAATAACTTCACTCCAATGTTAATTTATATGTGAATGTTACCGTCTAACACTTTCATCCGTAATCGTACCTGCGCCTGCGCAGAAGGCCGATATGATGGTTCAAGTATTATGCCGAATACTGTACCTAATAACGGTAAGCCCCTGCCTCAATAGTAAAGCAAGCTACTCATGACGCTTCACCCCGCCTCTGTGCTGAACTTGCTTCGGAATCCAGTTTTCTATATCCAATCACATTTGCATTTTGTTTATATCGCGTGATTTGCGCAGTGGGCTGATGATGTGGACAAAATGGTATGTTCATAACAGCTTTATATTGACGTATGCGGTAAGGGAACGGTAAACAAGACCCCCGTAAGTTGTTTTTGTAAACAAAAATCGTCATGGATTATGCAGGCAATATGCACACTCTTGCCATAAATCTATTATAAAAAAAAAATCAGCTGTTCGATACAAAAGTACCACAAAATCGATTAAAGAATATTGACGGCCCCAGGGAATAAACCGGTAATCTCAAAACTAAAATTTTACAGGAAAAATGATTTTGTGTTTTTTGGGTAAATCTTTCCAAACGGTAATTATGATAAGATTGTTAGAAGACAGGAAAGCTAATTTTTACTGGAACAATCTATTGTTTAAAGTGTAATTTTAAAATATAAGCAGTATTGCTAAAAATTGATATTTTTTTTTAAGATGTTAATATCTTACGATCCTGACTAATCAATATTATTTCAATAATGTTTACTTACCGAATTATTCTTGTAATTTTTTTAAAAGAATTAGACAAAATATTGCTTCATTCGATTATACGTGTTTTGTTATGTTGAGGTATTGTGACAAATATTCACCAATTAAGCTTTATTTTTGCACAATTTGACTCTAGGAAATAATAAAATATTATGCTTTTCAATACTTGATTATGTGCTGGAGCTCGTTTTTCGAGGTTTATTTAGTTGTGCGTACGCGTACCTCTTATGTCAATTAATTACCGAAAATATCTAAACATAAAATTGCGTTAACTAGAAATTTTGCTGAACTATTTTACAGTAATATTATTTTACCAAAATTTTGCCACAGAATTTAATTTGTAATAATGCATTTCGTTATTTTTCTAGTAAATAAAAATAGGTACTAAAAGAAAAAAAAATCTGAAATTTTTTATATAGGTGTATCGTCCCCCCGATACCGAAAATGTTATAACAGTAAAAAACCAGTAATAATTTAGATAATACAAGTTTATTCTTTGGGGGCGTCGGAATTGTTTCCTTCTAATATTACCTGTTACACTACAGGTACCTTCTTTCAAAATTCGTGACGTTAGGTTACATTTAACATTGACTATCGTATTTTCTGATAAAATTATTATTTAGCACTGTTATAAACGAATATCTTTACGAAAGGTAGGTCTAATTCGTTATAAATTTATATAAAATCTGATATTCGCATCATAAAGATAATTCGGCCTAACTACCACACGCTGCGCTGTAGGCTAGCTAATATCATATCATAACATTTAATGATAATACTGGCTGTGGGTAAATGGGAGTCGGGTTTCTGGCTACAGGCTCTACTGTCACCCAACATAGGTACCATCCTTCCGGATCGCTACATGCTTGCCTTTGGGTGCTCCTAGTGAAGCTCCACATCGATGTCAATGCGGTGAAGCAGTCGACCGCCTCGGACACCATGGCCTGTCCTGCAGTAGAAGCGCTGGTCAGATAGCACGGTATGCCTGCATTAATGACATCATCCGCCGAGCTCTCGTCATCGCCGAGGTGCCAGCTGTTTTAGAACCTAACGGCTTGGCACGTGAAGATGGAAAGAGGCCTGACGGGATGACCCATATGACCATAATGCCCTGGAAATTGGGTAGACCTTTGGTGTGGGATGCAACTTGTGTCGACACCCTTGCGCCATCCCATGTAGTAGTCAGGACCCATTCTAGATATTGAGGCTTAGTGAATTGAGAGCACATACCTATATTACATTGCAGACTAGACGGCTGACTTTCGAGAGTTTACCCTCCTTCTGGCGCAGTCGGGTAAAAAACAAATAAAGGAAACCGTCGCGTCCTGTCAAAACAAACGTAAACCCTCCTTCACACTGCAATTTTTTGGAGTTTAATATCTAAAATGTTTCTCTAGAATCAAAAAACAAGCCAAAATTTCTTCAAGGATGCGCGTTATTCAGTGTGGGATCCTAATATTGTTTCCCACTGCGTGGAAGTAGTATTAGAAATTCTTAGTAGGTAGGTAGAAACCCTTAATATGGGTGATGGAGGTGTGTGCCATTACGTGTTTCAAAAGGCTCTTGATGCTCTCTGGATGGTCTTTGAGATAGTTTGAAAGCCTTACTGCATGCGTTAAACATGGAACGCAAAGTGAATTGGCACAGGAGGATTTTAGTCAGTAAAAATCCGGCACTCTTTTTTGAAAAAAGGTCGTGTCGGATTATCTTCCCATTCTGCTTTGAGACCAAAACAGCAGAGTGTAGAACTTGTGCTTCTGTGAATCAAATGTTTCAGATATTTATATTTTTGTAAGGATTGTTCTGGTCGTCTTTATACATAGACTGACTTGAATAAATAGTTAACTGTTTTTGCCGAGGTGGCGCTATATCCGATCCCCACTATATTGCTAGCTCGTGCTACGCACACTGGGGCAGTCGGTTGTCAACGTTAGAACGGGCAAGTCGGAGAAATAAAAAGTGATTTGTGTGGATAAAAGTCAGTAATGTTAAAGTAGTCCTCCAACAATTTCATTTAATTTGTGATATTTTCTGCATACAATGCATTTTATTTTCTAAAAGTATAGCCGCCGAGGACTCTGTTGTGAGGACATTTTTTTTGTAGTTACGTTCAGTTGGTTCAAAAAATAATATTGAATCCTTCAGAGAACAAATATATAGAGTATAGATGTTTCTTCTATTTCTTTATCATCACCATCACTTCAGCCGAAAGACTTCTACTGTTGGTACTAGTACTACTGGACATAGGCCTCCCCAAGGGTCTACGAGAGGTCCTGTGCGTCTGGCATCCATCGCATTCCCGCGACTCTCACTAGATCATCGGTCCACCTTGTGGGAGGCCTGATATAATAAAAGAGTGTCCATGGAGTTTCTTGCACGTTCTTCTCCATAGAGATCTACGCTTTGGAACGTGCAATTTAGCTTCACTTTTTTTGGACCGACCGACATTTGGACAATTCAAAAAGTGCCTGTAATTGGTCTATTTGAAATAAACTATTCTGATTCTGATAATAATGTCAGCACTTTTAATGTTCGGTTTGTTGTGTTATCAATTTTTATGTTCCGTGTAAACATAGCATTACTTTATGCTAACTTTGCACAATTTAGGATGTAGTCTATTTTTAAAAATAAACTACATCCTCTAAAGTTCTCGCTGCAATAAAAGCCTCTGTTGGTTCTAGTATGTTCTAGTTTACAGATGGTGCTTGAAATAATAACACTCTCATTTTAGTGTCGCTTCGTCATATCCTTTACCTATATACATAATACTGTTTTTAGAAGCTACTTAAGATGGTTCGTATAAAATTGTGTCTCACATTTCTTATCACTTAGATCACTAATTTTATTTATTTATATCAATGTAGGCTTAAAGCCTTTGTGATAAAGGCAACTTGGCTACAGTAGAAATATCTTTGTTTATAGACAACTTACGCAGACAAGGGTAGAAGGCCAGAAGCTGGACGGTTCCTAGCCATCGATCATCTCACATTCTGGGTGTCCAACGCCAAGCAGGTGAGTTTTCTACTTTGAAACTAAAGGAGCTAACGGGTCCAGAGACTTGCAGGTACATATAAGTATTTATGTATTGTGTTAAAATGAATTGATTTATTCACGATCGGACCAGCCCCCCTAACCAAGTTACAATCGTCTCGTTTATCGTGAACACTTGGAGTTGGCCACGCCCCTAATTTCTTTGTTGAGATGATAGAGAACAGAGGCCACGAACTCTTAATGAGATCCATTTGACGAGCTAAACTAGCTCTTATACAGGACGTATAGCATACGTATAGCCTCTTTCTCGCATGTCATGGTAAGGCCCCAGACTTAATTCAAAAATGATAAGTCTTCTTCCTTCTAGATTTAACATTCTGTCTACTGCTTCGTATCGGTAAGTGGTTTTCCTGCACCTGTCCCCCTACCTAGTTACGATCGTTTCCAAGCCCCCATTTTCAAATCCTTTGTTCTGACCTCGTGACTGAGCGCTCAGATGACATCAGGACAAAGGAATTGGGGGCGTGGCCAACTCCAAGCGATCATGTTTAACGAAACGATCGTAATTTGGCTAGAGGGGCTGATTTCTCAGGTCTAACGATTGCAGTCTTATCGGGCTATGAGAGTGAAGGTACAGAAAATGGACCTGTGTTTGCGCAAACACATTACTTCCTGCGTGTCTGGTTGATTTCCGTTGATATTGACAGCTATGATCGAAATCCGGTCAGGAGGATTATTTTATTATGCGGTACTTAGAGAGACAGCGACTGTCGAAACCCAGCGTTGGGTATGCTACAATTGCCGTGATATGGGGACTAGAGGAGTAAGGGAAAGAGGGGTCTTTGAGGAGAGGTTAGAGAGGCGCCACTGCGTCCAAACTTTTCGCTTGACATACTTAAGTGCATGCTTACCAAAAACGGTTGTTTCGGGAGTTTCCTATTTCGAATTCGGTAGGAAGAAACGCCTGTACGTCGACATTGTGTAGATCGCCCGGAGGACACGGTGGAGCATACGGTGGAGGTGTACCCGGCTTGGGTATAGCACCTCCGTGTCACCGGAGGGTTGATTAGGGTTGGCGATTTTTCTCATCCGACTCTAGTCTCGGCCATGGTACAGAGCAAGAGGTAATGGAAAGCAGTTCTTCTAGAGCTCCCGGAGATTATAGTGTGTTGGGGTAAGATCGACACTGGGGTAAGAACATATACATCAAATATCTTACTTAATTGGCTAAATTTTCTAATGCTAGATTGTGCAGCGGGGCGGAATTAATGACGTGACATGCAATGTGAGTAGCATTGAAAATATAGCTAAATATATGCGATATTTAATTTATACGTTATTACCCCAGCGTCGATCTTACCCCAACGCACCTTATTTGATGATTTCATAAAAAGGATTTTTCATTTGGTGCAGATCAATTTTATATTATTATAAAAAAAAATGTTTTCTATTTTACCTTTCCATACTTGCGGCAAACTGTGTGACACATAAACTTGCGCACGGTCTCGCAGACCGAAAATTTAAAATGCAATTTTATAATATATTGTCAAGAAAAAAATACCTAATCATCTTTTCTGAAATTAGAACATAATAATATTGGGAATATCAAATTTAAGTACGACGTCACTGAAAATCGTACTGTGTCAAAATATCTACTCTCATTGGTCTTGAAGACCGATTGTCGTGTCATCTACATGCTATTTGCAAAAACGTATTTTGAGCCCATGAGTGATTGCTGTAAAGTATCTGGCAGGTAACAGAAAGAATAACGAGCTATCATTGATTATATAGAAAAAAAAAACACGAAATAGTATTTCGTCGGTCTCACAGACCATTGCAGTAGAGGTAAAAAGATTAATTATCTTTTTTTTCATATATCACATGCAGGCTGCCAGCTACTATGTAACAAGATTCGGCTTCGAACCTCTGGCGTATAGCGGTTTGGAGACTGGTTCGAGAAAAATTGCTTCTTACGCCGTCAAAATTAACAAGGTAAACTGGAGCATATTAGGTATATGCCAATGCCTACAGGGTGTTGTTGCGTCTGCCACGCGTCTGCAGTGTTTCCAGCATGTTCGCTGAATCGCGCACAGATGGCTTTGTTGCCACGTGGCGCAAGAAGACAGCACGTTATTAAGTAGACTGCGTGGCAGCAGCAACAGCATCCATACAATGATAGCCTGTAAGTTTGACTGTCCTCTGGTGTGCACCCTTACCCAGATGACTAAGTCGCTTTTACTAACATAGTATTTTAAGATCATACTAACAATTTTCTTATAATTAATGGACCAATAAGATGTCTGATTTAAAAATAAATAATAATAATAATATACTAGCTTCTGCCATGGGCTTCGCCCGCATGAAAGTTGGTTTCTCCATACTACTTCCAACCCTCGTTTTACCCCCTTAAGGGGTGGATTTTCGTAAAATCCGTTCCTAGCGGATGTCTATAATCTATAAGGAACTTACCTACCAAATTTTAAGTTTGTAAGCGTTATGGTGTGTTTACACGCGGGCCCAGTCTCGGCCAATCGCCCACGTGTAAACACACCATTATAGTTTCTGAGATTTCGTACTATTAACCAGTTTTTTGCGCGCCCTATAAACGACTTTGTGGCCGACCTACCAACTACTGTGACTATTACTTACTTCCGGATGGATTTGATTCATTACTTCATCCGTTTCAGTAATACTAATTCATAACAGCTATGACTTCACTGACGTAGCTAGCGAAGGGCTCGGCGGGGCAGAGCCTCAGGACCCCCAAGCTCGGGGGCCCAAAACCTGATTAACAAATCTCTTATTGAACTAGCGAAAAATTCTCCCCCATGACACTAGAAATGACATGGCCGGATCCTGCCCTCAGAATCAATTGATATCGTACATTAAATTATTATTATATGAAAAAAAAGCTTCTAAAATAAATAAAAATAAATCAAAACAATTACATTTCTTTAGTACAGGCGACAAAAAATCCCAAAAAGATAATATGTACGTTATATGTAGAGTATAAATCAATACATATTGCATCTACGTTTGGATACATATATAAGACACCTGTACCTATCTGTAGTAGGCCTGAATGTCATACTAAAATATAAAACACCCGTGAATGCCAGAATTGTATTGCTCAGATACATTAAAAAAGGTAACGGCTCCACGATTTTCGCACATAGGTAGTACGTTTCAACGCTGCCGCGCAACTTGATGACACTCACGTTACAGACTATGAATCGAAAATATTTTCAAGAGTGTATGCAAACGACCTAAAGTTATTTTGACATTTCTGCGATTTTAAACTAAACTGACAAAAATGTCTGTGAAAATCCCTTATTTACTATACTCTTTGGTGAAGACTCATCTTGATTCTACAACGTATTGCTGTGTTATCTTTTCTTAACTGTATTGGATATTTAAAGTTAACCCCACGCTATCGTTTATCGGACTTTCGTTCACGATTCTAATACCTATTCATATTCTGCGGTGCCTATTGAAATTGTGAGCGTCAGAATCAAATCAGTCAAGGTGCCTGAATTTTAGTATGGCCACTAATCGAATGTGAAAGCATATTGTAACTACTTGAACACCGGAATATTGGCTAAATGGTTATCTATACAAAAGGTAAGTACCCACATATATATTTTAGCAACTCTACCTGCCATTTTAAACAGTTGAGTTCCATAATCCGAAAGAGTTTTGAAGTTGAGACTGCGCCCTAATAATTACCAGCTATTGAATACTTACCACATTTATTAGTCTACCCGCAATATTTCTAACAATTACTTTAAAAAATGAAAATTATTGTAACAGGATCGGAGGACAAATCTGCAAGCATGTCAAGCATGTCATCGCTGTTGGATGCGAGCTATTAAAACAGCACCAGCCTTATTTCTTGATAACATTTTGTTGATCTTTGAAAATGAATAGTTAGGCTTATGAGTGGATGAAATCATTGAATGTATCTTGACTGAGTAATTGTAGTTATGATGTGTTTCTTAAAATGTGTGTAAAACCTTAAGAAGTATATATATTTAAGCAAATGGATGTGGTTACTTATTTAAATACCTTAATAAAAATTAAAGTGCTATTTTAGTGTTTTATTGCATATCTAATTGTATTTTTTTTTCAAAATCGCTAAAAATCCAGAAATATCTGTTAGACGATGACCTTTTCTTTGCTATCGCGGCCTGCCTATAGTGCCTATGTCAACATTTGAAAGTGAGTATTACAAATGCATTATACATCAATTTGACTACGTTTTACTTGGTATTTTGATTTTTGACTCCTCATTAGCCTCTATGAAAATGTATCACTGGCAGTGAGACTGTTTCATACATTTTTATCAAATTATACCCGAATTTGAGAGGTATTCTCTTACTGACTTATTGTCACTGTCACGTTAACGTGTTATTGTAGCGACATCATTGCTATTCAAAATTATTAGGCATTTTTTTGCATCATATTTACAGTGTCTCTCGCCTGTTTTCTGATCATTAAACTTAAACTATTGTAAAGCCATGCCTCTAAGCTTTAATACGACGTACTTTATGTCTGTGTACGTAAACATTTCTTATTAGGGCACAACTCTATACAAATTTAGGCCATGTCAAATAAAATAGGTTGCGACACGATTTATGGCAGCTCGGTTAAGTCAGTAAAAGTCTGACACTTCCTCCCACTCCATCCAGAGCAAGAGAAGTTAACTGATGATTTCCCACGTAAAAAAGGAGTCCCCAGTTTCTGTTGTCCCTGAGCCGGTGGTCATCATCTAGCTACGCCACTGTGTGACTTGAATACATGCTAGTTTTTCTTTAGGTCTTCTGTGTACGGACGCGTAGCTTCATAGACGCGTATTCGTTCGTCATTATAGTTTTATATGTAAGGTTCACGCAGGCGTACACCAAGCGTACATTTATTTATTTATTTAAACTTCATGTACAGTAGTGGTACAAATTTTACTTAATGATAAACTAATGTTACAGCAAATTAGGGATTTACAATTTATTATCCAAACATCTATGCATCAGAAACAAATAGAAAAAGAAAAAAACGCTAGTACCATCTCAGCATAGTAGTAGTGTGTGACGTGGGTTTATAGCGTAGGTGGGTGTGTTGGAGTGAGTGTGAAAAGTTGAAGTGGTGTATGAATTACTGTTACCAATTACTATTAATATCAATCATATTATTGACTAATTCGTCGCATACGGAAATTACCAACAGTCTCCTGAAGGTATATTTTTTGGTATTAAATAAATCGCGATGAGAGAATTTCTTCGTAAAGTTTCTCAATATCCTACCAATGACAGAATTTTGAGCGCAGTTAGTCCTACTGTGCGGTACATCAAGCGTATAATGACAGGGGACAGTAGCTAGTAGTAATAAGACATAAACTGTTAGGTAACTCACTTTGATACCGATAACAACTAGATACTTATCCTTTTTTTTCCACAGATCATATTCGTATTCCAAGCTCAGTACGATCCCGAAGAATCCGACTTCGCAAACGAAGTCGCGTACCACGGCGACTTCGTGAAGGACGTGGCTTTTGAAGTAGAAAACCTGGACTTTATTTTGGATTACGCCAAGAAACAAGGTGCTGTGGTCATCAAGGACTTGTGGCAGGAGGAGGACGAGTATGGAGTCATCAGAATGGCTACTATTAAGACGGTATAGTTCTAAAACTACCCTAGCAAGTACATATGTAAATATTTATGAACTGAGGATGAAAGCAGATTCAGAAGATCCAAGGTCAAATTTAGTGTGGTTGATTAAGGCTCTCAATAAAGGATCACTTTTGTACACTGACACTTGATCCTCGAAAAGAGTAATGGATCGACCAGACGAACAATAGGAGAAATTAAAAAAGGAAAAGAGAGAAGTAGCAGAGCCTCAAATTCTTTTTTGGAATAGAGCTCTAAAATATTAATCACTAACCCTAGTTTTTGTTGACAGTACGGAGACAACACACACACATTAGTAGATAGATCCAGATACCAAGGACCTTTCCTGCCAGGGTATCAGCTGCTGGGTAGTGACCCCATCAACAAATTGTTGTATGTAAAAACATTGCACCAGTCTCTCACAAATTAAGAATTTATATAATAAATATAATTATTAATTTCATTCATTTATTTTGATATATTTAAGTACATATATAAAATATATATTTTTTTAAATTTTGTAATAAATAAATAAGTCTAAAAACCCTAATTTCGAAAGTTAAAACTTCATAGTCTTTTTGACCCATTTGCAATGTTTTAATCGTTCATTTGTTTTTTTTTTTGGGAGACAGGCCAAAAGCAGAAATCAACTTTGTTGACCATATAGTGGCAAACATGCCTGATCATGGTCTTGAAGAAACTGTGTCGTGGTATGAAAGATGTCTGCAGTTTCACAGGTGATAAATATTTTATGGTCCATAGCAACTTTTTCATAATCATTGTACGCTGAAACTGCGTAAAGCAATGGATTGCCATTGTGTGCCATGTATAGAATGACCTAAATTATACAGATTGCCGGTAACACAACATAAACTAAAAACAAAATAAACTAAAAATGTTTAGTTTAGCGCCATCTATCGGCCGTCGATATCGGAGGTTTTAGACTAACCCTCGTTACCTAAAAGCCACCTACAAAAATATCACTATAAACTTAAGGAAGCTTCGAAATAAACCACAAAGTATTAGGTTGCACTTCCAAATCTCGCTGCACAGCCATCCTCGAATTTTCATCAGTCTGTCTTTGTATATTTCGGAATTAGTGTACGAACCAAACTCTTCTTATTTCCTAGGTTCTGGTCAGTAGACGATAAGCAAATTTGCACGGACTATTCAGCCCTGCGCTCCATTGTGGTGACTAACTACGAGGAAACAATCAGGTTGCCCATCAACGAGCCAGCTGCCGCCAAGAAGAAGAGTCAGATACAGGAGTTTGTGGAGTACCACGGAGGGGCTGGCGTGCAGCACGTCGCTTTTAATACTGAAGATATCATTACTGCTGTAAGTTGTATCCAGACTGTGTCTGTGTTACTAATGTATCCAGAATTGAAGCCAAATACGGTCGATATTTTCTAAAGCAAATTTGTGCTCTTATGGTCGATACGCACTGAAGAAAGTTGGAGTTGTTGGTCAAGGACTGCTAATGACAGTAGAATAAACTTAAATGGGTTGGTTAATTGATGGGTTACTTAGTTGGTAATGTTGGTATTGGTTGTGCATCTCTTAACCGACTGCAGACACTTTTCTGCTGCACAAATAATCAGGCCTTTCTCGATTCATCTCAAACACAGTGCCAGTGTAGGACCCCTTCCCAACACATGGACCACCTGCCTTGTCGGTCCTACACAGTCACACGCAAGTTCCAGGATTTATATGAGGACAATTGGTGGCCATTTTGATTGTAACACTAATGATTTCAACGGGTTTTGCAGCTTCTAATGTCTATGGTTATGATTTGGTTAATTTTCATGTCCTGTATTTGGCATTGGACCTCGTGTTTAACTTTGTGACTGTCAGTTAGTATACTCAAATCGCCTTTTTTTAGTACCAAAGATTTCAAGGCTACAATTATTTTTCCGTAGGTCGAGAAACTCCGTGCTCGCGGCGTGGAATTCCTCTCGATACCTTCAAAGTACTACAAACTGATCCGCGAGCGCCTAAAGCAAAGTGAAGTGAAGGTAGCTGAGAGCATAGACATGTTGGAGCGGCACAATATTCTCATAGACTATGATGACGACGGATATCTGCTGCAGATCTTTACGAAGAACACTCAGAATAGACCTACACTGTTCATGGAGGTTATACAGAGGAGGAATCATAATGTGAGTATCATATCGTTATTTTGTTATGTTCATTGAATTTGGAAAAGTTAAAGTCTGCATGCAACAATTGCGAGAAAGATGGATGAAGTGTATCTAATAATAGATTCATTACAAACTTTGATGATAACAAATCAGAAATGAAGATATCCGCTGGAGACTCAAGATTACCTAAAGAATCGCCAACGTCGATGATGCCGAAAGGTTCTAGACTAGAGTGGCGACCGCAAGACGAAAGATTCAAAGATTCCCGAAAGATTCAAAGATTCTAGAAGGCCTCTCAGAAGGTAAACCGACAACCTGGTGAGAATCGCGGGAACCCGATGGATGTAAGGTGCACAAGACCTGTCGTCGTGGAGACATTTGGGGGAAGTCTATGACCAGCCGTTTTTCAATTTAAATGATGATGAATGATGAAAGCGGGTCGTTTTGCTTGTGTGAGGTTCTGCTCCTTTTATGCAAGTATAATTTGGTAACACAGTAAAAAAGTTTGACTTTTTTCCAGGGTTTCGGTGCTGGTAACTTCAAGACACTCTTCGAATCTATTGAATTGGAACAAGACAAACGTGGCAACTTGTAAACGGAATAATTAACTTGAAATATATTTTACCACCACCACTACCTACTAACATCACATTTTAAGCGATTTGTTACTACTAACACTATGGCCGTTGTCTGAAATAAAAGCTAAATATTATTCATTATTAATAACGTAAAAAAAAATTGCAAATTATGCAGACTGGTTTAACAAATAAATTAATAAACAATTATATAAAAAGAGTGAAAGATTTTATTAAAACACCGTCTTATCAATTAATAAAAATTGCAATTTCAAGACTTGATGATTACATTTTTAAACATATATATTATCTACACTCTACAGGTTTTTCGTCACTATAGGTGCAAAGTCACGGAAAACCTGTAGAGTGTTGAGGGATATGTGTTGTTTGATGTCTAGTTTACACGTTGGCCCAGCCTCGGCCAGTCGCCATTGTGTACCCATTGTATAAATGGGGAAACCCCGTTAACACAATGGCGATTGGCCGAGGCTGGGCCCACGTATAAACTAGACATCAACATATCCTTGCTTACCAAAATAACACATTTTACAAGCTTTCTATTAGCTTGCACTGTATGTAACTATGTATGTTCGGCTCAAATCTTGCAACTCAATTTTGAAGCAGATATCTTCAACCGATTGAGCTGAAATTTTACATGCATATGTAAATCGGGTGACAATGCAACATTATGATGACATGGAGCTGATCTGATGATGGAGCTGGAAGGTAGCCATAGGAACTCAGCAATAAAACAATACAACCCCATCGAATTTGGGCTCGTTTAGTTTGTATTGACGAGCACTTTCATCTTATATGATAGCCGGGGTCTGATGATGGAGCTGGAAGGTGGTCATAGGAACTCCGCAGTTAAACGATACGACCCCATCGAGTTTGAGCTCGTTTGATAAGTATTGACGAGTACTTTGATCATTTATGGTAGCCAAGGTCTGATGATGGAGTCGGAAGGTGGTCATAGGAACTCCGCAGTTAAACGATACAACCCCATCGAGTTTGAGCTCGTTTGATTCGTATTGACAAGTACTTTCATCCTGTACGATAGCCAGGGTCTGATGATGGAGCCGGAAGGTGATCATAGGAACTCGGCAGTTAAACGATACAACCCATCGAATTTGGGCTCATTTGATTCGTATTGACGAGTACTTTCATCCTATATGGTAACCAAGGTCTGAAGATGGAGCTGAAAGGTGGTCACAGGAACTCCGCACTTAAACAACACAACCCCATCAAATTTGGGCTCGTTTAGTTTGTATTGACGAGTACTTTCATCCAATATGGTAGCCGGGGTCTGATAATGGAGCCGGAAGGTGGTCATAGGAACTCCGCAGTTAAATGATACGACCCCATCGAGTTTGAGCTCGTTTGATTAGTATTGACGAGTACTTTGATCATGTATGGTAGCCAGGGTCTGATGATGGGGTCGGAAGGTGGTCATAGAAACTCCGCAGTTAAACGATACAACCCTATCGAATTTGGGCTCGTTTGATTCGTATTGACGAGTACTTTGATCCTGTATGATAGCCAGGGTCTGATGATGGAGTCGGAAGGTGATCATAGGAACTCCGCAGTTAAACGACACAACCCCATCAAATTTGCACTCGTTTAGTTTGTATTGACGAGTACTTTCATCCAATATGGTAGCCGTGGTCTGATAATGGAGACGGAAGGTGGTCATAGGAACTCCGCAGTTAAATGATACGACCCCATCGAGTTTGAGCTCGTTTGATTAGTATTGATGAGTACTTTGACCATGTATGGTAGCCAGGGTCTGATGATGGAGTCGTCGAAAGGTGGTCATAGGAACTCCGCAGTTAAACGATAAAACCCCATAGTATTTGGGCTCGTTTAGTTTGTGTTGACGAGTACTTTGATCATGTATGGTAGCCAGGGTCTGATGATGGGGTCGGAAGGTGGTCATAGAAACTCCGCAGTTAAACGATACAGCCCTATCGAATTTGGGCTCGTTTGATTCGTATTGACGAGTACTTTGATCCTGTATGATAGCCAGGGTCTGATGATGGAGTCGGAAGGTGATCATAGGAACTACTCCGCAGTTAAACGACACAACCCCATCGATCGTACTAGTTAGTTTTAATATACTCCTACAAAATAGGTACCAATTGAAAGGGCTTGTAGAGAGTAACTTTAAAAATAAAGTGAAATTACTCTAAATCCAATATTTTCCTTTTTCTCAGTCAAACTCTTGGTGGAGTGGTAGTGTTCATGGAACGTCTGGTAGGTTGGTTACGGCTTTTGCGAGACTTCTCCGTCTCTCTCTATTCATGGAACTTCGTGTACATTCAATGAGGGCACACTTCAAAGATGATTTAGTGAGGTCTGTCCATCTGGTAGGCGATTGGCCGCGAGAACGTAGGCCCTCTACTCTTCCCTGTACCACTAAACGTACCAAAGAGCTTTTATTGCCTATGATATATCCACACATTATAAAAATTCGCTGTTGCACAACCGACGAAAGTTTTCGTTTTAATGCAAAGCTCTTTAAGAATGGAAACGTTAGTACGGTGAGCAGTCTGTTTTATCCTCAGTAGACGCCTCCAGCGTCACATTTCAAGAGCATCAATTTTTACGGTGCTTGAATCTTCTCCGCATTTCCCAGTATTTGTGATTGTGGATCCCAGGTAGATAAACTCTGGACAACTTCGCAATTGGCTATTTCATGTAAGTTAGGTTGATTGTTAGTCTTACGATTCACCACCATCATTTTTGTTTCATAAATCCAATCTGGTATACTTCTCAGGTGGACGCCTCCTACTGCGAAGCAGTAATGCTAGCAAAGGAGGAGACCGACCGCATCAGGCAACGGCGCTCACGCCGCAGCCGCCGCCGTAATTCCGATCCCAATTTTCTGCCACCGTAGGCGCGGACTTGCGGACGGCGGGCAATGGGTAGCTCGCTGTCCGTCCGTCCGGTAACAGATCGAACCAAGCTTAAGGGCGGGGGATGTCATTGGATGAATTTACCTACCATAAAAAAAAATCCTGGCAGACTTCCAAAGATAGCAGACTAAGTTTCTTATGCTTTCCTATAATATGGGTAACAAATGAAAGGACTTGCTGAGAATACAAATGTGATTTAAATAAGGCATAACTAAAAAGTAAAAAATAAATTAAAAGTAAAAAAAACTTTTTAAAAACAAGCTTTCAATTAAATGGCCAAAAAAGAAGAAATAAACTTTTCCTTTATAACTTTTACTATCAATTTATAACGGCATTACACAATTTATATGATATAAAAGCTTGTCGCGAGATTTAACTGTGTCAATACACAGCTAAATAACTTCATAAATTAAATAAGTTAAAAACCTTCATTTATTTTGATTTTAATATTTTCAAAATCTCGCGACAAGCTTTTGTATCATATAAATTGTGTAATGCCGTTATAAATTGATAGTAAAAGTTATAAAGGAAAAGTTTATTTCTTCTTTTTTGGCCATTTAATTGAAAGCTTGTTTTTAAAAAGTTTTTTTTACTTTTAATTTATTTCTATAGAACATTCAAGCTGATTGTGCATCGGGAAGCCCCTCTGTCTCAATAGTAAAGCAAGCTACTCACGCCGTCTCTGTACTGAACTTGCTTCGGAATCCAGTTTTCTACACCCAATCACATTTGCATTTTAATTTGCGCAATGTAGAAATAGTAAGTTTATATCGGCTTTTTAAATGAGTATGCAATAGCGGTAAACAAGGTGCCTGTAAGTTGTTTTTTAAACAAAAAGGTCTTAGTGTTGATGGCATAAATCAGTTATGTAAAGGCCAGTTTTGAAATTTAAAAAAAAAATAGCTGTATAGAGTTCTGATATTCGTGTCCTCGCAATCAATCTAAAGCATTAAACGTAGTGCTTACATACTCTAAGTAAAGCATTGTAATTAAATTGTGTTCAATAGTATTGTCTAATCTAGAAGCACTTTTTTCAAATTTTGTGAATGTGAAGTTCTACTATGGAGCTGATGGCACATGTTATTGGGTCATTCAGTTCCCTTTATGGTTGAGCTGATTGGGGCTGATGTACATGTCATGCTCGAGAACGGGCGCTGTCAGTTGAGACTGGTTACCTCTTAGCTGCCAGTGGCTTATTCCAATATTTATTCATTTTTTTTTACATTATTTATCTACATTGCGTTCACATAATATAAGTGACAAGGAATATGTAAGTTAAGATTTATGTAACTCTTAATATGATTTAAAAGAGTGTCCATGGAGTTTCTTGAAATTCTTCTCCTTAGAGATCCACGCTTTGGGATGTCCAATTTAGCGTCACTTTTTTTTGAGTGAATAACATTTTGAAAATTCAATTGTGCCTGACTAGACCATCCATCCATCCAAGAGACCATCTATTTGAAGTTAACGTTTTTGATTTCTGAATCTGCCTACACTTTTCTATTACCAAATGATCAAGTCAACATTATTATATTTTCGAATTTTGTCCACACTCATATGGCACACTGTGCGATGGAGGCTCGCCCGCGTCAAGTCGGAGATTTACGTCGTAAACGTAAGCTTAGCTCTTGTTCACACTGCGAGTGACGACATTATATTAATTTTCAATTTTTTTGAGTGTTATTATATTTTCCGTGTATGACATTATTTTATTTTCCTTGTCAGAGATAGGGGTCATGTCAGATTTTATTGTCATAACTGGCTTTGTAACTGAAACAGCAGAGAGGCAGAGAGTGAGTGAGCCTGAGCTTGCGCACATACTAGTGCACTAGGAAATATTTTCGAAGTACTTGGATAGTTTCCTCTGAAAATAGCCAAGTACTCTTTTTTTAGTTAAGTACATATGCAGGAGAACCAAGGTTACCCACTTAAGAGCGACCAACCCGAGGTACATTTTCATACAACCATTCTTACCTGATTAAGACGTCATTGTTATTACACATCTTTCTTCAGATAGTTTGATTATACAGATATCAAAACTACTAAATTTGACAATTAAATTTGTGTAAAACTAATTTAGTAAAGACCTCTAAAAATCTGTTATTTTACGTGAACTTTGGCCCTTCATAATGTACACATATATTACAAATATTAAAAAGTACTTCTATAGAAGCCTTGCACATTTGATGGAGATTCTAAATGATGTCATTTTTTCATAAAAACTTTTAAGGGTTTTAAAAAACACGTAGGTATGTTCTGGAACAAGTTTTGTGAAATATTCGAGTAAATCACGGAATTACCTAATTCCAACATGGTTTACGGTATCACTATTTTTTCGCGTTGCTTCTCTATCAAACATCGTGTTGGATTGCTTTAGATAAAGTTTTTAAATTATGCTCGACTTTGACGATTCGCGAGTGGCGAGGGGTCACCTTTAAGTGCCAAACTTAAGGGTATTACATTGCTCAATGACCTTGAAGAATTTACCTCTACACTAGTAGAGAAGAATTGATCTCTACACAGGCATTGCAGGGGGTGCTGCGCGCGGGTTGTTAGTACTGATTCTATTTTTTCTTGATTACTTATCGATATTCAATAGAATTAGAAAAAAAATCAATACAAGTTATTTAATTTATTGTAACATATACTTTGGTATAAATTCAATGTATAAATATATAGCCATTTTTGAGAAAATATGGAATTAATGTTCAAAAAAGGCCTATTTACCAGATTTTTTTTCTAGAATTAGGGTATTTTTTTGAGAAACGTAATCAATACAATTTATTAGTAATGTCCTTAAGTATCCCCTTCATTTTTTATATAGTAATCGTACATAAGGAATAATCTATAAACTTCAATCAACCTAGGTGTTTTTTTGGATTTGGGCGATGTAATTCCCTTAAGTGGCAGTCAGCAGGGCACATTGCTTGCAGAACAGATGACAGTTAAAACCCAAAGATTCTAAAGTGGCGACTGCGTAGACGCAGCGTTGGAAGGCTTCCTATAAGGTGGACTGATGACCAGGTAAGGGAAGCGGGAATCCGGTGGATGCGAGACGCACAGGACCGTTCATTGTAGCGATACTTGCCTTTGTTCAACTGTCCAACAGTAGATGTCTTTCGGCTGAAATGATGATGATGATGATGATGAGTTATTACGTTCAAGTGATAGACCAAAAAATAACTTAGAATTCTTCACAGAGTATGTATAGAAGTTTCTTCTAATTTTTTTACGGGTTTTAGAAAATCCTGATGCTGATACTATAATATAGCTATATACATATAATAGTCCTACATAAATAGTTAATACGTCATTGAGTGCTTTAAATTATCTTTTCGAAATAATAACTTAGATACTAGTTTTCGATATCTCCTTTATTCAGAAATAGCTTTTGTGTTTTGATTCCCCGTTTCACCCCCTTAGGGGATAAAATTTAGAAGATCTTCTCTTAGTGCTTGCTTAAGTTATTACAGGAAGCTTTTTGCATAATTTCAATGTCCTAATCCTAGTAATTTTGACTGTGCGTTGATATGTCAGTCAGTCAGTTTCTTCTTTTAAAAATGTAGATTACCACCTAATCTAAGGCTGCTGCAGGTGCAGAAAACCTCAAACGGCGTCAATATAATAACCTCATCGGAAGTTATGTTTGAGCCGTTTGGGGTTGAAACGCTTGGGCCATGGGGCCCGAGCGCTCATCGAGTCGTTCGGGCAAACGGTTCGCGTGAACAGAGGGCTGGGATTTTCTTCAGTCAACGAATCAGCATTGCCATCCAAGCAACGTGGCAATGCAGCCAGCGTTCTGGGCACTTTTCCCATTAACATTAATGCGGATGAATTTTTTGATGCCTTAAGACCTCTTTTTTTACCCGTTTATTATTTTTGGTTGGTATATAATGTTAAGTTGTAATATTTGTTAGATTAGATGTATATATAGTTATTTGTTATATAGTTATTATATAATCCTTTATTATTATTAAAAAAAAAATGTTTGTGAAAATATTTGAGCGCATATAAACAGAGCCTTACTTCTATCTTGTTTTCTTGTAAAACTACATCATGGAGTCGATATTTTCTCGCTTCAATAAAACCACTCGTTGTGTCTGGTACGTTTTAGTCTAAATACGGTGCTTGATACAACCACACTCGCATTCTAGTGTTGCTATTTAAATATCTTTTGTTATATTATTGAGGAGTTACAATGGTACGTACATATTTGTGTCTAGTTTACATTTGTCTAGTTTAGATTACTAATTTTATCTATGATTATGCAACTTATTAACTTTCTCAGATTAGCTAGTTACTACTGTAAAAAATAAACAGTTTCCAAGTGGTTATGACTACTGCTGGAGAGACTAGATTTTCTTGATGTTCTGTTTATCTTTAAAAGATGTAGGCAAAAAAATGATGTGAGAAAAACTTTATTGGTCGTCAGTAGTGACTAACAATAAAATTGAAGCATGGTTTTAATTGAAATCCAATTAGGTAACTAAAAGGTTGTCTATTGTTCGAAAAAATAAGAAAATTTTAACCTTGTGTGGATTTGTGGTAATACTTAGCTACAGTTTAGTTTAACTTTGTTTTCAGACGTCTTACACAGACAAGGGTAGGAAGCCAGAAGCTGGACAGTTCCTGGCCTTCGATCATCTCACATTCTGGGTGTCTAACGCCAAACAGGTGAGTTTTCTATTCAGGATTCCCGAACTCAGAGAGGGTTCCGTAGATTGTTGGGCTGTGACATTGTTCGAAAAAGTTATTATAGCCCTGGAACATAAAGGGCAAGAAGGTAAAGGATTTTTAGTGGGTTTTAGTCAGTAAACTCCCTCACGCTCCACAGTGAGCATGAGAAAATGATATGATAATGTCCCATACCAAAAAAGGGTCCACTAAAGACTTTAGATGGTAATTAATTACTATGCATAGGCATAAAAGCCTTACTTAATAAATTATTCATTCATATTTATGTTACCTTTAATATTGTTAAACTCGTTTTTCCTGCTATCGTTGTCAAGTCTTAAAATATTCTATCGTTCGTTTTTTTTTTTTATATTTCGATGCAGTTCGAAACTGCCTGCATTATAAAAGTGTCAGGGCCGGCGCAGCGGTTGAGCGATTGGCTACTGCGCTGCATGTTGTGAGTTCGATGCTCGGACGGATCATGCGATCAATCAAGATCAATTTCTTGTGTGGGAAAAGGTTTAAAAAAAGAATACTTGACGTCTAGTCGTCTATCTGTCACCAGGCCTACTACACAGTTGAAATTTTGACGTATGAAGATGTATTTCTGTTGCCACTGTAACAATATAAATACTAAAAACAGAATAAAATAAATATTTCTTTTGCCGTTTTTTGCCCCTCGTGCGCGAGTCCGACTCGCACTTGGCCGGTTTTGCTTGCTGTATCAAGAGCTGGGTTTTTTGAATGATATTTTTTTCTTGTTTTTTCACAGGCTGCCAGTTACTATGTGACAAGATTTGGCTTCGAACCTCTGGCGTACAGCGGTTTGGAGACTGGTTCGAGAAAAACAGCTTCTTACGCCGTCAGAATGAATAAGGTGAACAAGTATTATCATTAGACGAGCCGAGCCCCTGACTATTGATTAGTTTGAACTGGTTATTGTTTATATCTCGATGGTGCTCTGTGCGCTGAGGGCGAACTGTTTTCACGTATGAAGCGATTGAAACGTTTACCGCGTTTGGCTTTCTGATTGGTTAAGAGCTAGGAGCTAGCCAATCGGAGCGCTGAACGGCATAAACGTGTCGAAACTCGCATTAGGCACTCTGTATGTTATTTGCGTTATTTTATGGTTTTAAATGGGAAAATACTTATAAAGTGCGTAGATACATGGCTGAAAGTTACAGCTGATCCCCGCGTCTTTAGCTTACTACTCCGCTTCCATAGTCCATATCGTGATGCGCGATCGTTTTGGAGGAGGGTTAGTCAACCGGGGGCTTACTCTCGAGTTTAATTCCGATCGGTCGACATTGGAATTGTGACGGTAGGTACTCTTGAATTCGATGCTAGCGCCAAATTACGTGACCTTTTTGGGAAACTAAGTAAAATCGGGATTGGGCTTGGCGTGTGGTCACGCAATTTTAAACCAACTTTTCGCTAGCATCGAATTCAAGAGTACCTAATATCACAATTCCAATGTCGACCGTTCGGAATTAAACTCGAGAGTAAACCCCCAGGTCTTCGACTTATGAGAGATCTTGGAATGAAATTGTGAAATCGCGTAGTTGTATTTAGTTTCATCCACCGAAATATTGTATAAAACAAACTGTGATTTTAGGTGAGCAAACCATCCAGAGGGATGCTCGTGCCAAAAAGGAGGCAGCTTAGGACAGAACCGCATAAACTGGAATTCTACTATGGACATTTAATTGCGCCTGCAAGTCCGCATTTTGTTGCATCAGTCTTTCATTATTTTTCAAAATTTGGTTGAGTCTCTCCTCAATTTGTTCGCTCTTTATCTCAAATAAGTATAATATATATATATATATATATATATATATATACACGGCTAAATTTAGATCGTTTTAATCCCGTGGAGGGTCGATCTGGTGCATGGAACACTATCACATGGTAAAGATAAAATTAAAAAATTAAGTACTTTCTTTCTAAAACTCGAATAAATTAAAGTAAGTTTCTTTAAGTAAACATCAGCTGAGCGATTCCAATGATCTGTAGGTAGTTGTCGGTCGTTGCGTACTACCTACAGGTCATTGAACTGTATATAGGAGTATATAGGTATTGGCTGTTTATATAGGTAGAAATATTAAGGGATATGTTCAAGTTCAAACTGTTACAGTTGCCACTCAGTTCGATTGCTTAAAATTAGATATAACAAACAACTTAAAACTAAAAATCAAAAGGTATGTACAGAATATGCAAGTTAAATAAACATGTACTGCAGATAATTATGTACAAAAGTAATCTACAAAACAATTATAGGGTTCGAACTACTTAATGATGTAAAATGCAATACCTTGTACCATTAGCAACTTATAACTTAATTCAAGCCTCGGCCTCCGCAATTAAAAGTGCAATAAAAAAATACTAATAGTGACAATTTATGATTTAAACAAAAAGTGTGATTTTAACAGACTAAGTGTCGTCCTCTTTGCGTCTTATTCCTCAATGCTGAGGACTGACCTCCCTGCTTCAAAGAAAGTGTAAAAAAAACTATAAAATAAGTGATAATAAGTGCCAATCGGAAAAAAACAACAATTGACTGACATTCGAACGTACTTGGGCCATCTATTACGGTGTTTCCTGCGATTAAGAACATTCAAAGGACAGTGAAGTCAAATAACGGACCTTGCCAAACCCTGTAAGGGCCCAGTAGGGTCGAAGCCTAATCTGGGGCTTTGGGGAGGTATGAAAATGCATACCAGGGGCTTACTCTCGAGTTTAATTCTGATCGGTCGACATTGGAATTGTGACGTTAGCTACTCTAGAATTCGATGCTAGCAAAATTGGTTTAAAATTGCGTAACCACACGCCAACCCCAATCGACATTTCACTTCATTTCCCAAAAAGGTCACGCAATTTGGTCCTAGCATCGAATTCGAGAGTACCTAAAGTCACAATTCCAATGTCCACAGATCCCCCAGGGCCCTGGACCCAAGGCAAAGGAGGAACGGAATAGGTTTTTAGTCAGTAAGAGTCTGTCTCCCGTCCGCCCAAGGGCGGGACACGGGGGCATGTCATTGGATGATTTTATCTACTTAAAAAAAAAATATGCCACACCAACCAGTGATTGTTCGATTTACCATTTTATAATCCAGTAAATACTCAACCTTAAACAATTGATAAAGTGCAAATCATCTTAAAAAACCTGTGCAAGTGCGAGTCGGCCTCGCACAGCGAGGGTCCCGTACAAACTTACTTATTTAAATAAGTAGGTCAATTTCCGAATTGAGTTTCGAAGATTTTTCCGAATACCTCCACGTGTTTTCGTGATAAAGGGTCTTTACAGATGAACAGACAAACGGGCAAAAAACTGATTCTATAATGGTTCCGTTTTTTATTTTGAGATACAGAACCCTAAAAAACTAGAAAATGTGCCATCTAGCGACAAATAGAGACACATTGTAAGGATTTACGATCGATTTTAAGTGGGCCATTAGTTACAAACAGAGGGGGCGTTACTTTCAACCACAATTAGAAAACCTACTATTAGAAATGAGAAAGGAAATGCAGGAAAAGTTCTCAAAAATGGAAAATAGTATATCTAATACTAAAGAGAAAATTTTAATATACAAATCGATAGTGTTTCATGTACCGGATCGACCCTCCACAGGATTAAAACGATCAAAATTTAGCAGTGTATATTAACTAGGTACTTTTTTGATACAATGACAACGATTTCATATGATCAATCTTTTCACTATTAGTCATTTGATTGGCCCGTTGGTTTAGTGGTTAGTGGTCCTGACTACTATGCCGGAGGTTGTGGATTCGATTCCCACCCAGGAAAAATGTTTGTGTGATGAGCACTATCATTTGTTCTGTATCTGGGTGTAATTTATCTTTAATATGTATCTAATTAGAAATATATAAGTATGTTTATCAGTTGTCTACCCATAACACAAGCTCTGCTTAGCTTGGGACTATACTATGATTTTTTATTAGATGAAGTAAAGTGACAGCTATAACAATGGTTGTTTGACAGTTGGGCATTGTCCACTGCTGTCACTTTACTTCATCTAATAAAAAATCATAGTATAGACGGTGTTGTGTGATAGTTGTGGAATATTATTAAAATCACAAGCAATATTAACAGGAAAGATCTCTACCAAAACAACAACCTAACTTTAACTTGTACAAGAACGAGATTTGCGAGCATCGACTGAGGTCTTTGTTTGAGAGTATCCTTTTATTCCTGGAAGTAGGGTAGGTATGTAGGTATATACTCGGCAATTTCTAGTTCAGCAGATTTCCTGGCAGTTAGTGGTAAAAGCAGCCTGTGAACGCTGAGAATCTCAGCTTGGCTCACTGCTGAAGTCTACGTTCACTGCTGTAGGTACCTATAGTTCCTCACGTCGGGGTCACCAATATGGGAGAAAATGCGCCCAATCTTCTTTTGAAAGTTACGTAATAAAACTCCGGACTTAAGTAAATACTTCTGAGGATTATACCTAATACACTAAGTCGCCACAGTGACATCTAGACAAGCCTGCTCTAGACAAGACTACATCATCGCTTACCAGCAGGTGTGACTGTGACGTTTGACTAAACGTGAGCCTAAAAATAATAAAAAAAAGATATTCGTCTACCTACTTGTTGGCCCATTATAACAACATACCTATTTTCCTTTCTATCAACAGATCATATTCGTACTCCAAGCTCAGTACGAGCCCGAAGAATCCGAAATGGCAAACGAAGTCGCATACCATGGCGACTTCGTGAAAGACGTGGCTTTCCAAGTGGAGAACCTTGACTTTATTCTTGAGTACGCCAGGAAACAGGGTGCTGTGGTCATCAAGGACTTGTGGCAGGAGGAGGACGAGTATGGAATCGTCAGAATGGCTACTATTAAGACGGTAAGGAGTCTAAAACTAACTGTACAGTATAGTCATTGGCGTACCTAGGGTAATTTCAGGGGAGGCCTAGGCTGTCTCCTGATATACCTTATTATCAATATTTTGTCTTTAATCAAAGAAATTTGAATCGGTAGCCGAACATCTTATGGTGGTTGCTAAACCGTACTGGAGATCACCCCAGATTGGCTTTGTTACTGTATTCCTACAGCCCACAATACGCCTAAGAGCATACAGAGCCTGAATCCCAGCAGAGGACCAGTTAAGACCACTAAGTGCCTACACTTATGTTTGATCTTCAAAAAGACTAACGGACCTCGTCCCCCTTTCAGAGAAGTAGTTTTGAATCCCAGACCGGAAAATTCAACGGGCCCTTCTCTTTGCAATAAGAGCCGAAAACTTTCCAATCAATAAACCAATGGTTTTTTTTGACAGTACGGTGACAACACACATACATTAGTGGACAGATCCAAATATCGTGGACCCTTCCTGCCTGGATATCAGCTACTGGACTGTGACCCCATCAATAAATTCCTGTACGTAAACATACCTACTCGTTAGTTTGAAAATGAAACCTTCGAAGTCCATTCTTCATTTGCTTTTGTTTTTTTGGAACAGGCCAAAAGTGGAGATCAACTTTATTGACCACGTAGTGGGAAACCAGCCAGATGGTGGTATGGAAGAAGCTGCGTCCTGGTATGAGAGATGTCTGCAATTTCACAGGTGACTAATATTTCAATAGTAGGTAGGTTCAGATGATTTGAATTCAGCAGCTAACTGGAAAAGGAGAGGGTCTAACCGGTATTAATTATTGGCAGTGTTTGGTAGAGGGTTTTTGTCCAGCATTCAAACCGTTTTTCGGCTGAAATATGGTACAAAACTAAGGCTAAGCAAAACTCTGACGAGAACTTGATCAGTAGTTTTTTTGTTTCTTGATTAGTTAGGGTAAGTAGGTAGTCTGAAGCCACCGTACCTTTTTTTTTTTGTTTCGAGGGGAAACCTTCAAAAGGCGCCCTGAGTTTGGGGATAAGTCCGGGGAGTGTGGGATTTTTACCTCACTAAAACCACCCCGGTGATCACATTGAAGGGGTGCCGTTACCTCTTAAAAGACCATTCCGGAACCCCCTCTGTGCATCGCCTGTTAGGACACATTCCTGAGGAGACTATATAACAGTCTCCTCTGAGCCTCTTGTGCACGGCAGCACATGATCACTGTGCCACCGTCTTCCTTGGAATCACTCGATGGGCGGGCAGAGTCCCCACTCTGAGCGCCCGCGTGGTTCCGAAGCCACCGTACCTACATACCGATCTTCGTCAATATTCAGAAAAAATGTCGCTATAAATTTGAGGTTTCCTAATAGTATCCGGTATGGTGGGTGTCCTATAATGAATACTAAATTAAGACTTACTTTTCCAACTGTCAAAACAGCCATTTGTTTAGTTTGCACTAGTCTGCTTTTCACCCTCAATACTAGTATAGTAACATCAGAGATTAGGGCATAAATCAAACTCTTCTATTTCCTAGGTTCTGGTCAGTAGACGACAAGCAAGTCTGCACGGAATACTCAGCCTTGCGGTCCATTGTGATGGCTAACTACGAGGAAACAGTCAAGATGCCCATCAACGAGCCAGCACCCGGCAAGAAGAAGAGTCAGATTCAGGAGTACGTGGAATACCATGGTGGAGCTGGCGTGCAACACATTGCTCTTAATACTGAGGATATTATTACTGCTGTAAGTTTGCCTTTTACAGATGGTGCTTTATGTAATGTGTATCCAGAACTGCCGCAAGACACGTCGTCGGTACTTTCTACAGAAGAATTTTGCTTCTGCGGTTCCCCAAATGAAGAATGTAGTAGTTATTTTTTGAGTACTGGACATTTTGATTCTATTAATATTCATGGTTCTGGGGTGGCGATCATGTATCGGAAGATGTAACGTTGGAAGGTCTCTACAAGGAGACCGAGATTTCCGGTGGAAATCCGATGGATGCGAGATGCACAGGATCGGTCATTGTGACACCTGGGGAAGCCTTGTCCAGCAGTGGACGTTTTCGGCTGGAATGATGATGTTGACAATTAGGTAGTGATTTTCCGTTCTCTAGATTAGTTATCAATGGGTTGTTTGTTGCTTCCAAAGGCAGAGTCTGAGTTATATGAGGGCTGTAAGGTGAATCGCGCGAGCATCCTGGCGCAACGCCTTTTTGCTACGTAATAATACATTAAGTTCTTCATCGTCAAGACTTCACACGGATAAAGTTGAACTAGCGACACTGCGTAGGTAATAATCTGGTTTCCGTGGGTTTCCGCAACTGGAACCCCTCCGCGTGAACACGGTACACGCGCTTTGTTACGCGATGGCTAGTCGTCGCGGGCGTCTTCTTTACGCAGTTTCGGCCCTGAGTTCTGTTACAGCGATTAATTGTGACTATTGAATGATCTATTGATACCTAAATTTGTCCTTGGAAACCGGAATAACTTGTGAACTATCAGACAGAGTGCATGTAATTGTATACCCAAGGATTTTAAGGCTACAATATTTTTTCTACAGATCGAGAAACTCCGGGCTCGCGGTGTAGAATTCCTTTCGATACCCTCAAAATACTACAAACTGATCCGCGAACGCCTACAGCAAAGCAAAGTGAAGGTAGCGGAGAGCATAGACATGTTGGAGCGACTCAACATTCTCATAGACTATGATGACGACGGGTATTTGCTGCAGATCTTTACGAAGAACACTCAGGATAGGCCCACGCTCTTCTTGGAGGTTATACAGAGGAGGAATCATAATGTGAGTAGTTTTGAATCGTTATTTTTTACAAGCTTTTATTTAGTTTCACCTGAGATGTTTGTCTGTGATCAAAATTTGTAAATTAAATTTGATCCACTTCCCGGTTACCGATTGAGCTGAAATTTTGCATATCTGTAAATCTGATGACAATGCAAAATTATTATGATCTGATGATGGAACCATAAGGTGGCCATAGGAATTCGGAAAATAAACGACACAACACTATCGAGTTTCGGCTCGTGTGATTCGTCGTGACGAGTTTTTTGGTGCAAGATGGTAACCAAGATCTAATGATGGAACTGGAAGATATGCCGCGCTATAAAAGCTTGCTATGAAAAAAATATTTTCATTGAAAACTTGTTTTATATTGAAATGAAGACCGTGTAAGAAAGCTAAAGTCACCGGGATCATAATACTTACCTTTAATTGCTTGCGTCGGATTGAGCCGAAGAGTTTTTTCGCCAGGGTCGTGTGTTTGCGACTAGGCACACCATCTCGTTTAGCTCTTCAATCCCGATATGTGACAGAAGAGCTGGGGGCTTACTCTCGAGTTTAATTCCGATCGGTCAACATTGGAATTGTGACGTTAGGTACTCTTGAATTCGATGCTAGCGCCAAATTGGTTTAAAATTGGTGACCACACGCCAAGCCCAATTCCGGTTTTCTTATTTTCCCAAAAAGGTCACGCAATTTGGCCCCAGAATCGATTTTTAGGTACTCTTGAATTATATATATATATAAGGTGTTAAAAAATTAACTGCAAGAATTTTGTCCACTTACTCGCCATCGAAAAACGAACACATCAAAAAAAAAAAAATTTTTTTTTGAGCGTTTTTATATTTTCACATAAATAAAATAATTTAGTATAATATTTTTTTGTGCGCTGTACCCAGGGCTGCGCTTGAGGCTTGGGCCGCCATCGTACCGCGCGCGAGCGGCTTGCTAGCGGTTCCCCCGCCGCCCGCTACTCTTCCCGCAGCTCTCTCTACCCCTCCCGACCCTTAGTTTTTTTTTTTTTTTTTTATGGTAGGTAAAATCATCCAATGACAAATCCCGCCCTTGGGCGGAGCGGGAAGTAGTGTCAGACTTTTACTGACTAAAAACCTACCCCGTTCCTTCGTTGCCTATAGTGCCGGGGCTGAGCCTTCCTCTCAGAAAACGGCCCTTGACCCCAGCAGGCTTCAACCCTGCCTGCCTGCAGTTAGCAGGCTGGGCCTCTTCGGTTTGCTGACAGCTCCTTGAGGCGCGCGGGAACAGAACGCGCCGTCGACGACTTGGGCTCGGTCCGGCCGGTTACCGGACGATCGGACAGCGTGCTACCCATTGCACGCCGTCCGCAAGCCCGCGCCTACGGTGGCCGGAAATCGGGATCGGAATCCCGGCGGCGGCTGGGGCGAGCGCCCCGTTGCCTCTGCCTGATGCGGTCGGCCTCCTCCTTTGCTAGCATTACTGCTTCGCAGAAGGAGGCGACCGCCTGCCATCCCTCCTCACTACGGACCATGGCCTGAACCAAGGCCCGGCGAGAGAGATCGCTGCCGCCGATTGCCCCCACGAGGACACGGCGATGCTCCGCCCAGGCGGGGCACACCTCTACAGTATGCTCCACCGTGTCCTCCGGGTGTTCCGCACAGTGGCGACACCCGGGCGAATCCTCCGCACGAATCCGGAACAGGAACTTGGCAAACTTTCCGTGTTCCGTTAGGACCTGCGTCGTGCGGAAGTTAAGACTGCCGTGAGGTCTTTCCAGCCACGCCTCAAGGATGGGCCTTATCGCCTCGATTGTGGCGCGCCCCGAACGAGGTTGCGATAGTCGCTGACGCCATTTCGCCATGAGATCCCGCCGGAGCTCTGTCCGCCATGCCTCGACTTGTCGTGGCAGCGGAATTTCGCCCCGGCGTTGCACCTCCATGCGCTTGTCGTGCATGTGTGCAAGGACTGTTGCCTCCAGATCCCATGGCGGTTGGCCAGCAAGGAGGGTCGCCGCCTCGCGGGAAATCGTTCGGTACCCTCGCACCATGCGTATTGCCATGACCCTCTGGCACGCATTCAGCTGGGCCCTCGGTTGCTGTTGCAACGTCGGTGCCCACACCGGAGCCCCGTAGAGGGCCATGGACCGAACGATTCCCGCGTAGAGCTTCCGGCAGGAGGCGTCTGGTCCCCTGAGGTTGGGCAGGAGCCGCCCGAGAGCAGCCCCAGTCCGGTTCAGTTTGGGAGCCAGACGTCGGAAGTGCTCCTTGAAGTTCCACCAGCTGTCGAGGACGAGTCCCAGGTACTTCATCGTCGACCCGACGCTGATGTGAACTCCTCCTACCGTTAGCTGGGAACCCGGTGGTGGCGCACTCCGAGGGCCGTGAAAGCACATGGCCTCGGATTTGTGCAATGCCACCTCGAGTCCCAACTGCTGGATCCTATCAACGACTATCGCAACCCCGCGTGTCGCTAGTTCAACCGCCGTCCGATACGACTCTCCCCGCGCCAGGACCAACGTGTCGTCCGCGTAGCAGACCACGCTGACCCCGTCGGGGAAGTCGCCGCGCAGCACGTAGTCGTACCCGATGTTCCACAAGGGTGGTCCCAGTACCGATCCCTGCGGAACACCGCACGACATCTCTCGACGTTTCCACTCTCCCTGGTGACCGGGGTAAATGATATACCTCTCTGACAGGTAGGCCTCGATTACACGACAGAGGTAGTCGGGCACCCGGTGGTACCGGAGTGCCGTTCCAATGCAACTCCAGGGCAGGGAGTTGAAGGCGTTGGCAATGTCCAAAGACACTGCCACGACACACCTGCCCTGGGATACCGCATCCCCCGTCGTGAGGGCTCGCACGCGCATGATGGCGTCCACCGTGGAGCGCATCCTGCGAAATCCGAACTGTCCGTCCGAAAGATCCGGCCCCACCCGTGCAAGGCGCGCGACGAGGCGGTTTGCAATGATTCTTTCGAAGAGCTTGCCCACCTCGTCGAGCAGCACAATGGGCCGGTACGCGGACGGAGAGTCCGCAGGGCGCCCAGGCTTCGCTATGAGGACCAGTTTTCCCGTCTTCCAGCGAAGTGGGAACTGGCCCCTCTCCAAACATGCGCTGAAGAGCCCCCTCAATCGAGGCCCGAGAGCCTCCATGGCCAGGACCCAGGCCCTCCCAGGCAAGCCGTCGGGTCCTGGGGCGGTATTCTTGGCACTCAGCCTTTGTACCGCCACTCTCATCTCTACCTCGGTCACCTCTGGAACATCGTCGTCTTCGTGGTCCGCGTCAGGTACTGCCGGTGTTGGCGGAGCCATGGGCGGGGGGGAGTGTACCCCCGCGTGGGGAACAGAGTGCTGACCACACCCTCCACGAGCTCGGGCCGGAGACTCTGAGTCAGTGGGGGAGCCCAGGGACGGAGTTTCTCCCGCACCATCTTGTATGGGCGTCCCCACGGGTCTGCATTCAGAGACCCCAGCCAGACGTTGCGGGCCTCCAGCTTGGCCCGCTTCATCTCCGCTCGGAGGGTGCGCTTCGCCAGCCTGTAACCCTCGTACAGCTCCGCCTCTATAGCCTCCGCATCCGGCGGGCGGTTGCGGCGCTTGCAGTACCTGGCGTACCGGCGTCGTGCGTGATTGCACGCATTGCGCAATGCCGCAATCTCCGGCGACCACCAGTACACCTGGCGCTTGGCACGTCCTGGACGGACTCGGGGCATTGACGCGTCGCAAATTTGCGACATGCCCTCCCGGAACCACTCTGCCTCGACGTCAATGTCGACAGGCCTGTCCGGTGCTTGCACCCAGGCCTGTACCGTCGCGGCTTCCAGGAGGAGCTCCCGGTCCATCTGCCTCAGCGCCCACCGCGGACCACAAGGGCTCTGCCGGACCGGCGCGGTCGAGGTTTGGGCGGAGACGTCAAACCGGATGTACCGGTGATCTGAGAACGTCTCCACCCCCTCCATAACGCGCCAGTCGACGACACGCGGCGCCAGATCGGGGCTAGCGAACGAGAGGTCCACCACAGATTCGCCCCGCATCCGCACACACGTGGAAACAGAGCCCCGGTTTAGGAGGACCAGGCCGGACTCCTCAGCCCAGGCCTCTACCGACCGACCCCGCCCGTTTGTATACCGGGAACCCCAAGCCTCGTTCCAGGCATTGAAGTCCCCGCAAACGACCACGGGGAGGTCCCTAAACCCAACGACGACGTTTTTCAGTTCCATAAGGGAGATGTGGAGATCGCCGAGAGATCTGTTCGGGGACAGGTAGACGCCTACCACTGCAATGTCCCCGAACCGTGCTGCCACGCAACCCCGGCCCCTCGTGACGCGCTCGAGGGGCGGGGTACCGGCGGCGGTCGACGAGATTAAGGTCACCGAGCCGTCCAGGTCCTGAACCCAGTCTCCACTGGGCAGGACATAATACGGCTCGGAGACTACGGCGATGTTTATCGACCACTGCGCCATGCTCTGGAGCAACAGATCCTGAGCAGGAACGCAGTGGTTGATGTTCGCCTGGAGGAGACGTAATGGTGCCGTTATTAACAGTCCATTACAGTCTCCTCCGGAGCCCTACGTGAGGGCACTGCCGCGGCGGTTGAGGCGGCGATAGCGGCGGCGGCTACAGAGGTGGCTGCGGCGGTGAGGACGCCACCGGGGATGGGCCGGACCCTGGCCTTGACCTTGACGGGGGGGTCGCAGGACCTGCTCCCAGCCTGGTGATCGGCCGTCTTGCCTGCCGCCGCACATGCGTAACAGTGCGGCTTTTCGCAGCATTCGACGACCCTGTGACCAGACTGACCGCACTGGAAACAGCGGTCACTGCGGTCCACCTCCGCGGTGCAACAGGCCCCGGCGTGGTGTCCCACGCGACAGCGGTAGCACCGCAGAGGTCTGGGCTCCAGCAGTTTTACCTGCGCGGAAACCCAGCCCACCAAAAGCCTTCGGCCCTCCCCCGTAATTGCTTTGGCCGCCGACACGGGGCAGCTAACTGTAACGGCTTGCATGCCCGTGCCATCAGTGCGGATGGTGCCCGCCCGGACCTGGTCAGCCGTGCACCCTCCCGCCCTGACGATGGCGGCCACCACTTCATCCACCCCGACGGAGTCGTCCAAGCCCATAATGCGCATGTCTATGCACTTTGTGGGCCTAGACACTCGGGCCTCCTCCACGTCCAGGGACTCCCTGAGCCTCTTGGCCAGGGCGTCTGCCGCTGGGCCACTGGACGCGCCAGGAACCTCCAGCATTTGGGCACCGGTCACGGTGCGCCTCATGCGGAAGCCCTCGGTGGCTCCGAGCTCCTCGAGGTGGGGCAACACCGCCCGCCTCGCCTTGTCCATGACGGACTTATAGGTCACGCCCCTCTTTTCCGCTTCAGGCTGTAGTGTGATCACTACAGCCTCGGATTTCGGGGCGCGAAGCCTTGCCGCCATGGCGCGCTTCTTGCGCTCTCGCCGCCTCGCGTTCTTTCTGGCCGCCCTAGCCGCCTTGCCCGCCTTCTTTTTGGCGCCGACAACCGTCCAATCGGCGCCAGCTGAAGGTTCTTCAGGCAAGGGAGGTGGCAAGCGAGGCCTAGTCACCGCCGCGGCAGGTGGACCCGCCGGTTTTTTGGCAGCCGCCACTCCACCCTTCGGGGAAGAAGTAGGCTGCCCCTGTCGCCGCTGCTGTTTAGCCGCTGGAGCCGGCCTCGCGTGTCGCGACGCCACGGCCTCGCGCCCGTCTTGCCTCGACGGGCCCGCTTTGGGTGCAGTAGCCGTGGCCGCAGCGGCAGCATACGACGCCGCCTTTCGCTGGCCGGAGGCCGCGAGTGGGGGACGCAGCACTATCCCTTCCAGTACGGACAGCTGTTGCTGCATCCGTGACTGGACCTGTTCCAGCTGCTGCTGCTGCTGCTGCCGGAAGGTAGCGAACTCCTGCCGCATTAGCACCAGCAGCTGGCTCTCCGGCTCGGGCTGGGGCTGGGGCTGCTCGTACCCCTGCCCTTGCCTGCGCCCCCCGATGGTAGGCTCCTGACAGCCAGCTTTCTGGGCTCCCACGAGCTCAGCCCGGATCTTTGCTAACCCCTTCCCGAGGACTGTGTCCACAGCCTCCAGGATAGAGGTCGCAAACTGAGCGATTCCCCTCTTCTTGGAACCCTTCTCCCTCTTTCGAGTCATGGCCGTCAGAGCTTCGACTACCAGCTCCCCGAGCTTACGGCGCGCCTCCTCCGCGGAGTCCTCCCCGGCGTCTGGCTCACTTCCAGATAGCCGCGAGGGATCCGCCCCAGCACTGGTCACTCCGGGGTGGCGCCCTTCCGCAGCGAGCCTGTCAGCTCGCTGAGCGGACTCCTTCGCGGTGAACCCCCTCCCCTTTCCTCGGGCCCGGCCCACACCGCGGCTGCTGGTGGGGATTTTTGGGGCCGGCCCCTTATCCTCTTCGGAGGATGACCCGTCCCCCGATTTGGAGCGCTTCCGGAAGGAACTCGCGTTCCCTCCAGAGTCGCCCACCGCCTCTTCCATCTCCGAGCCCTCCGAGCTCCCTCTGGACGCAGCGTCGGACGCCGATCGCTCGTCACTCTCGATAGTGTTTTTTTGAAAAAATTTCGATCCCATTTTTGTTCCCACGAGTGTAAACAATCTGCACTTGCTCAAGTTCAGTGGTCCGCACTAGTGACTAATTTAGCTACCCATTAGTCAAGCTAACAACCTCCCTCACGGTGCGCCGCCGCTTGGAGGTTTGGGGTAATTTTTTATAGAGGTTGTCTTCCTCGCGGCCCGGGCGGTTAAGCCAAGACCCTCGACCCCCATCGAAAGTCAGAAACATGACCTTGGACAATCTTTGGGGCTACGAGAACAACGGTGGCAGAAGAAGAAGCAAGTCTTCCTCCTGCCTGCCCGGCGGCAGGGTAAGTGCACACCGGGCCCGATCTTACTTCGCCACTGTGCCCTCTGCTAAAGCAGAGGGACACGCGTTGAAGTGGACTCCGGACAGGACATTCGCAGACGGCCATCGAAACCCCTTAGGCAGAGATACCTAAGCGAAGTAGTTGGCCGCCTCCCAGGATGCACCGGCCCGCAGACTGGTCTTCGCTCCGGACGTATCCGCAAGGGAACTACAGCCTGCGGGCACTCGAGGAGGTTTCCTGTCATGGCATCCCTCCCGACCCTTAGTTGTCCGATATCCGTCGCGCGGTAAGGGTGTTTTCTTGTGTCATTACGGCGAATACGTGTGTTCGTGCAGTTTTGTGCTTTTAATAATGCCGTTTACGTATTCCAAAAGGGAGTACTTAGATATGGTAGTGTCCTACATTACGACTGGTCAAAGTTTAGCTGCGGCACGTAACCGTTACCGTGAACTGTATGGTGAGCAACGACGAGTGCCTGCTGTCCAAACAATCCTAGGAGTCTACCAGTGCTTTTAATAGTCCTATAGGTATAATAAAATATGCTATTTGTAAGTAAGCTCGATAGTTTGCCAGTCCAAAGTCTGAGAAATGTGATGAAAAAATTAGAATCAGCTGTTTACGAATTTGCGCCGTCGCGTGTCGTGTCACAGGGGTGAACGACTCACGCGTACCTACGGTGGGGCGGTCGCGCCGGCGCACGTGCGGTGTACAGTGCGCATATTCAATAATTTTGTGTGAAGTGAAAATATTGCATATCTCCGAAACGGGTTGTTATTTAAAAATCTTTTTTTCGCCAATTTTTTTTATTTGTAATTCTAAACCAGTTCTTACTTTTCTTGCAGTTAATTTTTTAACACCTTATATATATATATATATGCTAGGGCCAAATTGCGTCGTTTCGTCATAATTCGTGCACACGAAGTGACGGCGTCGTGTTCCGCTGCGAGGTCGGTATCCTTCCACGAAATCGTCGATACACGACACCCTTCGGCCAAAACTCTCCTTTAAGGCAGGTCTCCAAATGGTTAGTCGGCACCCGCACCACAAACGACTTGAAATTTGTGTTATGGCGCGGTTCTAATTTAACTGCACCACTCTCAAAGTCCAGTTGGTTTTCACACGTACATACTCTACGATATCCTCAACCTTCGTGTTGTGCGACTTTGGCGGAATAAAGGCCAGAATGTTTGTCGGATATATCCGACTTAAAACGTTAATGATGAAAACCGTGGTCGTTCCTCTTGTTTGTAAAGGACATGTTTCTTTAATTTTTTTATTTCTATTTATTTTCGTTACACAATAAACAAGTATGACTATTTTTCCAGGGTTTCGGCGCTGGCAACTTCAAGACACTATTCGAATCGATTGAATTGGAACAAGACAAACGTGGCAACTTATAAACCGAAATATAGAACGCAGGGTACGTACTGCAGTAAAGCAACATGCTATGTAACTCGCAATGAAAGAATCTGCCGTCCACATTGTCGCAATGTAACGAAATTTTCAGTGTGGAAACTTTACACGCACGAACCGTGCACACAATACGCGCGAACGAAGCATTTGAACGATGTGAGTAGGTACATGCTCAGTAAGTGCGCGCCCTGTGTCCACAATGCGTGTGCGCGGCCGCACGCTGGATCTCATACTAAAGTGCCCCGTCGCAGGTCGCTGCGCCACTTTAGCTACTAATACATTAAAGTTTTCCATCGACACGACTACATGCACATTGTTATAATTGAACTAGCGACACACGCTTAGTCACACGACGGCTGCGCGTGCTCCCGCCTAACACAGCGTTGGCCCTTATGAAATGCTCCTTTCATGGTACATTACAGCAGTCTGTACCCGGCTCTAGATTTATTTTTGCGAATGCGTTATTTTTTGAAACCTAAGTACAGTACGATCAGAATATGTTTGATCGCTCTGAAGTTGGCATTCCGAACTGGTACGCAATACGCACTCGCCATAACTGATTCTCAAAAAGAATTACTGCGCAATTCATTGTGCGAAGTTCAGATCGGTCAAGATATTTCGAGCGTACAGTAAGGTTTATGTTTTTTTTTCTCTATGACCAATAATGTACAAAATACATGATGTAAGCCGTTTTATTAAATAAATAAATAAAACCCAAATAAAAAGAGTATCATTTTTATTGAAATACAATTGATTAACATGATACACCTCGTCGTTTACAATATTAGATCATCATACGAGTGCCAGCGTATTTACAAAAACACATGTACCTTATTAGTGAAAAAAAAAATGCACAAAAAATCGAAAATGTCGCGTTATTGCCGCGAAATAAATGTGAATTATTATTCACTTTGTAGACAGCACCAAAATATTAAAGAAGACAGATTTGATACACGAAAATAATTTATCTACACTCCATTCGCAGTATTATTAGACAATAATCAAACCTTTTTTTACAGTCCAGTTCGACCAATTTTGACTTTTAGCATGACAAATGGCGACTGCAGTAAGTAGTTGGTATTGTTACCACTTTGTGCTTTAAATGCCACCCTTATGTCTACGGAATAGAAATCAAAATCGGTTGCACGGACGGTATAAAAAAGGTTTGTTTAAATAACTAATGCTATTGCGAATGGAGTATTAGTGTTTTGTTAAACGAGGGGATATGAATAGGGAGCTCTAAAGCACTTGCCAAAGTATGCGTATACGGACCACGCAATAGGTACCTAAACGTCAATATGTTTAGAATGAGACTCGCATACATAAGTACAGTCAGCCGACAGATGTCTTATTTTTAGAGACCAGCTTGATGTTTTAGTTTTATTATTTATACAATACAATGTAACATGGAAGGATAAATGAACACGGAAGACTAAGTAGAAATCATGATTATGAGATGTTGATATGAATCGGAATGTATTGTAATGATGCACTAAGAAATTATGAAATAAGGAAAAAATATTTGCACGTAAAATTGTCAATAAAATTTTAATAAGGATCATTTTCGTATATCAATCCGTCATAATCGGTCTGAATCACAAAACCCGACGGACATAACAAACATCAATAAAATGTGAGTAAAAGTAAAACATAATCGCTCAAATTACAGATCCTTCTATTTACGAGCCGAAGATTGCCGAAGTTTGCCGAACACGACACTACGTCACACTCGGTCGTTTCTGTCGTTCTTGCGCCCGAGTTGCAATCATAAGGTTTGGGAAATGGGACGATTAAACTGACTAGAAAAAGATCTTTGTAGCCAGTATTTTCCATTCAGATTTTACTAATCAAACTTCGTCAATCTTCGTCAGTAATCGGGAGTACTCATTATAATTCGTCTAGAAAATCAATCTTTATAATTACGTCAAAAACTTTTATTCTATACGTCAATTCTATATTCACATGTCTCATTCGTTCCCCGAACATACATCGAGGGAGCGAATTAAGAATTTATTTATTATGTAAATCGAGTTTTTAATAGTAAAACTGATTTTGTTAACTAGCAATGCAAAATAAAGTTACAATTTTGAGCTTGCGTTGATATTATAAGCTTTATTACTACTGCAGATAATTTAATATTAATAAATATTATTATTATTTAATGAGAACATTGCATTAATTAACAAAATCAGTTGACATCAAACATCATTTATTTAAATTTTGTTTCACTTCAGATCCTTCAATAATTATTTGGTATTATTACCACAGTTTTACTGAAACACTATACCCCAGATAAAGTTGCAATAAAGTACATTGACTTTTTCCTAATATCGCTGCGAAGGTACTCGAAAAACAAATAATGAACTTTTTCATTACTAGAAAATATAAAGGATCGCGAAAGATGTCAATTCAAGACAGCTTTATGTTTTTATTTCCATTTCTTTTAAATTAAGGATGTTAAAAAATGAAGGAGGGTCAATGACCGTTATTCCAAGTTTATCTGGCGCATACTTTAGTTAGTTTTATTTATCACTAACCAAATGCGTTATATCGCTTGTTATAGCACAAATATTATAACATTGGATAAGTGATAATACCCATAAAGAAATACTCGGAATTTAACCTAAAATAACCTAACTCTACAGTCTCAAATTTTTAGAACATCATATGGGTATGTTTGTATGGATTTCTTTTGATTTCAAGGCCTTTTTCAAGGTAGGGTTGTATGTACTGTTTTTTAATGATATATAATGAATGGATGCCAGAGTCAATTGTTACTTTTTAAATATCCCACTTAACCGCCAAATTTATATTTGTTTTTTATTTTTTTTTAAACAAAATATTTCGCCTTACATTATGATAATCAGAAAACAGTTTCAGTAATATCTCGGATATAAATACCCTATTCTTTTATGGTCTGTTTCTATTCAAACTGAATAAGTTCCACACAAAACTGCAATGCGATTTTGTGCGGCAAAAATCAGTTCTGGTGATCAAAGAATGTGGGATGCGAATTAATTCGTAAGTTCTTGCGATACATCACGTGATGTCGAAGATTTTTACGATGCGACTTCGCATCGCAGTTTTGTGTTTGGAACCTTAGAGATTATAACAGTTATCAGCAATTATTTGTGCACAAGTGAAGAAATATAATAATTTACTAAAAAAAAGTTTATTAAAAAAGTAATAAACGCAAATAAATCGAGTATACGAGTTTCTGGCATGAGAAATAAATGATGATGTGATAATATTCACAATTTTATGAAACGCATGTTATTGAGAGATCATATTATGGTCATAATATGTATTTTTACACAAATACGTCTAATTATCATAATTATTGTATGCGAGCGTGGAAGACACAAATAGTAATTACGTATACTTACGTACTTATAAGATTTACATACACACAGAATGCATGCGCGTTGCTAAAATGACGTATATAACTTTATATTTCCTGACTTTCCTTCCTTTTTATCTTAGCTAACCAGATAAGACAGACAAGCTTGGCTGCGATGTCGCGTTTTCGTTTCTTTATATTCTGACACCTAGACAGTCGCTACATTAGTAGTTCATAAAACATCACTTTTTCTAGTTTCTCTTGTTGTTTAGCCAAAAATATACATTTTTATTTGATTTTCTAAATAAAAATCGGACTATTTTTTTCCGTAATTTTTTCATATTTTCTAACCGTTTTTTTTCCCTGTATCACGAATATTTTAAGATTAAAAAAGGCCAAATCGGTACAACCGTTCGCTAGTTTTAGCGAGACTAACGAAAGCTATTCGTTTTTATATTTTTTGTATTGACTTCTAAAAACTTGTGCGCAAATTTTCCCCTAATCTTTGTATTGTACGCGTCGTTGCTATGATTACGCGCAGCTCCTGGCTGTGCCGCAAATTTGTTACGGTGCATTGAATATCGGTCATGGTTCAACTTACGTGCCGCGAGTATCACACAATTTTGAAAAAATAACGCCTAAAATTTTTATTATTATACTTTTACTGTGCATACTTTTGCGCAGTTAGCTTCTTTTTGATCCATACAAACATACCCACGCTTCAGCTCAGTACATTCCCTCCCCCTTACGCTTGGTCGTCCTTGTCGGGCTCGACGTCGGCGGGCTCCACAATTTCGAAGTCGCGGTCTGTGGACGAACGTTGACTGTTCTCCGATTCCGATTCGGATTGTTTGTCTCCTGGAGGCGTGGATGTGTCTTGTTCGGACCTGGAAAGATTGACAAGGGGTAAGTTAGTGGTAGATAGGGTCTTTAAGTCAAAAGTGACTAGGTTACTTCTAGGCAAGTGTGCTCCATCGTCGGTCATATCATCGCTTACCACCAGGTGAGATAGTGGTCAAACGCAAGCCTAACTGTATTAAAAAAAAAGATACAAGTGCAAATTTAAATCTACAAAAATTCAGGAGGCAATTATGTTAGTGAATTTTGACCCAAATCAACATAGAATGGGTAAGTTTTTTTTTTTAATTTTATTCTTACAGACTAGAAATTACAAAGAGAGTTCTTCTGAATAATACTCAAAATATTTAAAAATATCTGAACTGAATAATACATGTTGTATTATTAATTATTGTCCAGGTAAAGTATTTTTATATGATTAGTTACGAGTATAACCATTTGAAATTTTGTGTAGATTCAAAACTGTCCCATAATAAAGCCTAGCTTGTGGGATGGAAAGATATAGTAAAACGATACAATAGAATCAAGCGTGAATCTACCGTTGTGAGCATGATGGGCATTTATCTACAACCCGAATCGGCTTGTTGTGATGTCACACTTTTACGGTTACAATGATGATATTATTTTTGTAATTTCGTAAGTGTAGAGACTAACTTTTTACAGGTTTATTAATTTTCATGTGCTCACCCCCACAACTTTGGCCATCTGGGAACAACTTTAGCGTATTTTTTATGATTCTGGGATTTTTTACCAACTCGTATATTATTTCTACGAACTTTAGGTAAATATATTATAACTATTTCGACCTCTGGTCATACATGAAAAATTTTAAACTCTGCCAACTTTTGTAGACCCTTTTTCTTGGCATGTAAAAATGATCTTAAAATACACAAAGCTAAAGTCAATTTATTGTAATTATCTCGAATTTCAATAATAAATGATGGATGTACTCACTTCGTCTCCACAACAGTGGCCTCTACTCGCTCTACGTGAGGTTCTGCTTCCTGTTTCTCCTCTAGGAGAGGAGTCTTTTCCCCTTCATCATCAGATAACTTGTCTTTCTTACGTTTCTTCTTGTTCTTCGATGCCTTATCGGCGTCGGAACCGGGGCGGTATTCATACTGTAATGCGAATTAGTAGGAGTTAAAAATTAGATAGATAAGATATGGTTAAACCGTGAAACATTAATAAGCCATATCTCCGCAGAAATCAGCAGCAGTAGCCTCAAATAATTAAATCGCATTGCTGAGAGAAATTTGTAGAGTCGAAGTCTGTGTTAACGCGCAGGAGTGCGGGTGCGGCACGCGCTGCCACGTCTCCCCGCTCCCTACAATTGTGTTTATATAGTGCGTGTACCGCGGTCTTCGGCGTCTGCTTCTGATGCCATTACCTTGTATAGTTCGCATAGTATAATTATCTAGATACAAAATTGACAATTACGTACAACAAACTTCTAAAATCGTCTCCGAATATTTTCTTCCAGCTCCTATCTACACACACCCTGACAGACGAGCAGTCTAAGCCTAGACAGTCTGTATCAATCTCTAGAAAATTTGTCTTATGTGCGACAAAGGTACTTCTATTGTTATTACTCAATAAAGGAATTTGTATCTTCCGATTGAAAAAATAGAGTAGAAATTCGGATGGAGTAGAGAGCCTTCTAGAGTTGTAATTTTTTTATTTATGTTCCCTGGTGTGTCATTGTTTTAGAGTGGTTTTGAAATATCTCTTTCTAGAATATTCCCGGCTTGGCGTATAAAACCGATCTCCCCGATCGGAAGTGAGTCAGTTTTGTTTCTGCGATAAAGTATAAGCAATATTCTCTCACTACCCTTACGATAGTTAAACGGACTCTAGTACTCTACATAGTGATTGGTTGTTGTTGTATGGATAAAATGTTATTGTTTGTGGATAATAAAGTCATCTATAAAAGGGTATTTAATTACCTATGTTCATAACAATACAATAGGAATTGGTTACATATATAGTCAGAGAAAGATATGAAATGCAGACACGATCACCAAGCGAATGTTGTCGCTCCACTTAGCATGAATGCGTCTTACTTTAAGATTGTCAATTCGCGGCCTCTACTCAAAAGCATCTACTATGATGTTTCAGAACCAGGAAGTTTCGGAGCAGTCAGCAGTCCACTGCTAGACAGATGATCATCATCATCATTTCAACCCAAAAGACGTCCACTGGTGGACATAGGCTTCTCCGCAGATGTCGCCACAATGAAGAGTTCTCTGCGTCTCGCATCCATCGGATTCTCGCAACCTTTACCGTGTCATCGGTTCTTCTTGTAAGAGATTTTCCAGCGCTGCGCCTTCCGGTACGCAGCCGCCACCATACGCATACATTACATAGACAGATGATAATGATAATAAAAGCAGTATAATCCTCGACACACAAATCGAACAAGCATGGCGGTTGACGATGAATGCGAAGTAACCGATTTTCGGGTCTAAATCGAAGTGAGAGGGCTGCGCGTAACACTAACAACGGGTTAAAGTTATTTGCCGCGTACTGTAACTTACTTTGTAGAGTGGCCAGAAGGAGGCGAAGAAGCCGACGTCCTCGGTGAGGTTGGGCAGCAGCCACAGGTGGTGGCGCGAGAGGGTCACCAGCCACACGAAGCAGAACACCACCACGCGCAGGATCGTCAGCCCGATGATCGTCACCAGGAAGGCCGCGGCCGCGATACTTAGGTAGTACACGCCCTTTCTGAAAATAGAAAAACAATTGAAATTAATATTTTCATCCTTGACTTTTAGGGTACTATCGTCTATTCACGTTAAGAAAATGACATATTAGACCTACTGCAAAGTAAAGGCATATTCATTCTGGGGTAAAAGTTAAACCAATGATATTACAAACTTTTTATAACTGTTGTCTATAAAACTGTTTTGTTCAAATATTAATATAAAATCACAATTTTTATTATATTAATAGTTCTCTTTCTGATTCTAATGTACAATACTAAATTACCGTATACCTAACAAAAAGATGCAATATGAAACCTCTCGAATTCAGTTACTTTGGCCGTAGTTTCGGCTAGATGGCAGCCATTACCGAAATTAGACCGGACCGAAAATTGTCGAAAAATTTGTCACTATTCTGACGCAGAACTCGCGTCCATATCCACTAACATGCTCAGCGTACTATCCGCCTGCCTTCAGTCAGCTTAATAATTCTCATCTAAGCGACACGCCTGATACCGTTAGTATATTCACGTTACGAAAATAGTGACTCATCAAAGGCGTATTCATACTGGGATAAAAATTAAACCATTAATAATATCTGGAACAAACTATTGTTTATAAAATATTTATATTAAATAACTAGCCTTTGCCCGCGGCTTCGCTCCCGCTCTACCCTACTGTACCCTACTCTACCCTACTCTTGAATTTTCTTTGCTATAAACCTCATGGAGCCCGAGACCTTTCCAACGAATGCAAAACCGTGGAAATCGGTTCGTGCGTTCTGGAGTTATAGCGTCAGGAAGGAAAACCCGACTTATTTTTATATAGTAGATTATTTTGAAATTTTAATCATAACCGTCAGAATTTTATTTTTACGAATAGTTGAGGTATTCATTTTTACAACTGACAAAAGACGCCCGTACTTTCTGAAGGACCAATGGTCATCAACTAGTCAATGTGGAAACGGCTTTCTAATTTGCTACGATCTAATTGGTCAAGTAAGTCAGCTAAGTCGAGTGACAACGATGAGTCATTATTTTCTTGACGCAAATGTTAATAGCATCCAAAGATTTAGAAAAAATACAATCATAAAGAAAATATCACACAAATACTATGACGACGAAAGTTTAAGACAGTGTGTACTCTATGTTTACTACTTCTTCACGCTCGAACGGTTGAATGGTTTTCATTTAAACTTGGTACACGAATATAACGTTTCCTGGAATAGTTTTTTATCTTGGGATGAATCTTCTACCATTAGGTGGGCGTAATCGCTGGCACCAGCTAGTCAGGAATAAGATGCTTGATCACTGCTACTAGATTAGTATTGATGTAACTTAAAATAATACGATGTGTTACCTGACAGTTGCAGGCCACAGCGGGAACATGCAGACAGTGATGGTGCCTACGACCACTAAGATGCCGCATAGCCAATAATACCATGGCTTCGGGTCGTAGATCCATACGTAGGCGTCTAGCGTGTCTAGGAACACCTGATCCATATGCATTTCTAAACGAATCTTGCGTTTCTTCTTCTCTTTTTCCTTGAAATCTTTTGTTTCCTGGAAAAAAAGTAAAAAAGCTGGTCAAGTGAGAGTTATAGCGTTGTTATAGCGGCAATAGAAATGTATTTGTATTTCGGGTTGGTGTCCGCAACTCCACGACTAAAGCGCGCAATTTGCGTACGGGTGGGACAAATGTGTCACTCGATCCAACCCAGCTCTTTAAGGAAGGCCAGCAGCGCCTTGGTCCATTTCGCGAAGGTTACCTGGGTTTCCGAAGTAATAGAAATAATATATTCTGAGAGAACTTCAACTATCTATTAATAATGTTATTGTTTTCTCAAGTTGTTGTGTTGGTCTCCCAACATAAAACGATTTTTTATGTGCGAAAGTATATCCTAATTCGTTTACCCGTAAGGGCATGAAAGGTAAGCCAACACTCAGACGGGATTCTTTCGCATTTATAAATTTAGTATGGGTTTTCAAGATGTTGCATACTATGAAGATCTTCTAAGGAATACGTGATAGTACCTTTCCTTCGCAGGCACTAGCTTGACTCTTCTCTCCATCTTTCTCATCGCCGCTTTTACTTGATTTCTCCAACTCCTTCTTCTTTGATTTCCCTTTCAACTCTTGTTCTGTCACAGGAACCTGAAATATAAATAAAAGAGTTTTATTTTCTCATAAAGGTATTGCGATATAGAAAGACTGCCATAGTTTGGGCATAAATTAATTATTCATATTATAACATTATTATTTCCTAGTCGGTATTATCCCACACTTGGGCAAAGGTTTTTTTACAATTTTCGCTTCTTCTTTCCAATTCTTGTTCTTCGTGGTCTGTCACGGCCTTCATCGTTGTGTCAGAGCACAAATCCTGTGTGTTTACGTTCTCTTAACTTATCAAGCATGCGGTAGAACCCATCTATGATACAACCTTTTGAGTTTTGCGTATTTTGGAACGTAAGCACACGTATCACAATTGCTGCTATCCATGACCCGCAGGCAAACCTTGAGTTTGAATTTATTTAATGTCAAGTGAGACTTAGTCTAGTCTAATATCAAGGAAAAAAGGTATTGGCATATTGGTAACTTGAAAACCCACGTTTTCCTTAAAGAGCTGTCAGTCTTCTGTCATTACCAATAAGGATTACATTTTATCATTCATTCGCGAATGAACGATTTCAAACGGCCTTAACCTTTGATAACAAAACGTAACACGTGGTCGAATGTTATCGGTCAGTTGTAGTACCCAAATTAATGCACAACCACGTGTCTTGCATCATTATCTTTACTTATCAGTTATTTCTTTAAACTGGTTTTCAAGGCCAGACGTTTAAAATTATAGATTACGTTTTTGAAGTAGCACAATGTTCTGTAGTTGACGATTATACTCTCCGGGTTGTTTTTTTTTTTTTATATTTATAAGCTGATGGTTAATCTTTCGTCAATCAGAGAGTTTTACAAGCAGTTTTCATTGATTGTAATAATAATAATGTTGTTGTTGTGTTGTTTGTCTTCTTTTCTTTTCTTCTTCTTCTATCTATCTATCTATCTAAATGTTGTGACAGTCCACTTTGTCAGCTATCATTTTCAGAACCCTGTTCAGGCTAGCCATGACTCGTGCTACCAGTGATGGCGCACACTTGAGCGTTGTAGCATAAAAAAAACAGTCTACATGCGTAGACGCAAACATCCCTGATGCACTGCAACGCCATGGCAGCCCCTTCAGTTTCCTGAAGCCTGCGAATACTTCTCCCACAAGCTACACGCGTAGAATGTAGTGCAGAATGCTATAAAGAGCGTTATCGAGACCCCTAGTCTTGGTAATAATATTAAAAAGGTTTTACACAAACCTTCTTAGCTCTGTGGAACAATTTGTGTAGAAGCATTGTATGTAGGTAGTCTGTTACTTCGTGCCGGGTGGTGAATATTGGGTTCTTGCCGGTCGCCCATTTTGATGTAAGAAGCGCGTCGACTGCCTTTGTGCCTGCAAATTCAAAGATAATATTTTTAAATGTTATATTCGATGATTCGGTCACCCAAAGGGCAACGGGAAAGGCTATGCTCGAAGTTTCCTTGCGTGATCGAATCAGGAATGAGGATATCCGCAAGAGAACCACGGTTACCCACATAGCACGTAGAATCGCCAAACTTAAGTGGCAATGGGCAAGGCACATTGCTCGCAGAACAGATGGCCGTTGGGATCGAACGGTTCTGGAGTAGCGACCGCGTATCAGAAGACGCAGCGTTGGAAGGCCTCCTACAAAATGGACCAATGACCTGGTAAGGGTTGCGGGAATTCGATGGAGCTGAGACGCACAAAACCGTTCACTATACCGAGATAGTTGTTTTGCGCGTCTGCGTGCACTTAGGTGAGGCCTATGTCTAACATGGACGTCTTTCGGCTGAAATGATGATGATGATGATGATGATTACGATCATTATATCACGAAAGAGATAGCGGGATGACTTAGATGTCTCCCTTAGGATTGGTATGAAGTGGTGGTTTAGAGACGGCTGTAATGACCAGAATGAAGGGTTTTGCCCAGCAGTGGGATGTACAAGGAATAGGAACTTCACTTAAGTAATGTAAATTGTAGGGTATCCCACGGTTGATAATACCAAGTTAAACACAACGTTATGGAACAAAGGTTATTTTGATAAAATCATACAGAAGTTATTTAATATCTAAAATAACTAGAGCCTGACTGGAAGGTAAATTGTTTGTAGATTCAATCAATACTGGACTTTAATATAGTAGATCTCTCGAGGCTAGGCATTGTGATACTTAGTGGTCATCGACCTGAAAGTAAGAACCTGTTAATATAATAAAATGCCTACGACAGCCCTAATGGCCTAGATTTCAGAACTAATCATAAAATATACATTTTGTAGATAAACTAGCTTCTGCTAGCAGCTTCGCCTGTGTGAAAATAGGTTTCTTCAAACAAACTGTACCCAGTTTAATCTCTTTAAGGGGTGAAGTTTGTAAAATTTTCTCTTACTACTCGCCTACTCGTCTTCGCAAAATTTCACGCTCTTAGTCTCAGTACTTTCGGTCATTTATATGTCAGTCTGTCAGTTTCACCTTTTATCACTACGTAGTATAAAACAAAGTCGCTTCCGGCTGTCTGTACCTATGTATGCTTAGATCTTTAAAACTACGCAACGGATTTTGATGCGGTTTTTTTTAATAGATAGAGTGATTCAAGAGGAAGGTTTATATTTATAATACATGCATAATATTGCATTGCTCCCGTGTGAAGCTGGGGCGGGTCGTTAGTTCTAAATAACTTGCAATTAGAGAAATCTCGAATTCAAAACATTAATTAACTTATCGTCTTAAAACCTAGCCTATGTGTTCTAAAATGTTCGTGACAGACTGCATTGAGCGTTTTGCATTTTAATCAGTTAACCTGTTTTGCCTTTTTTTGAGGTAAAATATCATCAAATAATCCTCCAGGGGCCGCCATGATGGTTCAACTTGTGTGACGAGAATTATAACCGATTTTCGGATGTCAATCGAAGCGGGGGCTGCGCGTAACCATAGCCGCGACGGCCATTTTGGTTGAACTTATTTACCGCGTACTATAAGCCACTGCTTTCAGCCCATGTGTTTTACGCCTTTAGCTAATAATACAACTTAAAGTTACTACTAATAATAGGTTAACGGTTCATTATATCGATGTCTCATGCCCTTCAAGTAGCCAGGTCGCGACTCGCGAGTGAACCGACCATGACCGTGAACGGTAAAGGTCGCACGTTCAAATGTTCAATTGATCGCGAATTATTCCATAAAAGTAAATTTGTTTTAATACGGGAACAAATTACTGCGTAAATTACTGTTATTCGCGATTGTTGTGATTCTACGAATCTCTGACTTCATCGAATATTGTAACAGTAACTAAAGGCATTCGGTGATCGCATCAGCCAAGTATAACTTTGGCCTATATTTATTTCCGTGTCACTTTTGTCTCTGGGACGAAGTCCTGCCGAGGAGAAGCTGGCGACCCAGTCAGCCATAGGTGTTCGCCGAGTTCTGGACATAGGCCTCTCCCAAGCGTCTCCACAACGACCGGTTCTGTGCGGGCTCGACAGGTTATAAGACCTTATGGGAGGCTTTCCAACGCTGCGTCTCTCAGTATGCGGTCGCCACTCCAGAACCTTTTCACCTCATGTGCCTAGGGCGCGTTGTTGCAAATCACATCTTTGAATATTCATTTGAATTTAGAACATTCCAAGTTCAAATGTAGGTGTTTAGATTACACGCCGCGCCGCTCACCGCTAGGACCGAAGTTGTGAATGCACTGTTAGGGTGTTTTTAATATCGTGCGGATTTCATCAAGCATGCGGGATTGCTCCGCATGCGTAGCCCCCACAAGTGTCCTTTTCATGCAAGTATTTATTGTAATGCGTGGAATACGCACGCGAGATGCGGAGCGTGATATCGGGCAGCAGCCCCGCATGAGGAAATATTCCGCATGCGTGATGAATTCCGCATGATATGAAAAAAACCCTTAGGATTGACCTGCCCACCCATTCTATCACCACAAGCTTATATCAGCCTTTAACGACATTCATAATCCCACAGGGAGAGGTTTCATTCTACTCTTTGAGACAGGCCAAAAATACAAGTCGTAAAGATTAAAAATAGAAAACGATCGGAATTCAAATATTTAAAAAGGTTTGTTTTATTACAGCGGAAGTTCGGACTGTTTGGAGAGAGAGCACACGGCGAACATAAAGGAAATGCAGCTACTCAGCTTGGCAATATGCCATAGACGTGTTGGAAATTTTATAAATTTCCATTTAAATATAGTTTTATTTTTTTAAAGCATTTTTTGAGATGAAAGAAGTCTTTAAATTGTCCAATTTAATGTGAGAGACCTATGTTTTTGCTTTTAATTAGCTTGGGTCCTTTTTAGGCCTTCAGGATGTAGTGCAATGTCTCAAAGAGTCAATTGCCAATCGGAAGCCGGTGGCCGACGCAAAGAGCAGCTGAAGGATTTTAGTGAGTAAAATTCGGACTGGACTGGACATATCTGCCGCATGCCGAACGAGCGGTGGGCCCGTAAAACACAAAAGTTGGTGCCCTGAAATCACACGACAGGGTCGCGTCAGACCGAGAAAGGGACGTATTAGATGCCTTCCTTGGGAATTGGCAAGAAATGGCTCAGAGCGAGGAGTTAGGTGGGGAGGCTTAAGGTGACAAACACACTTACAAAAAAATCCTTATATTATTATGCTAAAGGAGAAATTGACTGACTGATATATCGACGTATAGCCGAAACTACTGTGACTGGGAATATGAAATTTTGCTCACGGTTTTCTTTCATGATGTAGGCGAGCACTTAAGAGGATTTTCAAAAATTCACCCACTAAGGGGAAGAAACGGAGGTCCGAAGTTCGTACGGCGAGATCTAATTTCCTTTAACCTATTTTTTTTTTACGCAGGCTTAGCCGCTGGCAGAAGTTTTTTTTTTATACCACAACTATCACACAACGCCATCTAGTCCCAAGCTAAGCAGAGCTTGTGTTGTGAGTACTAGACAACTGATAAACATACTTATATATTTCTAAATAAATACATATTATAGATAAATTATACTCAGACACAGAACAAATGATCGTGATCATCATCATCACAATCATTTTTCCTGAGTAGGAATCGAACCCACGACCTCCAGCATATCAGTCAGGGCCACTAACCACTAGACCAACGGGCCAGTCAAGTCAGTGTTAAACGCTGGTCGAAGCTATATAATATATAAAGTTATAGATCTTACCAGTGAAATATTCCACATGATGGTTGAGGAATTTGGTCTTCTTTGTGGGCACGTTAGCTTTGAGCCACTTGGCGACTGCGTACTCCTCGCTCGTCGCCTTCTCCGATTCAGGTACGTCTCCAAATTCCTGGAAATAACAAAGTTTATATTATTGACTGGTTCTCGGTATGACGAACATTTTTTACTTTGTTATACTTAATATTGTGCGGATTTGCTCCGCATGCGGATGTCCTTTTCATACAAGTATTTATTGCAATGCGGGGAATATGAATGCGGAACGCGTGCGGGGCGGGGTAATTCCGCATGCGTGATGAAATCAGCATGATAATAAAAACACCCCTAAACCAAGGTATACAAGTCAAATATTACAAAATGACGGCACGGTTGAAGGACCGGTTCCAAGTCTGGGTGTTTTGTGAATGTGAGTTTAAATGTTTCTGAACGTATCTACGACACAGGAGCGTTGCCGTTACTTGGGCAGAGCCAGCGGTGGCCAGGCACTGGACGCAGTCTCTGGAGGGGCGCAGAAAAGTTACATCTAGTTCTTTTTGTTTGCATTGTACTTTTTTCTAGTAGCGCAGTTATAGAAGCTCGCACCGGGTATATAAAAGGTTAGTTACGGCACTGCACAGGAGTAATTACTTGTGTGAGTACCGTCAAAAAATACAAGTAAAGCCTGGAATTGTCCACGGACCATGAAAGTGTGTCGAGCCGTGGTGTCGTTTCCGCTTCGTCGACAGTCAAAATAACATCTCTGAATATGATTCCGTCCCTTTTGTGTTTTGTGTGCTGACCAGCAGATTTTTTTCGACATTTCAGGTTTGATTCCATAGTAAAAAAAATCTGCTGGTCAGGACATTTATGTTCGCCTAACTGGTCAAAATGTAATGAACATGGCTGATTTTTTTCGCGAGGTTTGGTCCCACAGTAAAAGTTGTTTGTTATCATGACTAAAATCACGTGTTTAAATGTCGATCACTAATTACCTGTCACCCTATATAAATAGGCATTATTTTACACGGTTTCAAGTTTGATCAAATAGAAAATGAAGGCCAAAAGCATCGACATGTATATCAAAAGGGTAATTGTCATTGTGTCGTAATGTTCATAAAATATTTAGAAATGACTTTTGTATGACCGGTCGAATGAATACGTCAATTCAGTTATAATTCAGTACCTACATATACCTTACATTTTTTTATAGTCGTGATACTCGTGATATATGTATATAATGCTAGAAGTTAGTATTTAGCTGTGTTTATTATTATACATTATTTAATATTAAACAGCAAATAACAATTCTTAAAACAACGTCAAAATCATCTTCTATAATATAAAAATGAATGGCTGAATGTGTTGCTAAGCGCAAATCTCGTTTTGTCAGAAGAAGGTTCTTAGGTAGGGTGGGGTAGGGTAGAGTAGGGTAGTCAGAAGAAGGTTCTTAGGTAGGGTGGGGTAGGGTAGAGTAGGGTAGAGCGAAGCTGCGGGCAAAAACTATGACTAATATAACAAACGCTAAAGTTTGTATTAACAGGGGGCCACATGTGCAGAAGCAGTCATTGCCAAACATGCGTATCGACTAACACCCACTCGTTTTTTCCTTCTTTGCCTTGTGTTCCAGAGCCCCGGGGTTCATTGTCATTTAACCCATGGTCCTGTAGGCTTCGACCCTGCGGGGGCCCTACGATTTGCTGTCATCTTGAGGCGCGCATGGAACAATGTCGCCGTCGACGACTTGGGATGATGAAGAGTGGTGGGAACATCTTGATATCTCTATCAATTGCGCGTAACCTAATGATGGTGACGTCCCATTTTAGTTTTTGTATCCCCTTTCTGTAACTTGACAGTTTCCTTTGTCACCAGATTTGAATGAATTTTAAAGGAACTTAATTAATTTTGAACGGATTTGAAAAATGATTTCTTAAAAATGAGACATGTACCCAAATGCTTTGTTTACAAAGGATTGTTCGTTGTAAAACCAGAGTTTTGTCTATAGTGGAAAAAATATTTTTAAGAACTTTCGTCTAACAATAGGCTTTGGATAATGCAGGTAGCTTTCCTTTGAGAATGTGAAAAGAAAAAGTGAAGACCAAATAAATGATAAATGGACTGTATGAACGATAATACAGCAGAAAAAAAGGTTAGCTTTTGAGATGGCGAACACCAGATAGTTACAGAAGGAGACGTGTCGCACCAACACCAAATAAATTGAAATGATGGTAAATGTTAATCTGCCTGTCTACTATTATGGTGCATGCACATGGTACAGGCTTGTGTAGATTAAACACAAACTGCGAACACAGACAGACATTGCATCGTAAAAAAAATCTGCGAGCTCGCACGACGCATCGCAAGAACTTGCGCATTGATTCGCATCGCACATTGTAGAGCAATGCAAACCTAGCCAGGTAGGCAGGCACATTACTTTGTGTAATTTATTTTATCACCATGCCCTCAAAACAGTGAAGGAAAACATCGTGAGGAAACTGTTCTAGAACCAAAAATTCGAAGACAATATCCACCAAAATGCACTGGGCCCTCGTGGTGGATTACGGTCCATTCCGAGCCCCAGCAATGGGAACATCTACGATGCGACATCGTCGAGCAACGCATCGAAGTTTCATGTATACATGTAGAGCCCTATATGAAGCACAGACAAAATTCTATAAAAATCTATGAATGAACGAATCTACGTAAGTACTAAATCTGTACCGTGTGGAGGCATTATCGATTCCACATTTCATCAGTCACAAAAATAAACGATCTAATTATATTGACAGCAGCAAAAATAAAGGGCATTGTATATTATTGCAGATGGGAGGCTTCTGACGTCATAGTAATAAAGTTCTTTAGAAAAGTCCTACAATGCGCGAGAACGTCTGTAAAATATTTCATTTGTATTAATAATGACGGCATTCGACATGTTTCAGTTATTGTAATGGTTTCGACGAACTTAAATGTACCACCCGATCAACGTTACCGCAGCGTCCGCAGCTTGTTGTATCTATAATGGCCTACAAGCACAGTGACATGTCGTGCTGTGGTGGAATCAACCAATCAGCTGATTATGTTCAGACCGACATATACAACGTTGTACACAAAGCAGCACAAAAAAAAGTTTTGTAGCCAATCAGCTGCGTCAGAAGGCGCTACAGCACGACAGAACTATTTGAAACCGGCGTATTAAATCTTAGACATGTGGCTTGACTTGGAGTTTTTTGCGGGATTGTTCAAAACGATTACCGCGGCCCAGGAACGAAGGAACTCAGGTAGGTCTTATTCAGTGTAAGTCTGACACTTTTTTTCGCTTTACAGAGAGCGGGAAGGAATAATGATTACATTAAAAAATCGGTTTGTGTGGCTTAGTTTTATATGCCTCAAGCATGTAAAATTAAGCATAAGCACAGTCAGCTTATAAGGCAGCTTATCACTGTTGGAACTCATGATCAATGCGGTCATGTTACAAAAAAGAAGCAAAAAAAAAAAGTCGAACAATATTTAAATAAAGAATCAAGACAAGGCAAAGAAAGTTAAGGCGTTAAACTATGAAGCCCCAAAAGGACACCGGTGTCCGCACACCTATTGTCTTTCTATTTTGTCTCTAATTACGGTATTCAAAAGGTACGCCTTTGTATTTTTTGTGTGCAATAAGACAATCCAAAACAGGTAGAAGATTTTTCTACACATCGTCCCTATCGTAGATATACGAAAGGGACAATGTTTAAAAAAAAAAAGCTGTCCGGTCAGTAAACTATACTTCCTGCTCAAAATTCATTGTTTGTTTCGATACAGACTTTAAAAACAGCTAAACTCCTCTTAAAATACCTAGAATACAATAATCAAGATCTAGCCCAACTTGACCTACAATTAGGACTTTCCCTTTCAGAACGTTTCGCGTCCTTTGTATTCTAACTGTAACTGTACGCTGCGCGTGCGCGATTAAGGACGTATTTACGAATTTGCGCGCTTCAATTCTAGGTATTTCGACTTACTACTACACGTGCACGGCTCACACACACAGCGACTAGCGCGAAGCGGCGAAATTATGAGTGAACTGACACGGCTTGATCCTTGAGCCTACTATTATTTATATTTTAGAAATGTATTTTTTTTAAACTTACCTACGGTGATTTGTATTCATTTTTTTTTATTGTGAAATAGTATAAAACAGTAGTTACCATTGAACAGTGATTGGTTGGTAAGCAATCTAAGCGCATCTCTCACTGTACGGGAATTACTTACAAAGCGAGGGAATGTTATACTGGTAATGTACCTGTGAACCATGTATTTATTTATTTGTTTATCCCATTGATATATTATAAGAGATGATACGTTACGCACTAACATCGCAATCAGAAAACCTGGACTCGAAACTCACACATCTGTGATCAGTGTCGACACAGTCGCAAACGTATATTCACTGATAGACAAGGACTAAGAGCCGGCGCTGTCGAGCGAGTGAAATCGCGTTAGCCGCCGAATGTTTACGATTATAAATGACGTGAGCTCTATCTATCTCGCTTCGCAAAATGGCGATCAAAACAATAAGCGTAATTAGAAGAAGAGAAATTAGAGTGCGAGTCGCACAGGACCGTTCATTATGGCGACATTTGGAGGAGGCCTATGTCCAACAATCTTTGGGTGGAAATGATGATGATAAAATATTTTATACATTGTCAACTCTATAGATGTTGTTGAACTGTTCAGCTGGAATCGATTGACAACATTCCTAGTATATCACTACGCAATTAGGATGCTGTACAAAGCAAGATAATGATGCAATGAATAAACACTAACAAAAATAAGAAGCAGGTAAGCAGAACTCACCCTATTTAATAAATAAAAAAATCTTAATTAATTCTTAGTAGTAGTTTTGGAGGTATACCTTCAGGTCGGTCCATCAAGTCCTAAGGTAAGGTCTCATCATAACTAACACAACGAGCCCAAACTCGGTACTCTTAGCTCTACTCTTTTATTAGTTCCAGTAGAAGTCTTGGAGGTATACCTTCAGGTCGCTTCATCAAGTCCTAAGGTAAGGTCTCATCATAACTAACACAACGAGCCCAAACTCGGTACTCTTAGCTCTACTCTTTTATTAGTTCCAGTAGCAGTCTTGGAGGTATACCTTCAGGTCGCTTCAAGTCCTAAGGTAAGGTCTCATCATAACTAACACAACGAGCCCAAACTCGGTACTCTTAGCTCTACTCGTTTATTAGTTCCAGTAGCAGTCTTGGAGGTATACCTTCAGGTCGCTCCATCAAGTCCTAAGGTAAAGTCTCATCATAACTAACACAACGACCCCAAACTCGGTAAACCTTGCTCTACTCGTTTATTAGTTCCAGTAGCAGTCTTGGAGGTATACCTCCAGGTCGCTCCATCAAGTCCTAAGGTAAAGTCTCATCATAACTAATACAACGAGCCCAAACTCGGTACACCTAGCTCTACTCGTTTATTAGTTCCAGTAGCAGTCTTGGTGGTATACCTTCAGGTCGCTCCATCAAGTCCTAAGATAAGGTCTCATCATAACTAACACAACGAGCCCAAACTCGGTAAACCTTGCTCTACTCGTTTATTAGTTCCATCAGCAATCTTGGAGGTATACCTTCAGGTCGCTCCATCAAGTCCTAAGGTAAAGTCTCATCATAACTAACACAACGACCCCAAACTCGGTAAACCTTGCTCTACTCGTTTATTAGTTCCAGTAGCAATCTTGGAGGTATACCTCCAGGTCGCTCCATCAAGTCCTAAGGTAAAGTCTCATCATAACTAATACAACGAGCCCAAACTCGGTACACCTAGCTCTACTCGTTTATTAGTTCTAGTAGCAGTCTTGGTGGTATACCTTCAGGTCGCTCCATCAAGTCCTAAGATAAGGTCTCATCATAACTAACACAACGAGCCCAAACTCGGTACACCTAGCTCTACTCGTTTATTAGTTCCATCAGCAATCTTGGAGGTATACCTTCAGGTCGCTCCATCAAGTTCGAAATGAAATGTTTTATTCAAGAAAAAATAAAAGAAACTAAATAAATCTTATTGATAGTCTTTAGTCAGCACAAAACACGTGAAGTATCAAATTAGGTTTATCAAATATTTTGTATTCGTACAGCGATCTTATTCCACACGAATTTCTGCTTACAAGCGACACAGTGTCCACGCACGACGGCGGCCGAGCGCAGACTAAAATTTTTATTTCAATTCTTATGCAATAATTCAAGACAGTGACTAGCAAAATAACCCTTATGTTCAATGCATTAAGATTCGCGCGATAGAGCTAAATTTGTTGAAAAACTAAAATTGATTTGATTTTTTTCTGAGACTAATTAGAACATTTTGGTAGTTTTTTTTAACGTATTTTTTAGTCGATTATGTCTCCTTACATAATATATTTTTAAATAAACAAAATCTTTTATCAAACGGAAGAAAAATGTTCCTGAACTCAATACGAAATCTTCAATTTGGTGTGAAGAGGTACGGGAAATGATTTATTACAGTATTATAAACCAAATTTTTCAAATAAAAATATAAGGCGATTTCAAGATGAAGGAGTAATCTATCTGTGGAAATTATTATTTACATTTAGTTCAGTTTAATTCTGCTGCAAAATGTACCGAAAAACTGCTTAATTTGGTCAGTTTTGTAAACGCGTCCTTAAAGGTCTGTGTTCTTTATTTAAATTGTTAATAACTTTTTTTATTTGCAATTCATAATGGTTGCTACATGAGTTTGCTTATTATAATTGTAATTTATTACATCACCACTGCTCTCAAAAAAACCACACTGGGACCGCGTGGTGGATTATGGCCCATTCCCTTTCTGAGAGGAGGCCTGAGTCCCAATAGTAGCAACATTAAAAGACTGCTAATGCTATGCTTATTATAATATGATTTTAGGAACTAATGAACATTGTTTTCATTCAGTTTAAGTTTCTTTGTGGTATTCAAAATCCTTACGTATAAATTTCTAAAAAAAAACATCGTTTTAGAACCTGATTCCTGCTTAAATGTTTCAGACGTCTATCGTGAAACTTTCTCCATTACAATGAATATATAAAAGATAGTAATGTCACGACTAATAGTCATGGCCTTTGATCCTAACAAGAACTGCACGTGTCTTCATCATAACAAATTATTAGTAGTTCGTAGCACTATTAAACGTAAGCGTAAAACAGTAGTGTAATGGAAAATGCCAGAGGAAATAAATCGTTGAAGAATTTTTAGCACTAAGTTATCTTTTCTGGGTTACAGTATTCCCGATGTTACAGAAAGAAACAAGCAACGGCATACTTGAGCGAGTGTAGATATATGACGAAACTTGAATAGGACTTAGCGTAGCCAAAACAAGCCGAAAAAGTTAGAATAAGGAATCGCTACGCATATTCCAATCCATGATGACAGATTTAACAAAACTGATTCGATGAAAAACTTGGCTCTAAAATTAGATCTTTTGTTTTTTCCCATATTTCATCAATAAATTACTTTACGCTTCATGAAAAATAAGATCCAAGACGATTGATACCTTCCATCAAACATAAAAAGTGTGTAAAAAAATCTAAACAGACGCACGATTGCCGCGAAAAACAACGCTGCCGACGTCACTATCACGTCATAGACCGACAAACTTATCAATGCAAGCGGCGAAAAAGAGAACTAGCATAAAACGTACTGTGTTTGACAGGTTTTTGACAGCTCCCATGACAAGCAGCGCCACCGTTAAATACACAAAGAAGTTTACCGGACTATAGCGGTCAGATTGAACCGTGGCCGTGACTTCGGCCTTGTTAATGACCTAGTAAATGTTGTCTATCTAGAAAACACCTACGTTCAGTCTGCTACAGGAAGATAGTCAATGAATAATGGGTGATAGTAATGGAAGTTTGGCCATGTGGCCCAGTTGTTACGTTTGATGAATGTGTGAAGTTTCCTCATTGGTTAAATTTACTGGTAGCTTACAAATAAAAATAAACAAACGAGTAAATGTGCTACTTAGAGTAGAGGCCAACATTCCGGTTTGACACAGAAACGGTTGAAATGATTTTAATGTGAATTTGATATGATAAAAATTCACCGATTTTCACTCGTAACGTGGGTCTAGGAAGTACTGGATTAAAACAGCTTATTTTTTCCAAGCAAATTAACCAAAATGACACTAAAAACGCTTTATATTCACAATCACTTCACACCGACTCTAGAAACAGAATCGAGCAAACAATTTACAGTTACCATTACATTCCGTAATTTAAAAAGCGAACACTTCACGTATCTGTTACAAAAAATGCAAAAATGGCCCTAAAATTTATAAAAATACTCACAAATTCTTTCATAGCTACGAAAGACAACCGTACAACACACTACATAAAACATAATGACAGTTATAGAGAGGCTATAGCAAGCTGCAAGCAAGCAGCTGGTGAAAGTGGGCCACTCGCCTATGGAACAAATCAATGGCAAACATAGCAGGGCTCTTGTAAAAATAAAATAATGCATTGGAAATATGTGGACTGGTCTAGAAGCGCAAAATTTAAGTAGGTCAGTAGACATTCCCTAAGACATGGTAGCTGTAGGAACTGTGAGGTTTAAAAAAGAATTCCGACATAATCTCCCGACATGAGGAATTCGCCATATTAAAAAAGGACAGTAGGGACACGTCGTATGGGATATTAAAACTTCTTCTTCTTAGCGTGTCGATGGCAATACTAGTTAAATTCCTTGCCTGACCCAGTATTCAGCCACGGCAATGCCGTCCACCGATGCTGTCATTAGGTCTCTACGTGAACAGGTAATAAATAGGGCACATGATGCAGAATGGAAGATGATATGGTCTGCGGAGAGGCGCCGCACAAACACTGAAGAACGAAACCTTCTGAGAACCCCCATCTTTGGAGATTGTCTTTGCTGCGCCTAACCTGGATGCGGTTTTCCAGGTTGGCCATGGCAACTCCTGTCCAGGAGTTTTCCGACGGCTCGATAAAATCATCAGGAGGCTTGAACTTCTCCCGCCAGAGGTCGCATCTCTACGAGGTAGTGTTGCTTTGAGATGGGCTCACGCTTGCAACAAAACTTTTACGACTTTTAAGTCACCGAGCTGTAATTGGGCATTGGATGGTTAGGGTCGTTTTGTTGTTTCCCCCTTTCTAAGCGACTAGACACAGCCTTGCGAATTTTTCGGGGGTGCAATGCCGATTAATGTATACAGCATTCGTACCGGAGCCAGTTTAAGACAACTAGTGGATATTCGGCAAGTCTAATCAAGTCCTGTATTCCACACCCATGCTGTGTGTGGTCACAGCGTAATAATATTACCACGCTCAAACTTAGTACGACAGACTTCGTTCGTCGAACCACGTTGTTGTATATTAACACTATTACTGAGATTTACTTAAACAAAGCTGCACGTTTCTAGACTACTGTAATGATAGGCTAAATCGATTAAGGTAATGAAAACCATGCGCACAGATTTGCTCTGGAACGTGGCACGTAGAAATAAAAAATATTGTAACCGACTAACTATACCAATAAAATCAATATGAATTTTTCAATTCATATGTGCTTTTCCTTTTCTTAGTTTAACAGTCGATACAGGTACTCAAACGGCAAAAAATTTGACCATCAGTCTTTTTTTTATTGTTAATAGATTTGAGCTTGACCTCTATCTCATCTGATGGATAGTGACGATGCGGCTGACGATGGAGCGCGCATCAGTCTATCCAAGTAGTAGATGTGTTGCCTAGTAACTGGATTGTGGTGTTCTGATAGGCAGTAGCTCCATGTAAAACACGGATATTCAGTTGCATCCGGTTGAACTGGAAGTCGCCTCATAGTTGGAAAAAGGCTAGGGAGATAATGAACCGTGTGACTATAGAACAGATTGTATCTGATGAAATGTTGGAAAAGACGTAGCCATACGAAGTAAAGAAAGCAGACAATCGGACCTCAAAAAGAAAGAGTTCCTGAATCAAATTCTTGGTTTCATTTATTTTTTTGCATCACATAGAACAGTCAGTTTAAAATGGAGCTGAACCAATCGGACGGGCAATCATCTTTGTATTATATGACATCAGAGTCAATTGAGCGCGCTCAGGCGTATTGTAAAGTGATTCCAACTTTAACAATTGCTATTCTACCAAAGTATTATGCTGACTGTAGACCTTTTGTCATTTATGTACAAAACTACCCTATAGACGAGGCTACCCTATTGTTTCTCTTATTTTGAAACGAAATTGACGGCAAAAAAAAAACAAAGACAACTAATTATCCCCATTCTACACATTTCAGTGTGCCGATCCCTTCTCCGTTATGAGTTTCGCACAAAACAAAAATAAGGTAACAATTGAGATGAGGGCTTATAAAAAAAAATGGCACAGACTCTAAATGCTTTTTTTTTTCATTGGCTTTACTGCGATCCCATCTGATAGTAAGCAGTGATGCAATTGTTAATGGCGACTGCAAGGCGCACTAGTTTATTATGAGCCTATTTACTCCAGCCTTGCCAACCGCAGCAGGCAAATCGTTCCAATCCTTCGCTAAGGTCAAAAAGGGTGATGATGTGGTTCTTTCCAGAATTTAATTTTCTGTAACATACGATCCTTTTCAGGAAGAACATCGTGAGCGAAAGTTTGCGCTTTTGGCAGAAGTTCTTTTCTTTCCTAATGAAAAAGTATTTATGATAATATACTAACTACACTATTGCAATGGATTAGCTGTAGTATGATCTGGAATTAGCAGAATTAGCAGTAGTATGCTGGCTTCTGCCAGCAGCTTCGGCCGAGCGTAAATAGATAATGCATATAATTATAACCTATCTCACGCAGTGTTAAATATTCATCACAAAATTCTTCTTCTTCTGTCGAAATATATTAACCTTTTTAATTTGGAAATAACCCCCCATGGAAAGGCAGCTTACGGTTACGATAATAAAGAGTAGATGGGGATGATCTACCTTGTAGCTCAGTCAATAGCGAGGAAGTTCTAAAGATAGTTTTGAGCTTACGTCACAAATTCACACTAGTTCACAAACGTGAACGTTTGTAATGATTTGTAATCATAGTTAGGCACGCTTGACAGGCAATTTATGAGTACATTACCTATCATTTTAAGACCGTACTCGATTTTTCTTTTTACCGAGGTGTCAACAGAATTTGATGGCGTCAAATGGTGCAGTTTTGGGTTTCCACCCATCATGGACAAAATGACAGAGCTCCGCCTTAAAAGGTATGGACATGTAATGAGGCTTAACGAAGACCATGTGGTGAACACTGCCTTAAATTTGCACGAACAAAACAGGAGGCCGCCCGCCATTAAGCTGGTGGTCTAACATCGAGAGAGACCTTAAGAAAGCCTAATTGCCAAAATCCCAGGACGGATTTTCTTGTCTCCGAATTGTGAGGAAACTCGACCCTAGATAATAGAAGCAGGTACGGACAAAGAAGAAGAAGAAACGGTGTTAGTACACTTTGCACTTTATGGTAAATTCCCGTGCTTATCTGAATATACCTATGACTCATAGTTGGTACCATAAAATGGAAATCTTTATGACGTATTTAATATACGGAAAAAGATTAAAAATACTAAGGCACCCTGCATGTGATGAAGCGTGGTTATTTAGAGGTAAACCGAACAAGGTTTGAAGTCCCGCAAACTTCTATTGAGGAGGGAGGATCCTCCGACCAGACAGGTTTTTTTATCTAATCTGGGCAACTGCCTGAGGGATGATCGGGTTCTTGTATGTATATAGTAAAGAAGAAAAAGAAAATTGCGTTTATTGGCATTACAAAAACGGAAACACCTCAAGATTAAACAAAGCAAGGCTACCTGACGCTGTTTTTCAGCTGTAGCCCTTGGGTGCCACATGCTCAAAAACAGAAAATATTAATTAAAAAGTCTAAAAGGTTCTGTGCAAAAACTAATATTTTTAAATCGCGCGGAGAACTCTAATTGCGCGATGTAGGATTTCGTAGTTTAGTTCATATGCGGTGCCATAGATGTCGCTAGTCATTTCAACGCTTATGATGCGTTGAGATGCAAAACCATCGAGATAACTATTTTGCCCCTAAACCTGAAAACACTTTCTCATCACTATATCTTTGGGCCTTAATATGACGTGTTAAGATGTCACGCTTGCGAACCAGAAAGAGAGATGGAGCTATACATCGTTAAATTTTGATCGTTTTAATCCCGCGGAGGGTCGATTCGATACATGAAACCCTATCAATTAGTAAAGATATAAATTAAAAATAAAGTACTTTTTAAACCCGAATTAATTTACGCAAGTACGAAATTGATTTCTTTGAGTAAACGTCAGCTGATCGAGGTCAATGAACTGTAGGTAGTTAGTACGCAACGACCGACAACTACCTACAAGGTCATTGACTCGTTTACTTAAAGAAATTAATTTCGTACATGCATATATTAATTCGAGTTTTAGAAATAAAAGTAATATCTTAATATCGATAGTATTTCATGTACCGAATCGATCCGCAACGGGATTAAAACGACCAAAATTTAACGGTGTATAAGTTATATAGTTCCATCCCTTTAACAGTTCAGTTTAGGTCGTTAAATGAATCGCATTAAGTTCGTGGTAAGGCCTTTTGTCCTATGTTACTCACGTCAGTGCAACAAGTTTTTTTTAGTTTAATATGAAAAACACAAATTGATTATTTTACATTTAAAATTCAATGTATAGTAGAATTCATTACAATCTACGCTAATCTTTCGTCCTAGCGCTGCAGAACTAATTTCTCTAACATTGATAAGTCGCGGCACACATATTCTTGCAGCGTATTTGTTGAATAAAAACATAATAGAAGTTTACATAACATTTCACTGTTCTGGATTCTGAATTATTATTAACTAGCTTTTGCCCGCGGCTTCGCTCCCGCTCTACCCTACTCTACTCTACCCTACTCTACATTATACCAATAAATGAGCAGATTTTGTTTTTTTTTACTCATCGGGATAAAAAAGTATCCTATGTCCTTCTCCTGGTGCTAAGCTACATTCCCGCCAATTTCCAGCCAAATCGATTCAGCCGATCTTAAGTTATAAATAATGTAACTAACACGACTTTCTTTTATATATATAGATATGGGCATTCAGAAAAAGGGAAATATTTGCAGGTAGGCGGTAGTCCTTACTGAAGTTTTAGTATTCAATAACTTTTAGCTTTTTTTACCCGACTGCGCCAGAAGGAGGGATGTTTTTCGAGAGTATGTATGTATGTATGTATAATTGTTTGGCACGCTCTGCAGCCTGAACGGCTCGATGGATTTTAGCTTGAGAGGTGTCGTTAGATTCGTATTTACTGTGAGAGTGACACTGGGTATATCAAAATAAAAAAAAAACAAAATGTCGGATTTTTGGCGCCAAATTCAAATATTTGGCATGCTCTGTGGCCTGAACGGCTCGATGGATTTTAGTTTGCGAGGTGTCGTTAGATTTGTAATTACTGTGAAAGTGATATCGTAAAAAAATAAAACTAAAAAAGAAAAAAATAAAAAAATGGTAATTTAAAAAACTAAAAAACCCGACTGCTTTTCTGAGTATTCATGAAAAAGCCCTAAAACAAGAAAGTCGTTGTAGCAGTCGGGACCCATTACATCATAGATCTACTGACTAGACGGCTGACTTTCTAGAATGGGTCCCGACTGCTACAACGACTTTCTTGTTTTAGGGCTTTTTCATGAATACTCAGAAAAGCAGTCGGGTTTTTTAGTTTTTTAAATTACCATTTTTTTTTTATATTGGAAGAACAGAAAAATAAAAACTAGCCAAGCGCGAGTCGAACTCACTCCGTACTAAAATATTGAAATCGAACAAAATCGCCGACACAATGATGCTTCATGTATGGAACCCCCCTTAAATTATTACTATATTTTTATTTTATTATTTATTGTAGCAGCAAGACAAATAAAAATTCTGTACAAATTTCAAATTAGAGATTTGACTTCTTAAAGTTACAAGATCGAGCTCGCTGAAACACAGACAAATAGAGAGCGGAAATCAAGTAATACTGTCTACATAGTAATGTTTTTTTCTTTCGTACAGAACCTTAACATTAAAAAAAAAGGATGTTGGACTTGGAACAAATCAGACTACAAAGTAAGCACAGATCACTACAGTTTTCTACTCATAAATTCATAACATTAAATTATTTCATTTATGTAATAGCTTTGTCAACTTTTAATCTTCGGGATGTAATTTATATATATAAAAATGAATTCCTATTTCTTTTGGTCATGTCATCACACATAAATGGCTGGACCGATTTCACTAATTCTTTTTTTGTTGCGTTTTTTATTGTCAGGAGGTTTTTATGAGGTAGGTAGGTGACGTAGGGTAGGTAAGGTAGGGTTAGGGAGGTAACGTAGGGTAGAGTGGGTAGGTAACATAGGGTAGAGTAAGGTCAAAAGCTAGTATGTGATATAATGCTTGAATCTTTGATACTTTCTAAAACAGGAGTAAGTTATGTTGGGATAATTTTCTAAAGAGAAGGCAGAAACTGGTTAGTAATCAGAAATAGCTTGTGATTATGAATGAGATGCTAATTATTTCAGTGTATATTCTTAGAACTCTGTCATATCCTCATTGTAAATTAGCAATCAGAAAACTATGTCTAATGAATATACCACAGAAAAAAATACTAAAGAGAGCAGGATAGAAAAATTATGAAAACACCACATGATAAAAAAAACTATGATACTTAAAACCAACATTAAATGCCTACTGATTACTTATTGTAATTATACAATAAAAGAAAAAATATAGTTAAATTTATTCACACCTGTGCAAATATGTGTGACTAAATAAACACAAAATATAATATCTTGACTGTGACTATTAGTTTTTACTAGAAAAATACACAAACATGGTGATTATAAATGTTGAATAATGTACAAAATGTGTAATCAACTGTGCAAGTATAAAAAATAAAATGTATCAAACCTTTTTTCGCTGTAAACAAAAAGACAATGAATAAGCTAATGCATGCAAAACTTATGTCTAAATGATTGTCTAAAAAATAATAAAGATCACTATTATATCAAGGGATTAAAAATTACCATGCCCTTTTTTTAGAACTGTCAACAAGATGAATTAAGGCCTTTGACATGACATGATGGTAACATCTGGTTATTTGGTAAATAGTCACAGTAAACAAAGGATTCCCAAAAATAGCTGACACTGCTTATACAATGACGCTGATCTTTAAGAACTACGCACAAAACCTGTTGGTTTTCAGCCAGGCAATGAACTAAACATAAAATCGAAACGGATGCGTCATTCGGTAAATACCACAAGAAACTGTAAAACTGACGTAAAATCTCAGTGTAAAATAACCATTTTTTGCGCTGAACTTTAGCGTCACACATGAAGGCGACAAAGAACCAAATAAAATAAGAGAAAATTCTTTTGAATTATGAAAAAATCCATAAGCCGCATCCGCAATATGGAAACTTATGATAAAAACAACAACGATGAAATGTAATTGGGTAATCTAAAGCCTCGTTTATATAATTAATAGTAAATCTATCTTACCTCTTTACGCTTTTTTGTTTTCCTTTTGTCTGCCATTATAAATAATTTTTGCCAACGTAGACTTGAATGTCTTGAAATCTATTCGCTTTTCTTGTTTCTGACGCTGACACACTGAGTACTGACACTTTTTTGTTGACAGGTCACCATATTGAATGAATGAATGAATGAAAGATTGTATGAATGTTCAATCAGATGTTTTTGAAGACTCATTTACACGAAATCATTTTTTTTTTATTAATGGCAACTCACTTGTAATGGGTCTATTACATCACTCGATATTCAGACCGGTTTTATCGTTGTCGTGTAGTGTAATAAGGGTCAGACTGTCTTACTCGGAACTAATCTCTAAGACAGTTTGTGTAACTTGTGCGGAATATCGAGTGGTGTAATAGACGCTTTAGTGTTGTAACCTTTTCATCACTTTGTTGGAGTCAGTGTGTACCAAAATCTGGTTTTGGTACACACTGACTGTAGCTGGGTACAATAGGTAGCTCGAGAATATCAAAATATATGGAATTATGGGTGGTGGGAACTTTCCCCACCACAAAATCTCCAGTCAAGTTATTTGCCACCGTCTGTATTAGTATTTTACAAGGAGCGACTGCCTATTTGACCATGGAGGTCATTATAGGTCAAAAAATAAATGCCAATAACAGTTGTTATTGCTGTTAACACTTTATTGGCGTTTATTTTTTTAAACCGTTTATTTATTTTCGAGTGGACAAGCGCTAAAGTTCGCAGAGCCTAACTTCAGATCCGCCAAGATCCATCCTTCATTACTCAGCCATACGTATTCTGAAAAGACCACTGTTCGAGATTTAAAAAATATCTGTCGATGTCAAACTGTTAACTGGTATGACGTTTCGTTTTTGTCTAAAGATGGGTTAATATAATTATTGATATTTGTCAGTATTATCTAATATGAATATATTCGTCTAGTAATATTGTAATATTTAAACTAATATTTGAGTATTAGTGATATGTGATATCTGAATATGATAGAACACATAGATATCATAGCTGTATTTGTATTCAATAAACAGATATTACTTTTGAGATAGTATCTAAATACTATTTGATATTGCTATAGTAATGAGTGAATATGATCCGCGGTAATCGAATGAATCCCGAGTGATAATATATTCACAGAGTACTTTTTCATTATGATATTCGACCTGTGTTGAATGGTCCTTACATATATTATGTGAATATGAAATATTAGCTTATCAGAGTTAGTCGGATTACTAATACATGAATCCATTGAATATCACTAATATCTTAGCGAATACTAATATATCAGTCGCAACTCTGTTTTTGTCATTCGCACTTTGCACGGGTACTTTGCTTGCTCGCCGACTTCTCTTTAGTGTCATCATTTCAGCAGGAAATATTCGTATAATCAATAATTAGTTCTTGTTTCGTTTCATAAGACTGCGTCAGTCCGTGTGTGTAGTGTGTACTTATAGTTCAGTATCCTAACCTTTGGTGAACTCTCGTTTACGGTCACCTTCCCTAGTCGGAAAGTTTATTTGAATCTGTTTCTAGTATTATTTAATTCCGTACTTAGTATTAGATGATAGCATATCCATTTTATTGTACGTGATTTAAGGGACTAGAATTCACGAGTGATAATAATCAAGTTTAGCGTGATCAAACAAGTGATAATATTGATATTCTGAAAAGAAATAATACGACTGCAGGATGGCTGAAACAAGAGTAAATGGACATCAAATACATGACGGTAATATCTTTTACTATTTCTGCAACAAATCTTGTTAAATTTACAACTGTAAAACATTGTTAAATAATTGAAGTACACTGAAACCTGAATAACTGGGTTTGAGTGACTTTACATTACACATTTATCACTAATTACTTTTCCTTTACCCAGTTTTCCAAATAGCCAGGCTTAAAGTAAAGCTGTGTCATTTTCAGAGGGCCTTGTGAAGAAATTGGAATGTTTGAAAACAAAATGTAACAACCTGTCCAAGAGTAATATTCAAAATGATAAATTATTAATCAATTGCCTTACTTATTGAGGCTATGGAGCTAATAAGTCCCAAGTATAGAGGTATACAAAAAAGTCAAAAATGTATTTACCCTGTACAGAATACAGAAATATCAGGAGCAAAATTTCTCATACCTATACCAAGAGCTCCTTAATTACTTTAGCCATAAGTGTTTGCACACCTATTATCTTTCTATTGTGTCTATTGGGTATTCAAAAGATTAATTCATTAATTCCCAAGAGGATGCCGGCGTCCACACACCTATTGTCTTGCTATTGTGTCTCTAATTACGGTATTCAAAAGTTTAAACCAGGTTTTACTGTATTTTTTTGCAGTGCAACTGCACTGACTTAAACATACAAATGATTTGTACTATAAACAAAACTTGGTTAAAGATAATAATATACAATTATCTAGATTGTTTTGCTTCTGTCTATTGTTTCTCATTAAAGTTATTGTTCTTCAAATTCATCTTTGTGCTTATGTTATTATTAACAAAGCAATTGTTAATAATTACCTTCAGATGTGTATTCTGAAGGTTAACATTTTTATTACATTATTTTATGTGAATGTATAAAATAATACAACAATGCATATTCAAATAATAAAAAAAATAAAAATATATATATAAATATAGTATGGTTAAACTGTACTACTGAGGGCTAGGAGTAAGAAGCTTGCTAGTATGCATTTTCTTAGGTAGGGAGAGGGTTTGAAGGATGGGAGAGACCCTCCCTACCAAAACTAAAAAGATCTGTAAGTTATGTACTATTTTATCCCATTATAAAGTTTTGTTAAAACAACTTATATAGGGTGACTGGTAATTAGTGAAAATGTAATGAAATGAAATCGCGAAAAAAATCTGCCAAGTTCAGTACATTTTGACCAGTTAGGTGAACATAAATGATTTAGATTTCAGGTTTATTTGATTTCAGGTTTGGTCCCATAGTAAATGTTGTTTGTTATCATGACTACAATCACGTGTTTAAGTATTGTTCATTAATTAGCAGTCACCCTATTTAATAATTCTTCTGTTGTGTGTTTGACACCTAACTAATCCTAAACAGATGATCCGATTTGGATGAAATTTTGTGTGTAAATGTGAGTGGGTCCCTAAATGGTTTGAAAATAATTAGACCCAATATCTGGGGCTGCAATAGGGTTCTAAATTTATTTTTAGATGAATATGACCTAAACTTGGTCACAAAAATGTCTGTTGGGAACTTATGTTTCCTATAATATAGTCAAGGTTAAACTAGAGGATAGAGGCTAATGACATTTACAGTAAAGGAACCTACATTTAAACAATTGAAATTTACATCTACTTATTCCAGTGAAATTCTAAAAAATAAGTTGACGTCACTGAATTGGAAAAACAAATTACTTATTTGAAATTCAAACCGTAATACGGTAATTATGGACTAGTTGCCTGTGCACCAATTATGTTGTTGATGATGATGATGATGATGCCATCTAGCCGATTTCGGCCACAGCGACCGCAATCTTTTATGTTATACTTTTATTGTAAAGAAAATTCTTGATCTATAATAATCCTTTTTTTAAATAATCTTCACATGTCTTTTATCTTAAAATTGTCTGAAATTTCTGTCTAAAAATGTTTACAATTAGCTATTTACCTAAACTGATGTTAGATAATCAACTAAATTTAAATAATCTTTGTATGTTTTGTATATGATTAAAAAAAAAAAAAGACTTATCAAGATTGTTTACGTTTAGTAACTACCTAAACACATGGAGTATAGTGCTTAACACAGGTGATTTTTTAATTTGGTTACCTTGACTACAGTAGTAAATACAGTTATATATTCATATGAGATAATTTTTATCTTTTTGAATAATTACTAAAGTCCGGTCGCGGAGCAGGAAGAATTTCGTACAATGACTTTTTTGCCTACTGACAGTGGTCACAAACATTTTTATATTACGTGGTTTTTAAACGAAACTTGAAGGAGAAAAAAAAATGACTAACCTACTAAATAAATTATTGTTATTAAGTATATAAATTATTTATAGATAAGTATTTTATATAATATACAATATAAAAAACGAGTTAAAATTACTAATTCGGTAGAAATATGATAATAAAATTAAAGATGGAATGTCATTCATTATTTAAAAATTATGAATTGCATCAAGGATTTTTTGTAGTGACTCAAGGATAACCAAAAAAACCAAAGTATCAAAAGTATTATTCAAACCATTTATTTTTTTACGAGTGCAAAAGCGCTAAAGTTCGCAGAGCCTAACTTCGGACGCGCCAAGATCCGTCGGCCGTACTGTAATTGCATAATGTAGCTAGATAGGTGGTTATTTGAGAGTGAAGCCGTGAGCAAAATCTAGTCTTATATAATTCAAGATTTTTCTTATGATTCATATCAACCGCAATGCTCCAGTACAAAGTCCACTGCCATTGAATATTAAACTGTTTGCCAAGATTTTCTCACAGACTATACCTACTATGGATGTCTTTTCCTATTTACTTATTTATTGTATGTTTCTTGAATTTATTTCAGAAATTAGAATAGTTTATTTCAAATAGACCACTTACAGGCACTTTTGAATGGTCTAAATGTCGGTCAGTCCCTAAAAAAAAAGTGAAGCTAAATTATTATATTCTGCGGCAAATTTTTGTTACGCGCTGCCCTCCATTTCGATTGAGACGCGAAAATCGGTTACTGCGCATTCAAGATCGAATGATGATGGTTCAACTTGTGTGACGAGGATTATAATCGATTGGACTCGAAACTCACACATCTACGATATGATCAGTGTCATCACAGTAGCAAACCTACAGTCACTGATAGACAAGTGAGCGAAATAACGTCAGCCGCCAAATGTGTGTGATCGTCGCGACCGATAACCGTGGTCGCGACTGATTACCTGATCGTCGCGACTGAATATTGACCTGTTATATATATTTTTATGTCATCTTTCACCGTTACCCATATTTGCAAAATAAAATTATCTTTATCTTTTATCTTTATCTATGATTTGAAATCATCGTGCCATGTAGGCATAATTGCAGCGGTCCACGCGCTACAGGCGAGCCGCCTATCTTCCGCTGTTTAGTTTTTTTATTTTTATTAAATACCTTGCCTGGCTCAGTATTCAGTCACGGCAATGCCGGCCGCTTTATTTACGGAGGTCAATCACCTAATGTACATATAAATATGTATAGCTTTTTTTTTAATTTCACGGTTATGAACAGACAAAATAACGGATGACTTTATTTTATCTGGATAATTTTTTTAAGTCTTATTTTCAAGAACGAACAAACGATATTCTATGTTTTAGATAATTAGATGACAAAATAATCATCATAGCACTTAAAAAAATGTGACACTATTATATCACATTATATGTATAAACCGTTTAATTTTGATCGTCTTAATCCCGCGGAGGGTCGATTCGGTACATGAAATACTATCGATTTGTAAAGAGAAAATTAAAAAATAAAGTACTTTTTTTTTAAACTCGAATTAATTTAGGCATGTACGAAATTAATTTCTTTAAATAAACGTCAGCTGATCGAGGCCAATGAACTGTTGGTAGTTAGTACGCAACGACCGACAATTCCCTACAAGGTCATTGACTCGTTTACCTAAAGAAATTAATTTCGTAAATGCGTATATTAATTCGAGTTTTAGAAAAAAAAGTTTTTAATTTTTTAATTTTATCTTTATAAATTGATTGTGTTTCATGTACCGAATCGACCCTCCACGGGATTAAAACGACCGAAATTACCGTTAAATTTCGGTCGTTTTAATCCCGTGGAGGGTCGGTATAAGTATTTTATTATTATATGGTACTTAATTTAATTCACATTCTATTTGAAATATTTGTTATTTATTTATTGTGCAAACCAGTGTTTTCTTTTTTAACCCAATGGACGACAAGTAGAGAATGCCTTGTTGCATTAAGTCCGCCTATGTACCACTACTGTACATGAAGTTTAAAAAATAAATAATAAATAATTTTAGAAAAAAAAAACTTATTATTGTACATTCAGTCTTAGGTTGAAAAGAATGCCTCGAACTCGTGCACACCGCGTGGCTTCGGAATGCGGCGGCCGCGGCTGTGCCAATTAGAACGATTATTATTCAATATGTATCTAATTAATTACCGTTTCTGTTACCGACTAGTGTCCGATCGAAACCGACTTTCGGTAACGGTCTCAGTTTCAGCCGAAACCGAATCTTCCTTACAAGGATTATTTCACTTTGCTTTGGATGAATCAGATGAATTTTTTTTGAAAAATTGCCAAATGCTGTTTGTTAACGACATTTTCCTTTCGACATCGATGGTTGTAATACTGCAATAAAAGACTGTCTATTAGGTGCAAAGCAGTACTAATTGCATTTTAAATTAAGGTATTTATATTCATTGACTATCATGAATTTTATTGCTCTCGATTTTAGTTTAGGGGTAGGTATAGGTATAAAAACTCGATTTTTTGCCGAAACTCACCCGAAACCGAAACCGAACTTTCGGTTGGACACTATTACTAATGATTCCACTTTATTAACACCACCGTAATTAAGTAAACTTCATGCATCGTTTTTCTCATTCATCTGGCGAGATCGAGGCCAAGATGGCCCTGGCCTAGAGCTACGGGTTGATTTGAGAGGACGTTTTAGAGTTAATGTTGCCCTAAAACGCAAAGGGAAAATTAAGGATCATAGGTGGGTTTGAGTCAGCAAATAAATTTTCCTGCTCTAGGTGGAGCAGGAGGGAGTATCAGACTTTTACTGACTAAAACCCAACTGTGTTACCCGTGTAGCAAGTTACGGCCTGGCTTTGAACCTCGCCGTCGAATACGGACGACATTAAAAACATATATTTTTGTGTCAAGGACACGAAAGAGGTATTTCGTCGATTATTTCATATAGGTTCAAAGTTCATTAGAATTATCGTTTTAGCAGACGGGCAGATTTGTCACAAAATGCAAAAATGACAAGTGTGTCAAAATGCTTTTTTTTCTAGTCTGCCTAAAAGAACTGCCGTGGATAATTTATAATAAACAGGTGAATAACCTTAGGTCAATATAAAACATGTACATGAGAGCTTCGTGTGCAGTTGCATCAATTCGACGGCATGGTTGAGCGATTGGTTGCTGGGCAACGTGTCGCGGGTACGATTCCCGTACGGAACAAATATTTGTACGGCCGCGTACAGATAGTTATTCCGGGTCTGGATATTTTGTGTATGTGACATTACATATTTGTGAACGCACACACGGTACAGAGTATTCATAATGTGTGGTGATATTTTCAATAAAAAAATTGCAATTGTACTTTTGTTTTGGTCTTTTGTAGGTGTCTTTTATAGGTTTGCATTTAACACAAATCTTTTATTCATGTACTGACAAACAGAATATAAGCAAATAAATGTACCTACTTTCGTAGACTAATGTTAGAATAATTCCTAGTGTGGGGCAAAGTTTTCTATTTTTAAACAGATGTAAATAGACGAGAATAGGATTCAATTGAATAGGTTGAATAGGTAGCTACAGATTAGAAGAAAAACGAATTCAAACAAATTAAGTGGGTAAATACGTCACCGATAGATCTAGGCTTGCCTATGTCTCTTCAATGTTCAATGCCACTGGATTTCAATAGCACAAAATAGTATTTTGGTGCTGATAAATGGCACCAATACGTGGATGACTCACGCCTGTGTAAGTGTTAAAATAGGGATACTGACTAAAAAAGTATTGGGTCTGTCAATTAGATTACAGAAAAAACCGGTAAGTGCAATCAGACTCGCGTACTGAAGGTTCACTAAAAGCTTACCTATGAAAACAGCTCAATTCCCGAATTGAGTTACGAAGATTTTACCGAATTGTAATTTTTTTTTGTGACTTAACTACCTAACAGTTTTAATTTTGTTTTTCCTATGCTTCTGCGTTGAGACCTTGCTTCGTACTATTTCGGGATTCTAGGTCAACGGGAATTACCCTTTGAATTTTAATTTCATTGAGAGTGTCGAAATAAACGTTTTTTTGCAACATAAACGGCCGTATCTTTACACAATTTATTTTTTAGACAATTGTGTAACTATAATACTATGGGTATTGTCGATGGAAGGTGATGCTTGCTAACCACACCTATATACAAAGAAAATTGCGTCATCCAACACGCCATCATGCTTGTTATAATATTTAGACGAAATATAAAAATTTTGCAAGTCATTTCGTAAAAATTGGTCTTTGGACTTTGAATGTCTGTTAAAAACATGACACGTTGAGTAAATGATTAAGTATCAAAGTTTGTTACCATGATAACTAAAGCTGCTGGATTTTCCTTATAAATTATCCATAGTACTAGTATATTGTTACCACAAATCCGAAAGTAACTATGTATTTGTTACCTCTTCACATATTAACGGCCTTTTTTTTTTTACTTTAACTATCACACAACGCCGTCTAGTCCTAAGCTAAGCAGAGCTTGTGTTATGGGTACTAGACAACTGTTATACATACTTATATATTTCTAAATATAGGGTCTTTCAACAAGGACGGGTCGATGTTGAAATTAAATAAAACAATCTGTATGTGAGATATTAAAGAAACTATTTTTTTATTTGAAAGGCCCATTTATTTATGAAATATGACATCGTTTAAATTTCCACCGCGGCTTCGAACGGTGGCACGGATCCGAGAGGTCCAATTTTCAATTACTCTACTGCATAGATCCGGCTGAACCTGAGCGATGGCCTGTGTTAGGTTGACTTTTAGGGCATCGGTTGATTCCAGATTATTGGCATAGACCTGCTACTTGAGAAAACCCCACAAGAAAAAGTCTAGCGGGGTCAAATCGCACGATCTTGGTGGCCAATTAACGTCACCTCTGCGAGAGACAACCCTACCCTTGAACTGTTCATGCAGAATGTCCATTGTGTCGCTTGCTGTGTGGCACGTAGCGCCGTCTTGTTGGAACCACATGTTGTCCACGTCCATATCGTTCAATTCAGGCCAAAAAAAATTGTTAATCATTGATCTGTAGCACTCGCCGTTGACAGTAATGGCCTCGCCATCATCGTTTTCGAAGAAGTACCGACAAATGACATATTTTATAAATAATGGCATAAATGGGCCTTTCAAATAAAAAAATATTTTTTTTTTTAGTATCTCACATACAGCTTGTTTTATTTAATTTCAACATCGACCCGTCCTCGTTGAAAGACCCTTTATATACATATTATAGATAAATTACACCCAGACACAAAACAAATAATCGTGCTCATCACACAAACATTTGTCCTGGGTTGGAATCGAACCCATGACCCCCGGCATAGTAGTCAGAGTCACTAACCACTAGACCAACAGGCCAGTCAAATTGGATGAAACTCTGTACACGAGTTGGTAGGCAATGCTTTGAAACAAATAGGTTTAAGAAAAATTGTTTCCGACTGAAACTAAAAGCAGTAATTGAAGTATGTGGATAAAATACTTTTAAAAAGTTATCAAAATAAGTTGTAAGTGTTTTGTTATTTTTTACAGCAATAATATACTGCATACTGGCTTAATATTTAATAAATACTTTTTGAAACAAAAAAGAAACAATAATCTACACTTCACACATATTAAAAAGGAAGGACCTCATGACTATTTTCCCGATTGACCGAAGGTTGGTCAGCAGATTTTTCGCCGAAACCGCAACTGACGCCGAAACCAAACTTTCTGTCATTTAAATTTAGGGATAGTTTACAACTGTCATGGGGGTAAAGCCGCTTGCTGAAGCTGAGTTTAAAACATTTCCCTCCGTTCCGCGACATCAAGTCTGCTTGGTTTAATACAATGATGATTTTAAAATGACAATGCTTCTTTAAGTGATTCAACGCCACTTCTGTTATTATTCTTATCAGTTTTAGTACCTACTGCTGCGTTTATTTAGCTTCTCTTGGTCGAAAATAGATTGGAAATGAAAGTGACAACATTCAAATAATGGCTATGACTATGTCACCTAACTAACGTGTATATTTGACTAACTTCTGCCTGCGGTTTCACCCGTATGAAAGTAGCTTTCTCCATACTTTGGAACCCCGTTTCATACCTTAGGTTGAATATTGGAGAATCCTTCTCCAATATTCAATCTTGTCTTGCTCTTTGTATGTATCAACGGAAAAAATTGCATTCTCCGTAAGATTGTAAAATATTGCGATAAATTATAAACTATTTTTTCTGAATAAGACACGGTTACATATCCGTAAAATCACATCAGATGTGATTTATCGATGACGACGATTTTTCCATAATATATCCAGAAATTATATAGTAATAGAGAAGTTTGCAAATTCCATAATAATATTTTGCGCAAAAAATTCATTTTTTTTTGTTCCATGTGCATGGGTTAAGCACAATGCCGAGATTTATCTTGGCGGCTACTGCTAGGCAGTATTGTTTTAGCATTTCCACCGATTTCATTTTCTTCATGAACACAGTGTGTTTCCTGATAAGTACAAACTGGGAATCTTGTTTATGCCATCGATCGAATGGAATAAAAAATTGTTTCGCCACATCATAGTTACTCTAATATTTGGCGAAACATAAAAAAGTTAGCAAGTCATTACGCAAAAATTGGTCTTTGGACTTTGAACGTCTACGCGTCTGTTGAGAACATGACGAGTTGAGTAAATGGTTATCAAAGTTTGTTACCATGATAACTAAACCCTCGGATTTTCCTTATAAATCAGTCATACTGATATGCGTCATATAGCGTGATATATATATAAAACACGCCATTATTATAAAGGTGAAAGTTTGTATGTGTAATATGTTTGTTACTCCTTGATGTAAATAATTGAATAATTTGAATGAAAATCGGTACGCAAGTAGACCATGTTCTGGAACAGAATGTTCGATTTTTCTTCTAGGAGAAAGTGGCTTTTTTAGGGTTTACAGAACCCTAAAGAGGAAAAAAACGGAACCATAAGGGTTCCGTTTTTTTCCGATGGATCATTTTGTTTTCCGTTTGTCTGTCTGTCATGACCTTTTATCTCGGGAACGCGTGGAAGTATCGAGTTGAAATTAAAACGACATACTCAGGGCTACGGTCCCTTGAAGTTGTGAAAAAATCAAACTTTCAAGTTAAGGTACCAAGCATGTCAGTGGAAATAAAGACATCTTTTATGTCGCAATAAATATATATTTCGACACTCAAGGGAATCAAAATTCATTTCCCGCTGACCTAGAATCCTGAAATTTGGCAAGCCACAAGGTCTCATAGCGTATGGGAAAAAAATCTGAAATTAATGAACCCTAAGTGCGCGAGTCCGACTCGCACTTGCCCGGTGTTTTTTAATTGGTAGAACCTTATACTACTAGCCTAGTAGTATTAAAAACAACCTCTTCACGTTTTAACGGCCCGGAATTTGATGTAAGTTGGCATACGGATAGGATATATAATTTTCTCAGACCTATTTCCATGTCATAACATGGAATAGGTCTGAGAAAATTATCTTTACAGTGTGTTCTCTTGGGGTAATTCTCTACTTTCACAGGATTCTTTTTATTTTGAGATAATTTTCTAATTGCATAAGGACGAAACTATAGGTACGAATAAAAAAAAAATAACATTCAAACCAAGCATGTAATCAAGCAGTGATCGTTTATTAATTGGATTTGACGATGCGTGGTAATTCTGTATATAGCTTCGACCAGTTGATTAATATTTTTTGCTCAGTCAAATAGTGATCATCATCATCATCTATAGTCCAACTTCGCCCACTGCCGAGCATGGGCCTCTCTTTTCTTGTGGCTTCCCCATTGACCTGTGCTAGCCTGTCATCAAGTTTACTCGTGATGGCAAAAATATCTGGCCGACTTGCCGCTGGACGACCAACACTTCTTCAAAAATAGTCATATAGAGAAAAATTGCATTATTTTTGTCCTAAAATACACTTATTCATTGTTATCAAAGCTTACATAAGAGATATATACATATATATACTATCTGCGCAGTTTCATGTGATACGGAACTTGATATTTTATTATTTAATCTTATTCAATTTGTATGAAGTTTAATCTCATCGTAAAAACAATGATGATAATTATTTTACATTGTAATCTAACATAAATCAGGTTTGAATGACAAGAATAGCAAAAATAAACTTAAAAAATAATGTAATAAAACTATAATACAAAAAACAGCACTTTTATTATGAATTCGGATAATACCACTATATAATTATTATAAAAATGAATCAATAGTATCCGCTCGAGCTGGATTTCGGCCTTGTTTTGGCAAAAAACCTGGTTTCGTCTTTCAGTTACTTGCCGAAACTACAACCGGCTAAAAAATTCAGGAAATTACACAAAAAATTGGAAATTTTGCCGAAAACTACCGACTTTTACCGACGAATTAACCTTCGTTTGATAGTCCGTAGCTAAGATAGGACCTTGTCTTTTAGGTCAGCTAGTCTGTTAAAATTCTGTAAGTATTTGAATACTCTCGGCCGAATTTCGATCACGGTGGCCAATCTTAAAGGAGATATGCCAAGTACGCAGGAGTTGTTATAGTGCACAAGTGTCTGCGCAAACACAAGTGCACTCTCTACTCTTAACATTTGCTCTCATTTTTGACCCTGCGTGACCTTGGAACGCAAAGGGCTCAATTGCCTTTTGCGTTTAAAATCACTGGTGAGCTTTAGTCAGTAAAAGTCTGACAAGCCCATTCGCTACAAGAGAAGAGAAGTGGAGAAGTTCATAACCAGAAAGTCGTAAAGGGTGCCCATTGAACCGTAGGCGAGGGCTTGCGGACGGCGAGCAACGGGTAGCTCGCCGGCCGACCATCCGGACCGAGCCCATGTCGTCGACGGCGCGGATCGTTCAATAGCCAATAGAAACATTATCCCGTGTTTCTATTGGTTATGAACCAGACCACCAGTTTGTGTTTAAACATGACTGTATCAAGAGGTGTTAATCTTGATCACATGAGGCCAAAGTCCAGGAGCTATCATTCTACCACAAGTCGTTTGTAGATAAAATAAATTATAGGTATATCAGACACCTAACGTTGTCGTATGTTTTATTATGATTAAAAAGAAAAAATAGTTGCGATGAAGAACAATGGTGTATTATACACGGCTAATCGAGTGCAATGACTGTAGTTATTACGCAACGACCGATAACTACCTACAGGTCATTGGACTCGTTCAGCTATTGTTTACTTTATAGAAATTAATTTCGTACACGCGTATATTAATTCAAGTTTTAGAAAAAAAATACTTTATTTTTAAATTTTATCTGTAGTGTACTTCATTTTAATGTACAAATCGTTAGTGTCTCATGTACCGGATCGACCCTCCACGGGATTAAAACGATCAAAATTTAGCAGTGTATATTAAGTAGGTACTTTTTTGATACAATGACAACGATTTCCTAAGATCAATCTTTTCACTATTAGTCATTTGACTGACCTGTTGGTCTAGTGGTTAGTAGCACTGACTTCTGTGCTGGTGGTTTGTGGGTTCAATTCCCACCCAGGACAGATTCCTGCCGGAGGCTCTACGCAGGCATCGTTCGGTCCATGGCCCTTTACGGTGCGCCGGTGTGGGCGCCATCGCTACGGAAGCGAGTGGCGGCCCGGCTAACCGCCTGCCAGAGGGTCATGGCCATCCGGATGATCCGCGGATACCGTACGGTGTCCTGCGAAGCGGCGAGCCTCCTTGCTGGCCTACCACCGTGGTATTTGGAGGCAACAGTCCTTGCACACATGCATGACTTACGCGTGGAGATGCAACGTCGGGGCGGAACTCCGCTGCCGCGACAAGTCGCGGCATGGCGGACAGAGCTCCGGCGGGATCTCATGGTGAAATGGCGAGAGCGATTGTCGCAACCTCGTGCTGGGCACGCCACGATCGAGGCGGTAAGGCCCCTCTTTGAGGCGTGGCTGGAAAGGCCCCACGGCGTCGTCACCTTCCGTTTGGCGCAGGTGCTGACCGAACACGGCAAGTTCGGTCCGTACCTGTACAAGATTCGTGCGGAGACGACGCCCGGGTGTCGCCACTGTGCGGACCGCCCGGTGGACACGGTGGAGCACACAGTCGAGGTGTGCCCCGCTTGGGAAGATCAGCGCCGTGTCCTCGTGGGGGCGATCGGCGGCGATCTCTCGCGCCGGGGCTTGGTCCAAGCCATGCTCCGGAGCGAGGAGGAGTGGCAGGCGGTCGCCTCCTTCTGCGAAGCAGTAATGCTAGTAAAGGAGGAGGCCGACCGCCTTAGGCAAAGGCGGACACGCCGCCGCCGCCGCCGGGTTTCCGATCCCAATTTCCGGCCACCGTAGGCGCGGGCTCGCGGACGGTGGGCAATGGGTAGCTCGCTGTCCGTCCGTCCGGTAACAGACCGGTCCGAGCTCAGGTCGTCTACGGCGCGCACCGTTCCCGCGCGCCTCAAGGAGTTGTCAGCAAACTGTAGGGGTCCAGCAGGGCCGAAGCCTACTGGGGCCAAAGGTTATGTGAGACTGTCACCAAAGGCCCCAGGATAAAGGCAAGGAATGGAAAGGTAGGTTTTTAGTCAGTAAAAGTCTGACACTGTTTCCCGCCCCACCCAAGGGCGGGATTCGTCATTGGATGATTTTACCTACCACAAAAAAAAAAAAAAAAAAAAAAAAAAAAAAAAACCCAGGACAGATGTTTGTATGATGAGCACGATTATTTGTTATGTGTCTGGGTGTAATTTATCTATAATACGAGTATGTTCCATCGTTTAGAAAATATATACAACCCTATTTTTAGTATATGCGAAACTTGAATATAGTTTGTTCAGAATCAGTAATTGAATCGATATCAATAATTTTTACAACATGTTATATTTTTTAAAGTTCACAGTTAAGTCACGTCACAAGTTCCACTGACACTACGTACAATAGTAACAAACAAACACACACATATTATACATACAGACATTTCCATTATAATGCGATTCATACTTATTATATTGATTGAACTTTCAAGATTAAATACAATAAGTAAATAAAATATATTTATTTATTTAAAATTTCAGCAACAACACCTACGCCACCACACCAGCTACAACATATTATGTTGCCTACGTTTACAGTTTTATGACTATATTCTAACAATGATGAAAGCAACAAATAAAATATGATAAAAAAAAACGATAGAACTTGGTTTCCCACCAAAATTTTAACTTGAAAAATCGCATAAAATTATTTTTTTTCAATCAGCCATCTGGCTATAATTAAATTTGTCTGACATCATAATATGATTTTAGAGATTTAGCACATCCAATGATGTCTTTCTCAAACGAATGTAAGCTTGTCCTTCTTAAACGGAATACGCAATGATCTGTGATCATGAGGGCTTTCGCCAATTGGTTTTTGTGGCGTTTTGGTCTTTGTTTGTAGGCTTTACAGGACTTACCAGTCTGTTCTTTATCTGTAGGCATTTCTACACAATCGTGGACTTCTGTATTCTTTATAAACTTTTAAGGTTTTATTTTGGAAGCGTTGGAGAATGTCTATATTAGAGTTGCTTGCCGATCCCCAGAGTTCAATGCCGTATGTCCACACAGGTTTAATTACGCTTTTATAGATCAAGTTTGTTTTCCAAGCTGAGTGAGGACTATCTACCTATAAGCCAATAGAGCTGTCTTAGTTTTATATTTGCTTGATCTCTCTTTGCCTTAATGTGTTCTCGCCAAGTTAGTTTCTGATCAAGATGTATTCCTAGCATATAAAATAAATAAAATATCTTATTACAGTGTAAAGCATGTAAGTAGCCATTAAATTACTCAAAGAAACATCTACATAATCAACAGTTTTGTTATATAGATAATAATAAAGGCATTCATATATTATTGAAATCGTGAGACGATGCGGTGTCGTCGGTTACATAATCGCTTACCATCAGGTGAGATAGTGGTCAAACGCGAGCCTATCCACAATAAAAATAAACTATGTATTATAGTATCAGAGTTCTCGGCACGAGCAGTCCGAAATGAAATATCGGGCAGTTGCTTGGACCGGACACAATATAACAACGACACAATAGGTACAAAACCTTTTTAATGGAGGATTGCTGTACTTTACATCCTTTTCCGCAAAACTTTAAAACGATACAGACTAGATATAAAAATAATAATCATGTACCTCATTGCTTAGCCTTATTCCAATATTTGGGGTCGGTTCTTATCGTATTGTTTCATTATCAATTGTATTTTCAAACTATCCTGAGCCCCACTAAAATATACACACGCAAAGTTATATCCAAATCGGTCAAGTCATTTAGAAGGAGTTAGGTGACAAACTTACGTATAGAATAATTAATATATGTATTAAGATAACGTCTAAGTTGTCATAAGTAATAATTTTAATTAGATCTATGTGATAGGGGCAACTATTTGCGACCCGTGCACGTTTATCGGGGACACGAGAGTCGTATCGCATACGTCAAAACATGTGTCTTTCATTAACTTAAGAACTTCAATACTCTTATTGATAATACAGAAGATTAGTCGATTAACGGTGATAATAAACGCTTACGTTTCCAACTTATTATAAGGTAATAATAAGTCTATAGTCTGGTAAATCCGATAAAAAATCATTTTATCATTGCCGTGTTTTTAAATTAAATTTCTGTGTGACCTTTAAATTATTATAATATTTTATACAAATAAAGATTTCTATAAACGATTTTTTTTTTCAGCTATATGGTGGGTGAATAGTTTAGTTTTCCTTTGTATTAAAAAATATGATTATCACTGGTCCAAAGCTACACCGATTCCCTGACAAACTAATCAATAAAGTTGACACTATAAATCCATAGGTTCACCGTTCTATTATTGAGTTGAACAGCAAATGCACCAGTAGTCTTGTCTGCAAAATTAATAACTGGTCCTGTTTTGTTCTTTCCAGTTCTACCACCAGGCTACAAGGTAGAAGAAATCGAAATACCAGTTCCATGGGGCCACGTCGCGGGCCGATGGTGGGGCCCACGGGACAAGCAGCCAATAATCGCCATCCATGGGTGGCAAGACAATGCAGGCACATGGGACAACCTGATCCCTCTCCTACCAGTCACCACTTCCGTCCTTTGCATTGACTTGCCAGGACACGGACTATCGTCACATTACCCCACCGGTATGCTTTACTACATCTTCTGGGACGGTATTGTTCTTCTCAGAAGAATCGTTCAACACTTCGAATGGAAGAATATCACTCTAATGGGACACTCCCTTGGTGGAGCACTGAGTTTTATGTACGCGGCCTCTTTCCCCAACGATGTTGAGAAAATCATTTGCGTCGATATCGCCAGCCCAGCTGTTAGAGAACCAGCTACTATGGTCAAAACGACAGGATCGAGTATCGACAAAGTCCTACAGTACGAGAACTTGTCGATTGATAAAAACCCTTGTTATGAATACGAAGAAATGATTGACATTGTATGTGACGCGTACAAAGGGTCGATCTCAAGAGAAAATTGTAAAATCCTGATGAAGCGAGGAATGATGCCCATTCCTGCACATTTGAAAAAGAAAGGCTATTTCTTCAGGCGGGATCCCAGATTGAAGGTATCTGGACTTGCGATGATGTCTTTAGAAACGGCTTTGGAATATGCTTCTAAAGTTACGTGTAAAGTTCTGAACATCCGTGCGTTACCTGGCCAAAGATGGGAGAAATTAAATTATTACTTGGATGTTATTGATAAAATGCGGGTTACCGCAGATGTGCGGTTTGTGGAGGTCGACGGAACCCATCATATTCACCTGGAGTCTCCTGAAAAGATAGCGGGTATAGTGGAAGAATTTTTAGAAGAATATTAGTTAAGTCTAGCTGTATTGCTAATGTGATATTTTATGTGATGCGCAAATGCACTGTAGTTAGGTACAGTTATGAAACTGTAGTATCAAAGTATTTCTGGAGGCTTGTTCTTAATGTGAAACCCTAATTTTAACTTCAGTACGAACAAAAATTTCTTTGTGCTTTTCTAAAATGCTTGCATAAAGGTATTGGAAGTTAATTAAACAAATTTTATACCTTTTAAATCGTGAAATATCAAACCGTGAAGAATGTGAAGCAGTTTCTTATCAAGGAATTACAGTCCACAAAAGTTACTGAAGGTAACAAAATCTTTGCTTAGTACCTAATTTAGGTGTTGCTTACACCAAAGTAAAACGAGAGTTGCAAAATCAACTTAAACTTTGTATGTACTTTTGGTCTAATTTATTTTATATTTATTTGAATAGGTTTAGTATTCTGTGGAATAAATGTATTGTAAAGTGTATCTTGTACAATACCCGAAAGTTTATATGGTATAATGAGTTTTCTGGAGTTTTACAGGATCGCCCGTAGAAGCGAAATTTTGGGGTATCCCCAAAATTTCGCTGTTACGGGCTATCCCCCTGCCATGTCCAGCAGTGGACGTCATTCAGCTGAAATGATGATGGTGATGATTGAATTTTAGGGGGAGAATTTTGCAAAGGTGATAAAGGTGACACTACAAAGCTTCATTTCTAAAACTCGATGTGACAAATCAATGACCGAGTGCTGTATACAGGTGACTTTTTATTAATTGGCTATTTTTGTGGGAGTGGTGTACTTATTTTACAGCAATTCTGAATATAAAAAATAATCAGCTGTGCCCTACATACTCGACACAAAAAGCATTAAACAGCATATTTGTTTTACTATTTAATCCCACGGTAAAACATGTTCATTTATTGACGAGTCATCCACTGAAAGATAGCTAAATCGTTAATCTTAATGACAACATAATTGCATTCCTGCTACGGTCGAATTGCTTTTTTATTGTGTTGTAAAGAGAAAGAATTAAAAAGCTGTTTACGTCACAAATATTTAGAACAAACTTAAACCTAGAATTAGATCCTAAGGACGATAATGTTATTTTTAAGTCACCATTCGATCAAAAACTTAAGTACCTAACCATGTTAAAGTAAGTAATAAGTTGTAAATGTGATGCTAATCTGTATAAAAAGTTTTGTTTAATATATTTAACATTTCATTTGTAAGGTCATGAGGTTGTAATGACTTTGGGAAGAGAATTTCTATGGTGGGTAATTTAAATGTTGATATGAAGATATTTTTGTACTATGAGAGTTATAATCAAAATTGGATGACGAAGAATGCTGTTATGAGAACTAATTTAGTGATGTGTAGTTAATTCAGAACTTAGTTATCAAATATTAATTAAAAAGTGACACTTAGTTAAATTGATATATTTTTTTTTAAGTATCTGCCGATTGAGTACTGACAGTTTTTTTTTTAATATTGATAAGTGCAATTGTATCTATTTGGTACTCTGGGTACTGTAAAAGGTAGTATGTTTACTTTACCCTATTAGTAATAGAGATTCAAATGTTTAAGTACAGGGTGACTTTTGATTCATTGGCTATCTTTTGGGGAGGTTAATGTGAAGGCTGAAACGCAAAAGACAACTGAAGGAACACGGGTGACTTTTAATCAGTAAAAGTCTAACAAGAAAATTAAATTTTTAGACTAAAAACCCTTTGACTACTCTACCCCACACGAGAGAAGTCAAATGATGGTTTCCCACCCTAAAAAAGGGAGTGAATATGAATGTCATGCATTTTTTACATTTTAGTGTTGATTTCATTGTAAGGGCGCCTTCAAATTAGTTGCAAAGTGCTGCGCTGTTTTGTTATCACTAAATAGTATAAAACAAAGGTATGTATGCTTAGATCTTTAAAACTTCACAACGGGTTTTGATGCGGTTTTTTTTTAATACATAGAGTGATGCAAGAGAAAGGTTTATATGTATAATATTGCATTGCACCCGTGTGAAGCAGGGGCGGGTCGCTAGCTTCATATAAATAAATGACGCGCGATAGCAGCGCGGCAGTCGCACGTTGCGACTAATTTGAAGGCGCCCTAAGTGTGTGTTTACGGAAACGCGGCGCGTTTAGCGGTCCGCCGTACATTGCCATATGTTTGTGTTTGCACGAGCGATGATGCGGCCCGCTACTGCAATGTACGACGAACGCCCAACGCGCCGCGTCTCCGTAAACAAGCCCTTACGAGTCGTTCATGTTCATGAGTACCCGAAAAATATTACCAATGAATTGAAAGTCACCCTGTATTATTTTAATTTTGGGGTGGCGAGGTCAGTAGTACAGTAATGAATTACAACGTCAGTAAAGTTCGTAACACATTTTCAATTCCATTGTCTGCCCGATCACAATTCAGTAACATGATCGGGACAAGTTGACGAAACACAGTAATTTTATTCTAATAGCCAATTTAATTTATTTGTTAGCAGTTAAGTGTATTCATTTGAGTTTGACTCGCGACGCGTAGAACGCGAGCTTGATGAATTGTGTTTTATTCTTAAATTTCAATCGTGCTTACCACTAAATTTGTGATGGCGGTCGGCTTGATATTTTTCTCCACAAGTGATACTTAAAAAAACATAACGATACACATAGTGCAACAATCAATAAACACAGTAAAGTCAATATTACTTTGACCTAAGCTCATTAACTTTTGGCCCAGGGGTACCTAACTTTATACCAAGCTCGTTAGCCAATAAGAACACAGTAAATTGTATCACGTATTCCTATTGGTTTATAAGCTTGGGCGAAAGTAAATATTTTTCTCTGCAAGTGATTCTTACATAACAAATGTACACATAGGTGTACACATAGGTAGTGCAAAAATCAATAAGACACAGTAAAGTCGTATTACAAGACAAAATTTACTGTGTTCCTATTGGTTAGTTAGTTTGGGCCAAAGTTATGCACCTGGGCCAAAGTAATACGACTTTACGGTAATTAAAATCTCACAAACCGATTGTCTTTAAAATAATGCAGAAAAAAAAGCTTGGCTTTTGAATATGTAATAGTGTAGGTATAATCATTCCTTAGTGGTGTGACGTCACAAAGTGTGTAAATTTGTAGTAGATTTTATCAATAGGTGACACGAACAAAGTAGGTATTTTGAATAGATATTTACAGCTTACGCTAACGTTCATGGTAGTCGCGGTCATCAAAAGCAAGAGCGATATAACACAAAAGTTTGTAGTTTTTAGTTACAGTACGGCCGACGGATCTTGGAGCGTCTGATTAGGCTCTGCGAAATTTAGCGCTCAAAATAAGTGCGCCAAATAAATGATTTATAAAAATAAATGCCAATAAGAGTTGTTAACAGCAACAACAACTGTTATTGGTATTTATTTTTTCAAACCATTTATTTTTTTAAGAGTGCACAAGCGCTTAAGTTCGCAGAGCCTAACTACAGACGCGTCAAGATCCGTCGGCCGTACTGTACACGTACCTTGTTAGTACTATACAACCTTATTTTTAGTATATGCGAAATCTAAACCACGTGTCTAGTATATAAAGAATCTAAAATATGTACAAAATTTCATAACTGTATCATGAAAAATCACAAAATTATAAGTTTGTTGCCTGGTTGTTCACACAAACACATGGTTATCGGGCCATCCGGGCGACTGACGGGTTGTTTTGCTCCCACACCCAGCTGTGGGCTGGCAACTAATGCCCTTAATGACCAGCTGTGACCTATGTTGAACTTAGTGTCGGTGGGGTCCAACTTGTGACCTTCTTTAAATATTTTTTGGGAAAAAAACTATAACATCACAATCAATTACACAGCAACAATCGATTCAGTTACTGATTTTGAACTACTATATTCACTATTACTATATTCAGGTTTCACATATACTAAAAGTAATATTGTATAAATGAATACATAATGTATCCATGTAATTAGATAGGTACTATACTTACTTAATTTTTCGAGATATTTTAGTTAATCGGCACCAACTCGGTTATCGAATTTAGTGATATGTATATTAAGTGCCCAATTATATTCAAAAATCCCTAAAAAAAAAGTATGGGTCGCAATGGAATTTGAACTTTATTTTGTATGAGAAAGAGTTGGTAATTCATTTGATAAATTATTTAGAATTGAAATGCACTGCGACTATCGCAATGTCGGGGCTAGTTGGCTCTCATTTTAACATAAGTCTGTATTCTGCTGGTTCAGATATTCATGACTTGGGGCCGATTTTTCTCTAGTTAAAAGAGTAAATATGGTTGGCAAACCATCTGATTACTAGTAAAGTCGGGCTACTATGGCCCTAGGATATAACCTTGGCCCAACCCAAGGAACTCGAGGCACTGTTTACTGTGTTTCTATTGGCTAACAAGCTTGAGCCAAAGTAACCCGACTAGAAAAATCGACCTTTAAATTAATAAAATATTTTTGTAAAATTATATGGCAATGCTTGTATGAAACATACTAGTGGCTTAACAAATCGCATGCTTATTAGAAAAGAGGCCTAATTCAAAAAAGAAGGTATTTGAATCTTAAAAATTATGTTTCAATAATAAGGTTCAATTTTGAAATACCCTCTTTTATGAGTTACTTCTGTTTTCTATTAAACAATAATAATAATGCTAAATGTTGCTAAATTATGAACAAATAAAAATACAGCTTCAATTAGCACCATATCGATTCATAAAATTATTTATTTTTAACAACAACTTTAGTATTAAAATTCACAATGTTAAATAAAAAAAAAATTGTTAATTCTATTGTTCTTCATTTCTTATCACAAATCCTCAAACACGTTCCTGTACTTGATAGACAGTCGTCGAATTCTTCCACCTTTTCTATCTGTGAACAAAGTAAAGAAATTAAAACTTATTTACATGACAGTTAGTGCTCGGCCACACTGGCAGCGCGGGCGCGGCGCGGGAGTTACTAACACAAGAACTTCCTTTGAGTGGCCACAGTGGGCACGCGGGCGCGGGAAGCGCGCGGGCAGCTCACGCCGCGTGGCCACTATGAGTGCGCGGGCGGTGAGCGGCAACACGCGCGGGAGTGGGGATATCATTCTGATTTTAACAGTTTTTACAGTTAGACAAAATTGATAGTGGATCAAAAAATTTACTTGATTTATTTTTAGGTTTATTTTTAAACAGGCTATGGCAACCGCCGCTCCATGCAAGTCGGTGCCAGTGTGGCCGAGCACCAAAACAGTACCTACACAAATAATAAACAGTTGCGCCTCAAGGAGTTGTCTGCAAAACGTAGAGGCCCAGCAGGGTCGAAGCTCGGCCAAGGATCGTTTTCTGAAAGGAAGGTTCAGTACCGGCAGAGAAGGAACAGGAGTGGGTTTTTAGCCAGTAAAAGTCTGACACTCTCCTCTCTGTCATTAGATGATTTTCTCATCGAAAAAAATAAATAAACTGAAGAAAAAAAAGCAGAAAATAGACCTCGTCTGAAGATTCTCTTCAAGCATACTTGCGAAGGAAGAGTTGGAAAAAATACTTGCAAGTTCGAAAACAATTAAGTAATATGTATCGAATGTTCGCAATATACCAAAGAAAACAATGGAAGTTTTCTTAGTAATGATTAGAAAATAATCAATTTACTATACATTGGTTTTACATTGCTGCATCAATTAGTATAAAATGCTGCAATGACCAGGTACTAATTAATATTGTCATACGAACATTTTCCTGCCAATATACCTACCGGTAAAGGGAAATAAGAGGAAATCGGCATTCATCCTAGAACTAAAAAAATGAAGACAATTATGTGACCATCGACCTATATTCTTGCGATAGACAAGCACGTTCATATAAACTATTTGTCAAAATACTGAAAAGTTCAAACAATAAATCGCTGCAGCGCTAGATTGCCATTATGTCGTCTAACAAAACTTTTAAAACTTACAGCGCTAAGACAGCTTAAAGAGGATACTTTTTCGCGACCAAAAGGTCTAAAGCGCCATGCGTTTCCTAGTACTTACGCGTTTCGTTCAACTTAGTATGATGACATGTCATCTATATAGATTTTTATACCGCAGAAGTGACACAGTTTCTTGCCTACAATACTTCATTACAATAATATTCTATTTCAAAATGTAATTATAGTGTATGTAAAAACGAGATCTCAATAACAGTAAAACAAATAAATAAATCAGTAATCACTAATAAGACTACAAATTCAACTGAACCTAATTCAAATTTAATATTAACCTGCACGTAATATGGTACGTAAATTACCTAAGTGCTAACGAATGACAGCATGCTTAACAACAAAACTTACCGATGAAAACTGATACCTCATGATTTGCTGACATTTCGTCGTAATTTATTTAAAAAAAAAACATTGTTATTAATTATACAAAAAAAGAAAGAGCGTTAAATAAAATATTAAAAAATTTCAAACAGTATAAAAGATCGTGCGAAGTCTGTATTTGGTAAACTAGCTGTAGGTAAAAACCTAATTCAGCTTTTTGTGGGAGGGAACATCTGCATGTTTTAGTCTATGATTGTAAAATGGGGAAGAGTTTAAATAAAATAATATCTTCTCTAACGTACTATTACGATAGTAGAAGCTATTACATTGCTTGAACAACCAATGGTTTTACTTACTTGACTAAAAAATTATTATATATGTCCAAGTTCACTTAAATTTGTATTTATAAGCGTCGCGCTGACACTGCATGAACGTCAAAACTGCACTAATGCCATCAATGTAAAAGTGTTCGGCCTGCAGGTCAATTAAGTGAAGTAAAGTGACTGTACGGCACGCCTCATCTAGTGCGTAGTACATATATATCAATGTATGTGACATATCAATAAAGTCTCCACAATCGAGATAAAGGTAACTGCAGTATGATAATCACTACATAGTATAAAAACAAAGTCGCTTCCCGCTGTCGGTCCCTTTGTATGCTTAGATATTTAAAACTACGACATGGATTTAGGTGCAGTTTTTTTTAAAGATAGATTGATTCAAGAGGAAGGTTTATATGTGTAATACATGCATAATATATTTAATATCACCATTGCATGCTGGGGCGGGTCGCTAGTAGTAATAAATTATTGAAAGCCATTTCAATTTTGGAATTGGAAAGATTCTTTACGAGCTTGTTTGCTTGTCAAGAACGCTGTAGCCCAAAAACTTGAGTAACTTCTGTCAGAGCAGTCTTTGAGGGCCATTGCCAACTTCTTGCAATAAGTGCTGGACTAAACTGCGGCGTGGTATCAGTTTTCCGCGCGTTTCGAACATTATTATACAACCATCGTAAACGGTGAAGGAAAACATCGTGAGGAAATCGGCATGTCTTAGAACCAAACATTCGAAGAAGTGTTAAATCCATCAACCCGCACTGGGCCCGCGTGGTGGATTACGGCCCATTCCCTCTCTTAGAGAGGAGGCGTGAGTTCCAGCAGCCAGCAATGGGAACATTAAAAGACAGATGCAATGCTATACAATCGTCAGAAATTAACTATCGGAAGTGCCCAGACTAGTGGTGCTATTCTCTAAGAAAACGCAGCGCTGCCTCAACGACGAACACCCAAATAGGATACATTGGATTGTCAACCTAATGGACCTGTACATTGGATTGTTAATTCAATGTATCTTCTTTGGGTGTTCGTCGTTCAGGCAGCGCTGCGTTTTCTTAGAGAATAGCACCACAGACGGCAGCTGTCCGGTCGGAGAATCCTCCCTTTTCAACGGAGGTTTGCGAAAGAACGAACAGTCTGCAGGAACGGTTCAAAGAGTGACCATGGCTTTAAAAAGTACACAGATGCGCTTCCACTGGTTCCAACCGGTCCGAGATTTTATACTATGATTTTTTATTAGATGAAGTAAAGTGACAGCTATAACAATGGTTGTTTGACAGTTGGGCATTGTCCACTGCTGTCACTTTACTTCATCTAATAAAAAATCACAGTATAGGTCCATGAGCGGTGTCTATGTGTGCGTTGCTCGAGGGCACTTTGTAAGTTTGAACATAGACTGACTTCTGTATCTATCTCTTTTTTATGATATTTAGGAATAATATTATTGTTGAAATTACAACCTAAAGTTTTAAAGCTATTATATTGTAACATTACTTACATCCAGGGTGTTTTCATGTTCTTCACATATCAACGTTAACTTACGGCCGATAGCTTTTTGTTCTACCAGTTTGTTATTTATTTGCCTCCAAATACTGCTCGCTGATTTTAGAACGTTCATGTTGCCAAATATGTACATGCCTGTAAGAAAAGAAAAAATATTTAAAGGACTAAGTTTTGATGACCGACCTAAAAATAATGTATTTTTGTTATTTGCCAATAGCTTAATATCCATGAGCCTTAACTAACGTCTTAGGAGGCGTCGTTAGGTGACTGGATAAAGGCCTGATGAGCGACACTCCTGCATATTGCGCATATTGTTAGGTTCTTTTTAAATGTTAAAAAAAATACTAGCTGTTGCCAGCGGCTTCGCCCGCATGAAAGTAGAAAATTGACCCAAGAGAACATACTACCGGCATAAAAGTATTTTATGTGGTATTCAGGACATGGTCTATCCGTGAGCCAAATTTTCATCCAAATCCCATTAGCCTTTCGAGCGTGAATAAGTAACAAACAAACACACATTCACAAACTTTGTGTGCAATATTTGTGTGATGTATTTAATAAGTAAGAAGGATGATAATGTAGCGACATCTATGGCGTCACATAAGAACTAATCCTTCATCGAGCAAATAAAGTTCTCCGCGCGATTTGGTAGTAGCTCACTGGACTTAACACCCGTCTGGTCGGAGGATCCTCCATTTTTAACGGAGGTATGTGGGACTTTACTCTCTGTCCCAAATACCTCCAAATTGGTGACCCCGACGTGAACTGTATCTCGTATATAAATATAAAGATCTGCTCATACTTTTAGACAGACCCTAGCCTAGATTTCTACAGGCCTCTTAAGTGTAGTCTCTAAGGAAGCTTCAACTCGAGGGTTTTAAGTCAAGAGTAAGTAGGTTAGTTTTATCTTGGCATGCATGCTCCATCGTCGACAAAATCGTCGCTTACCTTCATGTGAAATAGTTATCAAACAAGAGACTATCAATAAAAAAAAATAGCTTACCTTCTTTAGCTCTCGACAAAGCAACACATATCCTATTAGTAGCTGCCAAGAAACCAATCTTGTTGTCTCTGTTACTCCTAACGAGTGACAATATCACTATCCTGTTTTCTTCGCCCTGGTAGTTGTCAACGGCTGTTACTCTGACGTGCCGAAGGGAGTCGTGCTTTTTTGCCATCTGTTAATGGAGAGAAATATATAGTAAATATTGGTAGAAAACCACGACGATATATTACAAGTAGAATTTACAGGTTCACAATGAGCTGTCTTCGTTGTACATAGACCATCTTAGACCCATCATCTAAACTAAAAAACGCTGTGGGAAAAAACGCGCGCGGGTCTACCTGCATGTGACTTCTTGAAACCCCAGAGACATCTTCCAGTGGCACTATAAAAAATATACTTTATTTTTTTTTAACTATATAGAACGGGTTTTTTTTTAAAAAGTCACCCGCAAAAATCCACCCTGTATAAAAACATATTAAGCAAGGTCGATTTTTGAGACGGGTCAATAAGAGCCTTAGCCATTAAAGTTACAGGAAAACATTCCTAGGAGACCATCCGTAACTTTTACATATATTCCGAACTGTATTTATTGTAATGTAATGTATTAAGATTTTGGAAATAAAATAGAGTCTGCAAAAAATATGCTCAGCCTGAGTCCTAGTCATGGGAAAACTACAAAGCTTGTGGGCGACACACATATATTTACACAGTTTACACATTACACGTAAACAATAAATATATACCAATCACCTACATTTATTTATATATATATTTACACATACATATATATTTATATATAAAATACTACCAAGGAAACAACACTACACATACACACTAACACTAAACACTTCATACGTCAAACACACAACGTAACATTGGACACGCGCATTGTCGATGACGTGCAGGCGATATATTTCCTTCCACCGCCGCCGCGTTGTTATATTCGTTTCTCACTAGTCACGATCTACGCTGCCCGCGAGACATACATGCGCTCGCGCCGATTAATATTAGTGTCGACACATCTGTGCTTATTAAGACTTTTTGTGATCGCTGTTATTGCTTGGCTTATTTGCGCCTTCTAATATAACTGTGTTGTAGTGTTGTGTGTGAAGGAGAATACACCTGGTGATACAACCAAAGGACTTTTATTTATTCACCATCTACCCAGTGAGTACCTACATTACACACACACCCTCCAAACAACCAAAAGCTGATTATTTATAAGCATCTAAAAAAGTTTGTCATTGCGACCGAGGCGGAATTCGCTCGAGTCGTAGGCGAGTGTGTTATGGAGTCGAGGGTGTAGTGACAAATTTGCACGTGTCAAACGACGTTTTTCAATACACTTACGATTCGTGGGGGTTGACCTACGCCCCGTGGTCGCCGCGCGCCTGATACGATAAACTATTTTATTACAATAAAATTGTGGCGGGGCGAGCACGCGCTTTTTTCCGCACTAGTGCGGAAAATAATCTATTGCGTGCCTAGAAGCGGTGGGATAAGAGCGGGTTTTCGAGTAAATGTATTGAAAAAACTTGTATTGGCATTATTCACCTCTTAAATGTCGCATGATACTGCTTCACAAGAGACAACGCTCGAAATGCCAGCCGACCGCCGTAGGTGCATAAGCAGTATGTTCCATAATTTTTTTTTTTCGCGTTTGGTATAAGCCATCTTAAGTGGCACTGGGCTGGACATGTCTGCCCCATGCCGATCGAAAGGTGGGCCAGTAAAACACAAAGTTGGTGCCCTGACTTTCCATGACGGGGTCGCGCTCCCGGCAGACCAAGAAAGGGATGTCGGGACGACTTAGATTAGAAGCCTTCCTTAGGAATTGGATTGGCAAGAGGTAGCTCAAAACCGAGAACACTGGAAGGGAGGGAGGCCTTTGCCCAGCAGAGAGTGAGCGAGGCGCTCAAGGTTCTTAAATCTGTTATAAATACGCAATGAGTTAATTTAGCAAAATACGTAGGTACTCACATCTCTGAGAAGGTTCACTTGTCCATTATAAGTGCTAAGTATAGTGATCTCGTCGGGGCTGTACTTCATTTTCAAAAGGTAATCAGCTAGAGCGATGCACCATCTGGCTTCGAATGTGTTTCTGTGACTCCAACTGTCTTCCATGCCCTGGAAAATAGAACAGACGAAGATGATGAGAGGTCAGGTAACCCTTATTTGTTTTGGGGTGGAAAATTGGTAATTTCTTCTTAGAGGGAGTGTTAGATGTTTACTGAATAAAATCCACCTGCTTTTTTCATTTGCTTTTGGTTCCAGGGGACTATGACGTGTTAAAATGTCAGGCGAGCGAGTGAGAGGTATGGAGCTATACTCCTATAGCTCCACCTCTTTAACAATTCAGTTTAGGTCGTCAAATAGATCGCGTTAAGAGAGGGGCCTCAGGGCCCCGGTAAATCTTTCGAACAATCGCGCAGCTCTGGCATTACCCCTCACAGGCCCCACTAACCCGGACATTATCCTTAATAGACGGCGAGCTACTCATTGATTGTCGTCTGCAAGCTCAAGCCTATGGTGGCCGGGTATAGGTCACGTGGTTTCAGATCGCTCGAAGAAAAAAGTGGGGGCAATCAGCGCATTTGTACAATCTTCTGAATTCTTCTACTTTTGCCGAGCGATCTCTAATTACCGCGCGACCTATTTCAAGTCTTATTCTGTCTTGTGTCATAACGTACTTATAACAAAATATTTTCACTAACCTCAGAATCTTCAAAAACATCATGATTGTAGAAAAACAAATTATCTTTAATCCCTCTCACATCAGGATACGATCTCACACTAGGATGAGAGTCCAACTGCTCATATATCGTCGGAACTATCAACTCTACGAAGTTGGGACTCATTCTGCGTTGCGTAGTGAGTGTGCGCGCGTGTACACCGTTGCGTATCATTCGTTCGAAGAGAGATATTTCTAAGTTGTAGTCTTTGGCTAGTTTGTAGTGAGCTGCCGTTGGACGGAGCTGTTTGTGGTCTCCTGCGGGATATTAGAACGCTCAGATTAGAATACCAGGCCACTCAGAAAGGGTTTGCGAAAAAAAGTTTTTATGTATTAAGTACTGGCCACTTGTAATTATTTTGAAAACTTTGGTTATTTAAAACCATTGTTCGAATTTTGAATTTTCTTCCACATTTTTTGAGAGCCAAAACCAATTATCATGTCTCATTTAAAAATGGATCTGCATCGTTTTCGTGCGATAATTTTATACGATTTTAAATGTGGCCTAAAACCTGATGAATCATTTGATCGACTTCAAATTGCTGTTATGGATGAAGAACCTTCAAAAGCAACCATCTACCGCTGGTATAACGAGTTCAAGTGCGATTGCCTTACTTTGGGGGATGAGCAAAGGAGTGGTCGTCCTACGACGGCAGTCACGTTTGTTTCCTACAGATATTTTTCAAACATTTTATAATTTTCAGGTAACTTTGCTATTACATATTAATTAGGTTCTTATTTTTTTTTTTTGGGAAACGTCTTTTCCCGTTAGGCCTTACAGTTTTAAAAAGTTTCTCACCTATTAGTATGAGATGTTGACATTGATGAGTTAATGATGCTACGATATGCGCTTCCAATACCTCTGCAGCTTCTTCCACAATCACTGGAAATAAAAAATGATAACGTTAGTTAATCATCATCATATTTTTAACCAAAACATAAATATACCAAATACATTCATACGGAGGCCTCCCCCAACTGTCGTCACATCGACCAGTCCTGCTGCTGTGCTCCTCGGATCATAACATTAATATCTAACGTACCTATAGGAGAGTGCAGCTTCCTCATGAGGTCGTGTCTCCTAGCTGCCGTGGTGGTAGTAACTCCCACTACCCTCACCGTCTTCATCACTTCGCCATCAATAAGTGTTGATACTTCATTCAGTTCCTGGCTTGCAGTGTTGTGTTGGTCCTTTGATTATGGAAATAAACTCACAATGTAGGTAGTGGTTTTTATAAAAAATCATATAAGATACAAATACTATAATATATTGAATTGGTCACATTTAAAGTAACGGGACACCTTTACCCTGAGGGTCTAAGGGCGAAAGTAAGAAAAAAACCATCGGTAGAAAACCCGAGTAGAAAACACTTTTAAAAAACCACAATACTGTAATTTAAACAAAAATACTATACATTTATTATATATTGTTTTTTTTTTGTATTATCAAAGTAATCAAACTAAAATACTAAAATCGCGATTATAAAATAGGGGGTGAACGTCGAAGGGTGAAAAATAATTTACAACCTATTCTCATATATAAAAAATTAAAATCGGTCGAGCCGTTTCGGATGAGTGCGACCACAAATACAGTGGCACGAGATATATTTATATAGAAGCACTGACCTCTACTATTTATCACACTGGACTGGCGGCCGTCAAAGTGCTTTTGTGCCCGTTTGATATTTGCCATATTGGCGCTGTCGGTCGTAGCGAGTGTCTACGGTACTAAAACTAGTAATGTCGTAGCGTTCACACATGACCTTTATGAAAAATATGGTTATACATAATTCCTGAAGCAGGAATAACACGGAATTCGAACGAAATTAATTCTAAATGTAAAAACACTTCAGAGTACTGTACACTTTTCTGCAGCCATTTGCATTATACGTCAAAATTAGTTCTCTAGTCACTCGCGAGTTGACACAAAAAATTTGCTGTCAAACATATGGAACAGCCTGTTCAGTGGTAAACATTAGAGGTTAGTGATTATAAGGTATAAGATTTTTTCTCAAAGGCCAAATAGCCATGCCACAAATATTATAAAAAAAAATATTTTTTCTTTTGTTGTCATATAGCAATAGGAACCCCCAAAACAACTGGGGAGTTGGTTATTTTAATGTGACTTGTAATTGTTGCTGTATTTAACTGGCCTGTTGGTCAAGTGGTAAGTGGCCCTGACTGATTCCAGATGTAAAATGTTTGCGTGATGAGCATTATTATTTGTTCTGTAACTGGGTGTAATTTGTCCATTAGCATTATTAGCATTATCAGCCTATTAAGTTTTTCACGGCTGGAACTCAGGAATTCATCCATTTTTTTTTTTAGGAATTTTATTAGTTAGTAGTATGTTTATTAGTTATCTAGTACTTATAGTTCAAGCTCTGCTTAGTTCCGGACTAGATGACGTTGTATGAAAGTTGTGAAAAAAAAAGTCTTACCAGCAATCCATTCATCTTGGTTACCAGCTCGTTCTTCAGCGTCCCAACAACCGAATAGTATAGTCGCCATCTTAGTTCTGGCTTCAAACTGTACAGATCTTCAACTTTATCCAGTTTATATTCTTCTTTATCATTGTCTTTGCTTTGTAGTGTTCTGTATTTCTGAAAAAAAAAAAATTGTAATCTTCATAAACCTAGCTAGCTTTTCTTTAGCGTTTCTTATGACTTTTCTTTAAGAAAGCCTCCTAATTTTCATTCGTAATACATAAATCTTTCAAAAAGGAAGAGAGGCCAGAAAGAGTGAAAGACTTGAACCAACACGACATAATTTCTATAATAGAGAGAACTTTTTTTTGGCAATCAATCTTAAGAAATATACATCTGTTCAAAATGGCGGATTGCTGTCTTTTTTACAGATTTTTTGTAAAAATGAAATGATGTTTTATCTAAAAACCTTTTATTACATTTAAGAACGCCCCACGTTGGGCGCCCTTCATAATGTTCACAAAAATGAAAAGACACACGCGCGTATGTACCCCGAGCCTTGTGTTGTGAACATCATAAGTGGTGCCCCACGTTGGGCGCCATTTATAACGTTCACAATTCAATCGCTCAGAACGAAAATTGGCGCAAATAACATTAATATATCGAACCCTTTAACAGATACAATAGTCTGTATAATTATTATGGTTAAGTTAGCTCTGAAAAACCTACCTAGAACCAAGTTATAATTTTAATTTTGTTTCTAAACCCTAACTTTATTTCATTTGTTTACCTATAGTGTCATATTCACACAAGCGAAATAGCTCTATAAATAAAGATTAAAAATAAGGCTCGCAGGTACAACCAAGACAATATGGAAACGACACACGTGCGGTACCCCGATCCCTTTTTATTACCAACCGGAGCCAATTGTATTGTTAACATCATAAAGAGATTTGTTAACAGTGTTATCTATCTAATAATTTAGTGTAATGGTCCCCACACACGATATATTTACCTACCGTCCAGTTTACTGCGCTATTGAAGCGGTATCCGGTAAATTTGATCGAATGTTGCTCTCAGTATGCATGACAAGTCTACCAACTTCTCAAGAGAGGCTATACCAAGACCTCTTAACGCGGTCCAATTGACGACCTAAACTGAACTGTTAAAGGGATAGAGTCATGGTAAGGCCCCAGATCTCATTACAGATCAGTTAATGTTTTTAATAAAAGCCACCTTGGATACCAAGATCGACTTTTCCAAAAATATTATTATTCATAATTTCAGAGCGAAAATTTGGACCAGGCAGATGCAACTTCCCTACATTATCGCAGCACAAAAAATATCATACAAACTAACTCCACCGTGTGACGGAGGATCCGAGTTAATCATTAAGTTGACAAAAAATGATAAAAGAGGGCGGCAGCTGCAATAAGGAAATTAAAAAATAATGATAATAAAAATACGTTTTAAAAACTGAAAATATTTTTAAAACACTGAAAACTCGATTAGAAAATAAAAGTTAATTATACCGAATTTGGTTTTACTGGACACACTTTTTACCTATTGTTTCTATTTGTCTCTAAAAATCATTATGTCAATGTCATGCATATCTGTTATTTGCATGGTTACTGTAATGTCGTATAAAGTTGTAATTTTATCTGAATTGTAAGTGACTGTGCTGTTGGTGTGCTTATTATAAATAAATAAATATCAAATTATTATAAATAATAATATTATCACTTATCAGTATATTTTTTTTTTACTTCGGCAACCCAGTGCATGAACCCAGGGGATCCTAGTTCGTTCATATTTGAATGAAGTCGTTTTGTGGTTTTGTGTTGCTTTGCGTTTATTGTGTTATTTACTACGACTTGGCTTGATTACGGATTTTCTGATCTTCTACGTGTTACGACATCACCTGGCTTGTTACTTGGACCCCGGACCGATTGCTTAACTGACTTCTGCGCTTAGTACACGGACTTCGTTTTTATCTTTGCGGACTTGGTTTTGAAAATGCCGAAAACAACACAATTAAAATGCTTTTTTGGATGTGTCATTGATGGTAAGTGTATTCATTACTTTAATAATTAATAAGTAACTTAATGTATGTATGTAGGTAGGTACATAGAGGGAAACCAAAAGTATCAACTGAGATCTAGTTAAAGTTAACATTTTGCACCCAATTACTTTAACAATAAGTTGATTAAAAAAAAATGTATCTCATTAACTGCCTCACTATTAAATACTAGACTTCATTTTGAGCATTCTGACAATAGCTCAGCTTAGCCTCAACTTCATCAGGCAGGCACTATTGTTTCGTCATGCTAGGGTCATCAGCCAATTTTTCCCAGGTGAAAATGGTTGGTATTTTGATGAGAATACTATTATTCATCTGATTTATGATTTTTCCAGTTTTTTAATTGAACCCTAGGTCATACATTTAAATGTTTAAATAAAAATAATAGAAAATGTACTCATCATCGGAGTAATAAAATATAAAAAAAATGATCACCACAAATAAAAAAAAAACTATCAATATTAACTGCTTATTGATCTAAGTATTCAAATATTATGTTTTATTCTTGCCTAAAAACTTATTTTTAGTTTTTTAATATTCTTACAACACACACAGTTTTGTTGAATGTATAACACTGACGTACTGACACTGACTGACAGCTTACGGACCATTTACGGAGTGCATCACATCATTTATTGAGTCAAGTCATTTATAAAATCAAATTTAAATTTTTAGGACCTCTTCACCGATTCCCAAAATGGGAATATCCTCATACAGAGAAGTTTAACCAGTGGAAGTCCGTACTTGATAGTGCAACTCAAGAGAGAGGAAATAAATGTATAATTCAATTCGTATTTGCCATCGACACTTTGAGGATTATTTTAAGTCACCAAGCAGACGATTGACAGGAAATGCTGTGCCTACATTGAATTTAAGTAAGTTCTACAAATTCTATTTTCAATTTTGCATATACTTCAAAATATTAAATTCTTTTACATAATGTTTCACAAAAGGGCAGGGTATAAAAGAATTTGGTCAATTTAAAAAAATATAAGATATTATTCAGAACCAGTCGAGCCAGACCACAACAAACAATGAATCTTAGTTGAATAATACAATGTGAATATTAATAACTTATTACAGCCTTGCCAAGAAGTGTACAAAGTATACATCCTCAACAATTTCTTGAAGTGGTACCGATTACATCTGGTACATTACAATCAGAAGCAGAGCCAACAACCTTACCAACTGGTAAGTTAACTTTTATTTTACCATCATTTAAGCCAAGTTGTAATTTTTAAGTTACATGCAGGTTATATAACAAACCATTACTTATCCTTTCTTTTTATTTAAAACAATAACATTAAATTAATTATGATTTGATTTGCAGCTTTACCGCAAACTGACCAAATTATTCAGCCATCAACAGAGCAGTTTCCAGTGGTGGAGGCATCAACATCCAGTTTTGTACAGTTTGAAGTAGAGACAGAATCGAGAGCATTATCAAATGGTTAGTAAACTTTATTTAAAAAATAAAATTACATCACAGTATATTAACGCAGTATGTTAACTACAGTAGCAAAATTTTGATGTAAGAAATGTTAGTCCAAGCAGAACATAGTGTCTAGTGCTTTGATTTATCAATCCCAAGAGAAAATAATGCACTTGATTTGCTGGACAGCTCCCTGCGATCATTGCAATTATTTGCTTTACCGTCAGTCATTTGGGACTGACTTGGCCCTGATTACTATGTTGGTGAACCACTTCCTAGCACGTCAGGCATCAGTGACGGTGCCTACCACAGCCGTTAACATAGCGAAATGGGGCATTACTTACTTCTTCCTAGTTTCCTTAGTGATTTTTTTAAATATCCATATTATATACTATATCATGTAATTACTTTCACACAGTACACTATACCTGAATATTATTCTATATATATCTTATATATTTTATTATCTTCCTTACCACTGTATATATAAGAACCAGTTTAGGCTGCGTATTGTCCACAAATCAGTGTGAAGCATTTTATTAAATAGATTATGTTTTCTTTCAGCAGCGCCAAAGAAACGCTGTTTGAAGCAGGGATCTTCAAGTAATATTGTCAGGAGATTGACAATAAAATTAAATAAACTGCGTCAAAAATGCAGAACGCAGTAAAAGAAAATAAAAGCCGCAATGAAGTGTGCAATGTCCAAATCATTTTTAAGTTCTATTGAAGAATTATCTGCGACAGCCCAAACATTTATGAAATTACAACTAAAATGGACAAAGATGCCAAGAGGAAGACGATATACAATGGAAGAAAAAATTATGGCCTTGTCTATTTTAAAACAGAGCCCTAAAACATACAAGCTTTTAGAGAAAATGTTTGTATTACCTTCAAAACGTAGTCTACAAAAGCTTTTGAGTACATTTACAGTTAGACTAGGCATTAACAAAGAAATTAAAAAAAAAAAACATTTTACGTATGCCAGAAGAAAAAAAGTTAGTAAATTTATTGTTTGATGAGGTATCATTAGCTCCTGGTATGACATATAATGCGTTTTCCAATGAAATAATTGGTTTCGAAGACGATGGCACGCAGAAAACAAGCAATATTGCTGATCATGCCCTTGTTTTTATGATCAAGGGCATAAAAAGCAAGACTAAACAACCCATTTCTTTTATATTTATAAAAAGTGGGACGAAAACAGAAAAATTAAAAGCCCTAATAATAAACTTAATCAAAGAAATAAATGACACAGGGCTAACTGTAGTTGCCACGGTTTGTGACCAGTGTCCAACAAATTTTGCGACTATTAAAGAATTAAAAGAGGAAACGCAAAAAAAATATGCTAATGATAGAACCTTCTTTGAAGTAAATGGTAAGAAAGTGTTCCCATTGTTTGATACGCCCCATCTGCTCAAAGAAGTTAGAAATAACTTATTAACCAAAAACGCAAAGTTCTTCCAAAATGGGCAAGAAAAATGGGCAAAATGGGAACACCTGAAAATATTTCTGGAAATTGATGTTGGAGACGATGAAAGATTGGTAAATAAATTAACAGAAAATCATATAATTAAAGATAAAATAAAAAAAATGAAAGTTAAGCTAGCTGCACAAGTATTCAGCGAACGAGTATCGTCTGCCATTCGATTTTCAGCAAGTAAGTGTAATTATATTACTTAAAATTTTGTGGAAATCTGCACAGTTATGCACAGTTATACAATACTTGTGATCCCCACGGTTTCACCCACGATTCGTTCCTCTGGATTCTACATAACATCACACAATGACTACCACCATATTCTTATGAATGTGTCATTCTGGTGCAAAAGCTATATTAGGTACTGCAAAAGTTCCAAAAACCGTTCAGTACCTTTTGTTGATTGATTAATAAACATTCAAACATCTTCACAAACTTTCACATTTATAATAATAGTAGGATAATAGAGTAATTAATATGTGTTTTCTTTTTCAGAACATGGAATACTACTAGAAGAATGTGAGGGAACAGCAGACTTTCTCCTAATTTTTGATAGATTATTCGATTTGTTTAATGGTCATTCCTACAAAGATGATTCCAAAATATATAAAAGTTGCATCAAAAAAAATTCCCCTCACTTCCAACTGTGGAATGATTTGCTTCCAATTTTAGAATCAATCAAATTTGAATCAATAAAAAAAAGAAATGGTGTTAATCAAGTAAAATATGAGTCGATTCCTTCAATTAAAAATTGGATTGCAAATATAAAAACGTTTATTGAAATGTGGGAATATTTATCAATAACTTATAAAATTACTAACATAGTAGCTAGAAATTTTAATCAGGACCCATTGGAGAACTTTTTCGGTGCTATAAGAAGTAATGGTGTTAGAAACAATAATCCTGATTGTAATTAATTTATAAATGCTTTTAAAACGTTAATTGTTAATAATTATAATTCACCTCATTCTGCTGGAGCCAACTGTGAAGAAGACTTTAATACAGTTATGCAATCACTGTCCGATCTGATCATAAACAATCAAGATGATTCTCACACTGTTGAGTTTGCATGTAATATTAATAATAATAATATAATAATAATATAGATTCCTTGCTGAATGTTATGACAGAAATTAAAAATAATTATTCACTACTGCATGCTGAATCGAAAAAATATGAAACAGGTTATGTGATTAAGAAATCGAAATCAAAAATCTTTAAAAAATGTTCAAATTGTCTTGTTAATTTATGTAGATCTGGTATTGATTTTGATTCATTTAATTATGAAATTGATTACACTAAAAAATCATTATTTCATCCAAGTGATGGATTTATAAATTTAATGAATAATATATATTACGTGATTGTTGCATGCCTTAATCCAACATCAAAATGTATAAAAAATCAGATCAGATTTTTTATTGATTCTGCGTGTGATTTTAGTATTATAACATGTGAAAAACATAGAGTTGATTTGGTTGATTTTATTTGCAATTTATCTATTAAAATGATTGTACACAGTTGGTGTCTGGGGGTAAATAGATTGTTAAATGGCAAAATCTCAGTTTTTGATAGGAATGACCATATAAAGAAACAGGCTTATGAATATTATATCAAGAGAAAACGACGAAGAGACATCTTTATCATTTTCTCTTGATATAACATCTCTTGATCTAGTGTATATAAGTTTATAATTTTATTACCGTCCTGCAATCTAATTGTATGTCGATTATTAGCATGAAATAGGTAATTATTTATTGCTAATAAATCTAATTGTATGTCAATTATTAGCAATAAATAGGTAATTATTTATTGCTAATAATTGACATACAATGAGATTGCAGGACGGTCATAAAAGCAGTGGAGCCTTCTTGACCTGTACCTGCTTCGGTAACAAAACCATAGCGAATTCTAATTCGACGCCAACACCATCTATCGAGTCACCTGGCAATTTTACACGGATAAAAATAGCGAGTTGAATGTCGACGAGTACAAAATGAAAAACATATATCTGCGTCTTGCTGTTTTATGATCAGTAAAATTAATTATTAAATATATTATATTGGACAAAATTTTAGACATTGCCTTATTTTTGTCATTTTAATTACACAAAACCTTTTTTTACTAATCTTCTTTTAAAGTAAAAGGAGTATTTTGCATCGACTGAAATTCAGCGATATCGTCGTTAAATACGAGTATCAAGTGAATTAGAAGAATATATTTTTAGCAGGAAAGAGTAATTTTTATGTTGTTATGCCCGACAGGGCCCACAATGCTCCAAAACGAATGTATGTCTTTATGTACCTACCACCTAAGTTCACATTGTGGAATGCAATAAATGTATTGAGTATTGAGTATTGAGTATTTTCTCAAGGGGTTCTGTTCAAATTTTGTGAAAACCTTTTTAATAAATAACAGGAAATTTTCCAGGATTGCTTCAATCACATGTCTTAAACATTACATCGGTACACTCTGAACGGGGTACACAGATGTGTAAGTCCACTCTGGTATACTCTCAAAAATTATAATCCTGAATTTATTGTTGAGGTAAATTTATTCGGGCAAATTTTTCTTTATGGATCGATCTTGTTTGATTATTTTTGTGTTGGTTAATCTGTAACTCCGTTATAATAAAGGGACTACCTACCCATTACTACACGGCTAAATTTTTATAGTTTTAATCCCGTGGTGGGTCGATCCGGTAAATGAAACACTATCGATTTGTAAAGATAAAATTAAAAATAAAGTACTACATCACACACTAGGATACACTTGCGAACAATTAAATGTCACAGCTAATAAAGTAGGTACAAAAGTAATAATAATACCTTACCTTAAAACATTCCAATCTCTTGCTAACTTTACCGATTTCTGTTTTAAACTTCTCAGTCATCTGCTTAGCCTCTAAATGATTGTCCGTAACGTCATTTACGTATCTAATACTATTATGCATAGAGTCTATTTCCCTTAGCGCCCATTTTTCAGAAAAACACGTACGTATTTCTTCTGTAACATCCATTTCTTCTAACTTCTCCCAATCTTCTATATCTGATTCTTTTTCGCTTTCAGATATTCTGGAGTTCTGTGATTCTCCTTCGAAGCAGCCAAAGAGCCAATTTAAAATACTATCTTCTGTACAACTTTTTAGTTCGTATCTTTTGTCCCCAATTTTGAGATACGGCTTTAAAGAATTATAAGAAACGATCTCTTTCTCACATTTCTCTATCTCACTTTGTAGTTCTGTCATCTCTTTGAAAATCTTTTCTAACTCATTTCGTTTTGATGCATAGAGGTACGAGTATTTCGATTTGATTTTCGTCCTCAAGTTGTGCAGGGTATAATACTTTAACAAAGGACTTTTGCTTTGGCTGCCTAATCTTACAATACTATTAGTAATACCAAGAATGCCTTCTAAGAATTGATCAAGGGCGTGATTCGTGTAACAGATCACAAGCATTGGGGTACCTTCCAGGGACAAATTTCTCAGTATGGTAGCCGCAATTTTGATCCCTATGTACGTTTTGCCCGTACCTGGAGGGCCTTGGATGACAGCGAATTCTCGTGTTAAAGCGAATTTGAAAGCTTCTAATTGGGAAGTGTCCAATCCAAATACTGGGTCGGGCCATTGTTTTGTGTCTAATACTGGGAATGGTAAGTCTTCAGTTTCGAAAGGCACTGTGTATATTGTTTCTGATGATAGATAGGCTGGAGGGTTCGTTTCTTTCTGTAATTTTGAAATTGTTTTGTTAGTAATACGAACATAATGAAATTAATAGGTTTTTTTTTTTAAATAATTGGACTGACACCAATATGCTGATGACGGCGAAAAGAAATGTAGGAAACATGTTGCACTGACCCCTTTTTTGTTGTGTTAAAATATTAATTAAAAAAAATAAGATATAAACTCCTCGCTCGACAAAAATCTGACACTGGATCTCGCTCGAGAGGGAGTGTCAGATTTTTATAGACTAGAACCCACTCGTATTTTTTCAGTTGCGAATAATACCTCAGGTTGTGCCGTTTTTCGTCAGAAAGAGTCTGACACTATCTCCCGCCTCACCCAAGGGCGGGATTTGTCATTTGATGATTTTACCTACCATATATATATATATATATATATATATATTCCACAACTATCACACAACACCGTCTAGTCCCAAGCTAAGCAGAGCTTGTGTTATGGGTACCAGACAAAAAAAAACCCCTAATAAATTGAGATTAGGGCTCCTGCCCTCGTAGGCGCGGGTTTGCAGACGGCAAGCAATGGGTATCTCGCCGTCCGCATGCGACCGTCCGGTAATCATCCGGACCCAGCACAAGTCGTAGACGGCGTGTACTGTTCCACGCGCGCCTCAAGATGTCAGCAAACCGTAGGAACCCAGCAGGGTCTGAAGCCTACTGGGCCAAGGGTTTGCTTGTGAAAGAAAATCTCAGCCCTGGTATGAAAGGCAACGAAGGAACAGGGTTAGGTTTTTAGTCAGTAAAAGTCTGACACGCCCCGCAGCCCAAGAGCGGGAGACATCATTGGATAATTTTTCCACCTAAAAAAAGGGCCCCTGCCATAATCTCGATTTAGGGGTAGCTTTATTAGGGGCGGCTGATGAGGATGTTTTTGCAAGAAGTAATTAAGAGTTGGGGCAAGAGTTAAGGCAATAATTACCTAATATATGTACAATCTTTTGTGCCCTTGTTTTCTAAATAATAGAGTTAAGAATACCTAAAGCATTATGCTCACTTTTGTACATTTGTGTTGCATGAAGTTCAAATAAATACCTAGTTCATTGAATTTATTATTTATCAGAAGTAGGCAGTAATTATTGTTAGCTATTAGGTATTATTAGTAAAGAAACTGCTACCTCCGAGACAAAGTTGCGGCGTGCAAACAAAGTAGTCAGCTTTTCTACTACGAATTAGATTAGAGCCTTAGTTCTCAATTCAATAACTATTGCATACAGACCTGAACATCCACAACATATCTCTTCATTGGTAAATCATCCAGTCTGGATTCTTGCAAAACTTTCAGTACTCTGTGGTAAGGCTCGAAGAATACTTCACTTTCCACCATCAGGAAAGCTTCAGAGAAAATACTCTTTGATGTCGGGTTTTGAAAAGATACTGCTACCTGGAATTATAGATTTATGATATTACAAGCTGCTGCCAGCGGCTTCGCCTGCGTGGTAGTCGAAAATTAACCCTAGGAAACATATTTTTGGGAAAAAAATATCCCATATCTTATTCCAAGACATAGTCTACCCGTGTACCAAGTTTCATCAAAATCCGTTCAGCCGTTCGAGCGTGTCACACACTCTCGCAAACTCTCGCTTCACTACATAGTATAAAACAAAGTCGCTTCCCGCTGTCTGCCCCTATGTATGCTTAGATCTTTAAAAGTACGCAACGGATTCTGATGCGGTTTTTTTTTTAATAGATAGAGTGATTCAAGAGGAAGGTTTATATGTTTAACACATGCATAATATATTTAATATCACCATTACACTCGAGTGAAGCTGCAGCAGGTAGATAGTTTATAAATAAAGAGTGATTGATAAGTTAGTACTTTCTTTTCTTACTTTAAATATAGTCGTTATGCATTGATCACACGTAGGTAGTAGGTACTACCTAGTAAAAGGGCGAGATGGTAAAATGTTGTTCGGTCGAGATAGTGATGTAAGCGAGTTGTAGAGATAAGCGCTCGGCCGAGCACTCCGCGCTATGTTCATACGTACCGAGTATTCTGTTGAAAGCACCGTTTCACCCTTTGGCTCGATACGTGTGATCAAGGCATAACTATCTATTATTACTTGAAAAAGTTTATTATAAATAAAAAATTGCATTTATCAGTTAGTTAAGGTGCCATTATGAGTTCCGTATCAAGTTTTATTCCTATTTTTAGATGACTTTCGGAGTATGGAGGTTGTTGTCAACAACTATATGGATGATTATGGCATAAAGACGCTGAGGGAATAACATTTTACTGTTAGTTTTTGCATCTAAGACCATTTGAGGCTCTTGTGGCAATTAATTAAAATCTGAAGTAAGCGATCTAATGTAGTTCTGGGACTATTACTTGGTTTAATTGGTATTAAACTTAGTAATAGTACCGGAAATACATTCAAACCGCGTTTAGTTAGTATTAAACCTAGTAATAGTCCCGGAACTATATTTAGATCGCGTTTAATTGGTATTAAACGTAGTAATAGTCCCGGAACTACATTTAGATCGCGCTTAATTAGTATTAAACCTAGTAATAGTCCCAGAACTAAATTTAGATCGCTATTTGGAATAAAGCGGTAAGAGACTGGCATGCAATACAAAAAATACTTACATATCCTTCACTAAGCAGATTCAAATTCGAATCCAGTACAGTAGCGCACAAAATAGTTTGAAAATTGTCACTAGTGAACAGCAAGAGTGATCCAAACATGAGTTGCTTGTTGTACGCATATCTCTTGCTGTCCACCACCCCTTGAGTGGCTCGTTCCTTCCAAGCAATGTCGACGAGGTGCCCAACTCTATTGTTGGCGACGTAGTTGCGGAGAATACGTACTTTTGGGTATACTCTGAAAATTTATATGGTAAACTTAATTATTTATTTTTTTGAGTAATTGTAAAAGTATTTCTATTTAATGTGGTAATGCTTTTTTTGAAGTTGGAAATCATCAAATAACGTCTTCTTCTCTGGGAGGTAAAAGTCTGACACTTCTTACTCCATGAAAGGTGTCATACTTTTACTGACTTAACCCCACTCATGTTCTTTCAGTTGTTCTTTGCATTTTAGGGTTGCAGTGATTCTTTTGATCAATCATGTAGCCTAGATTTCGAATTACTATTAATTATACTATTTAGTAGATAATTTATTGTGTAAGGCATTTCTTTTTTAACCGGTTATGTTAGTTTTCTTTTAAATTATTTTTTTAATTTTATGTGTTTATATGTAGTTTCAGCATTGTGTGTTTCTATGCCCAATAAAATATTTTTCTTTCGTTCTTTCCTTTATATTTTAATAAAAAATATAGAAAATCTTACCTAATATTCTCATGCCGTCTTTTACTTGGGTTCTCCAAATATTTACCTGAAATACAGATCTACATTTTATACAAACCCTAAACAAAAATTCATAGAATTTTTCACATAATTTTTACCAACATATTCCTTCTCGTAAAGGTCCGAAGCAATCTTCTCGTAATAATTTAAATTGTATGTCTAAGTAATCATCTATGCTTGGGTACGCTCCATTGATTATGTTTGGTTGTATAGGAATTTTGTTTGCAGATAGTAAGTCGTCTTGTGTGGGAAATATGCTAAGGTTTTTAAAGTAATTCTTGTCTGGGTTTGTACTTTCTGTTGTTACGGTGATCTCATCTTCGAGGTCGTCTGGGTCCTGTAAATGGGAGTTTTTTGGTGGTTAAATACAATACAGATTGTATTTACATTTAACATGTAGATCAATTAGTGCATGACTGAAAGGTGCAAGTAGTCAATGGTAAAATAACACTTTAAAACGAGCACAAATATGAATCATTAACCAGACAATACAATTTTTTTTAAGATAAATAATTAAATATAATTTATTTTGGACCAAAATGTAGTACATTTTGAACTCGGCTGTCCCTAGACAAACTATCGGAAGTGAGAAAACTTATGTAGCAGGAGAGCAATTTGAAGTTTATTTTATGGATAACCTTGTTAATATTGACAGTTATCTGTATATAAATTTGGTTACATATATGTTTGCGTTTAAGAATCATTAGACAAAAACAGTTTATTTGTTAAGCTATCTAGTTTTTATTAAGATTGAAACAGATTTGAGAGTTAACATAAGGTCAGTTGAACTGTTTGTCGGCAGTATTCGTGTTTGTTTGTTACAATAGAACAGTTAATACCTATGTCTTATTATTTGTCGCTCTCTCAAAACGATGAAGGAAAACATCGTGAGGAAACCGGCATGTCCTAGAACCAAAAAATTCGAAAACCATGTGACATCCACCAATCCGCACTGGGCCCGCGTGGTGGATTATAGCCCATTCCCTCTCCTGGAGAGGACGCCTGAGTCCTAGAAGTGGGAACATTAAAAGGCTGATGATGATGATGATGATTATTTGTTGTGATTTTGTTTTGAGGCTGCTGAAAGCAGGTTACTTCACCAAGGGAAGCATGCTCCATCATCAAACACATTGTTACTATCTATCAGGTGAGATAGTGGCCAAATGCTAACCTCTCATAAGTAAAAAAAAAGCAATACTCACTTCATCCTTTAACAATTTCATTGCCTTTGTCTTCAACTGTTCAATTCTCACAAACAAATCATTACTAAACCTCTCAGTGTGCTCTTCACGCACACCAAAAGCACTAACTTCAGTTATTTCCAACAAATCTAATATTTCTTTCATGAACTCCAAATTATCTCTTTCAAAATTAATTATACCTTCACAAAGATTCAAGATACTAACAAAGAACCCTTCAGCATCATCCCATAATTGAGCATTTAACCTCTTTTCAACAATCCTTACACTTGGTAACTCATCTAAAAAGTTTTTTATAATAACCATGAAGTTTGAATTCTGAAACCGAGTTCTCAGCAATTTTACTATTTTTGAATTTTCACCTGGTTCCAGGGTCTTATATACGTTAGCCAGTATTCTCACAATTAAAACTATAAAGTCACCTTTCAGTTCTTCCTCATCCAGGAGATTCCAGAACCCAGGTCTATGGGATACTTCTAAATTTAAAATTGGAGGTTGTAATGTAGAAATGTCCAGAAGTCGTTTGAAACCGATTGGTTTCTTCTCTGTGTATTGAGGCTTGGGCTCTGGTTTCGGTTCTGGTTGGTCTTCGTCAGCAAATTCAGAGGTACCTGAGGTATTTGGTCTAGCATCTTCGATCAACGTGCCGTCGAACCAGTCTATGCGAAGAGAAGCTTTGTTACCCTCACTCATGACTGAGAACTGAATATATAACGTAGGTTAAGTGTAATTAATTTGTATTTAAGTGTTTATTATACTGTATTCTACTAAAAAAACGCTAAAAACGAAAGTAGGACGAACAAAAATAAACGTTGTTTTGACGTAAGCAAAACAGCTGACTGCGTCGTCAATCGTCATTACTCGTCTTTGTCAAAGTCACTGTCAAGAAATGTATAACTGTCAAAAAGAACGTTTCGTTTCACCAGAATGTTAACGATTTAAACTTTTGGACTTGTACGTAACTTTAATAATGCTTAATTTTTGGAAATAAAGATACTTGTGGAATATTTACTGAGTTAAAAGAAAAATCGAGATTGTTAATTAAGTCTAGAAAAAGGTGCATGGAAGAGGATGCACTTCGTAAGATAATAAACAGTATCTTCGTATTTCCTTAGTTATTCGTACAGCTTTTGCTCAGCTCTTGGCATGCCATTAATTTTAGCAGTATGGCTAAAATTATAATTGCAATTAATTCAAGCAGTTTACCGTGTGAACCGTTTTGCATAATTGCGTACCTACTTCATCCTTATAGTCTTGCTGTTAATGACCCTCTTATTCGTGTGTCGTTAGAAGGCCGCTTGTTAAGCATAAGGGCCTTTACTTATCTTTTATAGCGTAATAAACCATAAAATGGGACTAAACTGTATTTTCGTCTACTCTTTTCTCTCATTCGGGTGTCTGTGCTTAACTTTATTACAGATAATTTAACAACATAGCCCATAGGTTCGTAAAATAAAGATTCGAGTCGTTTCTTTCCGATTTATAGTTATATATAATTTTTAACACGATATGGTTATTGCACGTGATGGCTACGATGTTTTATAGGGAGAAAGGCATAGGGGCTTATAGGGGCAAAGGCATATTGAAACTTGAAAAAGAGATTTTTATTATTTTATGTACAGACGCCAGCACGTCAATCTACCCCAATCTGTCAAATTTTATCAATCGAACATTAACCTTCCGCTATTGTGGTAAGGTTGAAAATCCATTAAAGAAATTTGACAGAGTCAGGTAGGTTGATCTGCTGGCGTCTGTACCTACATACTATCCATAAGAACTAATAATCTATAATTTTTTGCAATTGTGGAAGTAACTCCATCTGCTTTCGCAGTTAAACTACTGACCCGATTTTAGTGAAATTTGATACGGATTAAAGTTGAACTGTTAAATAAGTTTGTTAGGATCAAAGGTGACTATTTCAGAGCAACAGTCGTGACATCACTATCTTAATGGAAAAAAGTTTCACAATGGACGTCTGAACCATTTAAATCTACAATCAGGTCCTAAAACTATGTTTTTTTTTAAGAAAATAATACATCAGGATTTTGAATAAAACAAAGAAACTCAAACTAAATGAAAACAATGTTCATTAGTTCCTAAAATCATATTATAATAAGCATAGCATTAGCAGCCTTTTAATGTTCCCACTTCTGGGACTCAGGCCTCAGCTCTAGAAGAGGAAATGGACCATTATCCACCACGCGGACTAAGTGCGGGTTGTTAAATGTCACATGTCTTTGAATTTTTGATTCTAGGACATGCCGGTTTCCTCACGATGTTTTCCTTCATCGTTTTGAGAGCAGTAGTGATGAAATAAATTATACAAAGTAATGCGCCTGGCTGGGTTTGAACCCGCGACTCGTAAGTCGGGGCCGTTACCACTCGGCCACTACTGCTCTCGAACTCCATTGAAGGACATTGGCTACGTTTAAGGCTATGTTTTGACTGGCTTCTGGCTTCTTCTGGATGTAGCTGCTAGCAGAAGCTAGTGAGATTATATAAACGTGCTGAATGTTTTTCTGTCGAACAGTTTTCCTATCATTTTTATGTTCAAGAGATAAAAAATGGTCGGCAATCGGGATCGGAATCCCGGCGGTGGCTGGGGCGTGAGCCCCATTGCTTTTATCTGATGCGGTCGACCTCCTCCTTCGCTAGCATTACGGCTTCGCAGAAGGAGGCGACCGCCTGCCACCCCTCCTCGCTCTGGACCATGGCCTGTACCAAGGCCCGCCGCGAAAGATCGCCGCCGCCGATCACCCCCACTAGGACACAGCGATGATCTGCCCAGGTGGAGCACACCTCTACCGTGTGCTCCATCGTGTCCTCCGGGCGTTCTGCACAGTGGCGACACCCGGGCGTCTCCTCCGCACGGATCCGGTACAGGTAGGTACTTACCGAACTTGCCATGTTCGGTGAGAACCTGCGTCATGTGGTAGGTCAGGACGCCGTGAGGTCTTTCCAGCCACGCCTCAAAGAGGATACTTACCGCCTCAATCGTGGCGCGCCCAGCACTGGGTTGCGATTAAGGTCGTTGACGTCAAACGTAGAGGATAATATGGATATGCCTCCAAAATACCGGAACTTCATATTTATTGTGATATTTGTTCCGGTATTTTGAAATTAACACGAATTTGTGTTTAAGGTGAAAAACGTATTAATAATATCAATCTACGCTGCCAGTGTTAGCTAACGGTGAAAGAAATCAGTAAAAAATAATCAGCAAAAATACCTTGGAATAGTTACACCGTATTTTGTCCCTTTACTGTTGAATTAGAAATGACGCTTGACAGTATGACGCTTTATTTTATTTTAGTCCATAATTCCAATCCCGGAACTTTTTTCGGTACTTCCCGCACATTATGGATAAAATGGCATGTCCATATTATAATATCATGACGCAAGTATATAAAATCAATCTACCTACTCCGACCTCTGGATATAAGTATAAGATCTAGATCTAGAACTATCCACGTTCACCATGTATCCAAAAAGAAATCAAGGTTTATTGTCATAAACCTTGATTTCTTTTTGGGTGAAAAATCAAAATTAAGTATTTATACTCCATCGGTTTAGCTAATTAACTAAAGGTAAACAATTTTCACATGTCTTTTAACCAAAAATTGATTGAAAATGTTATATAAAATTGTTTACAATTAGATATTTACCTAAAATGATGTTAGGTAATTAACTAAATTGAAATAATCTTTGTATGTCTTCTATACGATTTTAAAAAAATAAAAAGGCATATCAAGATTGTTTACGTTTTGTTAACTACCTAAACCGATAGAGCTTACGTTCAACTCTAATTTATTGTAGTTTGTTTAGAAAAGATTCAAACATTTTCTTTATATGTCCACTCTAACCAATAAATACTGGACCGATGATAAAAATGTCTGTTTCCCAATAACACATTATAGATATGTAAATGCGAAACACAAAAAAAGTACTCGTAAATTCAGAAAACCTACAAAAACCTCAAGGTGTGCAAACAAGAAAAAATAACAGTGGAAGCCTGTATGAATACAGAATGCGATTTATTTTATTTACGGTGAGCGGTAACGAATTCATTTCGATTCACCATAGACTGTACAAATGTGATTGTAAAAAGAGTTTCGTAATTGACGAAGTGAATCATTTTCCTTACTTGCTTCCTGTTTCAGGAAAATTTATTCATTTCAGTATTATTTTTTTTGTTTCTTCTGTTCATTTTTATTTTGGTTAATGTCTTTGTTGGTACTTTAGTCGTAAGTTAAATTAATTGTGTAAACTTTTTTGTGAGTTATACCTAGATAAGTACTTGTACTAGGTGCAGTTTTGAATCTCGCTCTTTCTATGCTCGAATTGCACTACGATGTCGTATGTGTCATTATTTATAACCACTGTATTCTAAGCACAAACAGTTATTTTTTATTGTTTTAGGTATATCTAATGTGGAAATGTATAATTAATAATGCAATACCTACATAAAGCGTAAGTTTAACTGAAAATCATGAAGTCAAATCCGCAAAAAAAACCTGATGCATGATTATTTATTATCGTAAAAAATCTAGTCAATTCATTTTCTAATTATGACGATTTTTTTTGCGAACCTTAGACTGGCTATTAGCTTGATTTGACAAAACTTAGTAAATTATTTCGCCGGGACCATAGAAATATATCTATTGCCGGGAAATATCACGTAATTTCAACAACAATTTCCTCGCCATTGTTCTTTACACATTTTCTGCAGTTCATTGTGACAAATAGGTACCCATTGCGGAAAATGAACAAAGCCGTTTAGAAACATTTATTGGGTAACGAATTTATGACCTAAAAATTTCTGAGGCAACTTCCAATTCAGACAAAATTACCTAGGTACTGTCATTAAATACTACATTTCCGTCCATATTATCTACTGTACAAATAAAGCCAAATATACATTAGGTACACGAAACATTGGACATACTAATTCCATGCATAAATCATATAAAACACAATATCAGTGACCATATTTATTCAGGCACATAGGACTAAGATTTGTCTGTAATAACAATTCGTTTATAAGCTCCGCTGTTTTTATTTTTAATTAACTCTGTTGGGACAATGAAAATGCTAATAACTTTTGTTGTTCGGGGTTTGTTACGAGACCTAATGCGATTTTAATTATTTTTTTCATAAACTATTTAGGTTTGACTTTTATTACATTTAAATGTGATTAAACGGTTTGTTATTTTGTATTTTGTGACTTTTAGTTAACGATAAGTTTCAGTGAATGAAATATTATTTTCAATACACTTACATGAGAACTCGCTCTTATCTCACCGCTTCTAGGCACGCAATGGTTTTGCGCTCTAGTGCAGAAAAGTCAACTCCTTCAAGTCGTAAGTATATTGAGAAACGTCGTTTGACACACGTGCAAATTTGTCACTGCAGCCCTCAGCTCCATAACACACTCGTCTACGGCAGAAAATGTACTATCTGCAGTAGAAAACTATTTTGTGTTTGATAGTTTATCTCACTGGATGGGAAGCTATGATGTTCAGTGATGGAATCCGCTTGAAGTAACATATTCTTGGTCTTAAAAACTCCCATGTTGTAAGCGTTCAGGAAATACAGACTTCATCATCATTTTAGTCGAAACGAACGGTCTTGTGCGTCTCGTTATCCATCGGATTTCCACGACTCTCTCCAGGTCTCGTACTATTACGTATTCTGTGACCAGGTCATCGGTCCACCTTGTGAGAGACCTTTCAGCACTGCATCTTCTAGTACGCGGTCGTCACTCCAAAACCTTTCGGCCCCAACGACCATTTCTTGTTCTCCACACATAGAGTGAAAATGAAAAAAAAAAAAAGTTTAAAATAGACAAGTTTATAATATTGACCACATTTTTACAACTAGTACTTATTTTTTTATTAAAATAAAACCTTATTAATTTCTTTTTATCAATCACGTTCATCCCAGAAATTTTCCTCAACCGATAAATTAATACTTACTGCTTATCCATACTTTACTCAGTTTTTCGTACACAGGCCCAACTGCAAGCTCTTACACGGTCCATTTTCAACTGAACAGGGGGCTTAGTCTCGAGTTTAATTCCGATCGGTCGACATTGGAATTGTGAAGTTATGTATTCTTGAATTCGATGCTAGCGCCAAATTGGTTTAAAATTGCGTGACGACACGCCAAGCCCAATTCCCATTTTACTTAGTTTCCCAAAAAGGTCACACAATTTGGCCCTAGCATCGAATTCAAGAGTACCTAACGTCACAATTCTTATGACGACCGATCGGAATTAAACTCGAAAGTAAAGCGTCTATTACACCACTCGATATTCCGCGCAAGTTACACAGACTGTCTTAAATTTTACTTCCAAGTAAGACAGTCTGACCGGTCGGTATATCAAGTGGTATAACAGATTCTTAAGCCCCCTGTTAAAGGTATGGAGCTATATAGGGAGTATATTATTATTTTCATCCTTCTTTCTCTCTCACACCCTTGATATTTTAATGGACGCCGACGAGTGTAATGAGGTTTTAATGTGATTTATTAAGAGGTATGTCCACAAAGCTCGTGTGCACTCAATGTCAGTTTGTCAACGTTTACGTTACAAGTGCACTCGCGAATTGCTGCAGGCTGTTGTTATTTTCATCAACAGTGAATATGGCATGGATTGAATATATATTTTTTTAGGGTTCCGTACCCAAAAAGCGAAAACGGGACCCCATTACTAAGACTTCGCTGTCTGTCAGTCTGTCACCAGGCTGTATCTCAAGAACCGCGATAGCTAGACAGTTGAAATTTTCAAAAAAATATGTATTTATGTTGCGGCTATAACAAAAAATACTAAAAACAAAATAAAATAAATATTTAAGGTAATGTAAATGTATTCTTCAAACGCGTTTGGAAGTCCTCAAACCTAAACTTTGGGCGTTTCATTGAGTCCAAAGCAAAGGTGGCTGCCAGAAAATTCGCCGTTTCTGCAGATGGTCCGACGGTACTTCACACCGGGACAGCTTCTAATGTTACTAGAAAGCGCAGCAGTGCAATTCTTAATAAAACAGCCTCGAGAGTAGCGCTGGCTCAAGGCGGTTTTCTTATAGAATAGCACTGCTGGTCCGATCTTGTGTAAAGTACTGCAGCCACTTACAGGCTGATGCTAAAAAAATATAAGTACGGAAAAAGTTTAAAAATATTATATATTTTTTCTGTTTTCCGTTTTTAAAATAGATTTTAGTTCCGGTTTGATTTTTGAACGCTGTTCTTAGTAGCAAAACAATGATTTACATTGATGACACACTATTACTTGTCTAGCTTGAATTCCCAAGAGTCGTCGAGCTGGTTGAAGCTGGCGCTAAGAGATTAGCTGTCCCCCGACACACTCTACTAAAGTGAACACCTATCGGGATATATCGGGATATATACAGGTAAAGTACAACCCATTTACTATAGTGGATAAAGAGGACAAAGGATAGCAGAGCACATCCTAAGTAATAGATACTAAGATCTTATAGATTCTAAACGTTAGAAGCTTAGAACTTTTAGTTGTATTTTTCGTGACGTTGTTCAGGCTGCTGCGCAAGTATCTTCCCGTTCAACATACCACAGTGTCTACGAAAGTATATGACCAGTGCTTGTTGCCAGTGATGAAATATGGCTTCAAAATGTAGTCGCTTACTATGGGCCTCATCAGAAAGCTTAAAGACACCCAAAGGGTAATGGAAAGGGCTATGCTCGAAGTTTCCTTGCGTGATCGACTCAGAAATGAAGATATCCGCAGGAAAAACCAGATTGACGGCATAGCACGAAGAATCGCCAAACTGAAGTGGCAGTGGGCATTGCTCGCAGAACAGATGGCCCAATGGCCGTTGAGGCCGAAAGATTCTGCAATGGCGACTGGGTACCTGAAGACGTAGTTTTGAGAGGCCTCCTACAAGGTGGACCGATGACCTGGCAAGGGTTGCGGGAATCCGATGGATGCGAGATGCACAGGACCGTTCATTGTGGTGACACTTGGGGAGGCTTATGTCCAACAGTGGACGTCTTTCAGCTGAAACGATGATGATGATGATTTTATGAAGATAAACAGATAAAAAAACTTTACTTACTCAACATAAAACAGAAGTTTTTTTTTTTAAATCCTTGTGTTCCTGCGAAGACGGATAGGGATCAGCTACTTGAGTTCCTTGCGAAAGTGAGAGACGTGGTCATATTTTCATAAACCGAATACATAAGTTTTGTAGTCGCTCAAGCTTGTTCAATAGCTCCTCAGATTAATTTATCTCTCTCCTCAGATTGATTTATAGCTTTTTCATGCTTGATCAATTAGTAGCAACACCACACAAATCTTCTATCAAATACAAACTTCATACATTACACATTATCACGTAAAATATACCTATTCAATTACAGGTAACTACATCTTACACGTTATTGAGTAAATATGCTCCGATTACATAATTAGTTCAATGTACATAACCACACATAAAAATGTAGATATCTCAATAGACAGTTCTAAATAAAAGAACATACTATATATACATATATATATATATATATACACGAGTATATTACAGGCAATCTAAATAATCTGGTATTCTATACAATACCTAGGCAATGTAAAGAATACGGTTTAAAAAAGGCTTTTATTTTTAGATAGTAATAAAAAAATAACTGGTTGCGCGAATTTGCTGTGTGGACTGTAGATTTAAAAAGCGATCTAAGGTTTGTTAACAATATGCAGGTACTGCGTCTAGCGTTTATTAATGGGATAAATGTATTAGAAGGAACACTGACCTTTAACCTCGAAAGTTCCACATGGCGCCGGCCGGCGAATCCCGAACTTCGTACTTTCAAGCACTGCCAGTTTCTGTATTGCACTACACTGCACTATTGTTGAGTTTTTGAATGGTTGGATCACGAAATAGCCAATTTTCTTGTAATTTCGAGCGGGCGTGTTAGCGGTGCGGTCACATTCACAATCGATGCACAAAACGTCAATGTCAAATCATTTCTTGCGGTCGTGCGGGAAGCGGAAACGGTAGGGATAGGATTGCTAGGCCAAAAAAATAAATTACAAAAAACAAAGTCGCGGATCATAGCAAATTGGCGCAACCATTCCCCCCGGGTTTGAAGGGTTACCTTCAAAGAAAAGAAAAAAAACAAAAGCGAAACTAAACCCTATTACTAATCTAAACTATCAATACTAGGTAGCGAAACAACTTATAACTAACTATGCCACTACTACTGATTAGGCAGAGGGCAGAGGCGAATAACCGGACGCAGGTACGATCCAGTTGCGGTTTTAACCTTTACGACTCGCGTTATTCCGTTCGAACCCGGAAAAACTTCTTCCACTACACCAAGAGGCCAGTGCAGAGGAGGCGCACTCTCAGTCTTCAGTATCACCACAGTACCGACTGTGACTGGATCTGAAGGAGTGTTCCACTTTTGACGCGACTGCAGCGTATGCAGACAATCTGTCCTCCATCGCTTCCAAAAGGACTGAACTAAGCTATCTAGCAGAGCGTGACGCGGGTGGAGCTGCAGTTTGTCAGTCTCGACATCTAAAGCGGGCAAATATTTAAGAGGAGTCGTCGTCAAGAAGTGAGCCGGCGTCAACGCTAGTGGCTCCGATGGATCACTAGACAAAGTCCGACACAACGGACGCGTATTCATCAACGCCTCTACCTGAGCGAGTACGGTGCTCAACTCCTCGTACGAGAGAATCTGTTCGCCTATGACCCGAAACAGGTGCGACTTAAGGCTTTTAATATTCGCCTCCCAATTGCCACCAAAATGACTAGCCGCTGGCGTATTAAAACACCAATCAATGCGATTCTCAGCTAAGACATGGGCGAATTCACTTTGGTAGTACTTGGAGCGTAAGAATGTATGTAATTCCGAAATATTGCGTCGCGCTCCAACATAATTTGTGCCGTTGTCAGAGTATAAGCGCTTAACGGGACCACGGCGAGATAAAAATCGTTTAAATGCAGACATAAAACCCTGCGTACTCAAATCACTGGTTAACTCTATGTGAACCGCACGAGTTGTCATACAAACGAATAGGCAAATGTATGCCTTTGTGGAACGTATACCACGACCACGGGCAATAGTGACTTTAAACGGTCCAGCATAGTCCGTCCCAGTATGTATGAAAGGTTTCACCGTCTGTACAACACGACAAGAACGATGGTCGGCCATTTCCGGCGCGTTGAAACGCGGGCGGAGCTTAAAGCAGGGCACACATCTGTGCACTCTAGCGCGTATCAAATTGCGAGCGGAAAGTATCCAGTACTTCTGTCGAAGAATGGACATTAATAAATCGGGACCAGCGTGACAATTCACCTTATGGTGATAGTCCACCAACAAATCCAAAACGTGATCCCTGCGTGGTAGAACTACTGGATGCATTTGTTCAAACTCTAACTTAGCATTTCGCAGACGGCCACCGACACGAATGAGTCCGTCTTGCAAAAATGGTTTCAAATGTTGAAGTGCGGGACTACAAGGTTTATGTGATTCTAAACTACGAAATTCTATTGAAAAATAAAATTTCTACAACTCTCGAAGTACAACTGATTCAGCTCTATCCAAATCAGCTGCGATTATAGAACCACGCGATGGTAATAATCTCAAAAATCTTAGGACGTAAACTACACAGCGTAGTAGTCTCGACCAAGACGAGACTCTATTAGACAACAACAAAACAACTGACTCTTCACGCGGAACTGATACTACAAGCGTATGTTTCTTCTCCTCGGGTGGTTCTGAAACAGTAGCGGGGTTAAACGGAGCATTTGGCCACTCGTTAGGAGTGGTATGAAGCCAGGGAGGGCCACAAAACCAAAGCGGATGATTTAAAATTTGCGCAGGAAGCAAACCACGTGAGAGACAATCAGCTGGGTTTTCTGTTCCAGCGACATGGAATATATTTTCCGTTGACAATTCAGCTTGAATCTTACGTTCCAAGCATAGAAAGCGTTTTTCTGCGGAGGCACGGGAGCCACCGAGCGAAAAAATATCACCCTTGAAAGGGAGCGCGACAACATAACGACCATCTTTATCACGAGTAGTCGTGCGGGTATAAATCTTCTCAGTGACCTGATCCTCAGGGCTGAGAATAGGCGGGACATTGACCTCTTCAATCTCCCAGAACTTGCGGATGGTAGACTCAAGCGGCGGCTCGACGGTGCAACAGTGCGACACAGTCGAGTAACTATTTAAATAAGCGGGTGCGGAACCAACTATAACAAACCCGAGAACTGTTTCCAGTGCGTGCGGAGCGGGGTACATCGGAAGACCTTGAATTTTACGTGATAACTGGAGATGCGGGAGAATCGAAGCACCGATCAATAGATCGATATCTCCAGGGAAAGCGTAATTTCCGTCGGCTAACTGCAAGTTCTTAAACTCCGTCAGCATGGACGTGTCAACCGGTACCGTGGGCAACCGTTCCGTAATCTTATCTGCGACTAGCGAATCCATTTCAAACGAAATATTACGATTAAAACGTGAACTAAATATTATTTTAATGGAACCGTGAATGGTTGCCTTTAAACCTCCAAAACCTTTCACTTCTGAGCGGGATGACCAATTATTAAAACTAAAACCAAGGCGTTGACAACAATCCCGAGTAATAAAATTACTCTGGGAAGCGCCATCTAGTAGCGCTCGAACGGTGTGCGGTTTGCCAAAGGCATCTACAATGACAACTTGCGCGGTCGCAAGTAAAACGGTAGTGATTTGAGTACCAGCGGCGGAAAGCGAACACAATGTTACGTCGTTTGCACTTGCAGCAGGCCGCGCGTCACAAGCGTCGCGCGTCCGCGCAGGCCGCGGCCGCGATGGCAGCTTACTACTCTCAAAATGTAAGAAGGTATGATGTCTAGCTAGACATTTACGACAGCTAACACCACTTTTACATGACGTAACCAGATGTTTGTCACTTAGACAATTAAAACACAAATTATTAGTGCGGACAAACTTGTAACGATCACTAGGCGATAATCTCTGAAATTCCGAACACTTGTACAGCTGTGTATGGCTACCCTTACACAGAGAACAGTCAGGTGTTGAGGCGGTATTAACTAGCGTATGTGCAGTCTTGACTGACTTCGATGACGCGTCTATACGGCGATCGGAACCCGTCCTATTCGCGACTTCATGACGCGCCGACGTGCGCTGCAACACCCTAATATGGTCGCGAATAAAAGATTCTAAATCTTCGAACTTAGGTATTTCTTTGCCGCGCTGAGTCGTTTCAAACAGACGAACAGTTTCAGGATCTAATTTATTTAAACCGATATACAAAAACAAAAAGTCACAGAGGTCATTGACCTTTAGGTTCTTTACTGCACGAACAGATGATGCGAAAATATTTAAAAACTTCTCTAAATTATGATCGTTACAAACGGAAAAACTTTTCAAATCGAATAATTGATCTAAATATGCGGTGGCTACTAATCGCTTATCTTCGTATTTTGTTTTTAAAGTGTTCAAAACTAAATTGTAATTTTCAGCGCTAAACGTAATTCCAGCACAGACAGCCTTTGCCTTACCGGTCAATTTTTCTACGAGATAATGCAATCTCTCGTGATCTGTCAGCGATGTGTTCCTATGTATTATATTTTCGAAACTATCTATAAATAAATTCCAATTTCGAATGTCACCATTAAATTCAGGTATTTGAATTGGCGGCAATCGTGGGCGTTCGCGAGGAGGGTTGGATAAACCACTCGCGGGGGGGGGGGTCTCTAAACTCCTAGCAATACGCTTGATACGACAATACAAGTCATCAAAGGACGACAATGCCTGATAACTCACACAGTAATCAGGATTTAACTCCAACTCTAAAATGTTTATATTATTAATTGTAGATTCAAAATCCGCGCGCAAACTATCTAAAGTTTCCAACGAACACAAGAAAGCATCTCTAATCGCCAGATCCGAGGTTTGCGAAGATTTATCACAAATCGATTGAACACGTGAAAACTGTGAGTCCCTTTTAGCGTATAAAAGCTTTAACTGAACCTTTAAATCAGTACTAACCTTGGTTCCCTTAAGAGACATCTTGTTTTGATATATTCACACTATACACTCAAACAAACACTTAACGAATTATTAAGTAAGCGATAATTATCAGATAACAATATGGTAGTATTGTAAACAACAAAGTGAACGGCGAACGAACGGAATAACATATGCGTATATAATCTATGGTTTATCCGTTTCCTACAAATATTCACTCAACAATGAACGGGTATTTTTGAAATGCGTCTACCTACATGAAATTTGTAGGACTTCCGAATGAATTTTGTCAAGAAAAAGAATGCGATCGATTTATATCTACGCTGATATTTACGTAGCTAACTATAATTATGCGGTGCGGTTGACGGCGTAGGTACCGTAATTAACAATGGCTCTTTAACTATACGAGCGAAATAACGTATAGTTGCCTAAATGCCTAGATGCGGGTTTTCTACTATTATATCTAGGTAAACAGGCGCGTTGCGTTTATTCCCTATGGAACAAATACTATATTGCGAAATTACAAGAAAATGATTCACGATCCTGCTCGTATGGACCAAAAGTAATGGTTGCGCAAATAAGCTGTGTGGACTGTAGATTTAAAAAGCGATCTAAGGTTTGTTAACAATATGCAGGTACTGCGTCTAGCGTTTATTAATGGGATAAATGTATTAGAAGGAACACTGACCTTTAACCTCGAAAGTTCCACATGGCGCCGGCCGGCGAATCCCGAACTTCTTACTTTCAAGCACTGCCAGTTTCTGTATTGCACTACACTGCACTATTGTTGAGTTTTTGAATGGTTGGATCACGAAATAGCCAATTTTCTTGTAATTTCGAGCGGGCGTGTTAGCGGTGCGGTCACATTCACAATCGATGCACAAAACGTCAATGTCAAATCATTTCTTGCGGTCGTGCGGGAAGCGGAAACGGTAGGGATAGGATTGCTAGGCCAAAAAAATAAATTACAAAAAACAAAGTCGCGGATCATAGCAAATTGGCGCAACCAATAACCCTAACCTAACCTGTCCGTGTCGGGGTGCCCTAAAATTACATCACCTCCTTCCCTGCTCTCGTCTTTTACACACATTACCGGCTGCGCATTCGTATTGAATATTTGAATTATACAGATTGCCGGTAACATATACATATTATACATACCTACCTACGATTACTAAATAAATTAAAATGAATTAAATTATATCTATTATTTCGGGATAAAAAGAAGAGATGGATGGATTGTGTGAAGAGTGATATGAAATAAAAGGAAGTTAGTGGTAGCATGACGGCTGATTGGGCAGAATGGAAAAAAAAAACGTGTTGCGCCGACCTAAATAATATGGGAAAAGGGCAGGAAGATGATTATGATGGGGATTATGAGATAAAAGAAACTGATCAGCTATCCGTTAGAAGGGTTTTGTAGACCGACCTTGCTTCCTCCGAAATTTCTCTGTTCTTCTTAATCTGCATGTTTGTTTTATTTATTGGGAGAGTTCTGCCACGTCACATGCTCAGCTGGCTGGTTGAGGTGGCTCGAGTAAAGAATACCTGGAAGAAGTTGGGGGAGGCCTTTGTATAATTCGCATTATCACATAAGAATTAAAATTAACATTACCATGAAAACAAATGTAAATGTCCTTGCTTTGATTAATACCTTAAAAATCACGTTGTAAATAATATGTTGGTATTATAACTCAACATATTACAAAAAGTACCTGTAGCTCCGATAAATTACCGTGTGCGACCAATAAATTAAAATTTACTCCCAAGGAAAACATTATTTTCTCTTTCGCATAAAACACATTATGGCTCTCTGCAAATTGCCTTCAATTTATTGGCTCCATGGTAATTGCAACGAATCGTCCATAAACAATAATAAATGAGGAATTCGAGTCGATTGTCGCTTGTCAGTGACAGATGACCATTTCGTGGTGTTAATTGGAAAACAATTCGATCGTTCAATCAGCGATAACGTTGCAATAACAAAATCGGCTTGCTTTTTGTTTTTTTTTATCTACGAATATTTTAAAAAAGCATAGAAATGTCTTATTCTATGGAAAAAGCTTGTAGTTAAAGCAATTGCAGTCTCACTGGTCAATGAAAAAATGGTCACAATTGGGGTTAGGTTATTAGGTTAAGGGGATTACATCGCCCAAATCCAAAAAAACACCTAGGTTGATTGAAGTTTATAGATTATTCCTTATGTACGATTACCATATAAAAAATGAAGGGGATCACCCCCTGCAATGCCTGTGTAGAGGTCAATTCTTCTCTACTAATGTAGAGGTAAATTGAGCAATGTAATACCCTTAACCTCCTACTTATTTCATATTTACCGATTTATGGTTACAAGTTACTAGTAAAGTCAAATGAATTGAACATTTCGTGCTCTGAAATAAATAGAGCCCGAATTGTTACAGTAGTATTTTGGACGTCAAAAGTTACAAGTTATTTCATTATTAAATCTTAGGTCCTCAACCTGAAGCATTTTGTAGTCTTAAATATGTCAGAAAGTAATTTTGAATTTCGAAATTCTCCTTCAGTCAAAACAGATTTGATTAAATAACGGAATGCTGGCTGAAATATTAAAAAGACATCTTATCCTCAGTTTATTATAATCCTTGAAAAAAAAAAACTGGTCAACTGCGAGTCGGACTCGCGTACTGAGGGTTCCGTACAAACTTACCTATGTAAATAGTTCAATTCCCTAATGCAGTCTCGAAGATTTCTCCGATTCGAAAAAGAGTTTTTTTTTGTGATGTAATAACAATTTTTCTATTTTCAGATTTATTTTTATACCTGTGCTACAAGCCCTTGCTTTATGCCAAATTTCAGAATTCTGGGTCAACATGAAGTTAGTATCCTATGATTTTGGATTCCAATATTGTGTCGAAATATACGCTTTTTGCTACATAATCGGCCGTACCTTCTTTTTCGTTAACTTAGAAGTTTTTTTTTTTCACAGCTTCAAGGGTTTGCAGAATTGAGTACACGGTTTTAATTTCAACTCAATACTTCTCACAGAGTACTTTTTCTGATACCTCTACACGTTCCCGAGCTAAAGGGTCTTGACATACCGACAGGCAGACGGACAACAAACTGATTCTATAAGGAATTCCTGACATTATTTAAAAAACGAATTCATTTTAAAATTCGTTTTCGCTTTTCCGTCAGCTGTAAATAAGAGCCGATTCGCTTTTGTTAAGCTTGCAGCCAAAATGCGTCTGAAACTAAAATATCCCGAAAATCGCCGGGTTCTGCAATTGAAATGCTGTTATATTAGGCCCTGCGCGCACCGGTGACTTTTGTCTCGGTGACTTTTAAGTGTTTGTCACTGTCACGTCACGTATCCAAAGAGGAGTGCGCGCACGACGAGCGACAGCGACAGTGACAAAACCACAGAAATGTTTCTAATATCTTTGGACGAAACTTTTTTGAAATCGAAGCGTCATTTGTCGCAGTGGCGTAGCGTGCGTTTTCGCAGCATGCGGCCGCCCTTAAGTTTTAAATATGTACTTTGTTTTTTCGCCTATTTGTTTAACTTGTTCCAAGTGCAACCCCACTTTATGTCCATGCAATCTCTTTCCATGCCAGGTTGCCTGGAAGAGTTCGCAGATAGCGATAAGGCCGCCTATTGTATGTTTTTATTTAAGTCTCAAAATTTTATAATCTTTTTATCTTGGTGTACAGTAAAGTATATATAAATAAATAAATAATTACTCATAATCATATTTTTACATTTTCCAAATTATTAAATTGGCGCTTCCTGCCGCCACCTTTCGTATGGCGCCTGGGGCCATGCCCCCAACCGCCCCCACCCATGTTACGCCACTGATTGCGGCGCGGTGACAAAAATGTCACGGGCTTGTCCGCTCCATGGTCAGCGTACAAAAAAGTCACCCAGTTGTCACGTCGTAACGTGCGCGCACCTCCATACATATCCATGGACTTGATAAGGGTGACAAAAAAGTCACGGTGACAAAAGTCACCAGTGCGCGCATCGCTTTATACAGAGAAATGGCCGAAAATCTCATTTCCTTTGTTCAAAACTTTTCATTTGTTTTCCTTATTGCGTATTTTGTTTGTCAATTTCATTATTTTCGTTTCTTTTTTCAGTAATGAAATGATTTTGACCTAATTAAATTAATGCGTGATATTTCTCCTTTTAAGAATGAGGAAAAATCAGATAATGTTTATTTATTGGGAAGGTTTACTTCCGAAGATTTGAGAAATAGACTATTTATTTTTCTACCCAACGACCAAGGCAAAATATAAATACCCATATATTTGGAAATTAAGTTTGTACAACTGAAATTTAATACTGAGCTTTGTGAATGCTCTCTTAATTAAATGGCGGTAAATAAAAAATAAATAAACAAAAAGAGGAGCTCGTGGATAAATAATACAGTTGACGTTGAAAGTCAATAAAACATTTAGATACAAGTGCAGAAATTTTGTCATCGTGACGGAGGCGAAATTCGGGCCGCCGCCAGGGGGCTGCCCGGTGACAAGCCTGATACGATCAATGTAATAAATTGTGGTGAGTGCAAGCTGATACAATTTTCCGCACTAGTGCGAAAAACAGTTAATGGCGTGCCTAGAAGCTCTAAGGGTTGGAGCATAAGTACCTAACTGTATAGAAACAGTACCTACGTTTTGATACAAATGAAGGAAGTTTGCAATGCGACCGAGGCGGAATTCGGCGTTAGGGAGCAGAGAGCGTCAACACTTTTCCACACTAGTGCAGAAAACAGGTTCGTGCCTAGAAGCGGTAGGGATAGGAACGGCTTTTCGAGTATATGAATTAAAAATAGATGAACAGGGGCTGCTTAGCGACCAGCTTGATACGATCAATATAATACATTGTGGTAGTGGCGCGCTGGCTTGCGCATCAGAATTGCACAACTTAATTCATCCAAGCCATTGATATATTATAAGGGAAGATACGTTACCCGCTTACATTTCGCGGGCTTGCGGACGGCGTGCAATGGGTAGCACGCTGTCCGATCATCCGGCAACCGACCAGACCGAGCCCAAGTCGTCGAAGTCGAGCTCAAGGAGCTGTCAGCAAACCGTAGAGGCCCAGCCTGCTAGCTGCAGGCAGGCAGGGTCGAAGCCTGCTGGGGTCAAGGGCCGTTTTCTGAGAGGAAGGCTCAGCCGCGGCATGATAGGCAACAAAGGAACGGGGTAGGTTTTTAGTCAGTAAGAGTCTGACACTATTTACCGCTCCGCCCAAGGGCGGAATTTGACATTGGATGATTTTACCTATCATAAAAAAAAACCCGCTAACATTGCAAACAGAAAACCTGGACTCGAAACTCACACATCGCGAACCTATTGTCACTGATAAACAAAGAAAGAGATAAAGACCGACCGATGTGAAATCGTGCCTCAGAGGCACAATTAAGTAAAAAATTTTAATTTAATTTAATTTAATTCGAAAAAAAAAAACACTCATAAAAAGAAGAATACACATGAAACTTCTTAACAACACCACTTAAATCTTTTTCAAAGGAAATCAAATATTTTCCTACACTCGAAATACATTATTCGTAAACGGAATTCGGATTCTAACTTCTCCTAAAGTGTAACAAGCTCTTGAACCTGTATAAAATCTGTAATAAGTTTAACAACGAAAATATTCAAAGAACTTCTGTGACGTAAGAACTTTGTAGGAGTTCCTACTCAATTTTGTGAATTTGAATTTCGAATAGGAAAGTTTCGGCCGGTAATATACGTAATTCGATAATTATGAAGCTTACAATCCGTGTAGGTTAGGTAGGGTTACCAGTCGTACTCTAATACAGAGTACAGTACGTTCGCCGGTTCTTGGCGCGCCTGAAGTTAGGCTCTGCGAACTTTAGCGCTTGTGCACTCGTAAAAAAATAAATACTTTGAAAAAATAAATGCCAATAGCAGTTGTTATTGCTGTTAACAACTTTTATTGGCATTTATTTTTATAAATCATTTATTTGACGCGCTTATTTTGAGCGCTAAAGTTCGCAGAGCCTAACTTCAGGCGCGCCAAGAACCGGCGAACGTACTGTACTGTACTCTATTTTGCGAAGAAGTGGATACTTTGTAATCTAAGTACAAACGCATTAGAGTACGCTAAAATCCACTTATTTTGACTCTTATATTGAATGAAACTCAGCTAATTACTGCCTTTTCTCTATTTTACTGGAATATTTTTGTCTTCTGTTATAAATTGCAAAGAGGCGGTAAAAAAAACCAGGCTTCAATGAAACTGTTCGGTAGACGGTAGTCTTACAACTATTTTAAAACAACAAAAACTTCTTAATTAGTCTTAATTTAGATATACTCTAGTTATTTTAAAAGATCTGGCAAAACTATTAGCTATAATAGGTGGATAATTCAAGTAATTCAAGGCTATGTTGTTTTTATAACAACTTTTAAATAAGCGGCACGTGTAAGGTTTCATATGATATAAGAAGTAAAACCTTACACGTGCCTTTTATATGGAAGTAACAACAAACTAAGTTATGATTATGTTTGTAATTTGTTAAGATACAATTATCGGAAAAATTGGATCAATTTATTTTCTTATAGTTTCTATCAGCAGCCTCGCTCGCGTGATAGCAGAAAATTATCCCAAAGGACTACTTCTACTACCTATACATATTCTAGAACACCCATATTTTGGTGGAGTAACCCAAAGAACAATGGAAAGAGCTATGCTCGGAGTTTCAATTTCTTCGAAATTATCTTTATAGCATTTTCAGCGGAAAGAGTTGATATGTGAAACAAAAATAATTATAAGACTATTGTTTTGGGAGACACCAAGAATAATCTTATTAAAGGAAAATCAACAATGTGATTGGGCTGTATTTATTTATACACCGTTAAATTTTGGTCATTTTAATCCCTTGGAGGGTCGATTAGGTACATGAAACACTATTGGCCTCATCTAATTTAAACTGACGGAAAAAAATTGACGTGTAAAAGTGTTTTTAAAACCTACTTGCAAAATAAATATATATCATTTATCATCATTTATCATTTATCGATTTGTAAAGAGAAAATTAAACTCGAATTAATTTACGCATGTACGAAATTAATTTCTTCTTGTAAACGTCAGCTGAGCGAGGCCAATGAACTGTAGTTAGTTAGTACGCAACGACCGATAACTACCTACAAGGTCATTGACTCGTTTAATTAAAGAAATTAATTTCATACATGCGAATATGAACTCGACTTGTTTTTAAAAAAAGTACCTTATTTTATCGTTACAAATCGATAGTGTTTCATGTACCGAATCGACCCTCCACGGGATTAAAATGACCAAAATTTAACGGTGTATATAAACATACAGTTACCACTATTATTTAGTAGTAGGTAACCATTTCTCATTTATAGCTTGATCAATCTATTCAATCTTAGCTTCGATATGCTCATTCACACTTCAGTCCTACCTAAACCTTCTCAATATATCCCAAGAGAAACACTGACTGACTTATTCGGTAGTTTCGTCACCCAGTTTATGAGGCCCTGGTCCGAAGGTCTGTATTAATGGGTGATTAAACAGTTGACGAAAATTAACACTACCCTGGAGTAATTAGAAGACGAGGTTATCTTGCTAAGTCGAAGGTAAACTTCGCTCTGCGGTCTTCGTTAAAGTTTGAGGATTTGCCGGCTTAGAGGATTAATCTTTCAGTAAAAACGGCTCGCGGTTCAAAGGGCAGGCTCATAAAACATTCATTTTGGCGAATATCTTATTAATGTTCTGCTGAAATATGTTTTAGAACGTTATGGGAATTCTTCGTTGGTAAAAAGCAATTGTTGGCGTGTTTGGCTTACGTGCAATATTTAAAAAGTCGCTCAAGTGCGGATCGGATACGTGCACTCAGGGTTCCATTCAATATGTAAATGGGTAAATATACAAAAGTTGGACAACTTTTTGTCCCATTTTGCAAACATAATTTTAACCATAATATATATGATATATTAGTTTGTATGGATAGTTTATCTTATTAATATACTATCCTATGCCAGGCCAGTCAGTTTTTTAAATATTTTGAGAGTTATTTGCATTTTTTTAAATTTCATTACCAAAGGACTGATGAGGGTGGCAGGGTACTGATTAAAAACACATATTCGTAGGAAAAAATAAGATTTATTGTAACTTTGAGTATTTGCAAGTACAAATAGCTTAGAATATAATAAAGGCACATTTTTTAAGAATTAAATCACATTCAACTTTGGGTATTTTCAAATACAAATTATCTTAGAATCTGATGAAGGCATATCTTATCAATATTACCTCTAAAACTATTGAAAACTAAAAATCTGAAATACGTCAATCTTCAAGACAGTCTTTTAAATTTATAGTGCTTATTTTTACTTTGAGGCAGTTTCTTTAATATTATATAATTCTGAGAAACTTAAAATTATAACAAAAATAAAGCTGCTTATAGCAATACTGTATTTTCTATCACTAGGTAAAAATTGCGTAATGTAATGACTATTAGACAAAAATAAACAATAAAAACAGCTCTTATGCTGCAACAAAAATATGCTTCTAAATATCAAAGTTAGTTAACATATTAATAAAAATTACTTTTCAAAAACGTCAATCTTCTCTTTAAATTGGTAAAATATCCTTTTCCCTTTTGTAATCAGGTTTGGTACAGGAAGTTTTTTTATTACTTGGTCCATTGGTACATCTGACACATCACTTTCGTCTAATTTAAACAGAGTACCATCATCATTACAAATTTTAAGAAAAGTTACTCTCAATTCACCATCTTCATTATCGACAGAAGAACAGATCCCTGCATAATGGTATTCTGCTCTTCTCACTATGTATTTAATCAAAACATAATCACCACTGCTATATTCATTTTGAGTTTGTGCTTTTCTGTAGTCACTAACTCCTGGCATAGATAGATTACGTTTGGAAGTAGAGCTGCTACCATTGTTTTTTGCGTAGGTAGATAGTAGCAGAGTATCGTCTTCAGAGTCAGAGAATACGGTTGAAACATTTAAATGTGTATCTGGCAGTTCTCTTTTATACCTAATAGATCCTAGCCTGTAATGATGGCATCCATCAGGATTACAGAAACAACTAAGTGACTTCATTGTAAGTTGGTTTGGCAAATAAACAGAGCCGCACACCTGATGCACATTAAGCGTCCCCTTAAAAGCAACAAATTTAGAGGAATTCTCGTTGATTGTGGAGTTCATTTGCTCAATTTCATGGTCTTCAATCACATATGCACGTATACCATGGCATCTTTCGCGAATGACAGCAACGAACTCTTTCAAGTCAGTTATATCACCTCCTGTAGCAATTACATGATCGGCAGTTCGCTTACAGGTGGCCCCTACACCATCCGGTGCCCCCTTGCCGTGACCGGCTTCATGATAGTTCCATGTGTACCTCATAATGTTAGGATACATTTGTGACAACTTACAGCCCAACACATAGAACATGGTCTTATTCCTGTATTGAGTTACAGGACCATCACTAAGAAAGTGAATATGGTGAACATTTGGGCTCAATGACTTCAGTACTGGCTGCAGATGGGCCCAAATTGCTCCCACATTATGGGACAAATTTGATGACATAGTGCAATATGAAGTAACTGAGTTTTTTAGGTACACAACAACAGTATGGAGCGAAAGTTGGGCACGCGAACCACCGAAATGAAAGGATTGTATTTCCTTGTTGTATTTAGTACAAAAATTTTCTGAAAAGTCCATGTGTACTACGGCATCATTTTCAGTTAAAGACTCCTTCAGATGTTTAATTTGGTTGTACTGGTGAACTATGTAATAAACGTGACGGAAAAAATTTTTCATATCATCTTCAAGTTTTAAAATAAGTTCTCTGGGTAAAATCTTCTGTGTTTCTTTTTTATACTTCGTCACAAACCGTTGTTTTTTTGTCTTGAGATCAATGAATGCCTCCTTTTTATGTACCCACTGTTTCAGTAGGATTGGATTTGAATTATCAAATTCCTCGTATGTTAAAGTTTTGACGCAACAATTCTCACACGTTCTTTCCAAACATCCTTCAGCATATCGATTACAGCAAAGAGTGTCCAGCATACTTTGATGATTTCTGATTGATGTAAGAATTTTTGCGTTTTTTAAAGCCGCAAGTTTGAGGTCTATGTTTTCGTGGATTGTGCAGGCACAAGTATCACGGTTTAATAAAGTAGGTGGTACGACCCAAAATGGTCGGAGCCGACTAAATAGGGTATAACTGATTACAAATGGAACAGTTTTCAAAAACTTCTTGTGAAGATTTTTCAAACTATCAAGCAAATATCGCTTTTGCTTTTTAATTTGTTTTCGAGATATAAATTCTCTCTTTCCGGCTGCAAGGCGGCTATTAGCATCATCTTCTAAGAATTCCTCAACTAATCTTTGCAACTGCATTTTACGTTTCTTTGTTTTTGATTGTGATAGGTTGTTTCGAGTTTTCTTATAGGTCACTACTTTGTTTTTAAATCTCCATAGTTTATATTTATCTACTACACTTCCAGATAAAGCTTGTTTATATTTCCCTTTTTCTTTGTGGCTTTTAATTTTTTCATAATTTTGTTCTAGTTGCGTTTTCATGACTTCACCAAAAAGAGCTTTCTTCACTAATTCTTTCCTTTTAGTTACATCCTCACTCATTTCTTCAAGTCTCGTTTTTGGTGATTTTTCAACAGATTTCTTGACCTTTAACTTTTTTTTAATTCGTATATACTTTTGATATACAGTATTTAATTTAATTTTAAGATGTGTAATAATAGTACGCGTATTCTTTAATTGCTTGTTTCTGTTCTTTCTCTGTATTTGACTCCTCCTTCTAGCTTCTTTTGTGCGTCGGTCTTCATTAATGATGACAGGTCTATTTTGTGATAAAAATTGATTTGAAGTTTGGTTTAAAGTTAGTTTATCTCTATATTTTGATGAATATTGTTTCCAATTTTTTCTCGTTATCCGTTGCTCGCGAGGTGTCATTTCTTTGATCAATTTTCTTTGACCTTTTTCTTTTTTTTTTAAATACTGTAACCGTTGTTTCTCTTTGTATTCTGCTAATCTAGCTGGGTCACTTTTAATTCTTAGCAAACGAGCCTTTTCGGCTTCTCTTTTATTTTTTAACACCTCTTCCCTCGATAATTTTTGTTTTTTTTTAGGCGGCGGCATAATGTATATAGTCTGAAATAAGTAAAACAAATTATTAACTTTAACATGCAGTAAAAAGATCTGAAATAATATATAGAACATCAGTTCCCTGGAAACACGTCAGTCCTTTGGCGCAAGCTTAGACAGCGGACTGACGACAGGGTACTGATGAATTGAACATTAATTTGAGGTTATCCTTGAAACTTAATTTTATATCTCGATTTTTAATTATTAAGATGATATATTTATACAAATCACATGTAATCATGCATAAATTAAAACAAAACACAGCCACTAAAGGAAATAAAGACTCACCAGAGTACTGAAAACTTCAGTGGATCAGCACAAACACACGCGGTAAAAACGGCGCTAGCACTGGCCTCGTAACAGCTGCCGTCAATGTGGCGCACTCTGCGCCTAACTTCAGTATCAACATTCAATCTGTCAAAGAGTTGATCAAAGTGGAGTAATATTTTGCGGGAATTTCAAATTTTAATGTCGCACAAAGGACTGATGGGTAAAAGTAATGACAAAGTTTGTACAATTTTTTAAAATAGCTTTTTACGGATTTTGTTAATAAAATTGGTTAATATGTTTTAAAAATGTATTGTAGAATATATAGAAATATTAAGATTAACAATAAATACGGAATAGTTTATTATACAACCACTTCATTAAGCGTTTTTGTAATTGTGACACGCCAGGGAACTGATATTTTGAGGATTTATTGCATTATTTAACAAATTAGCTTTTAGAGTATGTATTTTAAATTGAGTGGGTACACAAAAAGGATTTTAGAGTTTCATTATATATTGTCACATAACAAAATAAATTAAAATTTTCGTATTTATTGACTGATGACAGTGAGTAGGACAACTTTTGTATATTCACCCAAATAGTAATATATAACCGAATCGAGTCTCGAAAATATTTCTAAATTTTGTGATGTAAGGTTTCCTTTACTTTTTTTTTATTTGTTTTTAAAGGCTTTAGTCGTAATTCGACTATCTGCTCGATTACGGAGACGCGGCGCGTTGCGCGGTGCATCGGGCGGTCCGTCGTACATTGCCACATGTTTGTGTTTGCGCGAGCGATGACGCGGCCCGCTGCTGCAATGTACGACGAAATGCCCAACGCGCCGCGTCTCCGTAAATACGGCCTATGAAAGCTTCATTATACCTTACATTTATGTCATACACTAGATAGTTAACTAAGGCTTTTATGGATCTATAGCATGTAAAATTTATAAAGCTCAATAGCTATTTCTGAAGTAGGACTAGATAAAATACTTTGTAACATAATATTCCAATATCACTTCAAGTCACTTGGAGTAGTACCTTGTTTTTTTACTTGTGCTATGTGACTTTGCTTTTGCTAAATTTCAGAATTCTAGGTCAATGGGAAGTACATTATTGGTTTTGGTTTCCTTGCAAGTGTCAAAATATACGTTCTAAACGGAACATAAACATAATTATTTCTCTTTAGATTGCGTTGATTTAGAAGTATCTAATAATTTTAGCTCAAAACCTCCATGCTTTCCTGAAAAAAGATTCTTGACATACTGGACGGTTGTTTGTACACAATTCTTACTTCTGTCAGTCTTTTGAAGTTTTGAAGTAAGTCAATAATAAAATGTGGATGAGTTAAGAAGTCATTCCTCACAAACAGTTTACGTTGTTAAAACAAGTTTCCAAAATCGGTTACAGAACTTAATAATAATATTATAATTGTTGTTTATTATAGCAACTAGGCCCAAAAACTGTGGTGCTATTCTCTAAGAAAACCCAGCGCTATCGCAACGACGAACATCCAAATAGGATACATTGAATTAACAATCCAATGTGTAGGTATATTATGTTGACAATCCAATGTATCCTTTTTGGGTGTTCATCGTTGAGGCAGCGCTACGTTTTCTTAGAGAATAGCACCACTGTTAGTTACAGAATTCTTAAAAGCTATTTTAGTAACAAAACATTTGACACACACAGAAAAATAAATAAATTAGGGTGTTTTCAATAGCACCGCCATGGCGTGAGACAACCACGGTGCGTCGAACTAGTCCACTAACACCTTCGGGATGCTGTTCGAATCGGACCGCGGCATTGTCAGTATCGAATAGGACTTTTTTCGAATTATCGCGTAAAAGTCATCGGTATGCGCATCTGCAAACATACCCGACGCACTACAATAACGCGGTAATACCAACAACATCCTGAAGCAGTTATCATACTGTACACACAGGGCGTCTAGTGATCTTTTGGTATGCCTAATCCACAGACCGCTCGTGCTTAATGTGTGTAAACATTACAAGATGTATAGACTACGTTGAAGACAAGTTTGTCTGGCTATTGGCGGGTTTCTGAATTGAGTATTTTGAGTTAAGAACGACTCAAACCATACTTAAATGCCAAATTTTGACAGGTTTGCAGGCTAAAGTAGAGTTTGAGTAATTCTCAACTTCAAATGCTTAAATCAGAAATCGGGGGTAAGACTCCTTCTGCACATGTGACTTTTGTGGGAACTCTCAGTAACTGCATTGTCCGTTAAAAGAGTAACCGTGGAGATTCCTGCCGGTTTCTATATGACATTTTCGTTGGAGAAGAATTGTCAAGAAATTACCAATTGGCACTTGGCCTATCTGAAATAACATATTTTAAATTGGAATTAAGGCAAAATATTCTAACTATGAATACTGAACCGTAAAACAATATTAATGTGCGTTGTTGAGCTCCTTAGTAGTCCTGAGTTGAGCTTTGCGAATGCTACTGACTGGACAGGTCCACTCAAATCTGTATGGTTCTTTCTTCAAAAGACCATTTCAGACAAATCTGCATGGTCCTCGTGTGATTTGACCAATACTTATTTACTGTATGGACTTTAAAATAGACTTTGACCCCTGAGTTTGTTCCGGGTTTTCTTCTCAAGGTAGCTAGGAAACACCGGCCTCATCTGGTTTAAACTAACGAAAAAATAATTGACGTGTATTTTTTTTTTAAACCTATTTGCAAAACAAATATCATTTATCATTATCATTTATCTAGATTTTTCTATCTCTTTATTTACAAAGAGCCTTTTACTTTTTAAGGTTCAAAAGCTATTTGAGTTTTACTTCACATAACTACCTACCTATGCTTATGAATTCTATGATCCTAGATTAAATTAGTTCTTATCAAAGGATATTTTCCAGTTCTTTACTGAAATGTACAACAAGTTTTCATTATTAAAGCATACACAAACAATACTTAATCTGAGTTTCCAGTTAACATAGGGACTTATTTATTATATTAACATTTAACATGTAATCCTTTGGCCCACAAAGCTTTTTGAGGTTTCAGTCACTCCCTCACTCACTTTATTGGTTTGGAGAAGGTGGTGACTGGTTTCCATTCCTTCTCGCTACGTATCATGGCCTGAACTAGAGACGCATGTGAGAGCTAGTCGTCGCCGAACGCTTTCACGAGGAGGCGGTGGTGCTCCACCTAAGCAGGGCACATTTTCATTATATGCTGCATTATTTCTTCCAGGTGATCCGCACAACAGTGACAACCGGGTATTTCTTCCTTGTGAATCCGAACTATATACATGCCAGAAAGAAAGAAAAGAAAGAAAGAAAGAAAAGAAAAGAAAGAAAGAAAGAAAGAAGGAAAGAAGGAAAGAAGGAAAGAAGGAAAGAAAGAAAGATAGAAAGATAGAAAGAAAGAAAATCTTTTTATTTCCAGATAAAGGCGCAAATTAGGGAAAATTATAAGTAGGTACTTTGTGAGAAATATACAAAACGGCCGAGCACTCAGCTTAATGCCGTGACCATACGCAGAATGCGACGAGTCTACGGCGCTGGTTTTCAGTGCGGGCCAGTGACGGTGTAGACGTATAGACGTCGGCATGGTATTGTATGCAAATAGATTCTAAAACACCCATGTCTCATGAGGATCGGTGTCAGGTAGATAATGAAGACACCATGGCACTTACCGAAGGGGCCCAGCAGGGTCGAAGCCTACTGTGGCCATTGGTATTATGAAAATGTACCACGAAGCCCTGGAACGAAGGCAAAGAAGGACCAGGAGTGGGTTTTTAGATGGTAAACGTCTGACACTATACCCCGTTCCGCGCAAGGGCGGGAGATGTCATTGGATGATTTTCCCACCATAAAAAGAAACCATGGCCCTTCATAAGGCCCACAAAGTCTTACAATTGGTACTGCAGTCCTTAAAACAAGTCCAAAAACCAACTTTTGTCATAAAACAGCACTAAAATTAGCTAAAACAATGAGATAACCACATTTAGTTTATTTGCATAATATTTTTGTGGAGACAAATGTACGCCGTTTGGGATAGGAAGTAAGCCGCGATTAGGGTAACCATGGTTATGATATATCCGGCTTTGGGTAGCGTGTCCAGATTTTGCCCGCCACCGCCGTTTTCATTAAACTGTTAAAAAGAATTACCGTGGCCCTAACGCAAATACCAAATAATGGAACATAGATGGGTTTTGGTGGTAGTGGTGGCTGAGTGGTAACGACCCCGACTTACGGGTTCAAACCCAGCAAGCCGCAATACTTTGTGTAATTGTTTTCATCACCACTGCACTCAAAACGGTGAAGGAAAACATCGTGAGGAAACCGGCATGTTCCAGAACAGAAAATGCGAAGAGATGTGACATCCACTAATCCGCACTGGACTCGCGTGGCGGATTACGGCCCATTCCCTCTTCTAGAGAGAAGGCCTGAGGCTGCTTATGCTATGCTAGGTGGGTTTTATTTAGAAAATGTCTGACACCGCTATGCGCTCCACCCTAGAATGGGATAAGTCATTCGATGATATAATATAATATAATATTTCCACAATTATCACACAACACCGTCTAGTCCCAAGTTAAGCAGAGCTTGTGATATGGGTACCAGACAGCTGATAAACATACTTATATATTTCTAAATACATACATATTATAGATAAATAACACTCAGACACAGAACAAATGATCGTGCTCATCACACAAACATTTGTCCTGGGTGGGAATCGAACCCACGACCTGCGGCATAGCAGTCAGGGCCAGTAGCCACTAGACCATATCAGGCCAGTCGTTTTACACACGTCAGTCATGTCACCGTCACGTCGCTGATTAATCTTTGTATATGAAATTATTATGAATGACTGAGTCTCGTAGCTCGTGACGTGACTGCAGTGTGTCGTCGGTCAATGAGCGGCAACGCGACGTTGGTTCGCTTGACCGTCGCGTACCTTTATTTATTTATTTAAACTTCTTGCATAAGTAAAAACCGGCGGACTTACTGCCATAGGCATTCTCTGCCAGTCGACCTTAGGGTGGTGCAGAATCATTATACACCCCTATTTTTTAATTAGTGCAGAAAAAATGGGGCTCAATCAGTACCCGTTACTGATCATATTTGTGTAGTCAAAAGTACAAAAAACGAAATCCCAAAATTGTCCACTTTGTCATTATTGGTAAATTCATAATTATTCATCATTCATAACAAATACTACTAGAAAATACTAAGCGCAGTGTTTTCCATTTTTATTGACATCCTTTCATTCATAAACAATAACCTGTACAATGTTTCCATAAATTGAGTGAGATTTTGGCATATAAACAAACGCTCATAACTTTGCTGTTAATGAATATTATTCATCGAGACTTTACTTAAATAATAACAAGACCTTTTTAATAAGCCCTTTAAGTATTTGCCATAGTGGTGTATAGTAAAAGAAAAAAAAAGTACGCTCGGTTTTTTTTTTTGTCCGGAACTTTAAAATTTTGAAGCGGTAACCCTAGTCGCGTTGTCACACGAAAGCCGCAGGACTATGCGATAAACTGTTTGTACTCTGACCTAGTTGTAAAACACCTTTGTAAGTATTTATTTTTGTAAAATACTAGCAGTTTATTTTGGAAGTAATACTTGGGAAATTTTTAGTGGGGTGTATTAAAATAGCTTTCACGAATAGCGGAAAGCCATTTTAATAATAATAATAATTCTTTTATTATCAGGCAACTAAGGCCCATAACTCAAATACACACATAATCTTACAAAATAATATACTAATACGTATAAGATTAAACTATAACATCACAAAACTAAACTATTGCACACGAAGTGACGGCGTCGTGTTTCGCTGCGAGGTCGGTATCTTTCCGCGAAGTCGTCGATACACGACACCCTTTGGCCAAAACTCTCCCTTGAGGCAGGTCTCCAGATGGTGAGACCCGCACCACAAACGACTTGAAATTAGTGTTATGGCGCGGCTCTAACTGCACGACTCTCAAAGTCCAGTTAGTCTTCACCCGTACATCCTCCACGATATCCTCAACCTTCGTGGTGTGATGTTGCCTCGAAACGTACAGCTGCGTCGTGGGTATTGCTGGACGCAGCAGCATGTTGGCTCCAGCCAGCGCGGTACCGCACTGGTTCTGACAAGTAGGCTTGTTTTTTTTTAGTTAGTGTAGGTGTAAACACAAGTGGATAGCTCCCTCACCACCGCTGTGACATCGGTTATATACCTTTCTATACTTTAACGGCAGAGCGTGATGTGGGCGGAATTCAATGGCGCATAGCGTAAACATAAATTTCATTTGTGTTATCCGCTATACACCGCATGCTACTGTCCGCCACAATAAAGTAGCGATAACATCATCAATGTCGTTGTAATTTAGCGTTTTTTTACATATATTTTTTTCCGATCCCAGTTTTTTATTCAATGGATGTATTTTCATAAAGTTATCGGTTATTCTGTTTATAAATGTGAGTTGATATACCTGTATAGAAATCTATACGATCTGTATTTCTATACTGATACGTCTACTAATACCTAACTATACTAATCTTATAAAGAGGAATTGTATGTTTGCTTGCAATGAATAAATTCAAAAACTACTGGACCAATTCTAAAAATACTTTCACCAATAGAATACTACTTTGAATCACTGAGTGACACAGGCCTTTGTCATCTAGTGAGAAATTAATATTTTGAACTTTCACGCGGCTGAAGTCACTGGTACATACAGAATCCAGTATTGTATGACCCACCCTCATGAAATACATATTAATCTTTGTCTTGCTGTTGTCAAAGATGTAATGTATGTATTTACTTAGGGGATCTTTGAGTCAAGATTGAATTCTTACTTCATCGTCGACCACTTTATCCCTTTCCATCAGGAGAAATAGTGGTCAAGCGCGAGCCTTTCAATAATAAAAAAGTGGGTGAGATAAAACTGCTGCAGCAGTATGTACGAGCATGATATAATCGAAGTGTTTTTTTCTTTGAACGAACTAATCTAGACTGTATCTAGAGCAGCAATTAGCAGCTATTACTTCACAGAAGTAATTGCTCTGGCGTTTGAAACTGTGAGTCACATTTTTAGTAAATATTAAAAACAGGCCAAACTGTTTTTCATACCTCCTTCCTACAGATATGATAGAGGGACCTGTCCTCACCTAAATATAACCCGTCAACACGGCCCATTTGTCCCACAAAAATCACTGGTATACCGGACCATGTCGGGGTTAACCCTTAAAATAAATCACGCGAGGAGTACACGTGAACGGGGCACGTTTACCGGTGGGTACTTTAATAGATGTGTCAATAGCAGCACCGCATTTGTTCCGGTCGGGTAAAGGAGCATTTGAGGGTTGAGTTATGGGTTATTTTAATTTTATTGTTTATTAATTTTGGGTCGGGAATTTATTTGAGCTGGGCTGTTGAAAGTTGGAATATTTATTTTAAATACTTTTAGAATTCTGAAAAGATCTAGTTGTGAGAAAAATAGTATAATACAAAATAATAAAGCTAAAGACAAACTAGTCCTATGTATGCCTCGTATGCGTCGTACGCATGGTGATATCTACACTTTTGAATTTACTTGATAGCAGATGACCTAGATTTTTTTTTTATAAATGATATGAACTAGTGCTTGACTGCGATCCCACTCGATGATAAACAATGATGCAATCGTTGATGGTGAAGCGCACTAGTTTATTAAGAGCCTATACACTCTAGCCTTGAAGACACCTAAAATATAATCAGATCGGAAGACCGCAGCAACGTTTACATATAGCGTTGTGTGTGCAATGTTGCCACACGTGTCCCAGTAATCGTCTATTGTCAAGCAAATTGAAGACTCTGATGTCAAAATGCGTAGCATACGTGGCATGCGTGGGCTCAGTTTGTCTATAACTTTATGCAGATATACAGTTTAGTACCCGAGTAACAAAAGATTTTGTTTCATTTTCAGCCAGCACGGAAATGTAGGTAAGTAATTTGTGTTTTAACGGGTTCAGGAAAATTATGGTAATTCTACCCTTTTCGAATGTTGTAAAAAGCTAAATGGTTTCTGAAAAAGGATGGTACACGTTTCTTTTAGTGGCTGATAAAAAAGTACAGCTTTTTTTGTGGTGGGAAGTGACGAAATAACTCTTCCCACTCTCGGTAGCTTGGGAGGATGTGTCAGAATTTTACCAACTAAAACTCACATGTGTTCCTTGAATTGTCCTTTGCGTTCTAGGACTCCGGTGAACGCGGTATCCTTCGAACAACTCCGCAGAATAAATACAACTGCGTTTATTATTTACTTTCTCAAGATTGTTTTAGAGATGCTTTTGAAGATTTATTTTTAACATTCAATGTTTAGGGAACGTTTACATTGACATAGAGCTATGCGAAGTGGAGATGAGCAGACCATAAATTGACCAATCACAGTGCTCTTTAAACTTTGTAACAGTGGAAACAGTGTAAGTGGAGCGGAGTGGACTTTTAAATAAAACAAATTCAGACAGAACGGAATCGAACATGGCATGGTACCGAGCGGAGAGAAGCTCAACTCCACATCACATTGCTTCAATTGAAATACTACAACACAAAAGTTGTCTGTAAGAAATCGTTTTAAGTGGTAAGACCGTCCACTATGACACTCAATTAATTTTAAGTCCCTATTGTGATTTTATTTTTTGGTGTACAATAAAGAATTCCTCTATCTATCTATCACTACACTTCTCCGCTCCACTCCGCTTAGCTTCGCTTAAGTTGGCACCCTTACAAATTAATATTTTGTTTAAAAGTTTCTAGTTTTAAAACTAAGTATTGACCTTTGTATGAAACCAAGTCTTCCAAGTTGTAAAGAGAAAAATGAACAAGAAAAACATTCTTGTTGTTATTTTACTCTCACAATAGCGGCAAAGTTAAATAGGAGCTGCGAAGGTTGCCATACAATTATCACAGAACCCTCAATGGAGATCGTAACCTTCAAACTAGCGAATTGTTCGAGGTAATAATGGTATTTTCTTGTCTTGTATTTATTTTATTTTATTTATTTATGGGACAATAAACAGCTACAATACATGTATACATAGAAAAAAGACAGTTCAAATGATTTTACAATATTGCATGCCACCGCATTATCAACATATTAACATGTAAAATTGCCGACAGTAAATGCCGCGGGATAATTAAATATACACTATATATAAAATCTTTACTTCCTTTATGTTAAAAATTACATATAGTTAAATTATTATTATAAATTGTTACAAAAAATTATACCAAAAACATGCATTAAATTAAATCAAAATTATAAATTACAATAAATTAAAAAAAAATTGTACATTATTATGTATTTAGAAATATATAAGTAAGTTTATCAGTTGTCTAGTACCCATAACACAAGCTCTGCTTAACTTGGGACTAGACGGCGTTGTGTGATTAGTTGTGGAATATATATATATATATATATATTAAATTAAATTGTACCTAAAAATTTAAATTAAAAAAAATAAACAAAAAAAATAAGTAAGGGAACTCATAGTTTGTTTTTTATTTGAATATAATTTTAATCTCTTAAAACATTAAGACATGTTTGCTTTAAGAAATAAAATAATTTATTATTTATTTCAAGGTTGCCAACAAAGCATAAAGAATCGCCAAATTAAAACGGCAATGGGCAGGGCTCATTGCTCGCAGAACAGATGGCCTTTGGGCCCAAAATGTTATGGAGTGGCGGCCGCGTACTGGAAGACGCAGCGTTGGAAGGTCTTTTTTATGGTAGGTAAAATCATTAAATGACAAATCTCGCCCTTGGGTGGGGCGGGAGATAGTGTCAGGCTCTTACTGACTAAAATCCTACACTGTTCCATTCATTGCCTTCGCCCCAGTAGGCTAAACATTTATGTTAATTTATGCTCATGGGTTCAAGCGCTTCGTGTTTTTATTTTATCCCAGCATTAGAAACATTATAAGGCTGACTGTAACTAATGTTTTTCTCATAAACATCAAAGAAATAGTGAGTTGAGTATTTTTTATGAATGAGAACACTGTCGGTGAACTAGGTAATTGTGTTGCATATTATAACATAAGTTTGTAGGTGCCGTGGGATCTGGAGGCAACAGTCCTTGCACACATGCACGACAAGCGCATGGAGATGCAACGCCGGGGCGAAATTCCGCTGCCACGACAAGTCGAGGCATGGCGGACAGAGCTCCGGCGGGATCTCATGGCGAAATGGCGTCAGCGACTATCGCAACCTCGTTCGGGGCGCGCCACAATTGGGGCGATAAGGCCCATCCTTGGGGCGTGGTTGGAAAGACCTCACGGCGTTCTCAACTTCCGCACGACGCAGGTGCTTACCGAACACGGAAAGTTCGCTAAGTACCTGTTCCGGATTCGTGCGGAGGATTCGCCCGGGTGTCGCCACTGTGCGGAAAATCCGGAGGACACGGTGGAGCACACTGTAGAGGTGTGCCCCGCCTGGGCGGAGCATCGCCGTGTCCTCGTGGGGGCGATCGGCGGCAGCGATCTCTCTCGCCAGGCCTTGGTTCAGGCCATGGTCCGTAGTGAGGAGGGATGGCAGGCGGTCGCCTCCTTCTGCGAAGCAGTAATTCTAGCAAAGGAGGAGGCCGACCGCATCAGGCAGAGGCAACGGGGCGCTCGCCCCAGCCGCCACCGGGATTCCGATCCCGATTTCCGGCCACCGTAGGCGCGGGCTTGCGGACGGCGTGCAATGGGTAGCACGCTGTCCGATCGTCCGGTAACCGACCGGACCGAGCCCAAGTCGTCGACGGCGCGTTCTGTTCCCGCTCGCCTCAAGGAGCTGTCAGCACACCGAAGAGGCCCAGCCTGCTAACTGCAGGCAGGCAGGGTCGAAGCCTACTGGGGTCATGGGCTACGAAGGAACGGGGTAGGTTTTTAGTCAGTAAGAGTCTGACACTACTTCCCGCTCCGCCCAAGGGCGGGATTTGTCATTGGATGATTTTACCTACCATAAAAAAAAAACATATGTTTGTAGGTACTATGCTTGTATGCAACAAAAATAAATAATTCACCTACAGCGCATCTTCAAGTTTGAAAATATTTTGTAGAGTACCTTTTTGTAAAATTATACAGTTTTTTACTTGAGGAATGTAGGTACAAACTTCTATTTCTCTTGAAAAATTTGAAACTTATTTCAAACGCCTCCAAAATAGCGGTAACGTGAGACAAAAATCCTTCATAACTATTTCCAAGAACGCACTAACCCACAGTCTATCTACAAAAATGCAATTCCCGGGAATATTATAAAAGCGGGATGGGAAAAAACGAGATTACACCGCGTGGGCGGGATGTAATCTGTGATACACTATCGGGAATTTTATACCCGGCACCTTATTATGAGAATGTAGCTATGTGTAATGAAAAAAAAGGGAAGTTGCGGAGACTTTTCAACATTGTTATGATTATTTATTTATTTTAACTTTATGTTCAGTAGTAGTAATCATTGGATAAATAAATAATCATAACAGTCACAATGCAGCGTTACTGACACCCTGTGCCTCGGAAATTCCCCATTATAATACAATCTTCTTAGCTAAAAAAAAAAGAATGCCTGTTCGTTAGTCTCGCTAAAACTCGAGAACGGCTAGAAAGATTTGGTCAATTTTGGCCTTCAAATATTCGTGATACTCCAGGGAAGGTTTAAACGATGCGAAAATATGGAAAAAAATCCCAAAAAAGAAAAAAATATCACAATAGTCATAGGCTAGCTATTAGGTGATACGAAGTTTGCCGGGTTAGCAAACTATCCGCAAGATATTAAAAGCACCCTTATTTCTTTTCTTGTCAGGGAAAACCGCATCAAAATCCGCTGCGTGGTTTAGAAATACACCGTTAAATTTTTGTCGTTTTAATCCTGTGGAGGATCGATTCGGTACATGAAACACTATCGATTTATACAGATAAAATTAAAAACAAAGTACTTTTTTTCTAAAACTCGAATTAATATACGCATGTACGAAATTAATTTCTTTGACCTTGTAGGGCCTTTATTGGCCTCGATCAGCTGACGTTTACTTAAAGAAATCAATTTCGTACATGCTCGTATGAAATAATCGTAGGCGATAATGTCCTGCTTCTATTTAGACGGCAAAATTATAATAAGAAGATTCTTGCTAACGAGAATCTCAACTTGTCTATACACGATCTCAAATGACATTTTTTGTTGCTCATACGAGTATCGTACAAATCGGAGAGAGAGGTATCTCTCGCTCGTCCTCTCTGGCGACAATCGTATGATCGAGACAAGAAACTCGCACGGTCTAGGTATGTGTTAAGACGTAGAAACTTTTTCTATTATATATCTTACAATTATCGTACGTTCGAGGCGAGAAACTCGTACCGTCTAAATTACGCTTTAAACATAAAATACAAATTGTTACTTAAGTAGTTACTTTTACTCAAGTAATTAGTTTTACTTGTTTATAAATACGGGTCATCTAAATTTCCACCAATAGACCGAACAATTTATGAAAAAGTTTTAGCCGTATAATAAAATCACTTATACAGATGGTACAGACATGTCGAGAAGTTTGACTATTTCTAGCACTCGTGCGAAGCTAAGGTATGTCGCTAGTATCTACTAAATAAACTCTAACCATTTCGTTAAATAATTCATTAACTACGATCTGAAATTGGGACGACCGCTGTGAAAATTCATTTTAAAATTGTTTGATGTTTTAACCACTCGTTTGTTATTCGCTAACGATAATAGATATTGCGTTGAAAACTGGTTTAAATGGTTTTCATGTTATTATTACGAGTATCACTCCTATAGATAACTGTTATTATAATTATCGCTGAAATTGTTATTATTTCAATTGTTTCTGTGGCCTTTTACTATAAACCTATATGTTTTGTTTTTTTCTTGCGCTCACTGTCTCACTGCTGGGTAAAAAGAAAAAGAAAAATAATTTATTTGGCGGAAAAATGCGAAAATTTAGAACTATCAAAATAAAAATTATACTTTTTGAAAAATATGCGCCACGTCAGCGCAAAACGGCTGAACGCTCAGCATAATGCCGATGTCGTAACAACACATAAAATGTGATGAGTCTACGGCGCTAGTTTTCAGCGCGGGCTGGTTTTTTTTTTTTTTTTTTTTTTTTTTTTTTTTTTTTTTTTTTTTTTTTTTTTTTTTTTTTTTTGTGGTAGGTAAAAATCATCCAATGACGAATCCCGCCCTTGGGTGGGGCGGGAAACAGTGTCAGACTTTTACTGACTAAAAAACCTACCTTTCCATTCCTTGCCTTTATCCTGGGGCCTTTGGTGACAGTCTCACATAACCTTTGGAGCGCGGGCTGGTGACGGTGTCGACATAAAGACGTCGGCACGGTATTGTGTGCAATTAGATTTGAAAAAGATATAAAAATAAATTTTACAAAAAAGATTTGAAAAAAAGAGGAAATTTATACAAATACAAAAGGCCTCTTGTCCAGACATTCTTTACTCGTGCAGTAGTGACCCACAAATGTGTTAACAAAAAAAAAACTTTGCTTATCTAAATAGTATTTTTCCAAATCCAAAAAGTTTTATTTTTGTGCTTAACTACAAAATTACAGTTTTTCGATTTATTCATATACCTGTGCTAGAAGACCTTGCTTCGTGCTAAATTGAAAGGTTCTAGGTCAATGGGAAGTACCCTATGAATTTTCATTCCCTTAAGAGTATCGAAATATATGCTTTTTAGGAATTGCAGACTTGAGTATATGGTTTTAATTTCAACTCGATACCTCCACGCGTTCCCGAGATAAAGGGTCTTGACGATAGAAATATAAAGACATACAGACGGACAACAAAGTGATCCTATAAGATTTCTGTTTTTCCTTTTGACGTACAGAGCCCTAAAAATTACACGAACGGAACCATTTTCCCAGTCTATTTTTTCTCCGCTCTTCGTAAAATTTATCAGTGTCGAAAGCAGTTTTAAACTCAATAAATTTTGTAAAACAAGCGAGTCTGGTAACACTGGCTAGCAAAACTGCAATAACTTAAATTGTGCAAAAGTGCTTGAATAGACAGATGTGAAAAATAGACTCAATTTAGTACACCTGCTGGCCGTGCCATGGAGGCTCTCGGGCCTCGATTGAGGGGGCTCTTCAGCGCATGTTTGGAGAGGGGCCAGTTCCCACTTCGCTGGAAGACGGGAAAACTGGTCCTCATAGCGAAGCCTGGGCGCCCTGCGGACTCTCCGTCCGCGTACCGGCCTATTGTGTTGCTCGACGAGGTGGGCAAGCTCTTTGAAAGAGTCATTGCGCCTTGCACGGGTGGGGCCGGACCTTTCGGACGGACAGTTCGGCTTTCGCAGGATGCGCTCCACGGTGGACGCCATCATGCGCGTGCGAGCCCTCACGACGGGGGATGCGGTATCCCAGAGCAGGTGTGTCGTGGCAGTGTCCTTGGACATTGCCAACGCCTTTAATTCCCTGCCCTGGAGTAGCATTGGAACGGCACTCCGGTACCACCGGGTGCCCGACTACCTTTGTCGTATAATCGAGGCCTACCTGTCGGAGAGGTATATCATTTACCCCGGTCACCAGGGAGAGTGGAAACGTCGAGAGATGTCGTGCGGTGTTCCGCAGGGATCGGTACTAGGACCACCCTTGTGGAACATCGGGTACGACTACGTGCTGCGCGGCGACTTCCCCGACGGGGTCAGCGTGGTCTGCTACGCGGACGACACGTTGGTCCTAGCGCGGGGAGAGTCGTACCGGACGGCGGTCGAACTAGCGACACGCGGGGTTGCGATAGTCGTTGATAGGATCCAGCAGTTGGGACTCGAGGTGGCATTGCACAAATCCGAGGCCATGTGCTTTCACGGCCCTCGGGGTGCGCCACCACCGGGTTCCCAGCTAACGGTAGGAGGAGTTCACATCAGCGTCGGGTCGACGATGAAGTACCTGGGACTCGTCCTCGACAGCTGGTGGAACTTCAAGGAGCACTTCCGGCGTCTGGCTCCCAAACTGAATCGGACTGGGGCTGCTCTCGGGCGGCTCCTGCCCAACCTCAGGGGACCAGACGCCTCCTGCCGGAAGCTGTACGCGGGAATCGTTCGGTCCATGGCCCTCTACGGGGCTCCGGTGTGGGCGCCGTCGCTGCAACAGCAGCCGAAGGCCCAGCTGAATGCGTGCCAGAGGGTCATGGCAATACGCATGGTGCGAGGGTACCGAACGATTTCCCGCGAGGCGGCGACCCTCCTTGCTGGCCAACCGCCATGGGATCTGGAGGCAACAGTCCTTGCACACATGCACGACAAGCGCATGGAGATGCAACGCCGGGGCGAAATTCCGCTGCCACGACAAGTCGAGGCATGGCGGACAGAGCTCCGGCGGGATCTCATGGCGAAATGGCGTCAGCGACTATCGCAACCTCGTTCGGGGCGCGCCACAATCGAGGCGATAAGGCCCATCCTTGAGGCGTGGCTGGAAAGACCTCACGGCACTCTTAACTTCCGCACGACGCAGGTCCTAACGGAACACGGAAAGTTTGCCAAGTTCCTGTTCCGGATTCGTGCGGAGGATTCGCCCGGGTGTCGCCACTGTGCGGAACACCCGGAGGACACGGTGGAGCATACTGTAGAGGTGTGCCCCGCCTGGGCGGAGCATCGCCGTGTCCTCGTGGGGGCAATCGGCGGCAGCGATCTCTCTCGCCGGGCCTTGGTTCAGGCCATGGTCCGGAGTGAGGAGGGATGGCAGGCGGTCGCCTCCTTCTGCGAAGCAGTAATGCTAGCAAAGGAGGAGGCCGACCGCATCAGGCAGAGGCAACGGGGCGCTCGCCCCAGCCGCCGCCGGGATTCCGATCCCGATTTCCGGCCACCGTAGGCGCGGGCTTGCGGACGGCGTGCAGTGGGTAGCACGCTGTCCGATCGTCCGGTAACATACCGGACCGAGCCCAAGTCGTCGACGGCGCGTTCTGTTCCCGCGCGCCTCAAGGAGCTCTCAGCAAACCGTAGAGGCCCAGCCTGCTAGCTGCAGGCAGGCAGGGTCGAAGCCTGCTGGGGTTAAGGGCCGTTTTCTGAGAGGAAGGCTCAGCCCCGGCATGATAGGCAACGAAGGAACGGGGTAGGTTTTTAGTCAGTAAGAGTCTGACACTACTTCCCGCTCCACCCAAGGGCGGGATTTGTCATTGGATGATTTTACCTACCATAAAAAAAAAAAAAAAAAAAAACACCTGCTGGCCGTGACTTGGTTTTGTGGCTACCAGTTATTGGCACGGAGTCAATATCTGTGTAGAAAATGCTTACCTTTCCCGGAGTTTATATAATTAAATAGTGTCATGAGATAGTTTAATTAACAAAATGTTATGGGCAACATATTCTTTTAAGAGGGGCCTAACTAACTCGCCTATGGTCAACGTCGAGCCTTTAAAAGCTTATTGTTTCATCTAAAGCAATCCAACGCGATGTTTGATGGAGAGGCAATGCGAAAAAAGAGAGATAACGCCTGAAAACTCTGTTGGCGTTCGGTAATTCCGTGATTTACTCGAATATTTCACAAAACTTGCTCCAGAAAATACGTGTTTTTTTAAAACCCTGAATTTTTTTTGGGAAAAATTGATTTCATTATTTAGAATCTTAAAGAAGTACTTTTTATATTTTTAATATATGGGTACATTATGGAGGGCCAAAGTTCACGTAAAATAGCAGATTTTCAGAGGTTTTTACTGGATAAGTTTTACACAAATTTATGTTTTGATTTCTATAGAAGCCTAGATAATATCCACCAGATATCTGTGTCTCCAAAATGTCTGAAGAAAGATGTCTAATAACATCATAATCATGTACGAGCGTATGAAAATGTACCTCAGGTTGGCCGCTCTTAATTTCAATCTCGGAAATGGAACAATAATTTTCTTAACACAATCTAATAGGACAGTTGCTAAAATTTTGGCGGGAAAAAATGACAGCTATTTTTTTTATTAATGTTTTTGGTTTGGATACTGAGTCTTTTGAGCCATGTCTTCGTATGAGTAGTTAACCACTGAATCGGTATGCGGGTAATTAAAATAGTCCATGAACTTCACTCAAATCAGTCCCACCAAAAATTCCGATAGCCGAAGAAGAAGAAATTCTTCTTCTCAGTCGTACACTCACACTGGCGGAGTGGTCGTGGTCATGGATCGTTTGGTACTTCTCCATCTCTCTTTATTCATGGCACTTCGTATACATTCAATGAGTATGATTTAATGAGGTCTGACAGCCGTTGAGCTCACAGTAAAAAGTTTCGGTAAAGGTCACACTACTGCTTTACATACTGAAACTTTTTAGTATTTAAGCGTAGTACACATACGGTGAAGCTCTTGTAAAGCGTTCCGTTATGTCACTGATAGATGGTAGTTTTGCTTAGTTAGCAAGTGTCGCCTTACCCTTCCAAGGCTGCGGTCGCACAATATTCAGTAGATGGGTATCTAAGCATAGAAACTTGTAACAACTTTACCAAACAGCTAACTCAGTTGAGCAGAGAACCCTTATAATTTAATTTTGGTTATAAATAGATATCTGGTTGCTTTTTATTATTTGTTTGCTTATGTAACAGGAAAAATGAAGTGTAACTATTTTGTTTGTAATAGTGATTGTTTTTTGTGTCTATGATACAACACCTCGAAGTGTGTTGTTGAGCTTTAAGGTGTAGCGTACGTAGCATGCATTCCCGCGCGCCTCAAGGAGTTGTCAGCAAACTGTAGGGGCCCAGCAGGGCTGAAGCCTACTGGGGCCAAGGGTTAGGTGAAAATGAACCCCGGGGCCCTGGATCGAAGGCAATGAATGGAACAGGGTAGGTTTTTAGTAAGTAAGAGTCTGACACTATTTCCCCCTCCACCCAAGGGCGGGATTTGTTATTGAATGATATTACCTACCATAAAAAAATAATAAAAAAAATGGGGCCATGGCAATATGCTGAGCATCCGGCCAATTTCCGTGTGTAGTGTGTGAAATTGTAGTGTGTAAAAGTGATTGAAATTGTAAGCCAGTCTTAAGATTGTATCACGCAAATATTTTTTTTTATTCATTCTTGTAGTGTACCTACACTAATCAGCAAAGACAATTATTAATTTTCACAGTAAAGCTCTATTCCCAACATCAGTGCCGTGGACAGGCTGATGACTTTTCTTACTTCATTCTGATTCCTGGTCCGCGTATAGGTAGCCTAAGTGTAGTATGCCTAAAATGGTAAAATACCTTCGCAGTTTAATTACGTCCGATCTCATTCCATATTTGGTTTTTAGGAACACTTTTATGTCAGTCTAACTGTCTGTCAAGACCCTTTATCTCTGGGAACGGTGCGGTCCTTGAAGCTGTAAAAAAAAAACAAACTTCAAAGGTAACGAACGAAAAAATATACGGTCGTTTATATCGCAAAAAACGTATATTTCGACACTGTCAAGGAAATCAAAATTCACAGGGTACTTCCCGTTGACTTAGAATCCTGAAATTAGGTATGAAGCAAGGTCTTACAGTATAAGTACAGGAATAAATCCGAAAACTGTGAATTTGAGGTTACGTCACAAAAAAAAAGAACTTTCTTCGATTCTTCGATTCGGAAAAAAATTGAGGCTGATTCGGGAACTGAATCATTTAAATAGTAAGTTTGTTTGTTTGGAACCCTCAATGTCTGAGTCCGGCTCGGACTTGCCCAGTTTTTATATTTACTATATTTCGGGTTAGGCAAGTCGTACAATACGCTATAATATGCGTACAGTCTCTTTTAATAACTTATCATTCATTTTTACTATCGATAAAGTCGATAAAGTGCAAGGAAAAATTATCAACACGGGCATTGCACGGCGTAGAATCAAGAATGCTTGCATACGTCACGGTGTCGGCCCTGGACACTGACGCTTCGTTGCCGGCTCGGGCATAGACGTGTGTGATTGTGTTCAAAGAAAATATATGCACCGATATTTTTTTTGACTCCTGGCAAAACACGTTCGTGCTTCGTTCCTGACCTGGTACTGCAATTGTGAGGATAGACCTTTAGAGGTTCACAAATGTTACTGTAATATCGAAAAAGTTATTCTTAGAACAGGATTAGAATTGATAGGAAAATATAAATTGTTCTATCAGCGAGTTTTGATAGATAATGTCACAGGAGTAAAGCAAATATAAAGTACTGAAATGTTATCTCCCGACTTTATCCTCATAAATAGCAGATCCCAGGAGCCTAGACCAGACAGAGCTGCAGCCCTCACAGTACCGATCACTATTTATGCGGGGTCTTATCATAGACCATGGTCCACTTTTAAGGTCACAGTTCATTAGAGCCACCCGGTACTCCGTAGTCGTAAGTTGATGTAGTGAGCGCTTACCCATACAAGTCCATATAAAGAATACTAGCCGCAGGAGCCGAGGCGGTGCGGAGTGGGTTCCGGGTGGCTCTAATCTAGACCTTTAATCTAGACCCACATGTCACTTGTACAGTTAGCAAATAGTGTTACTTTAACTGAATATAAGGCAAAACATAAAACAAAATGCTTAAAAAAGAAACTCTTGTCATCAATCAATACGCTAAGAGAAGGGGTAATTCTTAGGAAAGTATAATTAATAAGTATTTTTTTACTGTCCCACGGATAGGTAAAGGTCTCCCTTTATTCTTTCTATTGTTCCCTGCTCTGAGCCACATCTAACTCGTCCCGTCATCTCCTTCTTGGTCTGCCACGACCCTTTCGTGCGATTTCAGGGCAGCAACTTTGTGTTTTACTGGCCTACTGCCCAAACGGCATGCGGCAGACATGTGCAGTTCACTCCCAGTCCCACATAAGCTGGGCAGCCTTCTAAGCCATATCAATGACCTGCGTTTTATTTTATTATCAGAGAAAGGTAGATACCTAAATTCATTAAATTCTACTTTATCTGGGATTGTGCGTCACAGTGTTATTTCAAGCCATTAGAAAGCAGTTTACTATGAAAAATTGTGGAAGAACTGCGTTGCGTTGGAGCTCAGAGGGTATCATTCAAATAAATATAAGCGCTTTTAGAGTTGTAAGAAGAAATATTGTGAGTAGAAGCGCTATAATGCCACCTTTATGATTTGAATTTGACTCGTGTCGTAGGTAGTGGCGTTTTAGTATTATTAAAGAAAGACCTTGTCTGAAGTTTCGATCAAAGTAATGTTCTATCAGAAATAGTATGAGTCTTATGTGGTACAGGGTGTGAAGCCCCACTCACCTCCATTGAAAAGGGAGGATCCTCCGACCAGAAGGGTGTTGTGTCTGGTCCGGAGAACTATATTGCGATGCAGAAATTCCAATTTTAATTCCTGTTTTGCGTCATAGATGTCGCTACAGGTCTGATTTATTGTTGGCCCATGGCTAGCCCTAATTTTGGTAAACTTCGACACTTATTTTCTGAACTCATTCACAGGTTCATAGGTTTTTAAAGGTTTGTTCTTACTCACTACACGAGACTTCTTCAGAATAAACATTACGTCTATACTTATTTTTCTATTTCCTTCGTCTAGTCTTTACTTTATTATATGTGCATTAACGATGGGACTGTTGGTGCAGTAATTAAGCGAATGGCTGCTGCGTTGCGTGACGGGGGTTCGATTTCCGCATGAAACAAATATTTGTACAGCCTACAGATATTATACTTGTTTATGTAAGTTTTCATGTTTGTGAATAAATCCACGGTACAGGTGTTCATAGGTGTTGCTAATGTGGGATAAAGTATTTGTTAAAAAAAAAACTTTAAAATAAAACAGAGTAAGAGACCTAGTCCATGAGTTCTGCAAGAACTAGCACAAACATAGCATAGCATAGCATAATCATCCTTATAATGTTCCCACTGCTGGGACTCAGGCCTCCTCTCTAGGGGAGGGAACGGGCCGTAATCCACCACGCGGGCCCAGTGCGAGTTGGTGGATGTCACATTGTCTTCGAAATTTAGGTTCTAGGACATGCCGGTTTCCTCACGATGTTTTCCATCACCGTTTTGAGAGCAGTGGTGAAGAATAAATTACACAAAGTAATGCGCCTTACAATAAAACAATTACAGAAACCTGGTCTCATCTAGCTTAAACTGACGAAAAAATTGACGTGCAAAAGTGTTTTTAAAAAACCTATTAGCATTAAATAAATGTCATTTATCATTTAGTGGTTTGAACCTGCGACCTTATAACTCGTTAGTCAGGACCGTTACCACTGGGCCATAACTGCTCTTCCTATTCTGCTCCCGCAAGAACTTAATGCAGAAAAATCACGATGAATAATCTTATGATCATCGCTCGGATGAACATTGATCTAATTTACTTTTCCGTTTAGTTTACGCAGATTGATTCCATTACTTTACGTATTTGCTTTGGAGAAAACCAGATTTGTCGACGAAGATTTTATACAAGAAAATCTAACCAAGATTTTCTGTATAACATTATTCTAGATTGTTGAAGTACAGTGAATCCAATCTTGTATCAGTTTCAACGGTATTTCTGAATTTGGTTAGAATGAGCTGCAGGAATAACAATTTTGTTTCTTCTTTTGATACATACACTTACCTATATTTAGATGATATTATTCCGTTTATTCATTATTTAATATATAAATACATAAAAACAATGTATAGTAAGTAATTTTATATTTAGATATGTATATTGTATGTACTACATTTAGATGTGTATTTATTTCGCCTCGTCACCACGTCGGTTATACCGCGTATATTGAAGGACTAAAACAATTTGCCTGCTGCGGTCTTCCCGTCCGATTATAAATTAAGTGTCTTTAAGGCTAAAGTAAATAGGCTTGTAATAAATTATTTATTTATTATTTATGATATACTTTATTGTACATACTCGTACATAATAAAAAACAAAGGAAAACTATTTAAGTATACCACATACAATGGGCGGCCTTATCGCATTCCGCGATCTCTTACAGGCAACCAGGAATGGAAAGTAATTTTCGGGACATGATATGGGGCTGTCACAATAAGCAGCAACACTTATTACAAAATATATAATAATAGAAACACAGATACATATGCTATATAATAGATACATAAATACATACAAACAAAAATATACACAATAAAAAGAAATGGGAACTTTCGACAATCACAGAGACTTAGTGTGTGTAAATAGAATTAGTGTGAACTAAGTTACCTAGAATAATAAAATACGTATATATGCTAATATTATAAACTAATAAATACTATTATAAATATCAAATAATTAAGTAAAAAATAAGACAATATTACTATGGAACCAATTTGGAAGCATAACCTTTCAATAAAAAAAGTAATTTTCAAAAACGATCTACACTTGACTTTGAAATCAGTGAGTATCCATATAAAAATACATACAGCTGAATATAGAACCTCCTTTTTGAAGTCGGTTAAAATGGCTTACTCTCAATGAACATGTGATTGTCTCAATGACAATGAACCTATACTGAGAAATTCAAAGCATTCGTTTAAAGAATTTATGAAATTCTTTTTATGAAAAAGAATTTTGTTTATGGTATTATAAAACGGAGCAATATAAAAAGGCTACAATATAAATTGTTATCTATAAAATCCAAGTTTTACACTTATACTAAATAATCATGTATTATTCCACCAGCAAACGCATCTCTTTACGAAAATATTTAATACTTCTCCCATATTCAGTGAAATTCTTCCTTATTATGTAATAAAGTAAAAATAAATACGAAATAAAACCTAATAACATCCGTCAGACTGTCACTTCAACAAGAAAATAAGGCATCGCGATCCCTGTTCCCAGTAATAGGTTCACCGGACTCCCTATGCATACACAATTAGTGCTTGATAGAACATCTTATGCTAGACATTTTTCACGATCATGTATTATTCATTTCAGAAATTAGGATGTCTGAATTTCTAAAGGGCTCTTATGTATGCGTTTATTCTTTTCGAATGTCGTTGACATTTTATTAGAGACCGGTTTCAGTAAAAAACTCTGGTTTCGGCTTGAATTCGGGTTTTTGGCCAAAAATTAACCGAATTTTCGACTCGGCCGTAACTACCATTTTTGAACTGACGGTTGTGCTATATACCTAAAAACTGATTGACTTGCCAACATCTGTTAGTAGACACCATCATCGGCCCACGCTGAAAATTAGCGCTGTAGACTAGTCGCATTTTGCGTGTGGACACAGCATTATGCTGAGCGTTCGGCCGTTTGCGTAGGCGTGGCACATATTAGTTTTTTTTTTTCCCAAATCTATTATTGTGCCAATATGTTAGTCTTAAGTATGCGCCTTTTCCGGAAAATAAAAAGTTTTTTTTTTCATCTTCGATTTCTTTGATTATTAGGTATTTTATAAAATAATTAATAATCGAATAACTGTGCGATTGAGCATAACCGTAATTATAGTAAGGAATAGCCATATTATTATTATTTTAATTTTACAGTTTTTCTATTAATAGAAGAAAGAAGAAAGAAAAACAGTTTTTTTAAGGAATGACATAATTTTGTTAGTTTCGGTTTTAGTTACGGCCGAAATTGAAAGAGGAGCCGAACACAGTTTCAGTTTCGGCTGCAAATCATGTTTTTCAGTCAATTCACTTCATTTCATTTTTTAAGACAGATATTGAATATAGAACTGTTTAATTTAAAACAAAATGTTGAGAATCAATTTGAAATCTCAATTGAATTTGGAAGAGAGTAGACGTATTTGTTTTTTTACCTACATGTGTTTGTGTTTGTTTTTTTACTTATTACAGGAGAAAAAATACACGATTTTAGTTCAAAGTACCCTTTTTATTTTCGTATAAAATAAAACAACTGTTTCACACTATATATATAAGGTTATTGTTTGTATATATGTGTATGTTTGTTACTCCTTAACACTGAAACGGCTGAATGGATTTGGGTGAAATTTGGCACATGGGTAGACTATTTTGTGGAATAGTACCCTGGATATACTACGACATAATATGTGCATATGAAATATGCCTACTTTTTATCTTGGCAGCTTGTTCTCTTGGGATGTTTTTTTTATTTTCACACGGACAATGCCGCTGGCAGTAGTTAGTGACTCTTGTTTTTTTTTTTTTGCATAAGGGCATGTTTTCTTACATGTTACATTTACTAAAGGGTAATGAAAACCATTTACTACGAAAAACACAATTCCAGCCCAACTTTCAGTCACGTCCCCTATGTAAAATCCGTTTCCATTTTTATAACAAAATTAAAGTCAACTCAAACAGAACTTTAGCTGTGAAAACAGTAATTTAAAAAAACTAGGTAAAGTAAAAGTTTTGGGGCAAAACGGTTCTGTTTTACGGTAAATGGCGCATACGGGGCGTAATGGGTCGTTTCGTAGAATGCCCTGTGGCGCTGTGGCCCTTGGGTTACGCGAGAATTTATTTCAAAAACATTTTAATGAGTGGCCAGTTATGTAGCGGTTAAGTAGGAATTTCGATCGTTATATGTAATCGCTCAGAAGGTAAGCTTAGGTACTTATAAGTGTGATTAAGGGAAAGCGAAATTGTATGTGTTGATATTAATTTTAATTATATTTAGAGGTATGCAGAAGCGAGTGCAAAGTTCCGCAAACTTCTGTTAAAAAAGGACGGGAAAGTTTGGAAATCATCCAATGACTTCTCTCCGATGGATTTCCGTTCCAGAAATTTCACACGGGCCTAGCTACCAGCCACGGTAGATGCGGGTTTGCTGACGTCCAGCAATAGATAGCTCGCCGTCCGGCTGCTTGGTAATTGATCGGACCGAGCCCAGTTAACAGCGCGTAGCGATTCACGCGCTCCTCAAAGAGATATCCGCAAACAGTAGGGGCCCAGCAGGGTTGACGACTGGGCTCATTCTGGTTAATTACCGGACTGCCGGATGGCGAGCTAGCTGGGAATAACCCGGCTACTATCAATGCCCAGCTGTCGTTTTCATGTTACTCTACTATGTCGCTGTTCGCCTCCACGAGGATACGCCGGCGCTCCGCCCAAGAGAGGATAGAATTCCATTTAGTCCACTGGGTGATCCGCACAGTGATGACATCCTGAACAAAAACAGCTGGAAACCATAAAACGAGGCCTTTATCCAGCTGAAATAACAGCAACAGAAAAAAGGGATGCCTATTAAAATTTTAGAAACTAACACAGAAAACATAGTGTGTTAAAATTAAAATAATTTTATTTTAATTTAACTTTATCAAACGCATTTTCTGACGTTAAAATTTTTACACGAAAACGCACAAGTCATTAAAATTCCTTGGGCCTATTTATGCCGAAGGTAAAGTACCAAGATGGTTGGGTCACCACTTTACATATAGGATCAAGAATGCCGGAAATTGGGTGCTGTATAACGCTACTTAGGAGAGGTCCTAATGGTCTAATTCTGGTTGGGTTAATTGGTTTACAGGGCAATCTTGTATCTTTGGCACTTAGGAAGCATTAGGGTGGATTATAATTTTCGCTATCACATTATTAACACTTAATTTGATAAGTTGTTATCTGTAATGTTAATAATTAAACTTATTAACGACACCACGTAATCCATGTGTCTATGTACTGTTTGAAGTTTGACTGGCCTATTGGTCTGGTGGTTAGAGATTCTGATTGCTATGCCAAAGGTCGTGGGTTCGATTCTCACCCAGGACAAATGTTTGTGTGATGAGCATCATTTGTTCTGTGTCTGGGTGTAATACGAAAAAACGGAACCCTTATAGGACCACTTTATTGTCCGTCTGTCTGTCTATCTATCTGTCTATCAGTCTATCAGTTTGTCGAGACCCATTATCTCGAGAACGTGTGGAGGTATCGAGTTGAAATTAAAACCATATGCTCAGTACCTCTACCATGAGTTTTAAGCAATAGTATTCGTCGCTACTCGATATCGACGCCGTAAATATTTTGTATGGCAAATTTTGCAGCGCCTCTAGCGGTCACTTGCAGAACCAAAATTTGCCATACAAAATATTTACGGCGTCGATATCGAGTAGCGACGAATACTATTGCTTAAAACTCATGGTAGAGGTACAGATTTGCGGTCCCTTGAAGCTGTGAAAAAATCAAACTTCTAAGCTATATAGATAGTTTGTTAAACAAGTCATAATAATTAATTTACAATATCACATAATGTAAAGTCACTAGTGAAAATAAAACTCGGAAGAAATTACCAAATTCCCTCTCAACTGCAATTCCAAGAAGGTAAGCAGTACAGCAATCATTGATGGTGAGGCGCACTAGTTTATGAAGAGCCTATTCACTATTTAATCGGACGGGAACACCGCAGCAGGCAAATTGTTCCAGTCCTTCGATGTACGCGGTATAAATGACAAGGCGAATCGCTTAGTCTGAACCGTAGATCATAAATCAGATGGCAATGTAATATTATCCAGTTGCTGTAAATGTCAAAGATCAGCCAATTAGCAAAAAGGCTAGTGTTTATTCAGGCAATGTTGGTTTTGCCATTAGTTATTGAACTGTGCCAATTAAGGGGAGTTATTGAGGTTATTTGAGAGTTGAATGATTTAATTAGTGTCTGGCAAACATTAATGGGAATCTATTGTAGCCTAGATACATTGGTGCCATTATTCACACCTGGTGGGTAGTATTAAAGTAATATAATTGTTATAATCTTAATATCTACTGAATGAATGAATGAACGTTGATTTCTACTGAATGAATGAATAAATTTTGATTTCTACTGAATGAATGAATAAATTTTGATTTCTACTGAATGAATAAATGATATAATATCCGTTTTTAGGGTTTCTTTTATTAAAAATGAAAAAACGGAACCCATATAGGATCACTTTGTTGTCTGTCTGTCTTTTGTCATTCGTCAATGGGCCTTGACAAGACCCATTATCTCAAGAACATGTGGAGGTACCGGGTTTTTTTAAAATCTTTATTTAAAGAGCTTTTTCGCTGGTGTGAATATGACACTCTGAAGGTAAACATAATTATGAAATAAAATTAGTGTTAGTTTAAAAAAAATACCTGAAGGTATTGGGTTGAAATTAAAACCATCTACTGAGATCTGCAGTCCTCCAGTCAGATTGAAAAACACAAAGGTGTAGTTTTATTTTTTTAGGTTAGAAGAATTTCCCAAAACCTGTCAAACCTGAAAGACTGAAAACCTGTCAAAATTTGTCATTTTAGCAAGATTTAACGGTACGTTCTTAATTCAAAATACTCAATTCGAAAACTTGGGGCTTAACATGATCTGTATAAATGTTAGGCGTGTGAATGAGAAAGAAGGATGGAGCTATACACCCTATATAGCTTCATCTCTTAAACAGTTCCGTTTAGGTCGTGAAATGGATCGCGTTAAGAGCCCGTGGTAAGGCTTGTGCTCTTACTCAAATTGTGAATTTGTAATCGTTAATCATTTTACAAAAAAAAAGCATTATAGTACGCGGCAAATAAGTTAAACCAAAATGACAGACGTAGTTATGGTTATGAGCAGTCCACAGAAAATTTGTTACTTGATGGTCCTTTGCCATTTTAGTTCAACTTATATGCCGCGTGTTGTACCATCATTGAAATTAATCACACCTCAGAGACTAGATGAAAAAAGAAACTCAAAAACAGAGTGGAAACAATCTCACAATGTTTAAACAATGAAAATGAACGCTCGAGGCGAAGAACAGAATTGTGAAAAATGAAACGGGTTAAACCCTAGATAGGAGGACGAAAATACGAAATTATTATTTTGTAAAACTTGGGTTTCTTCAGCACATTTTTCATTGAAACATTTTTATTACTGGCAACTCGCTTGCCTTGATCTCGGATTTAAAAAGAAAAAAAGATGGGACATATTTTCTGGTGCTCAAGTAATGTTTATTTTTAAATTTTTGAGATAATAAATGGGCTTGAGGAGGCGCGTTTATATTTTGTTATGTAAGCAAGGATGAGATAAAATTACGTTAGCTTGGTTGGCGTTTTCTTTCAGGATGACTTTATTTTAATTTTATGAAAGTATGGTCGTGTTGCTGCCAGTCGAGTAGCTTGTAGCTACACTATTATTATACTTTTGTTGTTTGTATTTATTATACAGGTTTTCATTAACCTCGCCCAGGCAGGGGGCTACGTTGCAGTAAGCATTAAAAATATTCCTGATTGTAATTAATGTATGTATGTGTTACCGGCAATGTATACAATACGGTTTAAAGTAAGGCTTTTATTTATAGGTGGTTCTAAAAAAATAACCCTAATCTAACCTGTCCGTGTCGGGGTGCCCTAAAATTACATCACCTCCTTTTCTACCTGTCTTTTACACACATTACGGGCTGCGCATTCGATATTGTACAGAATACTTGAATTATACAGGTTGCTGGTAACATTTTAGGTGGTACATTTTATTCGGGAACAGGGTCTAAGCTGCTAGCGGTCAAGGCTCCAGAGAAAGGAACCGTATCTAGGAGTTATTATTATTATTATTACTTACCTATCTTAACCTACTACGACTTACTAAACCTCAGTTACGGAAAGTGACGGCCGTTACAACTGGCCACGGGACCTTTAATAAGCATCTCTCTGACATAGGAGTTACAGACAGCCCACAGTGCAGAGCCAGCATGGAGGAGGACGAGACAGCAGCACATCTGCTTCTAAGCTGCCCTGTTGTCGCTAGATACAAGGTAAAATACTTCGAAAACTGAGTTAATCTGCGTGAAGTGGTCAGCAACACCAAGGCGCTGCTGGCCTTCCTTGAGGAGCTAGGGTGGATCGAATGACACATTTATCCCATCCGTATGCAAAATACGCGCTTTAGTGGATACCAGCCCGAAAAACCAATAGAATATGTACCTATCTATCCTTTTCTTTTTTCTGTCTTATTTCTTCGGGCCAGTCCATTCGTGCTCGTCCATCCGTGAACGTTATGGCTAGCGCTGTGGTCGAGCGATTGACGCTTTGTGTCATGGTATCGATTACGGTACGTAACAAATATTTTGTATGGCTTAAAGACAGTTGTTTGGATTGGTTTTTGTGTATTTGAATTTACATGTTTATAAGCGAATTTCACTCGGGAGTAATTCTGCACATGTGGCCCCCTGGTAACTCATTAATATTGTGTAAATGTGTTTATTAACTGCTCCATATTTGTTTTTAAACTTTCACTTTCTATTGTGTCTCTAATTACGGTATTCAAAGGGTATTATATGACTTTTTTTTTAATATTTTGACACATTTCTTTTGCAATATTTTTTTGTACTACTTGGACCTTAACCGCCTTGGATTCGCTAGTAATTTGTTTTGTTAGCATAATGATGGTGTATTTGTTGTAGTGATAGTTGTGATTATTTATTTTTTCGTGCTCTTATATAGCCTCTTTTATAATGTGAATGTGAGAACACTGTAGACTCCTCAAATTCTTAGATTACTCACTTTTTTAATGAATAATTTTGTTGTGCTCTTGGGTACAATATTGACTGGTCTACACTGTCCTTATATAATTTTTCTTTTAATACTGTAATGATGATGATGATGATGCCATCTAGCCGATTTCGGCCACAGCGACCGCAATCTTTGGCTCCTCATGGTTGTTGTGAGCTCAGATGTGCTGCCCTGTCGTGTGCTCTCATGCGACTTGCATATCCAACTTTGGCCGAAAAACTCCGAGCACAAAGCGGACATGTCAGAACACCATTAACAACATTATAAAATATAGTTGCTGGTGGTCTAGCCTTGAGGTCGTCGCGTTTCTGGTCTAATTCCAACCTCCTTTTATTTTTGGCTGGAAAGACCTCACGGCGTTCTCAACTTCCGCACGACGCAGGTGCTTACCGAACACGGAAAGTTCGCTAAGTACCTGTTCCGGATTCGTGCGGAGGATTCGCCCGGGTGTCGCCACTGTGCGGAACATCCGGAGGACACGGTGGAGCACACTGTAGAGGTGTGCCCCGCCTGGGCGGAGCATCGCCGTGTCCTCGTGGGGGCGATCGGCGGCAGCGATCTCTCTCGCCGGGCCTTGGTTCAGGCCATGGTCCGTAGTGAGGAGGGATGGCAGGCGGTCGCCTCCTTCTGCGAAGCAGTAATGCTAGCAAAGGAGGAGGCCGACCGCATCAGGCAGAGGCAACGGGGCGCTCGCCCCAGCCGCCGCCGGGATTCCGATCCCGATTTCCGGCCACCGTAGGCGCGGGCTTGCGGACGGCGTGCAATGGGTAGCACGCTGTCCGATCGTCCGGTAACCGACCGGACCGAGCCCAAGTCGTCGACGGCGCGTTCTGTTCCCGCGCGCCTCAAGGAGCTGTCAGCACACCGAAGAGGCCCAGCCTGCTAACTGCAGGCAGGCAGGGTCGAAGCCTGCTGGGGTCATGGGTTAGTTCCGAAAGGAATGCTCGACCCCGGCACGATAGGCTACGAAGGAACGGGGTAGGTTTTTAGTCAGTAAGAGTCTGACACTACTTCCCGCTCCGCCCAAGGGCGGGATTTGTCATTGGATGATTTTACCTACCATAAAAAAAAAAAAAAAAAAAAAAAAAAAAAAAAAAACCTCCTTTTATTTTCAAAGGCCTGTACGTGCCGCTGTACACAACGTCTCCACTCAGGCCGATCTTGTGCCTGGGTCTCCCAAGTCGAGGGGTCAATTTCGCATCTCTTCATGTGTCTATTCTGAACATCCTTGAAACGTAGAAACTGTCCACCACGATTTCGTTTTTCTTGCTGGAGTTCAGAATAGAAGATACGTTTCGCTAGCCTCTGTTCAGGCATCCTAGAGACATGCCCACACCACCTGAGCTGCCGTCTCATCAGGTAGGCCTCAATGCCCAGGACTTTGGCTTTCCTTAGGACGTTTGTGTTTCTAACACGATCAGACCATCTGATGTCCATAATGTTGCGGAGGCATTTAAGGTGGAATTTGTCTAAAGTTCGTATATGCCTTCGATAGAGGCACCACGTCTCTGATGAGTACAAAAGATTCGGGAGAACTATAGCCATGTATACAGAGATCTTTGTTGTCAACTTGAGATCGTGGGAACGAAAATCTTTGGGCTGCAGTTTTCCGAAAGCTGCCGCAGCCGAACAAATCCTCTGATTAATCTCGGCGTCCAGGTCCCCTTTGCTTGTGATCATGCTACCAAGGTACTTGAAGCTCTCCACTTGCTTTAACTTACTAGCACCGACTAAAATGTCTGAGGCTAACGGTAAGTCTTCCCCATCCATGACCATAATTTCGGTCTTCTTGACGTTTATTGCAAGTCCAAATTTACTGCAAACATCATTAAGAGCAGTTATCAGCGCCTGCAGATTTTCGCAAGTATCCGCCATAAAGCATAGATCATCAGCATACATGATCTCTGTAATACTGTAATATGGAAATATTGTAAGAAAAGCATTTTTTTAAAAGAGTAACCTTGAAGTTTCTTGCCAGTTCTTCGCCATACGTAACGACAAATTTGGAACCGTGCACTAGCTTCTGACGTTTTATAAGTGCCCATGTCCCTACGTGAAATAAAAATAATTTTGTTTTTTTTTTAAATGTTAGCCACTGTTAAAATTAAAAACGATTTCGCCTTCATCTGCGGCGATATTGTATGGTCACATTGACTTATAATATGGTGGTTCTTTCTTTGGCGAAATGGTTTTCATAATAATGTTTATTAGTAGTTTTTATTAGTTTATAATATTATTATAAAATAGGTATTTACTTATAAAATTGCCGTTTTTTAAAACGAACTGTTGACTTGTTATTATAAGTTCAAACAAACTTTATATTAAAGATAATTATGTTATTCTTTTTTCGAAATTAGGTATTTATTGGTTTCTTTGTGTTTTGTATTTTCTGTAATATCGTAGTCGTTGTCTTTTTTAACCCAAAAGTTGACTAGTAGAGAATGCCTTGTTGCATGAAGATTAAATAAATAAATATCATTTAGACAAACAATCAAAGCATTACCGTAACCAAATCATTCTATCTTGTCAGTCCATTCACAGGTTAACAGCTCCTTCTGAGGTCCCAAGGAGAGCATTAAAGTTTCAAGTTACCGGACGGTGTTCAAGTATAGGGTCTGTAATGAAGTATGTACGAAGGGTTTTGAATAAAGTATTACGGGTCAAACAAGGGTGGAAACTCGATATTATTTAATGTACTGAACCTTCGGGGACCTCGTCTGTCAACGTTTTTGGGATTTTAATGGATCAGGAAGTAAGGAATGTGATTGGTTTTTGTTTAACGAAAAATGTTTTAAGTTTTTTTTTTTCTTGTGTTGGAAAATCATCCCATTACTTTTTCCACTTCAGGGTGGATAAGTGGGCGTGTCAGATTTTTACGGATAAAAACTCATCTGTGTTTTTTTAGATAGTCTTGTGGCCTGGGACTGGCTCCACCTAGAGCGAAATAAGTTATTTAATGACTTTTCATTAAAAAAAGGTTTCTTTGTTACTATGTGTTTATACCTCTTATGAGTCAGTGGTTTGGGTTTAGAAGTAATATTTGTTTGATTTTAATATGTAAACTAGTGCTTGACTGCGATCCCGATGGTGAGGCGTACTAATTTATTAAGAGCCTATTCACTCTAGCCTTGAAGACACCCAAATTGATTTGACTTGATTGACACCTGATTTGTAGTAATATAGAAGTAGTATTTTTGATACGTTGTTGATTGACTTTGTGCAAAAGTGTTTTCTTTGATTTTATTATCTCACAAACACGATAAAACCGACTGTCCCTAGGTAAACTTAGCTAAGCATATCATAAGCAATATATAGTATCTTTTAATGTGTGTAAAAAAAGACGATAATTATCGGTGCTTATTGCTTTTTTGAAATCGAATAATATCGGAACGTAACAGTTTAGCCGTTGTATATGAACGAAAGTTAAGTATCGCGTGTGTACGCGATTGTGGCGAGTGTGAAAATCGAAACGAACCTACCAGTTTGGCGAGTGTTCGCCGCGCACCGAAGCAGGCCGCCCTTAATCAGGTAGCAGTTTTATTTAAATTTTGCAATAATTTATGGCATTAAAATTTGTTTTGGTCATTTCTCAAAGAGTTTTTCAGGTAATATATCGGATTTGGTAGTTTAGTTATTTTTCGAAGCGGTAAATATTCAAAATAATATCGAAAATGCCGTTTTCGATTGTGTACGTGGAGGTTTAAGTGACGTAAACAATCGGTTTTATCTGTTTTGATATGTTTTGGTAAGTGCGTTTCTTTGTAAATAATCGAAAGTGTCAGTTCCAATTAATAATGTCAGTGCAATTACGTAGTATATTAAAGTAACTTATTTTTCTCAAAAAATATTCATAGTTAAAAAAGCCATTTTTGGCTAATGATTCTTAAACCAAACCTATGAAACCAAATTTAAGTACAAATACAGTCATTAATAAGAAAGTTATACATAAAATAAATTTCAAATCGGTGTAAAGTAAGCTTTTTCATTTCCGATAGTTTACCTAGGACAGTCGAAACCATAAGCCATTCTTTCTACCAGAGCCATTACTCAAGTTAATAAGAATAAAATTGTTCTTGATCCCAAAATGTCCCACGGAGCGCAGCATACATACATTACGTCAAATTAAAGCTACGTAGCTACGGTCACGTAGCAAACCTCGTAGCACTGAGCTACGGCGTAGCACCAGTCCTTGAAATTCCTTTGGTCCTAAATTGAAATTCCTTCGGCCGGCCTTGCATTCGAGATAAAAAGTGGGCATAAATCAACTGGCCAATTCGTTCATGGCATAGATTTTTATAGAAAAGTCCATGCTTGACTTTGGGGATTTTGATTAAACTTTCAAGAGCCATAAATTGATTGATGAAATGAAAAGTATGGAGAATTTTTTTTATATGGGTACACATAGGTTATTTTATTTTATGTACCTATTATTTTGTTCGTAAGATAAAATCTTTGCAAAATATATGTTTTACTCACTTTTGCCAGCAGCTGAATTTTGGCGATTCTTCGACCATTTTTATTAGATCACAACACAAAATAATGCCTTTGAGTCTTGTATCTACTAGGCAGTTTAAAATTAACGACAAGCGGTAGCAAAACCCAAATTCCAATGACATCAAGATATCGCTAGCACACTTTGTATTCGACCCACCGCATGGGAGCCATTTATAGGCAGGACAATGGCATGGGACCTATCCGATGTACTATCTATAGGACGGGTGATAAATTGGCACTATCCTCGTGTAATATGGTCCTTTCTAATCTGATTGGTTTCCGTATTCTGCTCAATGAGGTATGTGGGTTTTGGGATTAGGAAGGTGTTAATGTCTTTCATGTGTTCATGCCTTACAAAACAGCTCGCATATACACCGTTAAATTTTGATCGTTTTAATCCCGTGGAGGGTTGATCCGGTACATGAAACACTATCGATCTAAAACTCGAATTAATATACGCATGAACGAAATTAATTCTTTGAGTAAACGTCAGCTGAGCGAGTTCAATGACCTGTAGGTAGTTGTCATGCACTATGAAATGAAAGAGAACTAAATCTTTAGCATGTATAATGGTGTATACTTTATTGGTTGTCTTTAAATAAATTAATTAAAAAAAAAAAACATGTTGCTTAGGCAGGGCATTGCTCGCAGAACAATGGTCGATGGGGCCAAAACTTTCTGGAGTGAGTGAGAGTGGAGTAAGATTACGTACTCGAAGACGCTGTGTTGGTTGGCCTCACACAAGGTAGGCTGAAGACTTGGTGAGGATCGCGAAAATCCGATGGAAATGAGTTGCATGTCCGGTGGTGGCGACACTTGAGGAAGTCTATGTGCAACAGAGGACATCTTTTGGCAGAAATGATGACGATCTCTATATTGATCGTAATTCAGTGTATAGCGTATTCTACACCGTTCTCGCTTATATTTATAATTAGCATCGGTCCGTGAAAGTAGGAATTTATCCCAGTAGAACATTTTATCAGGGGATATTTCCCGGATAAAAGAGACTTTACATATATAGGGTGACTGGTAATTAGTGAAAGATACTTAAACACGTGATTGTAGTCATGATAACAAACAACTTTTACTATTGGACCAAACCTGAAATCGCAAAAAATTCAGCCAAGTTCAGTACATTTTGACCAGTTAGGCGAACATAAATGTACTGACCAGTAGATTTTTAACTTTTTTATTATTCTCTATACTTCCAATACGGGGGTATTGGAAGTATAGAGAATAATAAAAAAGTTTTTTTTTTTAATAATAATAAGTTTTTTTTTTCCCACAATATAACTCCTAATTGCTAGCCTCGTATCTACTGTAACATATAGGATGGGCATTATATTGTGGGTGACTGATGCCTAAACCAGGCTCTGATGCTGTAAAGCAAGCCTCTAGGGCTCTGCCCCCCCTTGGCGACGCCCTTGTTTCGAGTAATAATATTTTTAAACATAGCATAGCATAATCAGGCTTATAATGTTCCCACTGATGGGACACAGACCTCCTCTCTAGGAGTGGAAATGGGCCGTATTAAACCAGTATGTGTGCCTACTGCGGATTGGTGCATGTTTTTAAAAAGGCTTATTGTCATTACTCTTTTTTTTTAATATTTCTTTCAATTGTTTTTCGCAACAAGTTCTAACTCACATAGAAAAGAATTGTTCACCATATTTTATGAAAGTTAACCAAACTCAAACCCAATATAAACCCAATTATGGGTTAAGCTCGGGCTGTTGCATCTGATTGCTGATTCGTGACCTCGTCAGCACGGTAATCCATATTGGGCGTTGAACTTCAGGAAACTTTCACTACTTTAAGTATTCAGACACCTAAATTACGTAAACAATAGACGATTACAACAATAATAAGCGATTAAGAGCCAATGGGTTTGCGAGTGCTCAAAACATGCAACGGTTGTCAACTACCCTACGAAAAATTGACATCACGTTCGCCCGTCATGACAGACGCAACTCCATTCGGTGTTACCCGCTCTTAGTTAAAATTACCAGTATCTCAAAATCAAATCGACTAATTGCTAAAAATAACAAAATAATGACCAATGTTTAAAAAAGTAACAAAACAAATTACGATTCTCCAAATTAACCGATTTTCATTATTTAATAATGTCACGCGCCGTCATATATATTTACAAAACCCACATTTCACATCAAAAGTATATTTATAATTCAAATAATAAATTTCAAGTTCCAAGAATTTCGGAAACTCATTCAAATATTACTGCAATATGTTTTGATTAACCATTTTCAGCATATATCTGTTTTTTTTTACCTACAATGTATTTTCCTACATAGCAATATGTTTTCATTGCCCGCAACGAATTCTGGGTAATGGAGTAAATGAACCGTACTAACAGTATTGAACTTTGATTACAATAATAATCAAGAAATCTCTGCTTCGGAATACTTCCGATAGCCGTAGGATACTGTTTTTTTTGTACCTATTTGTTTAGGTTTCTTTTTTATTATTAAAACATTTAAAAATATAATATCGACATGAATACAAAGATAATAATAATAAATCATTTATTAGGGTAAAACATAGTTACATATAATGGAAATGATACAAAGATGTTGAGCTACAAGCAAAATGTTGGGAGACAATGAATCAATTTATTGATTCAAGGAGATGATATACATTAAAATATTATCAAATTCATTTTCTGTTGATGTTAGGTAACGAAATGCAGTGGAAAAAAGTAATTAAAAGTTACCATAAAGAGTCATTAACAAAACCTATTAAATGTGTTAATAAACTCAGTTGTTCTGAACTTAATGTAACCCAGATGTAAATTGAGGGACAGTACAATTTTATTTTAAAGTAAGCAATAATGCAGTTGTTGATTTTGACGCGATGTTTGGTGGTTTTGTTGGTTGTTAGTGGTGGTCTTTGGTGGTGGTAAGTGCAGGTGGTGGTTTAGACTTATTGTTTTAATTTTGATGTTTTGAAGACGAAACTCTATATACACACACTGTGTTGCCAGTGATGACATATGGCACTGAAATATAATAGCTTATAATAGGCCTCATCAGAAGGCCTAAAGTCACTTAATTGAAAGGACTATGCTCGGAGTTTCCTAGCGTGATTGCAACAGAAATGCGCAGGATAACCAAGGTAGCTCACATAGCCCTCAGAATTGCTAAATTTAAGTGGCAGTGGGCAGGGCACATTGCTCGTAGAATGGATGGTCGATAAGGCCGAAAGGCTCTAGAATGCAGCAAGGTTTCGATAGAAACAAAATATAGGTTTTATTTCTAAACTGCTCCCCTAGCCAAGTTACAATCGTTTCGTTTAGCATGAACGCTTGGAGTTGGCCACGCATCCAATTCCTTTGTTGAGATGACGTTAGAACAAAAGCATTGGGGGCGTGGCCGACTCCAAGCTTTGACGCTAAACGAATCGATTGTAATTTGGCTAGCGGGCTGTATGGCCAAATGTCAAGGTTATTCCAAACATTTTTGCGTCTACAGGTACTCGTATCTACTTCTCTATATTGCGCTGTTGTCATGCAAATTTATTCTGCGTGTGGTTCCGCCTGTGGGATTTAGAGGTACCCATTCTACACCAGTAATTGAACCGTGAACATGAATTCACGTGCCAGGAAATAGATTTATTTGTTTTTGCATATTTGATGAATATTGTGGTCGAGAGCAATGGATGCTGCATTTTGTCTGGCCTATTGTTCAAGTTATTTCGGGTAATTGTTCCCGGTTGTTTGCTGAGTGTGCCGGTGGTAGGCGGATGATATATTAGATGTCATAGCGATTTAAATTATCCTGATGGTTTTGTTTGTGATCATTATTAATCTGTTTATTTATTAAAGACAAAGAAATAAAATGGCAGGTGTGTTAAAAAGTTAAGTAATTTTATTTTGTTTTCATTTTTGCGAAATGATTTTGCTGTCGCATTTATGAGTTTTTAGAAACACAATTTTATATGACATGTTATTTTTTTATGATGTTTATTTATTATTTAATGTTGTTTTTGACTTACTAGTAGTCCACACCAGACCAGCGAGTACCTACTGGTACTGTACCAGTAGACACAGTGCGTAAAGCGATAGACTAAGTGTGAACATTTTCACAGTGGAGCAGATGGCGGAGGTGTGCCCCGCTGGGGGCGGCTCACCGTCCTTTCCTTGTGGAGGTGATCAGTGGTAGCGGCCTTTCGCGTTGGTCCTGGTACAGGCCATAGTCCGGAGTGAGAAAGAATGAGAGGCGGTTATATCTTCCTCTGCGAAAGGACATCCTCACGCCCCAGCCGCTAAGACCCCGACCCCGATTTCCAGTCACCATAGGCATGAGCTTTCGGACAATGCTTAAGTCATCGACGACGCGTGGCCACACGCACCTCAAAGAGTCAGCAAAACTGTAGGGGCCCAACAGGGTCGATGCCTGTTAGAGCCACGGGCAGTTTATGAAAAGGAACCCCGTGGTTCTGGAAAGCAGAGGATAGTTTAAGGACACAGGTGTTGTTTTAGTCTATAAAATTCTGACTCGCTCTCCTGCTCCACTCTAGAGCGGGAGCAATCATTGGATGATTTCTCACCTCAAGAAAAGGTGAAAAGTTTGAGTAGAAGTATGTACTAATCTTTTGCTTACATTCTCTATCACATATAAAAAAAATATTCCAGGAATATTAAATTAGTTTTTATGAAGTTATGATTAGAAGTTTTTTATTTGTACCTAACAGAATATGGCCACACTATGTAAATAGAGAGACCTTTGTCTTACGGCGAAATAATTTACAAGGCAGATATTATGAATTCCTTAGAGGCAATTATAGTTTACTTTAAGTACGTAACTAACTCTACAAAGTTTCTCCAATATCTACATAGTAGCGTCTAACCTTGACATACCAACTCATCCTACGACCCTATTTACGTACAAACTAGAGATGCTACTGAGGTTTGATTCCGATTGCGGAGGTTCGGAACTTCCGAATGATTTTGCAATTAACTATATGACTTGATTCCGCCATCATCTTTCTACCATCGGACAACCCGACGTACGGCTACTATCTACCCTTACGTTGTTGACACCTCTACGGTCCTCTACGTTAATGCTTCGCCTCGACGTTTATACAGCTTATTTATTTATTATTTATTTACACTTTATTGTACACCAAAACTTTTTACAAAAAAAATACAACCGCCTTCAAAAACCACCAAAAAATGCAAAATAACTTTCAATTTCGGAAGTCGGTGTTTCTATAATAGTTTGGTCTCTTCGCTATTTAACACCGACTTCCGAAATTGAAAGTTATTTTGCATTTTTTGGTGGTTTTTGAAGTCGGTTGTATTTTTTTTGTAAAAAGTTTTTTATTTCACACTTTTTAGTAGTAGTACCCCTCAGCCAAACTTAAATAGATAGGTACCTTCCGCCATTCGGTTCCATCATCAAATCATCATGACAATTCTAATAATACCAAACACGGCTAAGATACACTGATTTATTACAAAGTTCCGGCTCTTACCTACCTTCCGTCTTCATCATCAGGTCAGTTCTATGTATCCCTCCCCTTTTTCCTTTAGTCAGCCACCAACTACATGTATAAACAAAGCAATTTTACTTGTTACGACAGTTCTGCTAAGGTTTTTTGAAGAATTCCGTTCTATGTCTTCGTAGTTCATCATCAGATCAAAACAATATTTTTATAAGACCAACTCGAGAGTATAATCTTTCAATCAAAACAAAAATTTTCAAAATCAGTCCACAATTGACCGAGATATCGGCGAACAAACATATACAAACGACAGTTCTGCTATGATTTCTTGAAGAGTTTCGTCCTATATCTTCGAAGTTTATCATCAGATCAAAAAGATATTTTTATAGGACCAATTCGGAAGTATAATCTTTCAATCAAAACAAAAATTTTCGAAATCGGTCCACAATTGACCGAGATATCGGTGAACATACATAAAAAAAAAAAAAAAAAAAAAAAAAATACATACAGCCGAACATAGAACCTCCTCCTTTTTTCGAAGTCGGTTAAAAATTACAATATTATACATTATAAAAGGAAACCTTATAAAAAAGAAAACATACAATCGGCGGCCTGATCGCACTCGGCGATCGAGCTTACATCGAAGTACTGGAATAATTTGCCAGCTGCGGTCTTCTCGTTCAATTATAATTTAGGTGTCTTTATTAAAATTTATGATTTATGCATCTCGTGATTTAAAAAGAGTGTCCATGGAGTTTCTTGCACGTTCTTCTCCATAGAGATCTACGCTTTGGAACGTGCAATTTAGCTTCACTTTTATTTGACTGACCGACATTTTGACAATTTAAAGTGCCTATAATTGGTCTATTTATTTCAATATTTCATACATGGATTTCTAGTTCGATATAAAACTTAATAGATATATATACAAATTAAAAATTAATAATATGTACAAACGGGTAGAAAAAGAACTTATTGGGCATCAAAATATTCATCCACATCGATATCAATGGGAAAAGTGCCCAGAACGCTGGCAGCATTGCCACGTTGGATGGCAATGCTGATTCGTTGACCGAAGAAAAGCCCAGCCCTCTGGTCACGCGAAGAGTCGACTAGCTGTTTACTGATGTCACGAACAACTCGATGAGCGCTCGGACCCCATGGCCCTAGTGTTTCAACCCCAAACGGCTCAAACATGTAACTACCGATAAGGTTATTATATTTACGCCGTTTGAGATTTTCTGCACCTGCAGCAGCCGCCCCAGCACAGCCTGCCGTACTCAGAAGATGGGATGGCGCAAGGGTGTCGACACAAGTTGCATCCCACACCAAAGGCCTACCTAACTTCCAGGGCATTATGGTCATCCCGTCTGGCCTCTTTCCATCGTCACGTGCCAAGCCTATAGGCTCTAAAACAGCTGGCACCCCGGCGATGACGAGAGCTCGGCGGATGATGTCATTAATGCTGGCATGCCGTGCTATCCGACCAGCGCTTCTACTGCAGGACAGGCCATGGTGTCCTAGGCGGTCGACTGCTTCACTGCATTGACATCGATGTGGAGCTCCACTAGGAGCACCCAAACGCAAGCATGTAGCGATCCGGAAGGTGGTGTCACTCAGCATGGTACCTATGTTGGGTGACGGTAGAGCCTGTAGCCAGAGACCCGACTCCCATTCCCCCACAGCCAGTAGGCGGGCACGCTCAGCAGTATTGGTGGACGTATTAATGAGATTATTCCGTACCAACCTGCAGAGCGGCTCATCCCACTGTCTCTGGGAAGATGGATTTTCGGGCAACGCCTTGTCCGGGCAAGCCACTTTCCAGACATTCACGGCATCGGTCAAGCACGGCACCTCCCAGTCAACCAGTGATGGAGTTAAGATTCTTTCGATTAACTGTTGAGTGCTGTGGACCGAAGACAGGAACGCCGGTAGACTGACACTAGAAATTTTGCGGATGCCGAGCCCACCAAAGCGAATGGGTAGTGTGGCTTGCAGCCATGCTCGGTCATCCAAAGCCACATTTAAGATGGACGTTAGAGTGTATCGAATAGTTTCGTCAATTTTGTCTAAGAGATGTGGTTGTTTCCATAAAGGGGAAGAGCGGAGAAAATACATAAAGTTTGGTGCAAAACAGCAATATCTAATGAGGGTGAAAGCGGAATGTAAGTTAATTTTTGATAGTCTGTCCGAAATATCGTTGAATGATTTTATTTTATCGTCAATGAATAAGGAAAAACTGTCTTCAAAAATTGGAGAACCTAGGAGGTGCAGTGAACATTTTTCTAAAATTTTGATATCTGGGGCTATTGCATTAAATTTCTGTAGAGTTGATTGTCTGTCAGTATTGTCAGAAACAAAAATTTCACATTTCGAATAGTTTAGTTCGAGGCCGATGGATCGAAATTGCTCCGTCAGAAATTGGAAGTCTTTTAGAACTGTATCAACATCACCTCCCAGTGTTCCATCATCTAAATACCATAGGTTAAATTTGGAATTTAGTTGTCTATTTGAAATTAACGATTCTGATTTCTGATTCAATTTACCTTGGTTTCGACCTCCGATGTCTGTTCCGATTCCGTCGAACCAAATATAAAAAATCCGCTTCCGAATTCGGTTCCGAAATATCTGACCGCTTCCCCTACATCCCTAGAACAAACTCATAAAACAAACACGCGTGAAGATAACTGTATGTACCGATACATTTCACATAAACCAATAGAATGCGCTTTTCTGATCCATTTGCCGGGAATCATTTCGCCATGTTGGAAAGTTTTTGGGGTTAGTGGAACAGAGAGTAAAGTCCCACATACCTCCGTTGAAAAGCGAGGATCCTCCGACCAGACAGGTGTTATGTCTGGTGGGCTACTGCCCGATAGATGATTTCGGGTTTGTTCTATATGTTCCAATCGCGCCGCGAATCTTACTTGCGCGATGCAGGATTAGTTAACTTGTGACGACTTAGATGTCGCTACATCACTCCCCTCCGGAGATCGGAGATCGATAGTTCTTGATGCTTCTTGATGCGTCGTGTGATGCGTGCCAGGCCAATGGAGGTTGGTTCCAGTGAGTCGGAACCGGATTCCGCATAGTTCTCGGTGAGTCGGAACTGTCTGCGGTGATGCCCCAGTGAGTCGGGGTGGTGCTATCCCAGTGAGTCGGGATATGATGCTGCAGGCTCCAGTGAGTCGGAGTATTGCGGCTAGCTCCAGTGAGTCGGAGCGGTGCTGTGCGACGTAGGGCTTGACTGCTGTCGTCGACCAGGAGAAAGCTCTTCATATGACTGGCCGAAGGTGCAGGTGTTTAGCCAAGGTCGCTGATGAGGCTGAGGGTGATGACCAGGTATGACCAAGTAGGCATGCTGGTGGTCAGGATACCCATATAGCCGTGGGTGCTGGCTGTATGGCTCGCTGCTCGAAAGCTTAAGGAAGTGATGATGACGTCACGATGTGGTAGCTGCACGAAGGCTGCGCTGACGTTCTTTGTCGAGGGTCACCAGTTTGGAGGTGGTGGAACAGAGAGTAAAGTCCCACATACCTCCATTGAAAAGGGAGGATCCTCCCACCAGACAGGTGTTATATCTGGTGGGCTACTGCCCGATGGATGATTTCGGGTTTGTTCTATATGTTCCAATCGCGCCGCGAATCTTACTTGCGCGATGCAGGATTAGTTAACTTGTGACGACTTAGATGTCGCTACAAGTTATTACGTGGAAAATACTCGTTAGTTCGTTTTCAGATTTTTTATCAGGTTTGTTTATATTGGCGTTAAATTCGTGTTTGATAGAAAAGAGACATAACTCAAAAAAGAAGCTATTTGAATTATAAAAAAAAATGTTTCAATCTTAGATTAAATCAAAACAGCGGAAGATAGGTGACTCGTTTTTAGTGCGTGAAGGCAACTTAGCAAGCAACTAAAGCAACTAACCCATCCGTGTTACTTTAGTTGCTTTTAAATGCTAAAAACAATCAAATTTTCATTTCAGTTGGTCGAGTTCTACTAACATGAATGAAAGGGGAAGTCAGGCTATCGTAACAAGCTTGCATAAATATCAAATAAAACTAGCCAACTTTACGGAAAAATCGCAAAATATTCTGACCGTCCTATCTGATCCGGTTAACGTGTCAGCTAGAGTAATTCCAACAGAATCGAAACAGTCAAGCAGTGAGGAAAAACCTGGTCAAGCGCGAGTCGGTCTTGTGCACTGAAGGTTCCATACAAACTTACTTAAGAAAACGGTTCAACATGAATCCAGTCTCGAAGATTTTTCTGAATTCCTGAAGTTTTTTTGTGACGTAACTACAAAAATAGTTCTCAGATTTTTTTCTATACTTGTGTTATGAGACCTTGCTTCATGCCCAATTTCAGGATTCTAGGTTAATGGGATCCATATCCTTATGAATTTTGATTTCCTTGAGAGGCCATATCTTTTTTTCCGTTAACTTAGAAGTTTGATTTTTCCACGGCTTCAAGGGATCGCATATCTAAATATATGGTTTTAATTTCAACTCGAAACCTTCACGCATTCTTGAGATAAAGGATCCTGACAGACAGACGGACAACAAAGTGATCCTATATGGGTTCCATTTTTTCCTTAAAAGGTACGGAACCTCAAAAACAGATCAAGTGCAAGGGATTCGCGCACCGAGGGTTTCTTAAAACAAACGTAAGTTTTTACAAAAGTATTTATTCTGTAATATTTTTTTTTTGTTTTCCTTTATTTATGCTATATGTTATTGCTTCGCGCCAAGTTGCATGATTCTAGGTCGACGATATTTAGCCAAAAGTTTTGATTCACTTGCCAGTTTAAAAATATGTAACTAAACAAAGCATTGACGGCTTTATCTTTAGATTGCGTTGAAGTTGAACTAGATTTTTTCACTGTTCCAAGAGGTAGGTGAACTTAGTATTTGATATTTAAATCAGATTGATACCTTCATGCGACAAAGTATCTTAATAAAAGGACAAATTGATAGACAACAAACAATTAATCACAAATAAGGCTTCCTTTTTTGCCCACAGAACTCTAAAAACCAGTATCGATAGTAGCTACGTCAAACGAGATTCGGTATATTGGTCAAAGTCAGCCAATTGGTCGATTTTACTCACCGATTTTATCGACAGAGCTCAAACGCCCGTCGTCTAACCAACATGAATTTACTTTAGATAGAAAATCGTTTGTACAGAAGGTTCACTTGTTTAAACCCTCGATAGTTTAATGTACTGTAAGCCTTTTATACTCAACATACAAGTACGTCTTCAAGTACTGCTGAGCGTGCGCGTCTACTGGCTGTGGGGGAATGGGAGTCGGGTTTGTGGCTTCAGGCACTTCCGTCATCCACCATAGGCACTATGATGGATGACGCCTCGTTTCGGCTCGCAACTTGTTTACGCTTAGGCGCACCTTGTGTTGCTCTACATCGGTGTCACTGTGGCGAAGCTGTCGGTAGCCTCGGACACCATGGCCTGTCCTGCTGCAGGAGCGCAGGCCGCATAGCACGGCACGCTAGTATCAATGACATTATTCGTCGAGCTCTTGTCACCGTACCTGCCGTATTAGAACCTAATGGGTTGGTTTGTGACGATGGGAAGAGACCAGATGGTATGACGTTGGTGCCGTGGAAGATGGGTAGGCCTCTGGTGTGGGACGCAACCTGTGTCGACACCCTTGCGCCATCCCATGTTCCTAGTTCGGCAGGATGTGCCGGCGCTGCTGCTGCGGCTGCTGAGACCCTCAAACGGCGCAAATACTGTAACCTTATTGGTAATTACAGTTTTGAGCCGTTTGGGGTCGAAACGCTTGGATCATGGGGTCCGAGTGCGCGTATCCTTTTCAAGGAAATTTCAAGTCGCTTGATCGACACTTTGCGTGACCAGAGGGCTGGCTCATTTTTTGCCCAAAGAATCAGCATTGCCATTCAACGTGGCAATGCTGCCAGTCTTCTGGGTACGTTTCCGGATGACAGCGATGTGGAGGAGTACTTCGACGCCTGAGTGTATTTGGTGTTTTTGTATTATATTTGTACATAGTTATGTCTAGTTTACATTCTTAGTTTAGTTTTTGTGTACATACAAGCAATATTACTAAAAATATTAAAAAATAATAAAAATAGTTTATTTTTTCCACATTATTACTTTTAATTGCTACCCTTAAGGTACGTTTAGACTAGGACACTTTATACGGTACACTCAGTATATACACCGATTGTCTCTGTATGAACACGAGTGTGCAATTAGAGACAGTCGTGTTCATACAGAGTTGTCCCTATGTTCATCGATATCTCGGTCAATTGTAAACCGATTTTGAAAATCTTTTGGTTGAAAGATTATAGTCCCGGGTTGGTCCCATAGAAATATTGTTTTGATCTAATGATGAACTTCCAAGATATAGAACGGAACTCTTCAAAAAATTATAGCAGAACTATCGCAACAAGTCAAATTGCTTTGTTTATACATATTGTCGTTGACTGACTGAAGGAAGAAGGGGAGGGGATACATAGAACCGATGTGATGATGAAGCCGGAAGGTAGGTAAGAAACGGAATTCTTTAATAAATTAGCGTATTCTAACCGTGTTTGGTATTAATAGAATTGTCATGATGATTTGATGATGGAACCGAATATTGGAAGGTATCTATTTAAGTTTGGCTGACGGGTACCTACTACAAGTACTACAACTAAAAAGTGTGAAATAACAAACTTTTTTACAAAAAAAGAATACAACCGACTTCAATGTAAAAAAAGGTATTATTATAGTAAAGAAAAGTTAACTTTTTCAATGATTTCATGAAGTTGATGATGATCACTAGTTGTTAGGATCTAGATTTGGACTGAAAATAAAAAGCAGTGGACTGTAAACTGACTATTTATATCCAAAACAAATACAGAGATCAATTTACAAGGCGCGAGTCTGTCGGTCATTCTCGCTAGTGAAGTGTGTTGGGCGCGCGGCCCCGCTTGTCTCCCGCGCCGTCGCCCGCGATGCAGCCCGACGAGTGACGAAGGTTGCCGACGACGCCCGAACTCTAGTTTTAAATAATGTGGAACTTCTGCGCAAATTTATTCATGATACCGCCGCCGTATCCTTTACTACGTACAGATAAAGGTTCTGATACGATTTGCTAGTAAAAAGAAATTTCACGAGAATTGACCCATGTGATAGAACCATCATTTTTCACGGCATAAAGTTTATGAACCGTGTATTCTTATCTTACACCTTTTGAACATGGGTGAACAGAAATGTTTTAAATTAGCGACGGAGAGGAAAAGGTTCTAGATATATTTTTTCTTGGTTTTCTACAAAACAGTATTTATTGAGGCTATAGTTTACACATGGCTAAAGTGTGCTTTATATTTAGGAATTTATCTTAAGAGCTTTTCTTTGGAATTTAGGGTTGAGTATCTTTTTCTTTACCTACAAAAGCTATTGAATCATCATGGTATTTATTTGGTGACGATCATTGATATAATAAAAAAGTGGAAGATTTATGACTCGTCTCTAGCGCGTGGACCTCTGAAATCACGATAGTTTGTCCTAATTTCACTCAGTCGCAATCGGCGTTACATCGGTCGCGACGATGATACACATTCGGCGGCTAACGCTATTTCGCTCGCTCGACAGCGCCGACTCTTATCTCTGTCCTTGTCTATCAGTGACTATAGGTAGTGTAGATGTAACGTACTACCCTTATAATATATCAATAGTGACGATATCATTATACCTGTATTTCTTTTTAGTTTAGTCAACGGATTTGGATGAAATTCAGCACGCAGGTAGATCATGTCCTAAAATAACATCTTCATCCTTCTCCTCGAGTCGTATTCCTCATTTCTGGGGGTCGTGAAGTTCCCGTTCTGCTGGATTATTAATCCCGTGGAGGGTCGATTCGACACACTATCGATTTATAAAGGTATAATATTTTTTTTTTTTCTAGTACTCGTATTAATATACGCATGTACGAAATTCATTTCTTTAAGTAAACAAGTCAATGATCTTGTAGGGAGTTTTCGGTCGTTGCGTACTAACTATCTACTGTTCATTGGCCTCGATCAGCTGACGTTTACTTAAAGAGATCAATTTCGTACATACGTAAATTTAATACTAGTTTAAAAAAAAATACTTTATTTTTCATTTTTATCTTTACAAATCGATAGGGTTTCATGTACCGAATCGACCCTCCGCGGGATTAAAAAGACCAAAATTTAACGATGTATTGGGAGTAGGTTTTTTTATGTTCCAGACTTACTTTCACGCAAGTGAAGCCACTGGCAGTAGCTACTCGTAGTAAAAAGTAAAATGGATGAATCTAAGTAAGCATTTTTATTTTTTAATTGTTGACCCAATTTACTGCCACAGTGACCTCTTCTTACGTATTGACTTCTAACAATAAGTGGATCAAATATTTGACATGACTTACAAATATTTGTCCCAAACTGTTCGTGTTAGAGGAAGGAGAGAAATCAATATTTGTTTACGGTTCTGGATAATACATTTATTATTTGTGAAGGTATTTCGCGGTATTAAAGTGAAAGGGCTAGTGCAGACTATGAAATATACCCTGTTGAATAAGTTTTTCATGAAATAGCCATTCAATTTTTGACAGGCCTGTTGGTCTGGTGATTAGTGGCCCTGACTGTTATGCCGGAGGTCGTGTGTTCGATTCCCACCCAGGAAAAAATTTTGTTTTGTACTTACTGTCGATGGTGTCTAACTTGTAACCTTTTTTTTTTAATATTTTTTGGAAAAATCTAACATGTAAAAAATATTGGAATCGATTTATTTACTGATTGTGAACAAACTATACATCACTTTTACTAAAAATATTGTTGTATATAGTAATTACTGCAAATGTAATTTTTGTTACCATAGTTTAAAAAAAAAAAAAAAAAATGTATTATTTGAGTTAGAAAATTTGATTTCGTGGAGTAACTTGAGTAATCGTTTCAACCGAGAGATGTACACTGCTGGACACAGACCTCCCCCAAGTGCCGCCAACGAGCAGACCCTTGTGACTGGAATCCTTCGGACTCCCGCGACTCTCACCAGGTCATTGGTCCACCTTTTCGGAGGCCTTCCAACCTCTCCACCCCATCAATCATCTGTTCTGCGAGCAATGTGCTCTGCCCACTGCCGCTTAAATTTGGCGATACTTCGAGTTATTTCGTAACCTTCATTCTTCTGTGAATATTCTTCATTCCTGATGCGATCACGAAAGGAAAGTCCGAGCGTAGTGAATGACTCCGTGTTTTTGCCCATTGGGTGAATGAGGATTCCCTTCTAATGAGGCCCACTCGAGCATTTAACTTAATATGAATACATATATGACGGCTCGTTCAGGATGGTTCGAGCTCTGGTCATCTACCAGGTGGGCCTACGTGGGTATCGTGCAATGAATAAAAACGGTTAGGAACTGAATCAGTTTACTTCTCAATACATTTCGGTACAGTGCACTGTTATTAGGTAGGTACAAACAACAAAACGGACAGTTTCAGAACGTCTTGACTCCGCGACGGCCTGGCTGAGAGTGTCCGCTGAACTCGGCGGATTCTCCTTCCCCAAGCTCGTAGCCTAAGCGGAAACGACTGACTCTGTCTAGGCACACCACCTCTATTTTTTCTAGTCGCCACTAGATGGCGTGCCTTGTTTTGTTGTCAACAAATCAACGCCGGATCCGGCACGGCCATCCTGCGAGACACACGTCCCCGTGTGTTAGTCATCATCACCACCTCAGCTGGAAGATGTCCACTGACGAGAAGTTCCAATAAGACGTCCCGTCTCCATGTGTTACTCTGAAACAAAATACATCTCGCAGTATCATATAGCTCGGTCACTCCTAACAAAAACTAGGAACCACTCTCGCATCGTGAGTGCGCTCCCAAGCACGCAAACACACACATAAAACCATCAATTCACATCATGACCATGAGTGACCATCTAGAGGTCACACAAACGTCTACTCCGTGCGGGAATCGAACCCGTAACACGCAGTCAATCGTTCAATGTTAGAACAATTCACACTTTACTCAATAAACCAAAATAAAAAGATCTCGGGTAATAGAAATTGTCATCCAGTCATGTACCAACGTTCATTGTTCTCATAATAAAGCCTTAGGAGCCCCCACAAGTAAACTACTCTAACGCCACGGCACTCATTGCCGAACACCAATCACAATTGCTCTCTCACATGTGCATCCACCACCGGCCAACGCCGTGGATCACATTGGGTATCACTCATTGACTTCCGTCAGAGCTAAACGCGCACGTAATAGCTACTAGAACTGTCCTGTTGACCACGTCAACTACTCACAACGGTCACTACAGACCACAACTTCCATCAGAGCTAAGCATAGCTACTGTAACCATCAACTTTACTACGCCTGATAGAGAAACTTACGCGCGTGCTCCATACAACTTAGGCTCGCTTTTCACCACTGTGATCACTATCTACTTCGACAGGTACATGACTTTCTGGCATCTTTCTTAACCTATCGTGGTAGGTACCTTTACAATACACACAACCAATCAAACTAATCCAAAACCTTAATCATTTAGCTTTACGTGTGATTTCTGGCTACTCATAGCCCAGTAACCTCTAGTTACTCAACCATACCTGCGCATCCCTCCAGGACCGCCAAGACACTGATTTAATCGCAATACTGCGTACTCACAGAATAATGTGACCACTGGATATTGATTTCTATTAAGCTACGGCTATAAATCAAATCTCCTAAAGTTTAATCATCGTGTGAACTTAATTATCTCATTATGTCGACTACTTTACTGTACCCCAATTTTATCAGTTATACGCTGATTTTCCTCATGTCTTTATTATTTCAAACGAATCTTTAAATGGACTAATGAACTTAGTTTAATTGCTCTCTTCGTCTCTAATCTAAACAAAGGCCCTTACCGAAAATATATCCACTTCTACCTTCGTCAAATCAAACCTACCCTTTTATTCAAATACTACACTTTTTAAATTGCGTAACGCAAAATCTCTCACGATATTTAAATACACCTAGGGGTCTACATCATGTTTCATCATCAACGGTAGAGAACGCGCGACTAAAATCGATAAGAAATGATTTCGTGACAAAAAGTCGTATGTGGCACTATTACAGGGCATCATCCGCTTTGGATTCAGCCATATCCCATGATCTCACCCGCCTTGGATCTAGTCTCCTTACTTGGCATCACCAATCAAAAATCTAGTCACACACAGTGAAATCACACGTATAGGATCTAGCCACATCCAGTGGCATCACCTGCTAGGATCTAGCCGCACCCAGTGGCATCACCTCACCTTGGATCTAGCCTCGTAACCTGACATCACCCGCCTAGGATCCAACCATACCGAATGGCATCATCCGCCACGGATCAAACCGCGCAACTTAAATTTCATTATCAAAAACAAAGTTCCACTTTTTCAAATGTAACGTTAATCCGGCTTTAGTCGACGTTCTCAAAACTACTTCAAGTCTCCCGACGCGATCGCGAACTCAACAGTTTCCAAAATAATCAAAATATCGACTACTCAAACTATGAAGTAGGTATTTACAGATCAGCTTAGGACAATAATAATTGTCCGTTAGAAAACTCAGATCGCATTTCTAAACTTCAAATGTTTGTACTGGCCGTCCGCCGTCCTATGCAATACTGAAAACCTGATACATAATCTAATTATGTAAAATAAGGCGCACTATGTAAACGAGTTACTTTGTCTCAGATCATTGGTTACGAATACCGGTTATGCACGATTTTATTTAGTTTACAGCAATCTTACTAACAAACACCGAATTACTTGATCGAATAATTTGCACACAATAATTCATTAACCATTTACGCATTATTTTTAATTTGTCTACCCCCTCACGCATTACTTTTAATTCTTTTGCGCTAAACCACTATTGTCTTTATACAGTCAAAGACGAGTCAATTAAACTTATAAGTTCACTTTTTGTTACACGCGTTTAACGCCTACCGGTTATAAAACAATCCAAATAACCGACGATTCAACATCGAAACAACAGCAGATTTATGTCCTACGATACGTAGAAGTCAATAAAGTCACGGACTATCACATTTGTTTTTAACGGAAAGAGCTGGACTAACAAACACCACATTACTTGGTCAAATAATAATTACACACAAATAATTGGCCTACCCGCTCACTCATTATTTTTTTTTTTCTTCTACGAGCATCTGAGGGTTGTTTTGATTATAATTGTTAACGTCGTAAACTAAGCAATTTTAAAATGTATCGCGGTCACACTACTGGAACTAAACCCTTGCGACAATTTTTCACGGCCTAAGATAATATCATCTCGCAAATGAATGTTGGGCAAAACGCAATAAAATCTCGATTAAGCTATTATCAATTTTAACTACAAAATTAATTAACTGTACCAAGTACCTACACTAGACTGTCATACGTTATCTAAACCTGGCAATATTGTCATCCTTTGTATCACGTCTACCCCTAAATTTATATGACAGAGGGTGTCATCTTTAACGAAAGAGCACTCAGCTCCAGAATCAAAATGGAATGTGAATACCTGACTTTTTTCTGATGAAGGATCGACGACCCATACACCCGTTGCTCGCTGCGTAATGCCTTGGCGCCACTGTTGCTACCGCGCCTCTTCCATCAGGGCTCCGGATCTCCACCCAGACATCTCCATGTGACCTTGCTTTCCAGGGCCAATCCAGGCCATGCTTGCTGCTTCGTTGCCGGAGGTGTTGAAGTATGAATATTCTAGTTTTCAGCCTGCCTACGTCTAAATTTTCCATAGTGATTTCTGATCTGCTACTTGTCTCTCCGGGTCGAATTCGGGCAGATTCACAATCTGCGTAGAACGTTGTAGTTTGCTCTCTGGGGGTACAACGTTACCATGGTCCAACATTTGTTGCTCAGGATTAGGGAAAAACCCCAGAAAAAACCTAATCAGACCATTCAAGTCAATCCTTCGATCCGGGTCTTCATTTTCGATTTTGAATAATAACCGCCACTTTTGTTCAGTGTTTCGTGACTGTTGCTCACATACTCGTATCTTGTCGATTCATTTGCACGATTTTATCCCAGTTCTGATGACGGCTCGTTCAGGATGGTTCGAGCTCTGGTCATCTACCAGGTGGGCCTACGTGGGTATCGTGCAATGAATAAAAACGGTTAGGAACTGAATCAGTTTACTTCTCAATACATTTCGGTACAGTGCACTGTTATTAGGTAGGTACAAACAACAAAACGGACAGTTTCAGAACGTCTTGACTCCGCGACGGCCTGGCTGAGAGTGTCCGCTGCACTCGGCGGATTCTCCTTCCCCAAGCTCGTAGCCTAAGCGGAAACGACTGACTCTGTCTAGGCACACCACCTCTATTTCTTCTAGTCGCCACTAGATGGCGTGCCTTGTTTTGTTGTCAACAAATCAACGCCGGATCCGGCATATATATAAATTATATCAGCAAACGGTTGGTCGACTCTTCGCGAGACCAAAGGGCTGGCGTTTTTTCGGTCAACTAATCAGCATCAATCAAACGTGGCAAAGCTGCCAGCTTTTCCCCATTGACATCAATGCCGATGAATTTTTTGACGCCCTATAAGTTCTTTTTCTACCCGTTTGTACATATTATTGTTTTTATTTTGTATATATACCTTTTAAACTATAATATTTATTAGTTTAGATCTATATTTGTAAATAAATTATTTTGAGTATTAAAAAAAACCTTAATATGAAACATGTGAAACAAAACTTATGTAGAAGTACGGTCGTTAATTTCGGTAAATCTATAGAAAGCCACTGTTTTCAAAATTAGATCGGTTTTAATAAAATAAAATTGATAAAAGTCATTGAATTTTATACAACAGTTTCGTTGAATACTGCGATGTGTAGTCAACGTTTTTATTTTTATTATTGATACTGCCTACCTAAAATAAACTCGTTACTGAAACCACAGTTCAATGTTGTTGATTTTCTACTGTAAACATTTTTATATTTTTAGTACGGCATTTCAAAAAAATGGGTATCCTCAAACTGCGGGAATAGTAGATAATTATTAACATTTTGCAATAAATCAAGTAATTAAATTACTGTTTCTACAAAATCATAAAATTCATAGTGTGAATCTGCAGATACACCCATACAACTCGTATGTATTTACAAAACATTTTAATTTGTAAAACTATTCTTATATGTGTGTATTTCATTTTTGAATACACCAAAAAGCAACACCGAATACAACACGGCACGTTGATCCTTCAATTTTTCAGTGACGTCACGTTGGGTTAGCTCGCTACAATGTTTCTTCTATTTTACAGAGGCGAGCTGTATTCATTTAGAAACAATACTTGGCTGCTCAACATAACACGGCATAACGTCAATACAGCGTTAAATTTTGGTCGTTTTAATCCCGCGGAGGATCGTTCCGGTATATGAAACACTATCGATTTTTAAAGATAAAAATGAAAAATAAAGTAATTTTTTTCTCAAACTCGAATTAATTCAAGCATGCTCGAAATTAATTTCTTTAAGTAAAGCCAGCTGTGCGAGGCCAATGAACTGTAGGTAGTTAGTACGCAATAATCGACAGCTATCTACAAGGTCATTGACTCGTTTACTTAAAGAAATTAATTTCGTACATGCGTATATTATTATTTTTTAATTTTATCTTTACAAATCGATAGTGTTTCATGTACCGAATCGACCCTCCACGGGATTAAAACGACCAAAATTTAACGGTGTATAAGTAACAATCATTCACACATTCACGTTACTGCATTTATAAACTTTCGCCTCTATGATGTTAGTATAATTTACAAATGTACGTTTTAAATCTTAGATGTTTTGTAGTTATCTTATTGCGACCTTGACCTTAATAGGTCAAGGTGATTTTTGTTTACTGCGTATGGTCGGAGTAGAGGTCAAATGTACAACTTAATGAACATTCTGCAACGTTGACATGTTTTTGTAGGAATGAATGATCATTCTGTATAATTCAAAGAAGAAAGGAACATTTATTTAATGCACTAAATCTGTGTCGAATGAACTGATAATAAATTAAATTTTATTCTTTGTAAATGACCCTGTATTTGATTGTTTATTTCAACAATTTTGCATTCCATTTCCCTTTACAAAATTTTGCGTTCATCCGGTACTACCGATATTTATCATGAGCCTATGAAGCAATGTTCATTATACAGAACAATTCAATAATTGGATCCATTGTTCTTTATAAATGACACGGCTGCTATTGCGCGGTTTGAATTTAGAACAATTGACTCGGATGCAATGCAGTTGTGAGCATTTCGAACTGTTGGGTATTTTGCTGTTTGTTTGTTTTTGTAGTTTTTTAAGTGGCAAAATTATTATTACCCTTAGCAGATAATATTATGCATTTGAAGTAAATTTGTCTATGTCGATTACTTAACTAATAATAATAAACGGGATCTTGACTATACTTCCGGGATTGTCCTGATAGCGGTGGTATAAGCACCACACACACATATGTTGCCTTCTTGTTGCTACGTCACTTCGTGCTAGCGGCCGTGTTTTAGGGGGCCCATTTATTGAGTGTGCAAGTCACCCCCTGCCTGTTTACCAATGGATATTAATAACATTGTTTAGGTAGGGGCCATATTTTTAACATAGTTCTTTGTAACCAGTCCCATTAAGACTAGGCACACGAAGACCCACGACTATGTATAGCGTGGCACGGCGCACGCACACGGACGTGTGTAGCCTCACACGTGCCACTGCAATCAAACTGCTCTGCGATAAGCGAGCTGTACATAGTCGTGGAACATATTCGTGTACTCCAGTGGAAACGTAGACCCACGTCGACAGCGTTAAGCTATGTATCCGCCTATTCCAGCAAGGCACGCGTATATCAATGACGTCAATTCGTGGGTAGCCTCTCCGTACGCCGCTGTGGGCGCTTCTGAACCAATGAAGCTATAACGAACACATTAACCTCTATAAACGTGTTTATTATTTCAAAAACCGTTTCATTATGAATTTATCGACGATTGCCGAAAACGCTACAATACAGTGAAATAGCTCACCAAAAGTCCCAATACTCACCGATCACGTTGTCACCCACAAATCCCTCGTCACCGCAAAGATTTGCGGCACAACTTACGCTTGACGACGTACTTAGCAATTTTTCTTCCTAAATACTTTAGCGTGGGTTGTAGAATAGGTTCACCATTTTATTGAGGTTATTTGGACAGTTAAGAATATAATTTTTTTTAAGCGATGATGTGGCCGACGATGGAGTAAGCTTGCCTAGAAGTAATCTATTTAATCTTGACTTAAAGACCTCAAGGTAACAATTTAGCAACTCTTTAATGATCATTTAGTCAAGGCTTCAAAGTCTTGAGCATCGATGCCAAGTTACTAGCCTATTTTCTATCGGTTGCTTTCCGGGGAGTTCGCGTCGGAATTGCATAGCTTTGTTCCATCAAGCTCATTCGATCATTGGACTACACGACGTACGGCGATGCACCACCTAATTATATACAGTAGACATCCCAACTATATTCTACGCGCGTGTAGCGAAGGAGCAGAATTCTTTGCTGGAATCTGTGTTTCTTGATAGTCTTTAAGTTAGTGAATAGGTTTCTTTTAAGGTGATAGTGAGTGATAGTGGCTGTGCTGGTGAGGGTCGCGGAAATCCAAAAGATGCAAGACGCACAGAACCAGTCATTATGGCGACACTTGGGAGAGGCTTATGTCCACCAGTGGACATCTTTAGTCTGAAATGATGATGATAATGAAGAGATAGTAGTCAGCGCGAGCTGAGTTGGTTTTAGTTTATAAATATCCGACCCTCCCCCTCGTTCTACCCAGAACGGGAGGAATTATTTAATGCTTTCCTATCTCAAAAAAAGTTAGCATCGTAGTTAGAGTAATATTTGTGTCTTATTTTTATGAAAAAGGCTTTTGCTTTGCGCCTTGCAATGTGAAAGTTGAAAATTGTGGTAAAGTAAGAAAAAACTACAGCATAATATTAAATTACAGTAAACTTGTCGTCTTCGTAACTACACTCTCTTCTGTAGACACAAATATCGTTCCAAAAGAAACTTCAAAAGGAAAACTTAATATTTTTTTAGCTGTTTTGAGCAGTTTGACACAATAAAATTTATAATTCCGAAAGAAAACTGATTTAAATTCAAGACACAACGATGAACTTCTCAAAGACTTGACAAAGAATTAAAGATAATCGAATTTGAAATAGGAAAATAAGGAACGAAAATATGTACCCATCATGAGAGAGAGTACAAGACGCTTCGGTGGCCATTTCTAAAGACGAGATTGTCAAAACTTTCCATACCAACCGAGCGTGTTAATGAAAGTCACCATTTATTTATTAAACTGACAGTCTGTGACAACACTAAATATAGCTATGACTGCTGAAGCTTTTGCTCTATATATATTATCAGGAGAACCAAGGTCAACGTCCCTTCACTGTATTTAATTGTTTTATTATGTGTAAAACCGCAATAAAAAGTTATAAAATACGATAATAAAACATTAACTAGAGAAAAGAGAATATCGAGATGGGTCAAATTTGGGACGCCTGCGCTTCAAGTATAGTGCAGTGGGCAGGACACATTGCTCGAAGAAAGGATTGACGATGAGGCCGAAAGGTTCCGGAATGACGACCGCGCAAGATGTACCGTTGAAAGGCAGTTTCTAGCTGCCGACAGAGAAAAGGAGACCACGTTTGTGCGGTAATCGAAAGGTTCTGGAGTGGCGGCCGCGTATCCGAAGACGCAGCTTTGGCCTCCTACTAGGTGGACCGATGACCTGGTAAAGGTTGTGGGAATCCGATGGATGCGAGACGTACAGGACCGTTTATTGTGGCGATACAGGAGGCCTATTTTGTACAGTGGACGCCTTTGGGTTGAAATGATGATGATGATGATGATTGAGTCATAAGTAATAAGTCATTTATTTCTTAACACATTTGATTTTAACAAAAAATAGCACTTTAAAGTTTAATATATCACAAACGGCTGTTGCTGAGATTTATGCCTACTTTTCTTTTCATAATGGACTTTAAAAGTTTGGACCATAGATAAGAACTGTTTTTGTCGTTTCAAGAGTTTTCGTTGCAAACTTTTTGGTGAATAAATAATATGATTTTTCATTCAAACAATGGCCATGTTGGATGTTTATGGTTTAGAATGGAGATGGCAGTAAAATAATTTGTTAGAAGTTTGATAACATTGTAAATTATTTAAGAAAGACACGAATAAGGAATTTATTCCAAGTCAGTTTTGTAGTAGCTATACCTATTAAATATGGTTTTCTTTTAATTCAGATTCATATTTAATTACAGGACTAAATCTTTTTAGTTTTGGATCATCGAATACTAAATAAGTATCACTAGGTCAGGTCATAAACATGATAAAGTCTAGGGCATTCCTACTGTTGAAACATAGGCCTCCTGAAGTATTGGGTAAAAAGTTTGATTGAGGATTAAAAATGAGTTAATAAACAAAAATAAAATATTATTTAACATTAGTCATGACTACATTTCCCAAGAATAATGTAATTATAACTATGAAATTATGAATGTTGAAATTATCATCTTATCCCATTACACCTAAGCCAAAAGGAAGGGAAATTTAATATCTACATAAATAAAAGGAGAAACAGACTGACTGATGATATGTACCAACGCACAGCCAAAACTACTTGGATTTGGAGCGTGAAATTTTGAAGAAAGTTTGCTTTTGCCGTTTTGCACGGACGTGGCGCATACTTCTCACAAAATACCTAGTAATTATCCTTGTTAACATTTAACTTGCGCCTTTATCCGGCAAATAAGAAGTTTTTCTTTCTTTTTTTTATGCGATTTAGGCGAGCACCGAGAGAGGATTTTTCAAAATTCACCCTCGAAAGGGAAGAAACGGCGTCCTAAAGTTTGTATGGAGAAACCTACTTTCACGCAGGCGAAACCACTTGCAGAACCTAGTTTATAAATAATTTTCGTACAATTAGATGTTCTTTATGATCCAGGGACCAAGCTTTGAGTAAACTTTTATATTCTTTCGTACGCAAGTTAAAAGAGTCCTAGGTAATTTGTTTTAACAAATGACTTAGGAACTCCGTTAAAATTTCGGACATAAAACTCGCCCCTAAAACATTTTCACAGTACTTTAAACGTTGTATGACTACCCAACTTTTACTATAGAAAACAGAAAAAGAGATCACTTGGGAAATATGGTCACCCTATTATTTAAAATGGTGAGCAAACTTGTCGCGAAGATTTTCCCGTAAAATATGCGATGCAGGTGTCATTTCGCACTGCCTTTGGTTTTCCGAAGTTTACCGAGCTCTCCCGAACAATGGTGGTTCAAAACTCGTTCTTATGCCGTGGCTTACGACTACAATATATTCATTTGTTCTAAAGTAGCGATAGTTTTTTGTGAATCAATAAAATAATTATTACGCTCTTCGATATTAACTTAATTTTAATTCAGAGGAGTACTTTGTTATTGCTAGAGAAGTTGAATTGTCTCCTTTGATACTTCTCTTTACAATAATAAATTTAGAGGTTTCTAAATGTACAAAGAAAGAAAGAAAAAGAAAGGAAAACGTTGCCACTGAATCGCACAAGACAAACAACAGAATAAAATAAAAATGTTAACAGATCTCATAAACAAACACTAAAAAAATAAAATAACAACGTACGTGCACCTAGAGAGAGAAAGAGAGAGAAATTTGATGATTTCCTAAAAAAAAATAACGTGACCTGTAAGGACGTAGTTCTTTCGTTTTCAGTGACAGACTTTTACAGACTAAAACCACCTGTGCTCGCGATCAACGTAATCCTATTGTAAGTATTGTCTACAGCAGTATTTTATTTTATCAAATTGTCAAGAAATGACAGTTTTGCCTTAATATTTTTAGGAGTGGATTGGACTTTGCCCAGCAACTGTGAGAAGCAAAATAATACCCGATACATAATTATGTTTATTTACACCGTTAAATTTTAGTCGTTTTAATTCCGCGGAGGGTCGATTCGGTACATGAAATACTATCGATTTATAAAGAAAAGATAGAAAAATAAAGTACTTTATGTTTACTTAAAGAAAAATTAATTTCGTACATGCGTAAATTAATTCGAGTTTAAAAAAAAATAGTTTATTTTTCGTTTTATCTTTACAAATCGATAGGGTTTCATGTACCGAAACGACCCTCCGCAGGATTAAAACGACCAAAATTTAACGGTGTATATGCCGATCGCATTTTCGAATTCATGAAAATAAATATTGTTCTCATTGTAAAGTTGGCTTAAAATGAAGTTCAGGTTTTCGTCAAAATTAAACTTTAAAAATGATGGCGAGGCTTTTCGTCAAAATTAAACTTTAAAATATTTTCTCTTTGCTAGATACGTTTATTGTACCATCAGTTGGCGAGGTGCCAGGCTTGGATCTCCGTTTCGATTCTGTCTGATCTTTCACACTTTGCGATTGAAATGCAATCCTTTACACGATGTTTTTACGGAACATTTTCCTTATTTCTGCACAAAATATCAGTAATTTATTTGATGGTTTTTTATTGCCAAAACTGTCGTACAATTTATTACGAATTCAGTGCTGCAGAAATCCGTCACACTTTTGTATAAGCACGTTAGTTTTTACCTGTCGGAACAGACTTCCTCACGCCTCAGCCACCGGGATCCCGAACCCGATTTTCAGTTACCGTAGGTATGGGCTTGCGGACGACGAGAAATGGGTAGCTCGCTGTCCGGCCGTCTAGTATCTGGCTAGTGTTCCACGCGCGCCTCAAAAAGATGTCAGTAAAACCGTAGGGGCCCAGCAGGGCCTAAGCTAAGCCTACTAGGGCCACGGGTGTTCCGAAAGGGAACCCCGGGGTCTTGAAACGCAAGCTTTTCCTTGCCAAGGCAAGGAAGGATTATAGGTGTGGTTTTAGTAAGTAAAATTTTGATATGCACTTCCACTCCACCCTAGAGCGGGAGAAGTCATTGAATGATTACCCATCTTAAAAAATCCGGGTAAGTGCGAGTCGGACTCGCGTACTGAGTGTTCCGTACAAAATTACCTATGAAAACAGTTATATTCCCGAATTGAGTTACAAGGATTTTTCAGAATTGGAAACTTTTTTTTTTGTGACGTAATCGCAAATTTACACTTTTCAGATCTTTTTCTATACTTATGTTATGAGACCTTGCCTCATGCCAGATTTCAGAAGGCTAGGTAGGAAGGACCTTATGCATTTTGATTCTCTTGCGAGTGTCGAAATACACGTTTTTTGAGACATAAACGGCCATAAATTTTTTCCGTTAACTTAGAACTTTGTTTTTTTTTTTTTACAGTTTCAAGAGACAGCAGACATAAGGCAGTTTAAATTTTAAATCGATACCTCCACGCGTTCTCGAGATAAAGGGTCTTGACAGGCAGACAGACCGACAACAAAGTGATCCTATAAGGGTACCGTTTTGCCTTTTGATGTATGGAACCCTAACCCCTTGTTATTCCACAATTTCACAGTCTGGAATTCACTCAGCCGTTTGTTGCCATTTCATTTAAACACGAGGTTTTCCGTCTGAAATACTAGCATTTTTAGCGCAACACACTGAAGTGCATTACATTTGCATATTTTACAGTGAGGTGTTGAAATTCTTGAGGAAATATATCCGTTTTCCTTTATGTGGCTCAAGTGTGCTGGGAATCTTAAATAGGAATTGTTTCGGGGCTTTAAGTGTTATTCTTATTGTGTTACATTTTTCGTGGTAGGTGGGTGAATAAATTGTTTCAAATAGCTTTAGTATTAAGCGGAGACGAACTTTATTTATTTATTTATTATAATAGTCTATGTTGTACACCGCATAAACAAAAATACAGGACAAATAGTTGTTATAGTTTGTTCTTTGTTTGTTTTGTTCGTTGTTGTTGTTAGGGTATTTTTAATATCGTGCGGATTTCATCACGCATGCGTGATTGCTCCGCACAACACAGATTACGGATAAAAATGTACAACACAGATTACGGATGGTCATATGGAGTATGAGGCGCCAACAAACAGATGGGTGCAAGTGCAAAGCAACCCCTCAATCGCATGGATAGCCTGGTGACTGTTTTATTGCTGACATAATAAGCTTATAACTCTGTGATTTTTCATGATACAGTTTTGAAATTTTGTACATACATTCTTTACATAATCATAATTTATAATACCAGACACGTGTTTCGGGTTTCGCATTTACTAAAACTTAAGTTGTGTGTAAAAAGTGTTGAAGTGATAATATTAAACTGAATAGCCGAGCTCAAATTCGTGTAGTGTGGACTGACTCTTGAGGAGCAAAGCATGTGCTCTACTCGTGCTTCACTGTAAGGTAGACCCACCTTAATTCATTATTTCCCAAGAGGCCCGCGTCCGCACACCTATTGTCTTTCTATTGTGTCTCTAATTACGATATTCAACAGGTTAAATACTTTTAGATTGACACTGTTAATTTTTTTTAATAGACTTCTGGTTTGGGACTTTGTTAGAAACAAAGACTAAAGAGGTTCCAGGAAAGAAATAAGTTAGAAACTACTTATATACAAGATAAGAGTCATTGAAATTCTACTCAGAAGGCGATCAAATGTCAATTTGAGGTCTGTCAATAACTGCTCAAGGGATACGATGGCAGCAAAAGATTTTTGCCCTTTCCTCTCAGGTTTCTTTTTGATGTTTCTGCAGACTATGCAATACCGAAATTCTGTTGTTAATGAAATAATAAAACTTAAGAGCGGCCAACCCGAAGTACATATTCATACAACCGCTCTTACGTGATTATGATGTTACTGCACATCTTTCTCCAGATATTTTGGATACACAGATATTTCGTGGATATTACCCCTAGGTAAAAGGTATTAAGCGTACTTCTGTAGAACTAAAAACATAAATTTGTGTAAAACGAATCCAGTAAAGATCTCTGAAATTCTGCTATTTTACCTGAACTTAATCCTTCCATAATGTACTCATACCTATATTAAACATATACAAAAAGGACATCTATGAAGCCACGCACATTTAATCGGGATTCTGAATGACGATAATATTTTTTTCAAAAACATCTCGTTAAATAGCGTTAGATGAAGCAAAAAACTTTTAAACCATGCTAGACGTTAACGATATGCGATTGGGGAAGACCCCTCTTAATTATGCAGAGTAATAGATATTGTGCAGAATTCACTTGTGTATGAGCTACAAATCACTGTACACAAACATAAATGGAGAACGCGAAATTGTTTTGTAGATTTCGGTAGCTATGCTAAATAGCTTCAGTAGTGTAGCGGTAGCAAGTAAAGCGTGAATTTGAAGGGAATATCTAACCTTGTGCAGAATTTATTGGTTTGCTAGCTTGTGCCAGCGTTTTCGCCTGCGTGAAAACAGATAATTAGCCCATGAAAAGATACTCTCAGGATATAAAGGGTGAGCGTAATAATATGCTAAATCATAAATTACTATTAGAGCGTGCAGGAGTAAAAAATAATACACATACACACGAACTTTTGCCTTTATAGAAAAGTGCTGTAGATATGTACGCTAAACGCGCAAATTGAAATGTGCAATTAGCGTCACTTTTCGTAATGAACAACTTCTTGACAGTTCAAATGTGCCTGTTTAACGGTTTATTTTTTACCCCCGACGGAAAAGAGGGGTGTTATAAGTTTGACGTGCCTGTGTGTCTGTCCGTGGCACCCTAACTACTACACGAATGGACCGATTTTGATGCGGTTTTTTTTGTTTGAAAGCTGAAGTAACCGTGATGGTTCTTAGCTACAATTTATGATCTGTGCAGGTGTTGGAGGTCATCAGCTCGTTTGTTAACTGCGGTAGGGTTTTTAAGCACTTAATGGGTATTTACTTTATTTTAAATATATGTGTGATCTAATATTTGAAATACGTGTGTACAATCTGGTGCCATTGAGCTGGACTGATGATGGAGCTCAAATACTTAGTAAACGTTATATTGCCATTTCTCTCTAAACAATTTATTCCTTATATACCTGACCTACCTCAACACGTATTCAGCACAAGTCTAACCGACTAACAATACCGACATTGGCTTTGAACACGACTATTGTTCTGCGATGAATGCGGGTAGTCTGTAGTCTGTAATTATTACGTTCAATTGTGTTTTATGCATGCTTTTGTAACTCTGCACTAGAGGGAGCAGTGGTAGCCGAGTGGTAACGGCCCCAACTTACGAGTGTAGGTCGTGGGTTCAAACCCTTGTATTCCTTATATTATTTACTGTACACAAAATTATACAGTCAACAAAAAATAGAGAAATCGCCTGTTCTATTTTTACCCACAATTGGGTTTTACTTTTGTTGGAATCTTATTGTTTGGATAAGGTTTTCAAATGACAATGACACTTGTTGTCGTGTGTGACAGCTGATATTTTAAAGTTAGAAATAACTGTCGTCTAGATGGCGTTAGTTTTGATATTCGTTTTGTCAAATGACGATTTTACATTTAAAGTAGTGCATTAAATAATTCTCGAACTTTATGTGACATTAAATCAAATGTTTCAGACATTTATATTTTTGTAAGGATTTTTCTGGTTGTTTTTATACATACACTGACTTGAATAAATAGTTAACTGTTTCTGCCAAGATGGCGGTAGATCCGGTCCTCACTTTTATTAATAGCGGGTGTTCGCACCCACGAGAGTAGTCGGTGGTCAATTTTAGAAAGGGCAAGTCAAGGAAATAAAAGTGCTGTGTGGATAAAGTCAGTGATGTTGAATTAGTGATCCAACAATTCAGAAGCGGGATATTAATAGTTGGTCGGTTATACCAGCCAATTATATCCAGGCCCACATACGTAAGTTTGGTTGTTCTGATTTGACGCTGTCGTAGGGTAAGAAAACTAATTTTATTTTCTACCTGTTTTTTTTTTCTTTTCTTCCTGTTTGTAATGTTCCTGTATTTAAAAGATAACTGTCTTTGTTGTAACGGATTGTGTTGGTTCAGTACCTTACACTGTATTGCAGTATTAAATATTGTGCTGGTAGCATTTGTGAACGCAAATAGGTTTGTTTATCTTTAAACTGACACAATTGTTTGGTACATATTCAAAAAAAAACTGAGTTTGATTATAATTTCCTCATCATTGAGGAGATTCACTGATTCAGTAAGGTCAATATCGATTTTTTTGTAAGAAACCAATGGGTACCTATTTATATTTTTCTGATAAGTTTTTATTTCGAGCTGTGGGTTTACAAGTTACCCTCATTGTATTTTAATTGAAATGAATATAAATGTAGTGGTTTTTGTTTTAAACCAACGGCTATTACCCTTATTTTTACTGGTGTTATATTGATATAAATTTAAACTGGACGGCAATATCGTTTGTGGATTTATTTTAATCATTTGAATACCGTAATTAGACAGAATAGAAAGACAATAGGTGTGCGAACGCCGGCGTTCGCTTGGGGCTTGAGTAATACAAATGATCTTGTATCAGACTAATCATAACTTTAATCTGAGACAAGTAGGTACAACTTTGAAATATTTTGCTGATGTGTTGTGTTGCTTAACCTACAATAATTATATGAATGTACGGGTTCATCATATTGTTTTCAACTATTTGGTTCTATTTGAAAACAGTTAGTAGTCTAGTTGAATTTGAATTTTTACATCCACTAAGCAGTCATTGTTAGTGATTACATTAGTATTAAAAGGCTTGATAATCCAACCTTAAATCCGATTGAACTATAAAGTCGTTTTACAAACAAGGCCGAGACTAAGAGCTAGCACTTTTTATAACATTTGTTGTGTGCAATTATTGTTCTAAAAGCAGTAGCAATGGGTGCAGCGTGATGCGTGAGGCAAGCTCAGCGTGGTGCGCCAGACGAGCGCAGTGTAGTGCACTAAGAGACTGCAGCGTGGTGCGTGAAGCAAGTGCTGCGTATTATGTAAGGTGAGCGCACTGTGGTGCGCCAAGCCGCCGCAGCGTGGTGCGCCAAGCGGCCGAGGCGTGGTGCGCCAAGTGGCCACGGCGTGGTGCGCCAAGCGGCCGCAGCGGTACGCCATGCGAGCGCAACTTGGTACGCCATGCGAGCGCAGCGTAGTACGCCATACGAGCGCAGCGTGGTACGCCATACGAGCGCAGCGTGGTATGCCATGCGAGCGCAGCGTGGTACGCCATGCAAGCGCAGCGTGGTACGCCAGGCCAGCGCAGCGTGGTACGCCAGGCCAGCGCAGCGTGGTACGCCATGCGAGCGCAGCGTGGTACGCCATGCGAGCGCAGCGTGGTACGCCAGGCGAGCGTATTGTGGTGCGCATGGCGAGCGTCGCGCAGTGCGCAAAGTAGGCGTTGGGCAGTGCGCAAAGTAGGCGTCGCGCAGTGCGCAAAGTAGGCGTCGCGCAGTGCGCAAAGTAGGCGTCGCGCAGTGCGCAAAGTAGGCGTCGCGCAGTGCGCAAAGTAGGCGTCGCGCAGTGTGCAAAGCATGCGCGGCGCAATACACAAGGCGAGCGCGTTGCAGTGTCCAAGGCGGGCGCCGCGCAGTCTGCAAGCCGAGCGCAGCGCGGTGCGCAAGGCGAGCGCAGCGCGGTGCGCAAGGCGAGCGCAGCGCGGTGCGCAAGGCGAGCGCAGCGCGGTGCGCAAGGCGAGCGCAGCGCGGTGCGCAAGGCGAGCGCAGCGCGGTGCGCAAGGCGAGCGCAGCGCGGTGCGCAAGGCGAGCGCAGCGCGGTGCGCAAGGCGAGCGCAGCGCGGTGCGCAAGGTGGGCGCCGCGCAGTGCCCTAGGCAGACGCCGCGCAAGGCAAGGTGAGCGCAGTCGAGTGGGAATGTAATCAATGCACAAGGGGTGCAATGCGTAGTTGTTTGAGTGCACAATATGTGCAAGGCATAGTTGTTTGATTGCACAATATGTGCAAGGCATAGTTGTTTGATTGCACAATATGTGCAAGGCATAGTTGTTTGATTGCACAATATGTGCAAAGCATAGTTGTTTGATTGCACAAGCTGTGCAAAGCATAGTTGTCAGAGTGCACAATATGTGCAAATCATAGTTGTTAGAATCCACAAAATCAACAAAGCATAGTAATTAAAATGCACAAGGTGTGTAAAGCATAGTTGTTAGAGTATACCAGGTTTTTAAAGCATAGTAACAGTTAGATTGCACAAGGTGTACAAAGCATAATTATTGGAGCAAATATATAGGTTCGATTTATTTGAAAAAAAATTAAGTAATATGAATCTGAATTGGAACGCACAAAGTGTGCAAAGCTTAGAGCCAAATTCACCAATAAACTAATTGCGATTAATTAAAACAAATACAGTTAGAGCGTCTAATCGAGATTATAGCTTCATATGCATTTCACCGATATGAATTGAATCTAGTTTAGGCTAACTCAGTTTCAATTCTTTTGTTGTCGCCCATGTTTATGACACGGGTCTTTAAACTAGATTACGCTGAGCTCAGTTTAGTTGAACTAAGTTTTTATATTGAATGATGAAATCAGCCCTTAGTTGTTAGAATACACAAAGTGTGCACAGCATATTTGTTAGATTGCACAAAGTGTGCAAAACATAATAATATGTAGTTGTTGAGTGCACAAGATGTGCAAAGCATAGTAGTTAAAATGCACAACAAAGCATAGTTAGTAGGCACAAGGTGTGCAAAGCATAGTTGTTAGATTGTAAGAGGTGTGCAAAGTATAATTATTGGAGCAAATATTTTTTTTTGATTTGTTTGAGCAAATAAACAAATATGAATCTGTATTAGATTGCACAAGGTGTGCAAAGCATACTTGTTAGATTGCACAAGGTGTGCAAAGCATACTTGTTAGATTGCACAAGGTATGCAAAGCATAGTTGTTAGAATGCACAAGCCGTGCAAAACGTAGTTGTTGGAATGCACAAGCTGTGCAAAGCATAGTTGTTTGAGTGCACAGCGCAATTATGCATAAGGTGTGCAAAGCGTAATTATTAGAACATACAAGTTCTGACGGTTTCAAGGTAGTAGCGACTTGTACCACCCTAGTGGTTTCTAGGTAGTAGCGACTAGTACCACTAGTAATACAGTATATAGCGTACAGTTTTATTTTGGCGGCTTCGAGGTAGAAGCGACTTGTATCGCCCCAGTGGTTTCAAGGTAGTAGCGACTTGTACTGGTCCAGTGGTATGGTAGTAGCGACTTGTGCCACTAGTAACGTAATTAGTCAGGATCAGAATCAGAATTTCAATTTGTTAAACATAGGTTTGAAGGCGTATGAATAGTTAAAAGCAAAAAAAAAAGCAAAGAAAATAATAATATATAAAAAACAAAAACTCTTACAATAGACTAAAAGAACTATTTTATATTTAGTTATTTTTATAAAATGTACTATTGAAAACGAACTTAAAAGAAATCTCAAAACAGTCAATAAGTAAACCATGTGGTTGCATAATGAGAAATATTACAAATTGTCATAAAAAAAAGTATAGTAACATTTATCCATTAATAGCGAGATAGACTTTTCTTAAATTTTAATAAGGGTAAATTTTTGAATTATTGGGTTTTCGATGCCAGAAAAAAAAGCTTATTTTCACACTTTTTGTTCATACATTGAGGACGCACTGCAGTCTTTTAAAAAACAAAATCTGATAGCTTTTGAAACAGATAATTATAAATTGATTCTAACAAACAAAGCAGTTTCGTAAATGTACATAGCTGGTACAGTCATAAATTTTAAGGATAGTTTTTGAGCCACATATTGACCGAATACATGGTTTATAACGTACAGTTGTATGTTGGCGGCTTCAAGGTAGAAGCGACTTGCACCGCTCTTTAAGTTTCAAGATAGTAACGCCTTGTTCCACAAGTAATGTATTTAGTATATATTATACCATATTATATGTACAGACGCCAGCACGTCAATCTACCCCAATCTGTCAAATTTTACCAATCGAACATTAACCTTCTGCTATTGTGATAAGGTTCAAAATCTATTAAAGAAATTTCACAGATTGAAGTAGGTTGATGTGCTGGCGTCTGTACATACAGTTGTATGTACCTGATTGTTATCGATTAATGGTAGTGTTCCTTTTATGCAATTGTAATTTACAGGTATGGGGACAGGGTGTGAGGTCCCCGTAAACCTTCATCAAAAACCAAGCATCCTCCGAACAGATGGATGTTGTTGTCTCATCCGGGCAGCTGTCTGGTGGTTGATGTCAGTTTTTTTTATGTGGTTAGATCGCACGGAGAACTCTGAACTGCAATGCAGGATTTATAATTTTTGGTCGTTAATTTGTTATGTGGCAACATAAATGATTGATAAGAGTCTTTTAGGCATCGTGATGTACGCCAGGTCAGTGGAAGTTTGGTTCCAGTGAGTCAGAACCGGATACCGCATAGATCTCGGTGATTCTGAGCTGTCTGTGGTGATGTTTCAGTGAGTCAGGGTGGTACTGTCCCAATGATTCGGGATGATGCCCCAGTGAGATAGTGGTGATGTTCCATGAGTCGAGATAATTCTGCAGGTTCCAGTTGGTCGGAGAAGTGCTGCAAGTACCAGAGGGTTGGAGCGATGATGTGTAACTCAATGCAAGCCATTACTTCTGACTGCTGTCCTCAACCAGGAAAGTCTCTTCACATGATAGCCAAAAGTATAGTCTGCTTAGTCAAGGTCACTGATGGGGCTAAGATAGTGATCAGGTTGGCATGCTTGTGGTGAGATTACCTTTTAAAGCCGTAGGTGCTGGCTGCATGGCTCAAGAATTTTAGGAAGTGATATATGACATCACGATGTGGTAGCTGCATGAAGGCTGCGTTAATGTTCGTAATCGAGGTTCACCAGAGGTTGGTTAGAGGTATGCGGAACAGTGAACAAGAACGAAGTCCCGCAAACTACCATTACCTTCATTTCTTTAAAATTTGATCGTTAAAGTAAAAGACACTCTCGCAATTACGCAGGGACGCGTAAGTTATGCGGATGGCCGAATGTTGGAATCTTATTGTTTGGATAAGGTTTTCAAATGACAATGACACTTGTTGTCGTGTGTGACAGCTGATATTTTAAAGTTAGAAATAACTGTCGTCTAGATGGCGTTAGTTTTGATATTCGTTTTGTCAAATGACGATTTTACATTTAAAGTAGTGCATTAAATAATTCTCGAACTTTATGTGACATTAAATCAAATGTTTCAGACATTTATATTTTTGTAAGGATTTTTCTGGTTGTTTTTATACATACACTGACTTGAATAAATAGTTAACTGTTTCTGCCAAGATGGCGGTAGATCCGGTCCTCACTTTTATTAATAGCGGGTGTTCGCACCCACGAGAGTAGTCGGTGGTCGATTTTAGAAAGGGCAAGTCAAGGAAATAAAAGTGCTGTGTGGATAAAGTCAGTGATGTTGAATTAGTGATCCAACACTTTGTGTAAATTATTTATTTATCTATTAAAACTTCATGCAACACAAAGATACAAAGGCGGATTTAATGCCTAGGCATTCTCTACCAGTTAACAAAGGGTAGTAAAGAGAACACATGGCAGGTGCATAAAAAAGAAGGATTTTTTTTTTCCACAACTATCACACAACACCGTCTAGTCCCAAACTAAGCAGAGCTTGTGTTATGGGTACCAGACAGCTGATAAACATACTTATATATTTCTAAATACATATTATAGATAAATAACACCCAGACACAGAACAAATGATCGTGCTCATCACACAAATATTTGTCCTGGGTGGGAATCGAACTCACGACCTCCGGCATAGCAGTCAGGGTTACTAACCACTAGACCAACAGGCCAACGAAAAAATCAGGCGATTAATAAGTAAACAAATGTACAAATGTATGTAAATAAAATAAACCTACATATATATATAAATATGAATTATTTATATAAAGCAAATGAAAGGAGTTTTTGAGACAGTTCCGCTTTTGTGATAGAATAATGCCGCCATTTCCACTTAAATGCATACTTCTGACTGGTGGGGGTCCAGGCCCCCCTAGCCAAGCTATAATCGTTTCGTTATCGTTAACGCTTGGAGTTGGCCACGCCCTAATTCCTTGGTTCGGATGACATGATGTCACCATGGACATGTCAACACTCAGTCACGTGGTCAGAACAAAGGAATTGGGGGCGTGGCCAACTCCAAGCGTTCACGCTAAACGAAACGATTTGATACGAAACGGTCATAACTTGGCTAGGCTTGCAAAATGGTTGAAAAGCGATTCTAAGTGGAAGAAAATTGGCACCAACAAATAGGTATCTTAAGTAAATTAATGCACCGCGTCGGCTCCCCCTTTCCAAACAAACCAATTTTAAGATAAGGAGTAATTAATATTACTGAAAACTTCCTTGTTTAATCAGTTTTAATCAAGAACCGCGAACGACTTAACTTTGATTATCAAATTAAGAGATAATCCTATTAATTATGAAAGCTTTTTCGTTAATGAAGTACCTAAAAGTTTGTGACTGACGAATATTTCCGTTTCACAGTTCCACTGGTTTTGATTGGTAAAGGAATAATAGTACATTTTGATACAAGTGGAGAAAGTTTTTCAGTGTGACTGAGGCGGAATTCGTCCGAACTGCAGGTAAGGGTGTAATGGAGCCAAGTGCTGGAGTGTCTTTTCCACGTTTTTCAATACACTTGCTATCCAATACACTTGATAGCCCATACTTAACTTCATCCCTCCGGCAGAATATCTGCCACCGAGACACGAACTGCAGTGGCCAATTTGGCAATCTTTGAACCGACTGCGGGCTCAGGTTGGTCGCTATAGAGATAATCTGGTCAAATGGGGTTTCCTTGACCCGTCGCAAATACAGTAGCAGTGTGGAGCCCCTTCACGGGAAATGCGTCACTTCCTTTCCTGTCCAGTGAGCACCTTCAATGATTTGTACGAGGCCAACGACAGATTGCCCAGGTGGCTAAATATTGGTTGGACAAAATCTGAGTGAGATCGACACGATAAGTAGAATGCAATTTCGAAAAAATAATAAATAAAAGGGAGGTACCCGGCGACTAGTGGCTTGCCGCCTGGCCTGATACAATTATTGCAATAAATTATAGCGGGGTCAGCTCGTGAACTTTTCCACACTAGTGCAGAAAACTGTAAATTGCGTATCTAAATGTGGTACAGAAAGGAGCGAGTTTTCGAGGAAGTGTATTGAAAAAGAGTTATCAACATTATGATTTTTTGTCTAGTTTCAATTACTTGCTAAGTTGCTAGCCTATAGGTTCGTTGGAATTGCATAATTTAATTCTGCTAAGCTCGTTTGACTCCGGCGACGTGCTACCGGTGTACGAGTATGGTGGACATCATACTCATATTGCATTTTTTTTATGGTGGGTAAATCATCCAATGACAAATCCCGCCATTGGGTGGAGCTGGAAGTAGTGTCAGACTCTTACTGACTAAAAACCTACCCCGTTCCATTCTTTGCCTTGGTCCTAGGGCCCCGGGTGCCATTTTCACATACCCTTTGACCCCAGTAGGCTTCGGCCCTGTTGGTCCCCTACAGTTTGCTGACAACTCCTTGAGGCGCGCGGGAACAGTACGCGCCGACTCATATTGCATGCCGTGGCAGCCTTTAATTAAGGCTACGCTACGAAATGTAAGAATGATCTTGTATCCTTAGCGTGTATAATGGTGTTAGACTTTGTTGGTTGTCCTTAAATAAAATTAATATTACAAAACGTTTCAGGAATACTTTCCTAATATATATGTACTACTAAAGAGTGGAATTCCCTACTGAAATCTCTGTTTCCTGATAGCTAATAGAGTGAATAGATTAGGTACTACTAGGCGAGTGAACTCCATCGTCGCCAATATCATAGCTTGCCATCAGGTGAGATAGTAGTCAAGTGCAAGTCAATCAGTAATACTATAGTAGACCTCTTCAATCCTCAAGTACCACAGGATATATTGCCCCCAAATTTTTCGTCACTTCGCACGAGCGACGGTTTTGGGGGCCTAGTTAGTGAGTGTGCAACCCGCTGCCTTTTGTCGATGTATATTAACAACGTTGTTAAAGCAATGGTCATAGTTTTAATACAGTTCTTGGTAGCCTGGTAACTTAATTCTCATAGAACCATAGTCCTATATCTAAGTTTTCCATACGTTGCAGTAGATTTCCGCCAACCGGGAGTTGTCCTTGGGTGCACTTGCATAGCACGTACAGCGCAAATCATTGCTTGGCATCACATTTCGTGAAAAGTGTCACAGTTGCCTATGCGAGTTGGCTTCGGCCTCTGGTACGTCTTCCAATAGTCCTAAAGATATATGAAGACATAATAATATTTAAAAAACATCTTGTGTCAGTTTTAATCCCTCTAAAGAGGTAGGTACTGATGAAAGAGGCTTTACAGTATAATGTAAACATTCTGTAGCACCTGAATAAAACTAGTAAATTCATAGAAACCGGATTTAAGTTTCCTAACTGTTGGAATCTTATTGTTTGGATAAGGTTTTCAATTCATCTGACACTTGTTGTCATGTGTGACAGCTGATATTTTAAAGTTAGAAATAACTATCGTCTAGATGGGGTTAGTTTTAATATAATTACAATCTATTTGTTTTGTCAAATAACCATTTTACATTCAAAGTGGTGCATCAAATAATTCTTGAACTTTATGTGACATTAAATCGAATGTTTCAGATATTCATATTTTTGTAAGGATTATTCTGTTGTCTTAATACATACATTGACTTGAAAAAATAGTTAACTGATTTTGCTGAGGTGGCCTTATATCCGGTCCCCACATTATTGCTAGCTGGTGCTCGGCATACTGTACCTCTACCATGAGTTTTAAGCAATAGTATTTGTCGCTACTCGGTATCGACGCCGTAAATCTTTTGTATGGCAAATTTTGCAGCGCCTCTAGCGGTCACTTGCAGAACAAAAATTTGCCATACAAAATATTTACGGCGTCGATATCGAGTAGCGACGAATACTATTGCTTAAAACTCATGGTAGAGGTACAGGAACAGTTGGTTCTCAGCGTTAGAACGGGCAAGTCGGAGAAATAAAAAGTGATTTGTGTGGATTTAGCCTGTAATGTTGAAGTAGTCCTCCAACATAACCAAATAACAAACGTTGAAACCCATAAATAACAAGTCAACCTTGAAGTAGTGGTCTGTGGCCTCTGTGGCAAACTAATTCCCTGCCGTACTACTATTTACACGAGCCATTAAAACTGCCCAGAATTGTTCCGACTACAGATCAAACAAACTGTTTTATTAGGGTTCAGTACCTCAAAAGGAAAAAATGGAACCCTTATAGGGTCACTTTTTTGTCTGTCTGTCTGTTTGTCTGTCTATCTGTCAAGACCCTTTATCTCGGGAATCCGTGGAGGTATTGAATTGAAATTAAAACCATATATTTAGGTCTGCGGCCCCTTGACCGTGAAAGAAAAACTCTCAAGGGAATCAAAATTCATGGAGTACTTTCCTTTGACCTAGAACCCTCAAAATTTGGCATGATAGACTGATGGTCAGACTTTCTGGTACCTGAAACAAAGTGACAAAAACTGGTAACTGTCAAAGATCTACGAATGACAACCGGTCAATGACTTTACATGCTTTCTGATGCACGGGATGTCAGTTATGCATAATATCAATTGAAAAAATCACATTAGTACTTCTCCGATTTTGAAGCTGCAACCTCCCGCTCCAGCCACTGGATTCCGATCTTGACCCACCGTAGGCATAGGCTGGCGGACGACGAGCAATGGGTAGCTTGCCATCCGGACCAGCTTTAATCGTCGACGGCCCGTAGTGTTCGCGCGCGCCTCAAAGAAATGTCAGCAAATCGTAGCGGCCCATAAGGGTCGAAGCCTACTGGGGCCATGGGTTAAATGAAAGTGAAAACTCCAGGACCCTGGAATAAAGGCAAAGAAGGAATGGGAGTAGGTTTTAGTTATTAAAAGTGTGACATGCCCTCTTGCTCCACCCAAAAGCAGGAAAAGTCATTGGATGATTTCCCACCATAACAAAAACCTCATCCCTGAGAGGCAGGTACCGTAATCTCTGGGCCATAACGATAGACGTTGCAATTTAAAATAAAAACTTGTAAAAATTTCACCATTTATTCACATCTTAAAAATGTCTACCTATTCCATCTTAAAAATGTCTACCTATCCCATCCAGGAATCTAGGCGTGATGTGTATGTCAAGGCCAAAAAACCAAAAAGAAAACTAAAATAATTATAGAAAATACACAGCTTCTTATTCCCAAGCCTATAAAATAAAATGGTTGAGATAAACCCCTTCTCATCGCGGAAGGCGTTAATTTCAACCCTCAACAATCACTACAACCCTGTCTCAACCCTACAACCCCTATTTCACCCCTACAGTTGGTCCCTGAAGTCGTTACGGAGTGGTGAGCCGGGCTTCCTATTGCTCACACAAAATATTTGATGTTTCTAGGGTAAAGTAGATCTTTATTGATGTTATTCGTGTTATCTTGAGGCGAGGAGAAAATGCGTATTTTAAAGAGTTTTTCGTCATGAAACTGTTTATGAAGGGCACTCGAGAATTTAGGAGCGGCCAACCCAAGGTACATTTTCATGCTGTGCTCTTACATGATTATGATGTTATTACACATCTTTCTTCAGATATTTTGGATACACAAATATCTTGTGGATATTATCTAGGCTTCTATAGAAATCAAAATATAAATTTGTGTAAAACTAATCCAGCAAAGAACCCTGAAAATCTGCTATTTTACGTGAACTTTGATCCTCCATAATATACTCATATTTAAAAACATAAAAACTACGTCTATAGAAGCCTTGCACATTGCACTTGCACGAGATTCTGAATGATGACAATTTTTTCTCAAAAACTTTGAAGGATTTAAAAAAAACACGTATTTTCTGGAACAAGTTTTGTGAAATATTCGAGTAAATCACGGAATTAAAAAACGAATGCCAACAGTTTTTATGCGTTATCTTTCTTTTTTCGCGTTGCCTTTTCATCAAACATCGCGCTGGATTGCTTTAGATAAAGCAACAAGCTTTTAAACCATGCTCAACGTTGACGATAATTGAGTGGGGAAGGGCCACCTTAAAGGTTGAAAACAGTGCAAAATGTTTAAAATAGTTTTTTTATGGTAGGTAAAATCATCCAATGACAAATCCCGCCCTTGGGTTTTTTTTTTTACGGTTGGTAAAATCATCCAATGACAAATCCCGCCCTTGGGTGGAGCGGGAAGTAGTGTCAGACTCTTACTGACTAAAAACCTACCCCGTTCCTTCGTTGCCTATAGTGCCGGGGCTGAGCCTTTCTCTCAGAAAACGGCCCTTGACCCCAGCAGACTTCGACCCTGCCAGCCTGCAGTCAAATGTTTAAATAGTTAAGGTTTTCTGGTAAATAGGTTTTCAAATTAGAAGTCAGAAACGCATCGAAATCAAACTAATGTTTCAAGGCAAAATCTTGAGGGTGTATTTATTACTCCTTCACGTTCAAACGGCTGAACGAATTTAGATAAAACTTGGTATATGGGTAAACTAAGTCCTGGAATAGCACATAGGAGACTTTATACCGGGAGTATGTTCTCTTGGGACAATTTTTTGCTCTCACGAGAGCGAAACCCCTGACAGTTCAGAAGTTAGCAAATCTATGTATAAAAGAAAGTCGTGTTAGTTACACTATTAACTCAAGAATGCCTGAACCGATTTGGTTGAAAATTGGTGAGTAGGTAGCTTAGAAGTGTTGTAATATCACATCACTAGTTAGTAAAACTAATGGTCACAACCCTAGTGAGATATATTGGTCATTGTCGATATAGGTGTGATGACCTAAGCAGTGTCTGATTAATCCTAATATTATGTACTTGTTCTAAGTCTAATAAATCTAGTATTCACTATATCAAGTGTTTCAATATAAACATTACATGGTGTCAGAAGTGAAGAATCCAAAAACACGAAGAAAATCGCGAAAAAAATGGACCACTCATCAACAGTCAAAAGCGGTGGCCATTTTGAACAAAGTCTGAACAATGCGATCAAAGCCTTGAAAATCACCTCAGATTCAACAAACAACAATGCGGAAGCATGGAAACGCTGGTGGCAGCAATTTGAGCTGTATTTGTTAGCCACAGGTCTGGACAGGGCAGGTGAAAAACGCAAGATCGCCATTTTACTCCATCTCATTGGTGAGAACGGTTTAAATATATATAATACATTTAACCTCAAAATTGAAGAGACCACGCTAGTGCATGTCAGAGAAAAATTCGACCATTATTTTGAGCCTAGGAGAAACTTGACCATGTGCCGTTATAGTTTCTTCACAAGGAGACAACAGAAATCCGAGTCCATCGAGGGATTCCTGGCAGATTTAGAAAACAAAAGTCAAGAATGCGAATTTGGAACGCTCAGGGAATCACTCATCAGGGATATTTTTATCGCAAATCTAAATCTAGATTTAGCACATGTCCGTCAGAGATTGCTGCAGGAACCTGATCTGACATACCAGAGGATGCGAGAACTAGCAAGGACACTCATCGTTGCTCAGCAGGATGCAGAAAAGATGCTCAATGGTTCTACAAATGAAAATACGGAAAATGTCATGCATCTACGTCGGAGGAGCCGTAGTCGAGGGGAACGTCGACAGCGAGCTTCACCAGTCGGTCAGCAGGGATCTGGCGCAGGGAAGTCACCCAACAAGGGAAAGCAGTCTCCCAACCCTGAAAAGCGCTCGAGGACGTGTAGCCGCTGTGGGCAGTCTCACCGCTACAAGTGCCCAGCGCAAGGAGTCAAATGCAGGTCATGTAAATCTTTTGGTCATTTTGCTAAGTACTGTTTCACAAATAAAAAAGTCAATCGCTTAGTGTCATTTAGTCATAATTATAGTCAAGATAATTTTGTTGGAATTATTAGTCATAAGTCAAGTCAATCCAACAGTCATTTAAAGTCACATAAACATGTCAAGTCAATAGGCACACCGTCACGCACAATGCAACTACACCGACAATCACAGTCAGGGTGGTCATATAATGGCCAGTCACAGTCTAGGAATGATTCCGATGATGAGATTGGTGTCATATCTGAGAGATCTCATGTAGACTCACATTGTCATAAAAAATATTATAAGTCATGTCTCAATGATGAAAGTGGTGAAAATGTAATATCTGAGAGGTCTAAAAATAGCCTCGGTGATGAATGCAATCACCAGTCTGAGAGATTCAGTGTCAAGTCAAAGAAGTCAAATAAATATAGTCAAAGTCAAAGTTCATATCTCGATGATGAACACAGACACATGTCTGAGGAATCACTCACTATCACAACAAAACCATTTCATCAAAAGTCATTTGTTACACTTAGAACAAGTACGTCAATTACATCACCACAAAGTCAACAAGTCAACACAGTAGATACAACACAAAACAAATACTATTCTAATCAGTCATGGAACATAAACATTTTAGTAGGTCATACACAAATTAGTTGTATCATTGATTCAGGAGCTGATCTTAACATAATGTCAAAACAAACTTTTCTTTGTTTAAAACGTCATTCTCAAATGACACTTGTCAAATGTCAGATAAATGTCACTGGATTTGGTGGCAAGTCAATACCCATAATTGGTAAAGTCAATGTCAGATGCAGCTTAACCTTGAATAACAGTACTATTATAGAAAATATAGTATTTATAGTCGCAGATTTAGTTTGTCCAAATGTCCTAGGTCTTCCCACTTGTGACAAATTAGGTATAATTAAAAGAGTTTTTTCAGTGTCAAAACAAAATTTTTGTCAACAAATTCTTACACAATACAATGATGTATTCCAGGGTCTTGGATGTCTGCCTCCTGTCTGTCACCTGAAACTCAAACCTGATGCAGTGCCATGTGTGGATCCTCCCAGGAGAGTACCATTTGCGTTGCTCGATAAACTTCGCGAAGAGTTGGATCGCATGGAAAGAATGCAGGTGATTGAGAAAGTCACTAAGCCTACAGAATGGGTGAATAGCATAGTAATTACTGTCAAGAGTTCAGGTCAGTTGAGAATTTGTTTAGATCCTAGAAATTTAAATAAGAATATTATAAGGGAAATCTATCCACTTAAGTCAATTGATGAGATAAGATCTCAGTTAGTTGGAGCTGAATGTTTCTCTCATTTAGATGCTTTTTCAGGATTCTGGATGTTAAGATTAGATGAATATAGTTCTGATTTATGTACCTTTCAAACACCCTTTGGTAGATATAAATATTTAAGATTGCCTTTTGGTATAAATGCATCATCAGAAATATTTCAGAGAGTTATGATGAATTTGTTTGGTGATTTAGAAGGAGTCTTAATATTCATCGATGACATTCTTGTCTATGGACCGAATGAGGCCATACATAATGAGAGATTACATAAGGTCATGCAAAGAGCACGTCAAGTCAATTTAAAGTTCAATAAGTCTAAATGTAAATTTCTAGTTTCTGAAGTCTGTTTTTTAGGTTATGTTTTTAGTAAACATGGTGCTAGGGTCGATCAAGAAAAAGTAAAAGCAATTGTCAATATGCCTACACCACAAAATGTCAAAGAATTGCAAAGAATTTTAGGTATGATCAACTATTTAGGTCCCTTTATTAGCAATTTGTCAGAAAAAACTCAAATTTTAAGAAATCTTTTGAAAAAAGATTCAGTCTGGACTTGGGATGAAAATCACAGTAAATGTCTTAAGAGTTTAATAGATGAAATCACAAAGTCACCAGTCTTAGCTCATTATAACCCCAATATTCCATTAGTCTTGTCAGTAGATTCGTCTAAGTCAGCATTGGGAGCAGTCATTTTACAAAACAATAAACCCATTGCTTATAGTTCAAAAACATTAACAGAAACTCAGTCTAGGTATGCTCAAATTGAGAAAGAATTGTTAGCAATACAATTTGGTTGTGAAAAGTTTCACCAGTATGTATATGGTCATAGAGTAACTGTCCATACTGATCATAAACCCTTAGTCTACTTATTTGATAAACCATTACATGATGTACCAGCTAGATTACAGCGAATGATGTTAACTTTACAAAAATATGATTTGAAAGTTATACATGTCCCAGGAAAGCAGATGTATATATCAGATACATTGTCCAGAGCAGCCTTAAAAGATCATTATATACCAGAGAATGAATCTGAAATATCTTGTCATGTCAATTTAATGTATTCAAATTTAGCTATCACAAAGGAATACAGTACAAAACTGTTGCAACATACAAATAAAGATGAAACTTTGCAATTGTTAAAGAAATATTATTATGAAGGTTGGCCAAAAAATAAAAATAAAGTCAGTCCATTGGCAAAACCATTCTGGAGTACACAAGCTGAAATTCATGTAGTCAAAGATTTGTTGTTTAAAGGTTCAAAATTAATAGTACCTCAGTCTATGTATAAAGAAATGTTGGCTAAAATTCACGAAGGTCACCAAGGTATAAATAAATGTTTAAAAGTAGCAAGAGATTCTTTGTATTGGCCAAGCATGTCAGCAGATATTAAAAATGTGGTAGAACAGTGTCTCATATGTGCAAAATATAAACCTTGTAATCAAAAGGAACCACTACAAAATTTTGAAATAAATAAGTATCCATGGCAACAAGTTGGTATTGATTTAATGTATTTTGATAACCTTACATATTTAATTGTCACAGATTATTATTCTAAATACATAGAAATAGCTTTGTTAAATAAAAACAGTACAGCCAAAAATGTAATTACACATTTAAAGTCTATTTTTGCCCGTCATGGAATACCTTTGTCATTAGTGTCAGATGGTGGACCTCCTTTTCAGTCATTAGAATTTAAAAATTTCCTACATGAATGGGACATAGAACATAATGTAACTAGTCCATATCATTCACAGTCAAATGGACAAGCAGAAAGTTCAGTCAAAATAGTCAAAAATATGTTAAAAAAATGTAGAGAAAATTCGTCTGACCCATATATAGCCTTATTACAATATAGAAATACACCTAAGAATAACTTACCATCTCCAGCACAATTGTTAATGTCTAGGAATTTAAGAGATAACATTCCAATGTCATACAAAAAATTAAAACCAAAGGTTGTAACATTTAAAAATTATAAAGAGTGTGTCAATAAGAACAATGAAAATAAGTCTAAGTATTATAACAAGAATACTAAGTCATTGTCAATATTATATCCCAATGATCATGTCTACTTCAAAAGAAAACCAAATTATAATTGGGAACAGGCCATTGTCAAACAAAGGTTGACAGGAAATAGGTCATATATCATTGAGGATGTCAATGGAGTTAGGTATAGGAGAAACAGAATTCACCTAAGGCATAAATATTCTCCTATGTTATCCAACTCGTCGCAGGGGAGAGAGGAAGGTGATAGTCAGGAGTCAGCACCTCAAGAATCCTCATCTCAATCCATAGGTCAAAAGTCAACCCGTTATGGTAGAATTGTAAAGCCAACTAGAAGGCTAATTGATGAAATCAATTAAATGTACTAAAGTTTTTTTTAGATTAAGTCATATTTAAGCCAAGATGTTTTGTATTGTAAAACTAAATAAGTACTTGTCAGATACTTTGTATTGTCAATTGAATTTAAGTCAAGTCCGTCCACAGCCTATGTTACATTGTTTGTTAAAGGTTAATTTGAACTTAACAAGGGGGATGTTGTAATATCACATCACTAGTTAGTAAAACTAATGGTCACAACCCTAGTGAGATATATTGGTCATTGTCGATATAGGTGTGATGACCTAAGCAGTGTCTGATTAATCCTAATATTATGTACTTGTTCTAAGTCTAATAAATCTAGTATTCACTATATCAAGTGTTTCAATATAAACATTACAAGAAGCAGGAGACGGACATAGGCTATTTTTATCCCAATTAATAAAAAAAATACAAAACCTGCTCATTTATTGGTATAGGGTAGAGTAGAGCGGGAGCGAAGACGCGGGCAAAAGCTAGTTTCCTATATTTATTTTGTTGGACTGTCCATTTACAGTCAAGTCTCGTCGAGATTATTTTATTTGGACTGTCCATGTACAGTCAAAGAAATTCATTGTTTATGACTTGTTGATGGGTATTGCTCGTCAATAAAACGACAAGATCTGTTTGTCTGTAAGCCTGTAACACAGTGAGACAATATAATTTAAAAAATTGTGACAGCTGTTTGTCAGAGCATTACGTAAAACTGTAAATGTTAATGAAACCTAAGGGTGGAGTCCTGGTGTCCTGAAATACAGGCCCCAAGCCTAGTTTAGGCACCAGTCTCCCACAATATGCATATATCTAACTTTACCATAGAAACTGTAACTATTATGTATTGTGGCGAGGAAAATAAATTTTATTATTATTTATTTATTTAATTACCCGTATTTTTTTGTGAAAATTTAAGAAATTAATTTCCCCGACTTCGCTTTGGTGAGGGTGATCATGAATTTTTAAGACAAGTCTAAATTAAAACTCGAATAATGAACATATTAAGTTCGCTTTTGTGCCTTTGTTTGAAGATTAAAAAAAAAAAAACTAAATGCTGCAGCAACAATTTGCTAAAGGAATTTGTTCTCAATATTATTTTCAGAAATTTATAACATCATAATTTTAAAACACAATTCTGTGAATAACACGGTCGATTTAATCATCATACAATGATCAATTATTCAGTTTCCTAGCACCAAAACAGTGAAATGTAATTAAAACGTCCACTCCGATACAGTTCAATTGAATTGAAACCAATTAACATTGAATTCTGCAATCAAGCGGAACGGTAATATTTAAAATATTTAAATCGCATTACTGACTATTTGTTTTCAATAAAGAGGAAAAGGATTATTTCATAACTAGTGCTATTCATATCACATTGCAGTCAAGCACTAGTTTATGACTATGTTTATCTATGGCTACTCCCTGAACTAATTATTATTATTCATATTTCATTTCATTGCATCAGCCTTATAATGTTCCCACTACTGGGACTCAGGCCTCCTCGCTAGGAGAGGGCGAGATTATTACTATTACAGGGTTCTTATTAATAAAAAAAAGTGAAATTATTTTAGGTACTCATATTAAGTTTTTTTTTGACCCACTGGTTGGTCAAAAAAAAAAAAAAACTTAATATGAGTACCTAAAATAATTTCACATTTTTTTTTACCCCCTGGTTGGTAAGGATGGCAGGCGGTCGCCTCCTTCTGCGAAGCAGTAATGCTAGCAAAGGAGGAGGCCGACCGCATCAGGCAGAGGCAACGGGGCGCTCGTCCCAGCCGCCGCCGGGATTCCGATCCGGATTTCCGGCCACCGTAGGCGCGGGCTTGCAGACGGCGTGCCCAAGTCGTCGACGGCGCGTTCTGTTTCCGCGCGCCTCAAGGAGCTATCAGCAAACCGTAGAGGCCCAGCCTGCTAGCTGCAAGCAGGCGGGGTCGAAGCCTGCTGGGGTCATGGGTCAGCTTCCGAAAGGAATACCCGGCCCCGGCACGATAGGCAATGAAGGAACGGGGTAGGTTTTTAGTCAGTAAGAGTCTGACACTACTTCCCGCTCCGCCCAAGGGCGGGATTTGTCATGATTTTACCTAACATAAAAAAAAAACCTCTGGTTGGTAAAATCATTACTTTTCCCAGCAGTGAGACAGTATAGGCTAGATATAATAATAAAATAACTTAATCATTTTTTTTTAATTCTGAGTACGCTCCCGTTTAACCACTATCCCACTTGATGGTAAGCGATGATGTGGCCGACGATGGAGCACGCTTGCCTAGAAGTAGCCTATGCACTCTTGACTTAAATACCCCTAAGTTGAAGTTATTTGTAGTTATAACAGCTCATTACGAAAGTGCAATAACCCTATTCCCCGAAAACAATTTAAACTCTACACAATTTTTCCACAACGTTACTTACTAAATCGCGTGTCAACCCGTTATTCACTGCAGTATGTTCGATATAAAATGTTTGGCAAACGTACAGTTTTCTGCATGGATACGTCGGGAAATGAAACAATGTGCATTATATGCTACTGATGCCTCTGTCTAGAGCACTTTGTGCAATGGATACCTAAAGCTTTAGTGTTTCGTGGAAATGCGGAGTGGTAACATACGTTTTATAGGCTAGCTTCTGTGAGCGAGGAATTGAGAAAACTGTCCTAAAGGATACAACCATCTTCCAGGATAAACATTACTTACCCTATTTACCCTACGTGTTATTTCAATGTGTGGTCTATCAGTCCGCCAAATTGTTTCCTAATACGTTCAGCCATTTAAGGAAGTACATAACACATTCATAATACATACAAACTTTTGTCTTTCTACTTAATATTTATTTAAGGGTGTTTTTAATATCATGCGGGTTTCATCACGCATGCTAATTTGCTCCGCAAACTGCAAGTCCAATGACCTCTAGGTCAGTCGTTATGTACTAACTACCTACAGGACATGGACTCGCTCAGCTGATGTTTTTTTTAGAAAGAAATTAATTTCGTATATGCGTGTATTAATTAGAATTTTAGAAAAAAAGTACTTTATTTTTTAATGTTATCTTAACAAATTGATAGTGTTTCATGTACCGGATCGGTCCTCCATGGGATTAAAACGATCAAAATTTAACCACGTTATAATAAAATATTGGTGGAATACTTGGCGCAACCGTGAGAAACCCATTGTTTTTGTTGTTGTTTATTTTACTAATTAGGGTTCAGTACCTCAAAAGAAAAAAAACGGAACCCTTATAGGATCACTTTGTTGTCCGTCTATCTGTCTGTCAAGCCTCTTTAACTCGAGAATGCGTGGAGGTATCGAGTTGAAATTAAAACCAAATACTTAAGGCTGCGGTTCCTTGAAGCTGTGAAAAATCGAACCTCTAAGTTAACAAAAAAAAAGATACAGCCGTTTATGCCGCTAAAAACGTATACTGTCGAAGTATACGTTTGTTCGTCTCAAAGAAATTAAAATTCATAGGGTACTTGCCGTTGACCTAGAACCCTAAAATTTGGCAAGAAGCAAGCTCTTATAGAACAAATATAGGAATAAATCCGAAAATTGTAAATTTGGAGTTACGTCACCAAAAAAAAAACAACTTTTCGTTTCGAAAAAAATTTCGGGATTCGATTTGGAAGTTGAACTATTTACATAAGTTAGTTTGTACAGAATTCTCGGTGTGCGAGCACAACTCATACTTGCCCAGTTTAAAAATTCAACATAAATATTTGTTAGTGCATTGTGAGCATTGGCAACCGACCACATTTTTAATGAAATAATATAAAAATACCTAAATTACATTCTGGAGCTCACATCAAGGCACTCATTTCATGACAGTATGTAGGTAAGTTCTATACAAAGCTATTGTGGAATCATGTCGAATTAAACCGCTCAACTTTCTGTGTACGCTTTTGTTTATGAGACAATTAATACCAAGTCGCATTGTAAGCGGTCCCGATCCGCGTAATGAAAAAATGGAAAATATTTAGAATTGTGTAATATCTTTCTTGAATCTACTACCATAACGTACATTTTTCAACTATCGAATCCGACTCGGCTGGGCGGCGTTCGGAAAGCTGCGCGGTATCTTTTTATCCAACATAACACAGTATCTTAAGACGAAAGCCTATGACAAGTGCTTATTGCCAGTACGCAGACATATGGCTCTGAAACGTGGTCGCTTACCAAAGGGCAATGGAAAGGTCTATGCTCGGAGTTTCCTTGCGTGGTCGAATCAGGAATGAAGATATCCGCATTAGAACCAAGGTTGCCGACATAGCACGAAGAATCGCCAAACGAAAGTGGCAATGGGCAGGGCACATTGCTGGCAGAACCGATAGCTGTTGGGGCCGAAAGATCTTGAGTGGCAGCCGCGTACCAGAAGACGCAGCGAAAAATTAAGCTTTTAAGTTTACGAGAAAAAATAAGCGGCTGTTTATGTCGAAAAAACGTATATTTCGACACTCTCAATCAATATTCTTAGGGTACTTTCTGTTGACCTAGAATCCTGAAAATTAGCGTGGAGCAAGGTCTTAAAGCACAAATATAGAAAAAAATCTGAAAGTTGTAAATTTATAGTTACGTCATTAAAACAAAAACTTTTTTGCGATTCGAAAAAAATCTTCCGTGACTCAATTCGGGAAGTGAACTTATTTACATAAAAATCAAAACTCGCAGTTGCTGAGTTTTTTGCAAAATAGTTCTGTTTCTTTATTTTATAACTTGTCAATTATAACTAATTAAAATACAGGTTTATATTTTTCAGAAAATACCAAGCACCAAAGTTAAGTTCGTTTCACAGTTCAGTAACCACCTACCCTAGAACGCCCTCTACGGGGCTCCGGTGTGGGCACCGACGTTGCAACAGCAACCGAGGGCCCAGCTGAATGTGTGCCAGAGGGTCATGGCAATACGCATGGTGCGAGGGTACCGAACGATTTCCCGCGAGGCGGCGACTCTCCTTGCTGGCCAACCGCCATGGGATCTGGAGGCAACAGTCCTTGCACACATGCACGATAAGCGCATGGAGATGCAACGCCGGGGCGAAATTCCGCTGCCGCGACAAGTCGAGGCAAGGCGGACAGAGCTCCGGCGGGATCTCATGGCGAAATGGCGTCAGCGACTATTGCAACCTCGTTCGGGGCGCGCCACAATTGAGGCGATAAGGCCCATCCTTGAGGCGTGGCTGGAAAGACCTCACGGTGCTCTCAACTTCCGCACGACGCAGGTGCTTACCGAACACGGAAAGTTCGCTAAGTACCTGTTCCGGATTCGTGCGGAGGATTCGCCCGGGTGTCGCCACTGTGCGGAACACCCGGAGGACACGGTGGAGCACACTGTAGAGGTGTGCCCCGCCTGGGTGGAGCATCGCCGTGTCCTCGTGGGGGTGATCGGCGGCAGCGATCTCTCTCGCCGGGCCTTGGTTCAGGCCATGGTCCGGAGTGAGGAGGGATGGCAGGCGGTCGCCTCCTTCTGCGAAGCAGTAATGCTAGCAAAGGAGGAGGCCGACCGCATCAGGCAGAGGCAACGTGGCGCTCGCCCCAGCCGCCGCCGGGATTCCGATCCCGATTTCCGGCCACCGTAGGCGCGGGCTTGCGGACGGCGTGCAATGGGTAGCACGCTGTCCGATCGTCCGGTAACCGACCGGACCGAGCCCAAGTCGTCGACGGCGCGTTCTGTTCCCGCGCGCCTCAAGGAGCTGTCAGCACACCGAAGAGACCCAGCCTGCTAACTGCAGGCAGGCAGGGTCGAAGCCTGCTGGGGTCAAGGGCCGTTTTCTGAGAGGAAGGCTCAGCCCCGGCACTATAGGCAACGAAGGAACGGGGTAGGTTTTTAGTCAGTAAGAGTCTGACACTACTTCCCGCTCCACCCAAGGGTGGGATTTGTCATTGGATGATTTTACCTACCATAAAAAAAAAAACCTACCCTAGAACGAACTAGGCAATTTATGAACGCAGCCTACCCGTGGTCCATTGGAAAACGTTGCCCCACAATCCTGTACCGCGTTCACAAACATATAAGCTCACATACACAAGACACCCAGACCCGGAACGCCTATTTTTAGGCCATACTTTGGAGGGTATGCGGAACAGAGATTAAAGTCCTGCACGCCTCCTTTGATAAGGGAGGATCTTGCCCGATTGATGATTTTGAGCTGTTCTATATGTTCAAATTGTGCGGATAACTTTACTTGCGCGATGCAGGATTAGTTTTTATGTGACGCCATAGATGTCGTGCCATCAAATATTGTCAAGTATTAGAGGCTGTATAATAGGTGTTAACGTCACAATTGTTGTAGATTGTGAGAGAGATGGAGCTACACAGGATGACTATATCTATCTCTTTTCAGAATGGAATCATGACAAAAGAATGGCAACGGAATACGCACACAGCAAAAACGCTACTTCCACTCCGCTTTCTGTCAGACCAGAACTTTACCAAGTACAGAGAACTTGGTAAAGCAGAGCTTTTTGGTAGAAATACTTTTGGAAATGTGACAAATTTCCGAGTTTTAAAGCGTTTGTAATTTAAACGCACTCATACGTACACGTACTTTAATTAACGTACAAAATTGTTTAATTTAGTTTAATTAGGTAGAGTTTGTTTATTTATTTCAGAGTGTAACCGACCGCGTTCACATATTTAAATTCTCTAAGTGTATGCCTTATCACAATTCTGTAATTATGTGGCGGTGGTACATTTTGATTACTACGTACATATATAATAATTGTCTTAGCTCAGATAATTTGACTAATATTACGCATTATTCTTTTTTTTAGGTGGGAAAATGACTTTCCCTATCCTAAGGTGGAGCGAGAGGGTGTGTTATCAATGTTGTGTTACTAGCTACCCATTGCTCGTCGTTCTTCAGTAATTGTAATAACTATTATTTACGAAAATAACACTATTTCAAAATAATGATTCTGTCTGTGTACTTATGTTGTTTTTTATGTTGTTTTTTTTTAGTTCTATAAATTGATATCATTTACTAAGGCGATACAATTTCGACATTATTGTCATTAACTTGATGAAAAATATTGGTCTACAATCATAATCATAATTAATTAGTTTTATTTATGTCACATACATACCTCATTTAATGAGCATAGGTATCTTATGCCAAAAAGTGTTTAAAGTACACGCTATCTAAGAAAATTCTTCTCCATTTACATCAGAACAGTTTTAACTAGCAGTAATTATTTAAAACTTAACAACCAAGCTCGAATCAGGACTTGAATTATGTATTTCTAATTACGTTTTCGCTTACGAATTCAGACAATGCTAATTGATAACCCTTGCAAACGAAATTTCAGACTTTAATAGATTAAAACCACACCTGTGTCCTTCAGTTACCCTTCGCATTCTATGACTACGGGTTTCTTTTTCAGAAAATTCCAACCACTGGCCCTGTGGATGGGGCTCTCGCCCCAGCCGCTGCCGGGATTCCGATCCTGATTTCCATCCACCGTAGGCGCGGGCTTGCGGACGGCGAACAATGGGTAGCTCGCTGTCCGACCGTCCGGTAACCGACCGGACTGAGCCCAAGTCGTCGACGGCGCGTACTGTTCCCGCGCGCTTCAAGGAGCTGTTAGCAAACAGTAGAAACCCAGCCTGCTAGCTGCAGGCAGGCAGGGTCGAAGCCTACTAGGGCCAAGGGCCGCTTTCTGATAAGAAGGTTTGGCCCCGGCAAAAAAGAAACGGGGTAGGTTTTTAGTCAGTAAGAGTCTGACACTATTTCCCGATCCGCCCAATAAAAAAAAAAAAAACAGCAGCCCTGTGGATGCTCTCTAGACTAGATGATGTTAGATTATAATTTCCCCAGGCCAAGCAAATCTCATGAACGGACCGCATAATTTACAAACGTGCTCCTAGAATTCTGCGCTAATCCCTACTCTAGTGTACTAGATAATGTTAGATTAGGCAAGTGACATCAAAGCTAACCTGAGCCAACACTGTCAGTGTGCCAAAGCCTGGCTTAAAACCATTGAATAAAATATAGGTGCGAACAGAAGGTTAGCTCCTTACAAGGAGCGGGAGAAAATAAGGTCACGCATGGTGCATACGTGTCTGCATCAATATCTTCTTCTTATACCTACAGGTGGCGCAAAATTAATCACTCTATTGAAAAATGTTATAATTATTGCAAATGGCGTTGTACGTCAATTATATTTGGCATTTGTGAACTAGATAGATGCAAAATATAACAGACCATAGCAATGGAACAATATACTCCGCAAGAGCGTGGAATAATTGTGTGGTTTTTTTTCGCAGCGTGCATTTTGACGTTGTTTTCCTAATGGTGTCACGCCATCTGGGCAAATATTACGGCTCGAATCAAACATAATGGAACCACGAGAGACCTTGCAGGGTGTGGCTACTACCAGATTGGTCGTTCTGCCGAGAATATCGGCGCTGTGGCTCCCGAAATCGTTGAGAAAAAAAAAACATCACCACTCTGAATTTCAGTAAAAGACTTCGACTTTTTACTGCTGTATTAGAGAAGGTCTTGGTGAACACGTGGATACAAGACAGTTGCGGGCTGGTCGCGTAATCTCTTTTTTTAGCGATTTGGTATGGCCAGCAAGATCGTCCAATTTAACTGCCCCAGACTTCTTTCATTGAGGCTACTTGAACTTGCGGAGTTATGGCAACCAGCTACAGAAAATCACAGCCCTTAAAAAGAATATTCGACAGGTATGCGAACACACCGGAAATCTCGATAAAACGAGTACAAATGTGTATCGACACTGGTGACAGCCACATAACGTATGTCATCTTTTACACTTAACAAAAAAAATTACAGGTCTAAAAATATTTTTTTTTTATTTAATAAAAAGTTATACAAAAACAAAATTGAATGATTAATTTTGCGCCAGCCTGTATATAAAAATTAATAGCTGTTCGTTAATCTCACTAAAACTCTAGATCGGCTGGACTCGCTGGACTGATTTTAGTCTTGAAATATTCGTGATAGTCCAGGGAAGGTTAAACTTCGAGAAAATGTGGAAAAATTGACGAAAAAGAAATCCGTTATCGCAATATTCATAGACTATTTGGCGGTACCGAAGTTCGCCGAGTCGGCTAGTTCCTTATATAACGAGAAACTGACTAACTGCCATATTAACGCACAGTTGAAAGTACTGGGTCTAGAAAGTGAATTTTGCATATAGTTTTGCACAAAGCTTCTTTTTATAACATAGGCGAGCAGAAGGAGTTTTTGGAAATTAAATCTGTGTGATTACTGCTTCCATCAGAAGGCTTAAAGTCAAAGGGCAATGAAAAAGGCTGGTCACGTAATTTCCTTGCGTGGTCGCATTAGAACTGAAGACATCCGCAGGAAAACCGACGCTACTGACATAGCCCGAAAAATCGCCAAACCTGAGTAGCAGTGGGCAGCATTGTTCACAGAACAGGTAGTCGATGGGGACGAAAGCTTCTAGAATGGTGACCATGTGGAAGATGCAGAATTGGAAGACGTCCCACAAGGTGGACAGATGACCTGTACCTCTACCATGAGTTGCATATAGGCAATAGTATTCGTCGCTACTCGATATCGACGCCGTAAATATTTTGTATGGCAAATTTTGCAGCGCCTCTAGCGGTCACTTGCAGAACCAAAATTTGCCATACAAAATATTTACGGCGTCGATATCGAGTAGCGACGAATACTATTGCTTAAAACTCATGGTAGAGGTACTGGTGAGGGTCTTTGTCTGTTTTGTAGAGCTGACCTTCTGCTTCTATCTATGATGTGTCGAAACCAACTTTTAATTAAGTGTTACTGTTAAAATGTGTTGGTGTTTGTGTCGCTTTTGTATGGTAATGTATTGTTTGTTTTATTTTGCATAATTACCTGGTATTGGCTGGAGTTTTTGGGTTCCGGGTTGAGAGTAGGTATTTTTTCAAGTGCATCATACAAAAACTGTTAGTTTTCTACAGATCAAGGTCCAAAGTAACTTTAGATTGGTAAACTGAATTGAATAGTGACATAATTTTTCTCCTCCCGCTCTGTGTGAAGCGAGAGGGAATGTCTGACTTTTTTGACTAAAACTCACCTGTGTTCCTTTAGTTATCCATTGCGACCAGACTTGGTCCTTAAAGAATGGTGAGCTACCAATTAGTCGCCGTCTGCAATCCCGGACTTACAGTGGCCGGGTATCACTGCGTCAGGTGGTAAGTAATTTTACCAATAAAATCGACTCACAAAGATTTAACATTGTGTCAATTATGTACTTTTGACTTATGGCAAGTAAGAGGAGACATTTTTCATTACAATTAATTTATTCGATGCACAGCTACCTATATTCCACTTGATATTCTATGATCGACGCCCATCGAAGTCGACGCCAGATAAATTTGCCATAAAGGACATTAAACTAAGGATCTTATATATCCTAGGGATTATAAAATCTTTGCATTAAACCTTTTTTAAAGCTTTTTTGACAGACTTAATTTCAAAAATAGAAACAATTTCACTTTTTTTTTATTAACCACACTAACACATTTTAGGTATACAGTTTTTTTTTTACAATTATCTTTTAGAAGATCATAACGTGTAAACAAACCATTTAAAGGCGTGCACATCTCTCACAAAAGACGACTACTGCGTACTTATATGATAAATTATAATATAATTATGTATAAAATACAGCTGTCCTTCATCGACATCTATTCTGATCTTTTACAGTTTTCTAGTTATGAAAAACCATTCACTATTATTGTTCAGGGTACTTATTATGAAGAGATATTAGAGAAAGGTCAATGTACTATAAGGCAAATTTATCTCGCACCTACTATAGTAGTAATTTCCGCAAATCTTTGATGTTTAGTAGTTTATTGCCGCTCCGTGTTGCTAGAGGGCTACTAAGGTAGCAATTCAGTAACCTCACGACATTATCCCACCTAATAAGGTTTAGGGTAAGGTCTTTAATGTCTTTACTAGTTCCTGAGATTAGTTTTTCACTACGTGTTTGGAAAGGGCTGGGTTTTCCCTGTTCAGATGTTCGGGAAGATTTATAGGGAAGACGAAATTAAGTTTCTGTTGAGGTACCTAATTTTATTCGGAAACTCAAAGTTGCTCGGTAGTTTGGGAACTAATCGTAAGTATTTTGTTGAAAGTTCGTACACGTAATATGCATATTAATAAGTCTTATAATGTTCCTACTGCCCGGGCGTAGGTTCTCTCTCTAGGCTCTCCTGATAAATAATAAAGAAGAGGCTAGTGTGGTTCGGTAGTCTTTATTATAGCATAATCAACCTTTTAATGTTCCCACTGTTGGGACTCAGGCGTACTCTCTAAGAGAGGCAATGGACCGCAATCCACCACGCGGGCCCAGTGCGGTTTAGTGACTGGCACATGTCTTCGAATGTTTGGTTCTAGGATATGTCGGTTCCCACACGGTGCTTTCCTTTGCCGTTTTTTAGAGCAGTGGTGATGAAATAAATTACATAACGTAATGCGCCTGGCTGTGATAGAACCTTGGCCATCACTGATACTGATTGACTGTGCGTGCAGCGTGATACAAAATTGTGCGTTACGAACTTTTCCTTCTACAGAAATATACGAGCAATAAAATAAAATTACCTAAAATGTCCGACCCGGGGTTTTCACTCTAAGCCATCGAAATATATATTTCCTACTTCGCAAAACTGAAACATTTGAAGCAGAGTAACAAAGTTGCAGAAGTAACAAGATTGCATTTTACAGCGGGCCGGTTCGTTACGTACAATATTTATTACACTATCAACAACTTTAATTGACCTGTTTGAAATACTAAGCCCTTGTTGTACTTGGTGAAAACAAGTTTTATTTTTCAGAAGTATTTAGCTTTGAAGTGGTACAAAGTAACTTGAATTAATGGAACGGAAAGCAATTAAAGTGTTTTGTTGTTTATTAGAAAATGTAGACAATATTGTCTACTTCTTAGAAAGTGGTACAAATCGATATATCAGCATAAGGCAAGCAGTGCATATTTTTTTAGAAGAGTTCTTGTTAATGTAGTTCGTGAAACACTCTTTTTAGCCAATGTTTTTGTGTATTATGTTGTGAATACTCAGTTTGAGATTACAGTAATGCAAAAAGAAATAATAGTATATTAATTATATATTTTATTTTTTATACTACAAAGAAAACGAGATGTATCTGATGATGGGACCCTTGAATAATCACAGGATCTCTTCAAAAAGGTACACTCGCAATATATTTTTCGGTACTGGTGATAAGTAACGTTGCATAAATAACAAGACCAGAACATCAACCTTCTGAATTAAAGTTTTAATGATTTAAAAGTAAAAATTCTTTAAAAAAATCTGTTACCGTCAGTCACTTATGTATTGATTAACTCTTCATTGTAAAAACCACCGTAAAATGAGCTTAAAATACAAAATCGAACGGGAGATTTTATTGCCTTTGCTAGTCAGATATGACGTTATAACAGTTTAAAATCTCTTCGTCAGTCACTTCCGTACTGATTACCCTTCCATTGTAAAAACCACCGTAACTTTAGCTAATAAAGCACAAAATCAAACGGAAGCTTTTTCATTGTCTTTGCACGTCAGATATGACGTGGTGACATGACGTCACTGTTATTAGAGGAATGCACTTCCAAGTCTTAGCTGACGCAGCTTTGTTAGTGCGGTCGCCGGGGTGCTTGTCGGATGTCGTGACATACGGGATTTGAAGTTTGTGAGCACTGTTTATCAACATTAAATTAAAAAAAAAGAAAAAAGAAAAACGAAAAAAAGGAAAAGGAAGAAAAGAAAGAAAAGAAAGAAAAGAAAGAAAAGAAAGAAAAGAAAGAAAAGAAAGAAAAGAAAGAAAAGAAAGAAAAGAAAGAAAAGAAAGAAAAGAAAGAAAAGAAAGAAAAGAAAGAAAAGAAAGAAAAGAAAGAAAAGAAAGAAAAGAAAGAAAAGAAAGAAAAGAAAGACAAGAAAGAAAAGAAAGAAAAGAAAGAAAAGAAAGAAAAGAAAGAAAAGAAAGAAAAGAAAGAAAAGAAAGAAAAGAAAGAAAAGAAAGAAAAGAAAGAAAAGAAAGAAAAGAAAGAAAAGAAAGAAAAGAAAGAAAAGAAAGAAAAGAAAGAAATGAAAGAAAAGAAAGAAAAGAAAGAAAAGAAAGAAAAGAAAGAAAAGAAAGAAAAGAAAGAAAAGAAAGAAAAGAAAGAAAAGAAAGAAAAGAAAGAAAAGAAAGAAAAGAAAGAAAAGAAAGAAAAGAAAGAAAAGAAAGAAAAGAAAGAAAATAAAGAAAAGAAAGAAAAGAGAGAAAATAAAAAATAAAAGAAACGAAGGAAAAGAAAGAAAGGAAATAAAAGAAAGAAAAGACCACAACCACCTGAACATTCCAGGTTTTTTTATTATTTATTTAAACTTCATGTACAGTAGTGATGCATAGGCGGACTTAATGCAAGAAGGCATTCTCTACCAGACAATCTTTGGGTTAAAAAAGAAAACATTGGGGTTTAATACGAGATCAATCGCAGAGCTATAGCTAGGTGGCTAAATACTGGTCAGATTAAAATATATAGTATAATAAAAAATTAAACATTTGAGTTATTTATTTATTTATTTATTTACACTTTATTGTACAACAAGATTACAATTATTATAAAGGGAAACCATAGAAAAAAGAAAAACATACAATCGGAGTTACGACGTTTAATATAATAATAATAATATAATATAATATATTCCACAACTATCACACAACACCGTCTAGTCCCAAGCTAAGCAGAGCTTGTGTTATGGGTACCAGACAGCTGATATACATACTTATATATTTCTAAATATATACATATTATAGATAGATAACACCCAGATAAAGAACAAATGATCATGCTCATCACACAAACATTTGTCCTGGGTGGGAATCGAACCCACGACCTCCGGAATAGCGGTCAGGGCCACTAACCACTAGACCAACAGGCCAGTCAAGTTTACAAAACAAAATGACTGTGTGTAGTGATGTTGCTATTTTAAGATAATAAAAAAACCGTAAACTTGAGAACTAAACCCGGGTCGTTTAATAATTACAAATTATGTTGAAAAAATGGGTTTTTGGTGTCCGGTAAAACCAGTTTGCTAATCGACACAAAACGGATAAGAACAGAATTTCCTATTTCCAAAACATTTTAGCCTGCATACCTATTCGTTGCCCAATCTCCTTTGACATACATCCCCGTTGTTTGCCGACAACGGCCAGACGACACGACAGCCTCACAGCCTCGCAGGCGAGCACTCTCGACCGCAAACAAAGAGCCACTTTGAGCACGGGGCGAAATTTAGATGGGCTAAAGCAAACTAGGGGTTAGTACGGCGTGATTATTTATGCTTGTGAAGTGTGAGGTTTGGAGACTGAGTCTGCTTTAGATTAGTTATGAATTAGGGATCGGATAGGAGCAATACTTTTTGAAACCATTTTTTTAAATTTTAGTTTTTTTTTTAATTAGCCTATACTTTCCCACTGCTGGGCAGAGGCCTCCCCCAATTCCTTCCAGGTATTTTTCTCTCAGGCCACCTCGAACCAGCCCTTGCGGTAGGCGTCCACTCTTAGTATTAACATGCTTAATATTTTACGAGTATTTGTGAAACGGGTAGGTACAGTCAGGGGTCAAAAGTGCAGTTGCACTCTACCGATAATAAAATGTCTAATTTTTTTTTATAGAACAGGATTAATGGATCTATAGTTAGGTTCTATGGTACAAACGAACCGAGTGATTCGGTTCGTTTGTACCATAGAACCTAAAGAATTAAATAAACCAGTTGTGGCCCAGTGGCCCTCTTTTACAAAGAAATTATATATACACTTTAGCATTAGTAGAGTGCAACTGCACTTTTGACCCCTGACCGTACATTATGAAAAGCAAAATAAATTATTATCATTGATGTTTCAAGAAGATAGCGATTTTTGCAGATGTCTACGTTTTGGGTATATAAGGGGTAGTTGCTTAATACTTATAAATTGCGTGTGGTATAGACGAGTCGTTGAAAAGCTTAACATTATCGCTCACAAATTATTTTGAACACACCTTGCTTTCATAAGCAATCGCGTAAAGACATGCGGTAAAATAGCAAGCGATTTATCCCCGAAACTAGAGTAATTATAACCAGATGTTACGGAGGCTAGATTCCGATCCTGAAAGTTGGGAAATTCAAATTGATTTTGCACCTTCGATTCTGATAAATTTTAATTGGAACTTATATACACCGTTAAATTTTGGTCGTTTTAATCCCGCGGAGGGTCGATTCGGTACATGAAACACTATCGATTTGTAAAGATAAAATTAAAAAATAAAGTAATTTTTTTAAACTCGAATATGTACACATGTATGAAATTAAATTCTTTAAGTAAACGTCAGCTGAGCGAGGCCATTATACTGTAGGTAGTTAGTACGCAACGACCGACAACTACCATAAGGTCATTGTCTCGTTTACTTAAAGAAATCAGGACATCTTTGATGCTTCCCTATCCTTTCGTGACCATGTAGATACTATTGTTGCTAAGGCTAAGAGAATGCTTGGCTTTATAATTCGCATACCTTTGTGTAATCATAATAGCATTATTCTACTTTCTATTCCACTGGTGAGGAGCTTCTTGGAGTATTGTTCCTCCATTTAGTCTCTCTATTACTCAACCTATATTAATAATGTTGAATCTGTTCAGGCCCGTTTTGTTAGGTATGTATGAAGAATGGGATCCGAAAGGCTATACCCGATTACAATGATAGCTTACGGCACTATAGGATGGTTAGCTTACAAGAAAGGCGGATCAATTCTGACTTACTTATTTTACACAAGATTATATAAATAGTTTCATAAATGCGCAGTTGTTTAACTGTTTCAATTTTAGGGCTAGCCAACGTAGCAAGCGACATCATCGCATTTTTCATTTGCCTACATTCACCTTAAATATCACCTTTAAAAGTCCTCTATCTAACACGTATGGCAAGGCTATTTATAATGAAAGGTGGTTGCGCCAATTTGCTATGATCCGCGATTTTGTTTTTTTTGTAATTTATTTTTTTGGCCTAGCAATCCTATCCCATCCGTTTCCCTTCCCGCACGACCTCTAGAAATGAAATGACATTGACGTGTGTGCATCGATTGTGAATGTGACCGCACCGCTAACATCGCCCGCTCGAAATTACAAGAAAATTGACTATTTCGTGATCCAACCATTCAAAACTCAACAATAGTGCAGTGTAGTGCAAAACAGGACCTGGCAGTGGTTAAATGTGCGAAGTCGAGGTCCGCCGGCCGGCGCCACGTGGAACCTTCGAGGTTAAAAGGTCAGTGTTCCTCCTAATACATTCATCCCATTAATAAACGCCGGGCACAGTAACTGCATATTGTTAACAAACCTTAGATCGCTTTTTAAACCTACAGTCCACAGCAAATTCGCGCAACCATTACTTTTGGTCCTACGAGCAGGATCGTGAATCATTTTCTTGTAATTTCGCAATATAGTATTTGTTCCATAGGGAATAAACGCAACGCGCCTGTTTGCCTAGATATAATAGTAGAAAACCCGCATCTAGGCATTTAGGCAACTAATCGTTATTTCGCTCGTATAGTTAAAGTGCCATTGATAATTACGGTACCTACGCCGTCAACCGCACCGCATAATTATAGTTAGCTACGTAAATATCAGCGTAGATATAAATCGATCGCATTCTTTTTCTTGACAAAATTCATTCGGAAGTCCTACAAATTGCATGTAGGTAGACGCATTTCAAAAATACCCGTTCATTGTTGAGGGAATATTTGTAGGAAACGGATAAACCATAGATTATATACGCATATGAACGACGCCGTTCACTTTGTTGTTTACAATATTACCATATTGTTATCTGATAATTATCGCTTACTTAATAATTCGTTAAGTGTTTGTTTGAGTGTATAGTGTGAATATATCAAAACAAGATGTCTCTTAAGGGAACCAAGGTTAGTACTGATTTAAAGGTTCAGTTAAAGCTTTTATACGCTAAGAGGGACTCACAGTTTTCACGTGTTCAATCAATTTGTGATAAATCTTTGCAAACCTCGGATCTGGCGATTAGAGATGCTTTCTTGTGTTCGTTGGAAACTTTAGATAGTTTGCGCGCGGATTTTGAATCTACAATTAATAATATAAACATTTTAGAGTTGGAGTTAAATCCTGATTACTGTGTGAGTTATCAGGCATTGTCGTCCTTTGATGACTTGTATTGTCGTATCAAACGTATTGCTAGGAGTTTAGAGACTCCCCCCCCCGCGAGTGGTTTATCCAACCCTCCTCGCGAACGCCCACGATTGCCGCCAATTCAAATACCTGAATTTAATGGTGACATTCGAAATTGGAATTTATTTATAGATAGTTTCGAAAACATAATACATAGGAACACATCGCTGACAGATCACGAGAGATTGCATTATCTCGTAGAAAAATTGACCGGTAAGGCAAAGGCTGTCTGTGCTGGAATTACGTTTAGCGCTGAAAATTACACTTTAGTTTTGGACACTTTAAAAACAAAATACGAAGATAAGCGATTAGTAGCCACCGCATATTTAGATCAATTATTCGATTTGAAAAATTTTTCCGTTTGTAACGATCATAATTTAGAGAAGTTTTTAAATATTTTCGCATCATCTGTTCGTGCAGTAAAGAACCTAAAGGTCAATGACCTCTGTGACTTTTTGTTTTTGTATATCGGTTTAAATAAATTAGATCCTGAAACTGTTCGTCTGTTTGAAACGACTCAGCGCGGCAAAGAAATACCTAGGTTCGAAGATTTAGAATCTTTTGTTCGCGACCATATTAAGGTATTGCAGCGCACGTCGGCACGTCATGAAGTCACGAATAGGACAGGTTCCGATCGCCGTATAGACGCGTCATCGAAGTCAGTCAAGACTGCACATACGCTAGTTAATACCGCCTCAACACCTGACTGTTCTCTGTGTAAGGGTAGCCATACACAGCTGTACAAGTGTTCGGGATTTCAGAGATTATCGCCTAGTGATCGTTACAAGTTTGTCCGCACTAATAATTTGTGTTTTAATTGTCTAAGTGACAAACATCTGGTTACGTCATGTAACAGTGGTGTTAGCTGTCGTAAATGTCTAGCTAGACATCATACCTTCTTACATTTTGAGAGTAGTAAGCTGCCATCGCAGCAGCAGCCTGCGCAGACGCGCGACGCTTGCGACGCGCGGCCTGCTGCAAGTGCAAACGACGTAACATTGTGTTCGCTTTCCGCCGCTGGTACTCAAATCACTACCGTTTTACTTCCGACCGCGCAAGTTGTCATTGTAGATGCCTTTGGCAAACCGCGCACCGTTCGGGCGCTACTAGATGGCGCTTCCCAGAGTAATTTTATTACTCGGGATTGTTGTCAACGCCTTGGTTTTAGTTTTAATAATTGGTCATCCCGCTCAGAAGTGAAAGGTTTTGGAGGTTTAAAGGCAACCATTCACGGTTCCATTAAAATAATATTTAGTTCACGTTTTAATCGTAATATTTCGTTTGAAATGGATTCGCTAGTCGCAGATAAGATTACGGAACGGTTGCCCACGGTACCGGTTGACACGTCCATGCTGACGGAGTTTAAGAACTTGCAGTTAGCCGACGGAAATTACGCTTTCCCTGGAGATATCGATCTATTGATCGGTGCTTCGATTCTCCCGCATCTCCAGTTATCACGTAAAATTCAAGGTCTTCCGATGTACCCCGCTCCGCACGCACTGGAAACAGTTCTCGGGTTTGTTATAGTTGGTTCCGCACCCGCTTGTTTAGATAGTTACTCGACTGTGTCGCACTGTTGCACCGTCGAGCCGCCGCTTGAGTCTACCATCCGCAAGTTCTGGGAGATTGAAGAGGTCAATGTCCCGCCTATTCTCAGCCCTGAGGATCAGGTCACTGAGGAGATTTATACCCGCACGACTACTCGTGATAAAGATGGTCGTTATGTTGTCGCGCTCCCTTTCAAGGGTGATATTTTTTCGCTCGGTGGCTCCCGTGCCTCCGCAGAAAAACGCTTCCATGTCGCTGGAACAGAAAACCCAGCTGATTGTCTCTCACGTGGTTTGCTTCCTGCGCAAATTTTAAATCATCCGCTTTGGTTTTGTGGCCCTCCCTGGCTGCATACCACTCCTAACGAGTGGCCAAATGCTCCGTTTAACCCCGCTACTGTTTCAGAGCCACCCGAGGAGAAGAAACATACGCTTGTAGTATCAGTTCCGCGTGAAGAGTCAGTTGTTTTGTTGTTGTCTAATCGAGTCTCGTCTTGGTCGAGACTATTACGCTGTGTAGTTTACGTCCTAAGATTTTTGAGATTATTACCATCGCGTGGTTCTATAATCGCAGCTGATTTGGATAGAGCTGAATCAGTTGTACTTCGAGAGTTGCAGAAATTTTATTTTTCAATAGAATTTCGTAGTTTAGAATCACAAAAACCTTGTAGTCGCGCACTTCAACATTTGAAACCATTTTTGCAAGACGGACTCATTCGTGTCGGTGGCCGTCTGCGAAATGCTAAGTTAGAGTTTGAACAAATGCATCCAGTAGTTCTACCACGCAGGGATCACGTTTTGGATTTGTTGGTGGACTATCACCATAAGGTGAATTGTCACGCTGGTCCCGATTTATTAATGTCCATTCTTCGACAGAAGTACTGGATACTTTCCGCTCGCAATTTGATACGCGCTAGAGTGCACAGATGTGTGCCCTGCTTTAAGCTCCGCCCGCGTTTCAACGCGCCGGAAATGGCCGACCATCGTTCTTGTCGTGTTGTACAGACGGTGAAACCTTTCATACATACTGGGACGGACTATGCTGGACCGTTTAAAGTCACTATTGCCCGTGGTCGTGGTATACGTTCCACAAAGGCATACATTTGCCTATTCGTTTGTATGACAACTCGTGCAGTTCACATAGAGTTAACCAGTGATTTGAGTACGCAGGGTTTTATGTCTGCATTTAAACGATTTTTATCTCGCCGTGGTCCCGTTAAGCGCTTATACTCTGACAACGGCACAAATTATGTTGGAGCGCGACGCAATATTTCGGAATTACATACATTCTTACGCTCCAAGTACTACCAAAGTGAATTCGCCCATGTCTTAGCTGAGAATCGCATTGATTGGTGTTTTAATACGCCAGCGGCTAGTCATTTTGGTGGCAATTGGGAGGCGAATATTAAAAGCCTTAAGTCGCACCTGTTTCGGGTCATAGGCGAACAGATTCTCTCGTACGAGGAGTTGAGCACCGTACTCGCTCAGGTAGAGGCGTTGATGAATACGCGTCCGTTGTGTCGGACTTTGTCTAGTGATCCATCGGAGCCACTAGCGTTGACGCCGGCTCACTTCTTGACGACGACTCCTCTTAAATATTTGCCCGCTTTAGATGTCGAGACTGACAAACTGCAGCTTCACCCGCGTCACGCTCTGCTAGATAGCTTAGTTCAGTCCTTTTGGAAGCGATGGAGGACAGATTATCTGCATACGCTGCAGTCGCGTCAAAAGTGGAACACTCCTTCAGATCCAGTCACAGTCGGTACTGTGGTGATACTGAAGACTGAGAGTGCGCCTCCTCTGCACTGGCCTCTTGGTGTAGTGGAAGAAGTTTTTCCGGGTTCGAACGGAATAACGCGAGTCGTAAAGGTTAAAACCGCAATTGGATCGTACCTGCGTCCGGTTATTCGCCTCTGCCCTCTGCCTAATCAGTAGTAGTGGCATAGTTAGTTATAAGTTGTTTCGCTACCTAGTATTGATAGTTTAGATATAGTAATAGGGTTTAGTTTCGCTTTGTTTTTTTTCTTTTCTTTGAAGGTAACCCTTCAAACCCGGGGGGAATGGTTGCGCCAATTTGCTATGATCCGCGATTTTGTTTTTTTTGTAATTTATTTTTTTGGCCTAGCAATCCTATCCCATCCGTTTCCCTTCCCGCACGACCTCTAGAAATGAAATGACATTGACGTGTGTGCATCGATTGTGAATGTGACCGCACCGCTAACATCGCCCGCTCGAAATTACAAGAAAATTGACTATTTCGTGATCCAACCATTCAAAACTCAACAATAGTGCAGTGTAGTGCAAAACAGGACCTGGCAGTGGTTAAATGTGCGAAGTCGAGGTCCGCCGGCCGGCGCCACGTGGAACCTTCGAGGTTAAAAGGTCAGTGTTCCTCCTAATACATTCATCCCATTAATAAACGCCGGGCACAGTAACTGCATATTGTTAACAAACCTTAGATCGCTTTTTAAACCTACAGTCCACAGCAAATTCGCGCAACCAAAAGGTCCAATTTGACGGATTACCCTATTGATGTTCTCAATGAGTTTAGTTTTGTAGACTCTGCCTATATAAACAATGCGAACAATGTACGTATATATAGTTTGGTTTACTAGTTTTGTGAATTTAAGTTTATTGGACACACTTTTTATTGTTTCTATTTGTATCTAACAATTGTAATCATTATTTCAATGTCATGCATACCTGTTATTTGCATGGTTACTGAAATGTCGTTTATAGGTGTAATTTTATATTAATTGTAAGTGCCTGTGATATTGGTGTTCTTATCTATATCTATAAAAGAAAGTCGTGTTAGTTACACTATTTATAACTCAAGAACGGCTGAACCGATTTGGCTGAAAATTTGTGGGGAGGTAGCTTAGAACCAGGAGAAGGACAGATAGGATAATTTTTATCCCTTAAAGTAAAAAAAAATAAATAATCTAAAACCTGCTCATTTATTGGTATAGTAGGGTACAGTAGGGTAGAGCTGGAGCAAAGCCGCAGGCAAAAGCTAGTTGTAAATAAATAAACCTCCCCTAAGTGTCACCAGAAATGACCGGTCCTGTGCGTGTCGCATCCTATACTGAAAAGAAAGTTAAAAAGGCTGATTATTCTTATACTTACCGTAAATAAAATGTTAAAATATGAGTATATAAGAAGTCTTCATACACATAAAGTTAGTTAGACGCTCATAAATATCAAAAGTGAATTGCACTTTAGGGAAATGTAGGTAATATGCTTTTAATGTGGATGACTACTTTCATGTTATTACGTTAAGTTAAACTCTGTTTTCATCCATTTCATTTTCCATCAGACAACTTTAAGAATTCTATGTTTTTCTTTTGTAAAATTGCTGTGCCGTGTAAATAAACGATTGATTGTCACTAATGGATTTATAATCATCATTTCAGATCGTGTCGCCATAATGACTGGTGTAGTTCGTCTCGTCTCCATGAGGTTCCTTCGACCCTCACCCGGTCATCGGTCTAACTTGTGCGAGGGCTTCCAATGCTGCGTCTTCCAGCACGTGGTTGTAAACCCAGAACCTTTTGGTCTGGATTGGGCGTATCACGTCAAACGCATGCATGTCAACCGCTAGGCAAATATTTTCACACAAGGAATACTTGAAAAAGAGTGAGCCGACCTGAGTGCATAAGTGGTCTTCGTATTGAGATGTTCATTCAATGTTTAGGAGTATCGTACAAAACTACATGACTAGAGTCGCTTTCCTCTCGTTTTTCGGCAACTATTATTTTGAGATTACATTTCCCGCTTCTCGATCGATTTTATTAACTAAGACCCACTTGTACTATTCAGTTGAAAGGCGATAGAAAAGAAAAACCTTTTATTTAGCGGAAAAGACACAATCTTAGGACTAACTTACAGGTTATAAGCGTTTTTTATGAAAAATATCGCGACACATCCGCGCTAAACGGCCGAACGCTTAGCATAATGCCGTATCTACACGCAAAAGCACGTCTACAGCGCTTGTTTTCAGCATGGGCCGGACGTCGGGAACGCCGACATCAAGACGAGTCAATACAACGGTTTTTATTCAAAAAATCCCGAGGTCTATTGGTTTTTTTTTTTTTTTTTTTTTTTTTTTTGTGGTAGGTAAAATCATCCAATGACGAATCCCGCCCTTGGGTGGGGCGGGAAACAGTGTCAGACTTTTACTGACTAAAAACCTACCTTTCCATTCCTCGCCTTTGTCCCGGGGCCCGTGGTGACACTCTCGCATGACCTTTGGCCCCAGTAGGCTTCGGCCCTGCTGGACCCCTACAGTTTGCTGACAACTCCTTGAGGCGCGCGGGAACGGTGCGCGCCGTAGACGACCTGAGCTCGGACCGGTCTGTTACCGGACGGACGGACAGCGAGCTACCCATTGCCCACCGTCCGCGAGCCCGCGCCTACGGTGGCCGGAAATTGGGATCGGAAACCCGGCGGCGGCGGCGGCGTGACCGCCTTTGCCTAAGGCGGTCGGCCTCCTCCTTTACTAGTATTACTGCTTCGCAGAAGGAGGCGACCGCCTGCCACTCCTCCTCGCTCCGGAGCATGGCTTGAACCAAGCCCCGGCGCGAGAGATCGCCGCCGATCGCCCCCACGAGGACACGGCGCTGCTCTTCCCAAGCGGGGCACACCTCGACTGTGTGCTCCACCGTGTCCACCGGGCGGTCCGCACAGTGGCGACACCCGGGCGTCGTCTCCGCACGAATCTTGTACAGGTACGGACCGAACTTGCCGTGTTCGGTCAGCACCTGCGCCAAACGGAAGGTGACGACGCCGTGGGGCCTTTCCAGCCACGCCTCAAAGAGGGGCCTTACCGCCTCGATCGTGGCGTGCCCAGCACGAGGTTGCGACAATCGCTCTCGCCATTTCACCATGAGATCCCGCCGGAGCTCTGTCCGCCATGCCGCGACTTGTCGCGGCAGCGGAGTTTCGCCCCGACGTTGCATCTCCACGCGTAAGTCATGCATGTGTGCAAGGACTGTTGCCTCCAAATCCCACGGTGGTAGGCCAGCAAGGAGGCTCGCCGCTTCGCAGGACACCGTACGGTATCCGCGGATCATCCGGATGACCATGACCCTCTGACAGGCGGTTAGCCGGGCCGCCACTCGCTTCCGTAGCGATGGCGCCCACACCGGCGCACCGTAAAGGGCCATGGACCGAACGATGCCTGCGTAGAGCCTCCGGCAGGAGGCGTCTGGACCCCCTAGGTTCGGCAGGAGCCGCTTGAGCGCAGCCCCAGTCGCATTCAACCTGGGAGCCAGACGTCGGAAGTGCTCCTTGAAGTTCCACCGGCTGTCGAGGACGAGTCCCAGGTACTTCATCGTCGACCCGACGCCGATGTGAACTCCTCCTACCGTTAATTGGGAGCCCGGAGGTGGCGCGCTCCGAGGGCCGTGAAAACACATGGCCTCGGACTTGTGCAATGCCACCTCGAGTCCCAACTGCTGTATCCTCTCCACGACTCTCTCTCTGCTGTATCCTCTCGCAACCCCGCGCGTCGCTAGTTCGACCGCCGCCTGGTACGACCGTCCCCGCGCCAGGACCAGCGTGTCGTCTGCGTAACAGACCACGCTGACCCCGTCGGGGAGGTCGGCGCGCAGCACGTAGTCGTACCCGATGTTCCACAAGGGCGGCCCTAGTACCGATCCCTGCGGAACACCGCACGACATCTCTCGCCGTTTCAACTCCCCCTGATGACCGGGGTAGATGATGAACCTGTCCGACAGGTAGGCCTCGATCACCCGACAGAGGTAGTCGGGCACCCGGTGGTACCGGAGTGCCCTACCAATGCAACTCCAGGGCAGGGAGTTGAAGGCGTTGGCGATGTCCAGAGACACCGCCAAGACACACCTGCCCCGGGACACCGCATCCCCCGTCGTGAGGGCTCGCACGCGCATGATGGCGTCCACAGTGGAGCGCCTCCTGCGAAAACCGAACTGGCCGTCCGCAAGATCCGGCCCCTTCCGTGCCAGATGCACGACGAGGCGGTCTGCAATTACTCTTTCAAAGAGCTTGCCCACCTCGTCGAGCAGCACAATGGGCCGATACGCGGACGGAGAGTCCGGGGGGCGCCCCGGCTTCGCGATAAGGACCAGTTTCCCCGTCTTCCAGCGAAGCGGGAACTGGCCCCTCTCCATGCATGCGCTGAAGAGCCCTCTCAATCGAGACCCGAGTTCCTCCATGACCAGGACCCAGGCTTTTCCAGGCAAGCCATCGGGTCCTGGGGCGGTGTTCTTGGCACTCAGCCTTCGCACCGCCACTCTCATCTCCACCTCGGTCACCTCTGGAGCATTGTTGCCGTCGTTGCCGTCGTGGTCCGCGTCGGACACCGCTGCTGGTGGCGGAGCCATAGGCGGGGGAGTATGCTCCCCTCGCGTAGGGAACAGAGCGCCCACCACACCCTCCACGAGCTGGGGCCGGAGACTCTGAGTCAGCGGGGGAGCCCATGGCCGGAGTTTCTCCATGACCATTTTGTATGGGCGTCCCCACGGATCGACGTTCAGAGACTCCAGCCACACGTTGCGGGCCTCGAGTTTGGCCCGCTTTATCTCCGCTCGGAGGGTGCGCTTTGCCGCCCTGTATCCCTCATACAGCTCCGCCTCTATGGCCTCCGCACCCGGTGGACGGGTGCGGCGCCTGCGGTGTCTAGTATACCGGCGTCGCGCAGCATTGCACGCATCGCGCAGTGCCGCAATCTCTGGCGACCACCAGTGTACTTGGCGCCGGGCACGTCCTGGCCGGACTCGGGGCATGGCCGTGTCGCAGATTTGCGACATGGCCACCTGGAACCAGTCCGCCTCGACGTCGATGTCGACAGGCCTGTCCGGTGCTTGCACCCAGGCCTGTACTATCGCGGCTTCCTGGAGCAGGTCCCTGTCCAGCTGCCTCAGCGCCCAACGCGGACCACACGGGGTCTGTCGGACCGGCACGGTCGAGGTCTGGGCGGAGACGTCAAACCGGATGTACCGGTGGTCGGAGAACGTCTCCACCTCCTCTATGACGCGCCAGTCGACGACGCGCGGTGCCAGTGCAGGGCTGGCGAACGTAATGTCCACCACCGACTCGCCCTGCATCCGCACACACGTGGGGACAGAACCCCGGTTTTGTACGACTAGGCCCTGCCCTAGGGCCCATTCCTCCACCCTTCGACCTCGCTGGTTCGTGAACCGGGAACCCCAAGCCTCGTTCCAGGCATTGAAGTCCCCGCAAACGACCACGGGGAGGCTGGAGTCAAACCCAGCAACGACGGCATCTAGCTCCAAAAGGGAGCTATCCAATTCGGCGAGAGATCTGTTCGGGGACAGGTAGACGCCTACCACCACTATGTCCCCGAACCGTGCTGCCACGCAACCCCGACCTTTCTTGACGGCCTCGAGCGCCGGGGTACCGGCGGCGGCCGACGAAATAAGTGTCACCGAGCCGGTCAGGTCCTGAACCCAGTCGGCTCTGGGCAGGACAAAGTGCGGCTCGGTGACAACGGCGATGTTGATCGACCACTGCGCCATGCTCTGGAGCAACAGATCCTGAGCGGGGGCGCAGTGGTTGATATTCGCCTGGAGGAGACGTAATGGAGCCGTTATTGGCAGTCCATTACAGTCTCCTCCCGGGCCCTCCGTGAGGGTCCTGCCGCGGTGTTAGCGGCGGCGGCGTCTGCGGAGGCGATGGCGGCGGCAGCCAACGGGGCAGCCGCGGCGGTGAGCACCTTCGCGGGGATGGGCCTTGGGACCTTGCCCTTGGCCTTGGCGGGGGGATCGCAGGTCCTGCTCCCAGCCCGGTGGTCGGCCGACTTGCCTGCCGCCGCACATGCGTAGCAGTGCGGCGCTGCACTGCAGGTATCGGCCTTGTGGCCGGGCTGACCGCACTGGAAGCAGCGGTCGCTGCGATCTTCCTCCGCTGCGCAACAGACCCCCACGTGGTGGCCCACGTGGCAGCGATAGCAGCGCAGCGGTCTGGGCTCCAGCAGCTTAACCCGCGCGGAGACCCAGCCCACCAGGAGTCGCTTACCCTCCCCGGTGATGCTCCTGGCCGTTGACAGGGGGCAGTTCACTGTAACCGCCCCCATGCCAGTGCCGTCAACACGGATGGTGCCTGCCCGGACCTGATCGGCAGGGCACCCACCCGTCCTGGCGACAGCGGCCACGACCTCCTCGACCTCGACGGAATCGTCCAGGCCCATGATGCGCATGTCGACGCATCTTGTGGGCCTGGACACCCGGGCCTCCTCCGCGTCCAAGATCGCCCTGATCTTGTCAGCCAGGGCGTCTGCGGTGGGGCCACTGTTGGCTCCGGGGACCTCCAACATCAGGGCACCAGTTGCGGTATGCCGCATCTGGAAGCCCCCGGTGATCCCAAGGTCGGTGAGGTTCACCTCCTGCTTCGCCTTGCGGAGGACCTCGCCATAGGTCGCACCCTTTTTCAACGCTTCCGGCTGCAGCGTTATTACTACAGCCGTAGAGCGCGGGGTGCGAATCCTGGCCGCGAGGGCCGTCCGCTTTCGCAGCTTTTGCCGCTCACGCCTCCTGGCAGCCCGAGCCGCCTTGCCAGCCTGTTTTTTGGCTCCGGCCACTTGCCATCCGGCTTCGGCCGGAGGATCTGCAGGTTGGGGAGGCGGCCTCGGCCGCCTGCTTGCCGCCACAGCAGGGGCTCCCGCCGCCTTAGGGGCCGGTGCCGCCTTGCCCTTCTTGGGGGGAGCCGCAGGGGTTGGCTTCCCCTGCTGCTGTTTTTTGCCCTGCGGGGCCGACACAGCGGGGTTCGACACCGCGGCCCCACGCCTAGTCTGCCCTGACGGGCCCACCGTGGGTCCAGCCGCCGAGGCCGCGGCAGCGGCATAAGACGCCGCCTTTCGCTGGCCGGAGGCCGCCAGTGGAGGGCGCAACACTATGCCCTCCAGCAGGGACAGCTGCTGCTGGATCCGCAGCTGGAACTGCTGCTGCTGCTCCTGCAGCTGCTTTTGCAGCTGCTGCTGGAAAGCAGTCAGATCCCGCTGCACCAACGTCAGCAGCTGACTTCCCGACTCGGCCTGGGGCTGGGGCTGGGGCCGAGGCTGGGGCTGAGGCTGGGGCTGGGGCCGACTTTGCCCCTGCCCTTGCTTGCGCCCCCCTTCCACGGGCTCCTGGCTGCCGGCCCCATGGACCCCAGCGAGCTCGGCCTGGATCTCGGCCCGGAGCCCGGCTTTGAGCTCAGCCCGGAGCTTCGCCACGCTCTTTCTGAGGGCGACGTCGAAGGCTTCCTGAAGAGAAGCGGCGTGGCGGAGAACCGTCTTCTCCTTCGACGTCCTCTCCCTTTTGCGGCCCATGTCCCTCAGCGCAGCGATCACTAGCTCGCCGAAGGTCCTGCGCGACTCCTCGGCGGAGTCTTCGCGCTCACTGCCAGATGGCCCCGAGGGGTCCATCGCAGCGTTGATCGCAGCGGGGTGGCGCCCTTCCGCGGCGAGCCTCTCAGCTCGCTCAGTCACCTCCTGGGAGGTGACTCCCCTTCCTCTTCCCGATGCTCGGCCCGCTCCCCGCCCACTGGTGGGGATTTTTCGGGCCGAGCCCTTTTCGGCTTCATCGGAGGACGGTCTGTCCTTCGATAGGGAGCGTTTCCGGAAGAAACTCGCGTTTCTTCCGGTGTCGCCTCCCGACTCCACCTCTTCTTCCACCTCCGAGCCTGAGCTCCTTCCGGATGCCGCGTCGGACTCCGACCGCGCATCACTCTCCGTTGTGGTTTGTTTGAAAAACTTAGAATTTTGCATATTGTTCCCACGAGTAAAAACATTCTGCACTTGCTCAAAAACGTGGTCCGCACTAGGGACTAATTTAGCTACCCATTAGTCAAGCTAACAACCTCCCTCACGGTGCGCCGCCGCTTGGAGGTTTGGGGTAATTTTTTATAGAGGTTGTCTTCCTCGCGGCCCGGGCGGTTAAGCCAAGACCCTCGACCCCCATCAAAAGTCAGAAACATGACCTTGGACAATCTCTGGGGCTACGAGAACAACGGTGGCAGAAGGAGGAGAAAGCCTTCCTCCTGCCTGCCCGGTGGCAGGGTGAGTGCACGCCGAGCCCGCTCTTGCTTCGCCACTGTGCCCTCTGCTAAAGCAGAGGGACACGCGTTGAAGCGTACTCCCGACAGAACATTCGCAGACGGCCATCGAGGCCCCTTAGGCAGGAGTGCCCAAGGGGATGGTTGGCCGCCTCCCAGGGTGCACCGTCCCGCAGACTAGCCTTCGCTCCAGACGTATCCGCAAGGGAACTATAGCCTGCGGGCTCTCGTGGAGGTTTTCTGTCGTGGCACCCCGAGGTCTATTGGTGGTTTACTCACCCAGTCAACCCTCTAAAGAGGTAATGATGAAAACATAACTCTTTCAAAAGTCCCGGCAACCAGAAGTTTTGTTTTCAAGTCAAGTGATTCAAACAGAAATACATTCCAAGTTAGACGAATTTTCAGAATACCTGTACGAAATTAAAAAACAATCTCGTACTGACCTCGGAGCTTGAATCAAGCTAAGTAAGTTTAGCTAAGTGGGTAGTAATTAAGAGTCGTACGTGATGCCACTGGAGGCGATACGTGATCAAGTGGCCCCAGGGTGGGCGACAATACATAGAGTAGAACGACGCCCTTACTAAGCGGGTTTTTATAAAGAATGAATGTTGGATGTCGGATGTGTTTTTTTTTTTTGATGTGGGTAAAATCATCCAATGACAAATCCCGCCCTTGGGCGGAGCGGGTAGTAGTGTCAGACTCTTACTGACTAAAAACCTACCCCGTTCCTTTGTTGCCTATAGTGCCGGGGCTGAGCCTTCCTCTCAGAAAACGGCCCTTGACCCCAGCAGGCTTCAACCCTGCCTGCCTTTTTAGGTGAAAAATGTGTTGTTTCTTTTGGAAAATCATATGAATAAACCATATCCATAATAATATTGACTGGCCTATTGGTTTAGTGGTTAGTGGCCCTAACTGCTATAAAGGTCGTAGATTCGATTCCCACCAGAACAAATGTTTGTGTGATGAGCACGATCATTTGTTGTGTTTGTGTGTAATTTATATATAATAAGTATGCATTTAGAAATATATATGTTAGCACAAGTTCTGCTTAGTTTGGGACTAGAAAAAACATACATATGATTGTTAAAAAACCAGCGATAATTTTTTTGGCACTATAGACAATCAATAAGACTAAACAATTTAGTCACATTGTTAAAGTTCCTTTTTGGCTGTTTACTGCTTTATAGAAGTATTTATCCTATTAATAATATTATAAACACTAAAGTTTGCGTGTATGGATGTTTGTTACTCTTTCATACAAAAACTACTGAATGGATTTTAATAAAACTTTACTTGATATGCGAACTTTAATATAGCTTGTACATCAGAATAAGACCTCTACATACTACTTTATTTTTATATAGTATATGCAAAAACTGAATATAGTTTATTCAGAATCAGTAACTGAATCGATTCCAATAATTTTTACACAATGTTATATTTTTACCCAAAAATATTTAAAAAAGGTCACAAGTTGGACACCACCGAGACTAAGTACAATACAGGTCACGGCAGGTCATTGCGGGTATTAGGCGCCAGCAAACAGCTGGGTGCACGTGCATGACCACCCTTCAGTCGCCTGGATGTCCCGGTGAGTACATATTTTTGCTGACATAACAAGCTTTTATCTTAGTGACTTTTACCCGACTACGGCAAAGCCAAAGGAGGGTTATGATTTTGACAGGCTATGTATGTATTTCATGATATAGTTATGAAATTTTGTAGGTATGTGTTTCGGGTTTCGTATATACTAAAAATAAGGTTGTATGCATATAAAAGAAGAAACTTCAAAGTCTTGAGAATCGACGCTGAGTTGCTAGCCTGTCGGTTTTCTACCGGTTACATTTCGGGGAGTGTGCGTCGGAATTGCATAGCCTAATTCCGCCTAGCCCGTTCCATCACCGGACTACCTGACGTACGGCGTTGCGCAACCGGTACATGGTTTTTTTTTTTTTTTTTTTTTTTTTTACGGTAGGTAAAATCATCCAATGACAAATCCCGCCCTTGGGCGGAGCGGGAAATAGTGTCAGACTTTTACTGACTAAAAACCTACCCTGTTCCTTCCCTGCCTTGGTTCCAGGGCCCTGGTATGCATTTTCATACCTTCCCAGAGCCCCAGACTAGGCCTCGACCCTACTGGGCCCCTACGGTTTGCTGACAACTCCTTGAGGCGCACGGGAACAGTGCGCGCCGTAAACGACTTGGGCTCGGTCCGGTCTGTTACCGGACAAACGGACAGCGAGCTACCCATTGCCCGCCGTCCGCAAGCCCGCGTCTACGGTGGCCGGAAATTTGGATCGGAGTTACGGCGGCGGCTGCGGCGTGAGCGCCGTTGCCTGATACGGTCAGCCTCCTCCTTTGCTAGCATTACTGCTTCGAGGCGACCGCCTGCCACTCCTCCTCGCTCCGGAGCATGGCTTGAACCAAGCCCCGGCGAAACGGTACATGGTGGACATCCCACCTATACGAACAAAGCGTTTTGGGAATACTTTCATTATGCGTACAGCTAAGGAGTGGAATTCCCTGCCAGAGTCTGTGTTTTCTGATGGCTACAACCCGGGAATCTTTAAGTCAAGAGTGAATAGGTTTCTTCTAGGTAAGCGCGCTCCACCGCGACCGCATCGCGCGAACCTATCAAAAACAAAACAAAAAAATACTGACTGACTTACATATCAACGCACAGCCGAAAATACTGAGACTAAAAGCGCGAAACTTTGTGCAAGGTTTCCTTGTATGACAGTAGATAAAACGGGCGTCTTAAGTATGTATGGAGAAATCTACTTTCACGCGGGCGAAGCTGCTGGCAGAAGAAACTTCTACGGTCCGGACTATGCGTTTTGCGTCGTCGTTTATACCGCGTACATCGAAAGACTGAAACAGTTTGCCTGCTGCTGTCTTCCCGTCCGATTATAATTTAGATGTCTTCAAGGCTAGAGTGAATAGGCTCTTAATAAACTAGTGCGCTTCACCATCAACGATTGCATCACTGCTTACCATCAGATGGGATCGCAGTCAAGCACTAGTTTATACTGAAAAAAAAATTGCTCCCGAGCGAAGCCGGGACGGGCAGCTAGTAGATAATAATATTATACAATACTAGCAAGTCGTCCTCAGCTCATTAACCCCTAAAAGGTCTACAACAAAATGCCATGTACAATATAATACAATACAAATAGCCTTATAATATAAGTACCCTCGGAGTAATGTATAGATAATGTCCCTCATAAACTGTCACGAACAGACAGATAGACATACAGAAGTCAATCTCATGTATTTATATATACATTTATATTCTTTATTGTACATACAGTTTTAACAAAACAATAAAACGGTCAGTGGATGTACATAGGCGAGCTTAACCCATATTTGGGTTTTCTTACAGCAAACCGAATACATAAAAATGAGAAAGAAACCTTACATTTGAGGATATACAATCATTCACAACAAAACTTAATTACATAAATGATTACATCTAACTTAAAACTATAAGTATACTAAATAGATATGTGTACAGCACACTATACATAAACATAATATATACCAGTGATTATTATCATTTATATATTTATATATAAATATATAAATGATAATAATAAAACATATACATACATATTCATTATTCTTTGTATGTCATCATGTCAGCCGAAAGACATTAACTGATGAAGATAGGCCTCCGCCAAGTGTAGCCACAATGAACGGTACTGCGCGTCTCGCATCCACCGGATTCCCGCAACATTTACCAGGTCATCGGTCCTCCTTGGAGGAGGCCTTCCAACGCTATGTCTTCCAGTACGTGGTCGCCATTCCAGAACCTTTCGGCCCCAACGGCTATCCGTTCTGCGAGCAATGTGCCCTGCCCATTGCCACTTAAGTTTGGCAATTCTTCGTGCTATGTCGGTAACCTTGGTTCTCCTGCGGATATCCTCATTCTTGATTCGACCATGCAAGGAAACTCCGAGCATAGACCTTTCCATTGCCCTTTGGGTGACTTTAAGTCTTCTAATGAGGCCCATTGTAAGCGACCACGTTTCGGAGCCATATGTCATCACTGGCAATAATCACTGGTCATAGATTTTCATCTTGAGACACTGTGGTATATTGGACGAGAAGATACCCCGCAGCTTCCCAAACGCTGTCCAGCCGAGTCGGATTCAACGATTGATCCCTTTCTCGAAGTTAGACCTACCTAACTGGAGCTTCTTAATCTCATGAATCTCATGTATGTACTTCGCTTTTTATCCCTACGCTCTTTGATCGCTAGAAAAAATACTCTGTGGTCGAGCACTGGTTTAGCACTGTTTAGTCACGTACAAGATATCGTGTCCGTTATCGGTGTCTATGTGTGTGTTGCTCGAGCGCGCTTTGTATGAAGATTGACTTCTGTGCTATCTCTTTTGTGGTCACGGTGACTGAGAGAGTTACGCTGTGTTGTTTAGGTAACTGAGTATAAGTGGACTATTATAATACAGAATGATATAGGGCGAAAGCAAATGAATGGAATTATAACAATTGGTGAACATAAGTGTATTTTACTCGTAAAAGAAACGACATTAATGTTCTTTATAAATTACGTTACACGAATTTCATATTTTTGAGTAATTGTTTATTGCAAGTTCTTCTCCATAGGAAACGACCGATTGGAACTTTGTACTAGCTTTTGATGTTTTATAATGTGTATCATGTGCTAAAATGGGCACTAAATGTGTAAAAAAAAATAAAAATATTTTTATTTTACGTAGGCATCTATGTCTGTATGTAAATTCAGCCGTCTAGTCAGTAGATTGAAGTAATCTGCAATGTAATATAGGTGTGTGCTCTCAATTCGCTAAGCCTCCATTTCTAGAATGGGTCCCGACTGCTACAATTTATCTTGTATTTAAAATATTATATAGTTAAGTGCAATCGGGTACAACGACTTGTTTAACAACGACTTTTTTATGATTAAGCAGTTGGTGTTTAGTTTTTTAAATTACCGTTTTTTTTTATTACTTTTTTTAGACTCGCCAGAAACAATTTTTTTTTTTTTAAATAATGGTTTTAACGTTCCAAACTCAAATATTCCCTAGGAAACGCCTATACTATTCTACATCCCTAGAGGACTTTGACTTGCTTGTATAACATATAAAAGGGCATTATCAAGTAGGTGGTGTAAAAAATATTTATTATTTTCTCTTCAAAGGATAAACTAAGACTTGACATTATAAAGTGTAGGTATCAGATTCCATGCAATATCTAAGATGTCCTTTGCATTCAGAACTTAGAAAACCTCTTATACACGTTGTAAGAAAACAAGAGCTTAGTTAATTAATTAATTAAGGATTTAATTAACTGTTAGTATCAGAGGAGTTCTCGCGTCTACGCTATGTGGGAAGGTCGTTCACTTTACATAAGAAGGGTTGAGGTTTAATAAATAATTATGCAATGTATAAGTGCATAACTTTGAAATCGTTTTTTTATATAGCAATAAAAGAAAATAACTTTAAAGGAAGAATTTCTGAAAAAAAAGTTGTATTTTTTCATTTATCGACATTAACCTCCGCCATTAAAGTTATTTTGCTATTTGTAATATTTATTTTTGGGAGTTATCTGTATTTTTTTTTAAAAAAAGCTTATTTTTCTGTTTTTAGTTGGGGTGTCCAGAATATTCCTTTATTGGGAAAATATTGTGCCCAAAAAAAAAAACAAGCGACGTGGCCAGCCCACTGCGACTTCAGTCGGGCTGCTTTATCAAACATAGTACCTTCTTCATTGTTTTTAATAAAAAAAAGAACAAACTTTACCCCACACCAGGAATTACTCCTGTGTCGTGGGTGCGTTCACGAACATGTAAACTCACATACACAAGACACCCAGACCCGGAACACATATTTGTAGGCTATACAAACATATGTTCCGTGCGGGGATCGAACCTCCGACCCGCAGCGCAGTGGCAAATCGTTCAACCACTGCGCCAACCGTGTTGTCAAAGTTTTGAAGTTTGTTAAAAAGGGCAGGTGAGAAAAAGCATAATCGTTTTTGCCAAAGGCTTGTTTGGAAATCTTTCTACTTACTAATAGTCGACTCTAATGTTGGTCGTTTGCATGAAAATGGTAAGTTTTTATCGGTGTAGTATCAATCGGATATGAATAGTTTTACTTAACTAGGGCTTTAGGCAAGCAGTATCTAGTAGCTCAGATTTTTTTTTTTTGCGTAGATAATAGTTACATAACTTCCCGCGCTCAGGGTGAAGCAAGAGGGCGTGTCAGACTTTTACTGACTGGAACCTGTGTTCCTTCAGTTGCTCTTTACGTTCCAGGGCTGCAAATACTCTTTAGAACAATTCAGCCACCATGGTAGACCAATTTTTTTTTTACTTGTTCTTTGGTATAAAATATTGTACAAAAACAAGTCAAGTACTCAATTAAGTAAATAAATTTATCCAAATAAAATTCAAAATCGAACCCGAAAGAATATTCCAAGCGTAAAATGCAGAGATTTTCCGAAATGTGTTCACTTACAGAAGTAAGTCCCTTTTTAACTGTCGATGGAAATCACTTTCTGAAATAACGTGGACACACTTAACCCAACGTCCCAGCTGAAAGCGAAGCGATAAAATGAAATGATAAATGCCCATTTTTTGTGGAAATCATAAAATAACTCCTCCTGCTCTGAGGGGAGCGAAAAGGAATGTGGGTTTTCACTGATTTAAGCCTCAGATCAGAGAGAGCGATCAGTGGAGCAGTGGTGGCTCAGTGGTACGGGCCATGGTCCGGAGCGAGGAGGGATGGCAGGCGGTCGCCTCCTTCTGCGAAGAAGTAATGCTAGCAAAGGAGGAGGCCGCACGCGAGAGGCAACGGCCCTCACGGCCCAGCCGCCGCGGGGGTTCCGATTCCAATCCTGATTTCCAGCCAACGAAGGCGCTAGCTCGCTGTCCGACCATCCGGTAACCATCCGGACCAAACCCAGGTCGTCAACGGCGCGCACTGTTCCCGCGCGCCTCAAGGAGTTGTCAGCAAACCGTAGAGACCCAGCCTGCTAACTGCAGGCAGGCAGGGTCGAAGCCTACTGGGGCCAAGGGTTTGCTTCCGAAAGGAAAGCCCGGCCCTAGTATCTAAGGCCACGAAGGAACGGGGTGGGTTTTTAGTCAGTAAGAGTCTGACACTATCTCCCGCTCCGCCCAAGGGCGGGAGATGTCATTGGATGATTTTACACAACACCAAAAAAATAAAAGTGGTGGCCCAGTGGTAACTGCCCCGACTTACAAGTCATAGGTCGCAGATTCAAACCCAGCCTGGCGCATTACTTTGTGTAATTTATTTTCATCACCACTGCTCTCAAAACGGTGAAGGAAAACATCGTGAGTTTCCTCACGATGTTATGTCAGCATGTCCTAAAGCCAAAAATTCGAAGACATGTGACATCCACCAAACCGCACTGGGCCCGCGTGGTAGATTACGGCCCGTTCCCTCTCCTAGAGAGGAGGCCTGAGTCCCAACAGTGGGAACATTAAAAGGCTGATGATGATGAACCCTCAGATACATACGGGAACAGAATCGTAGAGATACTCAATAGCATCTCTCTGCAGTTAGATATTTTTTCTTGCACATTGGCGGAATTCGAGAGAATGACACTGAGTGTGTCGTCCTCTGTGTAACTAGTGCCGGTTCTCCAAGGAGCTGCTTGAGACTGACCATCGATAATTATGTATGTATTTTGCCTACACTACTGGATATCTGATCAGTCTGGCGACGTCTCCGAGTGCGGCTATTTTGTGACTACATTTGTTACCTTGGATATACCTGTTAAAACAATTGTGTGTTCATAAATAAATAAAATGTGCCTCCACATGACGCGCAACGCTCAATCTACATGACGTTGCAACGTTGCTCAGTGTCCCGCAACTTATCCCCATACATTAAAACTCACACGTCTTAACGTTGGAGGGCAATGTTGATCATTCAGTTGCCTTTTGCGTTTCAGTGCCACAGTCTCTTTCAACAAACCCGCAGCTTAATTTAATGCCACAATAGTAGATTGTTTTTTATAAATTATGACTGCGATACCACCTGATGGCAAGCGGTGATGCAATCGTTGATGGTGAGGTGCACTAGTTTAATAAGAGTCTAAAATAATGGTCAGATAAAAACCCCAAAAAAGATAGAAATAAAAAGGACGGGAAGACCGGAGCAGGCATACTGATACTAGTCCTTCGATGTACACTGTATAAATGACGAGACTAAACGGTTAGTCCTAGACCTCTACTACCTTACCTTAGTTATCTGACGTTTTATCAGTGCCTATGTGGGCCTATGTAAAATAAAATATTTTTGATTTTGATTTTTGACCGTAGAAGTTTCAACAACTTAAGGGTGGATATTCGCTGTACGTCGGTTTGTCCAATCGAAGAACAGAGATGGCGGAATCAATCAAGATATGTAGCGTCGCATCAAAATATTATCGCTCTGCTTTACTCAAGTAGGACGACACCGTAACACAACGTTTCTTTTAGAAACATGACGGATAAAATCGAGGGGCACTCTCCGTCCGAAACGGTTCGGACTATCAATCGTTGCATCGTCTCTTACCGAATGTCTATTTTATAAATGATCCCTGTCACGACCCCTTTTGGAGATGATATTTTTCTTCTTGATCATTTCGCTATTGGTTTTTGATTTATGAAATATTCGAATGCGTATGAGTTAAGTGTGGTTGGAACAGATGAAGCGATTTTCATGTCAACTGCTTGTCAGTATGTACTCATGAATGTCAAATATATCAGTGTGCATTTATACAAAATTCAGAAAGTTGATTTGGTGAGTTCTATAAAAAGGACTCGCTGAATTCATTGATAAAAAAAATATAAATATCGTAATAGTCCAAATTAGACCAAAACATAGAGGTAAGGTTTAAGGAGATAATTCGCACCCAGCTGAAAATTGGTAGGATTGTTCAAAGCATCATCATCATAAATGAAATCTAAAAAGTCTTCATCGATTCGACACCTGGAAAAAAAAAACTCGTGGTCAAAGGTCACAAAAACGAGTTTTTCGCGCCTAGACAAATATTGTAGATCAGATAATTATCTACAAAAATGTCCAAAACTTTATTTCCTAAGAGCCACCGTTTTTGAGATACAATGAGATTTGTCATATACCTTAACTTAGATTAGTTTAACCAAAACCTAGCTTACCCAAATATTAATCTGTTATTCCTAATCTTTTAGATTACGTAGACTAATCTTAGCCTGATTGCAATTTGATTAAATTAATTTGTAGCTGTTTACTTATGTTGTATTGTGTTTACTTGTTTGCAAATTGCATGCAAGTAACATTGGGTACATATTTAAATCTCGAACATTAAAATAGATACGGGTATAATGTCAACGTTCAAAACATCAAAAATTTAAATATCGATTGTATTTAATAGCTTAAAATGTCTAACATTGAAATGCAGTAGCGCTTACCGGCCGCTGCTGCGGCCCCGCTCGCTTCGCTCGCTCGGCTCGCGCGCGTTTCTTTACAGTTCTAACCTAACCTATTTTACCCAGTTCAAAATGACGAATAAAATGGAATATGATTATTCCGAAAAACTGTTTTCAAGTTTAGCTAACTTAGGTAAACTTAAGAGAGTTCAGATCTATTCGTTTAAGAACATGGCCGTCAAATGCAGGACAGTTTAAAAGTTATAAATTTAATTACTTTTTATCTTATCAAAATTTGTTCAAATATTAAAATTTAAGAGCCTCATGAGTTATGATATTTTGACCCTGATTTTTACGTCAAAAGGCGCCAACTTTTGCGTTTTTATTCAGAGTAACTGAAAGACTTCGACAACTTTAATTTATTCAATGGCAAAGAATAATTTATTAATATGGTTCATAAAAGCTTAGCTCTTTTTTATTTTTTCTTATCTGTTTAGATATAATAATTCTAAAATTACGAAACATGATTCTCATAAAATCCTCCACGTCGTTTTTGAGCTCGTGAATTGTAGGTAATAAACAAACGAAATGAAATATTTATACCTAATAATAACTCTTAAATGGTCTTATCGTTTATAGCGTGGTTTAATTCTCTTTGGTAGCGGCCTAGAAACTTTCAAAAGGCCTAGAAAAACTCATTCAATTTAATAAAATGCTTAGCATTACGTACGTAACTATGTATGTATGTAAGAAATTACAATATTATACTTTTTTCAAATATGATTTATTATAAATCTTTATATAAAATGTGATTACGTTTATTTTGGAGGAGCAGTGATGGCCCGGGGCTATCGGCCTCGACTTATGAGTTGGTAGGTGGCGGGTTCAAACACAGCCAGGTGACATCAAAACGGTGAAGGAAAATATCGTGAGAAAACTGGCATGCCCTACACCAAAAAATTCTAAGACATGTGAAATCCATCAATCCGAACTAGGTCCGCGTACCATCTTAGAGAGGAGGCCTGAGTCCCAGCAGTGGGAGCATTATAAGGTCGTTAATGGTTTTTATTACGCTTATTTAATGATTTTATTAAACGAAGTTCAGAATGCTACGGTTTTGTGACAAGAACTAAGGGCTGATTTCATCATTCAATGTAAAAACTTAGTTCAACTAAACTGAGCTCAACGTAATCTAGTTTGAACACCCGTGTCCTAAACATGGGCGAAAACAAAAGAATCGAAACTGAGTTTAGCGTAAACTAGGTTCATTTCATAGCGGTGAAACGCAAAACGAAGCAGCTATAGTATCAATTAGGCGCTCAAACTGTTTTTTGTTTTATATAATCGCGATTAGTTTATTGGTGAATTTGGCCCTTAGAAGAGGCTTGTATTTTCTTGGCAGTTAAAAGCAGATTTCATGACGTTTATAAATTAAACTTTCAAAGTCAGAGTGCAGCCACCTTTACTAATGTCAAGACACTTGTTTGGATTATACATCGGTCAGTATCTTAAATTATTTTGAACCTTCATAAACACATGTTTGCAATTAATTAATATTTCTATTATCCTTTTACGCAAGCCCGTTTTAGGTGGTGTACTTGACAGATGAATAAACAAACATTTATATATATATAACTAGCGAGCCGCCCCAGCTACGCTCGGGTGCAATGGTAATATTAAATATATTCTGCATGTATTATACATATAAACCTTCCTTTTGAATCACTCTATCTATGAAAAAAAAACCGCATCAAAATCCATTGCGTTGTTTTATAGATCTAAGCATACCTACATAGTGACGAACAGCGGGAAGTGATTTTGTTTTATACTATGTATTGATTATATAATTATATGAAAAGTAATATTTTCATTTGCTCACATCGTTCTTCAGACTGTATTTTATTAACTTTGCTTTGTTGCTTAGTTTCACAAAAATGATAAAAGGCTTAGTTTTTTAAAGTAGTTGTATCTATTAATATTTTATTTTTTATTAATACCCTACAATATATTTCCTACTTGAGACTAAAATTGCAAAATAAGCAGTAGTAAAGTTTCGGATGACCAAGCGTTCCAAGTTAACATTAACCGCCCATTTAGTTATGAAGTCCTAGTACTTTACTTAATAATAAGATGGCTGATGTCTTTGCTAATTGACTCATTTTAAAAATTTACTATTTTCTGCTATTGGTTTTGCTCGTGTAGAGGTAGAATTTTCCATACAAATTTTGGACGCCCGTTTTATTCTCAAAAGGGGAAAATTTTGGAAACCCTTTAGTTGTTTTTTTTGTAACCAAAACCGATTTTATGATGAACTAGTCTCGCCTAGGCCAAACCTGTACTCACTACAGACGTGCTGCACCATCCCACGGGGCTCCTATTTCTGGGTGGTTATAAAAAATAACCACGAAGGCTAACGCGGGAGTTCCACTCCGATTTGCTCCCGAACCGGTCCTCACCCTCGTTCATCCGAAAATCGAGTTTGTATACATACATGCTGCCACAGATATATAGACATACAGATATGTATACACCGTTAAATTTTGGTCGTTTTAATCCCGCGTAGGGTTGATTTGATACATGAAACACTATTGATTTGTAAAGATAAAATTAAAAAAATAAATTATTTTTTTCTAAAACTCGAGTTAATATTCGTACGAAATTAATTTCTTTAAGTAAACGAATCAATGACCTTGTCGGTAGTTGTCGGTCTTTGCGTACTAACTACCTACAGTTCATTGGCCTCGATCATCTGACGTTTACTTAAAGAAATTAATTTCATACATGCTTAAATTAATTCGAGTTTAAAAAAAGTACATTTTTGTTTTTATTTTCTCTTTACAAATCGATAGTGTTTCATGTACCGAATCGATCCTCCGCGGGATTAAAACGAGCAAAATATAACGGTGTATAGACATACAGATATCTATATGTAGGTATGTAGATGTGTTTTATATCAAAGTTGTAATAACTCCGTTTTCTTTTATTGGGAAAGTCGGCTTCGTTTTCCTGCACTTCATGTTACTACTCTATGATGTTTTTTTTTAATTATAGAAAACTTTCCATTCTTAAAATAAGTAGCTTAACGTTTAAAAAAAAAAAACAAATAAATCTGTCATTCTTTTTATGGCTAACGGTTTTACGAGCACACGTATAAAAAAAACCACTTTACTGACCACTTCCTTTTCATCGTGGCGTGATGATAAATCTGTAGTTTGGCCGGAAGTGAGGCCATGTTGCTTCCTGTGCGTGACCGATGTGAATGCTGAAAAACCCTTGTGTTGTAGTGTCATAACATTTGCAGTTATTTGGGTCACTGACGTTTTATTAGGAATTCGAACCCCGGCTTTTCCTGTCCTTTTTGGTACCAGAAAGGCTTTTACTTTATTTTGCTATTTGTTTGTTACTTTCAAATACCGAAATCATTGAAAGAGCAAAAAAAAATGCTTGTTACGCGTTGTGGAGGTTCTGCAATGGCCACCTTTGACTTAAATGAGCATGGCAGTTGAGAGTTTGTCATTCTCACTCAAATGTCTTGCTGATGGTGGCGCGTGTTATTGGGTCATTCTGTTCCCTTCATAATGGTTGAGCAGAGTGGGGTTGAGGTACGCGTCATGCTCGTGAACGGGCGCCGTCAGTTGAGACTGGTCATCTTTTTGCTGCCAGTGGCTTAATTCAATTTCTATTTTTAATTAGTTTTTTTTTCTCACTACTCTTCTACATGGTGCTCACATAATTGTAGCGACAAGAAATATGTAACCAAGATTATTGTAACACTTAAAATTATTTTAAAAGACTGTCCATGAAGTTTCTTGCACGTTCTTCTCCATAGAGATCTACGCTTTGGAACGTGCAATTTGCTTCACTTTTTTTTTTGACTGACCGACATTTTGACTACTCAAAAGTGCCTGTAAATGGTCTATTTGAAATAAAAGAGTTTGATTTTGATTTGATTTAGACTGCGACCTGGAAGACGATTTTTTTTTAATTTATATATTATTAAGATATAAAGTTAGCTGCTTTTGCCGATTAGTTAAACGATTATTTAAAGTCTATCTACGTAAAAAAAGCAAAATCGCAAAAATGACAGTTAGGAGTTTTTGTCACTTCATCGATATACTAGTGATTAACTGCGATCCAAACCTGATGGTAAGCAGTGATGCAATCGTTGATGGATGAATATAGAGAGATGTGCGTTATGGAAGCAGAAACACCTAATATTTATTTATTTATTGTACACTTTATTGAAACAATACCTTCTCAATTTATGACCAAATCCATACTTGTAATCCATAAAATATTTTTTCAATACACTTACTCGAAAACTGCCTCTTATCGCACTACGATTAGGTTCGATATGGCATGTTTATCACCCGCGTGCTTTTTTTGAATTTATCAAAACAAGGGCTTTTTTCATTCTTAATTCGTCACAGTCAAGGGTGATTATTATTTTCTTTAAAGCAAAGAGGCGGATATTTTTAAGGTTTTAATATTATTGATAATTTTAATTGTATTTTTGAACAGAATATAACAAATAGTCATGATTACGTAAGCAATAATTTATTAAAACCAACGATTTAACAATTATCTGTGTTCTAAATTCAAAATTTTTTGAATTTTTAATATTCTTAATACAGTTCTCATTACAAGTAAATTGATCTTCGCGCTTGTAACGCGTGTGGGGGCGATTGGATGTGCTGCGCTGTTAGTATTGTGTTGCCAATATGTATAACACATAGTTCATTAGTTCTGTTCAGTTTGAGAAAAATTACACTTAATATTAACTAACTAATTCATTTGTGATAGTTGTGAAAAAGAAGATTTAAAGAGAATCCTTTAGATGCTACGCCGCCAGATTATGTGATTGAAGTAAAAAATACTTGCGACAGCTTACTGCCATCAAATCAAAACTCAATTGTAAGGTAACTTTGGAAAATTTTATTCAGTAGGTACAAAATGAACAAAAATGCGTTGTAATTTTTCGATAGAAGATAAATTATTGGTGGATTTTTCATCGTATTTCTTTGTAAGTGGATTGAAAAACGTCGTTTGATACACGTGAAGATTTCTCACTGCAGCACTCGGCTCCATAACACCCTCGCCTATGCGGCTCGGGTGAATTTCGCCTCGGCTACAATGACAAACTTTCCCCACTTGTATCAAAATGTACTATTTCTAAAGAATACGATGTCAATTTTATAATGCCATACACATTTTTAAATCAGCTGCTTTTATAAAATTTTCTCACTTTTCCATTGTTATTGCATGTAATCTTAAAACTGCGACAAAAGCCCAGTTTTATAGCGACAAAGCGCCTCTTAATTATTTACGTACTAGTACATTGGGATTTTAAAGAGAGCAAATGCCTTGTGGAAATGGCTCCGACTTATGAGAAAGAAAGAAGAAGAGAAAAAAAATGTTTATCGTTTTCGTTTTTTTTTTTTCGTTTATTTTCTTAGTGTACCGTACCTCAAAAGGAAAAATACGGAACCTTTATAAGATCACTTTGTTATCCATCTGTATGTCTGTCTGTAAAGATCCTTTATCTCCGAAATGCGTGGAGGTATCAAGTTAAAATTAAAAAAATATACTCAGGTTTGCGGTCCCTTGTAGCTGTACAAAAATCAAACTTCTAAATTAAAGACAGCAAAAATACGGCCGTTTGTCACAAAAATCGTACATTTCGACACTCTCGAGGGAAACAAAATTCATGGGGTACTTCCCGTTTACCTGGAACCCTGAAATTTGCTCTGAAGCAAGTTCTCACCGCACAAGTATAAATTTGTAGTTCCGTCACAAATAAAAAGCTTTTTTCGATTTGGAAAAATCTTCAAGACACGATTTGGGAATTGAACTATAAGTTAGTTTGTACTTACGGAACCCTCGGTGTGCAAATCCAACTTGTACTTGCTCAGTTTTTTCACACAGGCGAGTGCTTGTAACATCTTCCAATTTATGGTTCTGGAACAAACCGGTTTTTACTCTCCCTTTTTGGGAGTAATAGTGATGGAATAAATTACACAAAGTAAAGCACGGGCTTGGATTTCAACTCAAGATTTTTTTTTTAAGTTGGCTTATCATCCAATGATTTCTCCCACTCAGTAAGAGAGCGTGTGAGATTTACTGACTCAAATCTCAAATATGTTCCTTCTTTGCCCAGTTTTCCAGGACCCCGGTTTTTCCTTTTGGAAGTCAACTCATGGCCCCAGTAGACCTTGCTGGGTTTTATAATTCGGTAGTCGAGGCTGTTACACTGCTTTCTAAGACTACTGTAGAAGCAGTTGTGGCCAGTAGACTAGTAGGTATACCTTTAATTGTTAGCTCATTCGTTTGTTGGTAATTAGTAACAACAACACGATTTCTTCTCGTTTTCCTATTTAATTTTTAAATCTTGCAATTTGTACAAGCTGCTAGTTCACTGAATTTTTGTAAGTTGTTCTAGGAAAAACATAAATTACAAATTTATTTTTTCAGTACATTATAAATCTATTTGGATATATGGTATCCAGTTGGGAAGCTCTGCCAGTGCCTTTAACATAATGGTTATACAGAGAGTTCAAAACTACATACGTAAACACATCTCGAATGCACCATGGTTTATAAAAACAACAGAGGTCCATGATATTCTAAACATGTCTATGGTTAAACAAGAACTAGACACTCATGGAGCGAACTATAAACTAAGGCTGTCGAAGCACCCAAACTAGCTGGCAGGGCAACTCACTATCCCCGAGACCATACGTCAGCTTAAAAAGCGGCGTGATATTTTTGATGATTAGAGGATCTAAGATCTAAGAGTAAAGGGCTGAATCTAATGGGAGCAGCACCCTCAACGACCAACACCACTCACCACATCTGCTTAGTATGGAATGACTCATTGCAAGATCAGAAAACATAAAAAAAAATCAGTTACATGAGTGTGTAATTCCGTACCAAGTATCAAATCTACTATTCTGGTGATATTCTGCTCAATCTCATTCATTTAGTGTCAGCCAAAACCGGCGAACGAATGAAAATGTGATTTTCATAGAAACACGTTGTTCCTAATTCAATTAAGTGGAAATTTTACCCGTCCGATGTTTTTGCTGATGTCATTTTGTACTTTATTCTGCCGAGTTTGAACTCAAAGTCGTTTGTCAGGAATCTGAGTAAGCGGAAAAAAGATAATGGCTTAATTAGCTGTCAGGAGATTGAAGATGCTTTAGCTTTTATTATTTTAATGGAGGATGTCAGTGTTCGGTTTAATTACGTTTTTTAAAATATAATGTTTGGGTCGAATAACAGGCGTAATTAGGTATGATTGTGGCTATGGGACGCTTGTTTTGGACATTTAGTAGGAATGATTTTAGTAAATCGTTTATTTTAATATGGTTTTGTATAAAACGTTACTGAAAGAATGATACTAAGAGCCTCAACCATTCATTTCTTAGGTCTAAGAAAAGATGAATGGATTGTGTGAAGTGGAATTATATGAAACAAAAGGGAGTTGATAATAGCGTAACAGTTGACAGGTATAGCGTATTTTTCGTAGGATTATTAAGTGAATATTTCAACGAAAACAAAAAGGTACAATAAAAGAAAAAAAAAGAAGAATAAAGGTAGGTTGGTGTCTTGGTGTACAACAAAGTATAAATAAATAAATAAGGTCAAGTATAATGGCCAAAATGCGTGAATACCAAAGTGAAAATTAAAACAGATGCGCCTTACATAAATACACTGCATTTTGAATATAAAAACAATGTAATATTAGTCAGTTGTCCAACGGTTTGAAAATTATATTTTATAAAAAAAAAAACTACTTTTCTTTAACTTTAGGCACTTAATCTTTGTCGATTCAACGAATACGCTACAAAAAATTCGCTGACTAATTTCGGCTTTTGCAGCGGTCATCATAAAAATTGTTCGTCGTGTTGACGAATGGTTAGGTTTTTAAGGGATGGCCAAATTTTGGTTACGTATGGCTTAAGTTAACCTCGAGTTTTTGCTCTTCATCTCAAAAGTTCGCGCAGTACAAAAAGTAAAATAATGTAAAGAAGCCAATTACTCTTGATTGATAGACATTAAGTATGATCTCCGAGATTTTGCGGATTTTACAGAGTCATTTATTTATATTGAAGTGCTCGAGAAGCAAAAAGTTTCCTTGTCTTGACAAGATGAGATTCACATTTCGGAAAAACTTTTCCCGCAAATGTTTTTTTTTTTTGGGGGCGACGAAATTAATGAGCCTCTGTTAATGTCTGTCCCTATACTTAACTATATCTACGATAGGACTACAATGGTGATCAGTTTATATAGTATACACCGTTAAATTTTGATCGTTTTAATCCCGTGGAGGGTTGATTCGGTACATGAAACACTATCGATTTGTAAAGAGAAAATTGAAACCTCCACAGGATTAAAACGACTAAAATTTAACAGTGTATAGGTACTCTTGACTTAAAGAACCCAACGTTGTAGCTAGGAAACATAGACTCTGGCAGGGGATTCCCTCATTAGCTGTAATGACTGAGTTCCCAAAACGCTTTGTACCTTTTTGTTAAAATAAATTTAATGTCATTTAATATCATCATCATTTATCACTACAACAATACTAATGCTGGTAGCTAAATCAAAAAGTGAGCATACGTCAGCGACAACAGAATGATAATTGAGTTCATGTAGGTATATAAGAACACTGAATGTTATAGCTTATTTTCGTGTGCAATAAACCATTATAAGTAAGTTATGCAAAAACGAGAGTAGTAGTGGCCGAGTCGTAATGGCCCCGGATTACGAGTTGTAGGTCGCTGGTTCAATCCCAGCCAGGCGCATTAATTTATTTCATCACCACTGCTCTCAAAACGGTGAAGGAAACCAGCGTGTCCTAGACTCAAAAAATCAAATACATGTGACATTCATCAACCCGCACTGGGCCCGCGTGGTGTATTACGGCCCATTCCCTCTCTTAGAGAGATGGCCTGTGTCCCAGCAGTGGGAACATTTAAAGGCTGATGATGATGATGATGATATACAAAAAAGTAATGAGTTTCGTATCGTCAAGAGAGAATAGGTTACTTCTAGGTGAGCGGTTCTATTATTGCATCGTCGCTTACCATCAGGTAAGACAATGGCTAAACCAAAAAATTGTAATATTCAAGCAAGGTTTAGTTTCTCAAACCATCTCATTGCCAAGTCCCAAGAGACAGAGCTGACGTATTTGTACTGTGAGGTCTCCCGGCATTGCTTAGATAAACATTCTATCGCTAACAAAAGACTTGCATGCCTCCGGCAGTCCAGTTACGTCTGGCTCTAAGGAATTTCATTATAACTACGACGAGTGTTTTGTTTTCAAATATTCTCTTCTAATAAAGTTATTTATGACTGGGTTAGCTAAATGAATGAAATACCCTCCCAGTATTGCGTGTATTTTTAATGTTTTCCGGATTTTTGTTTTAAATTGAAATTAAATATTTTATTGCAATCCCAGTTGATGTTAAGCAGTGATGCTATTGTTGATGGTGAGGTGCACTAGTTTATTAAGAGCATATTTGATCTAGTCTTGAAGAGACCTAAATTTTAATCAGAAAGGAAGACCGCAGAAAGCAAATTCTTTTAGTCCTTCATTGTACGCGGTATGCAAGACGAGGCGAAACGCTTAGTCCGGATCGTGGAGTTTTTGACAATGTAAGGGAGGATGCTACTGGTATTACAGCATAGTTTTTTTGGCGAGGATAGGGGGTAAGGAAACTTACGAGTTCTAGGTAGCGGGTTCAAACCCAGCCAGGCGCTTTTGTATTTGATTTCATCATCACTGCTCTCAAAATGGTTATAGAAAACATCGTGAGGAAACCGGCATGTCCTAGAACCAAAAAAATTAAGACGTCTGACATGCAGGAAAAAGCTAAGCAGATTTATGGAAACAACTAAGAAGTAATGGTGTTTTTAATATTGTGCGGATTTCATCACGCATGAGCGATTGCTCCGTATACGAAGCTTTTGTTACAATAAATACTTGTATGAAATCAACATCTAGTGCTCGGCCACAGTAGCAACGCGGTGCGGGCAGCGGCGCGGGCGCGGAAGCGGGCGCGTTTTGCTTAGCCACATTGGCTGCGCGGTGCGGGAGCGGCGCGGGTGATAGTCCGTCCAGTCATGTCCTACTTTTTTGTAGACTTTTATAAGTTGTACAATACTATAGTACATTATTTTGATCTATCTCGTAGGGTTTGCAATGTAAGCGAAAAAAAATGTGTTTATTTACGACATCACATTAGAAACCTCTAAAATTATCAGTGTTTCTCTTCTATATTATGCATGTATTATACATATAAACCTTTCTCTTGAATCACTCTATGTATTAAAAAACCGTATCAAAATTCGTTATAACAAGCAAGGCGTAAGTGTCACGCGGATGGCCCGCGTTGTTCAGTCCGCGCCGCTTCCCGCGCCCGCGTGCCCTCTGTGGCCACTTAAAGGAAGTTCATGTGTTAAAGATTACCGCGCCGCGTCCGCCACGCACCCGCGCTGCCACTGTGGCCGAGCACTACGGGCTTTACGCGTGCGGAGCAATCCCGCATGCGTTATGAAATCTGCACGATATTAAAAACACCCTAAGAAATCATATTGTGTATATTTACAACAAACTTATGCTCTGTCTAGTTAGTTGCATGTTAGTTTATAACACTTTAGGCTGGCATAGCGAAGTATCAAGTTTCAATTAAATTCGAGGCCAGCCTATACTGGCCACGTTACGACTGATATCGGTGCCTATTGTAACTACGAAGCGAACAGGGTGCAAAGTTTCGAACGCATTTTATTTATAGGGTATAGGTACATATATACAACGCCGCATTTTATTTATTTGGCATACATACAACGCCTTCCTCATTGAAAAACATTTATTTATGGAGAACACTTACGCCCCTTAACAAAAAATGGAGTTTTATTGCCATGTTTTTTACGATTTTCAGAGGTTGAAATCGACAGTTTAATTCATGAGGTATTTAATAAAATTCAATAAATAAATTGACTTTACTGTGCTAGAGTTTTTTAAACACCTCTAATTTGTTCTAAAAATATTGCAATCAAATGTGAAAGCCATCTAGTTCCAAACTAAACAGAGTTTGTGCTATGAGTACTAAACAACTGACATACATACTTTTATGTTTTTTATTACATTTTAACTACAGACAAATTACATCCAAACCAAATTATTTCGAACATTGCACAAACACTTGTATTGGGTGGGAATCGAACCCATGACTTCTGGTATTACAGTCAGGGCCATTAACCACTAGACCAACTGGACAATTATTTGCACTGTCTTTTTGAGGGTCTCTAAAAACAAAATAGATGTTTTCAACGTATACTTCGGATACTAATCACTTGATACTTGCCACAAAGCTATCTTATTTTGTTTCATGGATCTAGTAAATGATTCTGAAACCCCAGTGGTGCAATTTTTCGTCGGTGTTTTCCTGAAAAAAAAAACTGTACTTATTTTATTAAAATTGTAATTATAATGAATCTCAATGAGATTTTTAAATCAATAAGTAATTAATTCGCACCTGAGTATTTATTTTTTTCATCATAAAGTTTTAAGCAGCAATCAAATGTAAAAAGAAACAAAAAAGAGAATCGTGAAGGTTAAGTGCGGTCGACCCAAGGTACATTTTCAGCTCTTATGTGATTATAATGTTATTACACATCTTTCTCCAAATATTTTGGATATACAAAAATCTTGTGGATATTATTTAGGCTTCTATAGAAATCAAAACATGTTTTTGTATAAAACCAATCCAGTAGAGACCTTTGAAAATCGTGAACTTTAGCCATCCATAATGTACTCAATTATATTAAAAATATAAATAACTTGTACGTCTCTAAAATCCATGCACTTTTAATCGAGATTCTAATTAAATGTGCATGGATTTTTTTTCGATAATTTTTCTCAAAAATTTTAAGGCTTTTTTTTTTTTTAAATACGTATTTTCTATAACAAGTTTTGTGAAATATTCGAGTAAATCACAGAATTACCGAATGTCAACAGAGTTTTCAGGCGTTATCTTTCTTTTTTCGCGTTGCATTTTTATCAAACATCGTGTTTAATTGCGTTAAATGAAGCAACAATTTTTTAAACCAAGCTCGACATTGACGGTAAGCGAGTTGGGAAAGGCCCTCTTAATAGCAGTTGCCCCTTGGAACTTGCTTATCTTCAATTGAATTCTTAGGTTAGGCTGCAGCCTGACCCCGATATACTTGGCAAAAATTTCTACGAAAACGCCAATAGATAAGTTATTTATGATCGAAAGTCCTGGTTCTTTTGTCCAACTTTATTTGCTTTCATTGTGCATAAATTTGTATCCAGCCGATCCTCTCTCTCTTTGATTTTTTATTGAATACAAAAACATAACATAATATAAAGTACAGACAGTTCATGTGCAAAGGCAAGCTACTTTTCTTGCTTTTTTTCTTGTTTCATAAAGATCTTTGTCTAATTAAATAACTAATATATTTGCCAGTTGGTTCTTGACTTCATTATTAGAATCTCATTTATTGAAAAATCTACCGCTTTTTTCTAATTTAATGAAAAAAAAAATTTTTCTTTTATATTTTCATCTTTAGAAGCCTTGGTCGGAGAACAAGCTTTTATTGAAAACCGGTCGTTAGTGATAAATGTAGAATTGTAAAATTTTGATAAATAGTAATAAAGGCTTATTTTATTTATTTATAAAATAAATACTGCGATTTATATGAAAACGTTGATATAATAATATTTTTTTCGCCGTTATTTAATTATTTTGAAACTTTTCAGATACTCCAAAAATTGAACAGGGCGGCGCGTGATACAGCTCGACAAGTGTCGATGCGCAAAGGCATGCGTCGTTACGTTGCTACGTGCGATTTAATAATAATAATAATTTAAGACAATTAATTAAACAAAGTACATAGTCTTCTGTCTCCCAAACTAGGCTAAAACCTGTATCTTGGGATGCAGTATAAAAAGTTTTCGTTCTTTAATTCATAGCCCATGTAAGACAGCGTGAACTTAAATGAGAAAAAAAAAGTTAAAATAATGGAAGTAAACAAAAAAAAAAAACAAAATAAGTTTATGGAAAAACTAAAAATCTTTGCAATAATATTGAATAGATTGCCAATTCATCTACTTGCAATCATGTTTGTGTATGTTAGCGCGTGAGAGTGTCTGTGTATGAGGGTATGTTTGTGAGTGTGTGTAAGTACATGTGTATAAGTGTATTTGTAAGTATATGGGAGAATTTTATATTAGAAGCGACTCTGTGTCAGTATAGTCCAAAGTAAATAACCAAGCCTTTAATTAATTTTACATTCCTGTCTGCTCAAGGTATGGATTTTAAGAATTTTATTAATTTTATTGTACATTGTTGTATAGATGTACAATACAATGTTTACATATCACTTTGTGCGTTGTGTGAAAAATATGACGCATTGCGACGTTTCGAGTCTACGTCAGTGCGAGTTGACTCATAAGATCTTATAACCAACTCAATTAAAAATTTTAAAATTATGAACTTGAAAACCGGAAAATAGTATCTATTAAAATCTATTTCACCGAAAGGTTTTTCTAAACTTTTGGAGGACGATGAAAAAATTCATTTTATGTATATATAGTTATTTATAATGAACGCTAGAGGCGCTGCAAAATTTGCCATACAAAATATTTACGGCGTCGATATCGAGTAGCGACGAATACTATTGCTTAAAACTCATGGTAGAGGTACTGATATATGAATGAAGACAATAAACTATGTTCTTTTATGATTCCAATATACAAAAGAATATATGCAGTTTGTTCAGAATTAGTAACTGAATCGATTCTAATAATTTTTACACCATATTATTTTTCCACACTTGAACTTTTTTAAACATTTTTGAAAAAAAAAAAACAATACCACCGAATTTAAGTACAACAAAGGCCACGACAGGTCATAGCGGGCATTAGGAGCCAGCGCACAGCTGGATACGTACGTACTGTTATAAGGCCAACCCTATTTGTCTTTAAAAAAAAGGCAATTATTCTTCTTACCACTTTTAATCACCACAATACAAAAGACACGGATACACAAGTTGGAACTTATAATTTGGCAATGTCCACAATAGTACACAAAAGATTACGCAGACCGAACCCGGCGTGTTCTAAATAGAACCAAAAATTCGAAGACATGTGATATCTATCCATCAGGACCCACGTGGTTTTTTTTTTTTTTTTTTTTTTATGGTAGGTAAAATCATCCAATGACAAATCCCGCCCTTGGGCGGAGCGGGAAGTAGTGTCAGACTCTTACTGACTAAAAACCTACCCCGTTCCTACGTAGCCTATCGTGCCGGGGCCGAGCATTCCTTTCGGAACTAACCCATGACCCCAGTAGGCTTCGACCCTGCCTGCCTGCAGTTAGCAGGCTGGGCCTCTTCGGTGTGCTGACAGCTCCTTGAGGCGCGCGGGAACAGAACGCGCCGTCGACGACTTGGGCTCGGTCCGGTCGGTTACCGGACGATCGGACAGCGTGCTACCCATTGCACGCCGTCCGCAAGCCCGCGCCTACGGTGGCCGGAAATCGGGATCGGAATCCCGGCGGCGGCTGGGGCGAGCGCCCCGTTGCCTCTGCCTGATGCGGTCGGCCTCCTCCTTTGCTAGCATTACTGCTTCGCAGAAGGAGGCGACCGCCTGCCATCCCTCCTCACTACGGACCATGGCCTGAACCAAGGCCCGGCGAGAGAGATCGCTGCCGCCGATCGCCCCCACGAGGACACGGCGATGCTCCGCCCAGGCGGGGCACACCTCTACAGTGTGCTCCACCGTGTCCTCCGGATGTTCCGCACAGTGGCGACACCCGGGCGGGGACCCACGTGGTGGATTACGGCCCATTCCCTCATTTACACTGACTAAATAAACCATATAATTTCTATGCACTGGGTAAAAATACAACATCAGCATGTTACGAGTACCTAAGGAAAAATATATGATTTGTAAGTAAAAGCTGATTTAGGCTTTATTGCCCTGTTATAAGAATTGTAAAAGTACGGGAAAGTAAACCCATCCCTCAGTCTCCCGAATGGCCCGGTGACCATGTATTTATGCGGACAACCAGGTAACATAACAAGCTTATAATTTTGTGATTTTTAATGATACAGTTATAAAATTTAGGTAGGTTTCGCATATACTAAAACTTCTTTTTCTTGCCCTTGTCCCATATTACTTGGGGTCGGCGCAACACGTTTTTTTCTTCCACTCTATCCTGTCAGCCGTCACACTATCACTATTTCCCGAGCTAGCTTCTTACGTTGCCCCCGCCCGGGATGGTGCAACAACCCTGGTCCATTTCCCACAGGAGCCGGGTGCTGCCCCTTCGCATCGCTTGTGGGGTACGCCCTAACTCTATCGCGCACTCTATTATTTCTCGACATGTTGCAGTTGATTTGGCAATTGTTTTATAGTCGGCCGCCAGCCTGACACCAACCTTCCTTGGGAATGCTTTTGTTGGTGGTTTACGCACCACCAACAAAAGCATATACTAAAACTAATATGGTATAATTCAATCACTTATGGCTTTGACACCCATTTTAGTGATTGATTCAATGAGTTGAAAAACTCGTTTGTCTAGAGGTCGTCAGCGCTATTACTAAGTATTTTTGTTTGTTTTTTTTTTTTCTTGAAGATGAGACTATCAAATATATTTAGATTAACAACAACACAAGAATCACGACATAACAATCAAAACATCACTTACAACAACAATCACTTACAGGTAAACAACTCATGCATGAAACCGTAAATTAGAAAATTAAGCTACCATAAAAAATCATTCATTGAAAGTCATTAAAATTCGAAAAGGAAACATAAAAAATCATGAAGATTCTCAAAAAAAAAACTGGATAAGATTAGAAAAAAATTAGATAAAATTGGTACCTGACAAAATTTATCTAAATGAATAGCTATTCGTTAGTCTCGCTAAAACTCGAGAACGGCTGGACCGATTTGGTTCATTTTGGTTTTTAAATATTCGTGATAGTCCAGGGAAGAATTACACGGTTTTAACGAAAAAATAATAAAAATTGGCGGTGCGAAGTTTGCCGGGTCAGCTAGCTATAGATAAATTACATCTAGGTAAAGAACAAATGATTGTGTTCATCACACCAACATTCGTCTTGTTTTTTTTATGGTGGGAAATCATCTAATAACTCCCGGTCTAGGGCGGAGTGGGAGGGAGTGTCAGAATTTTAATGACAAAAACCACACCAATGCTCCTTCAGTTGCCTTTTGCGTTGTAAGATTACGGGTATCATTTTCATACTTTTCCCCATAGCCTTAGCAAATTTATCTTCGGTGGGATTGAACTCACGACCCCCGGCAGAGCAGTCAAGGTCACTATCCGCTAGAACAACATGCCAGTCAACTACATAAATACCTACATACTTTAAAAATAATATACAAAATAATTTGCTACTTTCAGCTATTTTTCACACAACATTAGACCCTCTGGCAGCCAGCCAATAATGAGATTCCGTCCTAATTACATTGTGATTGAATCATGACGAGCCCATGCTATGGTTTCACTCGGTTAATTAACTCACATTATTATTAAACAGGTTTAGGATCGGGTGGATCTTAATTGCAATGTGTTATTTAGTTAGCTGTGGTTGTCTGTGGGGTCGAAACCCGGTTCGAACTTATTGTTGTTGGTTTTTTTTTTTTTTTATGTGGAATTTGGCTGAATTGAATATTTTGATAAAACTAGACTCATTCTTTAAATATCCAAATCACGTCATCACCTTAATTGTATGTGAAGCGGCGAGCCTCCTTGCTGGCCTACCACCGTGGGATTTGGAGGCAACAGTCCTTGCACACATGCATGATTTACGCGTGGAGATGCAACGTCGGGGCGAAACTCCGCTGCCGCGACAAGTCGCGGCATGGCGGACAGAGCTCCGGCGGGATCTCATGGTGAAATGGCGAGAACGACTGTCGCAACCTCGTGCTGGGCACGCCACGATCGAGGCGGTAAGGCCCCTCTTTGAGGCGTGGCTGGAAAGGCCCCACGGCGTCGTCACCTTCCGGTTGGCGCAGGTGCTGACCGAACACGGCAAGTTCGGTCCGTACCTGTACAAGATTCGTGCGGAGACGACGCCCGGGTGTCGCCACTGTGCGGACCGCCCGGTGGACACGGTGGAGCACACAGTCGAGGTGTGCCCCGCTTGGGAAGAGCACCGCCGTGTCCTCGTGGGGGCGATCGGCGGCGATCTCTCGCGCCGGGGCCTGGTTCAAGCCATGCTCCGGAGCGAGGAGGAGTGGCAGGCGGTCGCCTCCTTCTGCGAAGCAGTAATGCTAGTAAAGGAGGAGGCCGACCGCATTAGGCAAAGGCGCACACGCCGCCGTCGCCGCCGGGTTTCCGATCCCAATTTCCGGCCACCGTAGGCGCGGGCTCGCGGACGGTGGGCAATGGGTAGCTCGCTGTCCGTCCGTCCGGTAACAGACCGGTCCGAGCTCAGGTCGTCTACGGCGCGCACCGTTCCCGCGCGCCTCAAGGAGTTGTCAGCAAACTGTAGGGGTCCAGCAGGGCCGAAGCCTACTGGGGCCAAAGGTTATGTGAGACTGTCACCAAAGGCCCCAGGATAAAGGCAAGGAATGGAAAGGTAGGTTTTTAGTCAGTAAAAGTCTGACACTGTTTCCCGCCCCACCCAAGGGCGGGATTCGTCATTGGATGATTTTACCTACCCAAAAAAAAAAAAAAAACCTTAATTGTATCGTTGCTCATCATAATTGTCACCACGTCTATCATATTCTCACTTCTATCACATTATTACCCAACACATCACCATCCCACCTTAATCACATAAAGATCCCCATCATATCACATGATCACCCCTATCACATCGTTGCCCCTATCAAATCATCATCCCTATCAAAGCATCGTCCCTATCACATCATCATCCCTATCACATCATCGCTATCAGCGATAAGACCGCCGCCGATAGACTAGCTGTGCCCGAAACTCCGTTCGCGTGCACGACGAAACTTATCAATGAGTTTTTTGTGTAAAGTGCTATTTGTGTAGAACATTATCTATCGAGCATACTTACCGGTATTAATACTTCTGTCTCGGCGCGGGCCTTTTGTGGCTAATTACAATAGGAACGGGTGACGTAACCTGCGACAAACTTATTATTTGCGGTTGGTACAGTAATCGGGCTTAGGGATCGAACCGCAAAATTAAGTTTGTTTTTTATTGTATATACTTTTCCGGGATAAAAAGTACCCAGTGTGATGCCCAGGATATTAAAGAATAATTATACCAACTTTCATCGTAATCGAACCGGTAGTTTTTGCGTGATGCCTGAACAAACAGACACGACAGACAAAAATTTTTTTAATCACATTTTTGGGTTCGGTGTCGGTATAGTAACAACAACAACAAGTAGTGCCATTTATTTTTTTGATATTTTCAATGTCCAGAATTTTTACTTCTACAGATTTATTATAAGTATAGATTGTGTAACTTTTTTGTGTGCAACAAAGTTTTATTCTATCATCACCCCTATCACATCATCACTTCTTTCACGTCACCACCCTTATATCATCGCTATTACATCATGACCTCTATCACATCATTACAATGTGGGGGTAAAGGGCGACTGAGGGATCACTGGTAGATTTTATTTAGGAAAAGTCTGACTCTCTCTCTTGCTCCAATTAGAGAGGGAGAAGTTATTTAAAAATATCTCATCATAAAAAAAAATAGTACGCGGCAAATAAGTTGAACCCGTTGCTATGGTTTCGCGCAGCCCCCACTTGAATTGAGACCCGAAAATCGGTTACAGCGCATTCAAGGTCGATCGCCATGATGGTTCAACATGTGTGCCGAGGATTATACCTACATAGTTACAAAGTTTATATTCTTGTTCCTTCTTAGTAAAATGCTAATTCTATACAGCTGCATTTTCTTTGTCCGTTGCTTTGATATAAATACAAAGTATGTACTGGGCACCTGCGACTGGAAAATTTTAATAAAATTCAAGTAGTTCTCTACAGATGTTCATTCTTATATTTGCTTCCACTGCAACAATCTGGTTTAAATCTCTGAAGACGGATTAAAATCTCCAGAAAACCTTGAATCTTGTTTAGATTTGTGAAACAAGAGAGAAAAGAATAAAACTCAGAAAATAATTAAAGGCTTTGTTTTGATTATGTCTAAGGCTTAGCACGCACTGCGATTAAACGCAAGCGGTTTAAGAATAGCTGAAAACGCAACACCGCGTGTCAACACGCACTGCGGTTTAAATTAAATCAGTCACTGAAAAAATCGCTAATGGGTGCGCTTGTATACACCGTTAAACTTTGGTCGTTTTAATCCCGTGGAGGGTCGATTCGGTACATGAAACACTATCGATTTGTAAAGATAAAATTAAAAAATAAAATACTTGTTTTCTAAAACTCGAATTGATATACGCAGGTACGAAATTAATTTCTTTAATAATCATTTAGTCATTCATAATAATATAATCAGACAGACGCGGTGGGGGATTTTGTTTTTAAATTGCATAAAGAACGTATGAATTCTATAGATTATGTTTCACTGCAGTTGGCTTAGTCCATGTGGACTCAGTTGTAGCTCCAATGACATATTATGTATTTATTTATTTCGGTTGGTACCCATTTATCTCGTACTTTTTGCGCCACGACTTAAATATTCGTACTTTTTTAACAGCATGTGCCGCCACTATTTGTGCGATTATATAGGTAAGGTAGGTAATTAGTGAACGATACTTAAACACGTGATTGCAGTCATGACAACAAACAACTTTTACTATGGGACCAAACCTGAAATCGCGAAAATAATCAGCCATGTTCAGTATATTTTGACCAGTTAGGCGAACATAAAAAAACCAGCAGATTTTTTTCGCGATTTTAGGTTTGGTCCCATAGTTAAAAATGTTTGTTGTCATGACTGCAATCACGTGTTAAAGTATCGGTCACTAATTACCAGTCACTCTATATAAATATTTTACAGTACCCAATATATAAAAAACTGGAGAGGTTTCTGCAAGTGCTTTTCAACAGTGTTCTTATCAAGTTTGATAAACACAATTGTATCCATTATGGCTTGATACGAAGTTATAATATATAGAGATAAACTTACATTGTCAAACTCACTTTAACGAATGAAAATAAATCAGTGATAAGAAACATTATTAATTGCCGTAAGACCATTAAACAAACCAATTTAAATAATATATTGCAAGTTTGTATGATTTTAATAAAATATCTGTTTGAGTGCTTTGATTCTGTGGAAAAACGAAACGTTTGTTCTCAAAACGGTTAATATTAACTTAACACTATAAAACAAGAATGTAGTAACACGTAAAAAAGTGTCAGTAAAAGTGAGAATAATAATCCTACAGATAATTAAAACAAATAATTAATAATAGTACAAGTGTGTACCTAATGTTGGTGTTTACCGCTGAGGTGGTATTTAGGTCATATCTGTAGTTGGATCACTTCCGCAATTTTCGACAACGCATTGCAATTTTCTTTTCAGCTTGTGGCCTCACGGTTCTGTCAGTATTTTACATCGAACCGTGAATAGAATCAATCTACTCATCATAATTATGTTACGGGAGTTTATTGTAAGGCGTTTGTTCGTCATACAATAGATTCAACACAAAAACTCATTGTCACGTAAATTTGAACTGTATATTCTCCATTAGAAGAGTATAGAAAATCAATTCTTCCTGTACCTTTCTTGTTACCCCACATAAGATATTGTGTTTCTCAGTAATGGCTTCAGACAGATCTATTTCCTTTTCTATATTGCAATATGTCACGACAGCATGTGGCTGTGCTTTCTATAAAATCTTTTGTTTTAGTTAAACAATAGGCGGATGGTTTTGATGAAAAAATCTGTGTTTTCTATTTCACTTTAGTACTTAGTATTTAAATTGTTTTCGCTTCTAGACGAATTGTTTATATTTTATTTAGTAGTGGTTGAGTGGTACAGCCCGCTTACGAGAGGGTAGGTCACGGGTTCATCACCACTGCTCTCAAAAGCAAAACATTGTGAGGAAACTGGCACTGTCAGAAATTCAAAGACAAGTCACATCCACCAAACCGCACTGGGCTCGTGTCGTTGATTGGAGGCCTAATTCCCAGCAGTGCAAACATTATAAGGCAGATTATACTCATTCATTATAAGCAAAAATACAAATCTTTCCTTCTTATAATATTAGTTCAGATATGCATTCTTGTGCAAAACCTCATTACACTATGCAATACTTAATTCAGACACAGTTAATTTGCTAGAGTAAGTAAAATCTCCTTGATTTTAATTTGAAACTCACAAAGAAATAAAAATATAAAGAACAAAGCTTTGAGGTAGAATGTGGAAACAACCCATTTTAATTAGAATTCCTGTATGTTCTCCCCTAGGTCTTGAATCTGAAAAACTGAATTTAATTTTGTGTGAGATTGTAAAAAGAAGAAGTAATTTGTAACTAGAATGCATTCGCCTTTGAAACTAATGAAGTGATCTAAGTATAACCACTCTGAAAAAAAAAACACTCGGAAAATTTTCTCATCAACAATGCTTCAAATACATTCAAAACAAAACCTTCAATTGTTTTTTGAGCATCACTTTTGTTTCATATATCACAAACATAACTTTAGAAAAATCTTTCTTAGATTTAAGTTTTCTAAAGTTATCTTTCTATTGTTGCAATAGAAGCAAGTGTTTCTAAAAGTTTTGTGCGTTTGGATTCTCACCAGCGTCGCCAGACATCCCGATTTTGGCGGGACATCCCGATTTTTAAATCAAAATTAAGAGTCCCGTTCGGGACAGGCTCAGTCCCGCTTTTACGAGATAACTCGACCGAGCAGCGTGTTGAAGAAGCACAGCCAGGAGGCACAGACAAGTGTGGACTGGCCGCCCGCCAATAAATATGAATTAAAAATATCATATTTTTATTAAAATATATTTTTTATGGCTATTTTTGCTATCTATTGTCACGTACACGTCATTTCATCATCATCATCAGTCTTTTAATGTTACCACTGCTGGGACACAGGCCTCCTCTCCAAGAGAGGGAATTGGCCGTAATCCACACGTCATTTAAAACTGAAATAAAAAGAAATATTTTAAAACTTCTGATTAATATAAGTTTTACCATGTCCCGTTTTTTAAGAAAGAAACTCGCTTTTTTCATTAAATCAATTTCTATATTCCTACTTGGCAAAAAAATAAAAATCTGGCAACGCTGATTCCCACCCACACATCTCTTTAATCTTTTGCACACCTCTATAAAATACGCAATATTTGAAAGGGAATTATTCACCAACTTGAGGTGCTTGGAAGATAACGCAAGCTTTTGCTTCCATCATTTAACCGCTTTAAATATTCATAAAGTAATTATATGGTTCTAACAGTGTGTTGGATCCTAAAAATATCCATCATCTTTTAGACAAGGCCGCTGGATTAAGGTTTTGACTGTATTGTAGCCACGGTTGGGCCAATCAATCAATCAAATTGATTAAAAATATTTGTTTTAAACAATTCACTTAAAGGTACTTATGAAGTCACAAAGTTGTTGTTGAAACTTCTACGGCCTGGACTAAGCGTATTGCCTCGTTTTTTATATTACATACATCGAAGGACTGGAACAGTTTCCAGTTCGATAAAATGTTGTAGTTGACAAAAGCCAAGAATTTCAAAGTTTAACATCGTGCGGATTTCATCACGCATGCGGAATCGCTCCGCAAGCGGAACTGCTACCCGTTATCACGCTCCGCACCCCTCGTGCGTATTTCAAGCATTAAAATAAATACGAGTACTTGCGTGAAAAGCGTGCGGAGCCATCCCGCATGGGTGATGAAATCCGCACGATAATTAAAACACCCACACACGTGCGTACCTGGAGTGAATCGCTAAAACATGACCACATTTTAGATTGATTTCAAATAGTTAGTAACTTTTCTTACATTCAGTATTGAACACGTATCCTCGACAATTTGTGGAGAGCTTCATCCAACAAGTTAAACTGGTATCGAAACTTCTACAATGTGTGTACAGGAAGTTTTTGTGAACACTAGTCTGAAGTTAGTCGCTAATTGAGTTAGTTGTTGCTGATGTGTTCTCTGTTACAACATAAGGAGGGCCCTTAACGCCTGAGTTTTAGTGCTTTCTTAAGGTTATTTTGAATGTGTGTGGATATAGGTGCGATACGAGGTCTAATAAGCCCCGTATGTGTCTTCCTTGCGGTGTGGTTAAGAAAAACATAGTTTTTTCTGTCATGCGGAAGCCGTAACTTCAATTTGGGGTAACTTTGACCTCGTGCCACAAAGAAGAAATAAAATGTTATGTTTTGTTTTTTGATCAGTAAAAGTCTGACACTATCTCCGGCATCACCCGAGGACGGGAGATGTCATTTGATGATTTTCTACACCAAAAAAAAAAAAAACACCATGACGATAGTTTTCATACGAGGTCTTAGTGCTCAATTACGGAGACGCGGTGCGTTGCGCGGTGCGTCGGGCGGTCCGTCGTACATTGCCATATGTTTGTGTTTGCGCGAGAGATGACGCGGCTCGCTGCTGCAATGTACGACGAAACGCCCAACGCGCCGCGTAACGTGCCGCGTCTCCGTAAACACGGCCTTAAACGCCCCCATTCCGCTGGAGTGGAAATAATACAAAATTGAGAAGTGTTGTCAAAGTGTTAAGAAAATAACGCTTTGTAAATCTATAAGGATAATGAACTGGGCCATAAATAAATAAATGGAATGGAATTAAAACTTATTTGTTTAGTGCACATGTCGTAAAAAAGCTAAGCTTGCACGCATTTATTATGCTATCTCACCTGTGTTGACGGCGGCGGCGATCACTCGCGCCGAGCCTTCGTTCAGGCCATGCTCCGGAGCGAGGAGGAGTGGCAGGCGGTCGCCTCCTTCTGCGAAGCAGTAATGCTAGCAAAGGAGTGGGCCGAACGCATCAGGCAACGGTGCACATGCCGCCGCCACCGTAGGCGCGGGCTCGCGGACGGCAGGCAATGGGTAGCTCACTGTCCGTCCATCCGGTAACAGACCGGTCCGAGCCCAAGTCGTTTACGGCGCGCACTGTTCCCGCGAGCCTCAAGGAGTTGTCAGCAAACTGTAGGGGCCCAGCAGGGCCGAAGCCTATTGGGGCCAAGGGTTATGTGAAAATGAACCCCGGGGCCCTGGGACGAGCGCAATGAAAGGAGCAGGGTAGGTTTTTAGTCAGTAAGAGTATGACACTATCTCCCGCCCCACCCAAGGGCGGTATTTGTCATTTGATGATTTTAAATACCATAAAAAAAATCCCACCTGTGCCGAATTAACAAATGTCTTGTTATTTTCTTAACTAAATAGTGAGTAAGTAAAATCATGAATAAAATACTAGCGACCCGCCCCAGCTTCGCACGGGTGAAATGATGATATTAAATATATTTCATTAACCTTCCTCTTGAATCACTCTATCTATTAAAAAAACCGCATCAAAATCTGTTGCATAATTTTAAAGATACATTTTAAAGATACATCGGGACAGACAGTGGGAAGCGACTTTGTTTTATAGTATGTACGAGTAGTATTTTGCAGTCATTACATATTAATCATTGAGACAAATTACCATGTTATGAGACAAATTTATCATTTTGCTTAGTCATATTCATTTAGCGGCACAGGAAACAGGCGAACGAATGAAAATGTGATTTTCACAGAAAAACGTTGTTCCTAATTAAATTAAGTGGAAATTTTACCCGTCTGACGTTTTTGCTGATGTCATTTTATACCTTACTCGGCCGCGTTAGGGTCCAATGTTGTTTGTCAGGAATCTGAGTAAGCGGAAAAAAGATAATGGCTTAATTAGCTGTCAGGAGATTGAAGATGCTTTAGCTTTTATCATTTTAATGGAGGATGCCAGTGTTCGGTTTAATAAAGTTTTTAAAAACACCATGTTTGGGTCGAATAATAGGCGTAGGTAATTAAGTACGTAGGATTAAGGTTACAAATTGCTATTAGACGATCATTAATTAATTCTTCTGCGCCTGGGTGTAATTTATATATAGCATGTATGTATTTAGAAATATAGTTTACATTGCTCGTAGAACGGATAGTCGATCGAAAAATTTTTAAATCTCTGAAACAAAACCTAATCGACAGCCCCAACAGCACCATAATCATTTCTCTCAAAGAATGTCTTTAAAATGAGTTTTCCAAGAAAACATTCGCAGAAGGCTAACCGCTTTAAATCTACAAAGAGAGCCGTTTGCCTTTCATTTCAAAGACTTTCGTCCATCTTCATGTAACCGCTTCGAGAAACCGTTTTATCTTCAAAATGCAATTTTAACTGTCTAATAGATGGGTAGTCGTCAGATCAGTGTGCGTTCTGATTTCAGCTTCGGATTCAGGGACAAATATTAGTATTTCTTGTTAGTAAATGTATTTTTTTTTTGTATTATTTATTGCACACAACTTTTACAAATAATAAAAATTTAACAGCTAGTGTACATAAGCGAGTTTAACTCATAATTGAGTTAAAATCTTATTTTTTTCAGGATTAGAAATAATAATTTAATAATAATGTGATTAATGTGGAAGGTTTAAATCTATAATACATGCGTATTGTGGTTTTGAGCCGTTTGGGGTTGAAACGCTTTGGTCATGGGGTCCGAGTGCGCGTCTCCTTTTTCGCAGTCTTCTGGGTAGGGACATTTCCGGATGACAGTGATGTGGAGGAGTATTTTATTTTATTTTATTTTTATTTATTTTATTTTATTTATTTGGCTAACCAACAATTGACTACACATATACAAGGATATAAAATACATCAAATAAACTTATAGGCTAGTGTAGCAATTACTTACAGGTAAGCACAACATGCGTAACTTTATTGTTAATTGATGCCCAAACTAAATTACTCAACGAACATAATTACTGCTTATAACTAAATTTTTTGAACATAGAACTAAGTTAACATGCTAGCCCAAACATTGTATTGATATTAAAATGATTTATATATAACACTTTTAAACCTACTAAGTATAATGTACATACGTCGGTGGGTTTAGTATAAATAGTTTAGTTAATATTTAAGGTTTTTTAAATGTGTAGATATAGAAGATTAGTATGGATATGGACCAGTGTGATAGTTCACCTGAGTGTTATAAATACATCGAGCCGTTCAGGCGGCAGAGCGTGCCAAACATTTAAATTTGGCGCCAAAAATCCGCCATTTTGTTTTATTTTTATTTTGATATAGGTACCCAGTGTCACTCTCACAGTAAATACGAATCTAAGAACACCTCTTAAGCTAAAATCCATCGAGCCGTTCAGGCTGCAGAGCGTGCCAAACAATTATACATACATACATATATACATACATAATTCTCCTTCTGGCGCAGTTGAGTAAAAAAATGGTAATTTAAAAAACTAAAAAACCCGACTGCTTTTCTGAGTATTCATGAAAAAGCCCTAAAACAAGAAAGTCGTTGTAGCAGTCGGGACCCATTCTAGAAAGTCAGCTGTCTAGTCAGTAGATCTGACGGTAAGCTGATGATGTAATGGGTCCCGACTGCTACAACGACTTTCTTGTTTTAGGGCTTTTTCATGAATACTCAGAAAAGCAGTCGGGTTTTTTAGTTTTTTAAATTACCATTTTTTTATTTTTATTTTTTTAGTTTTATTTTATTACGATATCACTTTCACAGTAATTACGAATCTAACGACACCTCGCAAACTAAAATCCATCGAGCCGTTCAGGCCGCAGAGCGTGCCAAACATTTGAATTTGGCGCCAAAAACCCGCCATTTTGTTTTTTTTTTTATTTTGATATACCCAGTGTCACTCTCACAGTAAATACGAATCTAACGACACCTCTCAAGCTAAAATCCATCGAGCCGTTCAGGCTGCAGAGCGTGCCAAACAATTATACATACATACATACAAACATACATACATACTCTCGAAAAACATAACCCTCCTTCTGGCGCAGTCGGGTAAAAAGAGATAGTGCCTGAAGACTGTTGGCATTCGGTAATTCCGTTTTTACTCGAATGTTTCACAAAACTTTTTCCAAGAATTACGTGTTTTTTTAAAACTTTAAAAGCTTTTGAATTACAAATTCATCATTCAGAATTTTGATTAAATGTGCAACGTTCCTATGCTTAGATTTTCTTTATTTATGAGTACGTTATGAAGAGCCAAAGTACATGCAAAATAGCAGATTTTCAGAAGTCTTTATTGGATTAGTCCTACACAAATTCATGATTTGATTTCAATAGAATTCTAAATAATATCCACAAGATATGTGTTTCCAAAATATATAAAGAACGATGTGTAATAACGCCATAATCAAATAAGAGCGGTTGTTTGAAAATGTACCTCGGGAAGGACGCTCTTAAGTCCGCTTCCTTACTTTCGTGTACATAAAGAATTAAATAAATAAATAATAATATAATATAATATTCTACAACTATCACAGAACGCCGTCTAGTCCCAAGCTAAGCAGAGCTTGTGTTATGGGTACTAGACAACTGATAAACATACATATATGTTTCTAAATACATAAATATTATAGATAAATTACACCCAGACACAGAACAAATGATCGTGCTCATCACACAAACGATTGTCCTGGGTGGAAATTGAACTCACGACCTCCGGCACAGTAGTCAGGACCACTAACCACAGGACAACAGGCCTGTCGAATAACTTAAGATAGACAAATATAATAGCAAACTATGTGTCAGTGTGATTCACAATGACTTTAATAGTCACTTAAATGGAATCTCTTTTGTTGAAAGCTTAATGATAGCTCAACGATAAAATCTAGTATCACTATAAAGACCTTGAACAGTTTCAAACGACTTCAAGATTATTACTTATTAGACATTTTCGAGTAGAAAAGTACATTGGCACTTACATAAATTTCTATCATTATAATAATTTCTAAATAATTAATCAATTCTTCCACATGTCTATTACAAATAAACTTAATTATAAGTAACAACAATATCAACAGGACCTCTTCGTATTAGTTTTTTTTTTTTTAAATTTAATACGTTCTTTGACATTTATTTACGATAAAATATCGTCGACCGTAGGTTCAATTGAGGTAAGGGACAAAATACGATTTTTCAGGAGAGGCCGACAAAGTTTTTTTTCGGACTAAATCGCCCATAACTTTTTTTGTTATTAACCTTTTTCGGGTCTGATTTCACACATAATCTTGTATTTTAATGCTCTATCTATATGTGTAACATTTACTTAAATAAGTAAGCTATTTAAGAAAATAGATGTCCCTTACAACAACGTATTTTGTTAATAATGTCCCTTACCGACCAAGTATCTTGTAGTCCCGTCCCTTACATTAAATTGACCTCTACGTTGGGTCCAATCTATTAATGAAAAAATAGTGTAAAGGACTTGTTGAAAAAATTTATGTAAAAAATATAGTGTAAAGAGATTTTTGACAGAAAATGAAGTACACACTTTTGAGGTACGGATATCTTAAATTTTGAAAACGTTATAAGAAATCATTTAAGAGACATAAAAATGTATTAGAACCATGTGTGTGTTTTTTGTGTGTTGCTTATATGCAATGTTTGTACATTGTAATAGTCAATTTTTATTTCATTTAATAATTATGTTTATTATAATCAAATTATTAAAAGAAATGGTAACAATTTTACCAATACTTACTTTGAATTCTTATTCAAATAAAAGAGTAGCTGCAAATAATCATAATAGTGCCTCTAAGGCATTGTTAATCAGATTAAAATATACAATTTTACTTCTTATTAAAAAAATATATTAATAAAATTGAGATCAATAAATATTTCAGAATTAGACGTTTTTTTCATCAACATTATCTTCTTCGTCCGTTTGATTCAAATTATCAATCACTTTAGCTTCAAACAATCTTGATGAAATCTACTGGGCATAGCATTTACGCACAAATTTTTTAAATCTTTGTATTTTGCGAACAATATTGGCAGCCTGGTGTTATACAAAGGTGCAATTATTGTCGCTGTTATATCAGGCGAGTCTGCTAGTTGTGACGGCACACTAACAGATGTTTTACTCTTAACCTTACCATTTCCCGTCTCTTTTCTTTTTCCCTTCCCAGTTTTTGTTTTACGTTCTGGATTACCTTATCTTTTTGGCTGTCAATTCTCCATTTATTTTGATGACATAAATTATCATATTTTGGGTCCCAGTCAAAGAAATCCTTGTTTTCCATAACGGTTACGACGTAGGGGACTAGGATTCTTTCTAGCACATTCCATGTAACTAGGCCATTGCGTGTTACTCCAAACAGGCAATTTTCGCATTTCTCGTTCAATAATAGAGTGCATGCTGTGTACTGGCATGTAACTATGACCGGTCAATAAGAAGTTAATCTGTATCGTTTCGATATTCTTGGATATTGACAAAAAATAAAGCAATATTGCCGGCATTGTCCTATTACGATTTTGTCAAGTGCAAAAATCGCAATAAATAAAAATATAAAAAATATAAACATGTTTAAAAAATATAGTGATATTCATAATTTTAATACTAGGAACAAACACAAATTTGTGGTTCCTGCAACTAGGCTTAAAAAAATAGGGGGCTCATTTAGATGCCAATGTATACACTTCTATAATAAACTTCCTAGTCATATTCAATAACTAATAAAATAAGCCTTAATAAATTCAAATATTTTGGAAAACGAAAACTTTTCCAAAAGGCTTTTTACACTGTACAACGAGGAAGAAAAGGCTTGGGATTGACCTGCTCCAGTATGCACTGTAACTGTTGTTTTTTTTTTCGATTGTGTTTTTTTATTATTAATGTTATCATTTTTTTTTGACAATAGTTGTTTATTTTTTTCTTATAATAATAATAATAATAATAATAAAGGAACTTCACGGACGCTTTTTCCGGGCCCTTCACAGGCCCGATGTAGACCAATTGGCGTCCGTAGCTTGGCTGCGTTTCGGTGACCTCTTTGGGGAAACCGAAGGTTTTATCTGTGCAATTATGGACGAAGTTATCATGACGAATAACTACCGGAGATTTATTGTGAAGGACGGCACGGTTGACATCTGTCGGGCATGTCACCGGCCGGGAGAATCAATTCGTCACATTATCTCCGGTTGTTCTCGTCTGGCTAACGGCGAGTATTTGCATAGGCATAACCTTGTAGCCAAGATTATCCATCAGCAACTTGCTTTGAAATACTTTCTTGTAGGATCGGAAGTGGCGTACTACAGGTATGAGCCCGATACAGTTCTTGATAATGGTCATATCACTTTGTACTGGGACCGGTCCATCATCACTGACAGGACTATTGTAGCCAATAAGCCTGATATAGTGGTGGTGGACCGAAACGAGAGGCGTGCAATGATTGTTGACATAACCGTTGCGCATGACGAGAACCTTGTGAAAGCCGAGAAAGATAAACAAATTAAGAATATTGACTTGGCTCGCGAGGTTGTCGACATGTGGGAAGTGGATTCGGCGATCATTGTACCGATAGTCGTATCGGGTAATGGCTTAATAGCCAAGAGCCTCGACCAATACCTGAGGAGGCTCTCGTTAGGCGGCTGGATCAAGGGCTTGATTCAGAAAGCGGTACTCCTGGACACGGCTCGTATTGTTAGGAGGTTCCTTTCTTTGGAGCCCTGACCGCCGGTAGCTTGGACCCTGTTCCCGATACCGGTGGGACACTATTTTTTATATTTTTAAATGTTTTTTTTAATGTGTTTTTTTTTTAAGAAATGTTTAAAAATATAATTAATATGTAAATTGATTTAATTCATTATTTCCCGAGAGGACGCCGGCGTCCGCACACCTATTGTCTTTCTATTGTGTCTGAAATTACGCTATTCAACAGGTTAATAAAGAGAATAATAATAACTTTTCTTATTCCTTTATCATCAAAATCTTTCAGATACATGAAAATGTTGACCCTCGTTTCCCGTCGCATTCACCCTATACATAGCAAAACCCGTTTTGAGTAGTAATTTCTGTCTGCGTCGAAGCAATTGGTTTAAATAGTTTTGTATTTCCATTTTTACCACATTATTTTTGTCAAAAACCGAGCACAATTCCGACCAAACGACAGGTGAACTCGACCAGATAGCGACTTTTTTGTTGCCCTCGCGCTGCTTTCGCATTGGTATCATCCTCTCTTTCGCACACAGAAAGACGTTGTGAGATAGAAAGGGATGGTAATAGTGCAAGTAGGTGCTATCTTGTGTTATAAAGTTAGAAGTGTGTGTAAATAAAGGTAACAGGGATAAATATTCATTACTTCTCATGAGCAAATTGGTGTAACGGACACCGAACCTAAATATAATTCGATTCAAATAGGTGTAACGTTGACACTGCTTAAAGTATGACATTGCAAATTGAGGTAAGGGACAACTATGTCAAAACTCGTGCAATCAATTTAAAGTATGGCTGATATTATTTTTTTCAGATAACAAAGACATTAGTGTAAGGCCAGTTTTATTATTGTTTCTTCAAAAATAAACCATGTAATGGTTATTCGTTGATTGGGAAGACCCTTACCTTATTTGAAGTGGATTGGTGGCGATAATTACACCATTTCACGTTCCTATATGGCATAGTTTTTCAGATACATTGTTATTATGGGCCTGATTCGAAATTTGGATCCAAAAATCATTAGGGTAAGGGACATTTTTTTCAAGCTAGAATTTTTTCATATACACCATTCGATAGAGCGAAAAATTCTGAACAAAACTGTATACTCAACTCATTTTGGGTATTTTGTCCCTTACCTCAATTGAACCTACGGTCGACGATATAATTAGAATATACACCGTTAAATTTTAGTCGTTTTAATCCCGCGGGGGGTCGATTCGGTACATGAAACACTATCATTTTGTGAAGATACTTTACTCGTGCCATGTTCTATGGCAATACTTAATTTCTGGTTGAGGAAAAAACCAGCCCTTGAGTCATGCTAAATATTTAGTTAAATCTTTTTATTTATTTCCATATTTCTGTAAAATTTGTTTCAGTCTTTAAAATAAATAAGTAAACAAATAGTATTCTTCTTCTTATAACAGTCTTCTTATTTTTATAACAGTCTTCTTCTTCTAATAATAGTCTTCTTCTTCTTTGTCCATCCTGTTCCCATTATCTGAGGTTGGGTCTCCTCACAATTCTGCGCTAGGACAGTTTACGAATAGAAAACAAAAAGTTAAGTAGGTAAACGAATAGTAAAATAAAATATATATAATAAATAATGACAGCGAATATTTTGGTTCTAAGAGTAATATTTATGTATGGTAAAAGCTATTATAACCAGCCTTTTAATGTTCCCACTGCTGGGACTCAGGCCTCCTCTCTAGGAGAGGCAATGGGCCGTACTTCACCAAGCGGGCCCAGTGCGGGTTGGTGTCCGTCACATGTCTTTGAATTTTTGGTTCTAAGACATTTCCGTTTTAGTTTCCTCACGATGTTTTCCTTCACCGTTTTGAGAGCAGTGGTGATTAAATAAATTACACAAGGTAATGCGCCTGACTGGGTTTGAGCCCACGACCTACAACTCGTAAGTTAAGGCTGTAACCATTCGGCTACCACTGCTCTCTAAAGCTATTACCTCTTATATAATGGGAAATCTATATTAATTTAGGTGCCTGACCCAATTTGTGCCAACAATCCAATTTGTGCAGCGGCTGAACGATTTGATTCTGCGCTAGAAAAATCCTTGCGTTAGGAAAAAACCTCCTAACTGCGACGAAGATAAGAAGTAGGGAAATATTTTATCCTCATAGCAAAGAAGACCTGGAAGACGCAGTGATAATATTATTTTTTAGTAGGCTCGTGCTTCTCTACTATTTCACCTGATGGTAAGCAATGCTATGGTAGACGATGGCATACGCTTGCCTAGAAGTAAGCTATTAATTCTTAACTTGAAGACTCCAAGATTGTAGCTATCAGGAAGCACCAAATCCGGCAGGGAATTGACTACTTTACATTTACTACACAACTCGCTCCTTAGCTACACGCTCAAAAAATGCGTTCTCGAAACGTTTTGTGGGTTTGCACGGGAAGTCAACCATTTATCGGTGGTAGGTACATCGGGGATTGATGCAATTCCGACGCACACTCCCCGAAATGCAACAGATAGAAAATCGACAGGCTACCAACTCGGCGTCGATCGGCGGGCAATGGGTAGCTCGCTGTCCGTTTGACCGGTAACAAACTGGATCAGCCCAAGTCGTTTACGGCGCGCACTGTTCCCGCGCGCCTTAAGGAGTCGTCAACAAACTGTAGGGGCCTACTTGGCCCTACAGTTGCAGGCCTAATCTGGGGCTCTGGGGACCTCCCCAGAGATGCATTTTCATACCTATGAAAATGCACACCAGGGCCCTGAAACTAAGGCATGGAAGGAACAGGGTAGGTTTTTAGTCAGTAAGAGTCTAACACTATTTCCCGCCCCACCCTAGGGCGGGATTTGTTATTTGATGATTTTACCTACCGTAAAAAAAAAAACATCTCAGCGTCGATGCTCTAAACTTTGGAGCTTTGACTTGACAAGTGTATCATTGCCGATGATCCGTTATCTGATTGCATCATATTCTTACTCGTATGTAAAAAAAGAGCCATGGTAACCCAATGGTAAAGTTTCCTTACGTAACTTACGAGTTGTAGGCCGCGAATTTAAACCCAGCCAGGCACTTTACTCTGTGTAATTTATTCCAATACCACTGCTCTCAAAACGTTGTAATATTTTATGTATCAAATATTTGCACGCCTCCACGTGATAGAATGTAATGATTAATTGAAGACCATAATGTATCATAAATTCAGACAAAATAATAAAAGAATTTGAATTTAGAAATAGGTTGTAAATATTTTTATTAATTTAAATATTTATAAAGGTCGCTATTAAGAAGTATTTTTCAAATATTTAAAATAATAAAAGTGCTGTGATGAACGCTATAGGTAAGGTAAGGTAGCTAACCTTTGCTAACGTTAATCTAATTACTATGTCGCGTGATTGATTTATATGCCGCTAGTAATTTAATCACGGGTTTGGTTCCCCATAGTGCCTCTGAAAAGTTAAAAAGTTTACTTAAATAAATTAATCATACCAGTAGGTATTTGTTTATAAGGAACACTAGCAATGTAGGTCATAGGTCTTATAAGTTTCTTTTACATAGAAAATTACATTTTAAAGGGAACATTGTAAAGTGGGTGTTTTGCCAATCCTAAAAGGATTGGTACTGGTAGGCAGTAATGTTAGCTTAGAAGGCAGACAAACGCGTAAGAGAATGAATTTCCTCACGCTCCATCCGCCGGGACCCGACTCTGATGTCCAGCCACCATGGCCGCGGGCTTGCGGACGATCAGCAATAGGTTGCTCGCTATCCAGTCGTTCGGTAACTGTCCGGTTCGAGCCCAATTCGTTGACAATAGTGTACAGTGTGTGTCAGCAAACCATAGGGGCCCAATAGGGCCGACGCCCACTAGGGCCGCGGGCATTTTCTGAATAGGAAACCCGCGGTCTTAAAAAGTAAAAGCAACTGAAGAACAGGTGTGATTTTAGTCAGTAACCGACTTATTCCAAAACGCGATCTAAAATAGTTACGGGACTATTACTAGTTTTGATTGGCATTAAACCTAATAATAGTCTAATAAATTTAGTAATAATCCCGAAAACTACATTTAGATTAATCGGGCTTAACTCTAGTAATAGTCCTGGAACGGAAGGCGGTAAAAGTCACCCAGAGCGGGAGAAGTTATTCAATGATTATTCACTTTAAAAAAAGGTGCAGAAGGCATCGGTCCCAATGGGCCAGTCATTCCCATTGTCGCTTTAAAAGCGTTTCCATGTAATCTATGGTCACACCATCGATCTTGATGACAGTTTATTATCTCTGGTGTTAAAACTCTTTGGCTCGCTGCCCTTACTGTATCAGGTTACGCGTGAATTATCAGGAAAAAATGTTCAAGGAAAATCTGTCGTGTCATTTGTGGTGACAAATAAGGTCGGGAGTTGTTGAAGATTTAATAAATGGCTGGTTCGAAATAAGTGCTCGACCATAGTGGCGGCGCGGTGCGGGCGCGGCGCGGCAATCTCTAACACAAGAACTTCCTTTGAGTGGCCACAGCGCGGACTGGTCAACGCGGGCCGCGCGCGGGCAACTCACGCCTTGCTTGTTATAACGAATTTTGATATGGTATTTTTTTTAATAGATAATAATAATAATAATATTCCACAACTATCACACAACACCGTCTAGTCCCAAGCTAAGCAGAGCTTGTGTTATGGGTACCAGACAGCTGATAAACATACTTATATATTTCTAAATACATACATATTATAGATAAATAACACCCAGACACAGAACAAATGATCGTGCTCATTACACAAACATTTGTCCTGGGTGGGAATCGAACCCACGACCTCCGGCATAGCAGTTAGGGCCACTAACCACTAGACCAACAGGCCAGTCAAAAGATAGAGTGATTCTAGAGGAAGGTTTATATGTATAATACATGCATAATAAAGTAGAGAAACACTGATAATTTTAGAGGATTCTAATGTGATGTCGTAAATAAACACATTATTTTGCGCTTACATTGCAAACCCTACGAGATGGATCAAAATAATGTACTATAGTATTGTACAACGTATAAAAGTCTACAAAAAAGTAGGACATGACTGGACGTACTATCATCCGCGCCGCTCCTGGACCGCGCTGCCAGTGTGGCCAAGCAAAACGCGCCCGCTCCCGCGTCCGCGCCGTTGCCCGCACCGCGCAGCCACTGTGGCCGAGCACTAAAAGTACTTTTTTTTAAATTGTAATAATATAACTCGAGGGGATCAGCGCTGTTGCTTCTTAATACAGGCTATTTCATAGCCTAGCAAGGAGAACAGTACGTCACCCACTTGATTGTCAGAAATGTAATACTACTCACTTTGTGAAAAAATGTAAAATGTATTACTATCTGTTTTTTTTTTTTTATATAAATGAAGATTATTATTATTAATTTTGTAAAAAATCACAACCTCAGAAGGAAACTTTCAATGATTTGTCTTTCATTGTGCGTATAGTACGCGGCAAGTAAGTTGAACTTGTTGCTATAGTTTCAGCTCCCAATTCAATTGAGACCCGAAAATCAGTTACTGCGCATTCAAGATCGACTGCCATGATGGGTCAACTTGTGCGCCGAGGATTTAATAGCTACAGCTAATGAGTGTTGTAGGTACTGCTAATTAGAATGTTCTCTGTCGCCGTCTGGAATTTTTGAAAGCTATTAACGGCGGCCTTATGCATTTGGCTCTAGTTCAGGCTATGATACTGGACAAACGAAGCAGTCACGTGCCAGCAAAGGAGGTGTTTGAAACTGTGAGAGAGAGGTAATTCCAGCCCCTACCGCAGGCGACTCCTCATGCGTTGGCAGTTGCAGAACGATTCCAACCGTGGAGGCAGGTTTGCAGACGAGGGTAGCTGAGCCTGAGTCCATGGATCGTTATTTTCCACCGGCTCCTCAAAATTTAATTTAATTTAATTTAATTTAATTTAATTTAATTTAATTTAATTTAATTTAATTTAATTTAATTTAATTTAATTTAATTTAATTTAATTTAATTTAATTTAATTTAATTTAATTTAATTTAATTTAATTTAATTTAATTTAATTTAATTTAATTTAATTTAATTTAATTTAATTTAATTTAATTTAATTTAATTTAATTTAATTTAATTTAATTTAATTTAATTTAATTTAATTTAATTTAATTTAATTTAATTTAATTTAATTTAATTTAATTTAATTTAATTTAATTTAATTTAATTTAATTTAATTTAATTTAATTTAATTTAATTTAATTTAATTTAATTTGTATTTTATTTTATTTATTTTAACTTTAATTGTAATGATAATTGTGAATGATTTTGCTTTTAATATTAATTATAATACTTATTTTAATTTTAATTCTGATTTTAATTTTTGAATTCTGATTTAATTATAACTTTTATTCAAATTGTGATTATGTTGTTAATATAAAAAATAATAATAATTTTTAAGTGTAAGGAATTGTTTTCGACATGTATTTTTGAATGTAACTATGGATCTAGGTTATCTGAAATAAATGAATTTTATTTATTTATTTATATATTACCACTGGTACTGTAGGTCTACACTCAATGATTTAAGACCATATCCCCAAAGTACGAAGTACGCTTGCGTACAGTCTACAGCAAATATACAATAGTATAAGTTGAAAGGCACATATTAAGCTAGAACTACACTACGCATACGTGTGCCACACACGCCGATCTTGGTGCGTCGGTCTCAATACACTTTATATGGAAACTAGACTTGTAGAACTACACTTTACCCACGCCACGCGACGTCGTTCTACGTACAAAACAGGCGTGTTATAGGTACGTGTGCGTCAGTGTAATGTAGGTAGTTCTAGCTTTAATGCTGTGTCAAACAGACTTGTAAGTTTCACGTATGCTTTAAATGAGCTGAAAAAATCAACCGAATTCAGAACAGCGCGGACAGCATAGTGCTTACTATGCCTACGTCTACTTATTGATAACATATGGCATTACAATGTGGGGAAATATTGCAGACGTAGGGAAGCGCTTTATTTTACAAAAAAAAGGGGAGATTCTTGCGAACATAGACCAGGCAGGCTGGGCTTTAAACCTTATTTTATAAAGTTCACTCTAACAAGCATTTTCATTTTGGAAGTAAGTGAGTTTATTAGAAAACATGCGTCGTTCTCCCATTTAGTTAAAAATCAAAGGCCGCTGCGACGCTATCCGCAAGGCTCCGGCCCACACTCAGCACTGACGTTATTGTGCGTCTATTATTATAGTAGTTCTGAATAATTAATTGTAAAGTTAATAAATCAATTATAAAAAAAAAAAATTGTAACATTTCTTACAACGTAAATGTATTCATTTTATAGATAACGATAAACGTCAGCTGAGCGAAGCCAATAAACTGTAGGTAGTTAGTACGCAACGACCGATAATACCTACAAGGTCATTGACTCGTTTACTTAAAGAAATTAATTTGGTACATGCGTATATTGAATCGAATTTTTGAAAATTTTTTATTTTTTTTTAAATTTTCTCTTTACAATATTTAAATCTATAGTATTTTATGTACCGAATCGACCCTCCGCGGGATTAAAACGACCAAAATTTAACGGTGTAGGTATTTATGAAGCTCTATGTAGAATCCTATATTGTGTAGCTACTTTTGATGCTGACTGTACAACGGGTGAAGATTACGCATTCATTCTACGTACTTGGTGCTACAGACGATTTCGGCTATCTGATTTAACGCTACCACTGGGACTAGGTAAGATATATTCCGTTCTTTGTGTTCAGTTATCTTCAAATTTTACATTTCTTTTCTTTATTGTATCTTGGAACTAAAGTTTGAATGGTTTATGTTTATGTGAGAATTTATATAAATATTCATATATGTTCAAGATTTTTTTTTTATATTCTACAACTTTCACACAATGTCATCTAGTCCCAAACTAAGCAAAGCTTGTAGTATGAGTACTAGGCAATTGATAGGTAAAGATACTTATATATTTCTAAATAGGTACATATTATAGATAAATTGCACCCAGACACAGAACAAATGATCGTGCTCATCGGGTGGGAATCGAACCCATGACCCTATGGTCATGAAACTGCTCTGCTGTCATAGCAGTCATGACCACTGACCATTTGACCAATAGTCCAGTCGAAATATTTGTGCTCATAATATAAGACACTCATTTAAGGGTTAGTAAATCAAATAATCATGACATAAGTTGTATTTATTTTCATCAAGTAAAATACAACTGAAGTGTCATGATGACCCAGTGGTTAAGGCACAAGCCTCTCATGCATGAGGTTAAGGGTTCGAAACCAGGCATGTACCAATGTTTTTTTTTTTTTGGTAGGTAAAATCATCCAATGACAAAACCCGCCCTTGGGCGGAGCGGTAAATAGTGTCAGACTCTTACTGACTAAAATCCTACCCCGTTCCTTCGTTGCCTATCATGCCGGGACTGAGCCTTCCTCTCAGAGAACGGACCCTTGACCCCAGCAGGCTTCGACCCTGCCTGCCTGCAGCTAGCAGGCTGGGCCTCTACGGTTTGCTGACAGCTCCTTGAGGCGCGCGGGAACAGTACGTACCGTCGACTACTTGGGCTCGGTCCGGTTGGTTACCGGACGATCGGACAGCGTGCTACCCCTCCGCAAACCCGCGCCTACGGTGGCCGGAAATCGGGATCGGAATCCCGTCGGCGGCTGGGGCGAGCGCCCCGTTGCCTCTGCCTGATGCGGTTGGCCTCCTCCTAAGCTAGGCATGTACCAATGTGATTTTTTCGATTCATGTGTATTTTTAAGTTTACCGTTTACCACCCCTTTTAAATTATATCGGTGCTCTAACTTGCATAGAATAAGTAATCAATCATAATTTTACACGAAAAATTACAGCTAACCCCCACAAGTAACACCCCATATATATATGACTGATATATATATATATATATATATATATATATATGCCAGTCATAAGCGATATGTGATCGCCTCTCCAGGACCTTTCAGACTCATCAACTATACATTCTACGTGCAATTTACCCTGTCGCCCACTGCCACTTAAGCTTGCCATTTCTTTAGGTTACAAATTGCATGAATTGCGATTTGTAATACCATCACATTTTGTACAATTTTGCTCACATTTTCCCTTTAATCGTTTGTTTTTCGACAGGAAAGTAAAGAAGTCTTTTGCTGATTGAATTAATTAACATGGGTCTTATTAATAAAAAAAACTTTTTAACCGTATGATTAGTTTACCTGATTTTCAATTCTAGAAAAATACGAATCTGCTCACCAATATTACAATATTGCTAGAGTTTTATTTTTATTAATGTTCCTTACATTAACAACTTGTTTACAAAAAAAAAAAAAATCTACAGTAAACTTTAATTGGATAGCCCCGAGTAAACAAATCAATTACATACATGCATGCACATCATTACAGAATGGTTGTACTTTACATTCATAAAAAAAATAATTAAAACAATTGCTCTGCAGAAATTAAATGAAAAGAAATAAATTAAAATAATTCATTACAAATTACAACAGTTCAAATAAATAACAAAATAAAATAAATCAATTACAAATTAAAACGAGTTGTGTATGTAAGAATTCTTTTACGAATATTATTTCCCTAAATTACCCTGTTCTTAATAGGCATCTTTACAATTTTGTCGACACTTTGTTTCCAGTGTTATTTCAATAAATCTCACATGACTTCATATGAATATTTATGAGTTTACTTTAAGATGAATTGTTGGGTCTTAGCCAGAGTTTACATTGAGAATATTATGCAATATTTTACAATATGATTTAGTATCTACACAATTTTGGCCCGTATAAAATCGGCATTGGAATATGGGCTCCTGGTTAAGTTATAATGGCCGGGTCAGTAATCAAGGATAAGCAACGTTTGACGAGGTCGTTCTGTTGATTGGTGACCAATTGACCATCTATCACATCGTACCACCTCGAAAAGCGCGTTTTTGGTGCAGTGGGCAGTAGAACAGATGGCCGATGTGGTCATGGTAGATATTGATCTAGTGAGGGTGCTGGGCGAGACGCCTGGAACCAGACCTATGTCCAAAAGTAAATATCTTTTGGCTGAAATGATGGTGGGATGAGATGGTGGATGACGATGAATGGGTAACCTAGAATAGGCAGTTATTGTCAGGCCTGTTGGTCTAGTGGTTGGTGGCCCTGACTGCTATGCCGGAGGTCGTGATGTGCACAATCATTTGTTCTGTGTCTGGGTGTAATTTATCCATAATGTGTATGTATTTAGAAATATCTATGTAAATATCTAAGTAATTTATCCATAATGTGTATGTTTATCAGTCGTTTAGTACTCAAAACACAAGCTCTGCTTAGCTTGGGACTAGACACCGTTGCGTGATAGATAAAAAAAAATATTTTCAGAAAATTTATTAGTAGATTATTTATTATCCAGGTTTTCATTAGTGTGTTAGTTTTGACAAGCAATCTACCAAATGGTTCAGTATTTTCATGCATTGTTTTTTTTTTCAGTTGATAGGCTCGCGCTTGACTTGTATCTCTGATTGAAAGAGACGATCTGGCCAACGATGGACCACGCTTGCCTAGAAGTAACATACTCTTGACTTAAAGATCCTCAAGTTGAAGCTATCAGAAAACACAGACTCCAGCAGGGAATTCCACATAAATGTATTTCCATAACGTTTTGTGAACACGTTCATTGAACTTTTCAACAAAAAAAAAAAAAAACACTCCAATACGACCAAAAAGCAAAATAAATTCTTTCATACCAGAAATAACACAATCAATTGTAAGACGAGTCAGTCAAATGTCACCATAGATAAAAGTTTTATGAACTTTAACATTAAAAACATGTGGGCACAAACATAGAGTTCGGAAACCGGCGTTGAGCTGCCGCCGTGAACAAGGAATGCAGACGTTAAACCGCATAGAGGTTCCTTTTATGATGTACTAGTGACCCACCCCAGCTTCGCATGGGTACAATTGTAATATTAAATATATTATGCATGTATAATACATATAAACCTTCCTCTTGGATCACTAACATCTATCTATTAAAAAAAAAACCGCATCAAAATCCGTTGCGTAGTTTTAAAGATCTAAGCATTAAAGATCTAAGCATACATAGGGACAGATAGCGGGAAGCGACTTTGTTTCATACTATGTAGTGATATGTTACCGTAAAATTATAAATACCGTTAGATTATAATCTGTCTCGTGAGATTGTAATCTATCGAAAATTTGTGAACCGTAACATACTGTTTCTAATGTAACGCATTATTTTTCTATATATTATATGCAATACATGCAGCTTGATAAACCTACATATTATTGTAGGCCCATCCAGCCTGTCCGCAAATAATACCATTAAGATGTCATTAACTGACTTAAGTGGCAATGGGCTGAGCACATTGCACGCAGAACAGATAGCCGTTGGGGCTGAAAGGTTCTGGAGTGGCGGCCGCGTACCGTAAGACGCAGCGTTGGAAGGCCTTCCACAAGGTGGACCGATGACCTGGTCAGGGTCGCTGGAGTCCGATGGATGCGAGACGCACAGGACTGGCCATTGAGGCGATGCTTGGGGGAGGCCTATGTCCAACAGTGGACGGCTTTTGGCTGAAATGATGATGATGATGTCATTGGTGCTTCCCCTCACTCGACTTATTAGGGAGAGGAGTTTAAATAAATAAATAGGTATACGATTCATTTGATGTGACTTTTATTTATTTGTATTAATTTTGTTGGTTTGACATCTTTTAGTAATATTGATGATGAGTATACATACATATAAAGATATATAACGTATTTTTAATTAATTTTCGACTTTTCTATAATGACTAGTAAGAATACATTACTAATAAATACAATGAGTATGACTATGTTTTTTGATAATGCCGTCACTGAGACAGCTCAAAGCTCTGTGGGTAAAAAAGCTATTTCAGGTAATACGTAAGCAGTCGTAGGTACGTTTTATTGCGTCGTCATGGGGCTCACAAATTATGAATAGAAGTTGTGGGAAGTATTTATGTGGTAGCAGGAAATCTAAAAGGTCATATAGAAAGTATTGCATGTTTTGTCTTTGTAGGAATCTAAAATAAGAAAATAATAGACGTTATAGGTCTGAAAAAATAGCGGGATGAACTAAACGCAGGCCGCAAGTATTTCTTTGAGCTTGCTTTGAGTGAGCAAGTATATCTAAAAAAAAAAATGGCATGAAGTTAATAAGCATAAGTACTATATTTTGTCGTTTTACTGACTAAAAACCCACTCCTGTTCCTTCGTTGCCTTTTGATACCAGGGCTGAATCTTTTTTTCAAAAGTAGATCCTTGGCCCCAGTAGGCTCCGACCCTGCTGGGCCCCTACGGTTTGCTGATATCTTCTTGAGGCGGGTGGAACAATACGCGCCGTCGACGATTTGGGCTCGGTCCGGACGGTTACCAGATGCATACTAGAGCTACCCATTGCTCGCCGTCGGTAGACCCGCGCCTACGGTAGCCGGAAATCAGGGTCGGGATCCTGGCTTCGGCTGGGGCGTGAGAGCCGTTGTCTCACGTGTGCGGCCGTCTCCTTTGCAAGCATTACTGATTTGCAGAAGGAGGCGACCGTCTGCCAATTCTCCTCGCTTCAGCCAAAGTACTAACGTCATATGCCTACAACAATTTTTTTTTTTATATTTTGTGAACCACCTAATAATTATACTGTATTTACAACTAGCGACCCACCCCAGTTTCAAACAGCTGCATTTTTTTCGTACCTAGACATCTTGTACTGATAATTTCTTAATGTATTTTTATCACCCCTTTAATAGTTTTTCAAAGGGGGTGGGTTAGGTAACTTAGGGCACCGACTGTATACAATAGCACATTTAATTTAAATTATTTGTGATTCTAGTTCTAATTTTTAATAATCTAATTTTAATGTAATTATGACCCGTAATTTTACAAATAATTTTATAAAAAAAATTTACTAAGACTGTAATACACGATACGCATAACTTTGTACAATATTCTGACCAATAAATCCATTTTATTATTAAATCTTCTTCTTATGTATAAAAATGAATAGGTGTTCGTTAGTCTCGCTAAAACTCGACTTCGGCTAGAACGATTTAGCCAATTTTGGTCTTGAAATATTTGGGGAACTCCAGGGAAGGTTTAAACGGTGAGAAATTTTTTGGTAGGTAAAATCATCCAATGACAAATCCCGCCCTTGGGTGGGGCGGGAAATAGTGTCAGACTTTTACTGACTAAAAACCTACCTTTCCATTCCTTGCCTTTATCCCGGGGCCCGCAGGTAGATCCTCTATGTTTTGCCCAGAGGCGTACAAATATGTAGATAACTAAAATAATAAATTTTGAACACATATATAACTTCTATGATTATTACAATTTCACATCATTAATAAATTCAATATTAATTGGCACATGCTTAACATTACAAATAATTAAAAAAAAAAAAAATTAATTTCAATAAATATTAGAAAGTTACATATCATAAAGAAGAAAAGAAAAGAAGAAAAGAGTATTAGGCGATACGCAGTTTGCCGGATCAGCTAGTGTTACATAAATTTGCCAATTTCATACTTGCGGATATTTTTCACTGTTGTATTGCGTACAATAGGTACGTACTTCAAATGGTTTATTTTCATAGTTCCTAGGACCTAAAAATAATCAATTGTTTAATTTATTTTAAGAAGATTCTTGAGTTAAAGAAGATGAATCTGTTAATAAAGGGTCCTTAAAACAAGAAACAAAGCTGATAAAAACAAATGGAGGGACTTAATTTGTTTTAGATTCTGTTTTGTTAACATTTATTTTGTTTGAATTTAAAGTATTGAGCTTGTAACTCTGACTTGAGTTCAATAGCCTTAATTTGGAGCTTTGATCGAATGCTGTTTAGTTATTAATAAACTACAGGTACTTACCCACTTATAATTATTTATTCATATGAACATCGAGTAACCAATAAAGCGTGAAGCAATTTTTTTTAGGTTTCTAAACCTACTAGCTACCTAAAACGGACACGTTGTCGTTTCATTGATGGCAGCAACTGAATTCAATCATTCAGTTCCCTTCAAATTGGTTGAGCTGAGTGGTGTTGATATACGTGTCATGTTCGTGAACGGACGCGGTCAGATGAGTCTATTTTTTTTATGGTAGGTAAAATCATGCAATGACAAATCCCACCCTTAGGCGGGACGGGAGATAGTGTCAGACTCTTACTGATTGCCTTTACGACTCTGTTCCTTCATTACCTTTGTTCCAGGGCCCCGGGGTTCACTTTTACCTAACCGTAGGAGATGAGTCTGGTCACAGCTTATCTTAATGTCTATATTTTTTTTTATTTACATTGTTCTCACATACCTAGTAGAAGCGGCCGGAAATATTTAGTTAAGATATTTGTATTACATAACATGATTTAAAAAGCGTCTCCATGGAGTTTTTGACACATTCATTTCCATAGAGATTACGCTTTGGAACGTGCAATTAGCATCATTTTTGTGACTAATTGACTTCTTGACTATTCAAAAGTGTCTTTAAGTATATGGTCTATTTATAATAAATACTTTTAATTGATAAAATTTTACGTGAGACGATTTTATTTGTAATGAACCGATATGTTTATTAGTGATTAAAATATATAAATAACTATTTAAATTATATCTTCACATGTACAAAACCTTAAATATTAACTAAACTATTTATACTAAAACCTACCTAAATTAAATTAGAAATAATTTCAATTTTATTATAAATAGGGACACCTTGTTGATTACAGCCACAGAATGAAGATTCAAAATGAAATATTCCAAATGTACAGTTTTCCCTACATTAAATGTTACAGGATCTCCTTTGTTTTAAGTTATAAGGAAAACCAGCTTTTTACTATGTTTTTTACAAGGCGACCCTCTTGTGTCAGTAATTTTCATTTTGACAATAAATCCAATCTTATTGCAGTCAGGCCATGGTCCGGAGTGAGGAGGGATGGCAGGCGGTCGCCTCCTTCTGCGAAGCAGTAATGCTAGCAAAGGAGGAGGCCGACCGCATCAGGCAGAGGCAACGGGGCGCTCGCCCTAGTCGCCGCCGGGATTCCGATCCCAATTTCCGGCCACCGTAGGCGCGGGCTTGCGGACGGCATGCAGTGGGTAGCACGCTGTCCGATCGTCCGGTAACATACCGGACCGAGCCCAAGTCGTCGACGGCGCGTTCTGTCCCCGCGCGCCTCAAGGAGCTGTCAGCAAACCGTAGAGGCCCAGCCTGCTAGCTGCAGGCAGGCAGGGTCGAAGCCTGCTGGGGTTAAGGGCCGTTTTCTGAGAGGAAGGCTCAGCCCCGGCATGATAGGCAACGATGGAACGGGGTAGGTTTTTAGTCAGTAAGAGTCTGACACTACTTCGCGCTCCACCCAAGGGCGGGACTTGTCATTGGATGATTTTACCTACCATAAAAAAAAAAAAACTTATTGCAGTAAAACTCTATATTTAATGTTTAATATTTCAACGGACGCGTAGCTTCTTAGTCGCTTATTCGTCATTATACGCAGGAGAGTTTGCCGTCGAAGGTGCAACCTTCAATAGAGTTCTATGGTTCATCTCTAGCGAGATCAATCTTTCGAAAACTACTCTACTCTAGAGTAGTTTTCTCTTTCTTTTTCTCTATCTCTAAACTAGGTTGAGTTTCAAAATGCGCAATTTACCTCCCCTAAACCACTGACAGACAATCTGTAAAAAAAAAATTAAGGCCGAACAACGTTTACCGAGTCAGATAGTATTGTAATATAGGTAATTCACTTTAATTTTTTTCATTTTTAATCGGGTTAAATATATTCATAACACAATATAATATGAAGTTGAATCTTCTGCGGAAGGATTGAAAAAAAAAACAGCAAAATTGATTTCCACGTCAAACTGTAATAGTAAAAAATTTCTTCTTTCGTTTTCTATGAACTGGGGAAATGTCATCCAAAGTCCCCAAACGTAGTTCGATTACGGTACAGAATCGAATAAGTAATGAGGCTTGGAGGTAACAGACTGGAGGAACACGGATAAAGTTATAACGTTTACATGTTATTAAATAGCTGTAAATAGGATAAAGCTGGCTAAATGAGGTAAGATAGCGGTCAAGCGCGAACCTATCAATAATGAAAAAAATAAAAAACTAATACATCAGTAGTTTGGGAAGATATTAGTGAGACTGTTCAGCTTTTGGGCAATTGTGCTTACCAGGTTAGGTTAGGTATTAGGTTACATTCCCTCTACAATATTCTAAAATTACATTCAATATTTGTATTTAAAAGATCGTCTGAAGTATGTGTTTTTTTTTATTCCACAATTCACATAAAGCTGTTTAGTCTCAAGCTAAGCAGAGCTTGCGTTATTTGTACCTACTATCCAACTGATAAACATATTTAAATAAATCATTTATATTATAGATAAATTACACTCAGACACAGAACAAATGATCGTGCTCATCACACAAACATTTGTCACGGGTGGGAGTCGACACCACAACCTCCAGCATAGCAGTCTATACACTAACCACAAAACCAACAGGCCAGTCAAAAATATTATTATTTGAAAAACATTGTTCAATTTTCTATATAGAAAAAATCCCTTTCATAAATATCTATAAAAACTTCTATAAATACAACAAAAATTTAGTTGATGGTTTTATTTTGGTCAAGATATCATAAAATAACTTGGGCGACTAGCGAAAATCAGGCTATTAGGTACTTAGTAAAACCCACTCATGTTTATTTATTTATTTATTTACACTTTATTGTACACCAAGATATGTGTTCTTCTTTTTCTTATTCTTTCGAATAATCCCTCAACCCGAATTCTATTTAGCATAGCATAGCATCAGCCTTATAATGTTCCCTCTGCTGGGACTCACATCTTCATTCTAGGAGAGGGAATGGGCCGTAATCCACCACGCCTAAGTAGTATTGTAAGTCGCGGGTTCAAACCCAGCCTAGCGTATTACTTTGTGTTACTTCATCACTATTGCTCTCAAAACAGTGAAGGAAAAATATCGAGAGGAAATCGCCATGTCCTAGACCCAAAAATTCGAAGACATGTGACATCCATCAACTCGCACCAAGCCCGCGTGGTAAATTATATTTATCCGATTTAAAATGCAATATAATATTCTCATAACAAATTCAAAGCTAATCCACAGATGACCTAAAATGACCTGCACTTTGCTCCATAAACTAAAACATTCAATAATTTTATTTAACCGCATTAAAACATCTAAACTAAACCGAGACTCCTAATCTTTTAAGTAGATACTCTTAAAACCAATGTCTCGAGTGTTCTGTCCCCTACTATGTTACGTGAAAAAGTCACAATAAATCTGTTGTGAAAATGGGATAGTGCTATTCCTCCTTCTTCTTTTATCGTGTCAGTTTCCTTCAATTTTTTCCAACCTGTTTGTGGACAGCTCTACCTCCTCCTGTTTTTCTGAGCAAAAAAGGAAAAGATGCTTATCCTGAGAAGGGGCTCCATATTGGCACTGTGTTTGCAATTTGCGTCAAGGGTTACCCCTTTTGACCTGATACTTTCTGCAGTGGTTAATCTGAGCCTGCAAAAAGTTCAGATTTTTTTAGATTGGCCAAATGGGACATCATCCTTGACCCATCGCAAATACAGTGCAAGCCTGGAGTTCGTGTCCAGCTGACAGATGTTCTGCCAGCACGAACACACAAACTCCAGGCTCTACGTGATGATGTCTGGATGAGCGAGATTTCTGTTTCTCCACAGTTGTGCATTATTTTTTATTATTGGTCCAAATAAAATAACTACTTCTACTCTGGGTGGAACCAGACTCAAACCCAGGGCCTTGGATCGAAGGCAATGAATGGAAAAGGGTAGGTTTTTAGTCAGTAAGAGTCTGACACTATCTCTTGCCCCACCCAAGGGCGGATTTGTCATTTGATGATTTTACCTACCATAAAAAACCCTATTTTTGACAGATTAAAACTCAGCCATGTTCTTTCAGTTGCCTTTTCCTTTTCAGGGCCTTTCTGATTCTTTTGAACGATACCATATATCAAACTCTTTATTTTTTACAACTTGATCTTAAAAACAAAATCACATCATAGTAGGGCCGGGAATCAAAATGACAAGCACTTTGATTCTTTTGACTACCAACAAGGTCAATTTAAGTAAAAATGGTCCGTTAATCCTTTCAAGAGGATTTAAGATCTCTTACTCAACGACACAGCGACTTGAAAAAGTTATTAAGACATCCTTTCATCTCTTTTCCATAATTTTCTCTCTCTGAGTAAAAAATTTCTCAGCTTGTGGGCCAGCTTTCATAATCATCATCATTTCAGCCGAAAACTGCTGGTCATAAGCCTCCCCCAAACACTGGCCTGTTGGTCTAGTGGTTAGTGGGCTTGATTGCTATGCCAGAGGTCGTGGGTCGATTCCCGCCCAAATGTTTGTGTGATGAGCACAATGGGTGCAGTCTATCTATAACATGAATGTATTAAGATATATATAAGTATGTTTATTAGTTGTCTAGTACTCATAACACAAGCTCTGCTTAGCTTGCTTTTTTTTTTTTTATGGTAGGTAAAATCATCCAATGACAAATCCCGCCCTTGGGCGGAGCGGGAAGTAGTGTCAGACTCTTACTGACTAAAAACCTACCCCGTTCCTTCGTTGCCTATAGTGCCGGGGCTGAGCCTTCCTCTCAGAAAACGGCCCTTGACCCCAGCAGGCTTCGACCCTGCCTGCCTGCAGTTAGCAGGCTGGGCCTCTTCGGTTTGCTGACAGCTCCTTGAGGCGCGCGGGAACAGAACGCGCCGTCGACGACTTGGGCTCGGTCCGGCCGGTTACCGGACGATCGGACAGCGTGCTACCCATTGCACGCCGTCCGCAAGCCCGCGCCTGCTTAGCTTGCTTGGGACTAGACGGTGTTGTGTGATAGGTGAAAAAAAAATTTGCCACCATTGTGGTGACATTTTATTTTACAACTGACCGAACAGAATGTGAGCAAGTTACGTTACTCACAGAATCTTGCGGCCCCATCGACCTTCCAGATGAAGATTCTGGAGTGGCGACCAAATACTGGAAGACACAGCAATAAAAGGCCTCCCACAAGGTGGACCAAAGACCTGTTAAAAGTTTACATGGAAGAAATGAATTTATTTTCTTTGATTGGTATTGTTAACCAATACTAATTAAAAAAAAACGAATACAAAATTTTTACATTTTACTTAGATACATTTTTGGTTCAATAATTTTTGTATAAAATTATGTCGACGATATTTAATGAATCAATGTTGTTTTGATACATAGCTCAATAATTTATACTAAAACATAGATAATTCAAAACATAGTCTACCCTAAACAAACAATAAGTAGTTTTAAAAGCTTTTAGGGCTGAATGTTTTTACAAGTTAAATGTACCACAAAATTTATACTGTTCTTTTTTTTGTTATTGTAGGGACCTGCAAAGTCACCTGGGCTTTTGGGAAGCGAGGGTCACTAACCACTAGACCAACAGGCCAGTATTTGGGGGAGGCTTATGACCAGCGAGTCTGAAATTTTTAAGGTGTCATTTTAAAAGACCACCCCGGAACACCTTCTATAACATCATTCGTTTGCTGGGGTATAATGATGTTCCTCAAGTACCACTGCAACGACTGGTTCTGTCCATCTGGCATGCACCTATCGGGTTCCCACAACCGTCAACAAATCAGCGGTTCACCTTAGGGGCTTGTCTTTCTAACGTTGCATCTTTCGGTAGATAGACTGTACTTTTTTCCTACTAATATAGTTAATGTGAAATCATATACCTATGTATGGACGCCCGAACGGATTTAAATTTGATCTGGTATGCTGATAGGTCACCGCAAAGATTAGGACAGGGGGATACTTTTCGTTTCTGTACCTGATTAGTAGGTTTCTATTGACTTTCATAACTGCCAAGCTACTTTTAAAAGCTGGTATTTAGTAATTTCCCAACAAATAAAACTTACCTTTGTTTGATTTAATTTTCAACTCATATTAAAAACAAAAAACATGCATTTGTCTTCGTTAAACAAATATAAAAGCGTAAAAAAACAATTACCACTTTATTTTTCTACTTTTATACCTTTTATCTTGTTTTCCGAAAATGATTTCATTTCCTAGGGAGCGTACAACAAATTATGTTATAACTGAACATTTTGCTGATGGAAGGTACAGCTCGACGTTAATGTTATATTGTGGAATAAAGTTGTTTTCTTATTATGTATACAGTCTTAAAGTGTGCGTACAGTCGCGAGCAATAAGATATATACATACATTGTCACATTTTCTATCTATATTAACCTCCGCTACTTAAAAAAATAAATTCAGGTGGGATTGCAGTCAAGAACTAGATTATATCAATAAAAAAAAAATAGTGTTGAAAATCGGTCGGGAGGGTGTGTGATATTTGGGCTAGGTTCTTCGAGATGAATTCGGATGTTGAGTCATTGATTTCTCCGAATCGCAAAAAATGTTTTTTTTTGGTGATGTAATTACAAATATATACTTTTGAGTTTTTTTCCTATATTTTTGCTATAAGACCTTTCTCCATGCCCAATTTCAGGATTCAAAAACGTTTGATTTTTTCAGAGCTTCAAAGGACTGCAGACTTGAGGATATGGTTTGAATTTCAATTCGATACTATCACGCGTTTCCGAGATAAAGGGTCTTGACAGACAGACAACAAAGTGATCCTATAAGAGTTTTTTTGTGGTAGGTAAAATCATCCAATGACAAATCCCGCCCTTAGGCGGAGAAGGAAATAGTGTCAGACTCTTACTGACTAATAACCTACCTTGTTCCTTCGTTGCCTATTGTAACGGGGCCGAGCCTTCCTTTCAGAAGCCGATCCGACCGCAGTAAGCGCCTACGGTGGCCGGAAATCGGGTTCTGAATCCCGGCGGCGGCTAGGGCCTTTATTGCCTTTGCCAGATGCGGTCGGCCTCCTCCTTTGCAAGCATTACTGCTTCGCAGAAGGAGGCGGCCGCCTGCCATCCCTCCTCAATCCGGACCATGGCCTGAACCAAGACCCGGCGAGAGAGATCGCTGCCGCTGATCGCCCCCACAAGGACACGGCGATATTCTGCTCAGATGTTTTCACCAGGTGTTTTCCAGGTTCCATTTTTTCTTTTTGAGTTACGGAACCTTAAAAAATAAGTACCAACGTATCACCTGTTTACTCCACTTAGACCTAAAACACTAAATAAACTGCCAATCATCCTGTAGACATCTCTCCTCATACTCCTATGTTATGGTACGCCAATTAATTTAGATCCTGACAGGGGTCCCCCTTGCCGTATGTCGTGTCATTTACTCTGTACGACCCGGAATACATCCGTAATTACGAGTACAAACCCTTCACGTAATGGGCGCACGTTTTGATATGACAATAAAATAATTGTTAGGCGCACGTATTTGGTATTTTTGTTTGTGTTATAGAATTAGGTTATTGAAATTGGTTTTCTTCGATAAAGGAAAATTTGAATAGATTTTAAATATTTTCAGATGCTAGTCGGTTATGACCGAATGAAGCGAGAGGGTATACCAAACATTTAATGATCAAAACTTTAGATTAAAGCAAAACAGTGGAAGATAAGTGACTCGTTCCTAGCGCGTGGAACGCTGAAATTGTGCTTCTGAGGCACGATTTCACATCAGTCGCGACAATCACACACATTTTGGCTCGCACGACATTACGCTCGATATTACGCTCGCACGACAGCGCCGACTCTTATCTCTGTCCTTGTCTAACAGTGACTATAGGTTTATTTTTTTCGATGGGTAAAAATCATTCAATAACATTCCCCGCCCTTGGGTGGAGCGGGAGATAGTGTCAGACTTTTACTGACTAAAAATCCCCATTCCTTCTTAACCTTTATACCGGGGCCGGACATTCCTTTCAGAAATCAGTCCATGGCCACATTAGGCTTCAGTTTTACTGGGCCTCTATGGTTTGCTGACAACTCCTTGATGACAAAACGGGCTTTTTATTTTTGGACAACGTTAGTTAAAATGTATTACACTGTTAATACGTTTTACAACTTATCGACAAATAAAGACACTGGTTTAGACGCTGGGCGACAAAAAAAAAACTTTTTGTGTGTAACATGAAAACTTTTATCTAGTTATGTCCAGGATAAGGATAACAGAAATAAAATTAGAATGCTTCAAATACGAAAAGATTTTTTGTAATCCAATATTACATAAAATTTAGAAAATTTCAGATTTTATTAACAAAAATAAGTTATTTCATCATAATACAACATTAATTTAAAAAAAGCTTTATGATTTTCTACAGCATTTTGTTTCAGGGACATCTCGTTGTAATGTCCAACAGTAATCCGGTAGCAAACGTGGACTTCACTTGCCCTGGTATCGTTTTTCCATGGTAGAAATGTCTTAGTGGAATTTTTCACCATGTTCATCGCTATGGCATCGTTAAGGCACCCAAATTTTCAGGAAAGAAGTCTAAATGTGAATGAAAGAAGTGTATTTTTGATGACATATTACAGCCCAAAGCATTATAAGCAGATAGCAGCTCCGCTACAATAGTTTTATAGTCATTTGATCGGTGATTTCCTAGAAAATTGGAATTTTCTTTCTAAAAGATTCCCAAATCACTGAGCTTTTCTTTAAATGTTTTCTTGCATCACTTGTCTGGTTCGTGAGCCAACTAATAGCCCTCTTTAATTTTTGCCTCACTCAGTTTCGGAAACTTTTCTTTCATAAATAAAAAGCCGTCACTACACCCGTCCATAGCTTTCACGAAGTTTTGGTACAGGTAGTTACTCACTATGAGGGATCGGTCTTTTAGCAGATGGCAGGTCAGGATACTTATTGTTATTTTTTATTTTAATTGTAAACCTTTTGTATCATTAAAAAAAGTAATTATCAGATGAGTGATTCGTTGGTTCTATTTAAATCATAGGGATTTCAAAAGGCATAGATCGAGATCTTCTCGCTCATCCAGTAAGAAGATCCACACATGTAACACAGCAGATGTGTGCAACACATCTTGCTGTCCGACGGCAAAGCCAAAATTAAATACTCTTCATCTAACTAAGAGCCAAATTCACCAATAAACTAATCGCGATTCGTTCCAACAAAACGCAGTTTGAGCGACTAATCGAGATTATAGCTTCATTTTACATTTCACCGCGATGAATTGAACCTAGATTACACTAAACTCAGTTTCAGTTCTTTTGTTGTCGCCCATGTTTACGACACGGGTTTTTAAACTAGATTACGCTGAGCTCAGCTTAGTTGAACTAAGTTTTTATATTGAATGATGAAATCAGTCCTTAGTTACAAAACTTAGGTGGCAAATTCCTTCACTTAGTTTTAAAAGTAATGTTACCACAAATGTAATAAAACCTGTCAGGATGATTTTTACACTTTTTTGACATTATTTAAGTATAACTTGACACAAAAACGGAACAAAATACACACTATACTATTCAAATAAATAAAATTTCTGAATGCAATTGTGGAACAAAAATGGTTAATTTTAAATTTTACGAGAGGTAGCTGGAACATGAAAACTAGACGATGGATTCAAAATAAATACGGTGATAAAATGGTGGAAGGTAGGTAATTCAAAATTATTAAGTACCTTTCTTGTTATAAAATTTGGTTGATCAGTGTTAGTATTAGACATTTCTGTATAAAATATACTATAATTTGTGTGTTAATAGTCAGTTTAATCCTATTAGGGTTAGGTCAGAAAAATTCCAGCTCAAAATCCTATGTACGTTCCACCTACTCAAGCTCAGACTTAATTAGGGTTAAGTCTGAGCTTGAGTAGGTAATCGAAGGCAAAAATTACTTTTAGTAATTCTCTAAAAGGGCTTAGTGTGAGGGAAGAAAAAAATTGCCCAATAAAGTGGTTTGCCCACAGAATTTGCGTTGTGAATTTGCATATTCAAAATGATAATGCGGCCAGTCTGCATAGCGTGTAACGGGATGGTCTTATTTTAGAACATGTTATTACCCATGAACATTAATATTTCTCTTTGTAACATTTAAAAAAACTTAAAGTCACGGTTTGAGATATGTAGCGACCTCTAGTTGCTTTAGTGTCACTGATCATAAACTATAACAGTTCTGACTGAGGCCCGTCAGATGGCGCCACGATTTAATCGATATATTTCGTTTTTCTTTTGTTTCGATTATTAAGTTATACTATTTAAATACATTTATTATAACGTTATTAATTACTATTTACTAAATTTGATATAACTAAATAGTAATAATCGACTAGGCAATATGGATGAAGCTTTCGCCTATTACATTGACAGATGTGACAAAATCAGTATGGTGTCTTTATTTTTCATTTCGTTGCGAGTCTATTGTACACTGAATATAAGAGTTTTTTAACTTAAAACACAAAAAGATGTCAAAGACTAGGCGTGGAATCAACGTCAGGCTTAGAATAATATTGCCCAGGACGTGGTAAGCATTTTTAGACAAAATTGATGAATATTATCTTAGCGTAATACATGTGCATCGGTATTCCTCAACATGTAATTTTTTTTTGACAGGGTCCAAGATATTATTTTATTTTAATCTACCATATCCCATGGATATGTGTTAGAAAGAAAAATCGTCTCCCAATAGGATTACTTACAAAATATGAAGCTACAACTTTGCACATGATCGCACCTAGGCGACAGTTTCCGAATACAGCGCATGGCTTTGGAGCTTGGATGAACTGCATTGGATGACGGTACTGGCTGCGAGGACTACTGGATATTCGTAGATAAAGGTTAATTTAGACCACTCCATGTAAGTTACTTTATTCTAACCTTACCATATATGTTCCTGTCACAGGCTGTAACCAGTATAGCTACTTAACTATTAAATATATATTGTGGAGACAAGTTATATCTTTTATTCCAGTCAACACCTCATGCGAAAAGCACCCTTTAGTCTCATGCACACTACGGCTGGGTAAGTCGGTGGTAAGGCAAAAACCCAACCTTACATCTTCGAGTAAATAATACTAAATTCCCAAAAAAAAACTGTTCTTAGTTATCCTCAGCTGATTAAAATTAGTATCATCTGTCATCCTTTTAGCAGAAAAAGGTCCACAGTTGGACACAGGCCTCCCCGAAGTGTTGCTACAACGAGTGGTAAAAAGGGAACAAAGAAAATCAATTTTATTTGGCAGACATAGACACACATTATACTGTGGAAACAACGTCCTGTGCGTCACGCATCCGTCTACTTTATGAGAACCGGTTGCAACTCTACACACATTAACCAACATTGCCCAAAGACACATAAAACTAAAATGGCAATAGGTAGGGCTCATTGATTGCAAGACGTATCGTCGATAGGGCCAAGGTTTTGGAGTAGCGACCGTGTACCGGAAAATTTGTATGAGAGAAAGTTGATTTCTAAAATATGACCACCTATTTCTGTTTCAACAAATTTGCAAATTGGTCATCAGTAAAATCCTTCCCAAATAAAAACTCAGAGAGAAAAAAACAAGCTTTCCAATCGTTGCCCCTTTTGTTAGAATAAACACAACATTGAAAATGAACACTCAAAAGCTGCCCTTGATTTGTCGCAACCCATTGCGGGAAAAGCAAAAAACCCTTTTTATTAAAAGGGACCTAAACGAAGCCAATCACAGTGCTTTAGGGTTTATGTGCAATAAAAGCAATCCGGCCCGAAGGACAATGTGTCGCGATCGCTCCAACCCTTGCACTGAATGGGCTTTTTTTCTTTCTTTTTTTTTATTTACGCACTATTGCGTCTGGGTTTTGCTCTTGAGTTTTTATTATTTTGAACAATTTGGACTTTGTTTGTAGGTCAGTGTCGCCTTTTTGTAGCGGATTTGTTGTTAATTTGAAATACCTGAACGACTAAGAGCCAAGTTCACCAATAAACTAATCGCGATTCGTTAAAAAAAAATGCAGTTTGAGCGCCTAATCGAGATTATAGCTTCATTTTGCGTTTCACCGCGATGACTTGAACCTAGTTTACGCTAAACTCAGTTTCAATTCTTTTGTTGTCGCCCATGTTTACGACATGGCTCTTTAAACTAGATTACGCTGAGCTCAGTTTAGTTTAACTAAGTTTTTATATTGAATGATGAAATCAGCCCTAAGGGCCAAATTCACCAATAAACTAATCGTGATTATATAAAACAAAACACAGTTTGAGCGCCTAATTTAGATTATAGCTTCATTTTTCGTTTCACCGCTATGAATTGGACCTAGTTTACGCTAAACTCAGTTTCAATTCTTTTATTGTCGCCCATGTTTACGACACGGGTCTTTAAACTAGGTTACGCTGAGCTCAGTTTAGTTGAACTGACTTTTTTATATTGAATCATGAAATCAGCCCTTAGCTACAAAGATTACAATTATTAGAAGAAAAAAGTAGTGCCTCTTAAACTAAGTTCAGCAAAGAAATTGCGTCAGAAGTTTTTATTTACTTGCCAGCTTAAAATGCCATTTTAACCATTAGCTTACAATAGAAGAACTTAATGGCTTTATAAAGGCTCTAAGGAAAGCCTTTATAACTTACAGACCATAATAAAGATATTCAGAAATGGAAGTTAACCATTTCAACAACAGAACCTGCAGCGTCATGCTTAAATAAACTCTTAATTTGGAAAGAACAAAATAAATAGGGTTTAAAGGTTTCATCACTACTTTGTATTACATAATAGTTGTCGTTCTGTGAAAACTTAGTCAAATGAAAAAGTATCAAATCTATAAATTAATTAAAGTAGTTTATAATAAGTTGACAGTTAACCTTAATATTGATAACCTGGAACAGTTTATTTTTTTACAGTATTCCATGCAATTTTTACCTACACTTTTCTCTTCATAAGAATCTTCCTCAGACTACAATCAATAGTTTGAAAACAGTTCATCCAAATTAGTTCAGTGAATGAGTCTAGTTAGCAATACATTTTCCAATACACTAACTCGAAAACCCGCTCTTATGTCACTGCGTTTAGACACGCAATGAACTGTTTTCCACACTAGTGCGGAAAAGTGCGCGTGCGATCGTCCGCCAAAATTTTTTTGTAAAATTTTGTTTAACGTATCAGGCTGGACACGCGTCGACCCCACGAGGCGCGGGTCAACTCCACGATTCGTAATATTGAAAACGTCGTTTGATATGCGTGCACATTTGTCACTGCAGCCTTCGGCTCCATAACACATTCGCTTACGGCTCGTGTGAATTCCGACTCGGTCGCATTGACAAATCTGCACTTATATCAAAATGTACTATGGCCGTTTAATTTTATTTATAATGATTATATCTAACTTGTACTGTCCCATTGCTGGGCAAATACCACAGGTCCATCCCTTCTGTTGTTCTTGATTTTGGGCCACTTCTCGCTTTCCTAAGGAAAACATCTATCTTGTCCTACCATTTTCTTTCCGTAAGAAAATATATACGTAAACGAAAAAAATAAACGTTCTTCAACACATACCTCCATGTCCATCAGTTATCTCGTAATCCCGGTAAACCGGGATTGCACGGGATCCCGTTAATTTCTACCATATTGTTAGGGATAATTTTATTTATTGCAATGGGGATGCCTGAATAGGGTGTTGGATTAAACGCCTTCCCGTTTTTATGATCGGTAGCGATTGCCACGAAGCTGAACGTTCACAGATGTTGGTAATAAAGGAATTTATTTTATTTAAGGGTTGTTTCATTCCGTTTCTTACCTACCATGTGTTTTTTTGTCGCCTTTACTCTTTTGCCAATGATTTCTTTGCCCAGTTTTTACTGAATGGGAAGTTCAGCGTAGTTTTTTTCTCTCTTAGGTTCAAGATTCAAGATTCAAAAGCATTTATTTCAAATAAACCATTTACAGGCACTTTTGAAAGGTCAAGGTGTCAGTATGTTAGAATAAAAATATGCTACGAGTAATTGCACATTCCAAAGCGTAGATCTCTATGGAGAAGAATGTGCAAGAAACTCCATGGACACTCTTTTCAATCATTTTATGTTTTTTTATTTTTTTGGGGTGGGTTTTTTAGTTAGTAAAAGTCAGACACCATCTCCCGCTCCACCCAAGGGCGGGCGATGTCACTGCATGATTTTTACACACCAAAAAAAATCCTAGTAAGTATAAATGTGAAAGTCTGTTTCTTAAGTATTTATTTTTCAATCATGTCTAACTGATGAACGGATTTGAATGAAACTTTGCAAATAAACAGCGTTTTGTACGTGTGCCAAGTTACATGTTTACTTTAAGACAGGATAATCTCATACAAGATAAATTGAAGCATTTATTTGAAATAAACCATTCACACATAGTTTTGAATTGTCTAGAATCCGCTTAGTCAGAGAGAACGTGCATGAATTTCTATGGACATACACTCTTTTAAATTGCATGATGTATTACAAAAATCTTGGTCATACTACTCTTATTTCTTATCGCTTTTACTTTATGAGAACAATGTAAACAAATAAAAAAAAAGAAACGGGATTACAAAATTAAAATGAGCTAATAGCAGTTAAGAGATGACCAATCTCAACTGACGGCGCCCATTCACGAATATAACACGTATCTAATTCTAAACGTTCAGGCGGGTGAAACCACGGGTAAAAGCTAGAAATGTTATCATCATCATTTCAGCCTAAAGACATCCACTGTTGGACATAGGCCTCCTCCAAATATCGCCACAATGTACGCTCCTGTGCGCCTCGCATCCATCGGATTCCCGCAGCCTTTACCAGGTCATCGGTCAGCCTTGTAGGAGGCCTTCCAACGCTACTTCTTCCAGTACGCGCTCGCCATACCAGAATCTTTCGGCTCCAACGGCCATCTGTTCTGTGAGCAATGTGCCATGTCCATTGCCACTTTAGGGATGGCATAAATTCCTTAAAATCATAACCTGAATAAATCGACGTTAAGTCCCCTAATAACAATTCCCATTTTTATCCTCCGTTCTTCATCAAAAAGTGAAGTACCATCACTAAACAAAAGGACGGCCCTCAAAAAGGCATATCATACGGATGACGATAAAATTCAGGTTTATGGCGACGTAATATCGATATAACATTGACATTATATCCATAGAATATCGATAGAACACATCGTTGAGGGAACGACCCTATAAATCCCAAACTTCTTATGTCGACGTCTGTTACGAGTAGTGTAAGAAGTGGGGCTTAGGAAGTTAAGGTTAAAGCTGGCAGTATCATTTTTAGACAAACCCGGAATATATTATTCTTATGGCACGTACAGTACGTTCGACGGTTCTTGGCGCGCCAGAAGTTAGGCTCTGCGAACTTTAGCGCCTGTGCACTCGTAAAAAATAAATGGTTTGAAAAAATAAATGCCAGTAGCAGTTGTTATTGCTGTTAACAACTGTTATTGGCACTTATTTTTATAAATCATTTATTTGACGCGCTTATTTTGAGCGCTAAAGTTCGCAGAGCCTAACTTTAGGCGCGTCAAGAACCGTCGAACGTAGTGTAAATATGTTAAGATTGTTACTCATCTAGAATCTGACTTCGGTAAACGTTAAGCTTAGAAACAAACTCTTCATTTTATTATTTATTTTTAAAAACTAGTGCTTGACTGCGATTCCACCTGATGGTACGCAGTGATGCAATCGTTGATAGTTAGGCGCACTAGTTTTCTAAGAACCTATTCCCTCTAGCCTTGAAGACACCCAAATTATATTCGGACGGGAAGACCGCAGCAGGCAAATTGTTCCAGTCCTAATGTACAGTCGGTGGCCTAAGTTACCTAACCTACCTCTTTTGGAAAACTATTATAGGAGTGGATCAGGAAACTTAGGGCACCAACCTTACCAGTACGAATGTTATACAAAAATTATGGTAGGCATGTAAATCACACAAACAACTTAAGAATTGAAAAAGCTTATGAAGAACTATAATATGGAACACACAGACTGGTTAAACTTCGCCTTAGAATCAGTATAGGCCCCAAGTGTCGCCACAAAGACCGCTTTTGTGCATTTCCCATCTATCACGTTCCCTCAAATCTCATCAGTTCGTCGGTCTACCTTGAGGCAGGCCTTATAACGGTGCATCATTCGATAAGTGGTCGCTACTGCAGACCCTTTCGGCCCCATCGACCATCTTTTCTGCGAGCATTTGCAGAACGAACGATTGGTGAAATAAATACTCGTAGTCTAAGAAACGTTGGTAGTTGAGTAAAAAATTGTCAATGAAGTTTTCTTGAAACATTAGTGAACCGCATTAAATATTGTAAATTTTCTTTATTATTTTCAACAAATAAATGAAATGTACTTCTTGTTGTACTAACCCGCACTGGGCCCGCGTGGTGGATTACGGCCTATTCCCTCTCCTAGAGAGGAGGCCTGAGTCCCAGCAGTGGGAACATTAAGAAAGGATGATGATGACTTCTTGTTGGGGTACCTTAACCTCAAACGGCTAATACTTTGTTGTCCATCTATTAAGACCATTTTTCTAAGGAACGCGTGAAGGTATGAAACTGACAATAATATCAAATATTCTTTACTACTCCAAGCTGCAAAGAGAAAAATAAAACTTTTAAGTCAACACAGTTTAAAGATACAGAAAGAAGAAAGAAAGAAAGAAAAAGAGTTTATTTGTCACAAACATGGTGCATATGCTTATGCTTATGCTTAAAGACGATTATGCTTTAGGTACATATTTTGACCTTTGTTTGGAAAACAAAACCTATAGAAAACTATTCCTGTTGACTTTGAATCCTAAAACAATCCATGAAGCGAGGTCTTGTACCATAACCGTAGAAAAAAATTGAAAACTGTAAATTTGTAGTTACGTAACCAAAAAATTAACTTTTTTTGCAATTCGAAAAAATCTTTGAGACAGGATTCGGGAATTGAGCTATTTACATAGGTATGTTGGTATGGAACATTCGGTTGTTTTTAGCGTAGTAGCAAACGAGTGAAGTGTAATATAACAGTAACGAAAAATACGCAAGTAAGTCACATAATCCTGAGGTATTTATACCGGTATAAAATGTAAAGTATACAATAGCACGGTTACGTTGGAAGCGGACGAGTTATAGCTCCCTAGCGAACGATTTACTTGAGCTCGAGCCTCGAATAAGATTCAGTTGAAGGACTGACGCACACGCACATTTATCTTGAAAATATTGACGTGTCTTTGCTTTCTTACTTTTTTTTTTGTTTGTATCACAAAATAACTTTATCCAAAATCGCAAAAAGAAAGAAATATTTAAATTCGTTCAATATTAAGCAAGTTAGAAACCTTTTAAGTCTGGTGGAAAGGCAAACTGTCAAATAACAGTATAAGAATGTACATACTGAAATGTGACGTCACTGCTATTAGGTTACCTACGTGTATTCAAAGAAATAACGAGTTACTCCTACCACGCTCCCTTTTTTCCTCAACTAATATATGGAATTCTAATTGCTGCTTCATTTATTATTATCCAATTCTGATGCCGTTTTCAGTAAAATATTCTTTTAAATGTTATTTGTTGTTTAGTATAAAATATTAAGTATACTAAGATTAGCACAAGCAAATACCAGATACTTTTGGAACGGCAGTGAGATAATTGTTATTGTTTTTCCCGGGAGTATGTTGTTTTGGTACAATTTCTACTTTCATATAGGGAAACCATTTGCAGCAGCTAAATTATAAATAAACTGAACTTATACAATATACACCGTGAAATTTTAGTGGTGGTTTTTCCACAGCAGAACGTCTTGCCATAAGGAGTACTTTCGAAACATACAGTAAAAGTAAAAAAAAAACATATTTACAGAAAAAAAATTATGTATTTCACTAAAAACACACACAAAAATTGATCAACATAACTTTAATTTCGGAAGTCGATGTTTCTCGGTATTGTTTGTTTCTTATTTAACACCGACTTCCAAAATTTAGTTATTTTAATCAGTTTCATCAGTTTTTTTTTTTTTTTTACTTTTTCTGTATGTTTCGAAAGTACTCCTTATGGCAAGTCGTTCTGCTGCGGCAAAACAACCACTAAAATTTCACGGTGTATATTAAATAATAAACTAGTACTAAACTGTGATCCCATTGCTATCTTGGTCACACAAACGCACTCCTCCTACAGATCCACAAGCAATTGACTAACCTACAACAAATAAAATGGCAGAGTATCTAATACTCTCCCATAACGACCTTATTTAAACACTGTACTGACAGTTATTTTTCATGATGTCACGCTTGCCGTACGCTCGTCTAAGGCATTCCTTGGTAACAAAGCAATTCTGCATTCTAACAAATTACCGTCTAGTTAGTCCAGCATTTACGTACATCCATTATGGAGTCTTTTTTTATTAATCTAAAGGTCACGAGGAATTATTTTTATGTATGCGTTCATCTATACTCGGAACAACTATCAGTATCACCCATAAAATTTTTAAATAGTTCGATTGCCAAATGTTGTCTAGAACATTTTTCCAAATCGCTGTTTTAAAAAAAGCTTTTTTTTGTGACGTAACAACAAAATTGTTTTCAGTTTTATTCCAAATTTTCGGATTCTGGGTAACGGGAAGTGTCTTATGAATTTTAATCCTTCGAGAGTGTTGAAGTATACGTTTTTTGCGACACAAATGGACGTATCTTTTTTTTTCACTATCGTAGAAAAATGATTTCTTCACAGCTTCAAGGGACCGAAGACCTGAATACCTTAAATTTTAACTCAATATCTCCACGCGTTCCTGAGATAAGGTAGACAGACAGACGGACAAAAAAGTTATACTATAAAAGATCGATTTTTTTCTTTTGAGGTACGAAACCCTAAAAACATTTGACATACTTATGCCTTGATCACACGGACCGAGTGAACGGGCGAGACAGTGCAGGCTCTCGACGATGTATAAACATAGCGCCGAGTACTCGGCCGAGCAACATTTTACTGTCTCGCCCTTTTAGTCGGTACGTGTGATCAAGGCTTAAGCGGCCAGTGTGCGTCAGTCTCTAAGCCGAGGAAACGTCTTACATCGTTTGAAGGCTGAAGTTACAATGTAGATGCTATCTTATTCATGACTATAGTATAGGGTGGTAGCCGATAGCCGTATTAATTCCATTGAAATATATTGTGCTTGAAAACTATGAAATGAATGCAAAGATAATGATGGTGTTTACAATCCGTATTTATATTTTATTGAGTAAAGGAATATGCAGCAGCATCAGCCTTATAATGTTCCCACTGCTGGAACTCAGGCCTCGTCTCTAGGAGAGGGCCATAATCCATCACGCGGGCTCAGTGCGGGTTGGTGGATGTCACATGTCTTTGAATAGACGTGCGGGTTTCCTCACGATGTTTTACTTCATTGTTTTGAGAGTAGTGGTGATGAAATAAATTACACAAAGTAATGCGCCTGGCTGGGTTTGAACCCGCGACCAACAACTCGTAAGTCAAGACCGTAAGTCTGAGTAAAAGAATATACTATTAGACAACTACCATACAGCTAGCTGATGTGGGAAATGTTTGGGAAGTTGAATTTAGTTATATTTTTTTGGGTTGGGATTCAATGACTTCATTCAATGAATTCTCCTGATCTATGGTAAGGCGAGAGGGCGTCTCAGACTTTTCTTTCCTGTATAAAATAAAACCTGAAAGATACAGCAGCTACATAACAGCTTTGGACTCAGTGGAAAGGCGTGCGAAGATGCTAATTGGTGATACAAATTTGGTTAAATCCAATCTTCAAAGCACACAGCACACAATACACAGCATAAAGTACTGTGCACAGGCATAGGGTAAACCCAAAGGCTGGCCTTTGGGTTTTTTACCCGACTGCGCCAGAAGGAGGGTTATGTTTTTCGAGAGTATGTATGTATGTATAATTGTTTGGCACGCTCTGCAGCCTGAACGGCTCGATGGATTTTATTAGCTTGAGAGGTGTCGTTAGATTCGTATTTACTGTGAAAGTGACACTGGATATATCAAAATAGAAAAAAAAACATAGTGGCGAATTTTTGGCGCCAAATTTAAATGCTCAATGGATTTTAGTTTGCGAGGTGTCGTTAGATTCATGATTACTGTGAAAGTGATATCGTAATAAAATAAAACTAAAAAAAGAAAAATAAAAAACGGTAATTTAAAAAACTAAAAATCCGACTGCTTTTCTGAGTATTTATGAAAAAGCCCTAAAACAAGAAAGTCGTTCTATCCGATTGCACTTAACTATATAATATTTTAAATACAAGATAAATTGTAGCAGTCGGGAGCCATTCTAGAAAGTCAGTCGTCTAGTCAGTAGATTGGAGTAATCAACAATGTAATATAGGTAGGTGCTCTCAATTCACGAAGCCTCCATTTCTAGAATGGGTCCCGATTGCTACAATTTATCTTGTATTTAAAATAATATTTCACCTGGACCAACGACCCTTAGTTCTAACGTAATAACATTGTGAATTTAATATCAAAGACGGAGCCATCTTATGAATTCGAACACATTTTCATGAGAGGGGCGTGTGACACATACTCCATTTGAATCGCTCATTTTGAGAACTTTACGGAGGCACTTATTAGTAGAGCTGTTGGAGTAATATGTTGAAAATATGTGACATGTAAACTAATATGAGGTAAAATTGCTTGCTTCTAGAAGGTGTATTCTGGAAGTTATTCGATTACGAATAATAATATTTCACACATATCACACAACACCGTCTAGTCCCAAGCTAAGCAGAGCTTGTATTATGAGTACTAGACAACTGATAAACATACTTATATATTTATAAATACATATCTATATATATAAAAGAAAGTCGTGTTAGTTACACTATTTATAACTCAAGAACGGCTGAACCAATTTGATTGCAAATTGGTGAGAAGGTAGCTTAGAACCTGGAGATGGACATAGGATTATTTTTATCCCCTTAAATAATAAAACAAAATCCAAAACCTGCTCAGCAAAAGCTAGTTATAGATATTAAATTACACCCGTCTGGGTGCGTACACACATAAAACTATCTTATCACACAAACATTTGTCCTGGGTGGGGATCGAATCAATGACCTCCGGCATAGCAGTTAGGGCCACTAACCACTAGACCAACAGGCCAGTCAGAATACAAACTTGACGGATAATAAGCGATACTACCGCTGAGTACTATGAGACCTGTAAATTTCCTCGCGTCCGGCCCTAGTTGAAACCATGGTTCGTAACAAGAGAAAATGGAAACTGAACTGTTCGAAGGGGTTACCGTTGCTCTCGCAGAAAAAAAAGGCAACTGAAGGGATACGGGAGGAAAAACTGGCAAGAGCGAGTCGGACTCGCACACTGAGTGTTTCATACAAACTAACTTATGTAAATAGTTCAATTCTTAAATTGATTCTAGAGAGATTTTTGTGAATTAAAAATGTATTGTTTTTTTTTTGTGACGTAAGCACAAATTTTCTGTTTTCAGATTTATTCCTATACTTTACCCGCTGCCATATTATAGCCTCTATATTAATATTTATAGGTACTAAATCTCAGCATAGACTAGCTTTAGAGTAACTGAAGAAACACAGGTGTTGTTTAATTCTTAGTGTGAGGCAACGTTTTATTGATTTTTTATTGAAAAAGAAATAAAAATAAATAATACTGTACGAAACCATGGAAATTAACCAAAGAATTCAGCAGTATCAATTATATATATCTTTTTATTTACAAATATTCTAAAATTATATTTTTTAAATTACAATTTCAAATTAAAAATTATCAATTTACAAATAAACAAATTAAATAAAATGTCAAACATCAATGAATAACCCGCCCCTGATCGTTCCTGGTGCAAAAGTTCCCATAACACTCGCCGCATTACCTCGCTGAATAGCGATAGCCAACCTTTGCACCAAGAACAACCTAGACCGGGAGTCACCCGCTGCCTCTTCGAGCCTACGAACCAAATCACAAATTTACAAATTAAATCTTTTATATTTATTTATTCATGGGCTCACGATTTACCATTAGCTCACTTGATGGTAAGCGATAATGACTGTGGTCGACGATGTAGCAGCTATCCTAGAAGTAACCTTTTCACTCTTGATTCAAAGGTTTGAGTTATCTAAAAGCAGACTCTGGTGGGGAATTCTACTCCTTAGCTGTACGCACAAAATATATAGGTATTCCCAAAATGTTTTGAAGCTAAGTATCTGCTTAAAGGTGGGAACAGCCGCCGCCATAATTTCGATCCCAATTTCCGACCACCGAGCGAGCTTGCGGACGGCGCACAATGGGTAACTCGCTGTCCGTCCTTCCGGTAACAGACCGGACCGACCCCAAGTCGTTTACGGCGCGCACTGTTCCCGCGCGCCTCAAGGAGTCGTCAGCAAACTGTAGGGGCCCAGTAGGGTCGAATCCTAATCTGGGGCTCTAGGAAGGTATGAAAATGCATATCAGGGCCCTGGAACCAAATGAGGAACGGGGTAGGTTTTTAGTCAGTAAAAGTCTGATACTATCTTCCGCTCCACCCAAAGGCGGGGGATGTCAATGGATGATTTTACCTACTTTAAAAAAAAATCTATAGGTGGGATGCCTACCATGTATCTAAGTAGATACAGAGGCTACTGACTTCCAAAAGAAACTCCTACTCCTCCTTTGTAATGGTTCGTATAAGCTCTGCGGATCCTTTTCTTCTAAATCAGCAGCGAATATAAAAGGTAGCCTGAATACCTCATCCTCATATGAATCATTCATAGTAAGGCTGGTCTTTTGTGAATGTAAATTACCATAATTTAATTTACGTATGTATGAAAAGGTCCGCTATTTTTGTAAAAACAATTTTCCGATAAATTAGACTTCAAAAAAGTGAGACACAGATGTCTCTGAAGGTCTACTTGTGTGTCTTTGTGTTTTTGTTTTTAATTAGCCTATATTATGTCCCATTTGTTGGCCAAAGGCCTTCCCATTTTCCTTTCAAACCTCCTTGTCTTGGGTAATTTCTGGCCATGTTTATCTCTTGAGCATAGCACAACAAAGTATCAGCCTTTTAATGTTCCCACTGCTGGGACTCAGGCCTCCTCTCTAGGAGAGGAAATGGACCGTAATCCACCACGCAAGCCCTGTTCGGACTGGTGGAGGTCGCATGTCTTCGATTTTTTGGTTCTACTCAAAGTAATGCGCCTGGCTGGGTTTGAACCCTCGATGTACAACTCGTAAGTCGGAGCCGTTACCTCTCAGCCACCACTTCCACTGCTCCATAATAGTATAATCTCTCTCTTCATAATAATATCTTGTAAACATGACCAGATTGTCACACCATCTTCGGCGCGGTCGACCTCGACGACATTGTCCTTCCTTAGGTATCCCTTGAGTATCAATCCACGCCATCTGACCGGGTGCTTGTAATTTGGCCGGCCCACACCCACTTCAGTGTAGCTGTTTTTTGTTTTTTTAAAACGTTGCCCCACACTAGCAATTACTTTTGTATCGTGGGGGAGTTAAGAACCCTCGCTGACGGCGACTTTTTGTAGCGAAGCTGTCGCGCGTTTCATAAGCGTAGCGTAGCGATAGCATCGCTACTAACAGGCGTCAGTCGCATTTGAAACGCGTAGAAAAGATGCCCACGCGCTACAGTATCGCGACTGTATTGATGCGGACGCATTACATCATCGCTACAAAAAGTCGCCGTGGGCGTGGGGCCTTATAAACATGAAAACTCATAGACACAAGTCACCCAGACGCGACACATCTATCTGTAGGCTATACAAATATTTGTCCTTTGCGAAAACTGAACTCGCGACACGCAGAACTGCGTATACTGCGTCAGACATCCACTGTCATGATCTCACTGTAGAACTAAACCCTCCTCATTTTTATCAAGTATTTTTTTCCCTTAAAAACTTAATCATAATTCATATTACAGTTACTCTTCGTTTCCCCATTACAAAATTCTTTTATACTTCATCCAAAGAATTTGATCGGTACCCTTTATTATTCTTCAAATCAAGGAAATTGCCCATCTATCCCCGAAAGTACGATCGGTGGAAGGAAAATAAAGCAATGATGAGAAATGCGCAGTTATCCTTCCTCGCTTACAAAAATATTTCGCTATTCTTTCTTGAGTTTCGGATGAAATAACTGACTTGCTACGAATACGAAGCATTCGCTGAATGTGAAAAAGGGTCTTATTAAAAGATCCCTAAATGACCCTATGCTTATTTTTACAAGCTCTTGATTTGCAATGTTTGTATGTATGTTTGTTTCAGGTAAATCAGCTGAAAGGTATACCTATACATAGCTTAATTTTGATCATTTTAATCCCGCGGAGGGTCGATCCGGTACATGAAATATTATCGATTTGTAAAGATAAAATTAAAAAATAATAGTACGTTTTATCTAAACCTCGAAATTAATTTCTTAAGTTAACATCAGCTGAGCGAGTCCAATGACCTGTAGGTGGTTAGTGGGCAATGACCGTTTGTACATATTATTATTTTTGGTTTGTATTTATACATGTTAAGTTGTAATATTTGTTAGATTAGATTTATACATAGTTTTTATATAATAATAATAATAATAATATCACATCATCATAAACTTCTTACATCCATCCTGAGAGCGAAAATTAATATACACATTGAGAAAAACTCAATTATGTCTGCCTCTCAGAATGGATGTAGGAACGGTTCTCGCGGTACTAAGGAGCTACTCCTCATCGACATGGCCATAAGCCAACAGGTTCGTCGATCCCACAAGGATCTGTCGATATGTTGGATAGATTATAAGAAGGCCTATGACTCTGTGCCACATACATGGCTCATGAGGGTGTTAGAGTTGTATAAAATAGATGCAACTCTACGCATCTTCCTTGAGTCATGTATGGGGCAATGGAACACAGTCCTTCGCTATCCAGGATGTCGATCAATCCAGAGGGACGATGAGCCTATATGGATTAAACGGGGAATATTTCAGGGCGACAGTCTGAGTCCGCTTTGGTTCTGCTTAGCTCTGAATCCTCTAAGCACATTGCTAGAGGAATCAGGGTTGGGCTATCGGTTGAGAAGAGGTGGTCAGGTTCTTAATTGTATTCATTTGTTGACATAAATGTTAAATTCTGTATATGACGTGTAAGAATCCCTTACCAATAAAGTACTATGACCATGACTATGACTATCCCACTTTCTTTACATGGATGATCTGAAACTCATTGCCCCCAACAAATTACGGCTGATGGACCTACTCAAGGTAACTGAAACTTTCAGTAGTGCCATCAGAATGGAATTTGGTGTGGATAAATGTGCAGTCATGCATGTAAAGCGAGGGGAGATTATGGAATCTGAGGGGATTCAACTCTCGGATTCCATACAACTTAGATCCCTCCCCTCGACCGAAACCTATAAGTATTTGGGTATGTCGGAAGCGTTAGGCATTAACGTCGTTGACATGAAGCAAACGTTGAAGGAGCGTTTCTTTGGCCGCCTAAAGAAGGTTTTAAACAGCCTTCTGTCAGGCGGAAATAAGGTGCGCGCCTTCAACGGCTGGGTCATGCCGGTTTTAATGTACTCTTTCGGCATACTCAAATGGACTCAGACCGAGCTAGATGCCCTGGACAGGCGGGTCCGTACATTGCTGACCGCAAATCGGATGCATCACCCACGATCATCGGTGATGAGATTGTACATCCCGCGGAAGTGTGGAGGTCGAGGCTTTCTGAACGCAAAGACTCTACACAACCGCGAGGTGTGCAACCTCAGAGAATATTTTCTCAAAACTGACGTGGGTATGCACCGCGATGTGGTCGCAGTTGACAAGGGACTCACCCCGTTGTCCATGGCTAAAGAGAACTGGCGCAAACCTGTGGTAATTACTACTGATGACCGCAAGGAAGTGTGGAAAGGCAAGGAGCTCCACGGGCGCTTTTACCGAGCTCTTCATGAGCCCGATGTTGACTTCACGGCGTCCGTGGCCTGGCTACGTTTCAGCAACCTCTTTGGGGAAACTGAAGGTTTTGTCTGTGCGATTATGGACGAAGTTATCCTAACGAACAACTACCGGAGACATATTATGAAGGACGGAACGGTTGACGTGTGTCGGGCATGCCATCGTCCGGGTGAGTCCATCAGACATATTATCTCTGGTTGTTCTCGTCTGGCTAACGGCGAGTACTTGCACAGGCATAACCAAGTAGCCAGGATTATTCACCAGCAACTTGCCTTGAAGTACAACCTAGTGGATTCTGAGGTACCGTATTACAGGTATGTGCCCGACCCAGTTCTCGAAAATGACCATGCCACGTTGTACTGGGATCGGTCTATCATCACTGACCGGACTATTGTTGCCAATAAGCCGGATATAGTGGTGATAGACCGGTTAGCGCGCCGCGCAATAATAGTCGATGTCACCATCCCACATGACGAGAATCTCGTGAAAGCTGAGAAAGAGAAACAAATCAAATATGTCGACTTAGCACACGAGATTGTCGACATGTGGAATGTAGACTCGGCTATCATTGTGCCGATTGTCGTGACTGCCAACGGCCTTATAGCCAAAAGCTTCGACGACAACCTTTCGAAGCTTTCGTTGCGCGGTTGGATCAAGGGCCTGATACAGAAGGCAGTACTCCTCGATAAGGCTCGCATTGTGAGGAGGTTCCTTTCTCTGGAGCCCTAACCACCGGTAGCTTGGACCCTGCTCCCGACACCGGCGGACTACTGTTTTTATATTTTTAAATGTTTTTTTTATATATATATTTGTATTCATAAATATTTAAAAATAGAAAAATATGTAAAGTAAAAAAAAAATAAAGGAAATAATAATAAAAAATAGCATACCAATAAAAACTTCAGATTTGTCTGATAATTCTAAAATCGTATCTTCAAAGTCCTATTTTCCTCTTACAACTTCTAATCATATAGTAGGCAATAATATAAAATAACGACTGCTTTACACTGAAGCTACATCGTGCTACATTGAAATAAGGAATTGTCGATTGTTTCGTCTATCTGGTCGCTCCTACTTCATCCGTCTTTGATTGATATCCCTATATCCTAGATATAGATTTATTTTCCGTCTGCTGTAATCTGCATTTTTGTTACCTATGGCTCTTCAGTTTTCAAAGCAAGAGCGATCAGGCAGCTAGGTTTTAATTATTATATTACTGTAGGGCAAAGGCCTCCATTCTTTCCATTTTTTCCGTCTCTAAGACACTTCTTGTATATTTTTATAGAACACATCTAAATCGTCCCGCCATCTCTTTTACGGCCTTCCGCAACCCTGGTGATTACAGATCACCAATTTTGTGTTTTACGGGCCTACCCCTTGATCAGCATACAACAAACACATACAGTATACAGGCCACCCTATTTAAGCTAGGCAGCCTTATTATGGAGCCTTAGAGTGCTGCAGTTACATATTTCCACGTGTATCAAACTTCGTTTACGTTTTTTAATACACTTTGAAGACTAAAATTGGGGGTTGACCCTAGCTTGCTACGATTATCAGGCTGTCAACCCCTATTTATATAAAAATGTAACAAAATTGCGGCGGGGGCGATTACGCACACATTTCCGGACTAGTGCGAAAAATAGTCAATTGCGTGCCTAAAAGTGTGATAAAAAGTGGGATAAGAGCGAGTGTTCGAGTAAGTATATTGAAATATATGTTTCGCAATGTAAAGCTAGCCTTACGGGGAAGCGATATCTCGGCACTGTGGCCGCCCTTGACACGCCACAGTCCATCGTCGCTAATAGGAGTAGGTCAAATGGAAGATACGACGACGTCTGTACCAGATACTCGCTTCGCATTGACTTCGAGGATATAGGTTCGTTTGAAGATTTTGACGTTATTGTTAATTTTGGGCGTTAAGATGACTGTAATGGATTTATGAATGTGCTGTTGCGCTCTGCCTGAGGCGTCTCGTTTATTTGATTTACCAATAATAAAATAGTCATCGTGACAAGGCCATAGAATAGGCTTGCCCCATATTTTTCAAAGAAATATTGTACCTTTGACATATTAAAAGTATCTATACATTAATTTATAATGTAGATTTTTATTTTTCGATATTTATTTAAAAGCATTTTCTTCTCTCTTTGCAACATATTCAACATTAAATTCTATATTGTTATGGTACAAAATTGATATAAAAATATGGACTAATGTAGGACTATGTTTGTCACATGGTATTTATTTATTCATGGTATTAATGGTTTGGGTAGGAATTCCATTTGTCACGCCATTTGATTCTCAACCTACCGTGTTGAATCCAGTTAATCCTATTATTTAGAATCTAGTTCTTAAATTGGGTTTTTTTATTAACCAATGCTTCTTTTACCTTGTTGTTCCTACATTTAGGATGCTTACCGGTGCGAAGACGGCCTTTAGAAACTCCTTGAAACTTTAGGTGTTTGAGAATCTAGACCAAATTTCATTAGCGCATATGTAGATAATCTAGAGACATGTCCCTTTCGAGGCCTATCGCCTTGAGTAATGTGTCATCTTTAGGGCTGTATAGCTCCTACCATTTAGTCTGCAATAGTTTTAATGAGTTTCAGGAGATACAAGTACTTAGTGTTGTGCTGTCAGGACCTCACCCAAGAATTATATTTTAATCAATGTACAACTTGACGCTAACCTGCAAAATGCTAAATAAGATTTGAATTTTTTCGGGTTGGGCACGCCATAGTCAAGGCGATAAGCCCCGTCTTTGAGGAGTGACTGGATAGACATCACGGCATCCTCACCTTTCGCATGACACAGGTCCTCACCGAATATGGTTCGAGAGGTTCTTGCTCCGGATTCAGGCGGATGAAACGCCGGGGTGTCGCCATTATGTGAGGTCCCGAAGGACACGGTGGAGCATACGGTGAATGTGTACTCCGCTTGGGCGGAGCATCGCCATGTCCTCGTTTCAGGCCATGCTCCGGAGCGAAGAGGAGTGGCAGGCGGTCGCCTCCTTCTGCGAAGCAGTAATGCTAGCAAAGGAGGAGGCCGACCGCATCAGGCAACACGCCGCCACCGCCGCCGGGATTCCGATCCCGATTTCAAAAAATGTGAAAATGTCACCAAGGGCCCTGGGACAAAGGCAATGAATGGAACAGGGTAGGTTTTTAGTCAGTAAAAGTCTGAAACTCGGTTCAGGCTATGACCCGAAGCGAGCAGAAATGGCAGGTGGTCGTCTCCTTCTGCAAGCAGTAATGCTAGCGAAATAAGAGGCTGCACCCGTGAAGAAACGAACATCCTCACGCCCCAGCCACCGAGACCCTGACCCCAACTCACAGCCATCGAGCTCCAGTCGTCGACAGTACGTAGTAATCCATGTGCTCCTCGAAGAGATGTCAGCAAGCCATAGGGGATCAGCAGTGTCGATGCCCGCGAGGATGGGGCTTTTCTGAAAAGGAAACCCGTAGTCCTAGAAAGTAAAGGGCAACTGAAAGATACACGTGTAAATTTTAGTCAGTTAAAAGTTGTTCTGGTAAAGGCAATCAGATGGACGCGAGACGCACAGGACCGTGGACATTGTGGTGACATTTGCGGGAGGCCTATGCCCAACAGGAAGTCTTTGGGCTGAAATGATGACGATGATGAAAAGTTTGTTATACCTAGACCAGGATAAATCATTGGATGATTTCCTACCATAAAGAAACCCTTACCCTGGCGTCGGTCACGTATTGTCGTATACAGTTGTATCAAGAATATTTTAACAAGCACGTCTGCAGTTCCGACAGTAAACTGAAGTAAACTAGCATCGTAAATATTGAATAGCTGCATTGAACTACATTCGTAGAGGCTAAGCCCAAAGTCTTATAAATATATAAGTAGGTAAGGTTTGTTTACCCATTACTAACGAATAACATTGAAACTCTGTGTACTTACACGCTTGGTAGGTCTCGGAAAAGATGGGAACATTGCTACAGGATATTTGTAAAAGGGAAATGTCAGACCGAAGAGATCAATGTACTCAGGCCCGCTGTATGGGAATGGATATTTTTAAAATTATTTCTAAGAAAAAGTAGAAGTTTTTTTCATTATTAGTGGTAGATTTGTTTTGTTGAGGCTAACCGGAATCACAATCTTAACAAGAAGTAAAGGTTCTAAGATCTTTTTCGTGATTTATTTACAGTTAGAAAATTATCTAATGTCATCTTTCGCCTTTGGGTGGGGCGGGAGATAGTGTCAGATAGTGGTTTTACTGACCAAAAACCCATTCCAATTCCTTCTTTGCCTTTCATACCAGGGCCAGGTTTCCCTTTCAGAAGCGAACCTATGGTCCCTGTAGGCTTCGACCCTGCTGGGTACCTATGGTTTGCTGACATCTCCTTGAGGTGTGCGTAGAACGATACGTGTCGTCGACGACTTGAGCTCGGTCCAGACGGTTACCAAATGGTCGGACGGCGAGCTACCCATTGCTCACGGGCACATCTCTACCGTGTGCTCCACTGTAACCTCCGGGCGGTCCACACAGTGGTGACACCCGGGAGAGATATTAAGGCCCGGCGCAAGAGATGCGGCTTCGCTGGTATGAAATCCTTCTTTAACATCTGGTCGAATTTCCAAAAACCCTCCATTCCACATGGCTTCCTTTCGCGTGGTGCAAAATTTGACATTCCGAATCACAGTCGTTTCAACTGCGCTTTTATATATCAGTAATTTTCTCCTTGACGGAAGCGCATATTATTTACTTTCATCATTATCATCATTGCAGCCCAAAGTCGTCCACTGCTAGACATAGGCCCAAATGTCATCAGAACGACCGATCCTCTCCCGTATGGATTCACAAAACCCTCGCCAGGTTCTCGCTCCACCTCGTATGAAGCCCTCTAACGCTACGTCTTCCGGAACGCGGTCGCCACTGCAGGACCTGGGCTATAGTCTAATTAAAAGCTCCATGAAATTACTTATTACCTTATATATTTTTTCTGATGATTGTTCTTGCCATTATTGTGGAGCTTTATGACTATCACTTTCAAAGGTCCATAGCTCGGTGTCCACTCGTTGTCTACAGTTTGTCCACGGTTAGATGCCTCGCATCAACCAGTGAACGTCGGGCGGTCCACGGTTGGACGCCATGTTGTTAATCAGTAAACGTCTCGTGTTCAATGAGTAGACATTGCATTGTCCGCGTATGTATAGATATGTGAGTAGTTTATTAGGGCCAGGAATGAAGGGAAGGATGGCGGTGTGCCGCTGATGTATCGTCCCCGTTCGTGAGCCACTCGCGGATAATGTAATGACTGTAATGAGCTATGACCTTGAGGGCGCCTTTTAATTAGCCGCAAAGGACCACACGACGGCAATGCAATGGCAGCGCTGCAGCCGCGCTGCTTGTTTTTTCAATATAAATAATAAACGCGCAGCTACAGTGCGGATGTAGCGTAGCAGACGCGCGGCTAATTTGAAGGCGCCCTAAGAGATTTATGTGTAGCTTGACTTTTTTTGTTTAAAAGAACCCACCTAAATCCAGGATTGAGAAGTCATAGCATAGCATTACCAGTTTATAATTTTCCCATTGCTGAGACACAGGCATCGTCGGCAGGAAGTGGGTTATAGAGATGGTCGCTCCATGTAAGCTCTCTGCTAGTTGGTGGATGCCACAAGTCTTCAAAATTTTAGCTCCTAAAACATACCGGTTTCCTTTCATTGCGAAGTTTTCCCACACTAATTTCGAGATTACGCCGTCATGTGTACTGAATACGGGTTTTTAACGAGACAAAGTAAGTTATCTCATGACCCAATCATAAAAATAATGGAATTGTAGGCGTAACCAAAATTAGAGATCATAATAAGCATTACCCGGTTCCTGCGTAACTCGTAATCTCTCAAAGGACTATATTAAATTCCTGTAAACGAAGAGCAGTGATCCTGAAAAGGTTCCCAAGAATAAAACGAATCGGTATTTGAAGAGGTTTTTATTAAAATCCTTTTATTTCGTGTCACTGCTTTATATTCTAGTACAAGTCTTAAATAGTAGTTAAAACTTAATATTAATTTAATAGATGGCTGGAAAGGCCCGAACTTATATAGAGGTTTGGTGTAGTAATGGTACGAAAAAAAAAACAGTCGCAATTAAAACTCCTTCCTTCTTTTGAAATCGGTTAGAAATAAGAACACAAATGCTACTTCAAATAAACAAGAAATAAACTTACTTCATCATCACCAAAAGAATAATAAAACGTGAAACTGTACAAATAATATAATATCTTTATAAATATTCGACCATATTTCTTAAACTGTTGCATACTCAAAACTAATTAAACAAATAAAAGGAATATTTCAAATATCAGTCCTCATCTGTTAAGGATTTCACGTGAAAATAAAACAGTACTTTTCACAAAAACAAGCACAAAGGTTTATAAACGGCAATACAAAATATAACCGCAAAGACGATAAATGAAAAAATGCTATCAAAAACACGATTCCTTAATGCATTGTTTACAATAACACATTCTCAAACAAACATCATTACATATTCATTGGTTTGAACGAAAGCAAATGAACATTAGAACGAATGAAAAATTGCAGTGACCTTAATATAAACGCAAGGTTGCAAGCAGTTCTTACAAAAGAATTGATGTTACTTTTCGAAGTCAAAGTTAGTTCAAATTGAGCAGTTTTTGACCTAAATAATAGCATGATATTTGACTCAACAATGCGTGCACGAAGTTTAGACTAGCTTCAGACTTTCCTTGTGTGGATTACGAAACTAGTAAGAAATTGGCTTTTTAGAAAACGATGAATAGGAAGCAAGATCAGCGCATACAAAATAAGGAAGCGATGGAAAAGAGTACGTGTATTGAAACTAGAAACCATTGGAAAATGAAAGACTAAATCAATACAGAGCTCTTTTTGATAAATAATGCATAGTAACTGGTAAAATCATAACTTTTTCTCAATGGACAACTTCTTTCATCATTCTAACTTATTTTTGATTCTTCCATATCGTGATTTACTATCGTGGGTATTGTTAAAAAATTAATAAAGTCCAACTTTAGGGCTTGCTGTTAATAGTAAAACCTCTGAGAAACGAGTAATTAAAAAAAGTTTAATAGCCTCGATTGGCGCTATGGAACAAAAACATCCGAATCAATTGTCGATGAAAGCAAAAAAATAAAATTAAAAAAAATAGAAGATTTTCAATTTAGTTTCGCAAACGGTTATTATTGTTATGAAGCCATAATTTTATTCAACTAACATTGACCATATCGTTAGGTATGCCAACCTTTTTTACCAGCTAAAGCATGTTACAGTGCAATGGAATTTTCAAAGGGATTTAAATACTTTTACGGTCAAATTCCATGTTTGAAATAGTAACTTTGTGAAAGGTATGCGACGAACGCAAACGATTTGGACGTGCTTGAGTTAGAAGCAATTAATTTAAATCTTCTCTCGAGCTTCTAAAAAATAAAGTTTCATTTAAAACCCCTAATGACTGACTAGAATAAGTTAAACTAATTGATAAAGCAGTCATTACTTTAATAAACGCCCTTTATATAACTGAGATAAAAGACTGCACAGAAATGATCATAATGATAAAAGAAGTAAATATTATTCAAAATTTATCCTTTTTAAGAAGTTTGTGCCAGTTTCAATTATTCAAAACACAATCAACGTGACCTGCTTTGCAACAAAATGGAAAATTGTTGGGTCACTGAGTCGCAGTTGAGAAAATTTTAAAGGTCAGTTTTATTTTAGTAGCTTCTACTGCCACAACTCCGAATTTAGAATTTATGCTAGGTCAAGCGACGATGGTTACTTGGAACATTGTTTTTAAAGAAAAGCTCGACTCAGTTGGATTAACAACTTTTCAAGGTAGAGCTGGTATTATAACTTGGAGTTTTCTTAACGATGGAAGTTTAATTTCCAAGAGTTATAGTTAGGGTGATCGAATAGTGATATAACTATAGCTTTTGATAATCTGATTTCCGAAATTACTCTTTCAGTACATTCTGCCAGTGTCAAATTACGAAAAAAAAAAAATATATATGTAGATATCTACAGTTAAGAAAAAAGAAAAATGAACTATTAAAATTGTCACAAATTTCATAAAATATCAGTGTGGTGGTACAGTATATCATTATATGAGAAAAGATATAGAATTTCAGAGACGATTAACAACAGTAAGTTCTGTCTGTCGAAGATATTTGGCAGTTCTGACAGACTGCACTGGGACTGACTAGAATGGTTACCTCTGGAGATGAAAATCTATCGCTTAACTTGAACACAGAAGATAAAATCAAATTATCCAACAATTCGATGGCAGTTATTTGACTTATAGAGTGAAATCAGACAGTGAAGAGAAGGAAAATAAGGAAACAGGTAAATGCAAGACAAGATGAAATTAAAATGTGCAAAAAAATGTGAAAACAATGAAAACAAAGAACAAAAACTATTAAACGACGTCAAATTCGGACGGAATGTGAAGACCTAACACGATATTGATAATAATGAATGTATAGTCAAATTGTTTTTTTTTTTTATCAAACTTCTTGCCATCTTAAATTACCCATGAATATTTTATCACAAGTCATGTCATGACAATTGTATGAAGTGGATATGTCACCGTAAAGTTGTAATAGTTAATTAAATTGTAAATAGTATGTTACGGTTCACAATCAATCGATAGTTTACAATCTCGAAAGATTGATTATAATCTAACGGTATTTACAAGTTTACGGTGACAGATATAAAACGGCATATCGGTGTGGTATGTCAATTTGGTAAAATATATATATATAATATATTCCCTGACTGAATAAGAATAATCTTAGCTTAAATCTAAACCTGCCTTTGATTGTCGAATGGCACAAAAATATTTCTCTATACACGCGAGAACATCGCAGGCACGATTGATTTGTGAATTTTCTACATATTTACATAGGATTGTAATTGATTTTGTCGTTACAAGGTTAGGTATAGTATAATAAAATATATTTTTACCTTAATCAGCTATGTACATGTTAAACAGTTTTTAGGTTTGAATGACAAGCGTCTCGATATCTAAAGATAGATTGTGTTATCGATTCAGACTGGTGATACCATAGTTTTGTTTGATGATATTAGATGTGATCTGGATTTGAAGTCATTCTTGTGTAAAACCATTTATTGATAATGTTTTAAGTGAAGCAAGCTATTATTGTATTATTAAGTATTTCAGTAGTGAAATAATTATTATTTAACTGAATTATTATATTATGTTTTAAATAAATAGTTTATTTAGTTAATAACTAAAGAACCTCAGACATGTTTTCCTTCGAGTTTTAATATAGTTTTTACATTTGTATGTACACCCATGGTAATATGCTTGTTAAGCGGCATTTTGTATTCAAATTGATGTTCAATGTGGTTGTTTGCTATTGTGAAGGTTCTTTCTATGGTATCATTATTAAATTTAATAGTTCTTACGTAAGTGAGGTTTTTTACGTCACGTTCGAGCAACCTCATTAAAACAACGACTAAAATGTTTGAGGAATGTTAAAGGTTTTTATTGTGATCGATAACTAAGAACCAAAAAGGCTCAAGTGATTTAAAGTTAATATTTTCTATGCCCTTTGATATTGTACTCCGTTTATATTTAACAGAGTAAGCTATAAATGTAATAATTATTATGATAGTTAATAACTAGAATAGCCCTTGTATATCAAATTGGATGGTAAACCTAACTTAATAATTACACCCAAAAGTGTAGCAATAGATTATGAAACCATTTACATTTTAAAGCTAATATGTACAAAGATATTTGGCCATTAAAATACACAGCTACATTATTTAGAATACTCGAGCAAGAGTCGTATCTAATATTGATATAGAAAGGATTGATATTAATAAAAGCAGCTAGTTTAGTAAATTTGCAATTTTTAGAAGAAAATACATGGTAAAATCAAGAAATAACAAAATCCATAAAATGGCAAAAAGCTTAACGTTTAATAAAAACAAACTGTTATTATCAACTAAGATGAGAATCAAATTACAGAATAATTTGAGAAGAATTTATTAATATCAACCTTATCTAAAATTTATAAGTTTGCTTAGGATATTAGCGTAGACACGAAGGACGTACTCGACAGGGCTAAAATATTTGTCGTAGATAAATATTAAATGAAATTTATAAGTGATAAATTATTTTTCTAAAAATGTACAAAAAGGATTCACTGGTTCCTTAATGAGGTAAGCAATTTGATTGAAAAAATCAATGGAAGAGATATAGAGGCAATACAAGCAAGTCATTTAATTTTAGTCAAAACAAATATAGGTGTCAATAACAAAATGAATCTTAACAGTTTAAATAATGGAATTGTTAACGAAACCAATCGTTTTGATACTTATAATAGCACCACACGTCTAAGATTTGCGCTTTACGCACTATATAACTATTAGTATGTATACAATAGATATGATGAAGAGAAGAGAAGAAGACTAAGCTACTGGAAATATAGAAAGTTATAGTTAATCTTATCTCTAAATTCAATAATTAATTGGTACCTTTCAAATCTCACACCACAAAAGTTCAATGAAAGCATTTAAAAATGTAATAAATGAAAACATTTAAAGCTACTTGTTTAGAAAAAAAGAAAAAAAAAGATAGTAATTCAAGTTAATCTATTCATACTCGTATATATCAGGATTAAAAATTAGATCAATAAAAGAAATAAAAAATCTTTCAAGCGTTATCGTAAAAAATATTGAATACCGCTTGATATTCACGTAAGAAAGTTTCAGTATGATAACACATAACTTTGATGGTTATAGATTAAAATACATATTGGTCCTTGAAACCGTAGACATTTAGAATCCCATTATCAACTTAAATTACACATTAGTTATAGTCAGCCGTCTTGGACTTCTTGGTCTATTTAAGTTCGACCCCGACCCTCTTACATGAACTTGGACCGACCCTGGAGGCATATCCACAGCTGAATGTAGACTTGCAGCTCTGGAAGTTCTTGGAGACGGAGCTACTCTGATATCCACTGCGCTGTGTAGACTAGCTGCTCTTGAAGACCTGGCTGTGTGGTGGGACATTTCTGACGGTGTGACGAGGGCTGGTATGTCGGTTGCTGACCGAGAACGCCTTGGAGGACTCTCTGGAATGAGCGCCATACCACCCATACCCATGCTACTTACGAAGACTGAGTTCTGGAAGTTAGGAAGTGTATATAGGTAATGCTGTATTAGTGTTGCGGCGAACAAAGGTGCAAGGTGCATTTAGTTATCCATTGAAAAAAAAATACTAGATCTACGTGTGGTACATTAAAATATGACCAAAATTGGTGTTACTGTCTATCCAGCTTGTATGTTACAACATTTTTTGAAGAGTTTTTATTTGTAGTAGTATTTAAACATTTAAAGCTTGATTTTATTTTTAAAATGGGATCATATACGGCGATAATTTTCTTTTCATTATAGATTTATTGTAGAAATCTGTTAATTTAGTTAGTCCTTACCTGCCGCGGTCTATGGGACAGGTACCCGCATGGTTGATAAGATGAGAATGATGCCCCGCAGTCGTATGACACACAGCCGCGTGACAGTGATGCTCGGTGCTGTACAAAGCAGTGTTTCATTACCATAGGTCGGATAGGTAGTGCAATATGCTTAACAACTGATGAATATTAAGATTAAGATAATGTACCCCGGATATTAGTTACACAAAATGACATTTTACTGGGGATATCTAGATAAGTCTAAGTATCTATGTCAACTTTTGAGTTAACTAAGCGAAGAAATAAGGTTTTTTTTATAGAAAGATCCTCTAAATCATCTTTTGAGGATAATTTTGAAAAATAAATAATGGCAATCTTTATTATTTACTCAGTTTGATATTCGTGCCAAGTTTAATAAGATTTAAAATACAAATAACGAAATTCTCCATTTTCACTCTCAAGTAGTATGTTCAGGATCGGTTACTGAAGCAATTTGATTTTATTGAGTAGTCTTGATTGCACATAAAATCTGTTTGTTCCTATTTTACGCGTTTACTAGTTGCCACCATTTTGTCAAACTGACAGATTTATTATTTGACGATATAACTTCACTAGATTTTTGAGCAGTTTTATTAGTTAATGTCTATGCGGGTGTCAATATATAGACTTTGTTGTAGAATTGCACTGCCTATTCTGATCTATGTTCATTACTAGAAAAGTTCTTACCAAGCCGATCTTAAAGTGGTCGGGGATTGTGCTTGTGAAAAACTTAAACATCATGAATTAATGTCAAAGTTTCATATTATGTTACATTTGCTTGGTGAACTTATTTTTTTGTTTCAATATGTTTGACATCATTACTTTTAACTTTAACATTATCAGCTAAAGAATCAATAATATCGACACTGGGCCCATTTATAACTCCTGGCTTGTCTTTATATGCGATAGTACATAAGATGAGGCCAAACTAGATTTTAACAGTTAACGTTATCTGATATATGATATATATATAGGGTGACTGGTAATTAGTGAAGGATACTTAAACACGTGATTGTAGTCATGATAAAACCTGAAATCGTGAAAAAATTCTGCCAAGTTCGGTACATTTTGACCAGTTAGGCGAACATAAATGTACTGAACTAGCCAGATTTTTTCGCAATTTCATGTTTGGTCCCATAGTAAAAGTTGTTTGTTATCATGACTACAATCACGTGTTTAAGCATCGTTCACTAAGTTCCAGTCGTCCTATATGTATTGATTATACTTTTGCTTTGAGCTAGAAAACACAGTGCACCAAGCAATGATAACGATTGTCTTGTAACAATCTAAAAGCGTTCGTTGAAAATGAGTCTGGATTGCGTGTTCACTAATTAAGAGCAAGAAATACCTTACAATATCATTATAATTTAGGCATTCACTTTCTGCACTTTGCTGTAATAGAAAAGGTTTGCGTTGTACTGCCTGCAAAATAATTTTCATTGTTGCTTATATATATTATCACACGCTATATTTATGTGATTTTAAAGTGAACTAAAAAAAGTATTGTATTTTTTAAATTCTTAGAAATATCACTTTTATTAATACCTGTATTAGAATTTATAAAAGTAACATTTGTTTTCTGAAACAATATATAAAATCAATCCATAAAAACCTGGTCAAATGTAGGTCCATAAGGCCATTCGTGACCACTGATGTAATTATTTTTTTTGTTTAAATTTAATTTTCAGATGTTATTGATTTTTGTCCAGTAACCAGTTGTGAGAATCGAATTCTCCTCTTAAACCAAACCAGTGCAAGCACACACAAATGATTTAATATAACTCACATGAGGAGGCACCGACACAGAGTTTTCAGCTAAAGCACAACTTTGTCGATGCTGCTGCTGGAACTTTGGCTGATATGGCTCCAGCATTCTAAGGAAAATAAAACTTATTAGTATGATTATTAATGCTTAAAACATGTTGAAATAATTAAATAGGCACAGAAATACACGGATTTCTTGAAGACAATGTGTTGAAATTGGCAAATGGATTACCAAGAACATCAGAATACAATGCCATTAATCGCCAACGATACGAATACGGCGCATATGAGTGACTTATGAGTTATATGTAACTTAAAGGTAACATCATCTTGGACCTGGCTATAATAACACACCAACAATTAGAAACGCAGGCCAAACAGGTTGAGAGCGTTGGTTCGGATCACCTCCCTTGGTTGCTAACAGTAAAGATCGAACATAATATAGAGGAACACCTATCCCGTAACACAAAAAAAATCTACGAGGACGCGAAACTCAGAGCGGCCTACCAACAGACAATGTGGGAAGGTTTCTGCGATCTTAGCAAAGAAATCACAACAGAATCCGATTGCGAGAAGTATGTCGAAGCAATGGAAAATGCAATTATTGCAGCCCTCGACACTCATGCACCCCTGAAAAATTCAACAAGGCAGGAACGACTACCGAAGGAAATAAACGATAAGATAGATTTTAGAAACAAACTTAAACAAATGGTATGGCAAGCGAGACACTGCAGTTGCAGACTCCAACACGAACTACGCAGTCTTTACAACCATGCTAAGAGAGAAGCTGAAAAAGTCTTGAAAGAATACTCAGAAAAAGGCTGGCTTGACAAACTCCATGATCCACGGGACAATGGGTCACAAATGTGGCGAATCCAACGAAACATGAAGAAGTCTATCGTCAAACTTCCAAATATTAAGGGATGCAGTACAGAACTAGAAACAATAGACAAGCTTACGGATACAGCTATAGTTAAGGAAGCCAAAATAGCGAAAGATGATGAGGGAACTGAAAAGACGACACCATTCCAACCGCTCGACCCAACATCAAAAAAAGAAGTACAACTTGCACTCAACAAATTCAAAAACAAAAAAGCCCCAGGGCCAGATGGAATAAGAGCAGACGCCCTCAAACTTGGGGGAGAAGTCTTCATCGAGGCATTTGTGCCTCTTGCTAACTTTGTTTTGTCCACAGGTTACTTTCCTAAGCGATGGATAACAGGCGTGTGCATATTCCTGCACAAGTCCGGCAAAGATCATCGTCAGGCATCATCATACCGCCCAATCACACTGCTCAACATCATGGGTAAGCTATGTGAGCGGCTGATCCTGTCAAGACTTACTGCTACAGTCAACCGACTGCAACCAACTTTCCAGCACGGCTTCACAAGAGCAAGAGGCACAGCGACTCAGATTCTTCGTACCGGAAAAATTATCACTGATGCGCTGGCTACGGAAAACAGTGTCTCCATGATATCTACGGACCTATCGAGGGCCTTCGACTCGATCAACCACAAGGGCCTGATCAAAAAACTTCAGAATCAAGATGTTTCCAATAATATCATTAAAATAATTGAGAACTACCTTGAAGGCAGAAACATAAGAGGTAGATTTAGAACTACCACAACCAATGATAAACCGTTACCTCACGGCGTGCCCCAAGGCTCGATCATGGGACCGATAATCTTCAATTTATACGTTCATGACATTTGGGATATACAAGACCACATCAAAGGTCTCAAACTCTCACAGTACGCGGATGATCTCTGTATACTCAACAGAGACACAAATCCAGAACATGCGACTATGCGTGCTGAATGGGCAGCGGAAACCATCATTGACTACTATACGAGATGGGGTTTAAAGTGTAACATAGAGAAAACGGAATGCATCATGTTCACGAAAAAGAAAAAATTCCGGCCAACGGTGAAACTGAAACAACAGACGTTGCACTATCAAAAACAGATAAGATACCTCGGTGTCATATTCGACAAACACATGAAAATGAACCAGCACACCGAACAAGTCGTCAAAAAATTGAAACGAATCAGAGGAGCACTCGGTCCAATAATAGGATACAATGCGAAGACGGAATTAAACACGAAAATAGCCATCATTCAGGCCTGTATTTTACCGTTAATGGACTACGGAGTAGTGCAACTACTCTCAAGGTATAGCGCAACGAACCTAAACAAAATTGAACGCCAATACAGATTGGCACTGAAAAATGCCGCACAACTACCAAGGCGAACACCCACGGAAGTGATCTGGGAGATGGCTGACATAGAAGCCTGGCACCTACGAGCCGAGGACCTAAACACCAAAATGTTGGAAAACATTGCAAAATTAAAAATAGAAGATCTTGAAATTCCTGGAGACGCCTACCAAGCGCACGGCGAATTCAATCCTCTCAGGGTTAATCACAGAATAGGCGAGATATTGTATGACCCCAATAAAAAAGGATACAAGCGATGGCCTAGCGACAAAACGAAGACGCCACGTCCCCTTAAAATAAAATAGGAAAATAATAATAATGATCACACAATAACATAAATAAAACACGTAATCTGGTTGTATATTCTAACATATTGCGAATAAATAGAACACAGCAAACATATATCCATTAGGACATAAGTTAGCTGACTCACCTCTGCACGGCCCACCGGCTAGAGAGACATTTTGTAATACACAAAGTAGGCAAATAAATGTTATTCTGATTCTGATTCTGTAACTTAAAGTTTTTTTTGATGTAGAATATCATTAAATAACTTCTACCTCTCTGGGTGGAGCCATAGGGAGAATCAGTGAGTGAATAGATTATAACATTTAGACTGGTCTTAAAATAGTTGATTATTGTTGTTTACTGTTGTTGGTTGTTGTTGCTTGGCTCGTATCTAACTAAGAATAACGTCAACCGAGCTAAATTAACTAAACTTAGCTCCTGGTCTACAACAAGCTTTATTAAGACTTACATAACATAAAACCTAATCAGCCCTAAAATATTCCTACTGCTGTGACTCAAGCCTCTCCTTTATGAGACCGTAACCTAACACGGGCTCTGTGCGGGTTGATAGATATCACATATCTTCAAATGTTTGGTTCAAGAAAATGCTGGGAAATCAGCATGATTTCAAAATCTTTTCCTTCACCGTTTTGTAAGTAGTAGTGATGAAATTGACGATTGCATCACACCATCTGGCGGGATTGCAGTCAAGTACTAGTTTATATTTATAATAAACTCCACATCAACCAGAATATACACAATTTAATCAAGTTTCAATGAAAGTCAATAGTGAAGAAATTTCTACTCACTCTAAACTATCATGACACGGAAGAGTTTCTTAAACCGTAACTAGTCAAGCATTCACCTACAGAGGTACTATACATACGACACACAAATTCAGTTAATTTATCATTATTATTTTTCATCTTTTACTTTTATTATCCCTAAATTGTACTAGTCTATATTTTTTGTTATTATTATTATTTTCATGTAAACAAATGCACATTACTTATCTAAGTCTTATTACTGTTTATTGGATGGAAGGATGACGCCTGTAATACAGGTTTTCCTAGCATAGGGATCATTGATCATGTGTCTTGTATCTCGCCATTGTACCTTAAATTAAGTGTCACTTGTAATTATGTACTTTTTGTAAATAAAATTTAAAAAAAAAATAAGTAGATTAGACAAAGTAAATGGGCTGCCTGTGTTTGAACTCGCTAGACAGACAGGAGACGATTCATAAATGGGTCGTTATTATTAGGCTACAACTAGTTCACACCAAGACTAACCCACATCTAATTTTAGCGATTTCTCTAGAGCTCTTTTTACCAAAATATAATTTTTTCAAGTCCTATTGTCGCTTAGCTGACAAAAAATAACCTTTTCAGTAATATTTTGGTCAAACTTATTTACTATAAAACTCTGTACCTAAGTGAATTAGGCTTTTGTGCCTATCTTCTGAAAGGCCTGAAAGGTATAAAACTAAGAGGAAAGCGTTCTTGATTTTTTGTGGACACTTTGAAAATGAATTAAGTTAATTTCATAAAAAAAAAAGTTTTAGTAAGTATAAAAGTGAAGGTTTTATTTTGAGAAAAAAACATTGAAGTAGCTAGCCAACTCCCGCCTCTGCTTCCTACGGGTTCAATGGTGATAATTAATATATTATACATGTATTATACATATAAACCTTCCTCTTGAATGACTCTACCTATTAAAACCGCATCAAAATCCGATGCGTAGTTTTAAAGATCTAAGCATACATAGGGACAGACAGCAGGAAGTGACTTTGTTTTATACTATGTAGTGATTGTTTTTAAAAGTTTCACCTCTTAATTTGGCTTTAAATATAAAGTCTCACTGCTTTCAGATTAAGCTTCAGTCTACTTGAAGACAAGCTTCTTTAGTGCAACTATTTGAGAGAGACTAAGCTCAGATTGGCGTAAAAACCGTCACAGGTTTATAGACTGACAAAAAATTGTAAAATTAATATTTGTATTACTTTATGATCAAGTTACAGCGGTTTAGTAGCAATTATGCTGTTCGAGAGATTGGCTTTTAAGAAAACCAAGACTATAAGCTTAATGCTTGTCTTGCCTTCATCTATCTTTTCTTCATCAGTAAAACTATATACCATTTTTTTTTATATGGGAAAGTCATCCAATGACATCTCCCGCCCTTGGGTGAAGCGGGAGGTAATGTCAGATTTTTACTGAATAAAAATCCACTCTTGTTCCCTTTTTGCCTTCGTTCCAGTTTCCCCTGTAGGCTTCGACCCTGCTGTGCCCCGGTTTGCTCACACCTCCTTGAGGCACGCGTGGAACAAAATACGCTGCCGAAAAACTGTTATTAACCCCCAAATTCGTTGAAGGCGCGTAGTGTTTCACGCATGCCCGAAAGCTGATGATGGTACAATTTTGATGTTGGCAAAATCGTAGGGGCTCAGAAGAGTCGAAGTCAACTGGGGCCATGAGTTGTGCGAAAAAGAATCCCGGGGTCCAAGAACGAAGGCAAAGAAGGAACAGGAGTGGGTTTTAGTCAGTAAAAGTCTGATACGTTCTCCCATTATGCCCAAGGGCGGGAGATGTCATTGGATGATTTCCTACCCAAAAAAAGCTGCATAGTGCACATACAATGCAGCGTTCTTTGAACGTGACGTAGCCGCATTACTTTCTAGCGACGTTTTTTAATTCGGCGCGCCAAAATGTAATACGGCGTGTTATATGATACGGCTGCGACAGAGAACATAAAATATTATAAATTGATTCTTAAGTGACCTTTAGCTTCAATAAAGTATGGAGATATACTTATTTTGTTATTTTAATACTAGCTTATGCTAGCAGCTTCGCCCGCGTGAAAATCGATTTCTCCATACAAACTTCCAACCCCCGTTTTACCCCTTTGAGATGTAGTTTCGTAAAATCTTAGCGGATTATTTTTCCGACCCAAATATCGACCAATAGAATTGCACCATTCGACGTCACGTGGTACAACCTACATGGTATTATACTGATAATTTTTTGAAAATTTTCTCGTTGTACCACGTGACGTCAAACTGACAGGTTGAATTCAATTGTGAAAATTGGAGATTCTATTGGCCGACATTTGGGACGGAAAAATAATCCCCCGAATACCACACGAGCTTCAAAATTATCTGGCATTTCCCTCAAGGTTCCAAGTCGTCAAGTTTTTCAGGAAAAATCACTCGCGCTTCGCGCTCGTGATTTTTTAACCTGAAAAACTTGACTCCTTCATTTGTTTGCAACGAACCTATCGGGAAATATCCGATAATTTTGAAGCTCTTGTGGTATTATAAGTGAAAATTTGGCAGGTAGGTTCCTTATAGGGTGTAGACACACCCTATAAGGGACCTAACTGCCAAATTTTAAGTTTGTAGGTGTTATAGTTTCTGAAATTTCGGGATTAATCAGTAAGTGGTATTTCGCTTGTATATAGATTTTAAATTAACTTTTAAGTGACTCTTTGCATATTGAAAATATTTGGAGATATGCTTATTTTGTTATTTTAATATTAGATATTATTTGTAATTCTAAATTCAAATATAGCTAGCTGTCTCATTGTCTATTAGCAGTTATTCTGTGCTTAGTCTCTCTTCTGTATAGTGCAATAAAAATAAAACATAATAATACTACGTACAGTTTATAGACGCACCTGATCTTGCCCCAACGATTGAAGAACAGTGCTATGGCGGCCACCCAGAGGAGAAGAACGAAGGCCACTATGAGGGCTTCTTCTGCTCTCACTACGACACCACTGCCATCTGTTGAAGAAATTACGTGATTTAAAAATAATAATAGTTTTTATTTTTCACTGTTTTAGTGGAGTCTCTTGCCGGTATTTCGGAACTGTGCACTAGTTTCTGTTATTTCATATCATTCCTTTCATTTCATTCCATTTCATTTCATTTCATTTCATTCCATTTCATTCGATTCGATTCCATTCCAGTCCATTTTATTCCATTTCATTCCACTTCATTCCATTTCATTCCATTTCATTCCATTTCATTCCATTTCATTCCATTTCATTCCATTTCATTCCATTTCATTCCATTTCATTCCATTTCATTCCATTTCATTCCATTTCATTCCATTTCATTCCATTTCATTCCATTTCATTCCATTTCATTCCATTTCATTCCATTTCATTCCATTTAATTCCATTTCATTCCATTTCATTCCATTTCGTTCCATTTCGTTCCATTTCGTTCCATTTCGTTCCATTTCGTTCCATTTCGTTCCATTTCGTTCCATTTCGTTCCATTTCGTTCCATTTCGTTCCATTTCATTCCATTTCGTTCCATTTCGTTCCATTTCGTTCCATTTCGTTCCATTTCGTTCCATTTCGTTCCATTTCATTCCATTTCATTCCATTTCATTCCATTTCATTCCATTTCATTCCATTTCATTCCACTTCATTCCACTTCATTCCATTTTATTTATTTGGGTATCTTACAGCTAATAATACAAAATATAACGAGCCATATAGGGAGTATTATTGAAAATAACAGTAACAGAAGTAATTGAGATAAGTATACAAAGTTTGGTAGGAAAATAATAATAAAGGACAATAATGCAATTACAAAATATTGCTTTTAGATATAACAGTATTTATGGCTACCAAGCTGCTTGTAAAGAAATCAATTGAATTACTCGTATTTTATTTAATTAAATTGTTACATAAATGCTTTTGCTGCGCGAATGGTAAGAGTTATTACGGTTCATGAATGAGGAGCGTGAAGGTTTCTTATATCGACAGTGTCGGGTAGGGGAGGGGGGCACTGGACCGTCAGAGATAGCTTTGTTTGACAATAATTTAGGTCAACGTATCATAGAGTATCATACTATCTTTTTTATGTTACAAAAACTTGTTATGATTATTACCATATTTTAGACTGGCCTCTTGGTCTAGTGATTAGTGGCCCTGACTGCTATGCCGGAGGTCGTGGGTTCGATTCCCACCCAGGACAAATGTTTGTGTGATGAGCACGATCATTTGTTCTGTGTCTGGGTGTAATTTATCTAGAATATGTATGTGTTGAGAAATATATAAGTATGTCTATCAGTTGTCTAGTACCCATAACACAAGCTCTGCTTAGCTTGGGACTAGACGACGTTGTGTGATAGTGTGTGTGTGTGTGTGTGATATTTCTACCCTTGTCTTATGTTTCCTGGGGTTGACGCAACTCGTTGTTTTTCTTCCATTCTGTCTTGTCACCCCTCACGCTATTACTAATTCCCTTTTCTTTCTTCACTCCTAAGACAATTCGTTTTACGACAGCTAATCGAATATAATCGTCTAAAAACTCTCGAGCTTGTAAACAAACGTACTCGTAACATGAAGTGCCCTTCTAAAGTGAGCGGTAAACAATCTTCAAATAACAAGACAAGCTCCCAAGTTGGTAAGTTGATGCAAAGCCTCACTGACGGCCATTGTGTACCAATCAATTCCATCAGTCTTCCTTTGTGTTTGAAATGGGAATAGGCACTCTATAGAGGGGCCTCTCTACCCCGCCTCTGGTACCTATCGATATTAAATTTATTTTGGTGGGACAAAAATGGGGCGCTGTGTTTGAGGATCATTACCAGAGATCAGAATAGGAAGAATATTATTTACCTTATATTATAGCCTTTTATTTATCTCATGAATATACAACTTTTTTTTTTTTAAGCGCAGTAAGTTAACTTAACATCAGCCTTTTTTTTAATGTTCCCACTCCTGAGACACAGGCTTCATCTAGGAGAGGGAATGGGCCATAATCCACCACGCGGGCCCAGGGCGGGTTGGTGAATGTCACATGTGTTCGAATTTTTGGTTCTAGGACATGCCGGTTTCCTCACTACGAGTTAACTTACTATGTAACTGCTAAAAAAGTTTTGACTTAATGTAATTTTTTTTAATTAATTGATATCAATTTTGAGTAAAAGTCTTCTTCAAGATTTTCTCTTTGTCTCTATCTGTTGCTTTAGTTCTCCAGCCGCTTCCACATTTATTTTTATTCCTTCATCCCATTTCTTTAGTGGTCTACCTCTTTGCCTTTCCCTTTTAGGTCCACTCAATGCTATGACAGTTTTTGTCTACTTTTGGGCCTTAATTCTTACATTATGCTTGGCTCATTTCCACTATTTTTTGTAATGGTGTAAATGATCAATTAAATTAGAATTTTCCCTTATATTTGTATCAGACTTTAAGTTTTCAGACTATATTAAATTTCTTTCCAGTTGATGTACCTCCTCAGAAATCATGGAATAAGTATTATCAACTCTGTTATTTACTTCAAAACTTTAGGTAAGTAAGTATATTTCACGTGTTCCGACCTTTGATTATTATACTCGTACCTAAAAAAAAAAAAAAAAAAAAAAAAAAAAAAATTATACTCGTACCTATGTGTAAATCAATCTACTAGCCTTTCCCCATTTTTGGATTAGCTTCTAGTATTACCAGATGCAGCTGAATACTAGCAGTTTATATTGATTATGAAAATATGCATTTAAACGGAGAATACACCATTAAATTTTGATCGTTTTAATCCCGTGGAGGGTCGATCCGGTACATGAAATACTATCGATTTGCGATTACATGCGTATTTTAATTCGAGTTTTAGAAAAAAGTACTTAGTTTTTAATATTTTCTTTACGAATCGATAGTGTTTCATGTAACGGATCGACCCTCCATGGGATTAAAACGATCAAAATTTAACGGTGTATACAGTTTTTTTTTTATCTTTAGATAGCGTTGATTTGGAAGTTTGATTTTTCACTGCGTCTTGGGGTAGCAAACCCTGAGTATTTGATATTATTTGACTTCATACCTCCACGCGTTTCTGAGAAAAAGTAGCTTGACAGACGAACAGATGAACAACAAAGTGATCTTATAAGTTTCTGTTTTTATCAATTTGCGTATTGAACCCAAAAAAAATAACAGAATTAAGGTCATATAAGCTCATAATGTTAGTTAAACTAATCTTGCACCCATATTTTACGTTAACATTCGACATACAAATGTTGCTACACATATTGGCGAAATGATACCAAAGTACATTGAAGCTTGGTATTGATTCGATTTCCACAAACAGCACTTTGACAACCCGCCAACAAAGTTAACCCAGAAAATATTGTTTTAGCCACAGTGAACGGGTTTCACCTTAAGTAACCACCAATGAAAATTGCAATTTCATATTTAGACATTTTATGGTCACAGGTCGGTACCAAGATTTTCATATTTTTAACATATTTTTCTCCTAAAGTGACTACATTAATCTTTTTAGTAACTTCCTAAAAGGCCACTTAAGCTTACTTTTGGACCTAATTTTTTTAAAAGGCTTAGAAGCTCCGGCCTGGCTTTTCATAACCCTTTACATAAAGTTAGAAAGGTTACAAGCTGATATAAAAATAAAGTTTCTAAAATAGCACCGCGTTCCAATGTAAAGCAGGTCAAACCGCAGACTTGAAACTCAATATAGACGTTATGATGAAATCAAACGATTTACTGCCATTGCAATCCAGCACAAGGTATGGATTTCTTCGTAAAACTTAACGCGTTTTTGTATTACATACGCTGTTTTATGGTTAAGGCCTAAGTCGAAAAAAAAGAAACCCTTACAGATTACTTTGTTGTTCATCTTTCAAGGTTCTATTGAGGAAAGCGGGGAGTTATGAACCTGATATTAAAATCAAATAGGTACTTAAGGCTGCTACCCTAAGCACTAAGTCTAGTAAAAAAATTAAACTTCTAATTCAACGGAATATAAAAATAAGGCAAGGACTTACATCATTAAGTCCCTGTATCGATCTGGAGTGGCGTCGCATACCGGAAGACGCAGTGTTAACAAGACAGATCGATAACCTGGGAAGGCTAACGGGAATCCGATTGATGCGAAATGCACGGGACCGTTCATTGTGGCGACACTTGGGGGAGCCCTATGTCCAACAGTGGACGTCTTTCGGCTGAAATGAATGATGATAAGGAATTTAAAACCAATAGAGCACGTCCCGTTATGGATATATATGTTATATATTGGTGAATTTCCCAAATGACTTATTTTTTTGTCTTCGGTGAAATTAGTATTTGAAAAAAGGAATATTGTTTTGAATTATTTTTTTAGTATTCAATAGGTAGTTATTGGGTTGTGGCAGAAATATAATTTGCCTAGGACTATTACAAAGGTAGATAAATAAATACATAAGCTTCTATTTTATCAAATCGGTGCTGTCCCTCTACTTTTTTTACAAACAAAAAAGCTTATACACTAATAAAAATAAGTAAGTTAAGCATATAACTTATTCTATTTCATAGAATATTAGTTTTGTTATTAATATATAGCATATTTTATGACATAATTAACGATTATTATTACTGAGAGGCACAAACGTACTTGTCTTGCAAAATGTTCTCATATCGCTGGACAAAAGTAATTTAAACCTAACTTTACATCGACTAGTCTGACAGCGTCCCCACCCCAATTTTATTACCCTCGTTAGTATGTACTATTGCGCAGTCAGGACGGACATGTGTCAAATCGCTGCATATTCCCGCCAATAACGTAAATACACCATTTCAGTTGCTCCTGGACAATTATTTTATATTATCGGTGGTTGCATTTTTCTACTGTAATGAGTAGTTTTATTATTGTTGTTTGGTTCTAACAGAGGTTTTTTTTTTTTTTTTTTGTGGTAGGTAAAAATCATCCAATGACGAATCCCGCCCTTGGGTGGGGCGGGAAACAGTGTCAGACTTTTACTGACTAAAAAAACCTACCTTTCCATTCCTTGCCTTTATCCTGGGGCCTTTGGTGACAGTCTCACATAACCTTTGGCCCCAGTAGGCTTCGGCCCTGCTGGACCCCTACAGTATGCTGACAACTCCTTGAGGCGCGCGGGAACGGTGCGCGCCGTAGACGACCTGAGCTCGGACCGGTCTGTTACCGGACGGACGGACAGCGAGCTACCCATTGCCCACCGTCCGCGAGCCCGCGCCTACGGTGGCCGGAAATTGGGATCGGAAACCCGGCGGCGGCGGCGGCGTGTCCGCCTTTGCCTAAGGCGGTCGGCCTCCTCCTTTACTAGCATTACTGCTTCGCAGAAGGAGGCGACCGCCTGCCACTCCTCCTCGCTCCGGAGCATGGCTTGAACCAAGCCCCGGCGCGAGAGATCGCCGCCGATCGCCCCCACGAGGACACGGCACTGCTCTTCCCAAGCGGGGCACACCTCGACTGTGTGCTCCACCGTGTCCACCGGGCGGTCCGCACAGTGGCGACACCCGGGCGTCGTCTCCGCACGAATCTTGTACAGGTACGGACCGAACTTGCCGTGCTCGGTCAGCACCTGCGCCAAACGGAAGGTGACGACGCCGTGGGGCCTTTCCAGCCACGCCTCAAAGAGGGGCCTTACCGCCTCGATCGTGGCGTGCCCAGTTCTAACAGAGGTAGTAAGTGAATTAGCTGCATTGACTTATTGAATTTATCCTAGATATTTATATATATGTTATATTTTTGATACGTCTTACAGTCATTTTGTTTACACTTGAGCGTGAAGTTTTGGAAACGTCAATATGTCCAGAGCTTTTGATGCGAGCTCTATCACTCAAGTTTTATGAATATTTTATTATAACCGATTGATTGTGGCAGATTTAAATAATGGTTCTAGCGTCCTCAGCTTAAAAAGAGTTTTTTTGTGTCGGAATCATTTCTCCTTCAATCTTTCAGACATGATGAGACTGCGCTACACTGCGGTGTTATCAATATTGTTGGTAATTTATCTTACTTTCGCGCCATTACACTCATTGTATAAAAAAAGAAAATTTTACGTCTGAGTTTGTTTCGGCGTTTCATCTCAAAGTAGTCAGCTAGGAAACACCAGCTTCATCTTGTTTATATTGATAAAAACAATTAACGTGGAAAAGTTTTAATTTTAGATACTTTACAGGATATATTTTTTAGTTTGATGTGATATTACTATCCTTTACCGTGGTAGCGGCAACCTTTCGCACCTTGACTTGGTTCAGGCTATGGTTCGGAGCGACAGGGAATGTAATGCCATCAGCTCCTTCTGCGAACAGTAGTCTCACAGGAACAGTAAACACATTTATATTGTTTACATTACATCTACTAATGTAATTGTGATGAATTCACTCGCCGCGGGAGGAAGACCTGGAGTCCTGAAATACAGGCTGCCCTAGTTTAGGCTCCAGTCCACTCCATTTATTTTACTAGTCTTTACTGTATCACATTAATGTGGAAAATAGATTACAATTAAAAAAAGCTTTTTAAAAACAAGCTTTCAATTAAATGGCCTAAAAAGAAGAAAATAAACTTTTCATTTATAACTTTTACTATCAATTTATAACGGCATTACACAATTTATATGATACAAAAGCTTGTCGCGAGATTTTGAAAATATTAAAATCAATAGATGAAGTTTTTTAGCTTATTAGGCTTTTATGAAGCCTGCAGCATATAAATGCGATATTATTTTTAGAGGTACATATGCGGAACTGAGAGTAAAGTCCTACATAACTCCGTTGGAAAGGGAGGATCCTTTGACCAGACGGGTGTTATGTCTGGTGGGCTACTGACCAATAGATGATTTCGGAAGGTTGTATCTATTCAAATAGTACGGAGAACTTTAATTGCGCGATGAAAGAATGAAACTGAATCTATTTGACGCAGCCGTGTGACATATTATTGTTGTTAATTTTGTTTCTTTATATTTCTTTTTTTTTGTATTTAATTTAAATTTGCAAATACTTGTTTGTTCATAATCATGGTGTGCCAAATAAACAAGTTTTCTTTCTTTCTTAAGGCTAATTCCTTTGTGACGACATAGATGTCGCTACACATTAAAAAGCAAAAAAAAATGCGCAGTATGATACTGCATTATTTTATGTGCGTATTTTTATTAACGTGAGATCTCGCACACACTTGTGTTATCAACGATATTATGTAGGACGCGAAACAACATGTGCGATTCCTTGTCACTCACGATATTACGCAGGTATTCAATATTGCAGTGTAACACCTCTATGTTTCAGAACACACCTATGTAGTATTAAGCTCTATTGAAGGCGCTATCGAACAGCTGCGTTCAATGGTCGTATTCTTAAGAGATTACATGCTTATTATGAAAAATAAGCTGATTCAGGCTACGTTGTTTTGTAATAAAAAAATATTGTATTAAAGCTTGCAAAATACCGCATATTATCGCATTGAATTAAGTATTTCATGTTTTTTAGAGTACGTACGAGCATGCTAGAAGCATGTGAAATGAGTGAGAGCGTAAGTCCATACGAAAACTCCCTCTCTATTTACCATTACTTTTCTTTCCTAATGTCAAATTACTAGCTGGTGCCAGCAGCTTCGCCCGCATGAAAGTAGAAAATTGCCTCAAGGAAACATTCTCCCTATGGGCTATTCCAGGTGCTATACCCGTATGCGTAATTTTATCCAAATTCATTCACCCGTTCGAGCGTGACGAAGGTAGAAACATACGTATACACACTTACTAGCTTTTGAGTTAAGGATAAGCCTATGTCCATTCTTGGGGATCAAGCTTGCTCCGTACCCGTCGAAATCGGATCAGCAGTTAAACCGTTAAAACGTACAGACATAGTTACTTTCATATTTAATTTTAAAATGTTAAAAGTATGATTAATTTGTTGAAAGTATGTTTGTTTGTTATGATTAGTTAGGTCGGTTGAGTCCACCAATGTGCCACTACTGTACAGTCAGCGGTCGAAAGTACAGTTAAACTCTACCTATGCAAAAGTGTTTAAAATATATTTGTAGTAGACGTTCAATGGTCCACTACACGTTTGTTAAATCATTTAGATTCTATACGTACTACAAATTAAATCGGTCATGAAACATGGGCCCTATTTAATAAAAAATACTCTTTAGCATTGGTATAGTGCAACTGCACTTTTGATCCCTAACTGTACATGAAGTTTAAATAAATAAATTAGTCTTGCTCTCAAAACGGTGAAGGCAAACATCGTGAGGAAACCGGCATGTCCTAGAACCAAAAATTCAAAGACATGTGACATCCACCAACGCGCACTGGGCCTGCGTGATGGATTACGGCCCATTCCTTCTCCTAGAGAGGAGGCCTGAGTCCCAGCAGTGGGAATATTATAAAGCTCATGCTATGCTCTGACTAGTCACAAGTGTGAAGCATGATTAAAGTGATTCAGGGAATGGTGCAGTTTTTAATGAATTTGAGAGCTCCAAAACATTTAAATACCGATAATTTTTAATTGGCAACCATTTACATATATGTACTTACTGGAAGTCAATTCAAACAGTAGGGAAACAACTGAGTGGGATGATCTCTCTATTTATCTTTACTGCAATATCTTGCTGAAGTCTAACAACTCACCGATGTCAGCTAGCGAAGCATTGACTCTCGACGTGGATGATGGAGGGTGTAACCGCAGTACCACCTCTGCGGGGGGACCGCCCGTCGCGCCGCTCCATTCTGCAAAACATTATCAGGTTAGAAAGTGTAAACTGTAGTAATATGAAAACACTTATGAACATTTTCGGTGTTCCAATAATTTAGACATAGCTGTTTCAAAGGCAAAAAAACGGGCAAGAGCGAGTCGGACTCGTGCACTGAGGGCTCTGTACAAACTTACCTATGTAAATAGTTTGATTCCCGAACTGAGTTAAATAGATTGTCATGTAAATACAAATTCGAGTTCTTGTACTGTAAGACCTTGCGTCATGCCAAATTTCAGAGTTCTAGGTCAACGGGAAGTGCTCTATGAATTTTGATTCCTTTGAGAGTGTCAAAATTGTGAGTATTTTTATTTATTTAAACTTCATATTTTTTTTATTTTTTTATTTTTTTACTTCATTTACAGTAGTGGTACATAGGCGGACTTAATGCAACAAGGAATTCTCTACCAGTCAACCTTTGGGTTAAAAAAGAAAAGAAAACACTGTGTTGGATATAAACGGCCGCATCTTTTTTTTTCGTTAATTTAGAAGTTTGATTTTTCACAGCTTCAAGGGACCGTAGACTTAAAGACATGGTTTTAATTTCAACTCGATATCTTTACACGTTCTCTAGATAAATGGTCTTGACAGACAGACGGACAATAAAGTGATCTTAGGGTTCGGTTTTTTCTTTAGAGCTACGGAATTCTAAAAAAAAAGTGTGAATTACAGACTGAGATGACAATGTCACTGGTAATAATTTTCTTACCACCAATCATATTGCAATAGTCTGTAATGTTGGTAACACTGAATGTTTCTGGTGTTGCAGTAACCATTTCCACTAGAAAAAACTTGTTATATTTTTACCCTGCCTGCCTGCAGCTAGCAGGCTAGGTCTCTACGGTTTGCTGACAACTCTTTGAGGCGCGGGAACAGTGCGCGCCGTTGACGACCTGGGCTTGGTCCGGATGGTTACCGGACGGTTGGACAGCAAGCTACCCATAGCTCGCCGTCCGCAAGCCCGCGCCTTTTTGGCTGGAAATCGGGATCGGAATCGGAATCCCCGCGGCGGCTGGGCTGTGAAGGCCTTTGACGCTCGCGTGCGCTTTGCTAACATTACTACTTTGCCGAAGGAGGCGACCGCCTGCCATCCCTCCTCGCTTCGGACCATGGCCCGTATCAGGGCCTGGCGCGAGAGATCGCCGCTGCCGATCGCCCTCACGAGAACACGGCGATGCTCTGCCCAAGCGGGGCACACTTCGACCGTGTGCTCCACCTTGTCCTCCGGGCAGTCCACACAGTGGTGGCACTAGGGCGTCGGTTTCGCACGAATCCGGAACAGGAACCTCCCGAACTTGCCGTGTCCGGTGAAAACCTGGGTCATGCGGAAGGTTAGGACGTCGTGAGGTCTTTCCAGCCACGCCTCAAAGAGGGTCCTTACCGCCATAATTAAGGCGTGCCCAAGTTTTGTTGGCCTCGTATACGTCGTGGAAAGTGTAGGTAGTTGTGCGCGCTGGCCAGGAAAGGAGAGGACGCGTATCTTGTAAAGGGGCTCCACAACAGCACTATATTTACGATGGGTCAAGGATATCCTATTTGGCCAGATTATCTCTGCAGCGGCAAACTTGGGCCCGCAGTCGATTAAGAGATTTGCAAGATTGACCAGATTTTCTTGGAAATAATTGTTACTAATCAGATTCTTTTCATTGAGCTTTATCTTCAGCTTTCAGTGAGCTTTCGTGTTGCGATTTGGTAAGAGAGATTTAGAAAATTCATTGACTTATTTTTCTTCCCTAGCACATTCACACAATGAGATGTGGATTCATGTAGGTTACATCAAAAATTCACATCAGTTTCTTATATTATTTATCACACATTGTTATGTAAATGTATTTGCCTCACACTTAACATAACTGAGTTACAACCTTGCATTCAAATGTTCAGTTGTAAACCAGTACCACGTAATTGCTACGTAGTTGTCTGGTATTTTGTTGAACTAAATATATTTGGCACAGCCATATTTGTTTTTTTTTTACTGTTTAATTTAAACGCCTGCATACTTGTTTAATCATTGTATGCCAAATAGATTTTTCTTTCTATTTTCTTTTATAAAGCATTTTTAATTTTTAATTTTTAACTGCCAAGAATTGTGTTAGTTGAATGAAGTTATTTGTGGTCATACCAAAGCTAAGATTTCTTTTTTTTATTATTAGTAGACTCGCGTTTGACCACTATCTCACCTGATGAGCACGCTTGCCTAAAAGTAACCTATTCACTCTTGACTTAAATAGCCCTCGGTTGTAGCTATTAAGTAAAATGTATGGAAAGTCATCCATAAAACATACAGACTTTGATATAAATGAATCAGGTGACGATTGATTTGTAACCTTTGCTCTAGAAGTGTATACTTCAATATAATTCCAATTTGAAGTAACTTACATATATTTTAAAAACAATTTATGTACTAAGTTCCAAACCACGCTCTAATTCTACATCTAGAACTTATGTAGCATGCATCGGCCATAAACATAGCATGCAGTGGGCATAAATTTATCGTTATTTACGACCACGAAAGCCTTTAGTAACAGAACAATAAAAGGCTGTTCAGATATTTCAAGTGATATATTTTGTCACCTACAGTCTGTAGGGACATTCTCTTGGCTCCACGATAAATGTTTTGGTCATGAAATATTTATAGTGGTTTGGGCTTAACCACGCATTTTGGGGCTACTCAATACCTACTTTAATGCATTGTAGTCAGAATAACAGCAACGGAATATCAGCAAAATTTTTTTTAAGAACAAATTTTTTACTGTAGCATATGCTGTTGAGTTAGAATCCTTTTTGGCCTCATACGTATAGGACTTTTTCACTTTTTTATTTTGATTTAGTTTTTTTTTAGCCGTAACTACTTCCCGCCCCCCTAGCCAAGTTACAATGGTTTCGTTAAAATGATTGAAATAAAAAAAATCCATGGAATTTCTTGCATGTTCTTCTCCTTAGAGACAGATCTTTGAATTTGATTGCACATTTCAAAGCGTAGACGCTTTGGAATGTGTAACCACCTACCTTTTTCTGACTGACTGAGTTTTTGACGATACAAAAGTGCCTGTCAATATAATTTATTTCAATTAAATGCTTTGATTTGATTAAAACGCAGTAAATATCGCCAATATTATCCACATAGACTGGATTAAATTTGCGTCCTCGTAAAGACATGAGCTACCACGGTCATCATCATCTTCCTGCCCTTTTTCCGTTTTATTTGGGGTCGGCGCAACACGTTTTTTTCTTCCATTCTCTCCTGTCACTCGTCACGCTATCACTAACTCCCTTTTCTTTCATATCACTCCTCACACAATCCATCCATCTCTTCTTTGGCCTCCCTCTCCCTCTCCATCCATCCACATATAAACTCATAACTCTTTTAGTAACATGCGTTTCATCCCTCCTCTTCACATGACCATACCAAGACAAACGATTTCCTTTCAACTTTTCAGTCACTGGCACCACTTTCAAACTTCCCCTAATATACTCATTTCTCACTTTATCCATTCTCGTCACACCACACATCCATCTCAACATTCTCATCTCCGCTACGTGCAATCTTTTTTCACAAGAGCTACCACGGTACTCAAACGAAATAAGTACCCATTCTACCTAGTTTTCCTATAGACAGCCAATAAAGTGGGAACACAACTAAATAAATGCGTTTGATGTGTCAACGTCTAGGAGTGTCGTGAAGCTGAAATACCAAACTGTGCCGTATTCAGAGTGGAACGAACGTAGTCGTAAAATTAGGCGAGTTATTGGACAGGTATTTAGGCTGTAAAATATATTATGCCTTTGTATACTGAATAGGCAATTATGTTCTGTATTGTGACAGTATTTTGGCTGATAAATCCAATGTATGCTGGCTTGTTTAGGCTTTAATTACTTAATTCATCAATGAAGTAATTATATCTTTCACATTAATTTATATTTTTATTACAGGCTTTATTAGATTCAAATAGCCAACTTTCATTTATTGAATGATTGAGAACAATTTATTGGTATAGTTGAAAGATTTTGGAAAAAATTAAATTTACATACAAGAAGTATGTAAATTTAATTTTTTCCAAAAAAAAAAAGTCCTTTCATTCACAGTGGTCTTAAATTTTGAAATATCTGGGTTTTATCTTATTCAAACCCAAAAAAAAAATAAAACCCTTTTAAAAACTTTAATATTTACCAAAACAAAAGTCCGTTAACAATTAATAAACAACGAAAGTCTTTAATTACGTAATTATAACTCTAAATTCTGAAATTTACCTAAATACTGACATTCCAAGTTCGAACAGCCGATGTGTTTAAAACCAAATTTTGTAATAGGCCTCTATAAGTATTAAACTTAAATTATTATTTTTTCTTTTTTAAATTGGGAACTTCTTTCTTGTATGTTTCATTTCACATCATAATCTCATGATGTAAGTACATAATAATACAGCGGTTAGATAGTGGTCAAGCGCGAACCTATCAACAATAAAGAAGAAAAAAAAAGGACATATTTACACAATATCAAGATTATTCTTAGTTAAAACTAGATTATAAATTATCTTAGCTTCATCTAACAATGGCTTTGCTAGCAAACTTTGGATCTATTTGTTTACACATTTAGCTAAAATATTTTTTATACGTCATAACCTTTTGCATGGGATAATAATTTTTATTAAAGAAATAGAGTTACAGGGTGTGAGTAATGCTAAAACATTTTGTTTCATTATTTTTAACATAACACGTATCCGATGACTTCCTGCACTAGGCGAGGCCTGTCCCGCAGGAAGCTTACAAGTATTCTTTGGAGTTACAAATTATAAGTATGGGTCTAGTTGCCTTGTTTGTAAATTAGTTGTAAGTACGAAAAACATTGTCTATTCTATCTATTCGACTAAATAAATATTCTATACCATAGTGCTGTGATCGTCTGTATGATAATGTCCATTGCAGTGCATATTACCCGTCACAGTTAGTGACAGTACCGGATTTAGAAAAACAATCGCTTTCCGTATTTATGGACAGCCGTTTGGTTTATAGTAAGGAGTTTCGTCACGGTATACACGATACGAGAGTATGTTTTTTACTTTTTCGTGCTGGAATATCATTTAATTAATTCTTCCACTCCAATGTGATAAAATGTCTCATTTTTAGTGATAAAAACACACCTGTGTTCGGTCTATTAACCTTAATACATCTTGAGCTTTTAATAACCAGAATGAAGAAAATGTTGGTATTTCAAATGGAGCTGCAGTGCTACCATAAGCTCTTTACGTGATCCATTTAAACTGAATCGCTGTATAGGGTGTATAACTAAATCCCTCTTTCTTGCTCGCCTGACTGACATTTTAAAACTTCATGGTTAATCCACTGGTCATCTATAAAATGATCAGGATTGTGAAGTGTACTTTATTCAATTAGAAATAATAATTATATAGGGTGACTGATAATTAGTGAACGATACTTAAACACCTGATTGTAGTCATGATAACAAACTAGTTTTGCTATGGGACCAAACTTGAAATCGCAATAAAAACGACTGGTCAGTACATTTATGTTCACCTAACCGGTCAAAATGTATTGAACTTAGCAGATTTTTTTCGCGATTTCAGGTTTGGTCCCGTAGTAAAAGTTGTTTGTTATCATTACTACAATCACGTATTTAAATATCGTTTACTAATTACCAGTCACCTTATATATGTAACTACTTCATCATCATCATCAGCCTTTTAACTTTCCCACTGCTGGGACATAAGCCTCCTCTCCAGGAGAGGAAATAGGCCGTAATCCATCACGCAGGCCCAGTGCGGGTTGCGGGATGTCACATGTCTTCGAATTTTTGGGATGTTTTCCTTCACCATTTTGAGAGCAGTGGTGATGAAATAAGTTATATTTTTTGTCAAAAATATTTAAAAATGGTTACAAATTGGACACCACCGATATTAAGTACTGTGGTGGGTGGAAGCGTAAATCAAATAGCTTCTATGCTTATTAAACTTTTATAATGTGAATCGAAGTTATTATTTATATTTCTTATAAAATACTTTTCCTATTTTTTCAGCACTGAAAATCTATAACAATCTAATACGAAAAACTCTCTTTTTATTCTAACTTCTTTTCTACTTAAACCTTTAATGTTATTACAACTGATATGACCTGTTTGGACTGATATGACGGCAGGTAATAGCAGGTATTAGGTGCCAGTGCACAGCTGTTCATGTTCATGGTCATTCAGATCATGTATTTGTGCGGACAATAAGGTAACAAAAGAAGCTTATAACTGTTATTTTTTATGATCATCATCATCATCATTTCAGCCAAAAGACGCACTGTTGGACATAGGCCTCTCCTAAGCGTCGCCACAATGGCCGGTCCTGTGCGTCTCGCATCTATCGGACTCCAACGACCCTGACCAGGTCGTCGGGCCACCTTGTGGGAGGCCTTCCAACGTTGCGTCTTTCGGTACGCGGCCGCCACTCCAGAACCTTTCGTCCCCAACGGCCATCTGTTCTGTGTGCAATGTACCCAGCCTATTGCCACTTAAGTTTGGCGATTCTACGTGCTATGTCGGCAACCCTGGTTCTCTTGCGGATATCTTCATTCCCGATTCGATCATGCAAGGAATTTTCTATGATACAGTTATAAAATTATGTATATAGATTCTTTACATAAAAATACTAGACATGTGTTTCGGATTTTGCATATATTGAAACAAGATAACGTTGTGTACTAATGGGTAGAAAAAAAATTTATTGGGCATCAAAAAAATCATTGGTAATATCAATGGTAAAAGTGCCACGTTGGATAACAATGCTAATTCGTTGACTGGAGAAAAGCTCAGCCCTCTGGTCACGTGAAGAGTCGACTAGCTGTTTGCTGATATCACGACCAACTCGATGACCGCTCGGACCCCATAGCTTTATGGGCCTATGGTTTTAACCCCAAACGGCTCAAACATAAAACTTCCAATAAGGTTATTTATCAGGATTGTGGGATGTTATCTAATCTATATTTAACTAGTGAAAGCTTTACCGCTCTCACCGGCGGAGATACGCGAAGTGTGTGGCTGACTTCTCCGCGTCGAGGACTTGTCTGCCAAGTCCGGCTCCTCTGTTATGGACGTTATCGTATCTGGAACAAAGAGATAAGTACGTAAGAAATTAGGATATCAAGTCTGTGTGGTTCTTACTTCAAAAGGCCATCTGAGACACTAATTTGCATGGTTCTCATATGATTTGACCATTACATTTTTACTGTATGGACTTTATGAGACTTTGGCCCCTGAGTTTGTTTCGGTGTTTTTTCTCAGGGTAGACAGCTAGGAAACACCGGCCCCATCTACTGAAAAATTACGAAAATAAAATTGACGTGTAAAAGTGTTTTTTAAAAACTATTTGCAAAATAAATATCATAACTTCATTTTTGGGGACCCTCAGTCGGCAAAATAGGAGCCTTTAAGTTCACTTTGTGTCTATGTCCCTAAAAAGGGTATTGACGTCAAAAAAAGGGTACTGCTAGACCCAAGACCCTTTTTCTAAGAAAAAAATTTAAGTATTAAACGGAAATTAATATCTATCAAATACTTAAGTTTGAACAATAAAAAAACCACCCCAAAACCCTTGCGAATAATAAAAAAACTTAGATATAAGTCAGCACAATCCTAATATAAGGACGTTTGTACTCTGTTATTCCGCATATTTTAACACTCGCAAGAAAATCAAACCATATAGGATACTTCCCGTTGACCTAGAATCCTGAGAGTTAAAAGCAAGGTCAATCTCAAAACTAATTTTATTATTTTGCGAATCGGAAAAAATTACACTCGATTTGGAAATCGAACAATGTACGGTCAGGGGTCAAAAGTGCAGTTGCACTCTACTAATGCTAAAACTTATCTTTATACTAGTGTATAAAATTTCTTTGTAAAAGAGGGCCACTGGGCCACAACTGGTTTATTTAATTCTTTAGGTTCTACGGTACAAACGAATTGAGTGATGATCCATTGATCCTCTTCTATAAAAAATTCTAGATACTTTACTATCGGTAGAGTGCAACTGCACTTTTTACCCCTGACTGTACATAGGTAAGTTTATACAGACCACTCGGAGCGCGAGCCGGACTCAGGCAAAGAACTAACGAAGCGGTTTTCCACCGCGCACGCCGCGGTACCAGAAACCGCTGCTGTGTGCTGCTGTAGAGGAAATCATAGATGACCTGATCAATTTGAAGAAACTCATCTGCTTCTGGAGTGAAGTAGGCTGGTTGGAGTAGGCCGCACTAGTCCACACACAATGGTCCGCTAAGGACTAAAACCAGACGACAAAGATAAGAAGATAGGATATACCTTGCAGTTCGTTGGCAAATTATGTACAGTTTTACTCTTAGGAACAACGTACAATGTTCTTGACCGCTAAACAACTTTGAAGGGCAGTACCAAAAAAACCGTCCGATACAATGCCCCCGGGAAGAGGAGCCTAGTCGAGATTTTCTGTTCGATAATTATTTGCAGCCGGGTTTGTATATATGTTGAAATTGATTCACATATCGCGTGGCTTACATGAATAACACGTTGCTTAGTCTATACTAAATTATGAATGGAAATGAAAATTCTTTATTACGCTTTTACGGTTAAAGGGCAGACACATGATTTTCGATGATTTTAAATTCAACATCACATCTAAACGGCTAGAATGCCACTCTGTTAACTATTGGATGAAAACTGTAAACTATAGAATGTATTCGAATATTTTTTGGTATACAAACTGGGAGCCTCATACGGTATATGAAGTTAAATTAACCGACTTCGAAAAGGAGGAGGTTCTATGTTCGGCTGTATGTATTTTTTTTTGTTGTCGTATTATTGGCGCCACCCTGTATATATAAGATACCCAGACTTGCAAAAACTATCTGAAGGCCATACAAATATTTGTTTCTTACTGATATCGAACCTGCGATACTCAGGGCAGAAGCCGATCACTCAACCACTGTGCCAACCAACTCTTTCAAAGAATATAAGCGTGTAGTTACTTAGCAACGTAAGTATGTAACAATAAGGATTATAAACGCTTAAATAGTTTCACGACTTGCTATTAAGTATATGAACTTGTCGAAATTCGTAAGTTTTGTAAAGCCTAGGTATCACGCAACCTTCTGAATTATCGTGCCAGAGGGTCATGGCAATACGCATGGTGCGAGGGTACCGAACGATCTCCCGCGAGGCGGCGACCCTCCTTGCTGGCCAACCGCCGTGGGATCTGGAGGCAACAGTCCTTGCACACATGCACGACAAGCGCATGGAGATGCAACGCCGGGGCGAAATTCCGCTGCCACGACAAGTCGAGGCATGGCGGACGGAGCTCCGGCGGGATCTCATGGCGAAATGGCGTCAGCGACTATCGCAACCTCGTTCGGGGCGCGCCACAATTGGGGCGATAAGGCCCATCCTTGGGGCGTGGTTGGAAAGACCTCACGGCGTTCTCAACTTCCGCACGACGCAGGTGCTTACCGAACACGGAAAGTTCGCTAAGTACCTGTTCCGGATTCGTGCGGAGGATTCGCCCGGGTGTCGCCACTGTGCGGAACACCCGGAGGACACGGTGGAGCACACTGTAGAGGTGTGCCCCGCCTGGGCGGAGCATCGCCGTGTCCTCGTGGGGGCGATCGGCGGCAGCGATCTCTCTCGCCGGGCCTTGGTTCAGGCTATGGTCCGTAGTGAGGAGGGATGGCAGGCGGTCGCCTCCTTCTGCGAAGCAGTAATGCTAGCAAAGGAGGAGGCCGACCGCATCAGGCAGAGGCAACGGGGCGCTCGCCCCAGCCGCCGCCGGGATTCCGATCCCGATTTCCGGCCACCGTAGGCGCGGGCTTGCGGACGGCGTGCAATGGGTAGCACGCTGTCCGATCGTCCGGTAACCGACCGGACCGAGCCCAAGTCGTCAACGGCGCGTTCTGTTCCCGCGCGCCTCAAGGAGCTGTCAGCACACCGAAGAGGCCCAGCCTGCTAACTGCAGGCAGGCAGGGTCGAAGCCTACTGGGGTCATGGGTTAGTTCCGAAAGGAATGCTCGACCCCGGCACGATAGGCTACGAAGGAACGGGGTAGGTTTTTAGTCAGTAAGAGTCTGACACTACTTCCCGCTCCGCCCAAGGGCGGGATTTGTCATTGGATGATTTTACCTACCATAAAAAAAAAAAAAAAAAAAAAAAACCTTCTGAATTATATTATGCCTGCACTACTGCTACCTAGTGGAGTCTGTGATGTTAAATAATAAAAGCAGCGATGACATGCAAATCCATTACACTGTAACTCGAGATACAGTGTTTTACCTTTATGCGACACCGGAGTTTCACCTCGGAGTTGCATCTCCATGCGGGACATCCCGACGTACGGCAAATATCCATCCTTACGTTGTTGAAACCTCTGTGGTCCGGATTAAAAGTTTCGCTTCGTCGTTTATACCACGTTTATCGAAAGACTGTAACTATTCGGGGTCCTTTGTGCAACCTATAATTCATTTATTTCTAACTAGCTTTCGCCTGCGGCTTTGCTACTACCCTACTCTACCCTACTCTACCCTACTCTACCCTACTCTACCCTACTCTGCCCTACTCTACCCTACTCTACCCTACCCTACCCTACCCTACTCTACCCTACCCTACCCTACCCTACCCTACCCTACTCTACCCTACTCTACCCTACTCTACCCTACTCTACCCTACTCCTACTACCTATAAAAAATCCTATGTCCTTCTCCTGATTGAAGCTACCATCCTACCAATTTTTAATCAAATTGGTTCAGTCGTTCTTAAGTTATAAATAGTGTAACTAACACGACTTTCTTTTTTATATATATAGATTACTCTATATATATGTCATACATTCAAACACCCACACCAGCTTACTCCGCAAATATCAAATCATTATCATTACACGCACACATACCATAACTTCCTCTGCCCATTACACTCTCACTCACTCCTCATCACACATACACACCACTTCACTCACATGTCACTTCGTTTAATTTAGCTTAAGTTACTTTATTTTTGTTTTTTTTTGATGAACCCAAATAATGCTGTACTTGTTAGCTTAATTTTGTATGCAAATAATTTTCTGGTAGGTTTGGCGCTGTATACTCAGATACAGGTTTTTACCTAGTTCGGTTATATTAAATGCACCTATTATACCGTATTGTATTTATAATAAGCTTAATAAATTTTAATTTGCTTTTGTACAATTTTCTTTTTGGCAAATAAAAATATTAAATATTATATTTGCTTACTGCGGTCTTCCCGTCCGTTTTCAAGGCTGTGTGAATAGGCTCTTAATAAGCTAGTGTGCTTCATATCAACGATGTCATCGCTGCTTATCATCAGCTGGGATTACAGTCAAGCGTTAGAATAAATCAATAAAAAAAAAACTTTTGCTTTATTGACTAAACCATAAAGTTTCTATCGTTCGACAATATCTGACCCTACGCCCATAGCATTGATTGCCGAGACATATTAAATAAAATGGGTAAGTAATTACTTACATATCCAATATGAAAGGATTAGACCACATAATAAACTAATTTGATATAGTGCACGATAACTCATAATTTTGGTGAATGTTTTGTGATTTCCGACAAAAGTGACACTGATTGGAGTTTTTTTTTTATGGTAAATAAAATCATCCAATGACAAATCCCGCCCTTGGGCGGAGTGGGAAATAGTGTCAGACTCTTACTGACTAAAAACCTACCCCGTTCCTTCGTTGCCTATCGTGCCGGGGCCGGGCCTTCCTTCAGAAGCTGATCCATGACCCAAGCAGGCTTCAACCCTGCCTGCCTGCAGCTAGCAGGCTGGGTCTCTACGGTTTGCTGACAGCTCCTTGAGGCGCGCGGGAATAGTACGCACCGTCGACGACTTGGGCTCGGTCCGGTCGGTTACCGGACGATCGGACAGCGTGCTACCCATTGCACGCCGTCCGCAAGCCCGCACACTGATTGGGGTGGGATTACAAAGTTTTATCTTTAAAAGCGAAATGTTACCGAAACTAAAAGAAAAACCGGGCAAGTGCGAGTTACGAAGATTTTTCCGAATCACGATCTTTTTGAGACGTAACTGCTTTACAAAGTTCAGATCTTTTCCTATACTTGTGCTATGAAATCTTGCTTCATGCCAAATTTCAGGATTCTAGGTCAACGGGAACTACTTAGCCAATGAATTTTGATTCCCTTGAGTGTGTCGAAATATACGTTTTAATGCGACATTAATGGCCGTTTCTGTAACTTAGAAATTTGATTTTTTCACAGCTTTAAGGAACGGTATACCTGAGTATATGGTTTATATTTCAACTCAATACCTACCCGACAGACAGAAAAACAGACAGACGGACAACAAAATGATCCTATAAGGGTTCCGCTTTTTTCCTTTTGAGGTACGGAACTCTAAAATGAAAAAGAAATAAAACATGTAAAAGAAAAAGAAGAGGCAAATAAGATATAAAAATTCTGGTTAAATATCTTTTGTTGCTTCTATCATGAGAGAATAATACAAAAAGAATGAGCAATTCAAAATACAGGCAGGAGTAATTCTTAGAGTGGTGCATTTTTTTTTTTAAATAAGATTTCGTTCTATTTTCAAAATCATAGCTTCTTTCTTTTCACCATAAAACAGATCCTGCACCAAAATCGTCACCCGCCTACCATTTCCATCTTCTTCATACTTAGCTCGGTAAAGCTTGCATTATGAAAGCGTATTTTCATACGGTAAAGATAAAATGCCTGCCTTACGTTAAATCACATCTCTACGTGACGTATTATCTCGCTATGTGACACGGATGGGGACAGGGCCACAGAGGGGGCAGGCCACAGAGGGGAAGCTTTTACGCCGCGGGGATAAAAACTCAGTGAGTAATGGATGCTTTGGCGCGAATTAGAAAAAAAGTTGGGCCTTGAAATGCTTCTAGTGATGTGATGCGTTATAAATACTCTTGATAGCAAACAATATATATGTACTTGTTTTAGGTCTATACTAATATTATGAAGAGGTAAAATTTGTAAATTTGTTTGCCGGTTATATAAAGAAAGACATTAAAACTGGCGGAAAAAAAAAATCAAAAAAAAATCTCTAAAGCTATTGAACTAATATTGAATATTCTTTCGTTAATATGTAACTGTACCTTAAACTTTAACAAATAGACAAATAATTTAAGAATCATAATAATTACCTAGGTGCATAACTAACTTGTATAATTACAGAAAATTATAATAATAATTTTATTATTAAACCTAAACTAATAATTACAAGTAACTAAAAACAAACTAAAATATTACTTCAAATTTTTTCCACATCGCTGTCGTCCACGCTGTATGGTATTGCTTATCTTCTGTGCGATATAAAAGTCATCCCTTGGGTCACGCGAAATATCAACAAGTCATTTCGATAGATCTTTCTTAACAATTAGTTTTCAATTACTAGCCTATCTGAAAAGTTTATACGTACCGAAAGAGTGCCTTCAAATTAATCGCAACGTACCACGCGACGGCCGCAGTAGCGTGGTTGTAGCACTACCATCGCACTGCTTTGATATTCCATATAAATAAAAACGTGCGACTGCTGCACTACAAACGCGCTGTGGCCGCGCGTCATTTACTTGAATGACGCGCGGCACTTTACAACTAATTTGAAGGCGCCCAAAATGTAATAGACAAAAAAATTCGTTCTTAAATATGTACTTAGTTTAGATTTCAAACAGTGACTACACCTTGTAATTTATTCAAATTAATTAATCAATTGTCACACCGCCTTTCGGAAACTTTAGGGATTTGAATTTCATTTAAAGGAACTCGATTAAATATTTAACATTTTGTAACTACTCACACCTACGTCATTATTAGGTCAGGACAGACATAAAGCGGAACATAAAGATAGGTATGTACGTGCCCCTTCATAACATATTTCTTTTTAATATTAGGAAGTTAAATAAATAAAGCAGGAACTACATTAGACCGACGCACACGTGGGCCACGCCGGATTTTTGCATAGAGTCGCGTCGCGTGGCGTCGCGTGGAGTGGATCTAGTGTAGCTCTTCAAGTCTAATTGCCATATATAAATGTACTCTCGTTCCGTGACTTTCAATTCAAAATTTTACAGACTGAAACCCTTTTTTTTTAAAACGTGGTGTGCATAGGCCCAGAGGTTGCGTCTGACACGCGTGCGTATCGCGTCTGTATTGCTACAAACACGCGTCAACAGCGCGTTTAATAAACGAGGTGTGCACAGGCCCTTAGTTGGTCTATGTGTTCCAGGACCTTGGTAACACTTTCAAACAATCCCGCAGTCCAAAAGACCCACCGGGCCCTTTTTTATGGTAGGTAATATCATCCAATGACAAATCCCGCCCTTGGGTGGGGCGGGAAATAGTGTCAGACTCTTACTGACTAAAAACCTACCCTTCCATTCATTGCCTTTGTCCCGGGGCCCGTGGTGACATTCTCACATAACCTCTGGACCCCTACAGTTTGCTGACAACTCCCAGTACAGACCATGGTCTAGAGTGAGGAGGAATGGCAGGCGGTCGCCTCCTTCTGCGAAGCAGTAGTGCTAGCAAAGGAAAAAACGGCCCTTACGCCCCAGGCGCCGGGATCCTGACCACGATTTCCAACCATCGAAGGCTTAGACTTGCGGACGGCAAGCAATAGGTAGCTCGTCGTCTGGCCGTCAGGTAAACTTTCGAACCAAGCTCGAGCCGGGCTCTAGTCGTCAACGGCGCGTAGATACATATGTCAGCTAACTGTAGCTCAGCAGGGTCAAAGCCTAGGACATGAGTTGTGCGAAGGATAACCCTGGAATTACGGCAAAGAAGAAACAGGAGTTGATTTAGTCAGTAAAAAGCTGACACTCCTTCCTGCTCTACCTAAGAGCGGGAGAAGTCATTGGATGATTTTACACCGAATAAAAGCCCAAAACACTCCTTTATAGTCTAGTATACTTAAAGCTTTTATAGAACAAGAAAAACTACGTGTAAATATTTTTACAATAGCATTGTTTTTGCATGAAATAAAAACTCATCTGACGTTTACAAAGACAGCGCAGTAACTAGAAAACTTTGTACCCATTGTTATAAGGCCAGGTTCTACTCATTTTGAACTTTTTTAAACCTTTGAAAATCCAGAGATATAGAAGAGAACCATATAGAAGAGAACCATGAAAATGATTTTATTAAAATTGACTATATGACTAAGCGCCGGGAAAAAAATCAAAACATGAAATTATAAATTAGTTGGCCCAATAAAAAAAAAACGCGAATCTGACCCTAATTTACGATTTTAAACGTATTTATCTACGAGATTACTTTACGGAAATATTTGAAAGTCACAAAAAAATAATAATAATAAAACGTATTATTTAAAAGCGCCTTGCAAAAACAAAAATCTTGAATAGTTGTTTTTTATTTTTATAAAAATAAAACCGCTGTTTTGGGGCCGCGAAGTCGACATAGTCCCGGGCGGAGTTTATACAAAATACTCAATGACTACAATCGGCCCTTAAAACGTTAGTACCTTGGTAATTAAAACGTTAGTACCCTTGATAATTAAAACGTTAGTTCTCCTTGGTAACTTTAACTTTAGAACCCCACGGTTACTAAAACATTTAACGAATTGGTATACCTAGATATACCTAAATAGAATGTTGGAAACCTAATGATTACGTCTTTTAACTTAGTGTAAGTGGCTGTCAGCCGTTTCTTAAATACCGTAGTGAAAAAGAAAACTCCGGTAAGTATTATTGGTAAGTTAGTGATGTCCTTTAGAAAGGACAGATGCGCAGTAAGGCTACACGCAAACGACGCAAAGAAATTATATGAAGCTAAATAAGTATCATTTCAGTATCTAATTACGTGACTTTTTTATGCCTAACTACAGGGGGCAAAGTGACGTGAATTTATGTCATATTTTATTCTTAATTTTTTTTTTATAGGCTTTTTAACCTCATAAAGATCTTTTTTGTGTTGTTATATTGGTACTTGACTAATACTTACTAGTTACTATAGTTAATGAATATTCTTTTTCTTTCCGTTTCGTGATTTATCTATCAAGAACAGTGCATTTTTGGAGACAAAACATTTTAAGTTAGTATTATTGTTACTGTTTTTCTTCCTGCCATAAACAAAGTCAAAAGCGACCATTATTTACAAATTATAAAATATTTTTCTTCTAGTAATAAACTGTTCTCGTCGGAACAGTTTTTTGTAATGTTATTTCCTAGTCTCCACGCCTAATTATAAATTACTGGATTTATTCATCGCTAGAAGAAATTATATGAAACTAAATATGTAAGTGTCCAAATACCGATGGCTTTGACTGTAAGCAATTTTATCTTATTATATATCTGGAAAAAAAAGCTCGTAGTGCACAAACTTGTATCACACGAGATTACCATTTCATTCAATGGTGAGTTAGTGATTGATTGTTGGAAAGTCATAGTGACGCCTTTATATTAGTAGATTATCAAACTTGTCAAAATCAACCATGATGAAATCAATGATAGACGATTCTGACACTATTGTAATAGCAGACTTGAGGCCCAGATTATCCACAGTAACACTGCAGGCAAAGACTTGCTGAATAATTGCAATACAAGACCATAAGTACCGTACTTAGTACTATAGGTATAGATGAGAACTTTGTGCTGAACTAGTTAGAATATTCAGAAAGCGAGGCGGTTAGGCAGGCACGTGCCCGACCCTCATCATTTGGGTTTTGTAATCTCTCGCCGATGTCACTGACCTTCGTTTGACCGTGACGGCATACTTAGTTATCAAAATCTTCGTGACGTTTTTAATGCTATGCCTGAAACTTCTGTCATTGTGTTATTTATTATTTTGATGTACAAAAAAAACCTATATATCACACTAATATTATAAAGGGCAACGGATAAACGGTGTACGGTGAATATCCACTCTCACGTTGTTGAAACTTCTATGGTCTGGACTAAGCGTTTTGCCGCGTCGTTTATACCGCGTACATCGAAGGACTAGAACAGTGTGCCTGCTGCGGTCTTCCCGTCCGATTATAATTTAGGTGTCTTCAAGGCTAGAGGGAATAGGCTTTTAAATAACTTGTACGCCTCACCATCAACGATTGCATCACTACTTACCATCAGGTGGGATTACAGTCAAGCACTAGTATATATCAATTAAAAAAAAAGGCGAAAGTTAATGAGTGTGTGGGAAGGGATTGTATTAAATTTGACATACGGCTGAACCATGCCTTAAAGTAACACATAGGATATGTATTCTACGCAGCTTTGAGCTGACCAAACCTACGTAGAATACAAGCGTGATTCTCTGTTGTAATAAATTGGCATCTTACCAATATTTTGAAGATAAAGATCAGCTTTCTGCAAAGCAATTTTCTTAGGTTCTGCTGATAAGGGCCGGCGCTGACTGACGTCACGGCATAACGTGCTTCGGCAGCTCGAAGGACGCTTTGCTATGATGTGGTATAACGCATCAGATCGTCGCATCCCATAATAAGCCAAGCCACTCACTATTTAACTAGTTTTGAATAGCATAAATAGCAAAGTAGCATAAGCCTAAGCATAATCAGCCGTTTAATGTTCCCACAGCTGGGACTACGGCCTCCTCTATAAGATACAGAATGAGCCGTAATCTACCACGCGAGCTCGGTGCGGATTGGTGGATGTCACAATGTCTTCGAATTTTTTTGGTTCTAGGACATGCCAATTTCCTCACGATGTTTTCCTTTACCGTTTTGAGAGCAGTGGTGATGAAATTAATTAGACAATGTAATGCGCATGGCAGGGTTTGATTCGTAAGTCATGGCCGTTACCACTGGGGCACCACGGTTCTTGATGGGCTGGCATTTTGTATTAATAGCAGTTCTTACTGAAGGTGAAGAGAGACTAGTACAAACTGATCGCCAACACATTGTTCCGCGTTATATTTTCATTGAAATAATGTAATATGAATTCTAAACCTGATGTCAAAAGGATAAAAATAACTTGATCAAAAATAAAATCTTTTGCCGTGCCGCATCGTGCCGTGACGTCAGTCCGCCCCGGCTCTAACTGACTGTACAAGTCAAGTTTCAATACGACTTTGTTGTTGGAAGTTTACTTCGACCTGTATTACAAATTGCTAAGGTATAAGTAATAAAAAAAGTTTTATTCTGATTTATAGTGTAAAAGTTCTGTGTAAAATTTTAGTTTTGCAGACTTCTGCAATCTATTGAGTTCACGTACATACGTAACTCATTGCTCATAATTGGTCGACCCGTTGACTGGTAGAAACTACCTAAGCGATTTTTTTTCCGCTGGGAAAATCATCCAATGACATTTCTGCGGACGTCGTTCAACTGAAATTATGATGATGACGACCACCGTGTCCATTTTTTTTTTTGGTGGGAAAATCATCCAATAACATCTCCACGCCCTTGGGCGGGGCGGGAGATAGTGTCAGACTTTTATTAACTAAAAACCCAGTCCTATTCCTTTTTTGCCTTCATTCCAGGGCCCCGGGTTTCATTTTCACATTCCTCAGTAGGCTTCTTCCCTGCTGGGCCTGTACGGTTTTCTGACATATCTTTGAGGCGCGCGTGGAACGTTACGCGCCGTCGACGACTTCGGCCCGTTTGGACGACGAACGCATAGCCTATTGCAAGCCGACCGCAGGCCCACGCCTTCGGTGGCCGGAATGACTACCGTGTCTGGATAACACTATTAAAATTTTCCTGACGATTTCTATTTAACAACCACCGCAGTGCAGGTACTTACCAACTCTTTACCTAATTTGACGCTACTAGACCTATCAAGAACAGCTATCACAGCAGCAAATCCAGATAATTTATAGGTAACTCGAATATGTCGATAACGTACCCTTCGAAATCAATGATACTACTTGATTTATACTCTACCACGTTTTATGGCGCATTGTTTATTTTTTGTGCCAATTTATTCATAGGTATATCCTTCAACCCGCACTGGGTCCGCGTGGTGGATTACGACCCTTTCTTCTTCTAAAAAGGAGGCCTGGATCATGCTTTGTATATCTTTTAGGTCCTCAAGGTTTTTTTTAAATAAAAATGTGCAAAGTGTGAAGTTATGAAAGACTCTTATTGCCTTATTCCAAAATGCGATCTAAAATAGTTCCGGGACTATTACTAGGTTTATTTGGACTCAAACCTAGTAATAGTCCCGGAACTATTTTAGATCGCGTTTTAGAAATAGGTGGTTACTGACCTCCCCCTGTGTTTCTTCAATTGCCTGTTGCGTTCCAGGGCCGCGAACTCTTCAATTCAATTCAATTCAATGTCTTCAATTCAATATCTTTATTGTGGATCATAGGTTTGTACATAATACAGGTCTTAAACAATTAAATTGATCAGCTACGTCCCGCCCTTAGGGCATACAATAGTCGCATAGGAATACAGGTACATTATTATTACAAATTATATTAATACTTTACTTAAACCAAGAAAAACTAAACGAAATGTATTAAGGTTGGCAGATACACATCTAACACATCAGTGGGCCACCGAACACATCATGACTGAGGGGGACTATACTGCAGCAGTGATTTGTCCAGTAGGAAGTCTTTTATAGAGTAGTAGCACTTGTCTACTAACAGATCATGGAGACTCTTTTTAATTTTTTTCATTTCCGTAATCATTCTGATAGGCCCTGGAATATTATTAAAGATGCGTGTAGCCATACAAAAGATACTTTCATGCATGAGTTTTACTAGCTACTGTGCGCAATTGGTCCTTACGCCGTATACGCGTGTAGTAATTATACATGTCAATGTTATTCCTTACAAACACTGCAGTCTCAAATATGTAGACACACGGTAGTGTAAGTACGTTAATCTTTTTAAAAAATGGCTTACAAGAGTCTGTTTCACATAAATTAAATATGGCCCCGATGCAACGTTTTTGGGCAATGAAAGCGCGCTCTTTGTCTGTACTATTGCCCCAGAATATTACGCCGTATCTGAGGATAGAGCTAACGTAACCGTGGTACGCTGTTAGTAGAGTACTCTGATTTGCTATTTTTCCCAATCTGTGAAGTGCGTATGAAAACTGTCCTAGCTTTTTGCATACATGGTCAATATGAAATTTCCAATTAAGTTTATTGTCAATATGTAACCCTAGAAATTTTGTTACTTCAGTTTCTTCAATATCGCTATCTAAGTAACTGATTTTTAACTTCCGTGTGCGTTGAGTTCGTATTTTGAAATTCATTATTTTAGTTTTGTCAGTGTTAATCATTAAATTATTTATTTCAAGCCAGTCTATTATTGATAGTATTGTTTGGTTAATGTCAGATTCTAAGTCAATTGTATTATCGTTTACGAATAGAACAGTGCTATCGTCAGCAAATAGTGTAATGTCATGATGTGTAACCGAAGGCATGTCATTTATATAACCAAGGAAGAATAAAGGACCCACGGTTGTTCCTTTGAGGAACGCCGAATTTAGTAGTTCGCAATTCAGAAGTGTATATTTCTTCCGTTTTAGTAGTGGGATTTAACACTTTTACTTCTGTAAATTGTTGTCTGTTGGTAAGGTATGACTCTATGAGTTTGTACACATTACCCCTGACACCATATGCATACATCTTTCTCAAGAGAATTTTGTGGTCGACGCGGTCAAAAGCCTTCAACATGTCCATGTATAATGCGACAGCCGGCAGTCCTTTATCTAAGTTAGTCATTACCTTTTGTAAAAAGTTGTATATTGCCACATTTATAGATTTGCTTTTTCTGAAACCATATTGACTGGATGTTAGAATGTTATGTGTCTCTAAGAAAGTGTAAAGACAGTTAAAAATCACCTTTTCAACAATTTTTCCAAAAATAGGTATCAATGCTATTGGCCTATAGTTGCCTATGTTAGTTTTTTCTCCTTTTTTAAATACTGGCTTTATAACAGATATTTTTAGTTTGTCTGGGAAGCTACCTTGTTCTATACATAAATTTATAATGAAGCTTAATGGTTCAGATATAATATGGGCTACATCCTTAACAATATTTGTCATAATGTTATCATAGCCGGTACTGGTTTTATTTTTTAGAGCAATTATTATTTTATTAATGTCATCAGGGATAGTTGGTGTCATAAAAATTGAATTAGAATTATATGTCAGATGATTAGAAGATTTTTGGGGTAAACTAGTATTATTATCATTAATGTCATGAAAATAGTCATTAAATGAATTTGCAATGTCTTGGGGGTTAATTAAGATTTCGCCATTTTTAAATAATTGATTTACGCCTTCATTTGGATATTTAGATTTGCATTTGATGTCATTTATTACTTTCCAAGTGGCTTTGTTCTTATTTGTGGCAGATTTTATAAAATAGTCGTTTTGAGATTTTTTCGTCAATCTGATTATAGTCTTAAATCTTTTCGCATATGTTTTGAAAGCATCTCTTTCGACCGATTCCGCAGCTTTGCCAGGCATCGGCCCTGCCGGCTCTCTTTGAGGCTCCCGTGGATTAACGGAAGGCGACCTACCAATTACTCGCCACCCACAAGCCTGCTAAAACTATCTTTGTCCCAAGTTTGAAAATATTCGAAAACATTATACAGACAAAACACTTTCAATATCACCAAAATTCACTGCCCGAACTCAAGGTTATTTTATTGTACTATAACATTATCCATTATTACACTTAATGCATAATTAAAGATCTTGGAAACAACTTTATAAATACGTTTAGTTATTGGTATTTTGTAGCTTTGTCCATCAAACGGTTGCTGGCTGTGTGTGTATCGATTGACCCTAGGTCACCCTTAGGATTAAATGAATAGCCTTGAGCATCGGAGACTTGTGTTTCAAACGTTTGATAGACGTTATTAGAAGGTGATAGCTAAATTATTACAGACACCTGAATCGATTTCAGATGTGTTAAAAACCTAAAATTATTTTAAATGCCTCGGAAAGCACGTTAAGGCGTTTGTCTTGATCAAAGAGATTTAAAGTGATGTCTTAGAAAAACTGTCATCCTATGCCTCAGCCGCTATCTAGCTTTGAATCGTTAACACCCGAATTGAATTAGTCAAAATTTATATAAATTTAAGTATCGCTCGGTAGATGGCTAGGGATCTCCTTACCATGATATGTTAAACGCCCGGTGGACACGGTGGAGCACACGATAGAGGTGTGCCCCGCTTGGGAAGAGAATCGCCGTGTCCTCGTGAGGGCGATCGGTAGCAATGATCTCTCGCGCCGGGCCTTGGTTCAGGCCATGGCCCGGACCGAGGAGGAGTGGCAGGCGGTCACCTACTTCTGCAAAGCAGTAATGCTAGCAAAGGAGGAAGTCGACCGCATCAGGCAATGGTGCTCACGCCGCAGCCACCGCCGTAATTCGTAGGCGTGGGCTTGTGGACGGTGGGCAATGGGTAGCTCGCTATCCGTTTGTCCGGTAACAGACCGGACCGAGCCCAAGTCGTTTACGGCGCGCACTGTTCCCGTGCGCCTCAAGGAGTTGTCAGCAAACCGTAGCGGCCCAGTAGGGTCGAGGTCTAGTCTGGGGCCCTGGGAAGGTATGAAAATCCATACCAGGGCCCTGGATCCAAGACAGGGAAGGAACAGGGTAGGTTTTTATTCAGTAAAAGTCTGACACTATTTCACGCTCCGCCCAAGGGCGGGATTTGTCATTGAATGATTTTACCTAACGTAAAAAAAAAACATGATATGTTAAAATGTCAGTCAAACGAGCGAAAAAGAGTTATACACCGCTATTTTTTAATTATGGCAAATACTTATAGGGCTTATTAGAAAAGGTCTGGTTATCTCAATGAATAATATTCATAGAAAGAAAAGAGAAAGAAAGAAAGAAAAAAGTTTATTTGTATCAAAACATGGCGCATATCTTAAAATAACAGCTACACACACTGACTCTATATGATAAAATATAAAAAAGTACATAAAAAGATATGCGTCACATCCGCACAAAACGGCCAGCGCTCAGCGAAATGCTGCAAAACAGCAAAGTTATGAGCGTTTGTTTATATTCCAAAATCTCACTCAATTTATGGAAACATTGTACAGGTTATTGTTTATGAATGAAAGAATGTCAATAAAAATGGAAAAACACTGCGCTTAGTATTTTCTAGTAGTATTTGTTATGAATGATGATTAAATTATGAATTTACCAATAATGACAAATTTTCGTGGACAATTTTGGGATTTCGTTTTTTTTACTTTTGACTACACAAATATGATCAGTAACGGATACTGATTGAGCCCCATTTTTTTTGTGCACTAATTAAAAAATAGGGGTGTATAGTTCAAACACCTTAAACATGTTGGTATAGGTCGTAAAGTGGATTACGTTAAAAGCTCGTGGTAGAGCTTCAGTGTGTGCTAGGTAAGGTTGAAAACTTTCCAGCAATAGATGGCGTTGTCACAAAATCACAATCACTTATGATCTCTAAGTAATAAATATCGGATTATGATTTTGTTCGCTATGTCCTGTCTATTGGTAAATATTTAATGTTTTTGGACCCGATCATCATTTGAACTTCTTTGACAATCTTTATAGATAGTTAGAAGCCCGAAAACCGAAATCTTCATGGCGAAATTCATCTTAAATTATTGATCTGCCTCCTCTTAGTAAATTATTGTTATTTATTTCCCAAAATTGTGGTGGCCGCGTGGTAACGGCCCCGACTTACGAGTGGTAGATCGCGGGTTCAAATCCAGCCAGGCGTATTAGTTTGTGTAATTCATTTCATCACCACAGCTCTTAAAACATCGAGTGAAAGAAAACATCGTGAGCAAACCGGCTGTCCTAGAACTAAAAATTCGAAGCCATGTGATGGGCCCTAGCCCATCCCCTCTCCTAGAGAGGAGGCCTGATTCCCAACAGTGGGAACATTAAAAGGCTGATAATGCTAATGCTAAAAAAAAATTTAGCTAGGGATCTTGTTAACGCATAGATAGCTAGAAGAAACAATTTGGAACTGGACCCTTTTTAACCAGCCTTGCCTATTATTCTCTATAAGAAAAGATCGGTAGGAACTATACTAGCTTCTGATGTTTTATAAATGCAAGTGTAGGTCTTAAGTGAAATAAAATCTCTTGGATTGAGAAGATAAACAACAAATATTTCATAATTAGGTGGAGGATACCTCCAAGGCATAACACAAGCTCTGCTTAACTTGGGACTAGACGGTGTTGTGTCATAGTTGTGGAATATTGGTTGTGGTTGTGTATCGTTGTGGTAAATAGATGTGCATTTATTTATTGTGCATACTTACCCCAGTGTTGTTTTTTCTAACCCATAGGTTGACTGATAGAGGTTGCCTTGTTGCATTAAGTCCGCCTATGTACCACTACTACTGTACATGAAGATTAAATAAATAAATAATAGTAAAGGCACCTGGCCTTTTGAGAAAAGGCCACAGACAAAAAGTCACCTTTTTCTTACTATGAAAAAAACGAGGAATATAATTATTTCCAATAAAGAACTCTATGTATGTAGAGCACGAAAACGTGATATTGTATTAGTTCGGAAAGGTCGCGCTTAATGTATTGCGACTAATTAACATAATTTACGAATTATTAGTGGTTCGAAGGCCTTCCCTTTGATGAATTGTATTGACTTCATGTAAATACTTTTTAAAACTGAAATTTGCACTTTTTTCATCGAAAGCTATTGATGATCAAAAGTTAGTCACAAAGATTTTGTTGACTGAAAGTTATAGTCTGGAATCAGAATAGTTTATTTCAAATAGATCAATTACAGGCACTTTTGAATTGTCAAAATGCCAGTCAGTCCATAAAAAAAGTGAAGCTAAATTGCACGTTCCAAAGCGTAGATCTATATAGAGAAGAACGTGCGAGAAACTCCATGGACAATCTTTTTAAATTATATAATGAGTTACATAAATCTTGGTTACATTTTTCTTGTCGCTTCTATTATGTGAATCTGGATAATAATCGTAATATATCTGGAGGTTTTAAAGTCATGAGTCAATATGTTACTTCTAGGTAAGCGTCAAACTGTGTCGTCGACCGACATCATTACTTACCATCAGATGAGATAGTGGTCAAGCGCGTGCCTATTATTATTAATTATAGAGACGTTGTCGTATCGACCAGTCATGTATGTCTTGCAATCAGCGGGTTTAGTAGCCTTCAGATCATAGGCTTAGCTTATGGAAGTTCTCCCAACGCTACGCCTTTCTTTAAACGGTTGCCATTCCAGGTCGCAGCCTTTATCGATTACCTTGATTCCTGTGTGAATCTCTTCATTTGTGACTACATCACACAATGAAACATAATTAGATACAAAAAATTGTTACTCAATGTTAAAAATTGGAGATAGATTATTTTTAGTGACATTTTCATATCGACAAAAACTTTATAACCTAAACATTAACACCTAAAAAATATTTAATTTTTTTACTAGAGGTATAACAATAATTTAGTAATATTTTCGAAGCGCAAATCTTGTTGACTTATTTTCAATATAAACATAGTTTACTGCCTAGCTCGATAGATGGCGTTGACCTATTTTCTGAATCGCGCTGTGGTTTCGTTACATGAATTTGGTTGGGTCTCTGCAGTATGACCGACTGTTAATGCACTTATGCACTTACGATTAACAACTGAAAACTTAAGATTTTGGTTGCACTGCAGTTGGAGTAAATTAAATTATAATTGTCATTGTAATTAAATGCCCCTGGCAAGATGATTTGATCAAAGCAATTTTGTTTGCGTGAGGAAATAGTCGATTTATCTTCTCAACAAAAACCTCTTTTTAGGGCTCCCTAAAGAATCACTTTGTTGTCCGTCTGTCAAGAACTTTTATCTCGAGAACGCGTAAAGGTATCGAGTTGATATTAATCCATATACTCAAGTCTTGAAGCTATGAAAAAATTCAACTTCCAAGTTTACGGAAACTAAAGATACGCCCGTTTATTTAAGTCGCAAAAAATGTATATTAAAATTTCGACACTCTCCAAGGATTCAAAATTCATAGGGTACTACTTGTTGGCCTAGAACTCCAAAATTTGGAATGAAGCATGTTCTTATATCACAAGTATAGGAATAAATCTGAAAACTGTAAATTTGTTGTTACGTAACAAAAAAAAAAAAATTATTCAGAAAAATCGTCGAGACTCGATTCGGGAATTAAAGTATTGACATAAGTTAGTTTGTACAAGTTATATACATACTCAGTTTTTTTAAGATGGGACTCAGGTTGATTTTAGGCAGTGAAAGTCTAACATTTACTCTTGCTCTACCTTGTGCGGATAAAGTAAATGATGATTTTAAATGTCAATGAAATTAACATGATTTTGTTACTATTTTTTTTATTGAAAAGTCTGTCCATGGAGTTTCTTACACGTTTTTCTCCATAAATTTGTACTTTGGAACGTTCGAATAGGGTAAAATCAGGATAGTTGCACCACTTTTTGAAATGACTTTATATTTCTTTGTACAAAAAATATGATTCATTAGGGTAGGTACTTTGGTTTATTATCTTCATATTTATAAAAGTAAACATTATCTTTGATATTTTCATAGTATTGGCGATTTTTGCGGACCTCTAAATTTTGGGACTAACCCATATCGGGGATAGTTGCCTAATCATGTAAATTACATTTAGGATAGATGCCTCGTCGAGAACGAGAACATTTATCCCCCAAAAACTTTGACCGCACCTAGCCGTCCCATGAAAACGCACAGAGACATGCTACACGGTCAAATTAGTCGTAGTTGCAGAGTCTCTCGATAGTCTAATAAAATAACGTGTGTTTCATTTACGAAACTAGAGTAACTGCAATCAAGGCAACTATACCCTCGAGGCGACTATCCGGGTTTTACCCTAGATTTATCAAGTTAATTTATTTACTTTGTTTCAGTGAAACACATAACAATTTAACGATAGGGTAGACCACGGCGAGCCATTTACAAACGTCCACATATAATTTGAGAGTATTGTTGAAAGTTACAAAACTAAATGAAATACACAAGATTAGTTGAAAGACAATATAAAAAATGTTAGAATGCAATTATAAAACATTACTTTTAAACGTAGCTTTTAAAGAAATTTATTGATGTGTGTTGTTTGATTCAATGGTTTTGACTGACTAATTTGTAAAGTACCTGTAATAAATAGTTTTATGCTCATCATCATCATTTCAGCTGAAAAACATATAAGGTTGGATATCGGCCTCCCCCAAGTGTGGCCACAATGAACGGTCCTGCCCGTTTCGCATCCATCGCATTCTCGCAACTGTCGTCAGGTAAGTAATCGGTCCACCTTGTAGAAGGCCTCCCAAAATGTGGATCGATTACCAACGCGTCATCTTCAAGTGCACGGTCTTTACTCCATAACCTTCCGGCCCCATCGACCATCCGTTCTACGAGCAATGGGCCCTGCCCACTGTCACTTAAGCTTGGCGATTTTTCGGGCTATGTCGGGGACCTTGGTTGTCCTCCAGATACAGAGAGCATAGCCCTTTCCATGCCCTTTGGGTGATTTTAAGACTTGTGAAGAGGCCTATTGTTAGCGACCACGTTTTAGTGCTTTAAGTCATCACTGACAACACGCTCTGGTCGTAGACTTTCGTCTTGCGACACTGTGGCGTATTGGACGAGAAAACACCGGGCAGCTTCCCGAATGACGTCCAGCCGAGTCGGATTCGACGATTGACCTCTTTCTCGAAGTTAGACCTACCGAACTGGAGCGTCTGTCCCAGGTTAACGTAGTCGTCCATAACTTTGAGTTTAGAGTATCCGATCTTAATAAGTGTGATGGATGTTAACCATGATTTTGGTTTTGTCCATGTTCATTTTAAGTCCCACTCTTTCGGAAGCTCTACTGAGATCCCGAGCATTTTGCTGAGCTTCTCCGTAGTCTTTCGACTTGAAACCCTGTGGTATGTCTTCTCCAGCAGCTTTCCGAACGCTACCCAGCCAAGTTGGATTCGATGAGAAACCTCTTTCTTACAGATAACTATATAAAACAATGTTTATGGGTGTTAAGTTGCTTGTAAAGAAATCAATTGATGTGTGTTTTTTGACTAAATCGTAAAATGTTTTTGATTGACTTACTTGGTAAAGTGTAATAAATGGTTTAATAGAAAATAAATGCTTGGAGTTTGAGTTTGAATAACTTAAAAGCCACATAATTCCACCAGCACCGCATATCGCCCTAATTGCCACACATTACACCGACATTGTTCGCCGCACGTAACCATACAAGACTTCTAATTGCGTTACTTTCAAAGTTCAAAATGCTTTGCATAATTTGCTGTCTTGCATAAGGAAATTAAGGGTAGGTTTACATTATTTTGAGATATTCATTTCGGAGCTCGGAATTTACTACTGTTCGGACCACCCAAAAGACGCAGTGGAGTATACGGTGGAGGTGTGTCCCGCTTGGGCGAAGCACAGTCTTGTCCGCTTAGAGACGGTCTACGGTGGCGACCTCTGTCGATACACCGTCCACTCAGGCCTGTTCCATATCGGACGGCTAGCTTCCCATAGCTCGTCATCTTCAAACCCGTGCTTACGGTAGCCGAATAAGACCTTGAAAAATGTACTTAATATATAGGGTGACTGGTAATTAATGAACTTATACTACACGTGATAGTAGTCATGATAACAAACAACTTTTACTATGGCACAAAACCTGAAATTGCAAAAAAGATCTACTGGTCAGTACATTTGTGTTCGCCTAACTGGTCAAAATGGGGATACATGGACCTACTTTCCGGCTTCATCATCTGTGATGAAGCCGGAAAGTAGGTAAGAACCGGAATTCTAAATAAATCAGTGTATCCTAGCCGTGTTTGATATTATTAGAATTTTCATGATGATTTGATAATAGAAACGAATGGCAGCAGGTATCTATTTAAGTTTGGCTGAGGAGTAAGATAACTAAAAAATGTGAAATAAAAATCTTTTTACAAAAAAAAAATACAACCAAAAAAGTGCAAAATAACATTAATTTCGGACTTCCGAAATGAAAGTTATTTTGCACATTTTGTGTTTTTTTTTTACATTGAAGTCGGATGTATTCTTTTGGTCTAATTTGACTGGACTGTAACACCAGTAATTTCTAAGGGCTTTATCACACCAGCGGTTTGCGAGCGACTGCGGCGTGAGGCGGGCGCGAGCCAATGCGACGTGAACACGCCGTGGCTGCAAAGTAAAAACGTCGCGGACGCATGGCAAATTCACAACGTTTTTGTCGCGTTATGTAAGCAATAATCGGAATCCATGTTAGTTAAAATGAATTCAGATGAGGAGACACTGCTGTTGGCTTTGTTACTATGAAGACGAAAACGAAAGCATCGATGAATTTGGATCTGCGTGGCGTAATCGTTGTGAGCCCGTACCGTATTGGTTGCGCACCGGTTCCGCTCTGAGGACGCTCGCAATCCGCTAGTGTGATAAAGCCCTAAAAGATATCTAGAACCAACCTACCAAGTAAACGCTTATATTTTACTGGCGTCACAACTTGCCCCAGTGTAAATCATCCCTTATGCGCCCGCCCCGTATATAAAGAACTGTATTTTGACACATGCTTCCGCCTGAGAATTATGGCCAATTTAGTTTTTAAGCACGAACCTTGCGTTGTTATGTAAGTAAGTATTATAAAATTTTACCACCATTTTTACCATGAATATGTCTAAATAAATGGAATAGAATGAAATGAACTTCTATTTTCTTTTAAATGCTTCCTGGCAGTTTAATGCACTTCGTGCTTTAAGCACCGTTGAATTAAAAAGTAGTTGATGTTTAGTGAGGAAACCGGCACGTTTTAGAACCAAAACTTCAAGGACTTGTGACATCCAACAACCCGCACTTGGCCCGCGTGGTGAATCACGACCTAGACTCCTAGAGAGGAGGCCTGAGTCCCAGCAGTGGGAACATTATAAGGCTGTTGCTATGCTGTGCTATGATGGTAAATGTAGTAAACCTAAGGTAAATAAGGTAACTTTTGTTATGGTAGGGGACTAGCGCAGGCGCACGTGCGACCGTCACTCGTTTATCGTACCGGCTGTCCAGTCGACGCCACCCCACATGAGAGAGCGTATTATATTTATTAGTTAAAGAGAAATAAGAGTTTTAGCTCACCTTTTGCTTGGGCTCACATTTTTCAGAACCCAGCTAGGTTAAGCTCACATACTGGTCCGACTAGGAATATCTAAATAGAATGTAAACACAGAAGACTTTTCTCGCTTTGTGTGGAGCGAGGAGTATTAGATTTTAACTGACTGAAACCCACCTCTATTACTCCTATCCTATTACTCCGAAAAAGATTTCTAATCCCCGTGAGAAGTTGGGGCGGTACTAAAAAGTACTTATCTCATGTCTCATTTTAGGACAAAATTTACCCATTTGCCAAATTTCATCCAAACCTGTTAAGCCGTTTGAGAGTACAATAAAGTTTATTCTAGTTGAAACTTCAAATTAGCCGCAAAGTGCCGTGCGATGGCGCGCTGTTTTGTTATTCCATATAAATAAAGGAATGAATAAAATAAAAACGACGCGACGGCTAGCGCTGAAAATCAGCGCTGTGGCTCTGTCCTGCACACGAGCTCCAGCATTTTGCTGAGCGCTGGCCGTTTTGTGCGGATGTGACGCATATCTTATTATGTACTTTTTTTTATTTTATTATATAGAGTCAGTGTGTGTAGCTGTTATTTTAAGATATGCGTCATGTTTTGTTTTTCTTTCGATTGAAGGCGCCCTTACTAAACTACCTCTGTTACCAAAGCAGACTCAAAAGTCCAATTTAAAAAAAAAAAAACAGCAACAGCCAGCTAATTGGCTATACCTTTCCATCATTCAAATCGGTGGGGAATTACTTTTACCGGAAAAGTTTTTATTGGACAAAGTTAATTAAAAATAATTACTTTTCGTGACTTTACAAATTACCTAACGATGACGGTACGGTAACTGTATTGATTTTTGGTATAGTCAATATATGCCTGTTTTAGCAATGAGGCATTTTGATTATATGAAGGAAAGTTTATTACGAAGAAGAGTGGGGGCGTGGCGGGAGTATATCTCCAACAGTGGACGTCGTTCGCCTGATATGATGATGATTTTCTTTTATTAGAATAGAATAGAATAAAACTTTATTGTACACCAAAAAAGTTACTTAATCAATACTAAACTTAAATCTATGGGTACAATGGCGGTCTTATCGCTGAAAGCGATTTCTACCAGACAACTTTAGGATGGATCGTAAGAACTAAAATAAATACAGGGGGTAGTCTGCGGTGACTAATAAGAAAATAAACTCACTATCTCACCTGATGGTAAGCGAAGATGTGGCCGACGATGGAGCACGCTTGCCTAGAGGTAACCTATTCGCTCTTGACTTAAAGACCCCTAGGTTATTGATATCAGGAAACAGACACAGGATCAGGAATGATGATGTTGTGGGATTGATATGTCGTGGAAAAGATATTTCCGAGCGTCTAGTCCTCTATAAGGAAGGTTTGCACAGTACCTGGTAGTCCTCATCACAGCTCGGCCCTAACGATGATACAGTTTTCAAGATACAAACACCTAACACTTGATTTTCTAATTTTGTAGCAAACAGATACTTCTTCTATTATGGAACCACGATAAATGGTACCCGTGTAGCGACATCTATGTCATCACAAAGGAACTATCCTGCATCGCGCAATTAAAGCTCTCCGCACGGTTTGAATAGGTACCCCCGCCCACAATCATCTATCGGGCAGTTGCCCACCAGATATAACACCTGTCTGATCGGAGGATCCTGCATTTTCAACTGAGGTGTGTGGGACTTTACTCTCTGTTCCAGAGACCTCTAAACCCGAGTTGCTCAGTCCCTCTCGTTCACACAAAGGCGATAGGCATGTTCAGGAAAGGGATGGAAATAGAAAATGTAACAACTAGTCGAGAAACTAATTTATCGCGGGTTGAGTTAGCATAACCAGAACTGAAATTTGAAACTTTTCCATAGGTTTTAGTTGAATAAGTATTAAAGCACTAAAGTTTTAATGAACTATTACACTAAGGTCATTAAAAAAATAGTTTATCCAATTTATAGTTCCATTTCCAGTAACCATTTTGCAAAACAGATGTGTTTCAGGTCTGCTTTGTGGCAGCAAAACACAAATATCTGCAACGCCATCTGCATGTTAGTAGTGCAACCAAATTATGCGTGGCACGGAGCGACCCGAAATTACAATGTGCATTGAGAACGGGAATGTTATGGATATGAAATTTTGGATTTTGAATTTGGATAAGGTTACGAAATATAAAATAAAATGTTTCTTTTTAGGGATCCGTTCTAAGAATTAGCTATCTGGTAAAGGTTGTCTGTAAGAGATCGCTTTTAGTGATAAGACCGCCCATTGTGACACCCTATTAATTTTAAGTTCTTTATGTAATTTTATTTTTGGTGTACAATAAAGAATACTTCTATCTATCTATCTATCTATCTATCTGTCCGTCTGTCTGTCACCAGGCTATATCTCAAGAACCACGATAGCTAGACAGTTGAAATTTTCACAGATGATTTATATCTGTTGCCGCTTTATCGACAAATAACAAAAACAAAAAAAAAAACTTAAGTGAAACCTATCGTAAGCTATTGTTTAAACTCCGTTTTTATCCGAAACTATGCGAAATTTTTGTACTCAGTTACGGATATTTTTCAATTCGGATATTCAATAGTTTGACTGGCCTTTTGGTCTAGTGGTTAGAGGCTCTGACTGGTATGACGGAGGTTGAGGGTTCAAGTCACACCCAAAACAACTGCTTGTGTGATGAGTACGATTAGGTATTTGTTCTGTGTCTGGGTGTCATTTGCCTATAATATGTATGTATGTATGTGGTTTAATATACAAGGATGTTTATCAGTTTGTCAGTACTCATAACACAAGCTCTGCTTAGTTGGGGACTAGATGGCGTTGTGTGAAAATTTATTATTATTAATTTCGGTTATGGTTGCGGAGCTCTATAACATCCCTGATTAAGAGTATACCAGACACTTTGGCATTCCCTTAGCATGCAGTGGAAACTGCTCTGTTGATTTAGGTAGGTACGTCATACATTGCACAAAGAATTTGGCAACGTTGTAGGTAGTGGAAAGTGATGAGAAGTTATGATGCTTTTAGTATCAATGTTGCTAATTCAAGAGGAGCTCGGGTATAAAAGCATCATAGATGATCTCCAAGGTTATACAAAGCTCGTGGAGGCCAGCACTTGGATGAGACATCGTTCCATAAGAAACAATGTAAGGTAAAGGGCCCAATAACCGTGAAGTTTTGAACTTCCCTGACTTTGCATGCGTGCGAGGCTAAAACTAGTGGACTTATATAAATAAATTTTATATGACTAGTTAGATAATTTAATATACTTTTAGTATATTATACTTCTATTAAATTAGTGTAAATGTTAATTATCAATAAACCAAAAATAAATCAAAAAGGGCTGTTTGTACCAGTACCCGGTAGAGTTGTACTAGTTAACGTTAAATTGTCCCGGAATCCGGTAATTTTAATCGTGAATTTGAACTCTATTCTTTTACGTTAAAGTTCACAGAAATAAAAAATTTTCAAATAAAAGGAGGTGAAAATAATTAGGGTCTGTATTTAACAAAAAAAAAAAAAACATGATTCGTTTTAACTTTTAATGTTTCTTTTTTTAATTTATGTTGTACAAATTATAGGTTAACACTAGTAATATTTTTTTCATCTTGACTAACCTTTGGTATAAAAAATATAACTAACATAAATATATTTACAACTTTTAATTAGAAACTTTCGTTTAAAAACAAACATAAGTTTTTATTTGAGCCTAAATATTTTCTTAATCAGTCATTATAAATAGGTAAAACCAGGAACCTCTTTTTTAATATATATAAACTAGTGCTTGACTGCGATCCCACCTGATGGTAAACAGGGATGCAATCGTTGATGGTGAGGCGCACTAGTATATTAAGAACCTATTCACTCCCTTGAAGTCACCTAAATTATAATTGGACGGGAAAACCGCAGCAGGCAAACTGTTCCAGTCCCTCGATGTACGCGGTATAAACGACGAAGTAAAACGCTTAGTCCGGACCATAGAAGTTTCAACAACGTAAGGGTTTTTTTAAGGTAGGTAAAATCATCCAATGACAAATCCCGCCCTTGGGCGGAGTGGGAAATAGTGTCAGGCTCTTACTGACTAAAAACCTACCCCGTTCCTTCGTTGCCTATCGTGCCGGGGCCGGGCCTCCCTTTCAGAAACTGACCCATGACCCAAGCAGGCTTCGACCATGCCTGCCTGCAGCTAGCAGGCTGGGCCTCTATGGTTTGCTGACAGCTCCTTGAAGCGAGCGGGAACAGTACCCGCCGTCGACGACTTGGGCTCGGTCTGGTCGGTTACCAGACGATTGGACAGCGTGCTACCCATTGCACGCCGCCCGCAAGCCCGCATCTACAGTGGCCGGAAATCGGGATTGAAATCCCGGCGGCGGCTGGGGCAAACGCGCCCCGTTGCCTTTGCCTAATGAGGTCGGCCTCCTCCTTTGCTAGCATTACTGCTTCGCAGAAGGAGGCGACCGCCTGCCATCCCTCCTCACTCCGAACCATGGCCTGAACCAAGACCCGGCGCGAGAGATCGCTGCCGCCGATCACCCCCACGAGGGCGATGCTCTGCCCAGGCGGGGCACACCTCTACTGTTTGCTCCACCGTGTCCTCCAGGTGTTCCGACAACGTGAGGGTGGATATTCGCCGTACTTCGGACTGTCCGATGGTAGAACGGAGATGGCGGGATTAAGTCATGCAGTTCCCGCGCACACTCAAATGTGCGTCCTGAAAAAAAAAGAACCGAAAAACACATTTTACACGATGCTTGAGCACAGGCGTAGAGTAGCCACTCTACGCCTGTGCTCAAGGCTTTAAAGATTGGACTTAACCAAATCTGGATCACCAGTTAGCCTCTTCGTACGCCTTTTCACCGAGTCCAAAGCCGCTAGGTGACATTTTGCAGCACTAGCCCATATGTGGCTGCAATACTCCACACACGACCGGACCTGTGCTTTGTGTAACATTAGAAGCTGTCCCGGTGTGAAGTACCGTCGGACTTTTGCAAGAACGTCGAATTTCTAAGCAGCTACCTTGCTAATGAGGCGATAAGTCTCGTCTTTGAGGCGTGGCTGGGAAGACCTCACGGCGTCATCACCTTCCGCATGACGCAGGTACTAACCGCACATTGCAAGTACGGGAAGTACCTGTACAAGATTCGTGGGGAAGTGACGCTCGGGTGTCAACACTATGTGGACCGTCCCGAGGACTTGGTGGAGCCAACGGTAGAGGTGTGCCCCGCTTGGAAAGAGCATCACCATGTCCTTGTGGAGGTGATCGGCGGCGGCGATCTCTCGCGCCGGGCCTTGGTACAGGCCATGCTCCGGAGCAAGGAGGAGTGGCAAGCGGACGCCTCCTTCTGCGATGCACTATTTCTAGCAAAGGAGGAGGCCGACCGCATCAGTAACGGTGCTCACGCCGCAGCCGCTGCCGTAATTCCAATCCCGATTTCCGGCCACCGTAGGCGCGGGCTTGCGGACGGCAGGCAATGGGTAGCTCGCTGTCCGTCCGTTCGGTAACAGACTCGACCGAGTCCAAGTCGATTACGGCGCGCACTGTTCCCGCACACCTCAAGGAGTTGTCAACAAACATAGGGGCGCAGTAGGGTCTATGATAAGGACGATGCATACCAGGGGCGTGGAACCAAGGCAAAGAAGGAACAGGGAGGTTTTTAGTCAGCACACTGGCGGGATTTGTCATTGGATGATTTTACCTACCATAAAAAAGCTACCTTGGCTTTGAAATCAATGAACCGCCCAAAGTTAAGGTCGGAGGAAATTTCGACTCCCAAAAGCTGAAGACAGTCGGTGCACCCCACATTGTGAAAAGCAGGAGCCAAGGTGAACGGGCTCCTTTTGGCGGTGAACAAACACGCTTGTGTTTTGGCGGCGTTGAATCCTACCAGATTGGCTTCGCCCCAGTTGGAGACTGGCTGAAGTGAAAAATTCGTACGCTCTACCATAGCCTCTCTTTCAGACTGGATTAGCTCCTTACTAGCCCGAGCACCTGGCAAGTATCTCTCTATAATTGTGCTATCATCTGTATACCTATAGATACCGGGTACCAGCAGATCGTTGTTATGCAGCAGAAATAGAGTTCCAGAGAGAACAGAATCCTGAGGAGCCCCGACTCGTCATGGGCTCTTATGAGCATCCATCGACAACTCGGAGAGACTATTTACTCAGGAAGTCGTTTACCAGTTAAACGGACCAGAGGAAATGCCGTACGCTGGAAGTTTACTCAAAAGGCTAGCGTCCCAAACCCTGCCAAAGGTCTTAGAGGCGTCTATGGAAACGGCAATCGCTTCCCCATTCCTCTCGAGGGCCTCGCCCCACAAGTGGGTGCATAGACTAGTAGGTCCCCAGTAGACCGACTGCGGTGAAACCCGTAGTGTCGGTCACTGAGGAGATCGTTACCTTTCAGGTATGCCATGAGGCGCGAGTTCAATACATGCTCCATAATCTTGCAGGGTATGAAGGTTACCGAAATCGGCCGACAGTTGGCAGGATCGGCACGACTGCCCTTTTTGGGCAAGGGTTGCACGTTGGCCAGCTTCCAGTACTTGGGCACTATGCCAGTCCTAAATGAGAGGCGATACAAGCGCGTCCATACAGGAGACAACTCGGGCGCACAAGCCTTGAGAACTATTGCTGGTATGCCGTCTGGTCCACTAGCTTTATTCACGTCAAGACGACACAGTTCTCTCAGAACTTCTTTGTTCCTTATACAAACCTCAGGCATCGTGGTGTCGCAGAGAGGCAGAGTCGGTGGAGTAGCACCGCAAGTGTCAAGACAAGAATTATGGGTGAAGAGAGATGCAAAGAGACTTGCTTTTTCTCTCGCGGTATGAGTTAGAGTTCCATCATCCAGTGGAGGCAGTGTGGGCCGACAGAAATTCGCTTCGACCGACTTGGCAAGGGACCAAAAAGCTCTGCTAACGGATGGCTGTGCAGAGACTTTGTCCCGATATGGCCTTTTTGTAGGACTTGGCAGCTCTCTTTTTTGAACTCAGATGTGGTACATTGCGGTCACGGCATCAACCCAGGTGAGAAACGCCGAATGCTTACGCTCTTCAGCTTGAATGCAATCAGCGTTGAACTGGCGAGCTGAGCCTCCGATGACTACGTCACTATAAGGGATGAAATACTCCATAACTTGACGTATCACATTGGATATAGCATCCCCACAGCTCGACGGACTTTCAGAAGAGAAGCAGACCTGCAGCCAAAACAAATCAGACACCTAGTAACTACATTCTATTGAGTCAACGGAAAATAATACTTAACTCAAGGCAATAAGAACCGTGACGGATTTAAATGCAACTGTTAATGCATGTCCCAGTATCCGGCAGAAAATATTTAATATAAACTACAGTTTCAAAGGAAAATGAGACCTATTTCAAAGCAATAAGGATACAATAACGGGTTTCGGTGCAACGGGATGATAGTGTACCAGTATCCGGTAAAAAACATCCGAATTTACCGGGTACTAGGTCAAGTAGGGGTTTGTGAGTACCAATAGATGTAAAATGCAAAAACATTTACTTTTCGGTGAGATTTACCTTAATTTATAGTCTACATCGTTAAATAATACTCACAATTTTTTATAAAGATTAACACTTTTACCTTAATTTTATCCATCGAAGTATGGCTAGATGATCTCTGCGACCGGGTGGTCTCGTAGTTCACTGACAGAACTTTGAACTTATAGATAATTTTACTATAACGTATTTTTAAGTTGACACAGTTTTTAAGCCTTTAAACTTTTTGGTGAGTATTGCCATTAGAATTGTATAAAATAGTACCAAGAATAAATTGCCATTTGCAAACTTTAATTTGATTTTGGTAGAAAGACGCAAAAAATAAAAAACTGACTAGTTAACGGGTACTGGGACACTACCGGGAATACGTACTTCTACCTTAGGTTTTTATCTGTATATACAGTATGTATACGACATATGGGCAATAAATGAAATCACATGCTTGTTTTAGCGTTTACTAACGATATGCAAAAAATGAACGAAATCAGTCCAATAGTTTAGACAAAAAATTTACTTTCAATTTTAAGTAAATATTGTGAAATTACAATAAAAACGCCGTCCCGCACGGCGCCGCGCCGCACCGTCTCGTCTGCATTTAAGCTGTTGCCATTCTGTACTCAAGGTAAGTAGGTATAGTACCTACGTAGTCTAAACAGAGTGTTTGACTTTTACTGAATTTATTTGATATTTATTTGGTTTGCAAATTTAAGTTTGTTATTTTTTTTTATTTTTTAATCAATAATCAATTTAGTTATACTTCTGTGAACGAGTATTGCTCGTGATTTCATGTATTGCCCATGTGTCGAATACATACTGTATATGTAACGAGAATTTGACTAATTTACAGTTCATACAGCTTTTCGAACATAATACTGTTTTTATTTGATTTATTTTCTAAACTAATATCACTACATAGTATAAAACAACAGTTGCTTCCCGCCGTTTATCCCTATATGATCTTAGATCTTTAAAACTACGTAACGGACTTTGATGTGGTATTTTTAAAAGATAGAGTGATTCAAGAGGAAAGTTTATGTATATATACATGCATAATATATTTAATATCACCATTGCACTCGTGCGAAGCTGAGGCGGGTCGCTAGTAATAAATAAAGAGGAAAGATTTGATTATTGTTCGTTAAGATTTAACTCAAAAACTACTCGTCCGATGTAAAAATTCTTTCATCATTAGAAAGCTACATTTTCATGGAGAAACATAGCTATATTATATTTAAAAAAGAAAATTGAGACCCTTACATAAAGTTTTTTTTTATGGTAGTTTCATAAAATGACAAATCCCGCCCTTGGGTGGGGCGGGAGATAGTGTCAGACTCTTACGGACTAAAACCTACCCTACTACTTTCATTGCCTTCGTCCCAGGGTCCCAGGTTTCACTTTCACATAATCTTTGGCCCAGTAGGCTTCGGCCCTGCTGGGCACTTACGAGTACATAAAGTGGAACCCAAATAGTCCAAAGTTTTTATGGAGAAACTACTTTCATGGGGGCGAAGCCGGTGGCAGCAACTAGTTCCATGTATTTATCTTTTTCGACCATTTTCGACATATTTATTACATTTTTAAATATTTCTTAAAACAAAAAAAAAGTGTTTAAAAATATAAAAAAAAAAATAGTAGTCTGCCGGTGTCGGGAGCAAGGGCCAAGTCGCCGGTGGTTAGGGCTCCAGAGAAAAGAATCTCCTCACGATGCGAACCATATCAAACTAACTTCTGTAACAGGCTATGGACCAAAGTCCTACCACGCAACGACAGCACCACCAGATGGTGGCCGAGACTTTTAGGGATTAGGCCAATTTTTATTATTGCTATAATTATTCTTTCTTTCTTTATTTTTATAATAAGATATTATTAAATTAATTGTATCATGTTTTTAAAATACTTCTTCTCGTTTATATTCTGCGAAAAATACGGTTACGTATGGTAAGAAAGGATATTCCAAAATTCATCACTTGAATTAAATGACACAAAGTTTGAGTGGACATTTACGCGGGTGAAGCCAGTGACAGAAGTGATTTAGTACTACAGCATCCAGTCGCTGAAAATTACTAACTCACGAAGCGGTTTTTTCCCGCAGCTGCCACGGTTGCGGCCCCGCAGCTTCTGTAGAATGCAAATATATGTGTAAAAACTTAAAGCAATTTTCACGATGCAGTGTGCGTGGTTGTTCGCGGCTGCTGCTCATCAGCGCCGCGGTCGCCCGCCGTCGCCTCGGCAGTTTGCGCCCGCACGCTCTGCGGCCAGTAGGCGGCTACCGCGCCCTATCGGCCTCCGGGCTTGCGGTCGAAAATCGCAGCCGTCACGGCGGCGGCGGCAGCGGCGTCTCTCGTAAGTTTTGAAATAAAAAAAGATGTTTTCTCTGCCGCGGCGGCCGCGGAAGAAAACCGCCACGTGAGTTCAGTGCCTAACTCTGTGTTGCAAATGAAGTGTTTCCCGTAATCAAAGCCATTATAAAATGCGAACATTGGCACATTCACGGAGGATTTTGTGCCAAAGTCTCTGGCAAAAAAGACAACCTTAGGCGCCAGACTGTTTGGCTCTTAACAACAATGTATGTACTGCGCCAAATGTCAGGAAGCAAGCCAATTGCGATGCGTTTAGACTAATTGAACTATATTTTAGTTGAATGAATATGTTTTTATGTTTTAATTTATTTTATCGCCACTTCACTAAAAACGATAAAGGAGAACATTGTGAGGAAACCGGCCCTTTAGCTACCTTGGACAGTAGACTTGAGTCCCAGCAGTGGGAACATTATAAGGCTGATTATGCTTATCCTTGTATGCTTTTATGATATTAAATGCTAAAGTGAATGAAACATGCGCCGTAACCCACCACGTAGGCCCAGTGCAGATAGGTGTAAGTCTTATATCTTCGAATTTATGGTTCTAGGACATGCCGATTAGCATCAGCCTTATAATTTCCCCACCGCTGGGACTCAGACCTCCTTTCTAGGAGAAGGAATGGGCCGTAATCCACCACGCGGGCCCGGTGCGGATTGGTGGATGTCACATGTCTTCGAATTTTTGGATCTAGGATATAATGATTACCTCACAATTAATCCCGGATTCTCCGTTTTGAGAGCACTGGTGATAAAATAAATTACATAAAGTAATGTGCCTGGCTGGGTTTGAACATGCAATTTACAACTCGTAGGTCAGAATCTTTACCAAAAGTAGGGGTAAGTAAGAAACAAGAAAAGAAACAAAGAAATTTTATTTTAAAACTGTTGTTACCAACATTTTAATATCGGCTTTTGTGTAATGTTTTTGATTGATTCGCACATTTTTTGAATTCCAATTTTATCATATAGCAGTTAAGGTGGATTTTGAAATATTTTCAGATATACCTATTAAGAAAGTTGGCGTGAAAACGCGTGACTAAGTTGTTATTGATTTTTAATTAAGCCTACATTTCACGAGGCAAGCATTTTTATTGACTATTTCTTAATGTGCTGTATTAAATCGACAGTTTTGACGAAACAGTTTGGAATTTTATACCGATTTTTCATTAATATAAGCTAAAGTTTTTGAAAGGGAATCGTTTCTCTCAGTATGGTCATGTGAAGAGGAGGGATGAAAAGCATGTTACTAATAGATTTATGAGTTTGAATGTGGTAGCATAGAGAGGGAGGCCAAAGAAAAGATGGATGTATTGTGTGAGAAGTGATATGAAAGAAAAGGGAGTTAGTGATAGCGTGACGAGTAACAGGACAGGATGGAAGAAAAAAACGTGTTGCTCCGATCCTAAATAAAACGGGACGGGTTAGAAGTTTTTTATTCTGATTTTTAGGTGGGAAAGGCAGCCAATTATTTCTCAGAGCCTCGGGATTCTATTTCAGACATCCCATGGCCCCAGTAGGCTTCGACCTTGCTGGTCGATTAAATTCTCGAGGCGCGCGAAAAACACTACGTACCGTCAAAGACTCGAGAATACAAAACAGGTTAAGTCAACAACACTTGTTATACCAAATTAATGTCTCACGTTTTTATCTGTGGAAAACGTTATTGATATCACATTTGTTAGACTATTTTAAATTCTTTCTTTATGTGTTATTGTTTGTTTTCCTCAATTAATAAAATAAAAGTCACATACAAGGCTTGGCATTACTGGTATGTACTATTGAGACGTATTATGCTGTATCGATTTTAGGAAAAGGCTGTGGCAATACCTCTTTATTTATTTAATTCTTTATGCACACCAAACAACAAAATCAGACTGATTTAGTTAGGTCACTTTGACTTGGGCGAAGCCGCTAGCAATAGCTAGTAAATAAATAAATTAGGCTGCCTATTAGAGAAATTCAAAACGACGGAAAATGACTTGCCTTAAACGCGTGGACCGCTGTAATTGTGCCTATGTGTCACGATTTCACATCGGTCGCGATGATCACACACATTCGCCGTCTAACGCTATTTCGCTTGCACGACAGCACTGGCTCTTATCTCTGTCCTTGTGTATTAGTGACTCCAGGTAGTGTAGACGTGTGAGTTTCGAGTCTAGGTTTTCTGGTTGCGATGTTAGCGCGTAATGTATTTTCCGTCAGTAGGCCTCTTTCTCAGTAGGCTGCCTAGTAACAAATAAGACTCACTTATGTAGTTTGTGACTTTGTGCACACATTTCCAATCAAACAATCCATGTTAATTTACTTACACAACAAAGCAAATAGTACAGGAGTAAATACGCTTCCAATTAGTATATTTCCCTCTAGTATCTTGGCACTAAATAATCCAGTTAATGCTACAATCTGAGCTTCAAACCGAGCTTCAGCTTCATAAACAGTCGTTTAATCTCTATTCTGATAATTAAGTCGGGTAAAGTCATGCTGCAACATCTAGTGTAGACCGCAGTTAGGTAAGGTAATTTATATACGTGTTAGTTAAATGTATAATTAAACAGTAGGTTAAATAATACCTACCAGTAAGAATCTGACACTATTTCCCGCCCCACCCAAGAGCGGGATTTGTCATTGGATGATTTTACCTACCATAAAAAAAACCTACCTTCCGGTTTTATCATCAGAATAGTTCTATGGATCTCCTCTACTTCTTCCTTAGTCAGTCACCGACATTAAACAAAGCAATTTTTTTGTACCATAGTTCTACTACAATTTTTTGAGGAGTTTCGTTCTACCTATATCTTCGAAGTTCACCATCAGATTAAAACAATATTTCTATGGGAGTATAATCTTTCACGAAAACTATTTTTTTTTTTTTAAATCCGTTCACAATTGACCGAGATTTCGGTGAAGATACATAAAAAAATACATACAGCCGAACATAAAACCTCCTCATTTTCGAAGTCGATTAAAAATACTCAATAAACATTATACATACACTTCGTCCTACCCAAAAATCCGACCCAGAACTTCATGGTCATCGATAGCACTTGCCACCACTATCGCAACGAAGTAGCTAAAATTAACCTATTATACAAAAAATCGAAAATTCTACTAGACGTCTTGTGAACTACTCATGACAAACTACTTCTGTGCTCAATTTTCCGAGACCTTACTTAGTAGTTACTCCAGTTTATATGTTAATTAAGCCCGTGAGAGCCTAATTGTGATTCGGAAAGTACCTACTAATTAAAAGTTTTAGTTTAAAGTGACAATGTGCACCGCTAAGGACTTTGGACGCCACTGTTCTAAATTAACTTGAAATTTGTTATAAAGTATAGTATTAGTTGTGTCAGTCTACTCAGGATTAATAAAGAGCTCAACGACGAATAATACCAAAGAAAGAATATTTCGGTAGGCCGCGTACAGTACTTTAACTGTCAGACAAACTGTAAAGGAAAAATAGAACTTCTTTGATCCGTACCTCTTTAGAAAGTCCAGAACTGGCATATGATAAATTAAAAAAAAATAAACACTAATTCGAATTTTGAAAAAAGAAAATTTTCAGAAGAGACAAGGACGGCTACAAAGTCGATAAGTGCGAATAATTTTATATGATCAATACAATAATATAGTTTGTGCAGTGTTACCCTGCATAACAACCTCTATTTCGATAATTTCAATTTTTCCTGCTGGTTCAGTTACTTTATTTTAAAATTGGAAAGAAAAACCTTACTCATTTATTTTAGCAAAAAAAAAAAAAAAATAGTTTATACATAATTTTAAAAAGTATTTCCTTTCGTTTTATGACCGAAAAACAAATATAAATAAAGCTTAGTATTAGTTATTTCGCAGGTGTAAGCTAGTAATGGCTAGTAATGGGTAGCTCGCCGTCGAACTAGTAAGGAACATGCCTAGGTCGATGGCGCGTTGTGTTCCACGCGTGTCTTTAAAGACGGGGCCTTATAGGTTCGATGCCTGCTAGAAGTCCTACCATGGTGTCTTGGAATCATCATAATTCGTGTGTGAGACGGAGACTATTCCTGTCATACACTGAATTCATAATAATTTTGAGACATCGTGGTAGAGCCCTAGGCCTGAGGATTGTACGAAAGACTAACCGTGGTGCTCGCAAAGGGCAACAAAAGGTACACTGTGGGTTACATAGGAAATCGTCATATGCGAAAAAAATTATGACGTTACATTATTGAAAAATAAGCTATTTCCTTTCGATGTTTATGCCGAAAAATATATAAAAATATAAGGTCAGTAACAATATCTGTGACTTAATTATCTCACATCCCCCGGGAGTCACTTGAGCGCAACGGCCTGTGTAATGCGATTAGTTGGCAAACTGTAAATATAATGATAATATCGGTATTTTTCCATCACGATTTATGAGAAAAAATATTGACCAAGGTCAGATTTCTTGTTAATCCTGACTGAATTTTTAGGGTTCCCTGTCTAAACCCTGTCTGCCCGTCCGTCCATATGTCAGCGGTATCATAAGCTGTAAAAGATAGAGAGTAGAAATGTTCACCGATTGTAATTATATTTTTTATTATTGATAGGCTCGCGTTTGACCACTATCTCACCAATATGCATATCAATTGCCGCTACAAGAACAAATACTAAAATTTTTAAAAATAAATATAGAAGGGTTCCATATAAAAAAAAAGCTATATAAAACGATCTGGCCAGTTTTACTTGGCCATACCATGAAGTGATCAATACTTAGATCTGTCCACGACATTTATGAGTTTTCAACTTGGTCTTCATAATGTGCTCGTACACGGATCGTTCATATTTCGACTGTTCCGAGGTATACTATCGGAATTGAAAAAGCTTACTTTACAAGAGAATGATTTAAAGTTTATTTTATGCATAACTTTCTCATTAATTACTGTATCTCTACATACAAATTAAAATTGCTATCATATTTAGGTTGGGTTTAACAATCAATAGATTTTTTTTTTTAATTAATTTTATAAATAGTTTTTAAGTAAAATAAGTTATTATAATATACTACGCAATTGCACTGACATTATTTATCGAAACTGGCACTTTCGATTATTTACTAGGAAACGCACTTGCCAAAACATATCAAAACAGGTAAAACCGGTAATTTACGTCACTTAAACCACCACGTACATAATCAGAAACGGCGTTTTCGATATTATTTTGAATACGAACCGTGCCGAAAAATATAAAACTACCGGATCCGATTGACAACACTTTGAAAAAGACCAAAAACCATGTTTTTAATACCATAACTTATTACATCGTTTAAATAAAACTACGACCAGATTGTGGCAACCTGCTTCGGTGAACGGCGAACACTCGTGAAACCGGTAGTTACGTCTCGTTTTTCATACTCGCTGCTACTGCATACGCATGCGATACTTAACTTTCGTTCACATACGACGGCTAAACTGTTACGTTCCGATACTATTCGATTTAAAAAAGCTAAAACACTGATAATGATATTTTTTTTTATTACACACATTAAAAAGCTATACTAACACTATATGCTAAGCTTAACACAGAAATAAAAAAAAAAATGCAAATTTTCAGATTCGGGAGTTTACCTAGGGACAGTCGATTTAATTATGTAGATACATAAATTACGTAAACAAAATGTACGTATAAACAAAACCTAAACTAAAACAACTACAGACATTATACTACGATTGTATTGTAAATACATAATTATTATGGATACAACTTTAATGTGTTTAAAAGTAACAGTTTTTGTATCGCTTAGCGGACGCCCGTATCGTTAAAATAATCTTTACAAATGAATGTAATTGGTCTATTATACTGGTCAAATGATAGGGTGTATGTGTAAGTTAATGAACTCGGCTAGTAGAGATTCTTTATGATTCCGTACTCCTAGGTTAATGATACACGATATTAATTTTTCAAATAGGTTTAAAAAAAAAACACTTGTACATGTCTATTTTTTTCGTCAGTTTAAACTATATGAGGCCGGTGTTTCCTAGCTAACCCTGTGAAGGAATGCCGAAATAAAATTCAGGGGTTAATGACTCCTTTAAAGTCGATACAGCAAACTGGTAATCACATCATATGAGAAGCACTCGGATTAGTGTCTGAGATTGTCTTTTGAGAAAAGAAACACACAGATATGAATGGAGCTGTCCAGTCAGTGCAAGCATTTCACAGTATTCCCATAGCTCAACTCAGGACTGCTGAGGAGCTCAATGACTAAGTACAAGCTGTAAAAGTATGTAAAACTAGAATAGAATAGAATAAAACTTTATTTTACACCAAGAAAGTTACTTAATCAATACTAAAAAAAAACAAAAACTAAAATAAACTAAACTAAACTACTGTTTTTTTTAGGGTTCTGTACCTCAAAAGGAAAAACGGAATCCTTATAGGATCACTTTTTGGTCCGTCTGTCAACAAGACCCTTTATCTTGGGAACGCGTGGAGGTATCGAATTGAAATTAAAACCATACAAGTAGAAAAGTTTGCAGTCCCTTGAAGTTGTGAAAGAATCAAACTTCTGAGTTAACAAAATAACAAGATATGGCCGTTGATTCGCAAAAAACGTGTCCTTTAAAACTCTCAAGGGAATTAAAATTCATAGAGTACTTCCCGTTGACTTAGAATCCAAAAATTTGGCATGAAGCAAGGTCTCATAGCACAAGTATAGGAAAAAATCTGAAAACTGTAAATTTGTAGTTACGTCACCCCACCGGGTACTGGGAACCCCAGTGCACAAATCCGACTTACATTTGCCCGGTATTTTTTGAGTGTGGGCGCCATCATTGTTTTTAAAGAGCGCTACCTAGTCCGTATAATAAACAGTCTGGACTCAGAACAAAAACAGAAGCTAAATCAAACACGTTATTAAAGTTGTTTAGATTTCTATAGGTACCTATAAAAGACCTGAAACAGCCAAAACATAGACAGGTGAGCAAACACAAAATAATTTAGTAGGTACATGTACTAGATCAATAACACAATGAACGCCACGTCACAAATCGATACGACATTTTACGTGTTTAGGAAACGCGTGTATTATGGTCATATCCATGGAGACGGGTTGGGTAAGAGACGTGAAGGCCAGTATTTTTGGGTTGATAGTCTCTAAATAAGGACTGACTTGTTTTTAAGGTGGGAATCAAATGACTTCTCCCGCTCTAGGGCGGAGCAAAAGGTCGTGTTAGACTTTTACAAAGCAATATCACACTTATGTAATATTAAATAATGTAATTTAACAACTTATTAACATTAACTAACATTAATTTAACTTATTATTATTAATTTTTTGTGACGTAATATTATTAATGTAAATAAATAATGCCCCTCTCCTAGAGAGCAGGCCTGAGTCCCAGCAGTAGGAACATTATAAGGCTGATGCAATGCAATGGAAATAAATAATGTAATCAACTTATTATTATAATTGTAATTAAATAATGTAATTATTTTAATATATTAACGTGAATCAAATCGTCTTCAGTAAGTATAACAATAATTAATCTCAAACTCAGCTTTAGGGGGCCTGGTGACTGGACACAGGATTTGTAAAAAATTTAGTTCAGGCAACAGTCTTCCACAAATTGACTGTCTATTTAATTTCTCTGTAATTTGTTGAAAGAAAATAAAATATGTTTCTTCTTTGCCAAGCATAACCAGGTTTTCCTTTCGGAAGTCAAACCATGGTCCCAGTAGGCTTTACCACCTTGGTAGGCTCCTGTGGTTATGCTCATAACTCTTTGAGGCGCTCGTGGTACACTATGCACCAAAGTTTGTAACTTGGAGAGACCATATGTTGTATTATGAGTAAAAAAAACAACGCTTTTACACTGCTTTAAACTTTTTTAATAAATTTACTCAACTATGTGCTCTTATCCCTACCGCTTTAGCCAAGCAATTTACTGTTTTCCGCACTAGTGCGGAAAAATCCGCCGGCTCAAACCCTCACAATTAATTGTATTTATCGTGTCAGGCTCGGCACTAAGTGACCCCGACGAGTCGCGCGTCCTAAAAGATTATATAAATTTAGTTAATTACCTAACATCGGTTTAGGTAAATGACTAATTATAAACAAATTTAGATATTTTTTGTTAAATAAAAAACATGTGAAGATCGTTTACATTTACTTAATTACCTAAACAAATGAAGTATAGACTCAATATAGGAAGTGACCTACTATAGTAAATGATATTAACATGAACCACATATTGTAGGCTACTCATCAAGTAAGTACAAGGCCAGACACGTCCCGGGGGCCAAAGCTATCAATTAGTTTAGTCGAGCCCCTAATACGGAGGGTGGACGTTATATGGCTGGTTACGTTAGTGTATAATTACCTTATAATGTGGCAGTCGGGTTTTTATTCCCTGCCTGAGTCTCTGTTTCCTGATAGCTATAGCCTAGGGGTCTTTAAGTCAAGAGTGAATAGGTTACTTCTAGGCAAGCGTGCTCCATCGTCGGCCACATCTTCGCTTCCCTCAGGTGAGATAGTGGTCAAACGCGAGCCTATCAACAATAAAAAATAAAAAATTATTCTTATCCAGGTTCCCGCATCACTGATGGCAAAACCATAACCTTTATAAAATCATCTTGTTGTTTGTCTGTCAAGGCCTTTTTTTCTAAAAAACGTATGGAAGTAGATATTTAAGGTGGCCTTTTCCCACTTACTTATCGTCAATGTCGAGCGTGGTTTAAAAGCTTGTTGCTATATATAATGCAATCCAACGCATTGTTTGATGAAAAGGAAATGCGAAAAAAGAGAGATAATGCTTGAAAAATATGTCGGCGTTCGGTAATTTACTCGAATATTTTACAATACTTGTTCCAGGAAATACGAGTTTCCTTTAAAAGTTTTTGAGAAAAATTGTCATCATTTAGAATCTCGATTAAATGTGCAAGGCTTCTATTAAAGTACTTTATTATATTTTTAATATTATGAGTACATTATGGAGGACCAAAGTTCATGTAAAATACTCGATTTTAATTGGTCTTTAGAAATCAAAAGCGTTTATTTCAAATAGACCAATTACAGGCACTTTTGAATTGTCAAAATGTCGATCAGTCCAAAAAAAAAGTTAAGCTAAATTGCATGTTCCAAAGCGTAGATCCCTATGGAGAAGAACCTGCAAGAAACTCCATGGACACTCTTTTACTCGATTAGTTTTAAATAAGTTTATGTTTTAATTTCTATAGAAGCCTAGATATATAACCGCAAGATATCTGTCTACCTGTGTATCTAAAATATCTGAAGAAAGATGTGTAGTAGGTGTGATGTGTGCAAGTAGGTTTTAAAAACACTTTTACACGTCAATTTTTTTTCCGTCAGTTTAAACTAGATGAGGCTATAATCACGTAAGAGCGGTTGTATGAAAATGTACTTCGGGTAGGCCTCTCTTAAGTACTTTTCTTACTTTAGATAGAACATTTTGTGATAGACTGAAACTTAGACAAAATAATGCGTAGATATTTAAGTGCTTTTTATCACGAATTCACGATTGAGTAAAACATTCACGATGGGAAAGCAAAAACTTCAAATCGATATTTAATGAGATTTCCTCCGAATCCGGACATTTGAATCGACATGAATTTTTATTGATAAATTGATATCTTTACTTTTCAAAGAATAATTTGTTGTAATATAGCTGCGAGGATTCTATTCACATTATAAGATACAATGGTATGATTGTTTATGAGATTTTTTTTCAAAACAGACAATACTGCTAATTATTCAAAACTAAATCAAGTCAAAAATATTAATTTCAAATAAACCATATATAGGCACTTTTGAATAATCAAAAACCGGGTGAGAGCGAGTCGGACCTGCGCACTGAGGGCTCCGTACAAACTTACCTATGAAAATAGTTCAATTTCCAAATTGAGTTACGAAGATTTTTCCGAAACGCATTTTTTTTTTATATATATATACTATATATACTTATGCTATGAGACCTTGCTTCGTGCCAAATTTCAGGATCATCATCAGCCTTTTTAATGTTCCCACTGCTGGGACACAGGCCTCCTCTCTAAGAGAGGGAATGGGCCGTAATCAACCACGCGGGCCCAGTGCGGTTTGGTGGATGTCACATGTCTTAGAATTTTTGGTTCTAGGACGTGCCGGTTCTCTCACGATGTTTTCTTTCATCGTTTTGAGAGCAGCGGTGATGAATTAAATTACACAAAGTAATGTGCCTGGCTGGGTTTGAACCCGCGACCTAAACTCGTAAGTCGGAACCGTTACCACTCGGCCACCACTGCTCTATTCAATTTCAGGATCAGTGTCGAAATATAAGTTTTTTGCGATATAAAAGGCTGTATCTTTTTTACTTGTTAACTTATTGCACAATCCAAATCTCTTTATGAAGAAAAATGTGCAAAACACTCCATAGACCCTCTTTTAAATCATTTTATGAGTCAGTTAAAATCAATCAAAATCACATTTTTTTTTTTTTAGTTATCTACACTGTGACTACCATGTTTGCCTATCGTATCTCATCTTATTAGTTACAATTACGAAAAAACAATATTTAATTTTATTTTATGAACATTTTGATCACACAAAAAAGCCTGGCAATCTGACAGTTTTTTAATGTAACTAATAGTAATTTTAATGAACAGTACTTCAGGCCAATTCTTGCATTCAAAATTAGTTTTGGCCAAAGGACTGTTTGACTGTAATATATACACTAGAGACCACCCTTAATTGTCGTATTTCATGATACAGGACAATTTCTATGTCATAAAATACGATAATTTCATGAAATGTTCAATTCTAAGGTAGGGCTACGACATACGAGTATGCACTTAAGTATTTAAATAATAAACAAATGCTAGCTTCATTAATATTTTCTAACTTAGGGTAATAGGATTAAAAAAACTTATTTGAAGTTAATATTCAACACAAATATAGTAAATTACTGTGGTTTTCAGTTATAGTGGTTATTATCTAAAACTCACTGGAACGTAAACTTATTGGAAATACATCAACAATTTTCATATAATCCGGTGGATAAATCCCAAAGCACCCGAAAGTTTATTAAAATCTGGGTTCGATTTAAGTCATGATAAACAGGGTTGAGTGCTTTTTGTTAATATGTGTATATAATTTGAACTATAAATAATATTGATTTATTACGCAATTAATTGTTCATATCTTTTTGTTTCATACCAGTACATAAAATGTGACTTAACTCTACCTTTACCGTCTGTAGATGAGCATGGAATGGGACAAAATGAAATAAGTCGCGCCGTTCTATTTTCAAATGTGATCTTAGGCGGCCCTAAATAAAAAAGAAAGTGGGCAAGTGCGAACCGGAATCGCACACGTGTTTTTTTTTAATAAAAAAAAAAGTAATTTTATGATGACGTGACTTCAAATTTATTACGACAGATTCAAATAATAAATCTGTCGTAATAAGTGTAGAAAGATCTTATAGCATAAGTGCTATAAGATCTTTCTACATGCCGAATTTCAGGATTCTAGATCAAGTATAAGTGTGAATTTTGATTCCCGTGAGAGTGTCGAAATGTACGTTTTTTTGCGACATAAAGGCCGTATCTTTTTTTGTCGTTCACTAAGAAATTTGATTTTTTTTTAACAACTTCAAGGTACCTCAGACCTCAATATATGTTCATAGGTCCGTCTGTCTGTCTGTTTATTAAGAGCCTTTATCTCAGGAACGCCTGGAGGTATCGAGTTCAAATTAAAACAATATACTCAAGTCTGCGGTCCCTTAAAACGGTGACGACCTTGTTTTATATCTAAATAAAGCAAGGTCTTATTGCACAAGCATAAGAATAAATCTTAAAAACGAACATGTTACGTCTCAACGCGATTCGGAAAAAAATCTTCAAGACTTCATTCGGGAATTGAATTATTTGTATAGGCAAGTTTCTACGGAATCCCCAGAGCGCGGGTCCGATTCACACTTGTTTAATACTAGTTTAGAAGTGTTACCATATGCAAAATTTCCCTAATAGAAACTTCAAAACTGGCCATAACATCCAAAATAATCACTTTGTACCTACTAACCATAAACCCACTCACGGAGGCGATAAAGCTTAGTGCAGACTCCCTGGAGACCATGTCAGATGGAAGCTGCCAACAAACGCGTTACCAGCCAATTTGTTAGCTCATGTGTTCACTACTTTATAAAATTTATTGAACCGTGTATAAACGGGAGTAGGTTAAAGTAAGACTTGGTTATACATATTTCGGCTTTTTTCTATGGTAGGTAAAATCATCCAATGACAAAGACCGCCCTTGGGCGGAGCGGGAAATACCGTTAAACTCTTACTGACTAAAAACCTACCCCGTTCCTTCGTTGCCTTTCGTACTGGGCCGAGCCTTCCTTTCAGAAGCCGACCCATGACCCTAACAGGCTTCGACCCTGCCAGCCTGCAGCTAGCAGGCTGGGCCTCTAATACATATTTTGGCTTTGTAATTTCACGTATCTGTCACATCGGTGGAAAGTCATGCGATGAGGCTAATGGGTGATCCAGACTGGTTAAGTCCAATCTACAAAGCCTTGAGCACAAGCGTAAGGTAACCAGCCTTTCGGTATTTTACAGGATGCATTTTGGAGAGTGTGCGTGGAAATTGGATGACTTGATACAACCATCTCATTTATACCTTTGGACAACCCAATGGACGGCGAGTATCCACCCTTACGTTGTTGAAACCTCTACAGTCCGAACCAAGCGTTTCGCCTCGTCGTTTATACCGCGTACAACGAGGTACTGGAACAACTTCCCGTCCGATTATAATTTAGATGTCTTCAAGGCTAGAGTGAATAGGTTCCTAATAAACTAGTGAGCCTTACCATTAACGATTACAGTTTGTAGATATCGGGAAAAATAGACTCCGGAAATTCCGCGCCTTAGCTGCTGTAGGCACGATTCGCGTCCTACTAGTGCATAAAGTTTTCAGACTCTCTCTCTTACTTTGTCTAGGGCAGAAAGAATTGTTTGATGATTTTCAACCCTTTTTTTTTTTAAAGTGAATGAGATAAGCTTGAGTGACAATATTCAAAAGGGTAACTAAATGAGAGTTCCTCACTATCGAGATAAATGACCTGGGATTCGAAGACCTGGGATTGGACCTGGATTTTTGTAGACTGCTATGACCTGATGATACTCGTAACGATATTTGAACGTCATCGCTGATGTTTTGATCTTCAGTTTCAGTGAAGACTAATTTATACCATCAAGATAAATAAAGTGAAATACTTTGATTTTTGGTTGATATGCTCGGTTCTTGTTTGTAGCCATCGCTTTACAAACCCGTGCTGCGGAAACCGTAGCAACTTCGTAGAGGTGCTACGAATTTCGTAGCACGTCTACGAAATCTTTTACGCTACGTTTCAATAAAGAACATCAACAGCAAGATTGCTATTCACGAGATATTGCTACTAAGATATACTTACTAAAAGTAGGTATATACGTCCTTTGATGTTCAATCTTGATTACGTCTTTGAAAGCTGATATTAGGCTTCGACTGCGTGTCACAGTTTTGCATAAAATATGGTAGTTGCTTTAGAAATCCTTTCTTCATACGTTCATAAAATACTAATTACTACCCACGTCTCCCTCTGCGTACTAATTATAGTCTATTTATCTTTCAGCTTGATTCGACCCACGATTTTGTGCTTACTAAGTAGACTTTGTGAGAATTATCATTAAAATCAATAAAACAGCAATAATAATTAAGCTCAAGTTTAGCATAGCGCTTTGAAGAGGTTTAATGTGATGAACTTTCATATCAATTTTTGTCGAAATATGCTGTTTAACTGTAACAAGCTCAGAGCTAACTGTCTCGAATGCGTTAGATTTTCTTTTAACAAACCAGAATGTATAGGGCAACCAGGTAATATTTACATTTATAAAAAAAGAAACTTTTGTAAATAAAGAAAATGTTATAGTGAATATGTCACTTAAATGCGTGCATAGCACTTTTACAAAAAAATATACACGGCTAAGTTTTGAATGTTTTAATCCGTACATGAAACACTACCGATTTGTAAAGATAAAATTAAAAATAAAGAGTATTTTTCTAAAACTCAAATTAATATACGCATGTACGAAATTAATTTCTTTAACTAAACATCAGCTAAACGAGTCCAATGACCTATAGGTAGTTAGGACAACTTCTATTACTAATCGATATCGTTTCATGTATCGGATCGACCCTCCACGGGATCAAAACGAACAAACCATTTGGATGTACGGCTATTTACCAAGATTGACTTGACTTACAAGTCAGCAAACTAAAATCGACAAACATCATCATCATCGTCTATCACGATCGACCGGTTGGCCACCACAAGTATAGAACTATGTCCTCGTGGGAGTGATTGGCAGCAGCGATCTCTGCGCCGGGCTATAGTCCAAAGCGAGGAGAAATGGCAGACGGTCGCCCCCTTCTGCGAAGCAGTAATGCTAGCAAAGAAAGAGGCCGCACGCGTGAGGCAACGGCACTCACGCCCCAGCCGCCACCGGGATTCCGATTCCAGATTTCCGGCTACCGTAGGCGTGAGCTTGCGAACGGCAAGCAATGAGTAGCTCGCTGTCCGACCTTCCGGTAACAATCCGAACCAAGCCCAAGTCGTCGATGGCGCGTACTGTTCCACGCGCGCCTCAAGGAGTTGTCAGCAAACTATAGGGGCCCAGCAAGATCGGAGGGAAGGCTCAGCCCTGGTTTCAAAGGCAAAGAAGGAAAAGGGTGGGTTTTTTAGTCAGTCAAAATCTGACCCCGATCCGCCTAAGGGCGGGAGATGGCTTCATGATTTTACCCACCAAAAAAAAGATGTTAAACAGCAGTAGTTTGGAAATGACATGAAAAAAATATTCTATTCTGTTCTGGTTAAAAATAACTACTAAAACGACGACATACTTTCAGCTAGTAAACAAAAATAAAAACAATAAAATTGTTAAATCGGTCAATGTGTTCCAATTTCGTTGCGCATACTAAGCGACTTACGTATTCTACGCAGACAAAACTATTCGATGACATGGCCTGGTAGTGGCAGATCCATTTGGGGCATGAGTAATGTTATGCATTAAAAACAATGGTATAAAAACTGAATTTTAATGATTTGATGTAAATATCTGCGGGTTGATACAACTGTTGTAGACAACTTATTACATGTATCGTCGCTTTTTGATTTGTGAAACTGATACGTATATTTTTTTTCCTGTGGCAACACTACAGCTAATAGCTGACTTAAATTAGTCCCTTGTAATTTTAATTCTAAATATTAATTCTCTTTGTTTTTAAAGAAAATTATTTTATCAATTACTCATCAAGTAAATATGGTATTTAAGTGTATTCATTGTTAAATTCGTGCTTTATTGTGTAAATAAGTGTAAAAATTTCGATAAAACTTTTTGGCAGTTAAGAGGTTACTGGTACGAGTGATTTTTGCATTGTCATCTTTTTTTTTTTTTTTTTTTATGGTAGGTAAAATCATCCAATGACAAATCCCGCCCTTGGGTGGAGCGCGAAGTAGTGTCAGACTCTTACTGACTAAAAACCTACCCCGTTCCTTCGTTGCCTATAGTGCCGGGGCTGAGCCTTCCTCTCAGAAAACGGCCCTTGACCCCAGCAGGCTTCGACCCTGCCTGCTTGCAGTTAGCAAGCTGGGCCTCTTCGGTGTGCTGACAGCTCCTTGAGGCGCGCGGGAACAGAACGCGCCGTCGACGACTTGGGCTCGGTCCGGTCGGTTACCAGACAATCGGACAGCGTGCTACCCATTGCACGCCGTCCGCAAGCCCGCGCCTACGGTGGCCGGAAATCGGGATCGGAATCCCGGCGGCGGCTGGGGCGAGCGCCCCGTTGCCTCTGCCTGATGCGGTCGGCCTCCTCCTTTGCTAGCATTACTGCTTCGCAGAAGGAGGCGACCGCCTGCCATCCCTCCTCACTACGGACCATGGCCTGAACCAAGGCCCTGCGAGAGAGATCGCTGCCGCCGATCACCTCCACGAGGACACGGCGATGCTCCGCCCAGGCGGGGCACACCTCTACAGTGTGCTCCACCGTGTCCTCCGGGTGTTCCGCACAATGGCGACACCCGGGCGAATCCTCCGCACGAATCCGGAACAGGTACTTAGAGAACTTTCCGTGTTCGGTAAGCACCTGCGTCGTGCGGAAGTTGAGAACGCCGTGAGGTCTTTCCAACCACGCCTCAAGGATGGGCCTTATCGCCCCAATTGTGGCGCGCCCCGAACGAGGTTGCGATAGTCGCTGACGCCATTTCGCCATGAGATCCCGCCGGAGCTCTGTCCGCCATGCCTCGACTTGTCGTGGCAGTGGAATTTCACCCCGGCGCTGCATCTCCATGCGCTTGTCGTGTATGTGTGCAAGGACTGTTGCCTCCAGATCCCATGGCGGTTGGCCAGCAAGGAGGGTCGCCGCCTCGCGGGAAATCGTTCGGTACCCTCGCACCATGCGTATTGCCATGACCCTCTGGCACGCATTCAGCTGGGCCCTCGGTTGCTGTGTCAACGTCGGTGCCCACACCGGGGCCCCGTAGAGGGCCATGGACCGAACGATTCCCGCGTAGAGCTTCCGGCAGGAGGCGTCTGGTCCCCTGAGGTTGGGCAGGAGCCGCCCGAGAGCAGCCCCAGTCCTATTCAGTTGGGGAGCCAGACGTCGAAAGTGCTCCTTGAAGTTCCACCAGCTGTCGAGGACGAGTCCCAGGTACTTCATCGTCGACCCGACGCTGATGTGAACTCCTCCTACCGTTAGCTGGGAACCCGGTGGTGGCGCGCCCCGAGGGCCGTGAAAGCACATGGCCTCGGACTTGTGCAATGCCACCTCGAGTCCCAATTGCTGGATCCTATCAACGACTATCGCAACCCCGCGTGTCGCTAGTTCGACCGCCGTCCGGTACGACTCTCCCCGCGCTAGGACCAACGTGTCGTCCGCGTAGCAGACCACGCTGACCCCGTCGGGGAAGTCGCCGCGCAACACGTAATCGTACCCGATGTTCCACAAGGGTGGTCCTAGTACCGATCCCTGCGGAACACCGCACGACATCTCTCGACGTTTCCACTCTCCCTGGTGACCGGGGTAGATGATATACCTCTCCGATAGGTAGGCCTCGATCACACGACAGAGGTAGTCGGGCACCCGGTGGTACCGGAGTGCCGTTCGAATGCTACTCCAGGGCAGGGAATTAAAGGCGTTGGCAATGTCCAAGGACACTGCCACGACACACCTGCCCTGGGAAACCGCATCCCCCGTCGTGAGGGCTCGCACGCGCATGATGGCGTCCACCGTAGAGCGCATCCTGCGAAAACCAAACTGTCCATCCGAAAGGTCCGGCCCCACCCGTGCGAGGCGCGCGACGAGGCGGTTTGCAATGACTCTTTCAAAGAGCTTGCCCACCTCGTCGAGCAGCACAATGGGCCGGTACGCGGACGGAGAGTCCGCAGGGCGCCCCGGCTTGGCAATGAGGACCAGTTTTCCCGTCTTCCAGCGAAGTGGGAACTGGCCCCTCTCCAGACATGCGCTAAAGAGCCCCCTCAATCGAGGCCCGAGAGCCTCCATGGCCAGGACCCAGGCCCTCCCAGGCAGGCCGTCAGGTCCTGGGGCGGTATTCTTGGCACTTAGCCTTCGTACCGCCACTCTCATCTCTACCTCGGTCACCTCTGGAACATCGTCGTCGTTGTGGTCCACGTCAGGTACTGCCGTAGGTGGCGGAGCCATGGGCGGGGGGGAGTGTACCCCCCGCGTAGGGAACAGAGTGCTGACGACACCCTCCACGAGCTCGGGCCGGAGACTCTGAGTCAGTGGGGGAGCCCATGGACGGAGTTTCTCCCGTACCATCTTGTATGGGCGTCCCCACGGGTCTGCATTCAGAGACCCCAGCCAGACGTTGCGGGCCTCCAGTTTAGCCCGCTTCATCTCCGCTCGGAGGGTGCGCTTCGCCACCCTGTAACACTCGTATAGCTCCGCCTCTATAGCCTCCGCATCCGACGGGCGGTTGCGGCGCTTGCAGTACCTGGCGTACCGGCGTCGCGCATGATTGCACGCATTGCGTAATGCCGCAATCTCCGGCGACCACCAGTACACCTGGCGCTTGGCACGTCCTGGACGGACTCGGGGCATTGACGCGTCGCATATTTGCGACATGCCCTCCAGGAACCACTCTGCCTCGACGTCGATGTCGACAGGCCTGTCCGGTGCTTGCACCCAGGCCTGTACCGTCGCAGCTTCCAGGAGGAGCTCCCGGTCCATCTGCCTCAGCGCCCATCGCGGACCACAAGGGCTCTGCTGGACCGGCGCGGTCGAGGTTTGGGCGGAGACGTCAAACCGTATGTACCGGTGGTCTGAGAACGTCTCCACCCCCTCCATAACGCACCAGTCGACGACACGCGGTGCCAGATCGGGGCTGGCGAACGACAGGTCCACCACTGATTCGCCCCACATCCGCACACACGTGGAAACAGAGCCCCGGTTTAGGAGGGCCAGGCCGGACTCCTCAGCCCAGGCCTCTACCGACCGACCCCGCCCATTCGTGTACCGGGAACCCCAAGCCTCGTTCCAGGCATTGAAGTCCCCGCAAACGACCACGGGGAGGTCCCTAAACCCAACGACGACGTTTTTCAGCTCCATAAGGGAGATGTGGAGATCGCCGAGAGATCTGTTCGGGGACAGGTAGACGCCTACCACTGCAATGTCCCCGAACCGTGCTGCCACGCTACCTCGTCCCCTCGTGACGCGCTCGAGGGGCGGGGTACCGGCGGCGGTCGACCTAATTAAAGTCACCGAGCCGTCCAGGTCCTGAACCCAGTCTGCACTGGGCAGGACATAATACGGCTCGGAGACTACGGCGACATTGATCGACCACTGCGCCATGCTCTGGAGCAACAGATCCTGAGCGGGGGCGCAGTGGTTGATGTTCGCCTGGAGGAGACGTAATGGAGCTGTTATTGACATTCCATTACGATCTCCTCCGGAGCCCTACGTGGGGGCTCTGCCGCGGCGGCTGCGGCGGTGATAGCGGCGGCGGCCACGGAGGCGGCTGCGGCGGTTAGAACGTCCGGGTGGACGGTCTTTCGGGGCTTACCCTTGGCCTTGGCGGGGGGGTCACAGGACCTGCTCCCAGCCTGGTGGTCGGCTGACTTGCCTGCCGCCGCACATGCGTAGCAGTGCGGCGACGCACAGCATTCGACGGCCCTGTGGCCAGGCTGACCACAACGGAAGCAGTGGTCGCTGCAATCCACCTCTGCGGCGCAACAGGCCCCCACGTGGTGTCCCACGCGGCAGCGGTAGCACCGCAGAGGTCTGGGCTCCAACAGCTTGACCTGGGCGGAAACCCAGCCCACCAAAAGCCTTCGGCCCTCGCCCGTGATGGCCTTGGCCGCCGACACAGGGCAGCTCACCGTGATGGCTCGCATGCCCGTGCTGTCAGCACGGAGGGCGCCTGCCCGCACTTGGTCTGCGGCGCACCCCCCCGTCCTAACGATGGCGGCCACCACCTCGTCCACCCTGACGGAGTCGTCCAGGCCCATGATGCGCATATCAATGCACTTGGTGGGCCTGGACACTCTGGCCTCCTCGACGCTTAGGGACGCCCTGATTTCTTCGGCCAGGGCGTCCGCGGCAGGACCACTGTCCGCCCCAGGGACCTCCACAATTCGAGCCCCGGTTGCGGTGCGCCTCATTCTGAAGCCCCCGGAGGCTCCGAATTTGTCGAGGTGGCCCATCACCGCCTTCTTCGCCTTTTCCATGACGGCGTCGTACGTCACGCCCTTCTTTTCCGCATCTGGCTGTAGTGTAATCACTACAGCTGCGGAATTCGGGGCGCGAAGTCTAGCCGCCATGGCTCGCTTCTTGCGTTGTCGCCGCCGCTCACGCTTTTTGGTGGCCCTGGCCGCTTTGCCCGCCTTCCTCTTGGCACCGACCACCGTCCAATCGGTGTCTTCCGAGGGTCCTGTGGGCAGGGGAGATGGCCTGGTAACCGCCCCGGCAGGGGATCGAGCAGGATAAGCGCCGGGGGCAGGCTTTGCCTTGCCCTTCGGGGGAGGAACAGTCCCCCCCTGCCGCCGCTGCTGCTGCTTGGCCGCCGGGGCCGGCCTCGCCGGCTCCGTCACCACGGCCTTGCGCCCGGCTTGCCCCGACGGGCCCGCCTTGGGCGCAGTAGCGGTGGCTGCGGCTGCGGCAGCGTACGTCGCCACTCTCTTCGGACCGGAAGCCGCGAGTGGGGGGCGCAGCACAATGCCCTCTAAGACAGAGAGCTGACGCTGCACCCTCTCCTGAAACCGCTGCTGCTGCTGCTGGTGCTGTTGCTGGAAAGCACCCAGCTCCTGCCGCAGCAGGGTCAGCATCTCGCTCTCCGGCCCGGGAAGGGACTGGGACTTCTTTTCCACCACGGGTCCACCTCCCTGGCGACAGGCTAGGTCTGCCTCGAGCCGCTCAATCCTTCGATTAAAGGCCTTTTTGAGCGGCTCGAACACTATCACCAGCCCCTCCGTGATAGATACGGCCTCCTGGGAGATGGCCTTCTCCTTCGTGGCGTGTTTTCTTTTTTTCGACACGGCCGTTAGGGAGGCCGTGACGATCTCGCCAAATTTGGCGAGCGCCTCCTTCATGCCGTCTGACTCACTGTCAGACGGCTCTGGCACCGACCGGCCAACCTCGCCGATGGTCGCCCCGGGGTGTCGCGCCTCCCTGATGATTTCCAGGGTTCGCTGGAGGGCCGCGTCCTGGGCAGCGAGCCCCCTCCCCCTTCCCAACTTGCGGCCCGCTCCCCGCCCGGAGGAGGAGATTTTGCGGGCCGTTGCTTCGTCCGAGGACGACCCCGGGCCACCCCCCGACTTAGGGCGCTTACGGAGGAACTCATTCCTCCTGGGAGCGAGTTCCTCCACCTCCATCTTCTCCGAAGTGAGCGAAGACGCGGCATCAGAGTCTGACTCCGTGTCTCCGCTCACCTCCCTAAGGCCGAAACTCCTTCCGGCCCGGTCAGAACCTGCCGGCGCTGCAGACGTGCTGGGAACGGGTCCCAGGGACTCTACAACGCGGGCAGGTGAGCCACCTTGGCTCACTGCGTCCTCGAAGGACGGTACGAGGTCCGAAGACCCGAGGCGATGGTTGCCCCCCCCAGAATACGAGGGGCAGCCCGAGCTCTGCTCGGGGAGGGATTCTCCGGCATGCCGGTACCCTCCTGGGGTAGATATATTTTTCCCATTCGCGCTCATTTTTTGCTGGTCACAGCTTTGCCTTTTTGTTTTAAATGGGGTGGGGTCCCCATTGTCTCGTTCGCCATCCTGGTCATGTCTGATAGACAGACACGTACCGGAGGCGAACCCACTTCTCCAAAATCGCCGTCCAAGACCAGCAACAGCTGGTTGTGCCGATGCTCCTGGACTGCGCACCCTCTGTAGCGGTCCGACTGGACTCCGCCATGTGTGTTCCTCTTGGTCTGGTCTCTCCCTTGAGGCCCTCCGGCATGAGTAGCTCTACCGGCATAGCCCTCAAGATCACAGAGACACGCAAGCCCCACCACGACGACAACGTGGGAACACAGGCGGTGGGGCATTGTCATCTAGTTATCAGGTAAAATACTTTACATTTGACTTGTTTGCGTTGTGTTAATTTCGCTATATTTAGAATCCTAATATCGTAGCCTTATAATGTTCCCACTGCTGGGACTTAAGCCTCCTCTCTAGGAGAGGAAATGGGCCGTAATCCACCATGAAGGACCAGTGCAGGTTGGTAGATGTTGGACTTCTAATTTTTGGTTCTAACACATGTCGGTTTCCTCACGATGTTTTCCTTCACCATTTTGAGAGCAGTGGTGATGAAATAAATTACACAAAGTAATGCGCCTGGCTGGGTTTGAACCCGCGACCTACAACTCGTAAGTCAGGGCCGTAACCACTCGGCCACCACTGATCTCATATTCTTCTGTGTACATATCGTAATAAGTATTATATATTGAATATATAGTATTATATACCACGTAAACCTAAATTGGGAACTTTTCAAGAGAGCAAATAAATTCTTTAGTACTCGTAGCACGTAATCTAATTGAGTCAGTATTTCCTGATGGTTACGACCCTTAGCATATTTAAGTTATGAATGAATAGGTTACTTCTAGGTAAGCGCGCTCCATCGACCGCATCGACGCTTTCCATCAGGCGAGATAGCGGTCAAGCGCGAACTTATCAACAATAAAAAAAAACTCGATTATTATAAAAAAAAGTGTATTACACACATTGATCTCATATATATATTTGAACCCATAATTTTTCTGTTCAACTCTGACATACGTATTGTTTTTGATGTTAAATGACGCGTCACCATTGTTTTGAATTGTGTTTGATTCATCAAATGCTGCGTTGTTTGATTTCCTATCGAATGAAATACGTAACATATTTTGAATTCCGAATAGTGTCGTGCTATGAGACCTCGTTTCATGCAAAATTTTTGGATTCTAGGTCAGCGGGACCTATGAAAATATACGTTTTTTTGTGATATAAACGACCATATCTTTTTTCTGTTAACTTATAAGTGTGATTTTTTCACAGCTTCAAGGGACCGCAGACTTGAATATATGGTTTTAACTCAATACCTCCACGCGTTCCCGAGATGAAGGGCCTTGACAGACAGACGGACAACAAAATGATCCTATAAGGATGAATAGACGTGAAGACGAGCTTAACTCAATTTTAAGTTAATATCGTCTATGTACATAAACTTTGTTATCCACATAATGTTCTAACTTCATCATCGTGTATAATAAAGAATTAAAGTTTCATTTGGTCATATGCTTTTAACTAAATAAACGTAGTCTCACAACTCACACAATTGCCAATCTCTGCCTAGTACTCTTGAGAATATTAGGGCAATGTTATACTGTGATATACGTGGTATACAAATTCTTTGTAAACACGAATTCGATGACGTAAACCGGTAGTGGCACTTCGATTTGGGGCATGTATGTCATGCATTAAAAACAAATCTATAAAATCTGAATTTCAATGCATTTGGCAAAAAAACATCCATGCTAGTCGAAACGCTCCGATAAATAATATACATGTATATATAAAGAATTATCGGTTACAGTGTTTGACTTATCAGTTTTTTTTTATAATATAAACTAGCGCTTGACCGCGATCCCACCTGATGGTAAGCAGTGCAGTGATGCAATCGTCGATGACAAGGCTCACTAGTTTATTAAAAGCCTAATCGCTCGAGCCTTGAAAACGTCTAAATTATAATCGGACGGGAATGCTTCAGCACGCAAATGGTCCTTTGATGTACAGTCAGGGCTCGAAAGTGCAGTTGCACTCTACCGACAATATGTACAATTTCTTTGTAAAAGAGGGTCAATGGATTATTACCCATTTAGTTTGCAGCATAGAATCTAAAATATTGAATAAACTAGTTTCAGAAAACTGGACTTCTACTACAAAAAAATTTTAGTCAGTTTAGCATTGTTAGAGTGCAACTGCACTTTTGACCCCTGACCGTACGCAGTATAAATAGTGTTTGGCGCACTAGTTCTTATGTGTGTGATGGTGTGTGTATATGTTTATTATTCCTTCAAGTTTAAACGTCTGAAAGCACAACTTAGACCTATGTTTTTTTTGTCTGTCTCGTCTGTTATCGTTTGACTTCTGCGTTGTAATTGGGCACCCATTTTTGAAAGACCTCGGCCCTGGATCACAAAAAGCAAAGTAGAAAAAACCTCAAAAAATAGGTTCTTTTTATCCTTGGGATAATTTTTCACTTTAAAGCGAGCGTAGTTACTGGCTGAAGCTAGTTTACCGTAATCTTTAAAACTACCAACGTAGTTTGTTTTATTTTAGAGATGGATTTTGTTGGCCTTGTATTTTCAAGAGTTTTGAGCCAAAAAACGTAAAAAGCCTTTACAATTCTTAAAGAACAATGGCAATATTACAATTGGTCGGATTATTAATAGTCTAGAAATTTCTTCATTAGGAATAAAAAGCAAATAATTTCGTAAGTTTTGTTCAATTTTATTCAAATTGAGTAAGTTAGAAAACAAAACGATTAAAACTGTATTCGACTAATTAATATTCTACTTTCAATACAATTGAAAGGTGTTGCTACGTGTTTTTTAAACAGAAAAGACTTAATGTCAGCTTTTTCGTATTAACATATTATTAACCCCCGACGGAAAAGAGGGGTGTCATAAGTTTGACGTGTCTGTCTGTCTGTGTGTGTTGGCCTGAGGAACAAAATGCACAATATGTTCATTCTCAATGCAATGCCGTTTATAATTGGGGTGTATTATTTATTTATTTGTTTAACTTTAATAAAAAGGGCAAATTATATCAGTTAAAGATTTATATTAATACACACAAAACTCACATACTCATCTCACAGAACTCCAGACATACTGACATGATCTTCTCCCATTCGACCTTGAACACATCACAGTCAGGGTGCGTGTCCAAAACAGTGTTGAGTGCATAGAGAGTGCGAGGGACAGGATACTGGGCTCACGCAACAGTCGTGTATGGATATGTGCACTATATAATTATTTCAGTTAGTACGCAACGACCGATAACTACCTACAGGTCATTGGACTCGCTCCTCTGATGTGCAATGATGCGTATATTAATTCGAGTTTTAGAAAAAACACTTTATTTTTTAATTTTATCTTTACAAATCGATAGTGTTTCATGTACCGGAGCGATCCTCCACGGGATTGAAACGATCAAAATTTAGCCTTGTATACGATAGGGAAATCTATCTCAACCCAACGATATCAGCTGTATTCTAATAGACTGGAAGTTGATCTAAAAATTGAGAAAGAAGTAAATGGCTTGATTAGTATACCGCCACGTAAAGGTAAGCATTCACACGATCCATTCATCCGTCATAAGTCATAAATCGCACGTATCTATCGGACGTTTGTCTCACATGCATATCGCACGGTCACATCACACGACACGCATACACGACACCGATCAGTTAAACGTGATTAATGGCCGGACCCGTTAGCGATGCCATGGCTAGTTTACATTATAGCGGTCGGGTTTATTTGGAATAGATTTTCAATTGAAGTAACGTATTATTACGCCTGTATGTCTTTAGCGGGTAAGTAGAAGCGTACAAATAGGCAGTCATGAATAGTACTGGTAGTACTACTCTATTTCACAAGTGATATAGAAGAGGGCCCTTTGCGGCCAAAGTGAAAACTCTTGGCTGGAACAGAGTGATATAGAAAGGCCCTCCCCTTTGCGGCCAAAGTGAAAACTCTTGGCTGGATCAGAGATTACTTAACCCTTTAAACCGTAATTAGAGACACAATAGAAAGACAATAGGTGCGCGGACACCGGTGTCCTCTTGGAGCTTCACAGTTTAATGAGAAAAATCAAATAATTCTTAGGATAATCTCTGGATAAAAGTTACTTAATATGGAAAAGGCTAAAGACACTATATGACACAAATGAAGAATGTAACTGTTACAAAATGTTTCATCAGTAATTAATTAAAATCAGGTCTATTTTTTAATCATCAAATAACTTCTTCAGCTCTAGGTGGAGAGTGTGCCAGATTTTTCCTGACTAAAATCCACCTGTGCTTTTTGTGTTCCAGGGGCACGGCAACACTTTCAAATGTTCCCGAAGCGAGCTACCTATTGCTCACCATACACAAACCTACGCCTAAGGTGGTCAAAAATTGCTCTGCATCTCCGGTTGCCTTGAGCTTCTCCTAACCAAAAACAAGCCCTGATTTAGGAAGGTTTCTAAATCGTTAAAAATCTTCCTCTGAACAAAACATATTTTCATTTTTAAGGAGATCATTATTCCTACAATTGCTTCTGCGTAATTGGTGAGAGTTAGCCCAGATGTGCAAACGTGTTCCCGAAATTTATTTCCTTTCACGTATTATTGAACGGCTGTGCAATTTATGTTAGGTACAAACGAGGCACTCGATTATACGATTGTACTTTGAATTAGGAATTGTTTGCGCAGTTAAGTACTTCTCTCAATAGATTTTTTTCACTCTGTATAAAGTGTGTTCATCATTATGTCGTAAGAAAAGATGGATGGATTGCGTGAGAAGTGATATGAAAGAAAAGAAAGTTTGTGATAGCGTGACGCATGACCGGCCGAAATGGAAGCAAACACGTGATACGGTGACCCCAAATAAAACGGTACAAGGATGATGATGGGAATCATTATTTATTTATATATATATATATCCTCACATTGGAACGCCTTACAGCAATTAGGTACACCAATGGAGTACAATAAAGCGATGCGCGCACTGGTGACTTTTGTCACCGTGACTTTTTTGTCACCCTTATCAAGTCCATGGATATGTATGGAGGTGCGCGCACGTAGCGACGTGACAACTGGGTGACTTTTTTGTACGCTGACCATGGAGCGGACAAGCCCGTGACATTTTTGTCACCGCGCCGCAATCAGTGGCGTAGCATGGGTGGGGGCGGTGGGGGGCATGGCCCCAGGAGCCATACGAAAGGGGGCGGTAGGAAGCGACAATTTAATAATTTGGAAAATGTAAAAATATGATTATGAGTAATTATTTATTTATTTATTTGTACTTTACTGTACACCAAGATAAAAAGATAATAAAGTTTTGAGACTTAGTGCCCGTTTACGGACACGCGTCGCGTTGCGCGGCGCGTCGGGCGGCCCGTCGTACATTGAAATAGGTGTGTGTTTGCGCTAGCGATGTCGCGGCCCGCTGCTGCAATGTACGACGAAACGCCCAACGCGCCGCCCGATGCGCCGCGTCTAAGTAAACACGGCCTTAAATAAAAACATACAATGGGCGGCCTTATCGCTATCTGCGAACTCTTCCAGGCAACCTGGGATGGAAAGAGATTGCATGGACATAAAGTGGGGTTGCACTTGGAGCGTAACAAAACATGTTAAACAAATAGGCGAAAAAACAAAGTACATACTAAAAACTTAAGGGCGGCCCCATGCTGAGAAAACGCACACTACGCCACTGCGACAAATGACGCTTCGATTTAAAAAAGTTTCGTCCAAAGATATTAGAAAGGAGAAGATATGTTACGCAGTGAAAAATTTAACGGAACACCATGTCTCCAGTTATCCCTATCATCACTGACTCTACTACATATGCAGCTATTATTACACAGTCCTGCACATACTCGCAAATTATAGATCAGACCATACTACACAGTATATTATAAACCTTATCTTCCTATACACAGCGTATATTTTTCATACACCATATAACTTACGCACACATAAATGTCGATGTGCTGTGCAAAAGCAATTTATTTTAAATTTACGCTAGTGATTGACTAAATAGAAAAGTTATCGATTTTTTCATTTTTATAATGATATTTTTTTAGGTTCCAAAAACTAATTAAATAAAAATAAATATGTCTAGAAAATAATTAATTTTTTTAGAACAGTAAAATTTTTATAATAAAATTAAAAACTGTAATTATTATTTATTCCCATTTGTCCACCAACTTTTGACCTACTCTTTACCAACTTAGTTTACGAAAGTTGCTTACGTATTTCTCTACTACTCCAAAATAAATAAAAATACATTATTTCACTTCGGATATCCAACCAATCAATATTGTGGTCGATAGTCTATATTGGCGGATGTGTACAGGCGCATCCCTAGCTCGGCTCAACTGACTGCGGCCGTAATAAGAAATACACCGCACTGATAAAGTATCGTTATGTTATTTTTAAATTACTTGTTCAGTTACTGAGCGTCAAAGTTAGGTAGTGGTTAAAGAGCAATATATTTACTGTATGAGTAATAAAGTCGCTTTGATATTTGAAAACAAAAATAACGTAATAAAAGCAAGGGATATTATAAGATTTGTTCTTTTTCCTGATTTTAAAGATAAATATACTATTAACATTATACTTATTTATGGTGAGAGATTCTTTGATGACCCAGGCTTGTCTTTTCGCTTTAGTTTTTGCATGAAACCACTGAACAACACGGTATTTTAAATTTATTTACGATCACGTTCGCGATGTAAATGACGGCCGTCAAACGGCTGTTTGCCGGTATGTGCCCTTGTTGAGCAAGTACTGCGGACGCAAACACGCCCCCTTGCCACTTCTCCTATTTTTTACATTTCTGTGGTTTTGTCACTGTCACTGTCGCTCGTCGTGCGCGCACTCCACATTGGATACGTGACGTGACAGTGACAAACACTTAAAAGTCACCGTGACAAAAGTCACCGGTGCGCGCAGGGCCTTAGTCCAGCTGCTACTTTCTAACGTCATGTGCGCGGTAGAGTGGTAGTCATCCATGTTACCTTTAGCATAACACCAATGTAAACAATTGTCCAATTGGTCGCGGGTTTAAACTCAGCCAGGCACATTATTTTGTGTAACAGATTTTATCACCGCTGCTCTCAAAATAGTGGAGGAATATATCGTCAGGAAACCGGCATATCCTAGAAACAAAAATTCGAAAACATGTGACATTCATCAACCCGCACTGGACCTGCGTGGTAAATTACGGTCCATTCCCTCTCCTAGAGAGGAAGCCTGAATCCTATTAGTGGGAACAAAAAAAAAAGCTTAAAAATGCTAATGCTAATCAATTGTTGGTGAACCAATAAATAAAAAAAATCGTCCTTCCTTTTGCACTTTTCTTATGTACGTAACTAAGATACGAGTATGGCTACGGCAAAATGATCCAACTGAATTTGAAACGACATTGTTATAACAACAACATTATTCTTAGCAATAAAACTACACTTCTCATCTCAAGCAGTGATACAAGACGTTCTACTAAGTGCTTAGTACCACATAAACTGTACAAAGTTGTGCGTATAAAATATTGCAAACAGATATGGAGAATGAACTGAGCAAAGCTGTCACAATCATGAAAGAGATAAAGCATGCAACCAATATCCATCTCTTTTCATACTATTTGGGGAGTTTCTAGTTAATTTAAAACAGCAGCCAAATTTAAAAAACAAATCATAGCTTACTGACTATCCATTGCATACTAACACATTTTCGTGTCTTAAAAAGAGCGACAAGCATTTTGTGCTGTCAAAGTTCTAAAAATGGCTCCTAGGATAAAATACATCCTGGCTTCTGACTACTGTAACGACTGTTTTACAGTAGTCAGAAGAAGATACACCGTTCTTGACAAGCGGTATCGTGTTATCCAGATTCAGGTCAGATTCACTTCTAAAATACTAGTTCTCAACTGCAACCGGTTAGAGTGAAAGTCGACCCCAACATTATTCGGAAAAGACAATATTTTTTTTTATTTGTGCTCAGAACTTATCTGCTCTTGTAAGCCATGGAACGTAAGGGGTCCAATTAGTTTGCTTAAGCTTCTGCCTACACGATCATTTTATCTTTTTCACGCTTTTTTACCCGTAGATTCTCTTTCAGTAAAACCAAGTGCGAATTTAGTTCAGACTTGATTTGCAGAAACAGAACTCAATACTGGGCTAAACTCACTTTTGTATACAGCATGTGTAATTTTTTAATTTTTTTAATTAATCTTGAACTAATGCGTACCATCCGTTCGCTCAGTCCATTCTCTATATCTACGTCTATAACGCAAGACAGACATCTTAATATTTATAACGTAGTAAACGGCAAGTCATGAACATCGGCTATGAAGCTTGCTAGCTCCCTGTACAGAAGTAAATCTGCATATTATGTTGCAGTACCGAATGAGAAAGTACGAGTATGAAGCTGGTACGAAAATGTAGAAATAAAGTAATCCAAATCATTTTCTCATTAGATTGCTGCCTGTGACATAACAAGCGCTACTACTGAGCTTATGCTATACTAGGAGCGCCTTATGACACTTTCTTCTCTGGGAATTCATCAAACGACTTCTCATGCTCTTCTTCTCAACCACTCCATGAGGAATGTCAGACGTTTACTTACTAAAATTTACTTGTGTTCTTTCCAGTATTTTTGAGTATTACGTCTGTAATTTGCATTAATAACATTTTTGATTTGCGCAATAGTAGGCCTAATGCAAAATAAATACTTCAATTGCACCCTATAGATAATATGTAATCAAAACGTAAAATCAATTCGTAACATACCTGAAAGAAAGAACTTTCTTATTTTAGAGAGTTACTAGTATTTTAGCCTAAACACTAGTAGTTCTAAAATATCAGCAATGTATAAAGTACTTTCATAGTTCAATGTCACGCAGTGATATACGGGATGACAGACTAGTTTGCATATACAGGGTACATTTTTATGTTAGAGTAACTTAGAATAAGAATTTATATATGAAGCGTAGATTGTAACCTTGTACCTATTTCTGGAAAATGAGTTTTGGTACAATGCTTATTGAGATTGAAATTGCGACTCTGAAGATAGCTTGGAGACAGAGTTCACTCAGAACGGATCTTTGTTTGTGATTCAGACTTTATTTGACAGTACGAATATTATCTACTAAGACCTTATATTAAATCAAAACACCGGAAGAAAGGTGACTCGCCTCTAGTGCGTGAACCGCTTAAATTGTGCCAATTGACACGATTTCACATCGGTCGCGACGATCACACACATTCGGTGGCTAACGCTTTTCGCTCGCACGAGAGCTCCGGATCTAATCTCTGTCCTTGTCTATCAGTGACCACAGGTAGTGTAGACGTGTGAGTTTCGAGTCCAAGTTTTCTGATTGCGATGTTAGCGCGGAACGTATCCGCCCATATAATATATCGATGATTAAGACAGAAAATATCTACCGCCTGACGAATATCTGTTGTAAGAGGAAGTAGAATATTCATTGTAGTAATGCTACATTCGAAAGAAAAGGGATTGATTCCATTTCTTTCACTCTGTCCAGTGCCGTAACTAGCCGTGTCTTCGCCCGGTGCTAGTTTCTGTAATTGCGACCCTAAAATCAGTCCGAGCTGGGTAACTTTAATCTCCTTGGCGCAGGTCCTTACTGGGCATTATTCCGGGATTCCGATCCCCATTTTCGCCCACCGCAGGCGCGGACTTGCGGTAGGCTTCGACCCTGCTGGGCCACTACGGTTTACTGACATCTCTTTGAGGCGCACGTGGAACGATACGCGCCGCCGACGATTTGGACCGGTCCGGGCGGTTACCGGACGGTCGGACGGCGAGCTACCCATTGCTCATCGTCCGCTAGCCCACGCCTATGGTGGTTGGAAATCTGGATCGGAATCCCTGTGGCGGCTGAGGACGTTGCCTCACGTGTGCGGCCTCTCGGCCATTGCTAGCGTTACTGCTTCTCAAAAAGAGGCGACCGCCTGCCACTTCTCGCTTCGGACCATGGCTTGTACCAAGACCCGGCGCGAGAGATCGTTGCCATCGATCGTCCCCACGAGGATACGGCAGTGCTCTTCCCAAGTGGGCACACCTCTACCATGTGATCCACCGTGTCTTCCAGATCTACCTATCACCTATGGTATGGACCGTCATTACATTTATTTTGACATTATTTCTAATATTTAACGCTTGCAATATAATAATAGTTGGCATATTATCAGTAAATTATAAAAAGGCAATTGTTTCGCAAACGATCGCACATGAATTAATTTTATGGAAGGTACTATCGTAACACTGATTGTTGCGCGACTAAATGGGATGTAGTCAATTACCTTCATTTTAAGTTGCCGTTTCTAAGCGTTGGTAATGCCTCTATAGCTTGATAGACTTTATATACACATTTACAAAAAGAAATGTTCAGATTGACAGCCTTGTTTCAGTTCTTAGATGTACAGTTAGAAAATAATAAAGTTACTTTTTGGGTGATAAATCCGATTATAATCAACCTTATAATGTTCCCACTGCTGGGACTCGGACCTCTTTTTAATAGAGGGAATGGTCCGCGCGGTGGATTACAGCCCATTCCCTCTATTAGAGGGAATGGGCTGTAATCCACCGCGTGGACCCAAAGCAGTTTGCTGGATATCAAATGTCTTCGAATTTATTGTGTGTAAGACATGCCGATTTCTTCACGATGTTTTTAGTGCATTGGCGGTAAAATATATTTCACAAAGTAATGCGCCTAGCTGGGTTTGAACCCGCAACATACAACTGGAATGTCGGGATCGGAGCCGTTATCACACGGCCATCTCTTCTTTCCGATCCACAATAGTACATTTTGATACAAGTGCAGAAAGTTTGACATTGCGAACGGGGCGAAATTCGCACGAGCCGTAGGCGAGTGTGTTATGGAGCCGAGAGCTGCAGTGACAAATTAGCACGTCTGTCAAACGACGTTTTTAAATACACTTACGACTAATGGGGGTTGACGCGCGCCCTCACGCACGCAGCCTCATACGATAAACAATTTATTAGAATAAAATTGTGGCGGTGGCGAGCATGTGCACTTTTACGCACTAGTGCAGAAAACAGTCCATTGCGTGCCTAAATGCAATGAGATAAGAGCGGGTTTTCGTATAAGTGTATTGAAAAATATATTTTCATTCGAAATACTCTTCAAGTTGCAAACCATTGTGTCGGTGATATTTTACACTTCAGTGCACATCAAAGCATCGATTGGAGACGACGCGTTTAACCATCTAAGAAAGTATTTTATATACCTATCGTGAACATTTCATATGAATAGCATCATTTTATTTTTAAACTTGATTTAATCCTCTTATAACACACTCGTACAATATTTTATACTGCGACTTAATATTTAAAAAAACATTGTTTACAAACAATACGTGTCCTGAAACATTAGATATATTTATTATTTAGATTTAAACACGTTCACATTAAGTTCTTTTGCTTGACTGTGTTTGGTATTTGATTTATAATATTTAGTCTCTTAATTCTTTTTTTTACTGTATCTGCTGTTGCCTTTTATGCGATTCATCTTCTTTACGACAACATAAAGCATGACAAAACATAATGCGAGCGACATAAACAAGCACAAGAAAGTAAAAGCGATGGTCCAAAAAAAACCCAGAGTCGATTCAGACAAATTAGGTATCAATAGCTTTATTAAAATGCACAATTTACCCCACCGAAAAAAAATTGCCCATATCCATGGGGTATATGAGTTATAGACGAATAAAGTATATATGGAAAAATCGTGAATAACTTGTTATTTTTACCAGTTTTTTCAACAGCATTATATTAATAATAATAATCATAGGACAATAATAAATATAACTAGCGATCATATGCAACTATCAAGTTCAAAGTCCTTTATTAATGAGATTACGTCTATTTTTTTAAGTTCTCTAGCATAATTACCTATCTTTGTTATTCATTATTTTGTTTTCGCTAAACAAATACACACAAATACTTCAGAATATGATGCGTTCATCTTACCTCTCGCTCTATTGAGTGAGCGAGAGGCTTACCTATAGGAGCGCGAGCGCGCCGACGGACGTCAGTCGCCATTTTCTATTCTTTTGTTCCTTAACTTGAACCGAGGTTCTAACGGCGCCGACGCAGTCCTTCGTTTGCTTTGCTACCGTTGTGATCTGTGCGTTTCATTATTGGATTTTTAAGGCCTGCTTTTTCTACACCGGACACCGATTTTCATTATTGGATTTTTTTGACCTGCTTTTTCTACACCGGACACCGATTTACTCTTTGTTTTGGACATTGCTGTTGCAGCTGTATTCATGGTCGCCGCACATTGGGCAGTTGTGCCCACATAATAAGCATTATATATTATCTGGCCTGGGCCAGGTACAAAGACGACCTTATGCAACCTGCTGGGTTCTTAGATGATATATTAATAGACATTGAAAATAATTGAAATAAATATTTTTCCCACAGTATTTGTTTTTTTTTTTTTAAATAAGCGACTGAAAAAATAAATAATCTGAGACAAAATAGACACATTCAACTGTAAAAAGATTTCACGACAAAAGTATCTTGACATATGATTTACAAGCTGTGAAATATAAGATTTCAACTTGATAGGTTCATATAATCGCTACTTATATTTATTATTGTCCTATGATTATTATTATTAATATATTGCTGTTGAAAAAACTGATAAAAATAACAAGTTATTCATTATTAATATATTGCTGTTGCAAAAACTGGTAAAAATAACCAGTTATTCATGATTTTTCCAATATACCTACTTTGTTAGCCTATAACTTTTATATCCCATGGATATGGGCATAATTTTTTCGGTGGGGTAAATTGTGCATTTTAATAAAGCTATTGATATCAGATTTGTCTAAATCGACTCTGGGTTTTTGGTCCATACATTTTTGGACCATCACCTTTCTAAAGAATCCGAACTCCAAACTAAATTATAACAGTCCAAGTAACACACACTGCTTTTTTCAAATAAAAAATCTTTAAAACTTGATATAACCAAGGATAATTATTGTCCTACGGACAAACTTAATAATATTGATTATTTATTTTTTTGTATTTATACACCGTTATATTTTAATCGTTTTAATCCCGTAGAGGGTCGATTCGGTACATGAAACACTATCGATTTTTTTTGGACTCGAATTAATTTAAGCATGTACGAAATTAATTTCTTTAATTACTTAAAGAAATTAATTTCTTTAATTACTTAAAGAAATTAATTTCGTACATGCTCAGCGCTTCAGCGCTTCACATGCTGACGTTTACACGTCAGCTGAGCGAGGCCAATGAACTGTAGCTAATTAGTACGCAACGACCGGCAACCACCTACAAGGTCATTGACCCATTTACTAAAAAAAAAAAATTATTATAGTGTTTCATATACCGAACCGACCCTCCGCGGGATTAAAACGACCACTATTTAACGGTGTATAAGTATTTATTTAGTATCGTATTAGTTTTCTGATTGTTTGCCATTAAGTTGCACCTACCATGTTATGTTTTTACACCACCCTAAGTTCGACTGGTAAAAAATGCCTAAAACACAAAGTTTAAATAAATAAAATAAATAAATTAACTTATGTATAACTTTATAAAGATACACTTAAAACAAAAAGAAAAAAATATGGTGTTGATAAACTCTTCGTCACCGTCGACGGGTAGTGTTCAATAGTTTTGCCGCATTACCACGCTTTATGGCAATACATAAACATTGTTCAAGGAAAAAGCCAGCCCTTGGGTCACGCAAATTGGTAACCAGATATTTAAAGAGACCTTCATAAGATTTGTGCGCATTCAGATCCTACGATTCAAGAGTTTTAAACCCAAGAGGCAAAAAAATAATCTACGAACAAGATTTGGTTATACTTTTTCCGCTTGGGGTTGCACACAGCTGCAATGGCAGTACCAGTACAGCAAGACACGTGAAGATAGGATAAAAAAGAGTATTGACATTTAGGTCCTTACATATGAGTCAGTGTTTATTAAAAAAAAAAAAAAATCGGCTTCTCCATTCAAACTGTTCAATCAAGTTTATAATTTTGTATGGAGTTAAAATGTCTGTGCTTCGTAAAAAAAAAACAAACTAGTGGAACAGTTTCATCTACTGAGCAAGCCCTTAAAGTTTGCGGAAACCTGTCCCATATAGTTTTACCCCTGTAAATAAATATTAACTTACCTATCTGCCGTCTCGATCTAACTTTGTGTGGGGCACGTCGGCCTCTCTTTGCCCGCAGAGCCTCTTTTCGTCTTAGCCAATGGCCGCCAGCAGCTGTCAACAAAGTTTTACTAAATTAGTATTTTATTAAAAACGAAACATCTAATCAGCCACAACCTCGGGGTCTTTAAGACAAGTGTGCTCCATCGTCGACCACATTTTCGCTTACCATCAGGTGAGCTAGTGGTCAAACGCGAGCCTAAAACACTAGCCTTAAAAAGCGGCCATTTGTGTAAAAAATTATGAAATACCTTAGCAATTTATTACGTTCAGCAAAAAATATTGCATAATGCATAATGTTAGGTGAATATTAAAATGTAATTTCATAATACGAAGCTTTAAATAGAAGAGAACCAGAGGGAGCCAGCAATTTGTGCTCTCAGTCCAAAATATACCTGGGATGTGTTATCTTGTTTGCTGTACTGCCGAATCGTTTATCCTTCAAAAACTAATGACATTTAATTCGTATTTTTATGCTTTAAAATTTATTACTGAAATATGTAGGCATTAAGTCCGCCTATGTACCTTTGTGTTGCATAATGTTTAAATAAATAAATAAATAAATAAATAAATAAATAAATAAATAAATAAATAAATAAATAAATAAATAAATAAATAAATAAATAAATAAATAAATAAATGTAAGTCATGGGCTTTAAAAATGAGTATTTAATATATTTAACAATTTTTTTTTTAATTTTCAACACAGCAGATGAAGCATGCCTTCGCCACACTTTTTTTCCTGTGGTATTGTCGATAAAAAATAAACGATCCACCTAATCTTGTTTGGCATAAGTTGGCTAAGCAAAGCTACTATAACCCCCGTTTAAGACTCATATTTGCATAAGCAAGAAGCATAAATAAGCCGGCCGTTAACTGAAACTGTCATTATGTTAAAGACTTCCAAAACCCCTGCGATGCGAGAATGCGACGAGATGCGACTACCAAGTTTTTAAAAAAAGCATAGAAACAATTTAACAGCTGTGGTCTTCCCGTCCGATTATAATTTAGGTGTCTTCAAGACTAGAGTGAATAAGCTCTTTAGACTAGTGCGCTTCACCATCACTGACGCACGCTGTCCGATCGTCCGGTAACCGACCGGACCGAGCCCAAGTTGTCGACGGCGCGTTCTGTTCCCGCGCGCCTCAAGGAGCTGTCAGCACACCGAAGAGACCCAGCCTGCTAACTGCAGGCAGGCAGGGTTCAAGCCTGCTGGGGTCAAGGGCCATTTTCTGAGAGGAAGGCTCAGCCCCGGCACTATAGGCAACGAAGGAACGGGGTAGGTTTTTAGTCAGTAAGAGTCTAACACTACTTCCCGCTCCACCCAAGGGCGGGATTTGTCATTGGATGATTTTACCTACCAAAAAAAAAAAAAACACTCACTGCATGATTGCTTACCAGGTGGGTTCGCAGTTATGCATTAGTCTATCATTTTATCATCATCATCATTTTACCCGAAAGACATCCACTATTAGACATAGGCCTCCTCTAAGTTTCGCCATGACGACTGGTTCTGTGCGTCTCGCATCCATGGATTCCCGTGACCCTTGATCACCAGATCATCTATATAATAATAATAATATAATATCACACACACTATCACACAACGTCGTCTAGTCCCAAGCTAAGCAGAGCTTGTGTTATGGGTACTAGACAACTGGTAAACATACTTATATATTTCTAAATACTCGTACATACATATCATAGATAAATTACATCCAGACACAACAAATGATCGTGCTCATCACACAAACATTTGTCCTGGGTGGGAATCGAACCCACGACCTCCGGCATAGCAGTCAGGGCCACTAACCACTAGAACAAAAGGCCAGTCTATATAATTAAACAAAAAGAAGATTCTGGCCAACATTGGGATATTTTGTAAAAGTAGTATTTGTCGCATGGCGTCGCATTGTGCCGTCTCACTTGCAGTAGCTTTTTGCTTTTTTTAGTTGCGTCTTTTGTAGTTTTTTTTTTTTCATTGTAAAACACTATATTCAATTCATACTACCTTAAGGTTAAATATCTCACAGACGGTGTAAAAATTAGATTATACAACACAAGGTAAAAGCTGTTTTTGTCTTGTGTGGTTTAAATTCCTGACTCAGGTTTCTATATTAAATCCCTCGCAGTGCTCGGGAATTTATTATATGAATCCTTCACTGCGTTCGGGATTAAAATTTAGTAACTTTCGTTTTATTCGGAATCAAACATGCCACCCGCGACCTGAAGACACTATTCCCTAGTCATATTTAGTCTCCTATTTTTTATTGAAAATCATTATTAGTAAGTAATTTTTAGTAGTTTATACTAGTAAGTAGTAGCCTACAGCTTAAACAAGCAGTAACATGTATAACTTTAAACTTGCTAAGTTAGTGTACTACGAAACTACAAAGTCGCTGAAATGCTAATATAATCTAAAATTTAAACCGCAAACAGTCTATGAACTCAGGACATCTTGTTCAGTCTTACTTGAAAACTTAAGACTTACAGCTGATATCCTCAGTAGCAACTTAGTTCCTAAGTTTTTAGCACATGCTTTGCATCTTACCTGAATGCAGGGTACGATAGATTTAAATAAACTATTTGTGAACTTAAGTAGGAATTTGCATAATCAGTTTCGTAATATTCCCACTGTGGTAGTACAGTGTAAACAGACTCGACTTACGAGTCGTTTTTTTTATTGTATGGCATCTAGAAACTTGATGGGTGATGAATGGGCCGTAATTTATTATGCAGGCCCAGTGTACGTTGTTAGATCCCGTCTGATTATAATTTTACTGTCAAGGCTAGAGTGAATAGGCTCTTAATAAAGTTGTGCGCCTCACCATCAACGATTGCATGACTGCTTACCATCAGGTGAGTCAAGCACTAGTTTATATAAATTAAAACATATATATATATTTATATACCTATAGGTATATATATTTGTTTCACTCCACTCCACTGTTTGCTTTATTTAGTGTAATTTATTTCATCACCATTTCTCTCAAAACGGTGAAGGACAACACCGTGAGGAAACCGGCATGTCCTAGAACCAAAAATTCAAAGACACGTGACATCCACCAACGCGCACTGGGCCAGTGTGGTGGATTACGACCCATACCCATTCCATAAGGAACATTATAAGGCCGATGTTATGCTATGTTAAGTAAAGCACCTGCCTAGTTGTGAAATTGTGAGACACGAAACGTCGCGCCGGGCCTTAGTTCAGGCCCTAGTCCGCAGCGAGGAGAAAAGGCAGGTCGCCTCCATCTCCGAAGCAGTAATGCTAGCGAAGAACGAGGCAGCACGAGTGAAAGAACGAACATCCTCACGCCCCAGTCACTGGTACCCGATCTCGGATGTCGAGCAATGAGTAGCTCACTGTCCAGCCGTTTGGTATCCGCCAGGACGTAGCCAGAGTCGTTGACGATGCGTAATGTTCTACGCGCGCTTCAAAGAGATGCCAGCAAAACCACAGGAGCCCAGAAGAGGCGAATCCCACTGGGACTATGGATCGACTTCTAAAAGGGAAACCCGTAGTCTCAGAACGCAAAGGACAAAAAAGGAACACAGATGTGGTATTTGTCAGTAAAAGTCTGACACACCCGTGTTCTCTAAAGTGGGAGAAATTATGTAACCTCAAAAAAATAAGGAATGTTTATGCCCAATATTCTCATTAAAAAAAAAACAATATCAACACCAACCAAACTAAACAATATCAGAACTACACTTTTGACCTTAATTCACGACACCACACGTTCTAAGTAATAAACTACGCGTGAAGTGTGAGCCATCTTCAAATCATCATTAGTGAGCCTCCAACGATATCATGTAGGCAAGTCACGCCAACACTGAACGGTCAACTACCCACATGGATTGCTTTTGTTTTGGGATAGGTCTTTTTAATTAGAAACTATGGGTACTAGGTCTGCACATATTGTTAGTCTTTGACCTGTGAATTTAAGCGTTAACAGACTAACCTAAAGACCTTTTGAATACCGTAATTAGAGACACAATAGAAAGACAATAGGTGTGCGGACACCGGTGCCCTCTTGGGGCTTTACAGTTTAAACTTTGATCCGTCCGAACCAAGGTCAGGCATGTAGACTTGTATACCATTGTGTCAGCTAAAGGCATGTATGGACTGGCCTGTTGGTCTAGTGGTTAGTGGCCCTGACCGCTATACCGGAGGTTGTGGGTTCCATTCCCACCCAGGACAAATGTTTGTGTGATGAGCACGATCATTTGTTCTGTGTCTAGATCTAATTTATATATAATATGTATGTATTTAGAAATTTATAAGTATGTTTATCAGTTGTCTAGTACTCATTACACTAGCTCTGCTTAGCTTGAGACTAGACGGTGTTGTGTGATAGTTGTAAATAGGAAAAGAAAATGTATTTATGCCTTAAATTGACAACAGTGGAAGTGAAATATGTGGTTCTGAATAGCACAACGCTCTTGTCAGATGGCATTAGGTTTTTTTTTTTACTTTTTTCTCCTACTCAATAAAGAAGTTATTCCTAATAACTTCTTTATTGTGGGTGTGTTCATAATAATGTAAAGTCATATATGATGATGATGATGCCATCTAGCCGATTTCGGCCACAGCGACCGCAATCTTTGGCTCCTCATGGTTGTTGTGAGCTCAGATGTGCTGCTCTGTCGTGTGCTCTCATGCGACTTGCATATCCAACTTTGGCCGAAAAACTCTGAACACAATGCGGACATGTCAGAACACCATTAACAACATTATAAAATATAGTTGCTGGTTGTGTAGCCTTGAGGTCGTCGCGTTTCTGGTCTAATTCCAACCTCCTTTTATTTTCAAAGGCCTGCACGTGCCGCTGTACACAACGTTTCCACTCAGGCCGATCTTGTGCCTGGGTCACAAACTCACATATACAAGATACCCAGACCCAGAGGCTTTTAGGAAACCTCATGGGTGCTTTTTTTTTTTTTTTTTTTTTTTTTTTTATGGTAGGTAAAATCATCCAATGACAAATCCCGCCCTTGGGCGGAGCGGGAAGTAGTGTCAGACTCTTACTGACTAAAAACCTACCCCGTTCCTTCGTAGCCTATAGTGCCGGGGTCGAGCACTCCTTTCGGAACTAACCCATGACCCCAGTAGGCTTCGACCCTGCCTGCCTGCAGTTAGCAGGCTGGGCCTCTTCGGTGTGCTGACAGCTCCTTGAGGCGCGCGGGAACAGAACTCGCCGTAACCTCATGGGTGCTCATGCTCAATTGATGACTCGAAAAAATGGCGAAGTGTGAAAAGAGAAATGCACACTGATTGACCGACAAATAAATAAATGTCCTACTCACATACAGCTTTTAACAATTATGTTTGATAAAAATATAATTAGATTTGTGTTGATGCGGTAGTCGAATCCGCGACTTGCGTCTAAAACACTGCACTAAACGGGTTGTCCGGGTTATGAAAAAACGCCCATCCTTAAAAGGTGATTACTGATCTGTTTCTTGGAGTCTATTCTCAGGGATGCTTGGCACCTACTGTTTATTTCTCATGGGTACTCGATTTCCCGAGCACCTACGAAGTCGGCGCCCCTGCCCGGACCTGGAACACGAATCTGAAAGCTATCTGTAGCCGTGGCATAACTGCGGGCCCTAACAGAATACCAGCGCTGAGATATTTATCCTCATAAGTATTGCAGCATACGCTGAGTTACGCGCTTTTTTGGCCTTGCACAGATTTTAATTTTATTTTATTTTATCTATTTTATTTCTATTGTATGTGTAAGGTTCAAATAAACGTTTTTTCTTTCTATAGAAATATTTATTCCGTGTGTGAATCGAATTCTCGATACTTATCGTAGCAGACAATCATTCCACCATTGCGCCAACCGCATCTACTGCAATTATTGTAATGAAAATATTGTATCATGTCAATAAAATTACCTTTTATGATTTACTAACGAGCTTCGCCGCCCCAGCTTCGCACAGGTACAATGGTGATATTAAATATATTCTGCATGTATTACACATATAAACCTTACTCTTAAATCACTCTATCTATTGAAAAAAAACCACATCAAAATCCGTTTCGCAGTTTTAAAGATCTAAGCATACATAGGGACAGACAGCGGGAAGCGACTTTGTTTTTATACTATGTAGTCTCCCGCAGTGTATTTTTATTTTTTTACATGTAGGCATCGATCATACAATTTGATTCTCAGTCCTGCAATATCAAAAGCATTGGTATCACTACACATAACCGATAAAAGTCACTAATCTACAAAACATTATTGGAACCAAACCTACCATCATCTAATGGCAATCGAAATAGATACAATAGATCAACTTTGTTCGATCAACACTGCACCTTAACAGGTATAACCATAAGGTTGTTTTTTGAGTTACAGTAATTTTTGAACTGTATTTTATGTGGTTCACGTTAGGGTCATAAAGTATTTATGGGTACTTAAAAATATAGTTAGCCCATTTATGATTGATGACGGTAATGAAGTATTGTTAAAGTGCGTGACAAGGTTTATGCTGATTTCCAAGAGTTCATGGACATTAATGTGATGACAAGAGGGTGTCTTTGGATTTTTGTTTAAGTGGTAAAATCATCCAATGACATCTCCCGCCCTTGGGCGAAATGAAAGGGTGTGACAAACTTTTACTGACTGCTGACCAGGGATGAGTCTTCCCTTCAAAAGCAGATCCCTGGTCTCTGTAAGCTTCGACCCTGCTGGACTCTTACGGTTTGCTGAGATCTTTTTTTTATTGTTGATAGATTCGTGTTTCACCACTATTCCGTCTCATAGAAAGCGACGATATGTCGATAATGAAGCACGCTTACCTAGAAATAACCTATTGTAGGTTGTAGCTATCAAGAAACGCAGGCAAGCAGAGAATCATCTCCTTAGTTGTACGCACAACGTTTTGTAGAACCGAGAACGGGAGTATTTGATGACTTCACAACCTCAAACACAATGGTAGGATCTTTTAGCATGCCTAATGAGCACGCAAAGATAGTGAAAATAAGACCACTGGGTAATATTTCAGGGGGTGAACGTAGGTGCTCACGAATATGTTCCCACTGCTGGGACTCAGACTTTCTCTTGGAGAGGAAATCGGCTTTAATCTACAACGAGTTCTGGTCTCTTGGACAAGCTCCTCACAGAGTATTTTTTTTTCACCGATTTGAGAGTGGTGGTTATGAAAACTTTAAGATGTCATACATTAAACTAGGATTATAGCGGAGCTGAAGCGCTCTTTTGGCCAAAATTATTTTCCATACCATCATCATCTAATACTTATTGAAATAAAAAAAAAAAAATGGAGGCAATATCGCTTAAAATACTTCTGTTATTTAGTTCCAAATTTTGAATCATTCTTAATGAATATCCGCAAATATTATCCTTTTAATCTTCCATGTTAAAAATATTTAAATACCAATATATTCGGCTATGAAAGCTCGGCTTTTCCACATGACGAGGCCTTTGCAAGTTCGAGCTTTAAAACAGCGGTCTCTCGCAGGCTCACAGCGCTCTCTTTGATGTTCGTAAAACATTGAAACTTTCATACACAGGTTTTACTATAACATGCGATAATTCAGTGTGAAGTCGTGGTTTTATTTTATTTACTTTTTACAACTATCTCACAAACTAAGCAGACCTTGTGGTATGAGTACCAGACAACTGATAAATATACTTATATAAATTTCTAAATATATATAGACACAACAAATGTTTTAATTTTTTTATTATGTTATAAACTAGTGCTTGACTGCGATCCCACCTGATGATAAGCAGTGATGCAATCGTTGATGGGGAGGCACTGGTTAATCGTGCTTATCACTTAAACATTTTAAACACATCAACCACTAGACCAACAGGCCAGTCGCATTATTTTTTGCCAACATTTACATTTACCAGTGTAAGGCAACATTTTTTTTGTCCTCGAAACGGCCAATTGCTTTTGACAAAATTAACGTGATTAACGCCAAGTGATCAAAAAATTTAAAGGTTCTGGAGTGGCGGCCACGTACCAGAAGACGCGTTGGAAGATTTCTTACAAGGTTGACCGATGACCTGTGGTGCTATTCTCTAAGAAAACGCAGCGCTGTTTGACGTTGCCACAACGTCGAACACCCAAATAGGATACATTGAATTGTCAACCTAATGCACCTATACATTGGATTGTTAATTCAATGTATCCTATTTGTATGCGTTTTCTTAGAGAATAGCACCACTGGTAAGGGTAGCGGTATTCCGACGGATGCGAGACGCACAGGACCGTTCATTGTAGCGACATTTGGAGGAGGCCTATATCCAACAGTGGACGTCTTTGGGCTGAAATGATCGTGATATTCATCACCCATGATGATCCAAAAATGTTTAGTTCACTTGAAGTGATTGAAGCAATTCTTAATATATTTTCATTATCATTGACCTAAACATTGACAGTTGCAATTGATCGTTTCGGGGCCATTTATACTTAAAAAAAAACCGTTGCTGTTCTTTAAAGAGACTGAAAATGAAGTCGAGTTGTTGTCACTGTCTAATAAAATTAACTACGAGTTTGTTTCTTGGGAAATATAATGGTTTGAGTTTCTCTTCCTCACTCGTCTATCGTCAACGCCGAGCATGGTTGAAGAGCTTGTTGCTTCATCTAAAGCATTCCAACGCGTTGTTTGATGGAGAGGCATCGAGAAAAAAGAGTGTTAATGCCAGAAAACTCTGTTGGCATTCGGTAATTCCGTGATTTACTCGAATATGTTGTTGAAACTTCTACGGTACGGACTAAGCGTTTTGCCTCGTCGTTTATACCGCGTACATCGAGGGACTGGAACAGTTTGCCTGCTGCAGTCTTCCCGTCCGATTATAATTTAGGTGTCTTCAAGGCTAGAGTGAATAGGCTCTTAATAAACTAGTGCGACTCACCATCAACGATTGCATCACTGCTTAACATCAGGTGGGATTGCAGTCAAGCACAACTAGTGCTTGACTGCAATCCCACCTGATGTTATGTATATATGAGATGTTATATATGTATATCAATAAAAAAAAAATTAAAAAAATATTTCACGAAACTTGTTCAAAAACCCTTAAAAGTTTTTGAGAAATATAGTCATCATTTATAATCTCGATTAAATGTGCAAGGCTTCTATAGATGTACGCCAGCGCATCAACCTACCTCAATCTGTCAAATTTCTTTAATAGATTTTCAACCTTATCACATAATTGGAAGGTTTAATGTTCGATTAGTAAAATTTGACAGATTTGGATACATTGTCGTGCTGGCGTCTGTACTTATTTATATTTTTTAAATAATGAGTATATTATGGAGGACCAAAGTTTACATCAAATAGCAGACTGGCTTTTACCAGCAGTTTCACCCGTATGAAACTCGGTTTCTCCATACAAACTTCCAACCAGAGGGGGTAAAACGGGGTTTTACCCCTTTAGGGGTGGAGTTTTGTAACATCCGTTCTTAGCGCATGTCTAAATCCAATAAGGAACCTACCTGCCAAATTTTAAGTTTGTTGGTTTTTTTTTATGGTAGGTAAAATCATCCAATGACAAATCCCGCTCTTGGGCGGAGCGGGAAATAGTGTCAGACTCTTACTGACTAAAAACCTACCCCGTTCCTTCGTAGCCTATCGTTCCGGGGCCGTGTATTCCTTTCGGAAGTTAACCCATGACCCCAGTAGGCTTCGACCCTGCCTGCCTGCAGTTAGCAGGCTGGGCTTTTTCGGTGTGCTGACAGCTCCTTGAGGCGCGCGGGACATTGTAGGTGTTATAGTTTTTGAGATTTCGTGATTAATCAGTGAGTGGTATTTTGCTTTTACATTTATAGATGGATCAGCCGTGAATTTTGTTGACTGTACCTATAGACCGTTACTCTGACACATTAAAATATGTATGTCCGTGTTTCAAAGTTCAAACTAATGTATATTACGGTCGTCAGCTGCGATCAGATATTACTTATTCAGTTAGTTGGTGAGGCTAACAACCTTCCAAACTACGAATTTCCTTAAAAAATTACTAAGTTCATCGAAGTTATAATTTACAGAAAACTTACTGATTCTGGTCTTGAAGAAATAGTGATAATATAAAATCTCCTATAATATTCCCAGTCCTGGCTCTGGAAGAAAGTGGGCAGTATCTTTGTTTGATTTTGATGAAACAAACAAACATCAATTAAGAATCAGTCCTCATTACTTTAATGTTGTATTTTGAAAAATTAAGTTTAAAATAGTAGGTAGATCTATTTCTAAAAAAATAAGAATAAAACTGGGCTAGTGCGAGTCGTACTCGCTCTTTGAGGGTTCCGTACAAACCTAACCATGAAAATAATTCAATTCCCGAATTGAGTATCGAAGATTTTTCCGAATTTTTTCCCTATACTTGTGCTACGAGATCTTGCTTCATGCCAAATTTTGGCATTCTAGATTAACGAAAAGTGTCCTATAAATATTGATTCCATGGAGTGTGTCGAAATATACGTTTTTTGCGACATAAACATCTGTTTTTATTTATTTATTTAGCATCACTTTTTTTATGGACTGTCCGACATTTTGATAATTTAAAAGTTTAGTAATTAGTCTTTTTGAAATAAACTATTCTGATTTCTGTATCTTTTTTTTCGTTATTTTAGAATTTTGATCATTTCAAAGCTTTAAGGGACCGTAGATCTGAGTATATTATTAAGATTTTAGTTTCAACTCGATACCTCCACGCGTTCCCGAGATAAGGAGCCTTGACAGATAGACAGACAGACGGACAACAAAGTGGTACCTCGCCAGTAGTGCTTTTCTCTAAGAAAACGCAGCACTGCCTCAACGTCGAACACCCAAATAGGATACATTGGATTGTCAACCTAATATACCTATACATTGGATTGTTAATTCAATGTATCGTATTTGAATGTTCGTTGTTGCGGCAGCGCTGCGTTTTCTTAGGGAATAGCACCACAGGGCCACTTTGTCGAGCAACTAACTCCGCGATTTCCATTACGCCGTCGCCACTCCAGAACCTTGCAGCCCATCGACTATCTGATCTGCGAGCAATGTACTCTGCCCACTAAAGATTGCCAATTTTTTTGGCTATATTGGAAACTTAACAATCTTCTGCGAATATCCTCCAAGGAAACTCCGAGCATAGCCTTCTTTGTTGCCCTTGGGGATGATTGAGAGTAACCACGTTTCATATTGACTGGCCTGTTGGTCTAGTAGTTAGTGGCCCTGACTGCTATGCCGGAGGTCGTGGGTTCGATTCCCACCCAGGACAAATGTTTGTGTGATGAGCACGTCATTTGTTCTGTGTCTGGGTGTAATTTATCTATAATATGTATGTATTTAGAAATATATAAGTATGTTTATCAGTTGTCTAGTACCCATAACACAAGCTCTGCTTAGCTTGGGACTAGATAACGTTGTGTGATAGTTGTGGAATATTATATTATTATTATTATATATTCAAAATAAAGTAAACTGCAAAGAAATCATTGGCAACCAAGTAACAAATAAATCTGTAAAAAAATTAATAAAAACATTTCGTGTCCCAGCTGTTTTGAAAATACCATAAACCACCTAATGTTTTGTATTTTTCTTTATTGAAGGACATAACCGTTTATTTCGTAGACTAGGCGATAAAAGAAACGTTGCCGTTGTAAGCAATAAAGCTCTAGAAAGATGTCAAGTGCCTTTGCATTTAAATTTTTACTTATTTTGAGGTTATTAGCAGTGGTTTTTTTTTGAAGTAGGTAAAATAATCCAATGACATCCCCCGCCCTTGGGCGGAGCGGAAGATAGTTTCAGACTCTTACTGACTAAAAACCTACTCCGTTTTTCTTTGCCTTGGTTCCAGTCCCTGGTATGCATTTTCATACTTCCCCAGAGACTCAGACTAAGCTTCGACCCTACTGGGTCCCTACAGTTTGTTGACAACTCCTTGAGGTGCGCAGGAACAGTGCGCGCCGTAAACGACTTGAGTTCGGTCCGATCTGTTACCGGACAGACGGACAGCGAGCTACCCATTGCTCGCCAGCCGCGTTATTATCAGTGGTGGCATTCAAATCCAGTTAGCTTGTCCAAATCCAGTTAGACGCATTACTTTTTGTAATTTAATTCATCACCACTGTTCAATCAAAACGGCGAAAAAACTATATCCTAGAAACAAAAGTTCGAAGAAATGTGACATGCACAAATCCATACTGGACCCGCATAGTGAAGCGGGCATGTCATGACTTCTCTCAAAGAAAGAAAATGGGCCGTAATCAGTAGATTACGGCCCATTTTCTTTCCATTCTCTTTCATAGAGTTTCCCAGCAGTGGAAAGGCTCATTATGTCTTCTTATATCATTAATAAGATTTAAACATTACGTTTATTCTTTCATTTCGATTCATTTCATTTCAGCTAAAGAGTGAAATTCCCTGCTGGAGTCTGTGTTTCCTGATAGCTTCAACTTAGGGGTCTTTAAGTGAAGAGTGAATATGTTAGTTCTAGGCAAGCGCACTCCATTTTCGGCCACATCATCGCTTTCTATTAGGTGAGATAGTGGTCAAACGAGAGCCTATGAATAGCAATAAAAAAAAAATCGATGGCATTGCTGAACACAAAAATAAAAATAAACGCGACTAGTTATAATTAAAACCTGGGAATTCAAATAACTTATGACTTGCCCTCTCAATTGACTATCATATCAATACCCAACTCAAGAGCAGCTACTTGGATCCTATTATACTCCTCCATATAACTTTAACGATGCGTGCTCCCGATAACTAAGTGAGAGTAATTTATACCTAGACATGCTACTAATAGGTATGTATTAAACTACCTGAAGCCACAAAAGAGAGATAGATGCAGAAGTCAATCTACATACAAGGTGTGCTCGAGCAACCCACACATAGACTAATAATAACAGTTTGTCCAGTTTTTTTTTTTAGTTACATATTAAACCTATTGTTTATGGTTACGCCGATCAGCGTCTCACTGTCAACGACGGCTGGCGCTGAAAATCAGCTCTGTGGCTCTGTCCTGCACACGAGCTCCAGCATTTTGCTGAGCGCTGGCCGTTTTGCGCGGATGTGACGCATATCTTATTATGTACTTTTTTATATAGAGTCAGTGTGTGTAGCTGTTATTTTAAGATATGCGCCATGTTTGTAGCAAATAAACTCTTTTTCTTTCTTTCTTTATATTTCAGACCGGTTGGGACCAATATCTTTTTTTTTACTATTTCAGAGCCTTTCTTTCTTAAAATTCACAAATACACAATTAAATACATTACATTACACTTACTAATTAAAGCTATTATATAATCTAAAGGCTATTATAATCTAATTATAAACAGTAAAGATAGGAACTGGTGAGCTGCTAACACTACAGCGACCGCCGAGCGTAAGTATGAAAACTGAATTACATACCGTACGCGACAAATAAGTTGACCTTCGTTGCTGTAGTTTTTCGACAGCCCCCGCCGTGCCGCACCTCGATTGAGACCCAATAATCTGTTATTGAAGGTCGATCGCCATTTTATTTCAACTTATATGCCGTGTATTGCACATGAGATAAACTTCTGTATCTGTCTTGTGTGTTTTGTGCTGAAGCTCTGAAATTGTCTGTTATAACAAAGAGGTTAGTACTTGATAAGTATATGGTAACTATTAGGTCTGTAGTTAGTATTATGGTACGGTTATTTTGGAGTATCTCTACTCCATTTGCGTTAAGATTACACATTAAAACAAACCTATTTTACTGTCCGTTCAGTCGATTTTGAATTCTATTCCGTAGACATAAGGATGGCACTAAAAGCAAAATAGTGGTTACAATGACAACCATTTACTGCATTAAGAGCGACCAACCCGAGGTACATTTTCATACAACCGCTCTTACGTGTTTTGTGTGAGTTATTTTGGATACACAGATATCTTGGAGATATTATCTAGGTTTCTATAGAATTCACAATATAAAATTGTGTAATACTAATCCATCAAAGACCTCTGAAAATCAGCTATTTTACGTGGACTTTGGCCTTCCATAATATACTCATATACTAAAAATACAAAAAGTACGTCTATAGAAGCCTTGCACATTTAATTGAAATTTTGAACAACCACAATTTTTCTCAAAAACGTTTTAAGGATTAAAAAAAAATGTATTTCCTTAAAAAAGTTTTGTGAAATATTGGAGTGAATCACGGAATTACCGAATGCCAACAGAGTTCAGGCATTATCTTTTTTTTTCGCGTTGCCTCTGTATCAAGCACCGCATTGGAGTGCGCTTCATCTAACGCAACAGGTTTACTGTGAAGCCGCAAGAGGACACCGGTGTCCGCCACCTATTGTCTTTCTATTGTGTCTCTAATTACGGTATTCAAAAGGTTAAACCATGCTCGATGTTGACGATAGGCGACTGGGGAAGGCTCCTCTTAAGAAAAAAGTTTCCAAAATTCACTCACTGTTAGGGTGAAATGAGGGTCCAAAGTGAGTATGGAGAAACTAAGCGGGTAAAGCCGCTAACAGAAGCTAGTTTCAAATAAACCTTATATCAATAAGTACAAGTTAAACTGAAAGCAAACTCAATTTATGTACTTTCTAAACATCAACATATAAATAGATAACACAAATACCAAGCGCTCGTAATAAGGAAGCAGGTAAACAAAAGATTTGTTTGATTATACTTGAGTTATAATACCAGAACCTATTTGTGTTATAAGCATTCTGAAAAACTTTCTTGGAAAACTCATATACGAGTAGAATTAATTAAATATGCACACCAGTTTTTGTGCGCGTACGTTTTCCATAGCCGTTTGAGTTTCCAAAGCGCTAACTCTCACCTACTTGGCAAGACGGCGCGTACTGTTCTCGCGCGCCTCAGGGAGCTGTCAGACCGTAGAGGCCTAGCCTGCTAGATGCAGGCAGGCAGGATCGAAGCCTGCTGGGGTCAAGGGCCGTTTTCTGAGAGGCAGGCTCAGAACGGGGTAGGTTTTTAGTCAGTAAGAATCTGACACTATTTCCCGCTCCGCCCAAGGGCTGGATTTATTTTACCTACCATAAAAAAAAAACCTACTTGGCAAGGGACTAGGACAAAATTACGGAACACAACAGCTAAGAAACATTTTTTTAGATGGAAAATCATCAAAGAACTTCTTCCACTCAAGGTTAGAGTGAGATGTATCATCAAATGGCTTCTCCTGCTCTATCGAAAGAGTATGTCAGTCTTTCTCTGACTAAAACCCACCTGTGTACTTCAGTTGCTCTTTGAGTTCTTGTCAGGGTTGAAATTTTTTTTATTTCGTCAAGTCAGGGTTTTGAAACTTTTTAGAGAAAAAATCGGGATTCTTTCGTCGAAAGCAGAACATAGTAAAAAACGTATATTATCAGAAGTTTGTTAATATTTTTTTTTTGTCTGAATTTCTAATTACGTGTACGTGACAATAATATATAGCAAATAAAATATATATAAAATATAGTAATACAACATAAGTACAAAATAATATTTAGTAATACATGCCATAAAAAATGTATTTTAATAAAAATATGATAAGCATTTTAAATGAGATTTACCCTATCAACTAAATAAAATATATATAAATATAAATATTTTAAGCAGAATAAACGTTATTTCTTTCTTTTTTCTTTTTTTCTATCGGCCTGCGGTCAGTTCACATTGTCTGTGCCACTTGGCTGCGGCCATTTTTCATCCGGAAAGCGGGACTGAATCTGTCACGTGCGGAATATTTAATTTTGATTTCAAAATCGGGACGTCCCGCCAAAATCGGGACGGCCGGCACCGCGGGTTCTATTAGGCAAGCGTTCCCGCACACCAAACATAAATCGAATCTGCTGTCCATATTTCTTAACCATGGAAAATTTCCATGGCAATAATAAATTGGTTCTGAAACTGGAAACTCATAACCATAACACCTACTACCATATTTGCAACTCAATCATCGGAATGCATCGAGTGGCATCCATTATTTGAATGAGATCATAACGAGCCCAGAGCGGGCTCGTTCCACTACATTTGTTTGATCACTTGATATTGGCTGGATCAAGTGGAAGCGAATAATAATCCAGTATAGGACATGGTGTGTATGGTATTCTTTCATTTGGCAAAAAACACCAATTATATACAATACTAGCTGACTTGGTAAACTTCGTACCGCCTGATAGTCGGATTTTCTCACCGTTTAAATCTTCCCTGGATAAGTATCACGAATATTTCAAGACCAAAATTAGACAAATCAGTCAAGCTGATCTCGAGTTTTAGCGAGACAGCTATTCATTTTTATATTTAAGATTATTTTTACTATAATTATGAATATAAATTGTTCCAAAAATATTTAAAAAGGTCACAAGTTGGATACCATTGGAATTAAATACAAGACTAACGAACAGCTATTCATTTTTATATTAAAGATTATTTTTACTATATGAATATAAAATGTTCCAAAAATATTTAAAAACGTCACAAGTTGGATACCATTGGCACTAAATACAACACAGGTGACGGCAGGTTATAGCGAGAATTAGGCACCAGCGCACAGCTGGGTGCGGGAACAAAACTATTCTTTAGTTGTCCGTATGGCCCGGACAAGACATGGGTCTTTATGTGGAGAACCTAGTAACATAACAAGCTTATAACTTTGTGAATTTTCATGATACAGTTATGAAATTTTGTACATAGATTCTTTACATAAAGATACTAGACTCGTGTTTCAGGTTTCGCAATACTAAAACTATTGTTGTATAATGAGAAATTATAAATCAAGCCACACTCTTCATTGGTCACGTTATCGAATTTTTCATTTTAAAACTAAAAAAAAAAAGAAAAATAATGGAAAATAAAAAAAGAGGTAAGAGATGTGAATAGTTTCGTGTACAATACAGTATATTCTATTCTGTTCTAAGCAACGAGAAAAAGAGATAAGCCTCTGATAAACTAACTCGTCTTTTTTGTAACGCCAACTAAATATTCTTAGTCCAAGAACGAGCGAAACGAGCTCGGAATTGAAGGGCATGATGGACACGGACAGGTAGAGTATTTTTAATACAGTGCGAATTTCATCACGCATGTGGAATTGCTCCGCATGCGGAGCTGCGGCCCAATATTACGCTCCGTATCCCGTATGCGTATTTCACGCATTACAATAAATACTTGTATGCAAAGGATATTTTAGGGGCTACGCATGCGGAGTAATCCTGCATGTCGGAATACTTAGTGCCAGACTTGAAGACTTTGTATCTTGAATTTTTTTTTTTCAATAGTGCATAATAATGTTCAATATCTTAGGACTTTCCTCTTCATATTCATTTATAAAAATTTTATTTCTTTTCAGACTTATAACAATAGGTACTGAAGTAAATGACAATGTATATACATAACCGTTTAATCTAGCTATTTGTAATGTCTTGTGTTAGACATAACAATAACACCATTCAACACATCAACATCACCACCGATTACTCTAAACTTTACATCGCTCAGAAAATTTGTAGGTACTTGTGTACAATCACCAGCACAAACATGTGACATTTAGGTTGTTTACTCACGTCTTTTTTATCTTCGCCTTCTATTTAAATGTAATTTCATTCAGAATCACAAATAAATCCTAGAAAGAATTTTCAGCCTGTAGAAATTAAGGAAACAAGAGTAAACTAGATTTATTTTAAATCTCCTGTAGTATAGGTAGATACATATTATTTTTTACTTTATTATGAAGTCAATAGTCGTAATTCTTTCGAATGTTGCAATAGTGTACAGTATTTAAGCTGGTTACTGTACCGCTTTCTATTTGGTTACTAAAGTTTCCATACGATTTTATATTTTTTTCAACTAAAATGCAAATAAAGAAAATTGATTCAAATAAAAAGAGATTGACACAATTTTATTATAATGTATATACGAGTAGTAGCAATATGAAAATGAAAACAAAACACAATAGCATATTATAAATAACGAGCATACTTTGAATAAAAACTATTTTATTCAATTTACAGCCACATTCTACACTTTTTCAATTCCAGAATGTTCTACTATTATAGAAATAGTAAGTACCTTCTGTAACAGTAGTAATGGCCCAGTAGAACAAATAAATACTAAAGGTCGCGACTAAACAACCAACTCTTTTTTCATTTTCTAACACCATTTTGTGATACCGTACTGTTGGCAAAGACGAAACCCTTATAAAATCACTTTATTGGCTATCTTTTCATCTGTTAAGAGCCTTTTTTTCACAACGCGTGATTATATAAAGCTGAAATTAATATCAAATACAATAAATATTTAATATATTGTATTTATATATATTACAAAATATTATAACAAATACAATAATTTATAGTCTCTTTTGAAGCAGTGAAGAAATCAAACTTCTAAGTCGACAATCTATGGGCCATTTAAATTGTGTTTATACATGGAAAGAAAACTTTTTTAGGGACAAAATTTTAAACCTAGAATTTGTAGTTGCATTACAATATAATTACTCTTTTGTGTTTATAAGCTTCAGTTGAGCACCTTCAGTGCGCTAATCTACCAAATAATAATATGTTTTATACTTTTTTTTTTTATAACCAATGGCTTAATGCTCTAAGCCAAAAGGTTTCCAGGTAAGGATAGGATACGATAATCCAGTCCACCTTAATACAAGGAAAAAAGAAAGAATAACTCTTTTCACGTGTAGTTGACCTTTTAGTACTTCTATATCTTATATTGGAGCTGAACTAGATAATATAATCTTAGGGCCAATTCACATTGGAATGTCATCTGGCAGCGAAGATTCCGCGGGTGGACACTGGCAGAAGCGCTAGCTAGACGCGAGTGGCTGCTTGACTACTCGCAGTGGCGCGAGCAGCCACGCGGCCTTTTTTTTCTTTTTTTTCTAACTTTTCAAACGATACTGAGTCTTTTAAGGATGTAGATAAAGTTTAAAATTATGTCTCTCTGAAAGCGCTCGCAGCTTCGCTACCGGCCGCTACCACTTCTTTATGAATCAGCCCTTACTAAATAAAAAATAAACTACACATTCAGACGACACATTCATTTACGCAGAGAGACCACAGTGTCTAATAAGCCTCATATATTCTTCTTAATGTTCTTCGTTTATTAGCTGAAAACCGCCATATATTTCCATTTAGAACGCAAGTAATTCCGTGTGCTATGCCCCTAATGAAATTCACCAGACCAAAGGAAGACTGTTGAATGTGCGAAGTATGTGCCTTATTTTCAAGCCTAGTATTTGTAGAATGTAAATCTATTTTGGTAATTGCGGTGTCTTATACGATCACTTTGTGAGTCGTCTGTCTGTTTATATGTCAAGACCTTTTATCTCGGGAACACAGAGAAGTATCGAGTTGAAATTGAAACCAAACACTCAAATCTGCAGTCCCTTGAAGCTGTGAAAGAATCAAAGTTCTGAGTTAACGAAAAAAAAGATGCGGCCATTTATGTCGCAAAAAAACGCATATTTCGACATTGATTAATGAAATTTGGCATGAAGCAACATTTCCTAGCACAAGTATAGGAATAAGTCTGGTAACTGAAAAATTTGTGGTTAGGCAACAAAAAAAAAAACCTTTTTTATGCGATTCGGAGAAATCTTGAAGAACCCTCAGTGCACGAGTCCGACTCGGACTTGCCTGGTTTTTTTTTGGTGATAGTATTACAATTATACAATAATTATGACGTCAATCGCTACTTGACCATTCAAGTGAAGCTTGAGTGTCCAAAAAACCAGACCACTTTACAGGAATTTAATTAAATAGAATAAAATCGAAAAGTTTGTTGGATTAAATTAGTGGAAAATAACAGAGTCTGCCCCCTACACTAAAAAAATTACAGTGTCCTCACCTTCCACATGACGCAGGTCCTCACCGGACATGGTAAGTGCGGGAGGAAACTGCACCTGATTCAAGTGGAAGAAACGCCAACATTGTGCAGACCCCCCGAAAGACACACGGTGGAGGTGTGCTCTGCTTGCTGTTCCACTTAGGCTTCAAAGAGATGTCAGAAAAACAGAAGGGCCCCAGCAAGCCAAACCTACTGGGGCCATACGTTAACTCCTGAAAGGAAAACCCGTTATCCTAGAACACAAATGGCAACTGAAAGAACATAGGTATGCTTTTAGTCAGTAAAAGTCTGAGATATGCGCCATGTTTTGATACAAATAAACTTTTTCTTTCTTTCTTCTTTTCTTTTTCTTCTTTATCCTCTCGCTCCACCCAATGTGGAAGAATGTACATAAGGATTTCTTAAGTAAAGAAAGAAAGATTACCACACAAAGGTATATCAGCAGGCCTAGCCAAGTTACGACCGTTTCGTTTCGATTCTCTTGCGTCGCACGCCTCGAGTTGGCGATGCCTCCAATCCCTTTGTTCTGAGGTTATCTCAACACTCAGTCACGTGGTTAGAACAAAGGAATTGGAGGCGTGGCCGACTGGAAGCGTTCGACACAATAACCATACTAGCTAATAACTACTGCATCCAATATTCCATGTAAAATCCAAATCCAGTCAGTTTCACCGTCTCTTGCCCAATTTGCACAAATTGTATTCGAAAAGCAGATAATTGGTTGCAATACATTTGCAGCCGCTGCTACAATTAGGCTGGAACAAATGGAGCATTAAATGCATTGGCTAAGCGGCGGCCATGTTGGACTTGCTAAGCTATTTAGAACTTTGCTAGTGTTAGTATTTGGTCTTTGTTTGGGGTCGGGTGTACTTAAATGGACTTTGGAACTGACTGTTTACTGAAATGCTGGATTTCCGTCTCAGTTTTTGTAGTATCATCTATAATTCTAGCAACCCGCTCTAGCTTTGCACGGGTGTTAGAAATTCTAAAAAAAAATCTGATTTTCTCCTATAATGCATGTATTATATACCTAAACTCTCTTCATAACAAAACTCTGTTTATAAATGAAAATCTTTTCAGTATTTTTTGAGTATCTAAAAAACAGACAGACAACAGACGTAGTGAGACATTTGGTTTAAAATATGTTAGTACATATTCTAAATTGGAAAATGATCCCAAGGAAATATATTAGCGGGAAAAAATATGCTATTCCAGGACTTGGTCTACCTTTGTGCCAAACATCCAAATCCATTCACAACAGGTCGAAGAAATTTGTTGTGCGTGCAGCTAAGCAGTAGAATATCCTGCCTACAACTTATACCGTAACTTATGTAAATAGTTTAATTCCCGAATCGAGTCTCGAAGATTTTTCCGAATCGAAAAGCTTTTTTTTGACGTGACAACAAATTTATTGTTTTCGGATTTATTCCGATACTTGTGCTGTGAGACCTTGCTTCATGCCAAACAGGATTCAACGAGAAGTACCCTATGTATTTTGATGCCCTTGAGAGTATCGAAATGAACGTTTTTTGCGACATAACTTAAAAGTTTGAACTGTCGTTAACTTAGAAGTTTGATTCATCACATCAAAAGACCGCAGACTTGAGTTTTATTTCAACTACAATATGTTTTTAATTTAAATTTGTTACTTCTACGCGTACCAGAGATAAAGGGTCTTGCGTATATACAGACAGAGGGACAACAAAGTGATCCTAAGTATAAGGCTTCCGTTTTTTCTTTTGGGGTAAGTAATCCTAAAAACACCAATCGTACTGTATAAAATTGTACCAATTTCTGCATAACATTAGAAAAAGAGAACTACAATTTCATTGGTTGAAACTTTTAATTCATTTAACACATCACGAATCCAATTCATAATAATCTGCCAATAACCTACTTCAGGTATTATAACAAACTAAATTCATTCAACTGAATAAAGCGACAGTAACCTTGAAATGAATCTCGGGCAGATTAATTTCGAAATAATGCAACGGTTTAGGTTCCCACCGATACATAAGGTGAACCTCTATAATATCCAAACATCGGAACAGATAATAGGGCCGTTAAATGCATTTCATTGGTTCACATTGTTGTTGGTTCACGTTGTGTTTGAAATTTTAGTGACATACTACTTTCAATAATTATTTGAAAGTATGTATGTCTCAATTTGTAAGAACTACGAGTATGTGTGTCTGATTATCTGTGTATCTGTGTGTGTACTTATAAGTAGTAGTTCCGTGTCAGAGTGTTTTTTAATAATAATAATAATAATAATAAAAAAAAAAAAAAAAAAAAAAAAAGCTGTGAAAAAGTTCAAAAGCGTGTCTGAAGTCCTAGAAGGCAAAGGGAAACTAAAAGACACAGGTACTCCACTGCCGCGACCAGTTGCGGTATGGTGGACAGAGTTCAGATGAGATCTCATGGTGACATGGCAACAGGGATTGAAGAGTGACCGAAGAGGCGTGTCCTTACTGGACATGATAAGTTTGGGAGGTTACGACTTTTTGTTTAGGTGGAAGAAACTCTCGGAAGACACGATGGAGAATGGTGGTGGAGGCGCTTGGGTGGACTACCGCTGTGTTTTCGTGGAGGTGAACATGGGCAGTGATCTCTCGCGCCGGGCCCTGGTTCAGGCCATGGTCTCGAGTGAGGAGGAATGGCAGGTGGTTGCCTCCTTCTGCGAAGCAGTAATGCTAGCGAAGGAGATGGGCGCACGCGTGAGGGATGTTCTCACGCCTCAGCCAACGTGACCCCGACTGGCTGGTACTCAGGCTATCAGCCACGATATGTGCGGGCTTGAGTGTCAGACCCAATGTGTGTTCTTTCAGTTGGCTTTTCCGTTCAAGGGCCGTGGTAAGTACTTCAAATAATCCTGTAGTCTTAGTGGCTGGTGATAGTAAGTAGCCGTATGGTATTTTTGGACTTCGTACGGGCGAAGCCGCAGGCAACAGCTAGTTTACTAATAAAGTAAGTGTCGTCAATAGTAATGAAACGATCGATGTCCAAGTTAATGAGGTTCCTGAAGAAAGTGGACGAAACTAATTACTTCCGCTTCCACTCGAAATAATTTATCAAGGAAAGTAAGGTAGGGAACTACAGGTAGATTTTAAAGCAATTATTGTTCTTGTTTTGTCTATTGATATACTATAATTTTGTGTAACCGAAAAATGGGCATTTGTCAGACAGTTTATTCCACGATTTATACAATCACTTGTTATTAGGGTTTCTTACCTCAAAAGGAAAAAGAACGGAACCCGTCTGTCTGTGTGTCTGTCTGTATTTCCAATACCCTATATCTCAGGAACGCGTGGAGGTATCAAGTTGAAATTAAAACCATATACTCAGGTCTGCGACCCGTAGAAGCTGTGCAAAAATCAAACTTCTAAGTTAATTGAACTATATTTATATAAGTTAGTTTGTACAGAACCCACAATGTGTGAGTCCAAGTTCTTTTTTTATTCACTGATAACTTTGAACACTATCGCTGGTGATATGGTGTTTTTTCGGTGGGAAATCATCAAATAACTTCTCCCGCTCTAGGTGGAGTAAGAGAGAGTACCAGACTTTTACAGACTAAAACCCTGTGTTTGCCCGTTGCGTTCCGCTTCGTGGATAGCTCGCCGTTCGGCAGTCTGGTAAGGAACAAGCTATGGTCGACAGCGTTGTTTAATTGTATTCCATGCGCGCTACGAAAAGATGTCAGCAAAATTTTTGGTAGTAAATTGTTCGAAAGAGTTTTTTTTTTAAATTAATATAAATCAGTCGATTGCGACAATAGATCGTGGTGAAGTGGCCTTCTAGCCTTGAAGACACCCAAATTATAATCGGATGGGAAGACCGCAGCAGGCAATTTTTTTAAAGTCCCTCGACGAGTGAATAGGCTCTTAATAAACTAGTGTGACTCACCATCAACGATTGTATCACTGCTTACCATCAGGTGGGATTGCAATCAAGCACTAGTTTATAACCAATAAAAAAAAAAACAAAAAAGAAAATCCTTCAAAATTTCCCTCTCCGTCTGGAGCAAGAAAAGTTATTTGATGATTTGCCTACGTAAACAAGGGGCCATGGTAACAAATTTGACTAATCCCGCAACCCTGATAATATGCTACATAGTTTTTATTCCGGAAAAAGTACGGCTCCCGAAAATCCGTGAAACAAAAGCTAAGAGAAAAATAAATAATATTTTAATATTCTCTACATTTTAATAATAAGGTAGGTATTCACAAAAGGCTACCAAATTAATATTAAAGATGAAAGCAGTGCCAATATTAGCACAGTATCATTATGACAGAGTAACCTAATATTTTCAGGCCTGCCCTATGTCAACATATTTGACCTAAGCATATCTCTCATTAGCAAGAAGGAGGATGGAGCAAGTGATAATGGTGTAAATTTTCACTGGAATGAAAGCGAATGTGTATAGGGAATGATCAAATATCTTTTTAAATTAAGTGGGCTATACTTGGAGTTTATAGTTTGCAGTAGGTATTGATATTGTATTTATATTTTGAGAACCAGAGTTGCCGACATAGCATGTAGAATTGCCAAACTTAAGTGGCAATAGACTGGGCACATTGCACGCAGAACAGATGGCCGTTGGGGCCGAAAGGTTTTGGAGTGGTGGCCGCGTACCGGAAGACGCAGCATTGGAAGGCCTCCCACAAGGTGGACCGATGACCTGGTCAGGGTCGCTGGAGTCCGATGGATGCGAGACGCACAGGACCGGCCATTGTGGCGACGCTTGGGGGAGGTCTATGTCCAACAGTGGACTTCTTTTGGCTGAAATGATGATGATGATGAGGGCATATTGTTTGCAGAACAGATGTTCGACGAAGTCAATAAGTTCTAACGTGGTGACTATCTGAGTCTACCAGTAAGATACCGCGTTCAAAGGCCTCCCACATGGTTGACCGACGACCCGGTGAAGGTCACGGGAATTCAATGGATGCGAGACACACAGGACCATAGTTGCGGCGATACTTGGAAGATGCCTATGTCCAGCAGTTGTCATCTTTCGGCTGAAATGATAATGATGATAACGAATTTTTAATGCACCAAATAAAAAAGCTTTTTAACTCTGGTAAACTAATATCAAATGATATTTTTAATATATTCATTAACGACGAAATTATAAAGTTTTGAGGCTGATAAATAATTAGAAAGAGGTTTTTGACATTGACTCTGACGTCAAAGTCCATCACGCCCACGATCGCCGTAGAAAACGGTGTGTTTTTGGGATTTCTATAAAAAATATTTTTATATTTCTTTTGCTTGTGAGTATTGCTCAAAGACTACGTACATTTTTAATTAGTAATTCACATCTTCATCAGCTTCTAAAAAAACCCAGCAATATTAAACTTTGAATTAGATAAATTTCTACCTCATCAGTGTTCGAATTCCGCCAATCTAGATAAAGCCAGGTAAAGCCGGAAGCTGACATTGTGAATGATTAGTTCCCTAATTCGTTTGAAATAGATGCTAAATTCAGACCTTTGTGAATGTCGATTTTGGCTCTCCTGATTGATGGCTAATTTCGATGCTGGGAGGTAAAACTGATTGACAACTCATTATAGCACGTACTTTGGGTTCCAGGACTATGATCTTTTCAGAACTTGAGTGTGAAAACTCCTTATAGGATGAGTGGATGGTGAGTGAACATTTTGGTTGTACGATTTTCATATAAAGATTTTGTGATAGGTAAAAATAATGAATTAAAACTTTACTCTCTGTACATTTAATAAGCTTGTCATGTACTCATCCTTGGACTAATAACAAATCATCATCGTCATTTCAGCCGAAAGGCGTTTGATGTTAGATATCCCCTCGAAGGCCGATTATTATACATACGTTTGTGCAACTTAAATGACCTTGAAAATCGTTAATTGTCACAAAAATACTAAAAAAAATTGTTTTGAATTTTTTTATTTCTATATGTTTATTTTTCCTGAAAAAAAAAACTGAAAAGTTTTATTTTTAATAAATTTTTTTTTTATGATTTTCTAAAAAGGGGGCTATTATGTAATAATAATACCCGCTGGCGTGTGAGGGGATATAGGTCTCCCCTAATGGTCACGATGACCGGTCCTGAGCGTCTCACGTCATTCGTCCCTTGTAAAGATCTGCCAGTACGCGATGGTATCGTCTACCGTAGGCGTTTTTGCGGATTACGAGTAAGGGTGTTTTTATTATCATGTGGATTTCGTCAAGCTTGCGGATTCGCTTCGCATGCTTATTCATATTCGTTTAAATATTTATTGTATTGCGGGGCAGGGGAATTCCACATGCGTGATGAAATCCGCGTGATAATAAAAACATCTTATGGGTAGCTCAAGGGTAGCTCTCTGCGCGGCTTTCCGGAAACCATCCGGACCGAGCCCGAGTCGTCGACGGCGCGTAGGATATATATCGGATATGGAGTACTAACATTTCAAGGAAATGTTAGTTCTGCGAGCAATGTGCCGAGTTCACTACAATTTATGTTTAGCGATTCTTTGGGCTTTGTTGGTAACCTTGATTCTCCTCTTCAGTTTTATAGTTATTTATATTTAAATAAATTAATAAACTCAAGGATGTCTCAATTAGGATGTTTTTTTTATTATTAGTCGAATTTTTATGTTGGTTCTTATGGAGAGAAAGTTGAAATAATGCACGAAAAACCATAAAATAGCACATTTTTTATTACATCTAAACTGTTTCTAGCTGTTGTCAATGTTGTCAATAATAATCAGGGTTAGCTGTCAATCCTTACCTTATACGTTAGTCTGTAGGGTGTGCAATTTCCTTGCCTTATACTAGTAGGTATTACTTTAATTTTATCCCTAGACATGCTTATTTTCTCACCGCACCGTACCTTTGTTGGAGTACCACGAATGTTTCAAGACCAAAATTGGCCAAATCGGTCCAGCCGTTCTCGAGTTTTAGCGAGACTAACGAACAGCTATTCATTTTTATTTATAAAACTAGCTGACCAGGCGAACTTCGTACCGCCTAATAGTCATTTTTGTTTTCGTGAATTTTTCCATCTTTTCTCACCATTTAAACTATCACAAATATTTCAAGACCAAAATAAGCCAAATCGGTCCAGCCGATCTCGAGTTTTAGCGAGACTAACGAACAGCTATTTATTTTTATATAGGGTGACTGGTAATTACTGAACGATACTTAAACACGTGATTGTAGTCATGACAACAAACAACTTTTACTATGGGACCAAACCTGGAATCGCGAAAAAATTCAGCCAATTTCAGTATTTACATTTTGTCCAGTTAGGCGAACAGATTTTTTTTCGCGATTTCAGGTTTGGTCCCATAGTAAAAGTTGTTTGTTGTTATGACTACAATCACGTGTTTAAGTATCGTTCACTAATTATCAGTCACCCTATATATAAAAATATATTTTGACACTTTTTCTTTATAGGTTTCAACGTTTGACTTTAGCGTAGCCACATCTATCGGTTAAACTAGAGACTAATATTATACGGTAGAACATCCAACGAACCCTTCTCCCACCCCACCCAAGGGCGGGACTTGTCATTTGATGATTTTACTTACCATAAAAAAAACAATACATCAAACATGTGATGGTCAAAACCATGTAGATTGACATTATCAACTTCATTTCCCTACCCTCGTTCCTTATTATTTGCAGTCGGCGCAATACGGATTTTTTTTTAATCTAGCCATTCCTCACACAGTCTCAATCATTTCTTTGACCTCCCTCTCCCTTTCCATTGATCCACATGTATATCCAGCGTTGCAGCAGCCCAATGTGTCAACCATACTGTTAAATTCTTTTGACAAATTGTAATTTCCGCACGAAATTAGATTTCATACTGTCTTCAGCACATCTAGATTATAAATGGGACACAGAGGGATGAGATAGCTAATTTTCCACAAGCTGCACCTTTTGGGTCGGACTTGTACCCTGTAAGGCCGATAGGAAAGAGGGGGGCAAACGCTTAAAAAGCCTATGGGGTTAGCCACATAGAACGCGGACGAACGGCCCTCATGCCCCAGCCGCTGAGATCTCGATCCCGATTTCCAACCACCGCAGGCGTAGGCTTGCAGACGGTGAGCAATGAGTAGCTCATCAACGAAGCGTAGTGTTCCACGCGTGCCTCAAGGAGATGTCAGCATAACCGTAGGGTTCCAGCAGGGTCGAAGCCTTCCGGATTGTGTGAAAGAGAACCCTAGAGCCCTGGAATGAAGGCTAAGCAGGAACAGGAGTGGGTTTTAGTCAGTAAAAGTGTGACACGCGCTCCCGCTCCGACCAAGAGTGGGAGAATTCATTGGATGATTTTCCAGCTTAAAAAAAATCCAATCACTACTTTACTTTTTTATAATTTTTCCTAACGATTGCAAAAAACACTAGTCCCAACAAATTACATTGTACCTAACGCGGATGCAACTATTTTCTATCACATAATACGTATAACCTAGCTCAAGTCTCGTGTGAATTTTACAAACAAGAAAACGTGACTCGATTTTATAGGGCGATATTTCTAAAATAGCTTTTTCAGCAGAAAATTGTGACTTTATTTTTAGCATTCTTACTAACTGTAAATTATTCAGTATTGCCGATCGTAGACAGTGCAATCGTTCTTAGAATCAAGTTCCTAGAGGTCATTTGAAATGTGTTATTTTTTGTGTGTGATCCCAGAGTTTGATTTCGGTGTTTCTTCTCAGAGTAGTCAGCTAGGAAACACCAGCCTATTCTAGTTTAAACTGAGGAAAAAAAAAATTGACGTGTTTTTAACACGTTAGCTGCGGCACCAATTTTTGCATACTTTCCGTTCCTGCGGCACGAGGTATAATCGGCCCGTACCGTGACCAGACGTTAGGGCGACACGCGGTCTATTAGACCCCACCTCCTTTTACAGACTAAAATCCATTTTCTGGCGCGAAATCAAAGATAAATGAGAATTTTGGTCCTTATTGATATAGACAGTGAATTGATGAACCCTAATCCACCGTCGCCCCGGGATCTGATGGCTAGTTTAGGAATTATTAGCAAAACAAAATATGGGATCTTATACACCTCGTAACGCACTGAAATAGGGCAAATTTTCGCTGCGATTAGTGATGGGAAAAATAATATCGACGTTTTTAAACTGTCTTAACTACGCAACGACTTGACCGATTTTGATCAATTATATCTCATTAGATCGTTTTAAGGGCAAAACCTGGCAAAACAACACAAAGCTATCAAAGGATACATTTTTTTTTAAATAATCTAAATTGTGCTTGAAGGCGCCATAAAGAAAAAAAAACCGGCCAAGTGCGAGTCGGACTCGCGCACGAAGCGTTCCATTCTATACCATTAAGAGGCACCTATTACAGACTTATTATTGGAAAATAATGGATTACGGTTTATGCATAAGGTTTATCTTTCTATTTGTATATGAAAATCTTAATGCGGTTCACAGAATAGAAAAAAAAGGCAACCAGAAGTAGAAAAGAAACTGTCCTATTTATTCTGCCTCGGGCTTTAAAAATACAATTATTAGAACTTGAATTAACATTAAAAAATCAGTATCAATATACTTTTTTTATAAAAATCTCAATATATATGTTGTACTTATTTATGAGTGTTTTTCATTGAAACAGGGTAGACAATAAGATTTTTTGCACTGAGTGCACTGAGTCAAAATCTTTTTGGATTTTTTATCAGCTTCACGAGATGGTAAAAATGTGCGTAGTTTTTGGTAACAACCAACACATCTTCTCCTTTTTTCACCCTTTTCGAGGCAATGGCGTGCGCTTTCAGGTGCTGAAAAATAACAAAAATGTAAAGATAACGTAATAAAACTGACATTGTTACTTAGGTTAGATCGTAGATGAGAATAACAATGATAATGTAGGTATAACTGCATCAAATGAATGTGTTTGTTTTATACTTAAAATGTTGAAAGAGTAGGTAGGTAAGGTAGCTTAAATTCAGAATAATTAAAAGGAAACACGATACGGAACCCTAAAAATCTTTAATATTTATATACCTACTTTCAAAACCTAGACAAAGAACTACTGAAATATTAATTAAATTACTTACCTGTTTTGTCAACGGCTGCTTTGCGTTTCTTGTGGAGTTTTTCACTACCTACAAAAATATCAATTAAGTGTTAAGTCCTAATAATAATAACATTATTATCACGATATAGAATAATAGGTAATTCTAGATATGTTGCAAAGTATTAGGTACGTCAATAATCGTTATTACCAATAATATCTTTAGGTATAATATACTTAAGTAATAATATCTTACACTTACTTTAGGTACATAGCTACCAAGATAAGAAAAAACTAGGTACTTACTGAAGATTTTTTCATTAAAAACTTACCTGTTTTGGCTCTGTTTCTGGGTTTTTTAAAATTAACTTCTTCCGACATCGTTTAGACATGTTCGGCGCTGTAAAAGGACGTGCTCTCCAAACGACGTGATGCACAACACTGGTCGTGGGAAGCTCGCGTTGAGTGCGGTACGAGGTCAGGGGGGATATGGGACGTTTTAGCCTCGTTCCGCACTGCATTAAAATTATATTAATTCAGTGCGGCACGAGGCCTAAGACATCCGGTACCAAGGTAGGTACACCACCGAGTCCGGAACCATTAGTGATCTCAAATATATATTTATCTCTTTCCTACACTGGACCAAACCAAAGCTATGCCATTCGCACGACAGAGAAATTCACTTTTTTGCTTGCCGCACCACAGGGAAGTTGCATCAGGGGTGATTTAGGCCTCGCTTCGCACTTAACGTGTTAAAACCTATTTACAAAATAAAATTCATTTTAGGAAAGTTTACAGACTATTAACATTATAATGACAAGAGTAAAGAACTAAATTGTTAACTACTAGCTTCCACATATAAGACAAAATTATCTGTTTAGCCGTGAAGGAGTAAAAAACATATCCACATACATAAATACAAATACGATTACATACTATTTTTCACCTTTATACACCGTTAAATTTTAGTCGTTTTAATCCCGCGGAGGGTCGTTTCGGTACATGAAAAACTATCAATTTGTAAAGAGAAAATTAAAAATAAAGTACTTTTTTTAAACTCGAATTAATTTACGCATGTACGAAATTAATTTCTTCAAGTAAACGTCAGCTGAGCGAGGCCAGTGAACTGTAGGTAGTTAGTACACGACGACCGACAACTACCTACAAGATCATTGACTCGTTTACTTAAAAAAATTAATTTCGTACATGCGTACATTAACTCGTTTTAGAAAAAAAGTACATTATTTTTTAATTTTATCTTTACAAATCGATAGTGTTTCATGTACCGAATCGACCCTCCGCGGGATTAAAACGGCCAAGATTTAACGGTGTATTATTAGTATAATTTGCTTTAGGTAATATTTAAATATCATCAAAATCTTATCATTCCAAATCTTCTTCTATCGTTCGTTAAAAACCCATTTTAAATTAGTTAAGAAAAAATCCAATTCCATTTAGGTTAATTATTATTTATTACCGTTTATTCCTATTTTTTTTCACACATTCAAGAGAATGAAAAGGAAAATTGTACTTCTAACGTTTACCACGAACACACTCCGATCACCAATCACCCAGCCTAAATTCCCTGACGGCCGTTTATTGTACCAAAGTATCGGCGGCCATGTACCGATCTATATTCTCTATGCTCGCTAAGAATAGATAGTCAATACCAGAGATCACGGAATCGACGCACTGGCAACGGTTGGTGTTACTATTTCTAATAATATTCGAACCTGAAAAACATGCACTGAACAGTTTAGGGATTTATAGTTATATGTTGAAGACACGCTTGTTTGGCAATGACTGCTTCTGTACATGTGGCCCCCTTGTAACTCATTGATATTGTGTAGATGTGTCTATTAACTGCTCCATCTTTGTTTTTAATATATGACACATATTTACTTTTTTTTTGACACATTGCTTTTGCAATATTTTTTATATTATTTAGACTATCGTATAATGTAATTGTTGTAGTGATAAATGTAATTATTTATTTATTCTTGCTTTTATATAGCCTCTTTTTACCTATAATGTAAATGTGAGAACACTGTAGACTCCGCAAATTCTTAGATTACTTCCTATCATGACTCACTTTTTTATGATTATTTTTGTTGTACTCTCAGGTACAATATTGACTGGTCTACATTGTCCTTACATAATTAATGAATACTGTAATATGGAAATACTGTAATATTAACCATTTTTTAAAAGAGTAACCATGGAGTTTCTTGCCGGTTCCTCTCCATAGGAAACGACCAATTTGGAACCGTGCACTAGCTTCTGACGTTTTATAAGTGCCCATGTAGGCTTATATAAAATAAAAATATTTTTGATTTAGATTTTTTTATTTTGATAGTTGGAATCATAGTCACCGGGAGGGAGGAAAAAGAGGGTGTACTTGCATCTCTCTTTTTTTTTTGTGGGAAATTGTCAAGTTACTCCACCTGCTGCAGGTGAGGTGAGAGAAAGTGTCACACTTTTACCCACCTGTATTGATTAAAACCTACCTGTGTTCTCAGAATTTTTGGCGTTCAGAGTGGGTAGTCTGTTCACTCATCGAGTGATTCTAACGAAAACGGTGACACAGTGATCACGTGCATTCGTGCACTGCACAGTGAGGCTCAGGGGATACCTCTTACAGACTCTTTAGGGATGTGCCCTAACAGGTGTAACAAAAATGGTGGTATTTTAAGAGGTTAAAAAATATTTCCATTAGCTGATGGTGATCATCGACGCCAAATAGGTAAAAAACCCTGATCCTTTTCCCCCTTTAAAGATACAAAAAGGTTTATATGGAAAGATTTGCCACAGACTGCTATAATAGCAAAGATTTCGAGACTGTAATGTTCTGTGAGACAAACTAAGTTAAAGACGTTACCCAAACAGCTACTACTCTAAAGTGGAATTGGGCCGGACATGTCTGCCGCATGTTAGATAAGCTGTGGGCACACATCGCGGCAGACCAAGGCAAGGTGGAGAGATGAGCTGGACAATTACTGGAGGAACTGGCCAGCAGTGGCCGAGGACAGACATATGTGAAAAAGGAAGTAGGAGGCCTTCGCCCAGCAGTGGGACATAATGGGCTAAACTAACTAACTAATCTACTGTGGTCTATACAAGCATTGTTTCCGAGCCATATAGGTGTTACAAGACCTTATTTTGGGCATGAGTTGGGTATTCATAGGTATCTTTTTAGATTATTTTAAACCGCCCCCATAACCTTTAAACTGTGAGTAAATTTGAGTTTCCTGATGGTTGGCTTTCATATGACGAGTATGAGGTGAAGAGTAGATATATGTGTATTAATTTAAAGTGTGTGTTGACCAATTTATTGAAAACTAACTTCAGCCAGCGGCTTCGCTCGGGTGTAAAAATATATGCCTATGTTACTCAGTGATTTAATAGGTAGTATTGTAATGGTGAAAAAATTCTTCCCGTCCGATTATAATTTGGGTGTTTTTAATGCTAGAGTGAATAGCTTCTTAAAAAATTATTGCGCTTCACCATCTAGGATTGCATCATTGTTTACTATCAGGTGGGATCGCAGTCAAGCAAGACCAATATAATTTTTTAAATCGGTTATTAGTGGAGTGCCAGGAGGTTTTTACCTCGAATAACAGTTACTGTTGATAACATTTAAAAAGCAAATAATAATTTTTTAACTAATTAAAAGTGATCTAGATTTTGAATTTAAAAAATGGTGATTACAATAATTGCTACTAGTATGTATTATCTTAAGAACAGTTCGTATTGAAAAATTGTTATAATGTCAGATAGCTTATTTGTTGAGGAAAGCACTTTAAAAATATATATATTTAGAACAATAAACAAGACATTATAGTTTCAGAAATTACACGTGTCAAAATATTACACGTGTCGAAATAATTGTATTTACATTTAAATGAAAGACGAATCCATCTTGAGGATCTCGTATGTTGAATCTGTATACATAATATACAACCTTGAGCAAATCATCAATTCTACAAATGGCCTTGAGTGCCATGCAGAACCATTTATCATTTTATGCAGAACTAGCTTCTATTAGCGGCTTCACTCGCCTGAGAGTAGTATATTATTCCAAAAGGAAATATACACATAAAGATTATTAAGAAAGAAAAAACATTTTATTTGAAACTCGCGCATAAATAAAAGAAACAAATATTAAATTTACAATAATAAAAGAAACCAATATTAAATTATATTAGGTACAGCCGTAGCTGGACACATCGGCTCCTGGCAGTTCCGACGTGTCGTACAGTTCCGCACTCCAAATCACCCATACCGCGGACACTCTGCGCTTGATGTTCTCCAAGACCAGAACACAGATTTTGATATGTTTGAGGAAGAATGGAAGACGATACTATCAGAATGTATGAAATTTTGTGAGGTGAATGTATGACTGTGTATAATATTTGTTAAATAACTGACTTTGAATGGTCTATTTTTAATTTTTGTTTTATATTTTATTGTTTTTATTTCTTTGTAGTTTTGTTTGTGTTGAAATGGTGTAATTGGCTTCGGCCATTCTGTTTAAATTAAATGAATAAATCAAAGATTAAAAAGACCTGTGCAAGGTCAAAAAGGCTCCTGTCTCACCATATGCTGTGAAATTTTAATTAAAAAATAGGAAAATAATGCAGCGCATATTCTGATAGGAATTAATCATCATCATTTCACCTGAAAGACGTCCACTGTCCACCTCCACAAAAAATACATCGTTTGTTCTAATGTGATTCTATTCAACTGTTTGAGCGTAAAGGAATAACAAACATACATACATACTAACTTTCGCCTTTATTATATTAGTGTGATTCTTGTACGTTTGTCTGCAGAAGAAGCTATGTGAGTAGACCGGTACAAATACGAACATTATTTCACTGATAGAAATCTACACGACCACCAAGTGTCATACACTAATTTTTCTCTCGGAAAAGTTTAAGGTAATATGACATCTTAAAACCATCATAATTCGCATGTGGGGGAAAGACGAAATATAAAATGATTAGAATCACTTTATTAATTTGTTATACATATTTTTTACAATTTTTAAAATACATATAAAAAAAAATATAAAAAAAACAGTAGTCCGCCGGTGTCGGGAGCAGGGTCCAAGCTACCGGTGGTTCGGGCTCCAGAGATAGGCACCTTCTCACAATGCGAGCCGTATCGAGGAGTACTGCCTTCTGTATCAGGCCCTTGATCCAACCGCGCAACGAAAGCTTCGACAGATGGTCGTCGAAGCTTTTGGCTATAAGGCCGTTGGCAGTTACAACAATCGGCACAATGACAGCCGAGTCCACATTCCCCATGTCGACAACCTCGTGTGCTAAGTCGAGATATTTGATTTGTTTCTCTTTTCTTAGCTTTCACGAGATTCTCGTCATGTGGGATGGTGACATCGACTATCATTGCGCGGCGCGCTAATCGGTCTATCACAACTATATCCGGCTTATTGGCTACAATAGTCCGGTCAGTGATGATAGACCGATCCCAGTACAACGTGGCATGGTCATTTTCGAGAACTGGGTCGGGCACATACCTGTAATACGGTACCTCAGAATCCACTAAGTTGTATTTCAAAGCAAGTTGCTGGTGGATAATCCTGGCTACTTGGTTATGCCTGTGCAAGTACTCACCGTTAGCCAGACGAGAACAACCAGAGATAATATGTCTGATGGACTCACCCGGACGATGGCATGCCCGACACACGTCAACCGTCCCGTCCTTCATAATATGTCTCCGGTAGTTGTTCGTTAAGATAACGTCGTCCATAATCGCACAGACAAAACGTTCAGTTTCCCCAAAGAGGTCGCTGAAACGTAACCAGGCCACGGACGCCATGAAATCTACATGTGGCTCATGAAGAGCCCGGAAAAAGCGCCCGTGAAGCTCCTTGCCTTTCCATACTTCCTTGCGGTCATCAGTAGTAAGCACCACAGGTTTGTGCCAGTTCTCTTTAGCCATGGACAACGGGGTGAGTCCCTTGTCCACTGCGACCACATCGCGGTGCATACCCACGTCGGTTTTGAGAAAATATTCTCTGAGGCTGCACACCTCGCGGTTGTGGAGAGTCTTTGCGTTCAGAAAGCCTCGACCTCCGCACTTCCGCGGGATGTACAGTCTCATCACCGATGATCGTGGGTGATGCATCCGATTTGCGGTCAGCAATGTACGGACCCGCCTATCCAAGGCGTCTAGCTCGGTCTGAGTCCATTTGAGTATGCCGAAAGAGTACATTAAAGTCGGCATGACCCAACCGTTGAAGGCGCGCACCTTATTTCCGCCTGACAGAAGGCTGTTTAAAACCTTCTTCAGGCGGCCAAAGAAACGCTCCTTCAACGTTTGCTTCATGTCGGCGACGTTAATGCCTAACGCTTCCGACATACCCAAATACTTATAAGTTTCGGTCGATGAGAGGGATCTAAGGTTTATAGAATCCGAGAGTTGAATTCCCACGGATTCCACAATCTCACCTCGCTTTACATGCATGACTGCACATTTGTCCACACCAAATTCCATCCTGATAGCACTACTGAAAGTTTCAGTTACTCTCAGTAGTTCCATCAGTTGCAAATTGTCGTGGGCAAAAAGCTTCAGATCATCCATGTACAGCAGGTGAGATAGGACCTGACCACCTCTTCTCAACCGATAGCCAAGGCCTGAATCCACCAGCAATGTGCTTAGAGGATTCAGAGCTAAGCAGAACCAAAGTGGACTCAAACTGTCGCCCTGAAATATTCCCCGTTTAATCCATATTGGTTCATCATTTGCCTGGATCGGTCGACATCCTGGATAGCAAAGGACAGTTTTCCATTGCCTCATACATGACTCAAGGAAGGTGCGTAGAGTTGCATCTATTTTATACAACTCCAACACCCTCATGAGCCATGTATGTAGAACAGAGTCATAGGCCTTTTTATAATCTATCCAACATGTCGACAGATTCCTGCGGGATCGACGAACCTGTTGGCTTATGGCCATGTCAATGAGAAGTAGCTCCTTTGTACCACGGGACCCATTCCTACATCCGTTCTGAGAGGCAGACATAATCACGTTTTTGTCTATATGTACATTAATTTTTGCTCTCAGAATGGATGTAAGAAGTTTATAGACCGTAGACAAACATGTAATCGGTCTATAATTCTTGGGTTCCGTGGGACAACCTGTCTTATGGAGCAGATGGGTGATACCAGTTGTTAGAAACTGAGGTAGCGACCCAGATTCTAACGATGACTGGAATTGAGATGCCAGAAGCGCGTGTGAGCTGCTGTACCATTTTAACCAGAAATTGTGCAGTCCGTCCGGTCATGGAGACTTCCAATTCGGTAACGGACGGACTGCTCTGGCTACATCTGATGGGCTAATAACAACTTTTTCCATTTCTGGTACAGCTACGCACACGCTCTCGACATCACGCATCCAGTCATCCTCAGTGTGACAGACGGGCACGGACCAGATGCTGCGCCAGAATGCATTCGTGGCGGCATCATCCGGCCGGAGCACGTCAGTCACATTTTGATCAGGTCGCTCCCAAGCTCTGTACACCCACCTTTCATCGCTCTGGAACATGCGGTTCTGCGAGTATCGATCAACCCGCCTCTTATACCGCCGGATACGGCTGGCCCATGCACAAACTTTCTGCTTCAGGAAGTCGATGCGCTCCGTGACACGGGACATGTATTCTTGGGGGGTAATTCCTGTTCCCAAGAAAGCCCGCCTCACGAATCGCATCACACGTGGTCGTGTATTACCCTCCCTGAAGCAGTATAGTTTGCCAATGAGTGCTCTGGCCTCATCAATGCGCCTCTCAATTCTGCATTGCCAGGCTGGTGCAGCAGGCTTTGGTTGATTAGTTCCATCTACATTTGGAAACTTGATATTGGCTAATCGACATGCCGCAACAGCCCCACAATACAGGATTGAGTGCGTATCAACGAGGTTCTCGCTGCTCTCAAAGATGTTCTTAAGAAGCGAGTCCAGAGCACACACCAGCGCCCTATTTTTTTTGCACATGGGTAACCGTGGCAATCGGGGTCTAAATTCGGCTGGAGTGGACCTATACTCACGAAGCGCATCCTCCATTGCACTTCTCAGTCTATCGTTGCACTGGCTACTTACTGTGTCAACCCTATCATCTAACTCATTATCAGCAAAATTGGACCGCGGTGAGATTGCGTCTGTGGCCGGCAGCACCACGGTCTGTGTTGGAGTTGGGACGATACGGTTGTTCAGTACCTCTGAGCGCAGCCTATCAAGTACGGCGTCATCCAATCTATGACTGCGTTGAATTACCCGCACCTGATCCGACAATCGTTGCGCCGAGACGTCTACGGTTGGTTCTAAGTCCTGGAACAGACTATTATTATTATTATTTGAATAAAGAATTCGAAATGTCACATAATTTGTTGATGCCAGAAACTTCACTATATCTTTTTAATAAATTTAATCATTTAAAAATCAACTTAAAATACACAAGGCTAAAGTTGATACTTCAGTCGATAGTGGGATTGTCTTGAATATTCAAATATTTGTACTTACCCAGGTGAAAATAAAAAAGAAACTTCTAGATGAATCTGGTAATATCCTACCGAAGATAAACGATTCGATTCCTTTCAACGAATCTCTGGATTTGCGATCGTTTAATTTTTCATTCGGTTGTCAGCCATTTTTATTTGTATTTGGTCACATCAGGCGAATAGATTTATCATGTTTGTGACAGTTCCATTTTGGTAATAGTTTTGGTTTGTGATATTTTCCGTAAAATCTAGTTGTCATATGTTACTGTCTATTAAATTGATTAATAGTCCTTTATGAATTTTAAACCGCGGATTTTACATTGTGACGTTTCGTTGTACTGATTTATTTTTAGAATGTTTTTGTTGTTCTGTTTTGGTTTGTTTTTTTGAAGAGTTTATTTGTATTTTTGGTGTGTGATAGATCATTAATTTATAACTTTCTTAGTTCTTTAGCCACAGTAGCAGTTTTATTTTTGAAGCTGTATGTTTAGAAATAACTTCAACTCAACGCAATTCTAGTTGACCTCAAACGAGAATAGGTCGAGAAAGTTAAACTATTTCTGCCGACAGAGTTCTTGAGAGATATGACCTAGTAAAAAGATTTGTCTGCAAGCCAATAAAACAACACTATATGGATTCTCCGTAGAATAATAAAATTGTTGATATGTGGAAACCGTAGTGTTTCTATCAGTTGCATTTTGCTAATCCCGTTCCATCACCGAACCAATTAACGTTTGACGATGTGGACAGACTACCCATACGTACAAAATATTTTGGAAACACATTCCTTGTGCCTTGGGAGGTAGTGGAACAGAGAGTAAAATCCCACATACCTCCGTTGAAAAGGGAAGATCCTCCGACCAGACAGGTGTTATATCTGGTGGGCTACTGCCCGATAGATGATTTCGGGTTTGTTCTATATGTTCCAATCGCGCCGCGAATCTTACTTGCGCGATGCAGGATTAGTTCATTTGTGACGACATAGATGTCGCTACATCACTCCCCTCCGGAGATCGGAGATTGATGGTTCTTGATGCTTCTGGATGCGTCGTGTGATGCGTGCCAGGCCAATGGAGGTTGGTTCCAGTGAGTCGGAACCGGGTTTCGCATAGTTCTCGGTGAGTCGGAACTGTCTGCGGTGATGCCCCAGTGAGTCGGGGTGGTGCTATCCCAGTGAGTCGGGATACGATGTTGCAGGCTCCAGTGAGTCGGAGTAGTGCGGCTGGCTCCAGTGAGTTGGAGCGGTGCTGTGCGACGTAGGGCTTGACTGCTGTCGTCGACCAGGAGAGGTTTTCTTCAAGGCTCTTCATGTGACTGGCCGAAGGTACAGGTGCTTAGCCAAGGTCGCTGATGAGGCTGAGGGTGATGACCAGGTATGACCAAGTAGGCATGCTGGTGGTCAGGATACCCATATAGCCGTGGGTGCTGGCTGTATGGCTCGCTACTCGAAAGCTTCAGGAAGTGATGATGATGTCACGAAGTAATAGGTGCACGAAGGCTGCGCTGACGTTCTTTGTCGAGGGTCACCAGTTTGGGGGTATGTGGTACAGAGAGTAAAGTACCACATACCTCCATTGAAAAAGGAGTATCCTCCGACCAGACAGGTGTTATATCTGGTGGGCTACTGCCCGATAGATGATTTCGGGTTTGTTCTATATGTTCCAATCGCGCCGCGAATCTTACTTGCGCGATGCAGGATTAGTTCATTTGTGACGACATAGATGTCGCTACATGCCTATAGCTACAGAGTGAAACTTCCTGCGGAATGAATTTCCTGATAGCTACGACCTGGACATCATTAAGTCAAGACAGTATCATCATCATCAGCCTTTGTTGTTCCCACTGCTGGGACACAGGCCTTTTCTCTAAGAGAGGGAATGGGCCGTAATCCACCACGCGGGCCTAGTGCGGATTGGTGGATGTCACATGTCATCGAATTTTCGGTTCTAGGACATGCCGGTTTTCCTTCACCATTTTGAGAGCAGTGGTGGCCGAGTGGTAACGGCCAAGACTTACGAGCACGAGCGCGGGTTCAAACTCAGCCAGGCGCAATACTTTGTGTAGTTTATTTTATGACCACTGTTCTCAAAACGCCGTTGGTTACCTAAATAATATAAAATACCGTATCACACAGGATACTTTTTATCCCGGGAGTGTTGGAAAAGAAAGAAAGACATCAGTATATTTACGCTTAATGTCGCAACCTTAAAACTAGCCAACAAACATAATCATTATATAGAAAAGATAAGAATAATAATCAACCACAAAATCGTAATAATAATTACAAAAAAAAAACACAAATAATAATAAACCAAAAAATAATACAACCACGTGGGCGTACCCGCTGGCAGCAGCTTGTAACTCAAATAAATCAGGCACAAAAACTTACGTCAGTCAGTTTGTACAAAATTTAGTTCCAATAATATACACCGTTTACTTTTGGTCGTTTTAATCCCGCGAAGGGTCGATTCGGTACATGAAATACTATCGATTTGTAAAGAGAAAATTAAAAAATAAAGTACTTTTTTTTTAAACTCGAATTAATTTTCGCATGTACGAATTTAATTTCTATAAGTAAACGTCAGCTGATCGAGGCCAATGAACTGTATGTAGTTAGTACGCAACGACTGACAACTACCTCAAGGTCATTGACTTGTTTACTTAAAGAAATTATTTTCGTATATGCGTATATTATTTCGAGTTTTTGAAAAAAACGTACGTTATTTTTTAATTTTTTCTTTACAAATCGATAGTATTTCATGTACCGAATCGATCCTCCGCGGGATTAAAACGACAAAAATTTAACGGTGTATTACAAAATACTTCACCATGCCGTAAATAAGTGGAAGCCTACCTCAACAACCAAATCAATGATTCAATCGGCAGAAACAAATACAACCAGCCTTCAGGCTTGAGTAGGTAAATACTAGGAAATCTTGATACTTGATGTCATTTGATGTTCAGTTTGTTTAAAGCCTGAGAATATACAGTCAAGTTTCAGCTGTCTATTGATTCAACTAAATGTTTATACATTAAAGGCATATCAAATGTAGTCAACCTTTTAAATTCCTATATGTCCGACTAACGCGAGAGCGTTTATTCTACCAGGGTCTCACAACTAAATACTCTACCTCGTCAGCTCTTCTGTCACCTATTAGGATTGAAGAGCTAAACGAGATAGATTCATCATCATCATCATCATTTCAGCCGTAGGTCCTGACGGTCCGACGGTCCTGTGCATCTTGCAGCCACCGCATTCCCGTAACTCTCACCAGGTAATCGGTCCACCTTATGAAAAGCCTTCCAACACTGCGTTTTCCGGTGTGCAGTCGCTACTCTAGAACCTTTCGGCCACATCGATCATCCGTTCTACGAGCAATGTGCCCTGCCCACTTTAGTTTGGCGATTCTTTGGACTATGTCGGCGATCTTGGTTCTCTTGCGGATATCCTCATTCCTGATGCAATCACGCAAGGAAACTCCGAGCATAGCCTTTCCATTACGAGATAGATTACCTAGTCGCAAACAGACGACTCTAGTGAATAGGACACGAAAACACTCATCCGACCAATCCGAAGCAAGTGATTAAAAAATTAAACTACTATGTATGAATGCCTCACGATTTAAGAGCGCCCCACCCAAGATACACTACATACAAGATACGCTCTTACGTGATTATGAAGTTGTGACACATTTTTCTCTAGACGTTTTGGAAAATTTGATATTTTGTTGATTATTATCTAGGTTTCTTTGAAATAAAAAAAAAATTGTGGCATGGCCGCTAGTAGATAAAGAATAGTTCATTTTGATACAAGTAGAGAAAGTACCTATGTTATTGCGACCGAGCCACAGCTATGGGTGTTATGGAGCCAAATGCTAGAGTGACAAATTTCCACGTGTATCAACGACGTTATTCAATAAACTTACGAAGAAATTAACAAACGACTCGTGTCGGTCGCTCAGTGTCCATTCTGATACGATAAATACAAAAAATTGTGGCAGGAGCGAGCTCGCGTACTTTTCCGTACTAGTGCGTAAAATAATAAGTTTTATGCCTAAAAGCGGTAAGTAGAGACCAGAGCAAGTTTTCATATTGAAAGTATATTACAAATAGTCAATATTTCATAGTAGAATTCCCTATAAGCTTTCAGCTTATTCCCATGACAATGAAAGTCAAACGAAGTCCAAAAGCCGCCAACTTCATAAAGTTAGGAAGTGACAAAAAGTGGAGTCAACAAAGGCGTGGCTGTTTGTCGTTACTTCGGGCACATAAGGCTGATGTGGCCGTATGTGGGTAGGGTTGTCAACTTTTATTGGAAGAAATAGAGTATATCTAACGAGCAATGAAGATTTGAAATGTCAAATGAAGTAAATAAAGAGAACGGACTTATAGAAAAGAGCACCATTTCTTTATGGTATATTTTTGGTACTTTTAGCAGCACATAAATTTTTTATTATTGTTTTTAAAAGAATTTTATTACCTCAAACATTCTAACTCTAAGTTTACAAAGATCAGTAGCCCATTTATAATCAAATTAAATTTAGCCCTGCTTCTCACTGCCCGCCACTTAACATACACACACACACACATTCATGAAAATAGTTGACTTTATTTGGTTACGATTATAAAAATACATCATAAAGCTAGTAAGTACAGTAAATACTAAATAAAAAAAAGTATTTTAGCGTCCTCTATTGGTATTATAGATTACACCTACATGATAGAGTACAATACTCTATTGTTGAGTACGGTTGGCAACCCTATACGTGGGTCTGTTAGAACATTTAGTATTAATTTTTTTGGAGTTCTGTAGTCACATATAGGACTGTTTAGTTCCACTGTGTTAACTAAAGTTTTTATTAGTCGACGTTATACGCAACATTGAAAACGCGTGTCTGTGGTTCTGTTAGAATATTGTACTAACTTTTTTGGGGTTCCGTAGTTACGTAAGGGACTGTTTAGTTTCGTAGTGTTTACTTATGTTTATGTTGACAATTTTTTCTTGCTAAATTTTTCCTGTTATTTGAAAGATTCCTTGGAGTTAATACATGAATTGAGAGGTACTTAGAAATTGCATTTTTTTTCTGTATTCCGAGCGTAAAAGAACCATTGAGGTACATTTACATTGACAGCAAATTAGTGAGGTAATCAAACAAATAAAGCAATGCCACTCGTTTTTATTGTCTAGCTCAAGTGGTTTCGCTGGATCAAAACACATAGCAATAACTAGTCTGGGGCAGCGTTTAAAAAAAAAAGTGTATTTTATAATTTTTCGTAAATTTTCCCCATTTTTTCTGCAATTTTTTTTTCTCAAATGGGGTCTGTTATTCTCGAGTTTTGCGCTTAGCAACACATTTAGTCATTCATTTAGAAAAAAAATTGTTCTATTATTTTTTCTACGGAACCGTTTTTTTTTACGTAGAAAATCATGAAAAACTTCAGACGATTACTGTATAAAACTTAGACTTTTACTTTTTGTGCGGGCCGCAGTAACTTAGTCGAACAATCCGTAGCCCTGGCAATTTCTACGGAACCAAGCTCCTACTTTACACGTTATTCGCAGATTTGTTCTATTAAACTTTCGCGAAACTTTCAAAATGTTTGGGAATATGAGTTGGGAACACATGATTTTAGGAAAATCTAGAATCAGAAAATTCTTGAAAAACATTACTTGGAAAATTCTTGAAAAACATTACTTAGATAAAAGTTTAGAAGTCGTGAAACTAAGGTAATGCTGGTACGTACAAACTCGGTTTGATTTCAATTTTATTGTGTGTAGGCAGTTAGTATTAATACTAGCGATATAAAGACAACGACTGTCGCAGCACAGCATTGGGCACGCTAGTCACTTTCCGCTTGACACAAGTCCGGGAGGTCCCTGAGTTAGATTCGGCGGAAAGAAGACCACCTGGACGTCACCTGCGTTATGCGGATTGTCCGAAGGATGCAGTGGAGGTCTACTTTAGACTGAAAACCAAGGTTACCTCGTGGAGGCGATCGCTGTTGGCGACTTCTGGCGTCCTGTCCTGGTTCAACCATGGTACGGAGCGAAAGGCAATGGGAAGCGATCTCCTCCTTTAGCGAAGCAATAATGTGAGCAAAGGAGGACGTTGAAATTGTGAACTGAAGACGCTCCACACCCAGGTCTTTGCCGGAGTTTTCAGGCATCGGTAGTCGCAGAGCGATTTCAAGCCACCGCTAGTGCGGGCATCCGAATGGCGAGTAATAGAAAGCTGACCGTCAGACGAATCGAGATTGCTTTTCGTGTTTCATCTGTCAAAATTACAGCGTAAGTATTTGAAATATACTGTACTATTATTGACTAACTTCTGGCAGCGACTTTGCCTGAAAGTAGAAAATTGTCCCATGGGTACATACTCTAGGAATTAAATGTATATAGCTGTGTGTCAAATTTACTCCAACTTTGTTTCGCCATTTGAGCGAAAAGAAGTTAAATAAGTAAATTTCGCATTAGTGTGTTTTACTAAAAGAGTTCTGAGTTTACACGTAGATGGATGGAGAAAAAGAGGGAGGCCGAAGAAGAGATAGATGGATTGTGTGAGGAGTGATATGAAAGAAAAGGGAGTTAGAGATAGTGTGACAGGATAGAGTGGAAGAAAAAAAACCTTGTTGCACCGACCCCAAGTAATATGGGATACGCGCAAGAACAAGAAGTTATATTAGTGTGATTAGTGTAATATAAAGCAACAGATATTTATTTTGTATCTCGATCCACTTCCACTAAACCGCGTATGCTAACATTGCTTAACGCGCTTGCGGAGACCAACAATGGATTGGATTTGTTTGCTGATAATTGAAAGACGCTATTATCAGAAAGTTAAAAAAAACAACTGTAATGCAAACTACTAAAACTACAACTACAAAAGAACTACACTACTGCTACTGCTACTGCTGCTATTACTTACTACTGTAAATACAACTTAATGTAGCCATAGATATATTATAAAGGAAGATACGTTACGCGCTAACATCGCAAGCAGAAAACCTGAACTCGAAACACACGCAACTACATTACCTGTATCTTGACCACTGTCACAATTTCAGCGATCTATGCGCTAGAGGCGAGTCAGCTATCTTATGCTGTTTTGATTTAATGTAAGTAGCATTATTTTACAAATAATAACGTAATGTTTATAGCGTTATTATCGGTTGTACGCACACCACCAACTTATTTATACAAATAAGATTTAAAATCACAAGATGATCGGTCACGTATTTGAATGTTTATTTATATACATATACTGTATTGCTAGTTAGTTATAAGTATTTGTAATGGTAATCTGTGGAGAACGTAGTGGGTTGCATGATTGTCTTACAATGTAAAATTTAAGCTATTATGTATATCTTTATTTTGCTACTGTTTGTTTTTCCTTAAATAAATAAAATTAAAGAAATGGGGTTTTAAAGACCCATCACTCAATGTGAGTGCGGAGCCCCTGTTCAAAGCAAGAGCCACATGTTGGAGTACCCTAAGTGCCCATAAACCCGCATTATGGAGGATTTAATGAGTGCCGCCGATGCTGCAGTTAACGTAGCCACCTACTGGGCCCCAACAGCTTAGCGAGTTTCGACTCGAAAAGAAGAAGAAGGTTAGAAAGTTTACAGTTCTGTGAAAGGATAGAGTGAAAGAATTAACGTATTTTAGTGTTAAAGGCACGGAGCAGTGGTGGCCGAGTGGTACTTAAAGTAATTAATTTCGTACATGCATATATTAATTCGAGTTTTAGAAATATAGTACTTTATTCTTTTATTTTATCTTTACAAATCGATAGTGTTTCATCTCGGATCGACCCTTCACGGGATTAAAACGATCAAAATGTAACGGTGTATGTGTGTCATTCTGTAGGTGAATTGTAGAATACTCCAGAACGCAGTACAATACAGCTGTACTAAATAATTAAAGAATAATAATCACGTGCATTACCAAAGTACTCTAATTATACTTTCGTAGATGGTTCTTGTTTATACCTACCTTTTTTAGTTATACATTAGACTTTCGCATTTAAATACTGCTTAAGTCTTAATCTAATAGAATAATTTGCTCTCAAAATGAGCCTTCATGAAGAATTAGAGAGTTGGTCTATTACAATAAAATAAAATTAGGGTACAAATTACATTCCAGCTGGGTGACTGTTTATTTAGAAATGTTAATTATATAATTGCTAATTAAGAATTATTAATTGCAATTACTTAAGGAGCATTAGTTTTGATTTAAAAATAAATTAGAAAAAGTTTATATTTATTTATTTATACTAAAAAAATATGATGTTAGAATAAAAACTCTTTTGTCTTTGTAAGACACTTGAAGATTATGAATTACCCAATTTTGATGTACGTCGAACACGTTTGATGTTAAGAATATTATTATTAATGAAAAAAAATATAAGTAATAATAATAAAATATTATTATTTATTTTCTACTAGTGAAAAAAATCTCAAAATCAATTCAATCACTCTGTTCAGACTTGAAGCCTGAACAGAGTGATTGAATGTCGAATTGAATGTTGCTATTCCGATTGCCTAGACGCTTGTTTTTTTTTTCATGTATTTAAATTAACCATCTGTCCCTTTCACTTGTCTCAAAACCTTCATCTATATAACATCGACATAAATAAATCTATTGTAATCCTGTTTTATTGGGCCTTCGATTGGTAGCAGTGTATCTATAAAGATATAACAAGCTCCATAGATTACTTTTACAAACAAAATTACAATATTAGTATAGATTATGTACACAAATAAAATTTATTACAATATTACAGAGCTCGGAGTTTATAATAATCCGATGCCATTGATAATGCTAAAGCAACGATCATATTACAAGTAAGCTTGGCCCAAAAAAATATATAAATTATTCACGCATTTTATTTATTAATAACAAAGTCTTGTCCGTCTATAATTTTCTTTCAAACAATTTTAATATTAATTCTTCTGACGTTGTAGCTCTGCATATGAGGGATGGAATGTCATTCTATGTCAGTTATTTCGCTTATTACGCTTTTGGTAAGTTATTAGGTACTGTTATCGCCGCCTTTTCAGAAAAGGCTTGTTGTGTACTGTTAACTTATTGTCTAATTTACTGAAAATAATAATAATTTTCATTTACAATTTTTTTTTGTGGGTAAAACCATCCAATGACATCTCCCGCCCTTAGACGGAGCGCGAGATAGTGTTTAAATTTAACTGACAAAAAACCCATCCCGTTCCTTCGTTGCTTTTCATACTAGGGTCGATCCTTTCTTTTAGAAGCAGACCCTTGGCCCCAGTAGGCTTCGACCCTGCTGGGCCCCTACAGTTTGCTGATTTCTTGAGGCGCGTGTGCAACAGTACACGCCGTCGACGACTTGGGCTGGGTCTGGACAGTTACCGGACGGTGGGACAGTGAGCTACCCATTGCTCGCTGTCCGCAAGCCCACGCCTATGTTTTTTTTTCTTTTTCTTCTCCTCCAAAGTTCTTCTCCAAATATTCAAATGAGTCTTTCCGGATTTTTTATTTTATTTTTATAAACTAGTACTTCACTACAATCTCACCTGACGGTAAGCAGTGATGCAATAGTTGACGGTGAGGCGCGCTAGTTTATTAAGAGCCTATTTACTCTAGCCTTGAAGACACCTAAAATATAATCGGACTGGAAGACCACAGCAGGCAAATTGTTCCAGTCCTTCGATGTACGCGGTATAAACGACGAGGCAAATTGCTTAGTCCGGACCGTGGAAGTTCCAACAACGTAAGAGGGGGTGTCCGTTGGTAGAAATGAGGTGGCGGAATCAGATCATGCTATTCCCGTGCACACTCTCCAAAATGCATCCTGTAAAATACCAAAAGGCTGGCTACTCCACGCTGTGCTCAAGGCTTTGTAGATCGGACTTAACCAAATCTGGATCACCAATTCGCCTCTTCACATGCATTACCACCGAGTTCAAAGCTGCTAGGTGGCATTTTGCAGCACCAGCCCATATTTGGCTACAGTACTCCACACACAATCGGACCTGTGCTTTGTATAACATTAGAAGCTGTTCCTTTTAAGCATAAATTTTAATCAGTCTTTTAATTATTGTTGAAGAAAATGTTATGAACGCGACTTTATAGAACTTATTGCATGTGTTGCCCTCTTCATCACGTCTTATGACTTACATATGTCGATTGGATGTGCTACACAATAAATATTATAAATAGTTTTCGATCCCTTGCTTTATTCCGTGAAATATTCCCAATGAGAAAATTTGGTCGAGCCAGCACATTGATATGAAACATTCCATTTTTAAATAAATAATGCGTTAAATTCAGGAACGATTTTTAAATAATCTGACGAAAATTCCGTCATAACTTACTCGTATATTGCTCGAACGAAGGGGATTGTGATTGCATGTACCGCAATAAGGATACAGATCTGGCCTGACCATGGCCTGCTTATTGAGGCTTATGGAGAGGGACAGAGAACGGATGCCAACCGTATGATGTAATAGGAATGAGGAATTTACTCATAAAAGGTTTATTCTCAATAAGATATTAATTCACCTGACATAAACGTGGTGTTTATTTAGTTCCTTTTCTTGACAAAGAACTATATTCTTCTTCCAAAATTGGAGGGCATCAATTTTTTTTATTATTTAACTTGTATTGTAATATGTAGGCAAGACAAATATTTAAATGTCGAATAAAGTTGAGATTTTGCTTAGTTACCATCTGATACCGTCTCCTTAACCTAATATCCTTATCTCATTAGCCTGACCATCTCCTTGTTCTGGATTAATAAATTAAAAAACTATTTTTTATCCATATTAAAGAGCTTTGTCACAATATTAACTCTATCATAACCTAATTTCTAATTATAATTACTAATATATAATTAATTCGTATTACTGTTTTTAGTATATCGTGATTTCGCAATTTTGTAGCAAACTTTTTTTGAAAAAAAATCAAAGTAATTTATAGTTTTATTTATTTATCTTAGAGGAGTATTTTGCATTGAATGGATGGATGGAGACCTGGATGGGTTTAATTGAAAAATAAGTGGGGCACAATGAATAACTAGCTTAGTACATGTATCCACGGGTTTGCGGTCAAGACTGTATCGACGGGCCTTGTCTAACACCCGAACGAATCTGAAATTAGATTTGCTAGAGTAGAATTGTTTGTATGTATTGTTTTATGTATGTACTCGTATGTATAGGCTTTATGATTGCTCACAAAATAGAAGATTATAGAGTGGTGACCACGTACCGGGAAACGCAACGTTGGAAGGCCTCCTACAAAATGAAACGATGACCCGTACCTCTACCATGAGTTTTAAGCAATAGTATTCGTCGCTACTCGATATCGACGCCGTAAATATTTTGTATGGCAAATTTTGGTTCTGCAAGTGACCGCTAGAAGCGCTGCAAAATTTGCCATACAAAATATTTACGGCGTCGATATCGAGTAGCGACGAATACTATTGCTTAAAACTCATGGTAGAGGTACTGATGAGGGACGCAGAATGGAATGAGTGCGTGATGCACAGGACCAATCGTTATGGGAAGGCCTATTTCCAACTATCTAGGACTATCTTGAGGACAAAAAGGCTTGGGATTGACCTGTTCTAGTACGCTCTTGTACATTTCAATTGAGCTTTTTTATATTCTTTTTATAATTTGACATTGATAATATAATGATTTTTTTTACAATTTGACATTAACATTTGTTTTTATTTTACGATATGAATTTATTTGTTTTTTTAATTCATCTTTGACACAAATATTTACTTTGTTAAAATTACATTTTATTTTATATATTTTCGTTTAAAATTGTGAATATGAGGACTATGTCGATTATTGTTTTTTTTTTTTTGACATATGTCTGGCAATTTGAGTATTTTTGCGGCCTACCCAAATGTTCTTACATTGATATTGTTCGTCGGATGGTTGAGCGCATTAGTAGTCAGCGTCAGGCAACTACCACGTAGCTGGCTGGCATTTTTGCTGAACTGGACCTATTTGGCGCAACCGTGAGACACACAATGTTAGTTTTATCCTTTTTTTTTATCTTAAGTGTCTACATGTTGTTTCTGCATTATGTGTGTCTATATTGTGTCAAATAAAGTATTTTTCTTTCTTCTTTCTTTTTTTCTTTCTTTAGTCCTAAGTTGAGCTATACGAATACTGACAAATGCTTGCACTGACTGGACAGGTCCAGTCAAATCTGTATGGTTTTTTCCTCAATAGAACATCTCATACACTAATTTGCATGGTTCTCATACGATTTGACCATTACATGTTTGCTGTATGGACTTTAAAAGAGACTTTGACCCCTGAGTTTGTTTCGGTGTTTCTTCTTAGGGTAGTCAGCTAGGAAACACCGGCCTCATCTAGTTTAAAATGAAAAAAATAATAATTGATGTGTAAAAGTGTTTTTAATCAAACCTATTTGCAAAATAAATATCATTTATTAACAGTGGGCGACTTTTGGTTGAACTGGTTGTGATAAATTGAGAGTGGGTTTTCAAGGATCTCGTATGTGCCTAAGTAATAACAATCACACAGGTTGATCCCCAATATGCCGAGGTCGGTCTGTAGATGGGTCTTAATTTCAATAAACCGAAATTCCCCCGTGCCTAGAGCAGTGGTGGCCGAGTGGTAAAGGCCCCGACTTACGAAATGTAGGTCGCAGGTTCAAACCCAGCCAGGCGCATTACTTTGAGTTATTTATTTCATCACCAATGCTCTCAAAACGGTGAAGGAAAACATGATGAGGAAACCGGCATGTACTAAAACTAAAAAAAAATCGATGACAACACGGTTATGTATATCACATATATTCACCAACCCGCACTGGAAACGCGTGGTGGACTACGGCCCATTCCCTCTCCTAGAGAGAAAGCCTGCGTCTCAGCAGTGGGAACATTATAAGGCTGATGCTAGTTATTAAAAATACTAAACAGACGTTAATACTGAGAGAACATTATTTCGATGTTCTTAATTACAAAATGACACGATTATTTTAGTAATGGCGATGTTCGGCCTTTTATTTAGGCGTCCTAATTATGATAAAACGTCGGCGAGACGTAGTGAGATAATGATATAATTAACACGGAACCTAATCTTGTAATTACTTCACTCATGTATTAAATAATGACTTTGTTTATATACTTTGCACCCGACAATCAAAGGGACCTAACTGATTTGAGTTAGGTCCCTCTGATCATCATCATCATCATTTCAGCCAAAAGACGTCCATTGTTGGACATAAGTCTCCTCCAAGCGTCGCCACAATGGCCGGTTCTGTGCGTCTCGCATCCATTGGACTCCAGCGACCCTGACCAGGTCATCGGTCCACCTTGTGGGAGGCCTTCCAACGCTGCATCTTCCGGTATGCGGCCGCCACTCCAGAACCTTTCGGCCCCAACGGCCATCTGTTCTGCGTGCAATGTGCCCTAGCCATTGCCACTTAAGTTTGGCGATTTTACGTGCTATGTCGGCAACCCTGGTTCTGTTTCGGAAATCTTCATCATTAACTCAAATTACTATTCGTATTTAAGAGCAACCAACTCGAGGTAAATTTTCGTACAACCGCTCTTACGTGTTTTGGTGTACAATAAAGTTTATTCTATTCTATTATGTTATTCCACATCTTTCTTCAGATATTTTGGAGACACAGATATCTTGTGCATATTATCTAGGCTTCTATAGAAATCAAAACATAAATTTGTGTAAAATTAATGCAGTAAAGACCACTGAAATTCTTATATTTTACATGAATATTTTATGCCCTCTATAAATTAGTCTTAAATTAAAAAAAAATAAAAAGTACTTCTATAGAAGCCTTGCACATTTAATCGAGATTTTTAATGATGACAATTTTTCGGATTAAAAAAACACGTGTTTCCTGGCACAAGTTTTGTAAATCACGCAATTACCGAGAGCTAACAGAGGTTCCAGGCGTTATTTCTCTTTTTCGCGTTGCCTCTCCATCAAACATCGAGGTAGATTCCTTTAAATAAAGCAACAAGCTCTTAAAGCCACGCTTGACTTTGACGATAGGCGAGTGGGGAAGGAAGGGTCACCTTAAAGGTTCTGTGAGGAAAGAAGATCCATTGAATTAACAATCCAATGTACAGGCACATTAGGTTGACAATCCAATGTATCCTATTTGGGTGTTCGTCGTTGAGGCAGCGCTGCGTTTTCTTAGAGAATAACACCACTGATCGACGGTCGAGTAAAACCGCGGTCTTATGGCTCGCCGGTGTATCGTTGCAATACGAACGACGAGCCTGGCTTGCGGCTCGTCGTATTTGCTTCATTTTCTACTCGGCTCGTCGTTCAAAACTGTTTTACTCGCTAGTCGATCAGCACCAACGAACCGCGAGTAAAACCAACGTTTTTTAAAACCGTGGTATAGGTACGTCGATCACCCACTTAAGGGACGATTACTATTTATGAGACGTGTTCATGAATTGCTAAACTAAAGTGACAGTGGGCAGGGCACATTGCTCGCAGAACAGATGGTGGTGTCGATTTTGCTCGCGATAATTACACAGTGTATGAATAGTTTATTTGTAACTTCTTTACGCTCAAATGGCTGGAAAAATGTCAATGACGGGACTGTTGATCTAGTGGTCAGTAGCCCTGAATGCTATGCCGGAGGTCGTGGGTTCGATTCCCACCCAGTGCAAATGTTTGTGTGATGAGCACGATCATTTGTTCTATGTCTGGATGTAATTTATCTATTAACGTATGTGTTTAGAAATATATAATTATGTTTATCAGTTGTCTAGTACTCATGATGCGACGAGCTTTGCTTAGCTTGGGACTAGACGGCATTGTGTGATAGTTGTGAAAAAAAGAAAAAAAAATAGCACACAGAATACTTTTTACCCGACTGCGCCAAAAGGAGGGTTATGTTTTTCGAGAGTACTTTTTTATATATTTTTTTTATTTTCACGCAGGCAAAGGCGCTGGCAACAGTTAGTCCAATATAAAATTATGTTTAGAAAGTAAAATTATAATTATGTTCCTGCTTAAGTAATTTGTATAAGTAAGAGGCACTCGTCGTTTTATTGAATATAAAAGGACTTGAGAGCGAAATATTTAGACTAATAACATTTCATCTTTGAGTCTAAAACATCTTAAGATTTATATTTAGTTTAAATGTATAACTTTCAAAGGAAAATAAGCGTCTATTTATCCGTGTCTTGTTATCAAAAGACACACATAGTCGTTCAAAGTAACCATAGCAACCCGACTCGAAACCGCTGCTTTCAATGTATTTTGATGTTTATAAAGAAATCTTCATTTTATATAGAACCCATGATTTAGTTAGAAAACTGTCTATATGACAGACTAGAGAAAATATTTGGACCAATCCCTTCATTTCTTTAAATGTGTAGATAGCATTTTCAAACTTATTTTTTATCATCCATCTGTAATAAGAAATAATGAGCACGATTATTTGAATCAGTCCATTTCTCCCAATTTCGAGTGGTCCATTTAAACTGACAAGGTGAGTCATAAAAACAAGTTTGAGAAATATAATCTATAAGTGCAGGGAATCATTCCGCTTAAATTAATTTTAGATAAAAGAAGAAGAAGAAGAAAGTAAAAACTTTTATTTTGCCCAAATAGACGCACAAAAAATAACAAACTGTCAGCCATGTGTGAACCGGGCATTACTGTGTTGCACCATAGACAATAGCCAGAACACAGTTGCCTTGGTCTGAGTTGAAAGTTATTTCTTGTCTATGGCACCTGGCTTGGACTGAAACAACAATTAATTTATATAACGACCACTAATTTATAAAGACACTAGACACTTCATACCAACTAATAGCCTACGAATATTGTCATAATGGATTCGTTTTTGTAATTTTTTTCTTATATTTTCACCATTTGAACCTTTCCTAGACTATCACAAAAATTTCAAGACTTAAATTAATCAAATTGGTCCAGCCGTTCTCGAGTTTTAGCGAGACTAACGAACAGCTATTCATTTTATCATATTTATATAAGATATCTGTATATAAAAGCAAGTCGTCTTAGTTACACTATTTATAACTCAAGAACGGCTGAACCGATTTGGCTGAGAATTGATGCGAAATTAGCTTAGGACCAGGAGAAGGACATAGGATATTTTATCCCGTTAAATAAAAAAAAATGCCAAAAACTGATCATTTATTGGTATAGCGTAGAGTAGGATAGTGTAGGGTACAGCGGGAGCGAAGCCGTGGGCAAAAGCTAGTATAAGATGTAAGAAGATTACGTAATCACCAGTGACTCTCTAACTCCTTTCCTGTGTAGTCCTTGACACATTACTTTAAAAAATACTAAACATCATCGTTATTTATTTATTAAATTTGGCACTGCAACGAAAAGTTTACAGATACATATTTACAAAAAAAAAAAATACAAACAATCATTGTAGCGAACTCTTCAGTTAATGTTTGCCTAACACTTACAGAATGTGCATAGCACTTACAGAATTTGCCTAACCAACATAGGTATATATAATATCAACCATAATTTAAACATCAATTAAAATAAGTTGGAAAAATGTCCGCACCCAGCACTCAGCAGTAAGCAATAGCCATGTTACACATTCGTGACTTACAAATCAATGTAATTAAAACTATTTTCAAATTGATTTCTGTGACAGACTGTGAACATGTCAATAGGTAGGGTTGCCTTCAAATCGATTCATAAGCTTGTGGGTAATAATATCGACCAGTTCTGAATAAAACATACATACACCGCTAAGGCTATTTGGCTTCTCCGTTCGATTTCCAAAGCTTTTGTTCAAATAACGTAGATATGATTTCTGGGTTTGTTTGATTGATATTGGGGTTATCAATTTAGGTTTTTATGCTTTATGGTTTATTTGGTGTTATTTGACATAAACTAATATTTTCAGTAGTTACTGATTACTTTGCTGGAGTCTATGTTTTCTGATAGCTACAACCTAAGTGTTTTTAAGTCAAGAGTAGTACAGGTTACTTCTATGTCAACGTGCTCTATCGTCGGCCACATCATTGCTTATCATCAGGTGAGATAGTCGTCAAATGCGGACCTATACACAATAAAAAATAAAACTGATTTTTGTAATACTCGAAACTGGCGTGGTAGTATGACTAAATGCAAGAACGTAAACGAACACCCAACATATCATCAATTAGTTTAACACCACCCGACTACACTGTCAATAAAATAATATAAAATAAATATTTTTTTTGACATTTTTTTTTTATTGTATAAACTAGCACTTGACTGCAATCCTACCTGATGGTAAGCAGTGATGCAATCGTCGATGGTAAAGCGCACTAGTTTATTAAGAGCCTATTCACTCTAGCCTTGAAGACATTCTTATTTCTAATACTTATTTCAAGATATGATAAGATTTTAAAGTTTATAAAGCGTTGATTGAATTGAATATGCAGTTTTATTCATCTCTGGTTAAACTAGGTTTAGGTTAGTTAAACGAAATACCGAAGAAAATTTTAGAAACCCTACCAATTTTGTTTACTTACAAAAAGAAGCCAGGCTAAATTATCAATAATTACTCGTATATTATTTACAGTTTCTATCTACTTCATGGAACTGAAGCGTCAGTTTATATATGTATGTGGGTATGCGAGACCGGTTTTGTATTGGTAAATATTTAATAATCATAGTTCCCGATATTCTTCGTAGTAATTAAAAAGTCCGAAAATGAAAAGAAGGTGCATTAGAAGATGTTTTAATCCGATTTGCTGCGTTGAAATAGGCTAATAAATTTATTACAGGAAAAGAGATGTATATATTATATGAGATTAATTTTATTTTAATTTAAAAAAAAAACATGATGTTTATTTATTTATTTATTTTAAATTGACACACCAACGACTCATTCACTAATTAATACAAAAAAAGAAATTTAAAAATGACAAAAAAATATCATGGTGAATTCGTCACTAATAGGCATGCACAGCACTTATACAATAAATTATGTCAAAAGAAAGTTTTAGTCACATAAATAATAAATTAAATTACATTAAAACTAATTAAAAATTGAATTGTAATAAATTAAACTGAGAATTACATCGATGTCAGCAATATTATAAATATAGAATAAATTGAGACATAACATTTTAAACAGAAATTACAAGAATATAAATTATACAAATTAAATTAAAATAACAACAAATAAATCAGGTCAGACAGCATTAATTACACAACGAAACAAATGAGATTTAATTGTAAAATACATTAAAATTACACAATAATACACACACACACACACACACAACACACACACACATACACATTAATACATTTAATACATTAAATGGAGTCACAAAGCGAAAGCAAGAATAATACATATTAGTCGTCAAATCGAAGATTGCAGTATTTGAAAAGTGGTAATTTATGAGTCTAACAAAAGTAATGTAAATACTTTGCCATTGATGCCAATTTGGGAAGAGGTAACAGGACGATCTAGACTTAGGCGTCAAGGATTGTTTCAAATTTTCTCGAGGAAATAATACATGGAAGAATTTGAGGTAGGCTTTTGTCTAGCAGTGAGAATCTCAAATTAAAAAAATGGTATGCAATAGCAAGAAACAGCAAACTATCTAAACTTAAAACGATTGTACAATGAAGATAACACTTATTTAAAATGTCAAATCATTCTAACAGCTTAGGTTAATTGAGGTTTTCAGTTTTCCTAAGTTTGAGCTACGCGAATACTGACAAATGCTTGCATTGACTGGACAACTCCACTTAAATCTGTGTGGTTCATTCTTCAACAGGCCATCTCAAACTCCAATCTGCATGGTTCTCATATTATTTAATAATTACATGTGTACTGTATGGACTTTAAAAGAGACTTTGACCCCTGAGTTTATTTCGGTGTTTCTTCTCAGGATAATCAGATAGGAAACACCGGCCTCATACAATTTAAAATGACAAAAAAAAAATTGACATGTAAAAGTGGTTTTTTAAAACCTATTTGCATAATATATATCATTTATCATTGATTTCATTGGTATTCAACACCGTATCAATATTTCAGCAAACGATAAAAAAAAAAACAAGAACAAAACTATTTAATGCGGTTGTAAATGATGTTTAGTATCAAAAAGTGTAATTGAGACATTAAATGAGATGATTCTTTATTCTTCACCTTGTATATAAATTACGATATTTTCATGTTCGAGTTTCAAATTCATTAATTAAGAATTCTCTCACCTCAGAAGTGAGTAATGATTTTATATACCTATATAGGTATATTGGAAAAGTAGTCCAATGATATTAATAACAAAATTAATCAAAATTAATCATCAAAAATATTAATAGTTAACGGTTGTTTCATAATATATATATTGTCCGTACAGCTAGACATCGAATTCGCTAGTCTTGACTAAAGTGGTAGCTATTAGGAAATGTACACTAAGATTTCCTGGTAGCTACCACTTTAGTCAAGAGTGAATACGTCACTTCTAGGCAAGCGTGTTTTAACGTCGATCACATTAATTCACAGTGGTCAAACGCGAGCCTACCAACAGTTAAATACGAGTATTTTCATTTGCATAAATATGTTTTTACTTAATTAATTTGCAAAAATATAAGTTTTCGAATATCTCAACGATGTCAAGATTAGTCTTAATTTAATGGAGATAGCCAACACATGTCGTTTTCCAAGATTTCTGATTTTTTCCGTAATACCTAATTCACTTTTATTCTTTCCAGATCCTTTTAATGGCTTATCTTTGGTATAAATTGTAAAGCATTTACTTTAACGTATGTCTTCTTCTACTTATTTTTGATAAATATAAAATCATAAAGTTGCAAAGTCAAGGGGGCTCGTTTAGAAATAAATTGAACTATAAAAGTTTTATATACCCCAATAATGAATAGAAATTAATGATAAAATTGCGTGCTTTTATATATTATTCGTAAATTGTGCGTGTTAGATTACGTGAGGTTTCGACAAGAATCTCTAACCGTAATTGTTGAGCTTGATATAATTCAAGTAAATTAAATGATTGAGTTTGCTGTTGCTGGGCTGTTAGTCCGTTTGTGTAAATATCAAAAATTACGTTTTTGTTTTTAAATTCAATTTAACATGTATTTACCACTAATTTAATAACACAGGTAAATTTCGAAATCTTATTAAATAATAAATGTCCACTTACTTTTACTGTCAGTTTCAATCTTCGCTTCATATCTCAGTAAATTCAAAAATTCCACACTCATTTTATTTGAACCATTTAAATTACCAACAACTAAAAAGTTTTAATTTTTCAACTTATTGTAACAAAACTTCACTTAACTATCGTTTCAAAATATTCAACTTGTTTTTTTTTTAATTATTAAACTAAAGAATATTTTTATTTATCACGATCATACTACACAGAATTTTGTCGTATTTAATCTCGTAGCGCGCGGCTACGGAGCGTAGCGTGTGGCTACGCCAGCCTACGACGTAGCACTGGCGTAGCGAAGTAGATCGCGCGACTGGTTGGATGAAACAAAATGTGGGTTTATTTTATTTAAATTTAGAATAACCGGAGCTGTCATTTTTGTCATCACTGTCTGACAAAGATGAGAACATTTTTTTTTAACTTTTAAAAGCTAAGTTTGTTTGTTTTTTTTTTTTGTTAATTTGGTAAAAAGGTCTCAAAAGGCTCTTACTCTTAAATCTTTCGACACATAATTTTACGTTATCTTATTTAATCTTTTTAATTGGAATTAGATTACAAGGTTTAAGAATAAAGGTAGGGTAGATATTAGAATCGAAAGCCAGATAAATAGAGATAGCCAGTTGTATTGGAACCCCACAGAGAAATATTACGGGGTCGGCCTAACTAGGAGTATCGTATGTCGCTGATTCAAATTACTAATGGACTTGCCCTGTTCGACTTTGATAAGGTTACACAAAGCTTTGTAGTTCTCAACACAGATAATGGAATGTAAGACCTTGTTCCATTTTGATGGGTGTCATATAATAATATCCCAATTTTAGGATTCCATAGCTCAAAATGAGATCTCATAACACAGGTATAGGAAAATTTTCATACTGTGAATTTGTAGTTATGTCACAAAAAAAACTGAATTGAACTGTTTTCATAGGTAAGTTTGTATGGAACCCTCAGGCCGTGTTTACGGAGACGCGGCGCGTTGGGCGTTTCGTCGTACATTGCAGCTGCGGGCTGCGTCATCGCTCGCGCAAACAGAAACATATGGCAATGTACGACGGACCGCCCGACGTGCCGCGCAACGCGCCGCGTCTCCGTAATCGAGCACTCAGTGTGCGAGTCCGACTCGGACTTGCCTGGTTTTTCTATGGTTATCTGGTCCGAGTTGGTGCGATAGAAGAATTCCTGGAAGAACTTAGCTTTTGTCCAGTAGTGGGACAGTATTGGCTAGAATAAGAAAAAAGGTGTATCTAACTATGAAGTATCACTTTATTTTGTTTACCTAGCTTATTGAAATTACCAATATTGCTCAATGTTGGTTACTAGCTAAACGAGTAGACCGAATAGCATTGCATCAGCCTTATAATGTTACCACTGCTGGGACTCTGGCCTCCTCTCTAGGAAAGGGAATGGGTCGTATTCGCAGGCCCAGCGCAGGTTGGTGGATGTCACATGTCTTCGAATTTTCGGTTCTAAACATACCAGTTTCCTCACGTTGTTTTGCTTCACCGTTCTGAAAGCCATGGTTATGAAATATTTTTTTTATTTGTTTCAGAATTAATACAAGTCGTTTAATTACAGATGATGCAAATCATAAATTCATTAGAGTATTTCGTAAGGTAATGTGTCTACATTACCTTACGACCGACCGACCGACCCAGCCAGACGGCCGGGTTTGAAACAGCGACCTACAACTCGTAAGTCGGGGACGTTACCACTCGGCTACCCCTGCTCATCGTGTCCTAGACAGCACAAAGGATATGTTTATCTCCGAAACGTATAGGATAATTTCTTATTTTCTCGCGGGCGGAGCCGCTGGCAGCAGTTAGTATATATGTTACATATAATGATAGATATTATATATTTTATTTGTTTTATCAAATACGTAGGCGTGACAGGTTCCCATCAATATTAAAATATGTCATTAAACCTAATTGTCGCACTGACATTCAAAATGTCATTGCCAGTGACAGAAAGGCTTGGAGCAATCAATTTTAACTTTGATTATATATTATTGGGCAAACTAATGATCTTTTATATTTTTTAATCTATTTTTTAAGAACTATTTATTTTTTAACTGATCAGATGTATTTTTTAAAACTGCATCTCAATGGTCTATCATTTCGGAGCCTACGGGTGCCATGAGTTTGCTTCTGAAAAGAAAACCCTGGATCCTGAAACGTAAGACAAAGAAGGACCATAGGAGTGGGTTTTAGTCAGTAAAAGTTTGATACGCCCTCCCGCTCCACTTTGCAGCAGGAGAAATCATTGGGTGATTTTCCAACTAAATAAAAACTAGCTAGATTTTTAAATTAATAGTCTAAATCGAAATATCCAAAATTGATGCACTGCATTTCATCAGACTTATAATGTTCTCTCTCTACAATACATTAATATTATATTAGAGCAAAGCCAAGAATTTCAATAATTTCTAACACCCGTATAAAGCTGCGGTTTGCTAATAAAATATAATAAACAAAATAAATAAATATTGTGTGGAAAAATAAAAAAAAAACATTGTCAGCATAATATTGGTAAGTGATTTAAGCATCGGTAACCGTTATCATGACATACACAACGTTCGAAGCCAATGCAAAAACAAATTTGCAAAAAAAAATTCTACAAAAAAAAAAATAGTTGACATTTATCGATGAAAGTGTTCATCGTTATATTTTCCTTCGACAATCTTATAAATGATGCAAGCAGTAACAGCCGGTTGCACCACGCTAATAACCTAGATTAATGACCAGGTTAATATTTTATAAAGAGTTTGCGGTTTCGACGTGTTTGAGGAATGGGTCACTGCGTTTCTTTATGTTCGGCCATTGAACAGTAAAGAAGGTCATCATATTATTTACACGAAGGCTTTAAAGTCAAGAGTGAAGTAGTTACTTCTATGTAACCGTGCTTCACCGTCGATTACGTCATTGATTATCATCAAGGGAGAAAGCGGTCAAACGAGAACTTATTAACAATTAAAAAGAAAATATATGAGATGTATATAGATATTTTTTATATTTGAACACAAAGTATACATTTGAATTTAAACATTGATATATATATAAGTATAAGTATAAAATACTTTTTTTAGTATAAAGTAAAATACCTATCATTTTATCAATTTATCTATTACAATTAAACATTTAAAGCCGACTAACTATAACTTCCAATAATGTATCGTAGTAAAACCTTTTTACTAGCCTGTGCCCGTTGGGAAAAAGATGAGTTCTCCAATCTGAGCTTAGGAATCTCAGATTTATAAAAATAGCGATATAACTTAAACCGCCGGCCATAAAGCAGTTATGGTGCCAGCGAGCGCCCAACTTCTGATTAATTAAACTTCTGTAGTATGAAACAACTTAAGTGAAATGAGTTCATAATGCATGAAGATTTTTCAGATTCTAGGAATTTTATGAATTTTTACTAGTAGTTCTCTGGTTGTTGTTTTAATTAACAATTAAGGATTTTTTTTTAAATATTGTTCCACTCTAGGAATTAATACTGTATTGTGGGTTCACATACGAGACTCTCAGATCCGATTATACTATACTATATACAAATCTACCAACAAATATATTACTACGAGCGGGAACCAAACCCGCGACGTGCAGTTTAGTAGCGTGTGTAGCTGTTATTTTAAGATATGCGCCATGTTTTGGTACAAATAAACTCTTTTTCTTTCTTTTTCTTTCTTTCATTCGCCCATGGGCCAACCGTGCGGTTCAATTTATTTTCGTAAAAACGTCAACCTTCCAGAAACATAACAAGGTTGAGAGTCTTAAGTCGTAAAAGTTAAGCCATATTTTCGAAATGAAATAAATTTTAATGTTTATCATTAAAATTATAAAATAAAAGACAAAAAAAAAAACACATACTAAACAAGAAAATATGTGTCATATGCACTTTGTGCAGAAGTAGAAGCTAGAAGAACTTTAAGTTAAAATAAAAACTGGTCAAGTGCAAAATCAAAATCAAAATCAATCAAAATCAACTCTTTTATTTCAAATAGACCATTTTTTTACAGGCACTTTTGAATAGTCAAAATGTCGGTCAGTCAAAAAAAAAGTGAAGCTAAATTGCACGTTCCAAAGCGTAGATCTCTATGGAGAAGAACGTGCAAGAAACTCCATGGACACTCTATTAAAATCATTTTAAGTGTTACAATAATCTTGGTTACATATTTCTTGTCGCTACAATTATGTGAGCACCATGTAGAAAAGTAGTGAGAAAAAAAAAAAAACTACCTAAAAATAGAAATTGAATTAAGCCACTGGCAGCAAAGAGATGACCAGTCTCAACTGACGGCGCCCGTTCACGAGCATGACGCGTGCCTCAACCCCACTCTGCTCAACCATTATGAAGGGAACAGAATGACTCAATAACACGCGCCACCATCAGCAAGACATTTAAGTGAGAATGACAAACTCTCAACTGCCATGCTCATTTAAGTCAAACAAATTGTAACCTAGTAAAAATGCTCCATGGGACTTCACATTCACAAAAATTTGATAAAAGTGCTTCTACATTATACAATGCTAATGGTTCCAAATAAGAAAAATAAACAAAATAAGAGCATTAAAAGGTCATAAGCTTCATTAAAGCAATATCATACCATTTCGAAAAAAACAACATACGGAAAGGGTAATAGCATCTCTTCCAATATTTATAAAACTATAAAAAAACAAAAAACTAATTAGTAGGCAAAAGTGTTAGTGGAGCAGGACCAGCATTTAGCCAAGCATTTTTATCGAGGATATAATCTTCCACTTTATAATATGCTTGTCTACATAGTGTGCGTTTAATGCATGTTTTAAATTTGGATTCATTCAATTGAATAATCTCAAGTGGTATCTTATTATAAAATTTTACACAGCACCCCATAAAAGAATTATATACTTTAGCCAATCTGAATCGAGGTTGATCTAGTTTGTGCCTATTCCTAGTATTAAAATTGTGCCAATTGTAAAATTGAAATTGTGTGTGCGAATCGGACTCGTGCACTTAGCGTTTTGTACTATCTTACTTATGTAAATAGTTCAAACCCGGATCGAGTCTCAAAGTGCACGTACTAGTTTCTACGTTTTATAAGTACCCATGTAGCCTATGTAAAATAAAATAAGTTTTGTTCCGCAGAAAAGCGGAAAAAATCTTTTATTGGCAGTTGGCGCTTATTTGTTTATTTATACAGCGTATCCGGACATCGACTAGCGATATTTTAAACACTTCAATATAAGCTATTTTACAGTACAATTACACTCTAAGCTTGGGTCCAAATCACTTCCCTGCTTTGTGGCAGCCATTTTGTTTTTTTTGTTAAAATTTTCCATATGAACTTACAAAAAATATCATATCTCTCTAAGTTTTTGTCATACTGAGATAAAAATAAGCTTATTTGAAAGGCAATAATATTGTCAACCGTTAACATTACAAAACAACGTGTTCCCAGTTCCATAACTTTTGAAAAAAAATGTGAAAGTCGAAAAACTAAACAAAAAATTACGCAATTCTACCAATAATGGTTAATTACTACAAAAACACCCCGACAACTTTTTTATTTTTTTGGTAGATCGATAGATTTTGAGATAAGCTACAATACGACATAAAATTCACAATTGTATGTCTATTACTTTAAGAGTTATTGTTGTTTGAACATAGCGTATGCGCAAGTACAAAAAAGCCATTGTCAGTGAGAACCATATAGGAAATCAATAAAAACACATAACTTTCGTATTAAATTTTATTTAATGTTTTATTAATACTAAATTAGTGTTAAAATTAAAATTCTAAAGCAGTTGCTCAAAGTGACCACCTCCTGCTTAAAGGCACGCTACGGCTCTTGGTGCCACCTAGGTTTATGAGCGCTTAACTAAGTCTAAATCGGAACTAATTTTTTCGGCGACTGTCATAATTTTTGCGACGAGTTCTTCCCGTATTTGGTGTTTGGAACTGTAGCGTACACTTTTTGTTTCATATGACCCCACAAAAAATAATCTAAGGGTGTCAAATCGGGTGAGCGAGGCGGCTACGCTACGTCACCGATCCACGGCGACAGATTATTATTCAAATATTCTTTCACTGCTCGAGAGAAATGTGCGGGTGCACCATCGAGCTGGAACCACATTCGGCAACGATAAGATAGAGGTAGATAGGTCCATGAGGCTGTCCGCAAACTGTGTCTTTAAAAATTCTAAAAATCTAGCGCCTTTTAATGTAGGTGGTAATTCAAAAGGCCCTATCAGTCTATCGTTGATAATGCCATTTTTAATTAATATTTTAAGCAGTATAAACGTTTTTTCTTTCTTTTTTTTCCATAAATGTTACTGTAACGCTTAACAAAGGCTTTTTGTGCTTGCGTATACGCTATGTTCAAATAAAAATAACTCTTAAAGAGATAGACATACAGTTGTGAATTTTATGTCATATTGTAGCTTATCTCAAAATCTATCGATCTAGCAAAAAAATAAAAAAATGTTGTCGGGGGTGTTTTTGTAGTAGTTAACCATTATTGGTAGAACTGCGTAATTTTTTGTTTAATTTTTAGACTTTCAAATTGTTTTTCAAAAGTTATTGAACTGGGAACACATTGTTTTGTAATGCTAACGGTAGACAATATTATTGCCTTTTAAATAAGCTTATTTTTATCTCAGTATGACAAAAACTTAGAGAGATATGATTTTTTTTTGTACGTTCATATGGAAAATTTTCAACAAAAAAAAACAAATGGCTGCCACAAAGCAGGGAAGTGATTTGGACTCAAGCTTAGAGTGTAATTGTACTTTAAAATAGCTTAAGTATATTTAAGTGTTTAAAATATCGCTAGTCGATGTCCAGACACGCTGTATATACTTTATTGTACGCCTATTTGATACACAGTAGTTTGAGCTTAAAACTTAAAATATACAATGGGCGGCCTTTTCGCTTTCTGCGATCTCTTCCAGGCAACCTGGAATGATCTCCAGGGACCGTTTTCGGTTAAGGTATACGGTTACGCTACCGGTATTAAAATACGGTAACGTTTTATTTTAAAGGTAGACCGAAACCGGTTAAGATTTGCGATTACGCTACCGGTATAAAATAGCGATAGCGCTATTTTTTTAGGTACTGCTATACCTTTATTTAACCGCAATAATTCCGGTACCGAAATTATTTCTCGTGCGAGTACCTACGATAAATGCGACATTGCCAGCTATCGCGACAAGTGTATTGCGATTGCGAAGCGCGGTAGTAGGGGTTTCAAAGGATACCTTAATGTTAGAGGTTTAGGTACCGTAAAAAATAACGGTACTGTTATTTTTCGGATGATCTCTATATCACCTCGTGGTATGTCATGGGCTGTAAAAAATCAACAAGACCCCCACTCCACCCTAGAGCCGGAGAAAAAAATCGTGTTCCTTCCATGGTAACTCTTTCGCACAATCCGAACGAAAACTAGTTAAATTAGTTTATAAAATTGTCCTGGAGCTATTCATACCCAATATACAAACTTCATTTGATCTAGTTAGTGATAACTAACTTTGACAAGACAGCCATCAGCAGACATGGCCGTAGGACGTCTATTGGAACTATGTGTTAACTTTGAACCACGACCAGGAAGCTTGTCAGGTGTTTCCTAACTTTAGAAGGTCACAGAATTGTGCTCAAAGGTCTAAGTTTGAAGTATAAATTATTGTTACTCGTAGTTAGTTTACTCGTATTATTATATTTGACTGGCCTGTTGGTCTAGTGGTTAGTGGCCCTGACTGCTATGAAGGTTGTGGGTTCGGTTCCCACCCAGGACAAATGTTTGAGTGATGAGCATGATCATTTGTTCTGTGTCTGGGTGTTATTTATACATAATATGTATGTATTTAGAAATATACACTGTTAAATTTTGGTCGTTTTAATCCCGTGGAGGGTCGATTCGGTACATGAAACACTATCGATTTGTAAAGATAAAAATGAAAAATAAAGTATCTTTTTTTCAAACTCTAAAATGAATTCACGCATGTACGAAATTAATTTCTTTAAGTAAACGTCAGCTGAGTGAGGCCAATGAACTGTAGGTAGTTAGTACGCAACGACCGACAACTACCTACAAGGTCATTGACTCGTTTACTTAAAGAAATTAATTTCGTACATACGTATATTAACTCGATTTTTAGAAAAAAAGTACATTTGTTTTTTAATTTTATATTTACAAATCGATAGTGTTTCATGTACCAAAACGACCCTCCACGGGATTAAAACGACCAAAATTTAACGTTGTATATGCGTGTCTATCAGCTGTCTGGTACCTATAACACAAGCTCTGCTTAACTTTTTTGACTAGACGGTGTTGTGTAATAGTTGTGGATTATTATTGTTATTATTATTTTTAGGACTACATCTTTTATTAGATTAGATTTCTCCGAGCAATTAGAATAAACTAAGACCCGGGTGTGACCCAAATAGGTGGCGGAATACCTAGATAAAATCGCTGGTATCTCAAACTCTCACCAGCAGCTCCAAGCAGCAATTCTACACACACAGCCGCCACACCCTGGTTACCACGTCGGCTCGTAGGCTAAACCTGGTGGAGAGGGGCTCGAGAGTTTCGGCAATCAAGTCTTGCGGTTGCTCCCCGTATAGTGCACAGGGTCTGTCTCAGCCGTAAGGGAAATCCACCACCAGTGGCAAGACAACTAAGCATAGCAGAAGGCCTATAGGGCGGCGATAGGAGACTAATAGTTATCGCTCGGCCAGACACTACATCTAAAGCTGTTCTGGTCGTAGCGGTTTCTGTTCCACTGGATTAAGGAGGGACTGACGAGATCAGTGTTTGCGCGTACACAAATGATCGTCCCTTCTCAATGTTAATATGTAAGACTTTACACCCTTTTTCGCATACTTCTAAATACCTATTAAATTATTCATTATTTTAGTTTTCTTTTTTCATTGATACGAGTACAAGCTATAAACTTTAGTTCAGTCTTCGTTCTAATTTTCATATTTTAAGTTCTCTTAATTATAATGATTAAATTTTTGTCATAGTATTATTAGTTTATAATATTAGCATATATAGGATGACTGGTAATTAGTGAGTTCAGTCTTCGTTCTAATTTTCATATTTTAAGTTCTCTTAATTAAAATGATTAAATTTTTGTCATAGTATTATTAGTTTATAATATTAGCATATATAGGATGACTGGTAATTAGTGACTTAAAAAAAAAAAAATTACTATGGGACCAAACCTGAAATAGAAAAGAAAAACTACTGGTCAGTACATTTATGTTCGTCTAACCTAACTGGTCAAAATTGTACTGAACTTGCTGATGTTTTTCGCGATTTCAGGTTAGTTTTTTTTTTTTTGTCCCATAGTAAAAGTTGTCTGTTATCATGACTACAATCACATATTGAAGTATCGGTCACTAATTACCAGTCACCCTATATACGTATTTTATTATTATAAGTAACTTATTAATACACATTCTATTTAAATTATGTGTGTTATTTATTTATTGTGCACACCTACCACAGTGTTGTCGTTCTTAACCCAAAGGTTGACTGATAAAGAATGCCTTCTTGCATTAAGTCTACCTATATACCACTATTCTCTCGCGCCGGGGCTTGGTTCAAGCCATGCTCCGGAGCGAGGAGGAGTGGCAGGCGGTCGCCTCCTTCTGCGAAGCAGCAATGCTAGCAAAGGAGGAGGCTGACCGTATCAGGCAACGGCGCTCACGCCGCAGCCGCCGCCGTAATTCCGATCCAAATTTCCGGCCACCGTAGGCGCGGGCTTGCAGACGGCGGGCAATGGGTAGCTCGCTGTCCGTTTGTCCGGTAACAGACCGGACCGAGCCCAAGTCGTTTACAGCGCGCACTGTTCCCCTGCGCCTCAAGGAGTTGTCAGCAAACCGTAGGGGCCCAGTAGGGTCGAGGCCTAGTCTGGGGCTCTGGGAAGGTATGAAAATGCATACCAGGGCCCTGGAACCAAGGCAGGGAAGGAACAGGGTAGGTTTTTAGTCAGTAAGAGTCTGACACTATTTCCCGCTCCGCCCAAGGGCGGGATTTGTCATTGGATGATTTTACCTACCGTAAAAAAAAAAAACCTATATACCACTATAACTGTACATGAAGTTAAAATAAAGCACTGGCTGTGCTTGACTGCAATACCAAGTTAGTAAACAGTGATGCAATCGTTGATAGAGAGGCGCACTAGTTTATTAAGAGCCAGTTGTGTTGTTTTATACCTATTGTTATTACATTCTGTTGTAAATAAAAATACGAGTATACTTTCATAACTTTTATTTCCACTTCTCCGTACAAATAACAAGATAGAGTACAAAGTATATTAGATTTTATTTCTGTTTATTTGTCGAGCGCGCCAATTCTCTGGAAATCAATTATTGGGTGGCGACGATTTGCTGTCTTTTTATTCAATGTTGGCCATATTGAACGGTAAATGGAATGCTCCTACAATTATGTTGAGATATTGTTTCTTTTGTGGGTCTGAACATTCTGTCTGTGTACACACAGAATAAACAATATGTCTGTGCTTGATGCTTTTGGATACGTAATGTAGTAAATTGTATTTCGAAAGAAATTGAAACGAAATAAAATTAAGGTATATACGAATATCTATATTCTAATACATAAAAATCACATGTCACATTGTTTGCTATCGAACTTCTCCGAAACGGCTTGACCGATTTTTACGATTTAGTTTTTTGTATTTGTATGGTAAGTTTGAGAGTGTAATTTCATCACGCATGCGGATTAGCTCTGCATGCAGAAAATTACAAAAGGCAAAAAAAAATACACGTCCCGCGTGCGTATTGCACGCATTACATTAAACACTTTGAAAAGGACATTTGCGGAGGTTCTGGAGCAAATCCGCATGCGGGATGAAATGAGCAAGATATTAAAAACACCCTGCGAGTAGAAACCAATTTTTTAATCGTGATAACTCTTTATTAATTATAATATACCACATAAAAGTAAGTTTATCAGTATTCATAGCACAAGCTCTGCTTAGTTTGGGACTAGACGGCTTTGTATGAAAGTTGTGAAATTTTATAAAAAGAAAAAACTAATATACTCCTTTTTATTTCTTAAAGTTCAGCTGAAAAACACTGTAATGTCTATCATTTTACTGAACTAAACTTGGAAAAAGCGCAGAGGCTTTTAGCTGGTAAGTTGTAGCTAGCTTTCAGAAGAAAAAAAAAAAAAGGCTCAGCAACACTTATAAATTGTGAATTAAGCGATTTATAAGCAATTTTTGCCCCTATATATATTTCAGTAATTCCACGTAGTTACTGCCATTCTGACGTCAGAATTGCTGGTCAACCGTAAATGTTTAAATTATTTTAACCTATGATATAAGCATTTCTCTTATTCCTCCTCCTTAGTCGTTCACTCTTGACAGAGTGGTCGTGGTTGACAATGTAGCATTTTCGTTGGAGAGTGAGGCTCCCGCGATGCGTCTCCACTTATCCTGGCTAACGGCATCTCGGGAACACTCTCTTCTTTCTCTTATTATGATAAGTAAAAATAAGCAATGGATGTAACCTTAGGCACAATTTCAAAGCTAAATGTGAGTGTTGACTGGTCATTTTTTTTTTTTAAATATCGCAGTATGTGCGACGCTTTTGGTCTCACACAAATTTTTATTTCATTGTATTTGTGTAATTTATTCTCAAAATTTATTGATAAACACAAAAAAAAAAAACATAAAATACGTTGAAAACTTAAATATAAACTAAACTATAAATACTTTTATACTAAACCTAAATATGTACATATAAAACCAAAACACAAACAAAATATACTTAGGCGTCAAAGTATTCCACATCGCTGACATCCTGAAATGTTCTTAGAAGGCTGGCAGCATTGCCACGTTGAATTTAGCTTCACTTTTTTTTTGGACTGACCGACATTTTGACAATTCAAAAGTTCCTGTAATTGGTCTATTTGAAATAAACGAGTCTGATTTCTGATTTCTGAATGGTAATGTTAATTCTTTGAGCGAAGAAAGAGCGAGCCCTCTGATCATGCAAAATGTCTATCAGTCGGCGTTTTATTATTTTTTTATATGAGGCATAAATATTTTATTTTCTTTTGAACTGTTTGACAATCGTTTTCAATCAAAACAGCACTTTACTTTTAACCTCTGGTGGTTCATTCTGATCGCTACCATGAGTATTCAAGTTAGCAATTGCAATTATAACGCTTGGCAGATGATGGAGAGGTCACTTTCAATTCATTTATAAAATGTAAAAAGCTAGTGCGCGATTGCAATTGGTTTTTTGTTAAGTGAGAAATCACCTAATGGCATCTCCCGCTCTTGGGCGAAGCAAAAGGGCGTGTCCTTACGGATTTGCTCCGCATGCGTGTGTCACATGTAGTACAGTCAGGTCAATAGGCACGTGGGACGCGTGCGGGGCGAGGCAATCCCACATGCGTGATGAAACCCGCATGATAATAAAAATACCATAATAGTCAATGAATGTTGAACCTTTTAGCTAAACTGTCAATACATAACGTCATCTACTATGAATAGAATAGAATAGAATAAAACTTTATTGTACACCAAGAAAGTTACGGAATCAGTACTTAAATCTATGGGTACAATGGCGGTCTTATCGCTGAAAGCGATATCTACCAGACAACTTTAGGATGTGTATATATATATATATATATATATATATGAACGAATGTACATACATATTATAAAATGTTACACAATTTCATAAAAAAAAGAAATAGGGAAAAAGAAAAGAAATAAGATAGAGTTGGTGGAAGAAATAAATTAAGTAGAACCAGGATAGCATTAAAGAGACAGGACATGATCTTTAACCAATTTTTTAAAAGAACCCAGTGACTGGTACTATGATATTTTATTTAATAATGGCATTGTATTCGGATTTTTTTCGTGATTTTTTTAATTTTCTCGGACTGTCATGACTATTTCAAGACTAAAATTCAGCCATTTTCGAGTTTTAGCTAGTCTGACCTACAGCTATACATTTTTATATATTTACTAGCTTTTGTCTGCGGCATCGCTCCCGCTCTACCCCACACTACCCTACTCTACCCAATACTAATGAATGAGCAGGTTTTGAATTATTTTTTATTTTTATTTAAGGGGATAAAAAATCCTTCTCCTGGTTCTAAGCTACCTTCCCACCAATTTTCAGCCAAATCGGTTCAGCCGTTCTTGAGTTATCAATAGTGTAACTAACACGACTTTTAAATATATAGATATAGATTACAGAGTTTCCAGAGAGATTACAGAGATTCATTAATCGGGTAGTGAAGAGTAGGCTGCTTAATGCTTATCTTCTTGACGCAATTTCCTAGTCACCAAACTCAAATCAGTCCTCTCTTTTCCAGAGATATAGAGAATATACATTAAAATGTATAGAATAATTTAAAACGTAAGAATACTATATTATTACTATAGTTAGCCCGTAGCTCAAAAATTTCAATAAATCTGTTACTTATTTCCGATCACCCATTACAGACACGAGATACATTGTTTTAATAATTTAAAGTCAATTCACACTTTACCGCGGATTCTTCACGCTACATTTTTTCTCTTTTCTCGTTATCTCATCTCTTTTCATCAACATAAAATTTTATGGCAGCAAAGTGCATTCACATTTAATAGTTCTTGCTAGGGAATTAAATGTAAAATGGAATGGACGTGATTCCAGGAAAATATAACTGAGGAACTTTACTAACGGATCTTCAATTTTGTTGAATTATTCAATGACAGACTTAACATTACTCTAATGTTATAAAGGCTTTGACCCTGCTGGGCCCCTACGGTTTGCTGACATCTCCTTGAGGCTTTTTTTGTTTATTTGTTTTTTTATATAACGTTGCAGCAATATCTACGACACACAAGCGACACATAGAAACTAAAATCAAAATCCCAATTATCTATACTAATATTATAAAGAGGTAAAATTTGTAAGTTTGTATGTAGGGGGTAATCTCTGGAACTCATGATCCAATTCTAAAAATTTTTACACCGGTAGAAAGCTACATTATTCTTGAGTGCTATAGGCTATAAATTATTTTTATAACATGTACGTTAACCAAGCTATCACAATTTGTGTCTTGCAAGTCGGAAAAAAATACCTCATAAAACAGAATTATTTGCGTGCGCTGCCTAGAGAGTAGCTTAAAATTAAAAACAATGTATGGCAACCTGATTCGTCTTAATTATATCTACAAAAAAGTCCGCGATACCATATTTCTATCTTTTATATTTTATCTTTTATACTTCTTTATTTGCATTAAAAAAGTATTTTTTCGGTATACTTACGTTTGGTTGATTATTTGAGCAACGAAATATTAATTCTTGTCACAATAAATTATTTCAGTATCACAAGGACATCATACAGATAAGATATGCCATTTACAGTATGTCAATTGGTCATATGATTTCGGAGATAATATAAAATTACTAAAACGTAAAATGCCACTAGCACAACTTTCATTCGTAGAGCTCTAGATCTATCATGCTTTGTCTCACGTTTTATCCATTTGCCCATAGATGGCGTTCTGCAAATACGTCATTTTTCTGAATCGCGGTTTTTTTTTTCGGTATCGCGGTGTTAAGATTTTCCGTGGATTGATGACCCTCTCGAATTATTGTGCCCACGTTGTCGTTAGTTGGTGTTCAAATTGTTGCATGTCAGTCGGTTGCTTATTGGTTTCGGTTGTTTCGTTCGTTTCGAAAAAGTTCGTGCCGTAAAAGGCGACTAAGGGATAATTTACCTTGAGCAGACAAGAGAACTTCGGTAATCTTTGAACTTACTGATCCGATTCCAAAATTTATTTTACTAATGGGAAGGTACAGTAATTTCGAGTGTAAACTTATGTTAAAACAAGAAATTTTCCGCGGACGAAGTCGCGGGCAGAAGCTAGTTATTAATAATCGCCCAATTAGCCACGAGGTGCCGCGCGACAGCAGCTCAGCAGCAGCGCGGAAACACACTATAACCGCTATGCATCTTAGTGTTGTACATTTAGTTTCTCGATTAGAACGACACTATTAAAACGAAAAAAGATTTTGGAAAAAGAAACAAGAAACTTGAGAAAAGATTACCGTTATTCAACCTGATTTCGTTCGGTTTTAGACTTGAACAAAAACTAAGTGCGTAAGATCACTAGTCAACCGATGAACTGGTGTGCGGCTGTCGCACTGCGGTCGCGCGTTTTTAATTTGTATGGATCAACAAGATGCTGTCGCGATACTAAAAAACTATGAGCATAAATTCAGGAGTTGTTATAGAATGTCATATTTAACGTTTTTTGAATTTCTTTCCATTGTAAAACCAGAGTTGACACGCAGAAATAAGTTAGTAGCGCGTTTGCATCGATACGTCGCGATGCTGTAGCGCGTTAGGGAGAGAACCCACGAAGCGATTTTTTTTCTCGGCCGCCACGGCAGATGAAACGACTATTTTATTTCAAAACTCAATTTTCCACCGCAAGCCACCGGGAGGAGCAGAGCTTGCGACCACCAACCGACCGCAGAGCGTGCGAGGCGGGTGACCGCGGCGCCGGTGAGCGGCAGCCGCGAACAACCGCGCACACCGCGGTCGTAAACCGCGTTTTGAAAACTGATTAAATTTTTTACATATATATTTGCATTCCACAGAAGCTGCGGGCCCGCAACCGTGGTGGCCGCGGGAGAAAATCTCTTCTTCTCTCCTTTTATTAGTAGTGCGTTTGTCTCAATACAGTCGCGATGCTGTAGCGCGTTAGTAACGCGTTAGCATCAATTCTGAAGCGCGTTGCAAATACGACTAACGCGCATTAGTAGCGATACTGTCGTGCGTTTACGAAACGCGCGACAATATCGCTACAAAAAATCGCCATGGGCGAGGGCCCTTAGAGTTTTCAACGCTATTTGAATATATACTACAGCCCAAAATCATCAATCGGGCAGTTGTCCAAACCAGACAAAAAACTTACCTGGCTGGAGGGGCTTTACACTCTGTTCCGCATACCTCTAAAATGTTACGTTTTATTTTATTGTAAAATTATATTGATAATTTAATTTATTAACAAAAAGGACTTTGGGGGTATGCGGAACAGAGAGTAAAGTCCCACATACCTCCGTTGAAAAGGGAGGATCCTCCGACCAGACAGGTGTTATATCTGGTGGGCTACTGCCCGATAGATGATTTCGGGTTTGTTCTTTTATGTTCCAATCGCGCCGCGAATCTTACTTGCGCGATGCAGGATTAGTTCATTTGTGACGACATAGATGTCGCTACAAGGACGATGCATCAAAACGTCCCCCAACTCTTACATCGACGTACAAATTTGAAATGGACTCAATTTTTGAGATCTCAGGCGAAAGTTTTTTACTAAAGGTGAAAGTTTTAACATCTCTCTAAAGTACGGGGTTTAGGTTTTATAAAATATTTTATGGTAACCTAATCTAACCTAACCCAAGTGTTTTAGACCTTAAGCATATTCATAAGATAGTACTGTCATATATTTTTGAATGTGGTTCGTTGAGCCTTGTATCTACAAAAATATTTAACAAAGGGCATTGCGTAAAACTGTCCCAAAACATGACACCTGTTTAAAATAATGTAAAATTAAATATTAAAATAACTTCAAACAATTACTATCTCTCTTAATGTTTTGATTTAGACTGTCAGTTGAGGAAGTAATTGTAATAAATAAATAAAAAGGATCATAAGAAAGTGTTCGATAACGACGCGATTACAGCAGATGATAAACCGCCCGGATCCAAAACATTAAAACCGTCCAAGATTTATAACTTGGCACGACTTTATTCCAAACTCCTGTGCGTGTTATACTTTATATACAAGTACGAGGCCAAGGTCAAGCACCTAAACACGAGTGGGTACGACCTAGAATTGCTGTAGTATTCGAAATACCTTACCTTGAATGTGATCGTAAAGTTTTTTTAGGATTAGCTAGTTAGCAATATCGTTTGAACTTAGGTTATATTTGGCAAGGCTATAATTGTTCATAAATTATTGGTATTAAAAAAAAACCTTGCCTCACACTAGGAATCACTCCTATTGTAGGTTTTTTTAGGTGGGACAATCACCCAATGACATCTCTGCGCCCTTGGGCAGGCCGAAGATCCTGTCAGACTTTTGCTGACTAAAAACCTGCTCCTGTTCCTTCTTAGCCTTCGTTCTAGGGCCCTAGGGTACACTTTCATATTACCCATGGACTCCTATTGCGGGTGCGTATGCACTCCTCGTGGGTCCGCGTTAACTTAATACATACACAAGATATCCAGACCTGGAATATCAAGTTGGTAATATTACACTCTTATAATTGGTTTACTGGCAGGTAAGGATGGGATTCGGGATTGTTTGAAAGAAACACCGTATCCTTAGCACGCATCTGAAGGTTGTTCCTTCGGCTGGGCTGAATGTCAGCAAAAATCTGACACTTCCAGTCGCTTTATCCAGAGCGGAAGAATTTATTTGTTCTCAAAATAAACAATGGCTAGATACGGGATTTCCAAGACCGGGTAAACCGCAACGAAAGAATCTTACAGTCGGTATTGAACAGACATTTTTAAATAAAAAAAGAAGTCTTATATTTTGGGCAAAGTTCAAGGTTAAATAGAATACACATAACTTAAAAAAAAACTAGTGTAGTACTTATACGACCAGATGTAAAATAAATAAAAGAAAAATCTGTTAAAAGAAGAAGCTAGACATGCGGTCGTACCTAATGCGCCAGTATGAAACTATCCCACTTATCAAAGCAAATAAAGTAGATATAGGCTAGCCTATTGTTTGACTACCTGATGTTAAGCGATGATGTGGTCGACAACGAAACATACTTAGTAGTAACATTTTCACTCTTGACATAAAGAAAAATATACCTATATAATAAAGGTTGTAGCTACCAGGAAACACAAACTCTGACAGGAAATTTCACTCTTTAGCTGTACGCACAATAAGGTTGTTTTTAATATCATGCGGATTTCACCACTGTGGAGCTACTGTTCGAATTCACCCCCGCATCCCGCGTACGTACGTTTCCCTAGTAGGTAGACATTTTTTACGTATGTGTGGGATGTCCACTATCTACCGGTGGTGCAACACAGTACATCTAGTGGTCAGAAGATTTAACGGGCATGGAGGAATTAAATTATTTGATTCCAATGTACACTTCCTCAAATATAAACTATAGAAAACTGTGACGATTCAGTGTTTGTTGACTGATTTAGCACTCGGGGCCGACGCTCAAGATTGAAGAAGATACAAAAATGAAATGAGAAACTGCATTATATCTCATTCCAAAAGAAAACTTTTACATTCCGGAGAAAATAAACTAGTAAATGCTCAAAGTCTGAAGAAGTTTCTACAAATCCAAGTAAATGAAACTTAGAGATACTGGTTTGCACTGAAGTCGTCACTACATATCGCTGAATACAATCCGTCTAGACAAGACAAGACGTAATATTATACAAACTACTTTCCTAACTTTTAGTGTGTAGAATTTCATTTATCTATTTCAATTATTCTGCTACACCTTACATAAAATAATAAATTGTTACCATTCTGAGAATTGTAATCTCTCTTTTTGTCTCTTTTTTTACTGGAGTTAATGAAATCTTTAATAACATTAGATGGTGTGGAATAGAGAAGTTGGACTGTATTAAATAGCTGGTGTTGGTGGTTGTTCTGTATGAAACTCGGTTTGAGCTTACCCAATCTTGGAACAAAATAACGAACGACAAAGCCAAAGAAACGTCTTACCTTTATCGCCTTTTCAGCCTTCCTCGAAGTACTCTGGATGAAGCAGCACTGTTGAAGCTGGTTACTGATCACACAACACGGTTATGCTCACTTTGTCCCTTGATTTATCGATTTATTGAGGAGCGCGCTCAAAAAGAAAGTTACCGCACGGCGGCCCGATTTCAACAACATGAAAAACCGGGAGAGGGCGCTTGTCCTGTCATCTTAGCAGCCCGCTATTGGCTGATTTCTGGCATATAGGACGCTCCATGATCTTTGCGCCGTCAGCTGAACCAATCATGGGTTAGAATACAGAACATACCCCCTACCGAAACCATAGTGATGGTTTCCTAAAAATGAGATTACTATACTATCTAGGACATTGATAACTAATCTTAAATTATACTCTAAATTAAATAAAAAACGTTTTATTTGAAATTAATTGGCGTAAGGTAATAGGGCAAGTTTATTTATAGGTCTCTGTAAGACACCCTTTTCTGTGCGCAGTGTCACGCACCTAACTATTGAGTCGGGACCGGGATGTAACTTCTCAATCTTGCCGAGAGGCCAAGTGCAAGAGGGAACATTGTCAGTTTTAATTATTACTAAATCTCCAACTTTAGGATTAGAAGAAGAGATAAACCACTTGGCTTTCTGTTGTAAAGTGTTTAGATATTCATAACTCCAACGTTTCCAGAACAGTTGGGAGCACTTCTGGATATACTGCCACCGTGACAGCCTATTGATATCAATATCTCGCACGTCGTACTCAGGAATGGAGACTAAACTTCGTCCAATTAGAAAGTGTCCGGCGGTTAATACGCTAAATTCGTTGGGGTTGTCACTTGAAGGAAGCGGACACAAAGGGCGCGAATTCATTATGGCTTCTGCCTTACAGAATATCGTAGCAAGTTCCTCAAACGTTAAGGACTTTTCCCCTACACACCGCACTAGATGATATTTGGCTGACTTAATGCCCGCTTCCCAGAGACCACCCATGTGAGGAGCACTGGGGACATTAAATTTCCAATCAACCTGCCTTTTAGCGCAACCACCCGAAATGTCATCTTGATTCTCACGCCAGAACTTTTGTATCTCCGACAGATGTCTGTTGGCGCCAACAAAATTAGTTCCACAATCAGAATAGAGAACAGCGCACAGACCTCTGCGAGCCACAAATCTATCCAGGCATGCGAGAAAACAATCAGCGGAGAGAGAAGACAACACCTCGAGATGCACTGCTTTAGTTGAAAAGCAGACAAATAGTGCCAAGTACGCTTTTGTCACTTTAGCATTACGACGTAAGCTTTCTTTAATTAAGAATGGACCTCCGAGGTCAACTCCGACGTTAGAAAATACCTTATTAGGTGTCAACCGAGTTGTTGGCAACGGGGCCATTTCAGGCTGAAGTAACGATGGTTTACATTTAAAGCACGTTTTACATTTAGATAACACGGATCTAATAACGCTACGAGCCGATAATATCCAAAAGTTTTCATTAACAACACTTTGCAAGGTTCGCGGTCCAACATGTAAATATTTTTCATGTAAATATTTAATCAATAGTTTTGTAAATAAACTATTTTTAGGGAGAAGTCGCGGGTGTCTAGCATTATAAGGAAGTTCGGAATAACCGATGCGACCCCCTACCCTGAGAAACCCATCGCTATCAATGAACGGAGATAATTTTCGTAACGATGGTACGTATTTTTTATCTGTTATCATTTTAATTTCCGTTTCAAAGTAAGTATTCTGAACTAGCTTTATTAATTTATCGCGTGCCTCGTTCAGTTCACGGGTTGATAACACGTGTGATTTAGCATGGGTGGGTATATCACCCTGTTTGCGAGTCAATCTTAAAATCCAAGCAAAAGATCTTTGCAATTTGGCAAATGACGAAAATTGTGCGAAGATTCTATCACAAAATTCCATTTTAGTTTCAATAATATGATCACTAATATTGTGATTCAGCAACAAATTAGTGGAAGTTTTTAATTCCGGTAGTTTATGATTGCTTTCATTCACAAACACCGTCAGAGGCCAATCGACGTAATTTTGATACATCCAATCGGCACCCTGTAGCCAACGTGGGGTGCAGTCTATCAGTTGCGCCGGAGACGCTCCACGCGAACAAATATCTGCTAGGTTATTTTCGCTGCCAACGTGCCGCCAAAAATGAGGGGGTAAGATTTCAATAATTTGAGTAACTCTATGACTGACAAAGGTTTTTAATTTATAAGGTTCCGTTTGAAGCCAGGACAGTACGACTGTCGAGTCTGATACTGCAGTTATTTGGTTAATTTTAATTCGAGTAACAAATGTATCGCAAACGAATTTTATTAATTTACTTAATAAAACCGCTCCCATTAATTCTAACCGAGGGATTGTTACGGGTTTTATTGGGGCTACTTTCGATTTCGCTGTTACTAAACGAACCTTTGCGTTACCCTTTTGGTCACGACTGATGACGTACACGCAGGCTGCGTAACCTCGTAAAGAAGCGTCACAAAATCCGATTAAATCACAAGTCGTTTCGCCCGGTAACAGCATATGGCGTTCGATACGTAACTCGCTTAACCGCGGAAGTTCAAAAATAAAGTGCTGCCACGATTTTTTAATGTTATCTGGCAACTTATCGTCCCAACCAATACCTAGCTTCCACAGATCTTGCATAATCTGCTTAGCTACTAAAATGCATGGCGCGATAAAACCCACGGGATCGTAAATCGACGCTAGCAGTTTTAGTACCGATCGCTTGGTTGTTTCATTGTCCGATAAATTAACTGAAAATAAAAAATGATCGGATTTTGGAGTCCATTTAAGTCCTAAGACCTTAATAGAACTGTCGTTTTCGTCTTTAACGAACGTTACGGAATTTTCCCTATTTTCAGACGGAACGCGTTGCAGCAACTCCTCATTGTTACTCATTCACTTTTTTAGCGTAAAGTTGGCACTTTCAAAAATACCTATTAGTTGATCTTGGACTAGGCTAGCTTGCTCAAGGGTTTGGCATGAATATAAGATATCATCCATGTATATTCCCTCACGGAGGACCTGAGCAGCGAGGGGAAAACGTTCACCCTCGTCTTTCGCTAACTGGAGCAGCGTGCGAATAGCTAAGAATGGAGAACAGCTGAGTCCGTAGGTTACAGTTTTTAATTCATATAATTTAATTGGATCGTTAGGGGATTCCCGATATAAAATGTGTTGATAACAGCGATCTTCTTTTCTTAAGGCAATAGCGCGATACATTTTACAAACATCACTCACTAAACAATATTCGAATAGCCGAAACTTCAAGATTATTGACGCAATGTCCGGATACAGCTTAGGGCCGACCAATAGAATATCATTCAACGAGACGCTTGTGGTGGTTTTCGCAGACGCATCAAATACTACTCGCAACGGAGTTGAGGTACTACTAGGTCTCAAAATACTGTGATGTGGAATAATGTATTTACTAGGCTGATCACCCTGATAAAGTTCCATATGACCGAGCTTTTCATATTCACGCATAAATTCCTTATATTTGTTATTCAACTCAGGTACACGTGCGAGTTTACGCTCCGAGTAGATCAGTCGTCGCTCGGCCGCGGCACGCGATTGTCCCAATGGCGCGGGGTTAGGTGCGAACGGCATTGGAACTACGTATTGGCCGTTCGACTCCCGCGTATATTCATGAGAAAATATCTCCTCGGCTAGTTGATCCATTGGACTTGTTGACGGGGTACACGGCACCTCTTCAACTTCCCAAAAATCACGTAATGTTTTGTCAATTGACTGTTCGTCGTCATACGAAACTAATAAATTAAGATTTTGCGATTTATATTTATTAAACGGATATAATTTTCCGCTAACTACATCACCAAAAACTGTTTTAATCACACTAGGAATACCATCCCTAATTACGAATGGTTTATCAATAATTATATCTGGGACTATGTCATTCCCCAACAAAATATCTATTCGTGAACGCTTGAAAAACAATGGATCCGCCAACTTATAAGTTTTATATTCGCTAATGACATTTTCAGTAAATAAAACATTAGGCATATCCGCGGACACCTTTGAAATAACTACTAAATTAACTCGAAACGTCGGACCACACGCCTGTCTTGGTTTCAAGGTACACGTGACCATTCCTTGAGTTTTTACTACCCCTCCGCCGATCCCATGAATAGTAAAAGGACATTTTTTACGTTTTAATCCTAGTTTTTGAGCACACTCAGTTGTTATAAAAGAACTTTGTGCCCCGGAATCTATAACGGCTCGACAATCGTGAAACTGACCCACACAATCAATTACATGAGTGAGAGTAGTACCTAGAACTACCTCATATTCACACAGGTTATTACTCATGAATGATTGTTGTGTATTTGTGCATGTGACGTCACTTACGAAGCGACCAGCGTTTAGTGCGAGCGAAGGAGACTGCACCGTCACGGACGATGTTCGCGCGCTATCTGATAACGTATTATCTTTATGCAACAAATAATGATGTGGTTCTGCACAGACCCCACAACTCATTGTGCTTTTACAAGCATTCGATTGATGGTCAGATTTAAGACAATTATTACACAGTTTTAGTGAATGAACACGGTTCATTCTTTCATCGACGGACAATTTACGAAATTGATCACATCGATAAATCATGTGATTTTGTTTACAAATCACACAGCTTAAGTTTGTATTACGGTTATTAATATTTTGCGGAGTTCGTGCCGTATTGAGAATCGACTTTGACGAAGATCTCTGATTTTTATTTTGCGAATGGTTATTACTAGACTTCGACGGGTTATTAGTAGCCACATTTATAAACGAATGTTCTAGAACTTTAATTTGTTTGTTTACAAACTGCATAAGTTCTTCGAAAGTAGGTATTAACTTTTGATCCCGACTTTCTTCGAATAATTTTCGCGTATGAGGGTCGAGTCTTTGTAATGCTAAATGACACAATAGAAAGTCGTCCAAGTGTTTAATATTTAATGCTTGAATCGCTTTAAGAGAATGATCAAAGGTTTCTATAAATGAAGTTAAATTCGACGAGGTATCTTTTGTTAACGGTGTAAAGTTCAACATTTTATCGAAATACCTACATGCTAGTGTTCTGTGATCATGGTATTTATCAATCAAGCTTTGCCAAGCTAATGCGTAATTTGCGGCAGTTATCGGCAGTTTTTTAACTATATTTAAGGCAGGGCCCTTTACGCATGAGAGTAAATAATGAAACTTATCGATATCTGTGAAATTTCGATTGTGAACTAATGATAAAAACGTGTCATAAAAGGTCATCCAATTTTCTGTTTCACCGTCAAATTGAAATAATGATATCTTTGGTAACGCGGGTTTTACTAAATCCTGTTTGTCTATCGCAGGGAAGAAATCATTTTCCAATTTAGAATATTTACTAGCGATTAACTGGCACGCATTATACATTTCGTCAAATGATTCAAGCTCACTTGTTGACATTTTCACTTTAGTAGGTTTTAATTGTACTTCTATTTCGAACAAATCAAATATGGTGGATTCAAATCTCAGACGGACACTTTCCATTTCAGACATTAATACCGTAAACATTGGCAATATATCTGGTTCTGCTCCCAACTTTTTGGAATAATCATAAAGCTTTTGTAATTTTGCAAATAAATATTCTTTCCTGCATGTTAACGTTTTTCGTTTCATTTCTAAGACCTCCGCCATTTTGGACGCGTAGGTCTAGCGCTAGCCAAATGTTTTTCCTATTTGAATCTTATTGGAGAGATGAAAATGAGAATCCGTCTCAAATGGACCAGAATGTGGAATAGAGAAGTTGGACTGTATTAAATAGCTGGTGTTGGTGGTTGTTCTGTATGAAACTCGGTTTGAGCTTACCCAATCTTGGAACAAAATAACGAACGACAAAGCCAAAGAAACGTCTTACCTTTATCGCCTTTTCAGCCTTCCTCGAAGTACTCTGGATGAAGCAGCACTGTTGAAGCTGGTTACTGATCACACAACACGGTTATGCTCACTTTGTCCCTTGATTTATCGATTTATTGAGGAGCGCGCTCAAAAAGAAAGTTACCGCACGGCGGCCCGATTTCAACAACATGAAAAACCGGGAGAGGGCGCTTGTCCTGTCATCTTAGCAGCCCGCTATTGGCTGATTTCTGGCATATAGGACGCTCCATGATCTTTGCGCCGTCAGCTGAACCAATCATGGGTTAGAATACAGAACAGATGGTATTTATTTTATATAAGGCCTTCCTTACCAAATACTTTGTATAAGACATAAATTTAAATAAACGAAATAAAGTAAAATTCCACTGCCACATTTAACAATTCCAACACATTCTAAATTCATTAATTTATATCACATCATGCACTAATTTAAATCATTACTAGTTATATTGCAAATGTTGTTTATTAGCTATATTTATATATTTATTTTGTTTTATTACCCACTAGATGACTCGGCAAACTTCGTACTTACCGCCTAATAATCCATTTCTTTTCGTGAATTTTTCAATATTTTTTTCACCGTTTGAAGCTTTCCTGAAATATCAAGAATATTTCAAGCCCAAAATCGGCCAAATCGGTTCAGCCGTTCTCGAGTTTTAGCGAGACTAACGAACAGCTTTTAATTTTTATACATATTTATATGAAGAAATTTAATAGTAATATAATTTAATTTGTATTTTAATGCATTTTTATCATTTTTACGTATCGTCCAGTAACCGACCGGACCGAGCCCAAGTCGTCGACGGCGCGTTCTGTTCCCGCGTGCCTCAAGGAGCTGTCAGCAAACCGTAGAGGCCCAGCCTGCTAACTGCAGGCAGGCAGGGTCGAAGCCTGCTGGGGTCAAGGGCCGTTTTCTGAGAGGAAGGCTCAGCCCCGGCACTATAGGCAACGAAGGAACGGGGTAGGTTTTTAGTCAGTAAGAGTCTGACACTACTTTCCGCTCCGCCCAAGGGCGGGATTTGTCATTGGATGATTTTACCTACCATAAAAAAAAAACCGTTCAGAATATTGGACGAAAACTGAGATGCTATAATTATGGACGCTGCCAATTTGCGAAACAAACTATACATATCATCCTTACCTTAACTCCTACTCAATAGAGCCTTTGTTTTAAAGGTACAAAGAAACAAAGCAATCTGTAACTCGCTGAGCTCACAGATCCCTTAAACTATAGAAAGTCAAGCGAAGTACGTTATCACTGTTCAGTTCGGTGCTCCTATTGAGAAGAAGGTTACTTTATAGTTTAGCCTATTTTAATGCCTCAACAAGCCCATCTTATATCATCATACGTTAAATTTTGGTCGTTTTAATCCCGTGGAGGGTCAATTCAGTACATGAAATAATATCAATTTGTAAAGAGAAAATAAAAAAATAAAGTACTTTTTTTTAATTTGAATCTATTTACGCATGTACTAAATTAATTACTTTAAGTAACGGACGGTAGTTAGTACGCAACGACCGACAACTACCTACAAGGTCATTGACTCGTTTAATTAAAGAAATTAATTTCGTACATGCGTATATTAATTCGAGTTTTTGAAAAAAAGTACTTTACGTAGATTGTTTAACATTTTTTTTTGTTGGCTCAAACTTCGTGCAAATTTCGTTTTTTCTATTGTTTGCCTAATTGACTGAAGTGAACTTATTAGCCTTTAGATTTTTTTTCTAAGTTAACGTATGATCACACCTTTTTTGGACCTGGCAACCCTGCTTCAGTGTTTCATTTGATAAACTGTTTCAAAATTTTGATAACATTTATTTAAAGATAAGACACGAGACTGACGAGAAAAACAAGCTTTTGACAAGTCTCAAGTTACCGAAAGAAAAAAAAATAAGTTTCGTAAAAATGTAAGCAAATACAGCCTCTAAATGACTATTAGAAGAATCTTCATTCAAGTAAAAGATCGAGGTTTGTGTTAGATTTTCGGGGAAATCCCGAAACTCATACTTGCCAGTAGAGCACATTCGTTTGTTTTGAAATGTTGCCAGACTTGTTAGGTACCTATATAAAAATCGTACATTTTCCGTACGATCTTGATCTAGCAATCGTACATGAGTAAAAATGCCAAAAAATCGTAGGAGTACGATTTAAATCATACATCTGGTAGCCCTAGTACAGTATGGTAGAGCGAGAGCGAAGCCGTGGCCAAAAGCTAGTCTAATATTGATTCATTAGATAATAATGTTTTAATATTATGAAAAAATCGTTTTGTATACGATAAATCACATTCAAACCTATTTTTTTTGTGGTATGTAACCTCGTTCATCGCTTCCCATCAAGTGAGATAGTGGTCAAACCCGAGCCTATCTATAATAAAAAAAAATATAACCATGTCTCAATAAAGAAAAAAATATTTTTTCGCAATATTTTACAACCTTACGCCACTTGCAATTTTCCAGTGACATAACGATTGACCGAAGACACCCAGGAGCAGGACCGCTATTTTCTAAGGCAAGGAGTAGATAGATAGATATAATAATAATAAGTTTATTTTCAGACTACATTTGTCCATAGTATTGTTAGTATTGTTGTCTTAGTAACAATAGCACTTATATAATTATGTTAGTATTGTTAGTTTTCACTATTGATTTAGTTATCTATTTTATCTTATTTATGACTGTCGCCACCCAGTATCTCTGCAATGGACAGTCCGGTCTGGCAGCAATCATATTCAAAGTCACAATGGGCGGTCTTATCGCTAAAAGCAATCTCTTACAGACAACCTTTGGATAGATTTGACAGAAGAGAAAAAGATACACAGGTAAGGAGTACAAGGAGTTTCACAGTCTAAGGAATGACCACATATCAAACTGGCCTCACTAAGCGACGCTTAACCTTAACCAACAAAAACGCACAAGATCAAGAATTCTCTACGATTTGACCAAAACTTGAGTATTTCATAACACCTCAAGAGACATACATCCTTAAACTTTTCTAGTACGTGACAAAAGTTTGACATGACGTATAAAGTTCTGTTTATCGTGACGGAAAAGTTCGAGAACAAATATGTATCTAAAATTACTTTTCCTTTTCCGCTTTCCCTTTATTGAGGAAAGTTCTAAATGCGGTTACTGAGCGAATTAAATTTGATATACTGTTGCAAAAAAAGTGTGCAAAAAGTAAAAATTATGACCAGTGTCTTGAATGTTACGCTTTGCTGCAAAATTTTATGGGATATTGAAAAAAAATACTTGAAATATCTTGTGAACTTTCGGTTCATACAAGATATTTAAAAAAATATATAAGTAAGCAATAAGGAACTTTAGCATTTCAATTGCGAGTGGTACTTAAACACTGAGGGTTCCGCACAATCTTACCTTTGTAAATACATAATTTAATTCCCGAATCGAATCTTGAAGATTTTTCTGAATTTCCAAAAGGCAATTTGTGACATAACTACGTATTTACTGTTTCCAGATGTTTATTTATGATATACAACTTTACTTCTTGATTTTCAACATTTTTAACCGACTTCAAAAAGGAAGAGGTTCTATGTTTGGCTGTATGTATTATTTTTTTATGTATGTTCACCAATATCTCGGTCAATTATGGACCGATTCTGAAAATTTAAAAGATGGCTCCCAGCGGCTGTATTCTTGTAAAAAAAAAAAATCAGGGGAACATATCTCTATATGTCCCCTTGAACTAAAAATTTTTATGACTTTTTTTTCGGCTGTTTATGCTCTCATAAACGGGCGTATAATTAGACTGCGTTGATTCAAACATTGATTTTTTCACTGCTTCAAGGGATAACAGATCTGCATCAGCAACATCTTCTTAGCCTTTTACCAGCAAACTTGTCGGACTCGGTCGGCTTCCATTATAACCTGATACGACAGTACCCATGAAGCGACTGTCCATAAGACCTCTGTAACCGAGTTACAAAGGTAAACAGCTTAATACCTCCACGCGTTGAGAAAAGTGCTTTGATAGATGGCCAGCCGGAAAACAAAAAATATTCTTCAAGTGTTTTACCAACTACGTTACAGAACCCTAAAAACTCGCATTTACCAGTCACTTAAATGAAAGTAAAGAAATATTTCTTTTTCAGCAATGTACTCACTACAAACTCTACTAGTTTCTCCTTACTGAAACCGTGTTCGTTGCTTTTGATTCGCAAAGTTTTGATCCCATTTACTGCTTTTCAACTTTTTAGCACTTAATTTTTGTAATGTTACCTAACTGACGGAAACTTCAGCCATTTTTTGTAATGTCTTTTTCTTCTTCTAAAACAAAAATATCCGAGAAATCACAAGTTTGTAAAATACTTTAGAATGCACCATATAAATTATTAAATATCTTCATCATCATCATCAGCCTTTTTAATGTTCCCACTGCTGGGACATAGGCCTCCTCTCTAAGAGAGGGATTGGGTCGTAATCAGCCATGCGGGCCCAGTAGGGGTTGGTGCAGGTCACATGTCTTCGAATTTTGGTTCTAGAACATACCGATTTCCTCACGATGTAATATATTTTCATCATATCAGCCAATTGCTTTCCACTGTTAGAAACAGAGATCTCACGGTGTCCTCACGCATGACGCAACACGCAGACCGAACACGGTCAGTTCGGGAAATTCATGCACCGGATCCGTGCGGAAGTGACGCATGGGGTTCACCACTGTATGGACCGCCTGGAGGACACGGTGGAGCTCAGTATTCCGTAAAAGTCTGAAACTATCTCCCACCAAACATACAAAGTCATTGACTCGTTTACTCAAAGAACATCATTGAACATCATTGGGCTACGCGTCAGTCACATCATCAGATGTGACTGATGCGTTGACCAATGATGTTGCTGATGCGCTGGTTGATGAGGTGCTTGACACGTAATCTGATGATACGACTGATGATGTAACTACATATTATATAACATTCATTCTTTGAGAATCTTTAGAAGTTGCACAACAAAATCCATTAACACTAGATTATTACAAAATCGTGTCAAGACAGTCTTCAACTTCATTCCTCAAACATTAACTTTGCAATCAACAAACGTTCCTCAGTTCGAATTTCGATCGACAAAAGGAAATGAATGTTTATTGTAAACAACTTTCGAATCTAAGAAATCAGCTAAGAAAAACATTGTATTTATTTATATCGTGTTGTAATCTGTCTGGAAATATGGATTGGGTATTGTAATTTGAGTAGCTGAAGATGAGTCCAAAAATAGAGGCGTGTTTATTTGCTTGTCTTTTGTTTTTTTTTTTATTATTTTGATGTAATACAACTCTGAAAAAAACGACTGTTTGATGTTAAAGGATATTGAGTTTCATGGACACGTGAAAACCAAGGCCTTTGAAAACGTATTATCAATGTGTATATTTTATTTAGGTATTTTGACAATGTGAAAAATGTTTACATGTCAGATTGTTATGACTGTTATAAATCTGTAATCATGTTTTATGTTAAGACCGAAATTTTACAAACACCTATCCGACCTCTCGCACCGGACCCTGGTACAGGCCATGGTCTGGAGCGAGGAGGAATGGCATACGGTCGTCTCTTTTTGCAAAGCAGCAATGTTAACGAAGGTTGCGGTAACACGTGTTAGAGAACGGACTTCGTTACGCCCCTGCCGCCAGGATCTCTACTCCGATTTCCAGCCATCGTGGGTGCGGACGAGCAATGGGTAGCTCACCGTCCAGCCGTCCAGTAACCGTCCGGACCGAACACGAGGCGTCGACGACATGTAATGTTCCATGGCGCGCCGTTTAGCAGGCCTAGCCGTTTCGTTTCGATTCTCTTTCGCTGATCGCCTCGAGTCGGCAAGCCTCTGATTCATTTGTGCTAACCGCGTGACTGAGCATTGAGATGACGTCATTCCCATACATTTGAAGTTTTCTACTAACGTTAACAACTGTAGATTATCAACATTGCCAAAGCCCTCAGGAGGACCGAAGCTTTCTGGGGTCATGGGTTGATTTCCGAAAAGGAAACCTGGGACCCTGAAAAGCAAGGCCAAAAAGGAACACACGGAAAGGGGTTTAGTCACCGAAATTCTGACACGACCTACCTCTCTACCCTAGTAAATGAGAAGTACTTATTTGGAATTTTTTACCCACCTAAAAAAAGGGCTGAAGAGGCCCGATGAGGCCATGACCGCGGCCAAGCTTACCGATCCCACTATAGAACGCACCATGCAGTGCTTCGCATCTGTAACCACTATGGAAAAACCTACTCATAAGTGTTAAAACCAACCTTCTCCTCCTCTTTTCTTCTTTTTCTCCTTCTTTATTTTTTTCTTTCTTCTTCTTTTCTGTCTTTTATTGCACCTGCCTCTATTTTTTCTGCATCACTCAAAGGTTGATTGGTAGAAAATTCCTAAGGCATTAAGTCCGCCTCTGTACATAATGTGCAAGAAGTATTAAATAAATAAACCTTTCTCAGTATATTTTCAATAACAATAAGTAAAATGATTTTAGTTGTCAAAATTAAAAACAGATTTTTTAATAAAGTAAACCAACGCTTGATTGCGATCTCATTATAACCAGTGATACAGTCGTTGATGATGTAGCACACTAGTTTATCAAGAGTCTATTCACTCAAGCCTTGAAGATATCTAAGTTATACTCGGAAATAGTAGACCTTCGATGTACGTGGTATAAACAACGTCAGGTTGTGCGATGGTAGAAAAGTGATGGCAGAATCAAGTCATGTTGCTCATAGTGTCCAAAATGCGTTCTGTAAAATACCGAATGATGATGATGGAAAAATCTGTAAATGTTCAAATATTACAACTTCTTACAGCATACTTCATCATCATCATCATTTCAGCCAAAAGACGTCCACTGTTGGACATAGGCCTACCCCAAGTGTCACCACAACATACTTACCAAAGAAATATAAAATACGATTCATACCCTCGTTGTAGCTATAATACCTACAGCTAATCTTCGATGGAAGTATCTCTGAATCTTTAATAAAAAGCCTTCGTTCAGTAAGGCTGGAACATAAAAATTATATTATCGCTCTAGGCCGTCAAATCGAGCTGAGGCCGTTTGATCAAAGGGTTTTACGATGGTCGATATTTGAGGGTCTTCAATACGTGTCTTGTTGTTTTATTATATTTAGGCGACCTATGTCGCTAGCACGGGTTACGAGAGCAGTGAGTGTGGTGAGTGCAGGTTGAGAGCAGTGGTCGCCGAGTAGGTTTGGCCCCGACTTACGAGTTGCAGGTCGTGGATTCAAACCCATCCAGGCGCATTACTCTGTGTAATTCATTTCATCACCACTGCTCTCAAAAACAGTGAAGGAAAACATCGTGAGGAGACCGACATGACCTAGAACCAAAACATTCCAAGCCATATGACATCCACCAATCCGCACTGGGCCCGCGTGGTGGATTTATGGCCCATTCCCTCTCCTAGAGAGGAGGCCTGAGTCCCAGCAGTGGGAACATTATAAGGCTGATGCAATGCAATGCAATGCTGTCTGTGGTTTCGCCTGCGTCATCATTTCAGCCAAAACACGTCCACTTTTGGACATAGGTCTTCCCCAAGTGTCGCTATAATGAATAGTCCTGTGCATCTGCCAACCCTTACCAGGTCATCGGTGCACCTTGTAGGAGGCCTTCCATCGCTGCGTCTTCCGGTAAGCGGTCGCACGCGCCTTTGATACGGGCCTGGTCCATTTGTCGCCATGCGTCTTTCTGTTTCCCCTAGCCTCTCGCTCTGTATCATGACCTGGATCATGGACATACCGCCGGGATATCGTCAACGCCTATCGCGATGCGAAAGTCCGGAGGTCCGCCACATGGCTCCGTATGCTCCACTGTATCCTCCAGGTGATTCGCACAATGGTAACACCTTAAATTTTCATTAAATCGGAAACTAAAACCTCCTAAAACAACTGTATCCAGTGAGGACCTGCTACCTCTAACCTCTCCTCAGTTACACTTATCGCCGTAGCCTTGTGGTCTACCCTGTAGTTTTTTTTTTAAATATTATTTTAACCATCGGTATATAACATACCAACATCAGCCCCATTGTAACTTAAACTCTATTTACACACATTACTAATTATACACTATACTATGAAATAGGAAAGGAAATCACTGCCTAAACTTCTGAAATAAGCCACAAAAAATGTGTAAATAAAATAAGGCGTATAATACTTAAAGTTAAGTATTGTGATATCGAAGGAGCTTGCATGAAAAATACGAACTGGTTAGACCAAAATACTATTAAATGATTATGCAAATTCTGAATAGGTCGTAGGTTCGAATTCGATTGAAAAAGAAAAAAAACAGTAATTTAAAAAACTAAAAATCCCGACTGCTTTTCTGAGCATTCATGAAAAAGCCCTAAAAAAAGAAAGTCGTTGTACCTGATTGCACTTATCTATATAATATTTTAAATACTGGCAGTCGGGACCCATTCTAGAATTGAGAGCACATACCTAAATTGCAGATTACTCCAATCTATTGACTAGACGGCTGACTTTCTAGAAGGGGTCCCGACTGCCAGTATTTAAAATATTATATAGATAAGTGCAATCGGGTACAACGACTTTCTTGTTTTAGGGCTTATGCTCAGAAAAGCAGTCGGGTTTTTTAGTTTTTTAAATTTCCGTTTTTTTATTTTTTATTTTTTTAGTTTTATTTTTTTACGATATCACTTTCAAAGTAATTACGAATCTAAAGACACCTCTCAAACTAAAATCCATCGAGCCGTTCAGGTCGCAGAGCGTGCCAAACATTTGAATTTAGCGCTAAAAATCCACCATTTTGTTTTTTTTTATTTTGATATACTCAGTGTCACTCTCACAGTAAATACGAATCTAACGACACCTCTCAAGCTAACATCCATCGAGCCGTTCAGGCTGCAGAGCGTGCCAAACAATTATACATACATACATACATACATATTCTCGAAAAACATAACCCTCCTTCTGGCGCAGTCGGGTAAAGAATGGTTTTAAAGTCAAATAAAATTAGGATGGCTGTCAAGCCAATAATGCCTAAATCAATACAGTAAAGTATGTATTCTAGAAATACACCCTATAATCTATCGACGAAACGCCTTTCATTAATAGTCCGATCACGACATTGTTTGTACAGAAAATATACTTTCAGTATATCATCCATAAATTAAATATGAAAAATATTGTCCAAAATGTTTGGAGGGTATGCGGAACAGAGAGTAAAGTCCCGCACGCCTCCTTTGAAAAGGGAGGATCCTATGATCAGACAGGTGCTATGTCCGGTGGGCTACTGCCCAATAGATGATTTTGGGCTGTACTATATGTTCAAATTGCGCGTAGAACTTTACTTGCGCGATGCAGGATTAGTTCTTACGTGACGCCATAGAGGTCGCTACAAATGTATAAGTCTAGGATTTTTAAAAGAAAGTTTAATGCACAGCAGTATTTTTAAATTAACTTGGCACCGATAAAGTTGCGTCATTCTACGCAATGTGTTATACGTTTATTTTACAGAATGAATCTGTTACCCATTATAAAAAGCAAACTAGTTTTTCAGCAATATAGATGTAGGTATATTCAATGGATATCTTTCTGAGATCAAAGAGAATTGTGTGAATATAACATATGTATATTATGACTGATACTTAAACACACGATTGTAATCATGATAACCAAACCACTTTTACTATGGGACCAAACATGAAATCGCAAAAAAAATCTACTGGTCGAAGTACTGGAAGCTTGGCGAGTTCAATGACCTGTAGGTAGTTAGTACGCAACGACCGAAAACTACTTAAAACGTAATTGACTCGTTTACATGAAGAAATTAATTTCGTACAAGCGTTTATTCATTCGAGATTTATAAAAAAAGTACTTTATTTTTTAATTTTATCTTTATAAATCGATAGTGTTTCATGTACCGGATCGACCCTCCGCGGGATTTAAACTACCAAAATTTAACGGAAAGTTATGTAATCAATGTACGATAAAAACTTTAAAAAACTAAATGCCCTTTATATAACATAAAAAATAAATGAAAAAGCAAGAATCAAAAGGTGAGTGTCAAATCAAAGGACGCACATCGCTACTCGTAGAAACAATTAAAACTTTTTCAATTTTGTATCCTACGCTTTTTTTTGTAGATGTAAGCGGTTGTTCATACCGTGGGATTAGTCTTTTTTTCTAGATGAGATATCATCCTGCTCTAGTTGGAGAAAAGGAGTGTGAAACTTTTACTGACTAAAGCCCACTAGTTTTTCTTCAGTTGCTTTTTGCGTTGCTTTAGTGCCATGGTAACTCTTTAAAAACATCCTGCAGTTTTAAAGAATCAAAGGGTTTCAAACAATATCGCAGTTTTGGACAATCATGCAGTTTCGAACATTACCGTAGTTTCGAACAATCCTGCAGTTTCGAACAATCCTGCAGTTTCGAACAATCTTGCAGTTTCGAACAATCTTGCAGTTTCAAACAATACCGCAGTTTCGAACAGTCTTGCAGCTACGGACAATACCACACTTTCAAACAATAATACTGCAGTTTCAAAAAATACCGCAGTTTTGAACAGACCTGCAGTTTCAGACAATACCACACTTTCAAACAATAATACTGCAATTTCAAATAATACTGCAGTTTCAAACAATACCGCAGTTCCGAAGAATCTTGCAGTTTCGCATAGCCCGCAGATCACCGATCACACAGCTTTTGAGTTTCATTGGCAAATAGCCAGTTAATATTTTCAATAGATCTTGTTTAGGTGACACCATGTGCATGCAGTTAACCATCAACTTGATATTTTATGATGCAGAAAAGTTTTCGTTAGTAATTGTGATCAGAGTTTTATAAAATATTTTTAGCTGCATTTATGGCTCGAGCATAATTTTCTAACAACTGCAGGAAACGTAAAAGTTTAGTTTAACCAATATTATGGCCTTTTTTGAGGTTAGGCATCATCCAATATCTCCTCCTCCAGCAACAATTGCTTTTCCTCAGAATGGTAATCAATCTTCATCTTAGCTCATTTAGGTGAATGCTACGAGCCTATTGTGGCTATTTTCACGCTAGGTTGCGCTGAAGTAAAGATTATTAATATATTATGTATTTGTGTTTAAGCTATAATTGAAGCATTTTATTAATGCAAAGAAATTATATCCGCGGAAATTGGACATTCCCTTTTATTGAACTTAGTTAAATAAATCTAAAAAAAAAACGGGTTATATACTGAAAACAGTAAATTTCCTGATTTTTTCGAATGGAATTTTTTTTGTGATGTAACTACAAATTTACAGATTTCAGATTTTCCTCCATACTTGTGCTATGAAACCTTGCTTCCTGCCAAATTTCAGGACTCTAGGTCAACGGGAAATTGAGTGTCGAAATACCTTTACGTTTTTTGCAATATACTTAAACGGCCGCATGTTTTTTTTTTCCGATACCATAGAATTTTGATTTTTTCACAGTTGCAAACCTTAAAAACACTACAATAAATTCCGATTTTTGTCCTTATTGATAGATAAAAAACATGAGGAAAAAAAGAGTGTATGTAGACCACGCTTTATCGAGTTCACGTGCAAATTAAATATTTCATCAATCTTGTCAGTTTGGATTGTACGACTCCATTATGTGATAACTGAATTATTTAACTTTTGGATCAGAAAGTAATTAATGTTTTTCGTTAAATGTTAACGTGGATTTGAATCGGTAACAAGCCAGTTTTTTTTTTTTTTTTTGAGGTAGTAATACATTTAATCATTTTCCCCGCACTAAGGTGGAATGGGTGGTTATGTCAGACTTCTACTGACTAAAATCACGCCTATGTTCCTTTAGCTGCTTTTTGCATTCTAGTAACACAAGTAAGTAGATATATTTTTCAGTAGTTTTCTTATTGCCCCAACAAGCATGGAACCAGCTGGATTCTTACGATTTTGCTGACATCTCTTTGTCGTGTGGAAAACTACGTGTCGTCGACGATTCGGGGTCGGTCTTTATAAGACTAGCGGACAACGAACCATTACACTACGGTGGCTTGCGATCGCTCAGTGATTCCGGACGCTCGAGGCGTCTCCTGTCGCAGAGGTAAGGCGTGAAGATGTACTTCCCTTCACTCTTACGACTGCATCCTATTCCCTCTCGCGCCGGATCATGGTCTGAAACAGGACCTGCGCGAATGGTCGCCGCTACTGATCACCATGTGGCGGTGCTTCGCCCAAGCGAGGCACACCTCTACCGTATCCTACAGAAGATCCGTACTACGGGACACCCGGGTGTTTCTTTCGCCTGAATTTGGCACAAGAACAGTGTCAATAAGAAGGTAGTTTGTATCGTAATTGGGAAAATACTGGTTTATTCGAAAGAATCACCATGATCCAAGAACAAAAGAATCACCATGATCCAAGAACGAAAGAATCACCATAATCCAAGAACAAAAGAATCACCATGATCCAAGAACGAAAGAATCACCATGATCCAAGAACGCAAGGGGTTACTAAAGGAAAACCGGCGTGCTTTAGTCAGTAAAAGACTGACAGTCCCTCACGCTCCATTCAAAGTAGTTATTCGATGATTTCCCGCCTGAAAAGTCAAAAAGATGAATAAAACATCATTTAAAGGTCATTCACAAGTGAAGAAGGTAAGTACATATTTCTTTTTTCGGGCAGCATTTTAATTAGTCAGACCTTCCATTATTGAGCTAGGTTATCTTTCATAGACAAAATTATTCACAGATGGACCATGGAACTAATTGAAATCACTATAATACATATATCTATTTAGTTTTCACTTTGTGCGATATGCTAGAAAATGAGAATTGCTCAATTTCACAAAATTGTCCTGCCATAAAATCTTGACTGACCATAACGATTTCAAGAATCTGCCATCGATATTAAATCTTGCAACACAGACTGCATCGGGGGCTATAAAATTAGTCGTAAAACATTTTTATATTGCTAGAAATAAAACTTTATAGATATCCACTTCCCAGACTGTCTGTATTAGATAGGCATAGAGTTAAAAAGATTTGGATATAAGCTATCAAGAAAAAACCGGCCTAGTGCGAGTCGAGTCTCGCACACGAAGGGTTCCGTACCATTGATTAGGTAAATGACAGAACAACCACAAAATAACCAAAAAATTGCGTTTTTTATTATTTATTTAAACTTCTTTCACAAGTAAAAACTGTACAAAGGCAGACTTAATGCCATAGGCATTTTCTACCAGTCGACCTTAGGGTGGTGTGGAAACATGAAATATTAGGTGCAACTTAATGTTAAACAAAAAAATGGAAAACTAATACAGTAATAAATACATATAAATAACGAAAATTACTCTGAGAAAAAATCCAACCAATCAATGCTGTGATGATTCTACCAACTTCTTGCGAATGTGTTCACGTGCCATTACCGCCGTTTGCCGTTTTGTTTGTTTTGTAATGTTAGATTCTATTTTGATTTGGACTTTCTTCATAATATAAGTATATAAGAATTTTAAAGTGGCTAAAGTGGGATTGGGCGGGTCATATCAGCCGTATGTACACTGATCGTTGGGTTTCACAAGATGGGTACCTGAAGATGGATGACACCGCCGAGGTCGACCTGGGAAGAGGTGGCGAGACGACCTGGACGCCTACCGCAAGGGCTGGGAGATAAAAAGACCTGGAAGGAATTGGAGCAGGCCTTTGCCCAGCAGTGGGAAAGTACAGGCTAAATAAAAAAAAAAATGTTTTAGTAGTTACTAGTTAAACTCAAATATATTGTTTAGGAGTCTATTTGAGCTCCGTAAAAGCACTTTGTTTGTACGATATCTGCGGATAGATCGTAAATCTAATACACCTCGAGTCTGGAGGCGTTATTGTGTGGATATAAATCATTCATTTTATAGTGTGCCCTGATTTTTACTTCAGGGTGAAGTGTTTATGAAATGGAGTCTCTCTAGCCATGTGTCGTCTCTCTTTTATATTGTTTGTTAATTTTTACAAATACCAATGCAAGGCTTTTTTTTTTTGATAGGGAATTTCTTCTTTACTTAGTATTCCAGGACTCCAGGTTTCCCTTTTTGGAAGCTAACCCATGGACCCAGTAAGCTTCGGCTCTGCCGAGCCCCTACGGATTTGCTGGCAACCAATTGCTCGTCGTTCCCAAGCCCACGTCTACTCAAAGTCCGTTCACTTAAAAAAACAACAAAACAAAATAGGTTCGCTCTTGGCCTCTATCTCCCTAATGATAAGCAATGATGTGGTCGACGATGGAGCACGCCTGCCTAAAAGTTACCTATTCACTTTTGTCTACAATCAGGAAGCGCATACTTTGTCAGGGATTTTTACCCCTTACTAAATGTATGTATTTCGAAAACATTTTATGCCTTATGGGTGGGATCTCCACCATGTACTGGTTGCGGAGACGACGCCCGGTTGTCGCCACTATGCGGACCGCCCGGAGAACACGGTGGAGCACACAGTCGAGGTGTGTCCCGCTTGGGAAGAGCATCGCCGTGTCCTCGTGGGGGCGATCGGCGGCGATCTCTCGCGCCGGGGCTTGGTTAAAGCCATGCTCCGGAGGGAGGAGGAGTGGCAGGCGGTCGCCTTCTTCTGCGAAGCAGTAATGCTAGCAAAGGAGGAGGCCGACCGCACCAGGCAACGGCGCATACGCCGCCGCCGCCGCCGGGATTCCGATCGCGATTTCCGGCCTCCGTAGGCGCGCACTTATCCCGCGCGCCTCAAGGAGTTGTCAGCAAACTGTAGCAGAGCAAAGCCTACTGGAGCCAAAGGTTATGTGAAAATGTCACCAAGGGCCCTGGGACAAAGGCACTGAATGGAACAGAGTAGATTTTTAGTCAGTAAGAGTCTGACACTATTTCCCACCCCACCCAAGGCCGGGATTTGTCATTGGATGATTTTAGCTACCATAAAAAAAACCATGTACAGGTTGCGCATCACCGTGCATCTGGTAGTTCCATGATAGAACGGGTTTAGCGGAATTAAGTTAAGCAAAAAAACCAATGCTCACTCCCCGAAATGCAACCGGTAGAAAACAGAAAGTAAATAATTTAACGTTGTAATTAAGGCTTTAAAACTTCGACTTGACGAGTGTATCATTACTAATGAACCAATTATTATGGGGACAGAGTCTTGTCAGCAATTGTCTAAACTAGTTTTTTTAGGGTTCCGTACATCAAAAGGAAAAAAACGGAACCCTTATAGAATCACTTTGTTGTTCGTCAGTCTGTCAAGACCCTCGAGACCGAAAGCTTCGGGAATGCATAGAGTCTGCGGCCCCTTAAGGCTGTGAAAAAATCAAGCTTCTAAATTAACGATATCGAAAACAAAATACCTTTTTCGGTTCCGAAAAGTCTTCGAATCGGGAATTTTTTACATAAGTTAGTTTGTACGGAACCCTCAGTGTGCGAGTCCGGCTCACACTTGTCCAGTTTTTTATTATTGATAAGCTAGCGCTTGACCACCTGATGGTAAGCGATGATGTGGTCGACGGTAGAGCAGACTTTCTAAAGATTATATAGAAACCCTTAGATTGTAGCTATAAGAATAATAATAAGAATAATAAGGAGGATCTTGGAGAATGCTCTTCTGACAGTTCCAGTTGAAGTTCTGATATCGGCAACTCTGCTTATGCCATCTGTGCCAGGATGAAGAGCAACAACGCGGCCCAGGTTGTCCTCCTTGATGACAACGAGGGAATCCAGGTTCAGGCTGTCTTTGCTGGTCCGCCATTTTACACGCTGTTGAAGTTCAGAGACGTACTCCTTGCTCCATCTCGTCCAAAAATTATTACAATTACTGGGATAGTGACCGTAACGCAAACAATTATAGCATACATAAAGTATGCTAAAGGAAAGAATAATAATGTTTATTGTTCATTGTTACAATTAAATATAATATCTTAAAACTATTACAATCTTTAATACTGTATGTAACTATTTTAAGAACGATATATATTTAGAATGGTGGTCCCCAAACTAGGTAGAACCTGTATCTTGGGGACCTGAGTTGGGATAGTTATAAATAATTCAGTTTTTGATAAAAACAAGGAGGTGAATAATGAAACATAACAAATTTAATAATAAAATATAAAGGTCAAAAAAATTTAAAATGTAAAAAAAACTTCAAACAAGACTTATTGTATGATGCATTGTGTGTAGTGTATGTGTATAGTGTTTGTGTGTAGTGTATGTGTGTACTTGTGTGTATGACTATTAGGTATTTGTTGTTTTTATTCTTGACTGAAGTAGTACTGTGTTACTTTAAAATTGCCTCTGTTTGTTCGCTATTAGGAAATAGATACAACGGCAGGGAATTCAACAAATTTCTTTTTTTTTTTCAGGGTGAAACCTTCAAAAGGCGCCTGGACTTTTGGGAGAAAGACCAGGGAGTGTGGGATTCTTACCTCACTATAACCACCCCGGTGATCACCATCAGCACATGAAAAAGGGCTCCGTGACCTCTTAAAAGACCACCCCGGAACCCTCTCTGTACAACGCACTCCTAGCTGTATGGAGGATAAATGTGTTCCCAAAACATTTTGTGCGTGTGAGACTCTTCAAAATGCAATCGGTAGAAAACAGAAAGGCTAACAATTCGGCGACGGTGCTCAAGAGTACCTACTCAAGACTTTGAAGCTGCGACTCGACGATCATTACCAATAATCCTCTTCTCAGGTCGTCTAAGGCGCGCACTGTTCCCGCGCGCCTCAAGGAGTTGTCAGCAAACTGTAGGGGTCCAGCAGGGCCGAAGCCTACTGGGGCCAAAGGTTATGCGAGAGTGTCACCACGGGCCCCGGGACAAAGGCAAGGAACGGAAAGGTAGGTTTTTAGTCAGTAAAAGTCTGACACTATTTCCCGCCCCACCCAAGGGCGGGATTTGTCATTGGATGATTATACCTACCAAAAAAAAAAAAAAAAACAATAATCCTCTTGGCAAGATCAAGCAGCTGTTACATTTTCCTTCTCCCATACTAAAATTAGATTGAAATAATACATGACCTTTTCTTGAGTATTTATGTATTTCGTTTGAGTAAACATTCCCTTAAGTTGTCGTGAAGAGGTTCTAAAACCTATTTAATTGTTTATATCTTGGAGACTATTTTATCACCCGTACATCGTTTTTTTTTTTTAGGAATTATTTAGTAAGAATGACATTTAAATGCTTGTATTATAAAGTAAAATTGGTTGTGTACGTACGTGTAAATTTGCTCTAGGTTAGTATATTTGTTACAATTGTTTAGGTTTATTATGTGGTTTTATTTATTCTTACAATATACTCGTACCTTTATTTATGAAACTTATATATTAACTATAAGCATTAAGTTTGCGACCCTCGCCATCCAATGCACAATAACAGCTCGATGGCCCGAAGACTTAATTTAATCGTAAAAGTTTTTTTGCAAGCGTGAGCCCATCTCAAAGCAACACCACATCGAAGCGATGTGACCTCTGACGGGAGAAGTTCAAACCTCCTGATGATTTTATCGAGCCGTCGAAGAGCCTCTCTCCTGGACACGAGTTGCCATGGCCATCCTGGAAAACTCTGACCACCATCTCTAAACAACTCCACAGATGGGGATTCTCGGACGGTTCTGATCTTCAGTGTTCGTGCGGCATCTCTCCGCAGACCATGTCCCACCTTCCATCTTGTATCACGTGCCCTATTACCTGTTCATGTAGGGACCTAATGACAGCATCAGTGGACGGTATTGCCGTGCCAAATTTAACTAATTTGGCCAGGCAAGGAATTTAACTATTTTTGCGATCGACATACTTAGAAAAACTAAGAGTTTTTACTATACAGAACTATGTACATACATATAAAAACATAAAATACACTCAGATTGGGCTTCACATCGCTATCATCTGAAAATGTGCTCAGAAGACTGGCAGCACAGCCACGTTGAATATTAATCCAATTCCAGGCCAGTCAAAGTGCTATAGAAGGAAACCGCGTGACAATCCGATTATGGTGTACTCATGTACCAAGTTTCATCGAAATTCGTTAAGTCGTTCTATCGTAAAGAATTAACAAACACACTCCCAAATTTTCACCTTTATCATATCAGTATGAATATAAAAAAGCCCCGAATCCATCTGCCATTTTCGCCAACCGTATCTCGTAAACTGACATATGTCATACGCTTTATACAAAATAAATTAACGATGCGACACGTTCTTATTGAAATAGATCGAAATGTCTGGGTAATGGATCTATCCTGTGACCTTTCATTCTATTCTGAATAAGCTCCCTTATTTCTTTTCAAGGTTGTTCTAATGGTTTTCTTACGCGGCGAAAGATTTGAAAGCCCGAAACGGCGTCAATTTGTTTATCATCTGTCCTTTGCCAAAAATTGTTGAGGCTTGATTCCAGTCTAACTAGATGAAACAAACTATTAACTTTCTAACTATTATTTTCCACGAAAATAAAAAATACGTACCACTGATTGAACACTAATCGTTATTAACTATGATTAAAGTTATAAATATAATACCTACTTTTGTACGTTCTTAGGTACAATATAATACACTTATAAATCTATGTTAAGAACTATAATATTATTACAATTTATTTTTCTATAGATGTTATAAAATTGAATGAATAAAATGTATTATTGATTAACTTCATTTCTTTAAGCTATGAAGTTTTGGAGTGCAGCTTTTGTTGGAGATTCTTCATTAACATCTTCATCTCAGCCGAAAGACGTCCGGACAGAGTTCAAGTGAGGTCTCATGGTGAAATGGTGACAACGACAGTCGAAACCCAGCGCTGGACACGCCATAATCAAGGCGGTAAGTCCCCTCTATGAGGAGTGGCTGGAGCGGCAACATGACATCCACACTTTCCGTATGACGCTGGTCACCGGACGTGGCAAGTTCGGGAAGTTCCTGCATCGGATCCTGGTGGAAGAAACGCCCGGATGTCACCATGGTGATGACCATCCAGAAGACATGGTGGAGCAAACGGTGGAGGTGTGCCTCTTTACGCAAAGGGCAACTGAAGGACAAAGGTGATTTTAGTCAGAAAAAGTCTCACACGGTCCTACTCTGTTCAGAGCGGAAGAAATCATTGGATGATTTTCAACCTTAAAAAAAATCCGAAAGACGTCCACAGCTGGAAATAACCTCCCTAAGTGTCATTGGTCATGTGCGTCTTATATTCATCGAATTCCTGCATCTCTCACCTCATCACATTTCCACATTAGCACAGCCTTCCAACGCTGCGTCTTTCCTTACGCAGTCGCCACTCTAAAAATAAATACAAATCGACGTTCACCTCTTAAGTTCGCTAACTAGCCAGAAAATAGCCATATAATTATTATCATACTCATCCTCTTGGTCTATAGCCAATTTATGAAAAAAAAACGTGCGTCTAAAGAAATCACATCATTATTGGTTCTCAAGTTATAAATGCACTAATGGACAGTCAGTGAGACGTATTATAGTATGATTTCAACAAGATAAACCACATGCTCTTTCAAGCATAATGTAGAATGTTTACTTTCTATTCACATGAGTAAGTATAAACCTTTCTATATAAATCTTGGCAACTATCAAAAGAAATATTATAGATAGGAGTAACGGTGACTATGTATAAATAAATCCTTGTAGGTAAATCCCGACTAGATACTGTCTAAAGAAATAATATAGATAAGTAAAGAAACCGATTCACTCATCGTATAAAAGTGTTTTGAGAAATAATAATGGCGCCTCAATCTTCACGTGTTAAGAGTGATGGTGGATCTATTTTCTTTTTTACTGTCGGCACTAAAATAGTAATAAATTCTGAAACAGACACAATACTGTTGTATTATTGTATTTCGACAAAAGAATTTATGATTGTGTATCAAAAAGTTAATCACTACCGCAAAATAATAATGTACCTATAACTTATTTTTCGATACATTATCACGAAAACCCGCTCTTTTTCCACCGCTTCTAGGCACGCAATGGACTTTATTCCGTACTAGTGCGGAAAAATACGCGTGCTCGCTCCCGCCGTAATTTTATTGAATTTTTTTTTATCATATCAGGCTGTGCGGGGGTCGTTTATACACCACGAGTCGCGTTTGAGCCCCATGTTGGTTTATATCTTCATTAATTTATTGAAAAACAATTGTTTGATACACGTGGAAAGATACTCGTTTTCCATGACGCTTTGGTTTGGGGGTCGGGGCGAACTCCAGCTCGGTTGCAATGACAAACTTTCTCCACTTTGTATACCTACTAGTGACTAGCGACATCTATGACGCCACATAAGAACTACCAGAAAAATACAAAATCCTTCATCGCACAATTTAAGTTCTCCGCGCGATTTGAGCATATACGACAGCCCAAAATCATCTATCGGGCAGTTGCCCACTAGACATAACACCCGTCTGAACGGAGGATCCTCCCTTTTCAACGGAAGTATGTGGGACTTTACTCTTTGTTCCACATACCTCAAAACATAGTTGGAAATAAGCCGAAAATAAACTCAAAATGTGGTGGTGTTATATCATCAGGAGGTAGTAATAGGATTTCTAAAACTCGAACTTGTATAGTTTCGTACTAACTTACTTTAATTATGATTAACTTGAACCAAAAATTTCAGCAGCTTTCTATTCTCAGAATTGTAGTTTGATTGTTAGTAATTAAAGTAAGTGTGCTACCGCAGGTGACCGTCTAGACATATGAACGAGGCCACAATTTTTATTAGTTTTAGCCGTTTTGTAATGAATAAAACCAAAATCATGTATTCGACTATGCATTACAACTAAGGCTACGGGTAAAATTCCAAAAGCCATTCCATCTTCACAGCTCGTCGTGATGTCCTAATGCTGCCTTTGCGGCTGCGCAGAACCTCAGCAGCCAGAAATATAACAACTTTTACAGTTATATTTTGGACCCATTTGGTGTTGAAACTTATAAGCCGTGGGGACTCGGAGCCCATAAGCTTTTTAAAGAATTATCCAAACACCTTGTAACACACTTCGACACGTCACATGACTCAAGAGCTAATTTTTGCACGTGACAATGCCGCCAGTCTTTTCGACACACTACCAGTCGACAGCATATAAATTTTAGCTCTTTTCTAACACAATCGTATAAAGTTATAATCAGTGCGAAGCTAGAAAGGCTATAAATATTATTTTTATAAATTCTGTAAGGGCCCGTTGTAATGCCGTGAACACACTTACGGACGTTAAATAGACTTTCGAAAGAAATTAAAATAATAAAGAAAAAGATAGTATTCCTGAATTTATATTAAGTATATGTGTGTAATTTAAATGATAAAATTTTTTATTTCACAATAGTGCTTGTGTACGCGTCAACATACATCATTTGCCACCATTTATTTCTGCCTATTGGTAGTAATAATCTGATCGTAAAATAAAAAATAAAAAAAACTTGAATCAAAAACAGTAAAGAAAAATAAAAAACCTAAAACATATTCACACATTCATTACACCACATGAGGATAAAAATAAATGCATATATATACAGGCACAATACATACTCTTCAAACGTTATCCTTTAAGAAAATTAACGGTCCTCAATATTAATATTAGTACAGGTAAAATATACAATCAAAAGGATCTCTCCTCAGGTACTGTTACAGGAGATAATTGGAAGGGCTTCCCTGGGGGCCTGGGAAAACCGGAGACTCAGGAAAGCCTACTCCAGTTTTTCATAAATCGTAATTCAGTATAAGAATCTTTTGATACTGTTTTATAGGAAAACACGTTTTTCAATACTGTCTCTTTAAATATAATTTAGCAAACATAGACAATAAGTTCTCTCGCTCTGTTTGGAGCAGTGTTAACACCTTTACTTGACAAAAGAGCCACAGTTTTTCTTCAGTTATTGTTTCTCTTTGCATTCCTGGACCGTGGTGCCTCTTTTATTAAATATTGCTGGGCACCAAAGTACCCTGTCGGCTGATCTAAGGCCGTTTTTGTAGCGATGCTGTCGCGCGTTTTGTAAGCGCGACAGCATCGCTACTAACGCGCGTTAGTCGCATTTTCAACACGCTACAGCATCGCGACTGTATCGATGCAAACTCGCTACTCTCTTTATTATATGGGTGCATCCAATATTGACTCTGCTTTCGTTGCTCACGTTTCGGCTTTTTACGTAAAAGCAACATCAAAGACATCGTGACTAATGTTGCCTCAACGGAGTCCACCTTGCAACTGTTGCATTTTTGTTCCGTTACTGTATCGCGTTCGCATCGCGACAGAAGCACGACAGTATTGCGGTTTCATCGCGACTGATACTCGTGGTATGGGCGAGGGCAAATAGCTTGCGACTGCATTGCGACTGTATCGATGCGAACGCACGACAGCAACGCGACTACATGCTACAAAAAGTGGAATTTAGAGCGCTGTCACCTTGACGAGGCTAGTATACCTGTGTTCTTAAAGGCCGCTGTAACTCTTTAAACCGATCCTGTCGCTTAAGCAGGAATGGGCTTTAATAGACCTGGTCCTATTCACTGACATCTCTGAGGCTCGCGTGGAACTCAACTTGCCTTTGACTCGGAATTAGTTAATTATCACCATCCACAAAAACATGCCTACGAAGACCAGGAATAACCCTGCGAGTCCCAACGCCTATGGCATCTTCTATGTGAGGATGTTCTCTAACTCACGCTTTTTGAAACAAACCTCCTCCGCTCGCATTTCTGCTTCACAGAGTGACTGCTTCCAATTTCCTTTGAGATTCTGGCTCCACCTGGACTGGGAAATATTTGATGGTGTCCAACTTCGTGAAACAAAAGTCTAGGCTGATTTAACTGAATATCCGACAATCTGTATAATACAGGTATTATATACAATACCGAATGCGCAGCCGGTAATTTATATAAAAAACGAGATCAAGGAAGGAGTTAATGTAATTTTAGGGCACCCTGACACGGACAGGTTAGGTTAGAGTTATTTTTTTTATTACCACCTGAATATAAAAGCCTTGCTTTAAACCGTATTCTGTACATTGCCTAGGTATTGTATAGAATATCAAATTATATAGATTGCGGGTAACATATACACAAGTTATTTTGAAACCAAAAGTTTAACTAAAGGCTCGTTTGAAGTTACAAAACAAACAGTGGTGTAGCTTTTCATTTAAGGCTCGCTAAGGCCTTGTAGTATGAATTGCCTTCCCTAGTAACAAGGTCCCGAAATTTTACCAGGATCGTTGTAGTTTTAGTATCACTAAAGAACAACTTTAAGCCTGTAACTAAATGAAATGTTTGTTTAGTTCTGCTACAGAATAACCTTTTTTAAGGTAGAAAATCATCTTATGACTTCTCCCGTTCAAGGCCGGAGAGCGTGTCAGACTTGTACTGACTAAAACCACATCTATGTACCTTCAGTTGCCTTTTGTGTCCTAGGATCACGAGTACTCCTGTCAGAAGTCCACCCATGACCCTAGTAGGCTTTGGCACTGCTGAGTTTCTAGGCCTTTGGCGATATCTCTTTCGTCTCTCTGTCGGGCTCGGTCTGACCGGGCGGCAAGCTACACATAAGTCATCATCTGCAAGTCCACGCTTACGGTAGCTGGAAATCATCGTCAGTATCCCGGCGGCCACCTCTTTTGCTAGCAATACTGCTTCGCAGAAGGAGGCAATTACCTGCCATTTTTCTTCACTCCGGACCATGGCCTATATCAGGGCCTAGCGTGAGATATTGCCGCCGTCGATCGCCCAACGTGGATATGGCGGCGCTCTTGCCCAAACGGGGCGCACCTCCACCGAATACTCCACCATGTCCTCAGGGTAGTCCGCACAATAGTGACAACCAGGCGTTTCTTTCGTACGAATCAGATGTGGGTACACCTTCCGAACGTACTATGTCGGATGAAGACCTATAAGACCGCCAACGTCCGTTTTAATTCGAAAAGTAACCGTCGCCCCTCTATACGATTACGCTCACAGGGTTCCCCCATGCCGAGAGTAAGGAATCAATTAACTATCTTATTATCAATAAACTATCAATATCTACAACATGAACTTGAACAATATTAAAAAAACTACCCTAGATAAATTTGAATAGACTAAAAGATTATTCCACCTTTTTTACTGTAATTGTATCTTATCTCCAATATCAGTTTAACGAAAAAATCCAAACTCAAATATCAGAAATTAAATTAGTATGTACATGCCAGCCATTTATAATCAAGTACCGATGTCAACCAAATTACTAGGTACCTATTTTTAAAGTAAACCAAAGGTACAGTCAACTACATTCAGAACTGAAAGTTTGCTTTGGTAAATCGAGATTTTTCTATGAAATAAAAGCACGGTCTCAGTGTAATTGTTATGTTCATTATGTGGTTGACTGTTCTTGGGTTGAACGTTGCCAGTTCATGGAATTGACGTAAATAGCGGTTGAAAACGCGACATTGCTTACAGAATCAATATTCATATTTTAATCATGGAACGTTTGCCCTCTTGGATGTATTTGCGTGTGGGGTATGTGATGAGAGATAGCGGTAAGTGGTAGCGATTTTAAGATGTGAACTTTTGATTTCGCTTTTGGTTGTTTGAATGCGCTTATTTCAAGAATTACTGGTTCGAATTGAAAAATTATTTTAGGGTTGGATTGCTCATTTATTAAGGGTGGCTGTAGATATAATATCATAGACAGAACAGTAAACCCTAGTTACAAATATTCTACTAATTTGATACACATTATTGGGTCGGATAAACACTTAGCTCAGTTTATACGTGTTTTATCTGACACAAATTTATTTCACGAACGGGAGCGGCAGATTTGATAGATAGATAGATAGTACATTTATTCGATGCAACACAGAAAATGAGTAGACCATACACAAAAGCAAAATAATGATACAAAATAAATTCATCAAATTCATACATGCGTATATTAACTCGAGTTTTAGAAAAAAAGTACTTTATTTTTTAATTTTTTCTTTAAAAATCGATAGTGTTTCATGAACGGAATCGACCATCCACGGGATTAAAACGACCAAAATTTAACGGTGTATATAAAAGGAAAAAAAAACAAATTACAAACAAGAACATTAAACATACACATGTGTAGGTACGTATTAAAAGTTTTATGAGACAAAAAACAAGAAATAGCACATTTGGGTACTTTTTTACATCTACGTTTTTTTATTGTAATTCGTACTTCTATAATTTAAATATTGTAAAGTTGAGCAGTTTGTTGGTTTGAACGCACTAATAGCAATAACGACAGAAACTGATTTAAAAAAATCTGTATATGTCAATACTGTTGGATAGACTATTAATCGAGGAAGGCTATTACGCTACAACCGTTGAAAACTGAGCAGTAACTAAAACTGTAGATTAAACCGCGGGGGACAGTTAGTATATTGTAAACTATTCAATTTACCCAGCCTTCTCCCAACTCCGTTGGGAGCAGCTCCTAGTCTTACCGAATGCAGCTGAGTAACCAACAATAGAATGTATATACAACATTATTTTTAGTATATGCGAAACCTGAATATAATTTGTTCTGAATTAGTAACTGAATCGATTACAATAATTCTTACACCATTTTACCTATATTACTTCCCAAATTTTTAAAAAAGTATTTTAAAAAGGTCACAAGTTGGACACCACCGATACTAAATACAACACAGGTCACGGCAGGTTATAGCTGAGTACAGGGGTAAAACAACTCCTCAGTCGCCCGGATGACCCGGTGACCATGTGTTTGTGTGGCCAACTAGGTAACATAACAAGCTTATAACTTTGTGATTTTTCATGATACACTTATGAAATTTTGTACATAGATTCTTTACATATCAGAATCAGAATCAGAATAGTTTATTTCAAATAGACCAATTACAGGCACTTTTGAATTGTCAAAATGTCGGTCATTCCATAAAAAAAGTGAAGCTAAATTTCACGTTCCAAAGCGTAGATCTCTATGGAGAAGAACGTGCAAGAAACTCCATGGACATTCTTTTTAAATCATATTTTATTTATTTATTTATAGTTATTTAAAATGGTACAAGCCCATTTACATTAATTAACATAGAATATTACATGAACATATTATGAGTTACATAAATCTTGGTTACATTTTTCTTGTCGCTTCTATTCTTGTTCTATTTTGTTCTTCTTGTTGTTCTTCATAAAAATACTAGACCCGTGTTTTGGGTTTCGCATATACTAAATAAAAATAAGGTTGTAAATAGAAAAAAAGAAACTGACTGACTGACATATCAACGCACAGCTGAAACTACTGAAATTAGGAGTGTGATATTTTGCACAAGGCTTCATTTTGTGACGTAGACGAGCACCAAGAAAGGATTTTCCAAAATTCAACCCGTAAGGGGATGAAACAGGGGTATAAAGATTTTATGGAGTAACGTACTTTTATACGGGCGAAGCCGCTGGCAGCAGCTAGCGATCTTTAAATTATAATCATCATCATCATCAGCCTTTTAATGTTCCCACTGCTGGGACACAGGCCTCCTCTCTAAGAGATGGAATGGGCCGTAATCCACCACCGTCATCTCAACGAGATTTTTCTATGAAGATGTTAGAAGTACGGTCGACTAGTACGGTGCGATACGGTCTGTACGGCGCAGCGGTAAAAAGGTCAACTAAAATGCCTAAGGCATTAAGTCCGCCTCTGTACAGTGTTTCATTAGTGCTATGCTTATAGCATAGCATCAACCTTGCAATGTTCCTACTGCTGGGACTCAGGCTTTCTCTCTAAGGGAGGGAATGGGCCGTAATCCACCACACAGGCCCAGAGGCGGTTTAGTGAATGTCACATGTCTTCGAATTTTTGATTCTAGGACACGCTGGTTTCCTGACAATGTTTTCCTTCATCGTTTTGAGAGCAGAGGTGATGAAATAAATTACACAAAGTAATGCGCCTGGCTGGGTTTGAATCCGCGACCTACAACTCGTAAGTCGGAGCCGATATAAATTATACATACCACATACTACTTCCATACGGTTATTGGAAAGACAATAACATCCATACAACTATAAATGTTTCATTACTTTTCAGAGAACACTATTAAGTTAATGCAAGGCTGTTTGTTTGTTCGTTCAGCATTCTTTGTTTACGTTACTGTAGCAGACATTATTGAAAACATTGCTTTGTGATGAGTACGTGTGAGGCGCCGACCAAACATTTGATTCGAGGGACATCCAAGTGACTTCTTCCTCTCTGAGGTGGAGTGATGTCAGACTTTCTCTAACTAAAACCCTTCCATATTCCTTCATTTACCTATTGCTTTATAGGGACAGGGTAACTGTTTCAAACATGCCCGCAGCCCTAGCAGATAGATATCCACCGAAGGCGCGGGCTTGCGGACGGCGAGCAATGGGTAGCTCGCCGTCTAACCGTCCGGTCTGACACTAACTCCCGCCCCGCCCAAAGGCGCGGAGATGTTAAGTATTGGATGATTTTCCCTCCTAGAAAAAAGAGCCGCATAAGTGTGTGTGTGTGTGTGTGGTAGTGAATCGCATAAGTTTAATATTGTATTAATGGCTTTGAATTCAAAAACAAGAAAATGAGAACAAAAATTGCTGGCAAGATTGATTACTAGCGTCCGAGGAGCCGAAGTCCACTTAGATGGTCGAAGCAAATTCGCTCATCTTTGGACACAAAACGGACAAAGAAAATGTAACCTTTACAATTACTAAGAACACAGAAGAAAAACACCAATCACCTGCCAAGAACTTACTAACAATATTGTGTAATGAGTAACACCTCTGGGTACAAATACCACAATACAGATAGGCACAGAAGTAAATCTCTTGCACCTGCGAGTAGACTTTACTTTTCAGATCTTCGTTTGGCGGTTGCGCTAGGGAAGGCGCGGACGAGGGGGTAATATAAATTGTAAGAATATTACATGACCACAAAGTCATGTTCACTTTTGCGGATGGGTCCGGGGGCTGGGGCGCTTACTTACCTACCTAAGTATTATGTGTTACGTCAAAACGAACCATCGAAATACAAGCAAATACCTACTAACCTCTCTGAAACTACTGGTAACTTAAAAAGCGATAATTCACCAATTAATGTTGAATTTAAACAACTATCCACTGAACAGTTACAATAACTTTTTCTTTTGTTGCTCCATTATTACACAAAAAGTCACAATCACGAGTCTATGATTATTTTTTTGCAATAATGAAGGACCAAGGCAATGGCACTCGAGCTCGCAATGGTTTCAACCGATCCGAGATATCGTGTCCGTGAGCGGTGTCCATGTTGTTGTTCAAGCGCTCTTTGTATATAGTTTCGCTTCTGTACCTATCTCTCTTTTGTATCTATTCCCTCATTAGGACTCAGAACTCGAGAACTCCAACACAGCTCATTAAGTGTTAAGCAAAAATGGCCGCTCATTTACTAAATGTGTGCTCAAGTTAAATTGACATTCGTTCCGGCAATCTTCATTCCGTATTGGTCCTTTTGTAACACCGAAGTTATGGTAAGGGGGGAAATGGTATTGTATGGTTTCTTTACGTAAAGTTTTTGGGGTTCCGTAAGTCCCCAAAGGGTTATAACAGGACCCTATTGCTATCACTCTTCTGTCCGCCCGATTGTCAACAGGCTGTATCCCATGAACGGTGATAGCTAGACAATTAAAATTTCGCAGATGATGTATTTTTGTTGCCGCTATAACAACAAATAGTCAAATACTAAAAACAGAATAAAATAAATATTTAAGTGGGATATTTTACCCGTACTACGAACAATTCCAGCTCAAGTGCAACACTATCTCCCGCTGCACCCAAGGGCGAGAGATGTCATTGGATGATTTAAAACCTAGTTGGGAAAAGGCTAGAGAGATCATGAGTTACTTTGAGTTTTTTACTTTGCTGTAATCGCATTTATGTAAAGCTTTAATTTGCTGTAATAGCATCACATATACCTATCTAGTTCAATAATATTCTCAACTTCATTTTACCGAGATCACACCTATTTCAATGATTCCACACATAATCCAATTGTGCACAAAATACACCATCACATTAGAAATCAATTTACGAATCATTTAAGCAGCCACTGAACATTATTCGTGAAAATTTCGCCAAAAAATTCTTATGGAAGATTATGAGATCTGCACATAATAGCAAGGGCTATTATAGCTTGGGATTTGACGGAAAAACGGAAATCAGTTCCCAAATCAGGGTCCCATTTGAACATCATTAGGATAATGCACTTAAATGGCACGAGGGGGTCGCGGCGGGCCAAGAAGGAGATGATGAGACGACTTGATGTCTTCTTTAAGAATTGGAAAATAGTGGCTTAGAACCGGGAAAAATGGAAGGCGGCCCTTGCCCAGCAGTGCTGCGGTATAAGCTATAAGTATAAAACATAATTTTTAGTATATGCGAAACCCGAATATAATTTGTTCAGAATCAGTAAATGACACAAGTTGAACACCACCGACACTAAGTGCAACATAGGTCACGGGCAGATCATCGCGGACATTTGGTGCTAGCACACAGGGTGCGACATCAAAACAACTTCTTAGTCGCCCGGAAGGCCTGGTGACCATGTGTTTGTGGGATCAACTAGGTAAAATAACAAGCTTATTTTACCTGGTTTTAGGTACACTTCCAGTCGACAGCGATGCGGCGGAATTTTTTGACGCCATTTTTTAGTTAGGACTTAGGAGTAGGTTTTAGTGTATATATAGATTTAATTAGTGTTTTATATAATGTATATAATTGTGTATATGTGAGTTTATTCATAAAACTAGCTGTGCCCGCAACTTCATTCGCGTGAACGACGAAACTTACCATTTTTTTTTTTGTGTAAAGTGCTATTTGTGTAGAACGTTATGTATCGAGCATACTTACCGGTATTAATACTTCTGTCTCGGCGCGGGGCTTTTGTGGCTAATTACAATAGAAACGGGTGACGTAACCTGCGACAAACTTATTATTTGCGGTTGGTACAGTAATCGGGCTTAGGGATCGAACCGCAAAATTAAGTTTGTTTTTTATTGTATATACTTTTCCGGGATAAAAAGTACCTAGTGTGGTGCCCAGGATATTAAAGAATAATTATACCAAGTTTCATCGTAATCGAACCGGTAGTTTTTGCGTGATGCCTGAACAAACAGACAGACAGACAGACAGACAAAAATTTTTTAATCACATTTTTGGGTTCGGTGTCGGTCTAGTAATACAGCCCGCCATTTATTTTTTTGATATTTTGAAATTCTGTACATTACAGAATTTTTACTTCTACAGATTTATTATTAGTATAGATATAGACGAGTATTATAGTTTACAAGCTTATTTTGTGATTTTTCATGATACAGTTATGAAATTTTCGACATAGATTCTTTACATAAAAGTACTAGACACGAGTTTCGTATTTCGCATATACTAACAAAAGGTTGCATAATAATAATTGGTCAGTATAGGCTAGATATAATAATAATAGGATAATACTTTACCAAGAAGTTTTGGTATAGACCAAGAATGGCCAATACATGCACATTATATTATTGAGAATTGCTGGGAATTTATTAAAGCCAAGTTTAGATAGATAATAGTACATTATGATACAAGTGTGTAATGTAAGGCTCGGGTCTTAAGAGAGCCAAGAACGGTAACCGTTAATTACTCACGTGTATCAAACGACGTTTTTAATACACTTGTGAAGAAAAATAATTTAGTTAAATAATATTACAACAATAAAACTAGTAAAATTTTTCATAACTTGGCGGTAAAAAAACAAATCTGTTGCCTATGAGCACGCGCTAGGCTAAAGTTTTTACGTTAATATCATTCGTAGGGACAATAGAATATGGATGTAACATTTTATAATGTAGTATTTGATTTAATTTAATTAATACAGCCCATGAATTTCACTCGAAAAAATTACGCCAAAAACCGCGCTCATCTTAAAATGACCATAGACCACCAACAATTTTTATTTTTTCGCATTCAAAATTTGTTTTGCGAACAAAGAGGTTGAACAAAAAGGTTATAGCTACATTACAGCACTAGTGCGTAATGGTAATCAAAATGACACAGTTTTGGTAACAGGTGCTATTATATACCTAAGTGTAGTGCAATAAAAGCCACTTTCTGAGCAAGTGTATTGAAAATGAATGTTACTAAACCATTGTTACCTACCATTTACATACTTATACACCATTAAGCTTTGTGTGGCGTATCGTGGATTTTCGCCGCCCAGGGTGGATCGGCAATTCACAGCCTCATCTATTTTCATCAGTCAAAAATGTACCTACCTATACTCTTCGTACTTTTTAGGGTTCTGTGCCTCAAGAGCTAAAACGGATTTTGCTGTCTGTAAACTTATCCGTTGATCTGAAAATCTAAAAACTGAAACTTTGTAGTTACGTCATAAGAAAAAATTTAATCGTTTTCATAGTACGTTGATACGGAAACCTCAGTGCATGCCACGGACTCACACTTGCTCAGTTTTTTTTTTTCGATCCAATCTTTTATATATTATTGGCAATTTTGATATGTGTATGATCAATGCCGATTTTAGCACTACAGCGGAGGCCCTGCAGCAATAAATGTGCTAACTCTATTATTGAATAGTGGAGGTGACGAGGGAGGGATGTTCATAAGTTATTGACTTATGCAGAAAAGGAAAAACGATCAAACCTTATCCTTCAGTTGCTTTTTGCATTTTAGTCCGATGAGTTTCATTTTACAAGCTTTCTATTAGCTTGCACTGTATGTAACTATGTATGTTCGGCTCAAATCTTGCAACTCAATTTTGAAGCAGATATCTTCAACCGATTCAGCTGAAATTTTACATTTATGTGTAAATCGGGTGACAATGCAATATAATGATGACATGGAGCTGATCTGATGATAGAGCTGGAAGGTAGCCATAGATACTCAGCAATAAAACAATACAACCCCATCGAGTTTGAGCTCGCTTGATTAGTACTGACGAGTACTTTGATCCTGTATGATAGCCAGGGTCTGATGATGGAGCCGGAAGGTGATCATAGGAACTCGGCAGTTAAACGATACAACCTCATCGAATTTGGGCTCGTTTGATTCGTATTGACGAGTACTTTCATCTTATATGATAACCAAGGTCTGATGATGGAACTGGAAGGTGGTCACAGGAACTCCGCACTTAAACGACACAACCCCATCGAATTTGGGCTCATTTAGTTTGTATTGACGAGTACTTTCATCCTATATGGTCGCCAGGGTCTGATGATGAAGCGGGAAGGTGGTCATAGGAACTCCGCAGTTAAACGATACGACCCCATCGAGTTTGAGCTCGTTTGATTAGTATTGACGAGTACTTTGATCCTGTATGATAGCCAGGGTCTGATGATGGAGCCGGAAGGTGATCATAGGAACTCGGCAGTTAAACGATACAACCTCATCGAATTTGGGCTCGTTTGATTCGTATTGACGAGTACTTTCATCCTATATGATAACCAAGGTCTGATGATGGAACTGGAAGGTGGTCACAGGAACTCCGCACTTAAACGACACAACCCCATCGAATTTGGGCTCATTTAGTTTGTATTGACGAGTACTTTCATCCTATATGGTCGCCAGGGTCTGATGATGAAGCGGGAAGGTGGTCATAGGAACTCCGCAGTTAAACGATACGACCCCATCGAGTTTGAGCTCGTTTGATTAGTATTGACGAGTACTTTGATCATGTATGGTAGCCAGGGTCTGATGATGGAGTCGGAAGGTGGTCATAGGAACTCCGCAATTAAACGATATAACCCCATCGACTTTAGGCTCATTTGATTTGTATTGACTAGTGCTTGAATCCTATATGGTAACCAGATTCTGATAATGGAGCTGGAAGGTTACCATAGGAACTTCGTAAGAAATCGACACAATCCCATCGAGTTTGGGCTCATTTGATTTTTATTGATGATTACTTGGGTCTTATATGGTAACCAGGGTCTGATGATGGAGCTGTATCGTGGTCATTGGAACTCCGCAGTTAAACGACACAAACTCATCGATCGTACTAGTTAATTTAATACACTTCTACAAAATATGTACCAATTGAAAGGGCTTGCAGAGAGTAACTTGAAAAATAAAGTGACATTACTCTAAATCCAATATTTTCCTTTTTCTCAGTCATACTCTTGGTGGAGTGGTAGTTTTCATGGATCGTCTGGTAGGTTGGTTGCGGCTTTTGCGAGACTTCTCCAATCTCTCTCTATTCATGGAACTTCATGTACATTCAATGAGGGAACACTTCGAAGATGATTTAGTGAGGTCTGTCCATCTGGTAGGCGATTGGCCGCGAGAACGTAGGCCCTCTACTCTTCCCTGTACCACTAAACGTTCCAAAGAGCTTTCATTGCCTATGATATATCCAAACATCTTAAAAATTCGCTGTTGCACAATCGACGAAAGCTTTTTTTTTTAATGCAAAGCTCTTTAAGAATGGAAACGTTAGTACGTTGAGCAGTCTGTTTTATCCTCAGTAGACGCCTCCAGCGTCACATTTCAAAAGCGTCAATCTTTTTACGGTGCTTGAATCTTCTCCGCATTTCCCAGTATTTGTGATTGGTAGATACACTCTGGACAACTTCGCAATTGGCTATTTCATGTAAGTTAGGTTGATTGTTAGTCTCACGATCCACCACCATCATTTTTGTTTCATAAATCCAACCTGGTAGACTTCTCGGGTGGTCACCTCCTTCTGCGAAGCAGTAATGCTAGCAAGGGAGGAGGCCGACCGCATCAGGCAACGCTGTTCACGCCGCAGCCGCCGCCGTAATTCCGATCCCGATTTCCTGCTACCGTAGGCGTGGACTTGCGGTAGCTCGCTGTCCGTCCGTCCGGTAACAGACCGAACCAAGCCCAAGGGCAGGGGATGTCATTGGATGATTTTACAAACAATAAAAAAAAAAATATCCTGGCAGACTTCTAAAGATAGCAGACTAAGTTTCTTATGCTTTCCTATAATATGGGTAACAAATGAAAGGACTTGCTGAGAATACAAATGTGATTTAAATAAGGTATAACTAAAAAGTAAAAAATAAATTACAAATAAAAAAACTTTTTTAAAAACAAGCTTTCAATTAAATGGGCTAAAAAGAAGAAAATAAACTTTTCCTTTATAACTTTTACTATCAATTTATAACGGCATTACACAATTTATATGATATAAAAGCTTGTCGCGAGATTTAACTGTGTAAATACACAGCTAAATAACATCATTAATTAAATAAGTTAAATAACTTCATCTATTGATTTTAATATTTTCAAAATCTCGCGACAAGCTTTTGTATCATATAAATTGTGTAATACCGTTATAAATTGATAGTAAAAGTTATAAAGGAAAAGTTTATTTTCTTCTTTTTAGCCCATTTAATTGAAAGCTTGTTTTTAAAAAAGTTTTTTTATTTGTAATTTATTTAGATATATTCCCAAGGTACTAGCGGGTTACGGCCCTGCGGGGACGTCCGCACGATAACCCGACGACAAGACGGCCAGACAGCGAGCTACTCATTACTCGCTGTCCACAAGCCCGCGCTTACCGGGGCTGGTAATCGGGATTAGGGACGCAGCAGCTGGGGTATGAGGATGTCTCTTCTGAACCATGGCCTGAATAAGGGCCTGGCGTGAGAGGTCGCCTCCACCAAACGCCTACACTAATACACGGTGGTGCTCCACCAAAATGAGGCGTACCTCCACAACCTAAAGACCCCTAGGTAGTAGCTACCAGGAAAAAAAACAAAGTCCGCCAAGAAATTCCACTCCTTGTGTTCCCAAAACGTTTTGTACGTAAGGATGGGATGTCCACCATATACCGGTGGTATAACGTTAATTTTAACAAGCCATTAAAACACACTTTTGAGAAAGTTTAATGATTTGATTTACGGTTAAAATAAAATGATAAATTGACCCTAATTGTCCATTCACAAAAGTAGATTCTTATGGATAAGAACTATCCGCTAATCGACTGGAAAGAGCCCAAGTCGTCAACAGTCCGTAATGAACAACGGGCTTCTCAAAAAGACGTCAGCAAACCGTTGGGGCCCAGCAGAACCGGAAACTTGTGGTCTTAAAACGTTAAGTGCATCTGAAGAACACAGTTGTGATGTAAGTAAAATTCTAACACGCCCTCTCGCTTCAACCAGAACGGGAGAAGTCATTGGATATTTTCCAACTTAAAAAAAAATAAGAACTGAAAAGAAACTTCATCGTAAAACTTCAAATAACCAAACAACGATATGACGACAACGACAACTTTGTCGATATTCCGTTAAAAACTTGCACACTACTCATAGGTCAAAGCTCTGGGTTTGCTAATGTACTGAATATTGTACGCGAGCACGAGATCCCAGGGGAAATGGACGATTGGAGGAGCTTAGACGAACCGAGAGGAATGTGACAAAGTCACGCAATGTTGAAAAATTGTTTCTAGAGTGCAATTTTGAGATTTTTCGGGGAAAGGAAGTCGTAGACGGCTAGTAAAAGCTGAGATGGTAATCCTTTCCATATGAGGCATTTTTTTACTTTTTTCTCTTTCACTTTGTGTTTGTAACCATTGTGCTGTGTCTGTTCCGAACAAAAGTTTTTCTATTCTAACCATGATTTTGGGTCAATTCTGAAAGTAAAAATATAACATTACTAGCTTATGCAAGCGGTGTGAAAATGGAAAATATACAACTTTATTTTTAGTATATATGAAGCCCGAAACGTGGATCTAAAATTTTTATGCAAAGAATCTACGTACAAAATGTCATAACTGTATCATGGAAAATCACAAAGTTCTAGGCTTTTTGAATATTACCTGGTTGTCCATTCAAACACAGGGTCACCGGGCCATCCAAGCTACTGAGGGGTTGTTTTGATACCGCATCCAGCTGTCCGCTTTGACCTGCCGTGACTTGTATTGTTCTAAGTGTGGGTCGTATCCAACTTGTGACATATTTTTAAAAAAAATTGGGAAAAAATATAACTTGGTGTAATTTTTTTTGGTATCGATTCAGTTACTGGTTCTGAACAAACTATATTCAAGTTTGGCTTATACTAAAAATAATGTTATATAGCCTATGTCACTCAGTGATAAAGTAGCATTCTACTGGCGAAAAAATATTTAAAATCAGTCCAGTAGTTTTTGAGTTTATTAATTACAAACTAAAACACAAATCTTTCCTCCTGTTAATACTATCTTATAATATGAACGTAATTCTTCAGTACGTGTGTTTGTCACTCAACTCCTTCTAAACGGCTTGACTGATTTGAATTAAGTTTTGTGTGTATATTTGAATGGGTCCTTGAATGGTTTGAAAATATAATTGTGTTTGCAAGTGGTGAAGCAATCGGGTGCTCAAATATTTTTCTGCGAAAATCATTCAGGTAGTACAACTTCTGCCGAGAACGCTAGTATAGTATAGATACTAATTTTAGGGTACCGTAACTCAAAAGGAAAGAAACGGTTCATTATAGGATCCTGCTTGGGTCATGGGTCAGCTTCTGAAAGGAAGGCTCGGCCCCGGCACGATAGGCAACGAAGGAACGGGGTAGGTTTTTAGTCAGTAAGAGTCTGACACTACTTCCCGCTCCGCCCAAGGACGGGATTTGTCATTGGATGATTTTACCTACCATAAAAAAAACCTTATAGGATCACTTTGTTGTCTGTCTGTCTGTCAAGACCCTTTATCTCGAGAACGTGTAGAGGCATTGTTGAAATTAAAACAATATACTCAGGTTTGCGGTCTCTAAAAGCTGTGAAAAAATCAAACTTCTAAGTTAACGGAAATAAAAATGCAGATTTTGTGATGGCCAGAGGTCGGAGTAGGTATATTGATTTAAGGTTGTTGACGTCAAACGTAGAGGATAATATGGATTAAGGTGTACACCGTATTTTGTCCCTTACTGTTGAATTAGAAATGACGCTTGACAGTATGACGCTTTATTTTATTTTAATCCATAATTCCAATCCCAGAACTTTTTCCGGTACTTCCCGCACATTATGGATAAAATGGCATGTCCATATTATAATATCTTGACGCAAGTATATAAAATCAATCTACCTACTCCGACCTCTGGTGATGGCACATAATCAAAACAGAAAAAGAACATATATTTATTTCATAATAGATTTTTTTCACGTTGAAAATCATCAAATACAGGTAACTTCTCCCTCTCTGGTTGGAGCGAGAGGGAGTGTCAGGCTGTTACTGACTAAAATCTGCAATGTTCGTTCAGTCACCCTTTATTGCAAAGGCTGCGGTGACTCTTACAATCTGCAACCCAGGCAGGTGTCGGCCCTAACTGACTCCATCAATTTTGCTAACATCCTGCCTACCTGGTCTGTTGTTCTTGTGGTTTGTGGACCTGACTGCTATGCTGGAGGTCGTGGATTCAATGCCCACTTAGGACAAGTTTTTTTGTGATGAGCACGATCATTTGTTCTGTGTCTGGGTGTAATTTAACTATAACATGTACCTATGTATTTAGAAATATATAAGTATGTTTATCAGTTATCTAGTACTAGATAACTGATAAACAAATTCAAGCTCTGCTTAGCTTGAGACGAGACAGCGTTGTGTGATAGTTGTTGAATATTATTATTTTTTTGCGGTGCATGTGGACCGCGGACGGTAATCTACCCATGGCTCGCCGTCCGCAAACCCTCGTCCGACGATTTACAGGTAAAATGATGACCAAGGCCCTGAAACGCAAAAGGCAACTAAAGAAATACAGGTTTGGTTTCAGTTGGCCTCGTGGACGCAGCCCACTACGTTGGTCCGACCAGATCCGCACCGCTCTTGACTCCACGTCATATAGAGCCGTTCACACCGCCAAAGATAGGAACTGATGGTGGAACATCATAAGAGCGAAAGTGATGAAGCTCTCGACCCCCAGCATTGAGGAATACGACGCAAAGAGGAGGAGGTTACTCAATAAAAATCTAATAATAATAATAGTTTATTTAGGAACATAAACAAAAATACAGGATGCAAAGATAAACGATGATAGCTGCAAAAGTTAAAACTGTGGCGCAGCTATCAACGCCCGACTCCAAATGAGAGGTTTGGTTGTTCCAGACTTATGAACTAACAAGTATCTACTTTAAAAAACAATAACTAACAATATTAAGAAAGGTAATAAAATACAAACATAATAAATTACTAGTAAGGGCCGATAAAATTTATTTATCCTATTATATACTTTAGAGCTCAAGTGGGCAAAATGGCGACTTGTAGCTACAGTAGAACGCGGCTTTACATCGCAAACCCGATCAGAACGACGTCTGTTGACACATTTGTGTGGATCGTAGATCAACTGGCTATGCTTACGGAGCACCATTTGCGAAATGAACAATTGTCTGACAGTTAGGACTGGACTAATACTCTTTGATAATTCTCACTAAATGTACAAAATTATTGTAGGCGATAATCACTACTTTCCCTTTAGTTACAAACACCATTTCCAATGTAATCAGTAAGGTTTTAACATCATGAGTTCAGTGTAAATTTATGCTAAACATGTAACGTTGTTAGCAGTAGACGCTTACAGAGAATAACTAATTAGTTTACATGCCATAACTAAGTGTGGTTTAGGTTTGTCGCCACAAATCAAATGTTAATTCAATTTGGTGCACCGACCTTGCATTATTCAATTATTAGGCCTCCATGAATCATGATTAATCTAAACAAATTGTTATTTGCCGTCCAATAATTAATTAAGAGATACATTCAATATTAAACTAAGGGCCGTGCCTCACTGGGACGACATGGCGGCGTGGGCATGACGCCAAAAAATATTCAGATTGGCTCCGTAGCCAATAGCAGCCATGTGAGGTACACATCATAGAACTATATGCATTTTCTTAGTTGCGCGAACTAGCAGCGCTGCCTTGGCGTCCTAGTGAGGCACGGGCCTAAGAGCCAAAACAAATAACCGCGTTGCGACGCCGCGCCGCTAAAATCATCGCCCCCCAACGCTCTTTTTCACGACGCCGCAACGCAACTTTTTGTATTCATTGTCGTATCCTACAGTGATAACCAGTTTCTCGAGATTTTTGAGTGCGAATAGACGTTTCTCTGTCATGGATTGTAATAAACTTATGCTAATTTGTCATTAAGAAGACATTACTCTATTTTAAATAAACGACAAAGAAGATATTGGTTATATCCATTGAATAAATCTATTGTATTCGCGTCGCAGTTCACACCGCAAAATTCTGCGTTGCGTTATGTGTTTCGGCCCTAAGAGTCAGCGTCATGATAGCCCAGTTATGTCTCATGTATGAAATTGAGGGTTCGAAACCGTACAAATACCAAAGTGTGTTTTTTCAATTCTTAGGTACTTTTGAAGTTTAACTAAGACACTGCTTACCATCAGGTGGGATCGCAGCAACCATCAGTTAACATCATTAAAAAAAAACCGGGCAAGTGCGAGAGAGAAACTTACTGAAAACATTCAATTCCTAAATTGAGTAACGAAGATTTTTCCGAATCGTAAAAAAGGTTTTTTTTTGTAACGGGGCCAATGGTTAGTAAAAAAAAAAGTAGAAAAACTAAAACCCGACTACGACAAAAAACAAACGACGCTGAAAAAGTATGATACAAGATTTTCAGCATGCTGAAATAAACAAGGTAACTAGAAAATCAAGAACAAAACATAAAGAACAGCCGCAGTCACACGTTGTAGGTACCAACCGAAACACTTTAATAACGCTAGAGAGCGTAACTTTAAATTTGATCAGTATTTCGGAAATGCACAATAGTGAATCCCTTTAAAATGATACCAAACACGGCGTATTTCTCATTTTTATTTTTTAAATATGACTTTTTGTCCGCTAGAGGGCGTAACTTTAAATTTGAATAATATTTTGGAAATTTACAAGTAAAGCCCTTTCAAATCATACCATACACGGCGTATTTATCTCTTTTTATTTTTTAACACATTACTTTTTGTCCGCTAGAGGGCGCCATATCGAGTTTTGTGACACGTCAAGTAGCCTATGTTCAGCGGACAATTAAGACGGTTCTAACGATACCTCATATGTCGAGTTCCGATAAGGAGATTAGGAGCTATGAGGGAACAGATGAACATACTCACATGCACACTTACATAAATACTCGTACATACATAGCCTGTCAAAATCATAACCGAAATCGAAACAGAAACAGGATTTGATTTAAATTTAACAAAATTTTATCATTTAACGAAAAACAACCAACTGCCTCTATTCCTGTTCCATCAACACAAAATAAATCACAACTTTAATCTACGAACAGTTTCCTACGAGACCTAAAACAGAGGATTACATTCGGAGCTCCAATATTAGAAAATAAACTACTGTTCCACTAGTGTGTTAGGTGTAATTTATAACTTGACTCCAAGCAATTTATTTTAGTAACAGCTCTTCCTACATTTTTGCTGCTAGAATGCCAACAACTGATGTATCTTTTGAGAACCAATTAAAAACTCGTTAGGGGACGCGCTTTGTCGTTTTAAATACAACTAGCGCAGTGTTTACATTTTTTTATTCATTTATGGTGTAGGTGCCTCCAAAATTTTTCATTTCCCTAGATGTACCATGAACTCAAAAAGTTTGCGGAACCCTGAACTGAAGGATATGCAACAATTGTGCTTAGAAATAAATAGGAACATTTTGTTTTTTTTTATTCCAAAAAGGTCTTTTTTTATGTATTGTAAATGATTTATGCGAAAGAAAAACCCGGGTGTCAACATTGTATGCCCCGTTAGTTCAGAACACCGCCGTGTACGTGTTTTTTTTTTAAAGTAGATAAAATCATCCAGTGGCATCCCCCGCCCTTGAAAAAGAAACCCACTCCGTTCCTCCTTTGCCTTGGTTCCAGGGCCCTGGTCTGCATTTTCATACCTCCCCAAAGCCCCAGATTAGGCTTCGACCCTACTTGGCCGCCTACAGTTTGCTGACGACTCCTTGAGGCGCGCGGAAACAGTGCGTGCTGTAAACGACTTGGGCTCGATCCGGTCAGTTACCGGACGGACGGACAGCGAGCTACCCATTGCCCGCCTACGGTGGCCGGAAATCGAGATCGGAATTACGGCGGCGGCTGCGGCGTGAGCACCGTTGCCTGATGCGGTTGGCCTCCTCCTTTGCTAGTATTACAACTTCGCAGAAGGAGGCGACCGCCTGCCACTCCTCCTCGCTCCATGGCCTGAACCAAGGTCCAGCGCCGTGTCCTTGTGGATCGGCGGCAGCGACCTCTCGCGCCGAACCGCGTACAAATCGTGGCCAGCAGCACCGTGGTAAACGGTTGCCTCCTTATGCAAAGCAGTAATGTTAGCGGAGGAGGCGGCCGCACTCGTGAAGGAACGGACTTCCTCACCTCTACTTCGATTTTCAGCCACCGTAAGCGTATGTTTACAGACTACGAGCAATGGGTAGCTCGCTGGTGGCCGTCCGGTAACCGAGCCCGTGTCGTCGACGGCCCGTAGTGTTCCACGCGTACCTCAAAGAAATATCAGCAAAACCGTAGTGGACCAACAGGACCGAAGCCTACCAGGACCATGGGTGCGCTTTTGAAAGGGAAACTCGATGTTCTGGAACACAAGGCAAAGAAGGAAAATAGGAGTGGGCTCTAGCCAGTAAAAGTCTCACACTTGCTTCCGCTCCACCTTTGAGCGGGAGAAGTCATTGTAAAAAAACTAATTTTGATGCGACCATTATTAATTAGCCGCGGTCTTTAAGAGAGAAAATAAAGATAATATTGTTGCTCACTATAAATCCATTATCAATTATTATTATTTATTATATTGAAGTTGAAATTTTATGTTAACTATAATTACCTTTTAAAGTGCCTATAAATAATTCTTGTAATAGCTTATTTAAAATCAAAATAAATAGAATATGGAATGATATAGAGTAGACTATCTGATTCTATTACTTCCTCTAATTTAGATATTTACAATAAGATGGTACTTAAGAGGTGTAGTAAAAATTCAAAATGTATTTATTTCACATAGGTTTAGCCCTATGTGAAATAAATACATTTACTTACAAATACAGTTACTTTAAAAAAAATTGTTGTCTTACAATAAAGAATATAATTAATAAAAAATATTTAATATAGAGTCGACAGTCACAGCTATGTTAATTTTTTTTTTTTTTTTTTTTTTTTTTTTTTTTTGTGGTAGGTAAAATCATCCAATGACGAATCCCGCCCTTGGGTGGGGCGGGAAACAGTGTCAGACTTTTACTGACTAAAAACCTACCTTTCCATTCCTCGCCTTTGTCCCGGGGCCCGTGGTGACACTCTCGCATGACCTTTGGCCCCAGTAGGCTTCGGCCCTGCTGGACCCCTACAGTTTGCTGACAACTCCTTGAGGCGCGCGGGAACGGTGCGCGCCGTAGACGACCTGAGCTCGGACCGGTCTGTTACCGGACGGACGGACAGCGAGCTACCCATTGCCCACCGTCCGCGAGCCCGCGCCTACGGTGGCCGGAAATTGGGATCGGAAACCCGGCGGCGGCGGCGGCGTGTCCGCCTTTGCCTAAGGCGGTCGGCCTCCTCCTTTACTAGCATTACTGCTTCGCAGAAGGAGGCGACCGCCTGCCACTCCTCCTCGCTCCGGAGCATGGCTTGAACCAAGCCCCGGCGCGAGAGATCGCCGCCGATCGCCCCCACGAGGACACGGCGCTGCTCTTCCCAAGCGGGGCACACCTCGACTGTGTGCTCCACCGTGTCCACCGGGCGGTCCGCACAGTGGCGACACCCGGGCGTCGTCTCTGCACGAATCTTGTACAGGTACGGACCGAACTTGCCGTGTTCGGTCAGCACCTGCGCCAAACGGAAGGTGACGACGCCGTGGGGCCTTTCCAGCCACGCCTCAAAGAGGGGCCTTACCGCCTCGATCGTGGCGTGCCCAGCACGAGGTTGCGACAATCGCTCTCGCCATTTCACCATGAGATCCCGCCGGAGCTCTGTCCGCCATGCCGCGACTTGTCGCGGCAGCGGAGTTTCGCCCCGACGTTGCATCTCCACGCGTAAGTCATGCATGTGTGCAAGGACTGTTGCCTCCAAATCCCATGGTGGTAGGCCAGCAAGGAGGCTCGCCGCTTCACAGGACACCGTACGGTATCCGCGGATCATCCGGATGGCCATGACCCTCTGGCAGGCGGTTAGCCGGGCCGCCACTCGCTTCCGTAGCGATGGCGCCCACACCGGCGCACCGTAAAGGGCCATGGACCGAACGATGCCTGCGTAGAGCCTCCGGCAGGAGGCGTCTGGACCCCCTAAGTTCGGCAGGAGCCGCTTGAGCGCAGCCCCAGTCGCATTCAACCTGGGAGCCAGACGTCGGAAGTGCTCCTTGAAGTTCCACCGGCTGTCGAGGACGAGTCCCAGGTACTTCATCGTCGACCCGACGCCGATGTGAACTCCTCCTACCGTTAATTGGGAGCCCGGAGGTGGCGCGCTCCGAGGGCCGTGAAAACACATGGCCTCGGACTTGTGCAATGCCACCTCGAGTCCCAACTGCTGTATCCTCTCCACGACTGTCGCAACCCCGCGCGTCGCTAGTTCGACCGCCGCCTGGTACGACCGTCCCCGCGCCAGGACCAGCGTGTCGTCTGCGTAACAGACCACGCTGACCCCGTCGGGGAGGTCGGCGCGCAGCACGTAGTCGTACCCGATGTTCCACAAGGGCGGTCCTAGTACCGATCCCTGCGGAACACCGCACGACATCTCTCGCCGTTTCAACTCCCCCTGATGACCGGGGTAGATGATGAACCTGTCCGACAGGTAGGCCTCGATCACCCGACAGAGGTAGTCGGGCACCCGGTGGTACCGGAGTGCCCTACCAATGCAACTCCAGGGCAGGGAGTTGAAGGCGTTGGCGATGTCCAGAGACACCGCCAAGACACACCTGCCCCGGGACACCGCATTCCCCGTCGTGAGGGCTCGCACGCGCATGATGGCGTCCACAGTGGAGCGCCTCCTGCGAAATCCGAACTGGCCGTCCGCGAGATCCGGCCCCTTCCGTGCCAGATGCACGACGAGGCGGTCTGCAATTACTCTTTCAAAGAGCTTGCCCACCTCGTCGAGCAGCACAATGGGCCGATACGCGGACGGAGAGTCCGCGGGGCGCCCCGGCTTCGCGATAAGACAGCTATGTTAATGGAATGTATTACTTTTTCCAAAACTAATTAAATAAAAAAACCTTTGTCGGTATTACATCACGCATTTACGATTCCATTTTATTTTCAAAAATTTAAAATGGTAATTTTCTACTTCCACGCGGGCGAAACTGCGGGCAAAAGCTAGAATATGATAATTCAGCATTCTGAAAAAGAAAATATTTCATACGCGTATAACCTTTGCTGTAGCCTATTAAGGTAAAAAATCTTTATTTATTTAATGTTGGAAAACATACGGTTCTAAAAGCGGTCAACTGACTAAAACATAAAACGTAATAATGAATAACAATATCATCGAAGAAGTCCTATGTGAAAGAAAAAAACAAGGCAATGAAAGAACAGGGTAGGTTTTTAGCCAGTAAGAGTCTGACACTATCTCCCGCCCAACCCAAAGGTTTTATTTTTATGGTAGGTAAAATCATCCAATGACAAATCCCGCCCTTGGGCGGAGCGGGAATTAGTGCCAGACTCTTACGGACTAAAAACCTACCCCATTCCTTCGTTGCCTATCGTGCCGGGGCCGGGCCTTCCTTTCAGTAGCTGACCCATGACCCAAGCAGGCTTCGACCCTGCCTGCCTGCAGGCCCCACCCAAGGGTTTTTTTTTATGGTAGGTAAAATCGTCCAATGACAAATCCCGCCCTTGGGTGGGGCGGGAAATAGTGTCAGACTGACCGGTCTGTTACCGGACGGACGGACAGCGAGCTACGCATTGCCCACCGTCCGCGAGCCCGCACCTACGGTGGCCGGAAATCGGGACCGGAATCCCGGCGGCGGCGGCGGCGTGTGCGCCTTTGCCTAATGCGGTCGGCCTCCTCCTTTGCTAGCATTACTGCTTCGCAAAAGGAGGCGACCGCCTGCCACTCCTCCTCGCTCCGGAGCATGGCCCCACCCAAGGGTGGGATTTGTCACTAGAAGATTTTACCTACCATTAAAAAAATCGAAGAAGTCTTATAGTAACAAAGTTTTTGCCAAATATCTATATTAATAGACAGTTAACACAAAAAGCCTTTTACGTACTGATAAACGAAAAACTATCTAGACTAAGGGTCCAAACACACTATATCATGGTCGTGTAATAAAATTGGATATCGAATCCCATTTGAGTATAAGTGTAAAAGTGCAATGTTTGTACAAACAATGTTGATCTTGAAAAAATAGTCTATAAAACAATGCATATTGATTTATGTCAAAAAGTCCAATAGTGGTTACTATTCGACTTTTTGACATAAATCAAAATTCAAGTAAATCAACATGGTAGGTGGCGCAAAATGGTTCAGTAGAGTGTTGTTGATAAACGCGTCATGTCCGTGAAGGGGTGATGGCAGTTGAGAATGGACATTTCTACTTCATACTCTTTTAAAAAAAATTGTTTATCTTACAATATTTCCATATTACAGTATTCATAATTATGTAAGGACGGTGTAGACCGGTCAATACTGTACGAAAAAGCACATTAAAAATAAACATAATGAAAAAGTCGGTCGTAATAGAAAGTACTCTAAGAATTCGCGAAGTCTACAGTGTTCTCACATTCACATTATAAAAAAGAGATTCTCTGATCTTATTGTATGAAGTGGCCTTTAGGACTGAATCACGTTTAAATTCGCCTAACAAAGTCGCCCAGATCGGGTCAAGATAGACCTTTAATGACGAGGGTACAATGAAATTACTATGTGCAAAGAAATATATGCGTACGTTTTGATTTTTTTCCTAACTGTGTAAGCTTAAATGGAAATCGTTTTGGTTATAGCTTTTTATGAGACTGCCTCAGAAGGACGGTACCTAATGTATATCAAGAGTTTTTATATAATATGTAAAGACGAAATAATAAAAATAGCTTCATTTGTAACTTCGTATGTGGCATCGTGGCTCCTACACGAATGGACCGATTTTGATAAGGTTTTTTTTATTTGAAAGCTGACGTAATCGAGATGGTTCTTAGTTGCAATTTATGAAGATCTGTGCAGGTGTTCAAGGTCATCAGCTCGTTTGTTAACTACGGTAGGGATTTAAACACTTAATAGATATTTAATTTACTTTTGAACATGTGTATATGTGACTTGATATTTGAAATACTCATGTACAAGTCGCTGGAGCCGGTCTGATGATGGAGCTTGAAACTAGGAGACGTGGAAGTCCAACCCCCGACTCTGTGACGCACATCTTTAAAATATTTATAGGTTCTTTTAATGAAGTTAAAACGCTGAAATAATAGGAAATCGTAATTTATTAATTTTTTTTTCCTTATATAGCTTTTTGCGTCGGTTTTTTTTTGTTAATTTTTATTAATTAATTTATTTATTTATTTATTTATTTATCTATTAACACTTACAATTGCTTTAACAGGCGTACCCAATGTAACAAATGTAGTCGCAATATAGCCGCACTCAGAGACGCCACCGACAGACTGAACAGATCATTGTTGGTAGCGCCTTGGAGGACCAGCACAGATTACATAGATGACAACACACTCAGTGTCACCCTCTCGAATTCCGCCAATGTGCAAGAAAAAATATCTAACCGCAGAGAGATAGTATTCAGTATTTCTACTGCCCGAGTCACGGGTGCGAACTTTAACAAATTAGTGCGGGCTACCGGAACTTTAAACAGCCTTTCCCTCGGCCCTGAGCGCAGCCTACTGTTTGGAATGAGCAATCTCAACGATTCTAATATTTGTGGATTATTAAGCATACCCCGTAAAACCAAAAACACGTACTTAGCAAGAGCGAGTTTGCGCCTTACCTCCAGCTTATAGTAACCGACCATCCCATCCATTTATTTTTTATTTGTTGTTTTTTGTGTGCCCAGTTTTTTATTTTTTAACAATTTTCAATCTTTTCATTCTTATTGCAGTGTGTTTGTGCACCAACTCTATTCTCAGGGTGTTCGCCGATCGTTGGGACTCCCCGATGGCACGAAGGCGGTTACAACTCCATGCTGAATTATAACTGAGAACAGTTAGTTAATTTAACCAATTAAGTTCAATTTTGCCTAATTTAAATCAATGTATTTTAATTTAATCCAATTTTATTATTATTTATTTGATTTAGTACAATTTAGTTTAATTCAATTCAACTTCATTCAATTTCATTCAGATCTATTTTCCTAAGTATCATCAATTGTGTTATTTATAATTATGTACCTACTAACATTAGATATTAAGCGATTTGTTATTACTAATACTATGGACTTTGACTGAAATAAAAGATACATTATTATTATTTATAAAAGCAATATAAAACTCACGTCATTAATCACGAAATCACAGAAACTATAACACCTACAAACATAATAATTTGGTAGATAGGTTTTTTATAGGGTATAGACATCCGCTGAAAATCATCAAATCATCCGGATTTGACGAAATTTCACACACAGTCGAGGTGTGCCCTGCTTGGGAAGAGCATCGCCGTGTCCTCGTGGGGGCGATCAGCGGCAGCGATCTCTCGCGCCGGGGCTCGGTTCGAGCCATGCTCCGGAGCGGCAGGCGGTCGCCTCCTTCTGCGAAGCAGTAATACTAGCAAAAGAGGAGGCCGACCGCATCAGGCAACGGCGCACACGCCGCCGCCGCCGCCGGGATTCCGATCCCGATTTCTGGCCACCGTAGGCGCGGGCTCGCGGACGGCGGGCAATGGGTAGTCCGTCCGTCCAGTAACAGACCGGTCCGAGCTCAAGTCGTCTACGGCGCACACTGTTCCCGCGCTAGAAGGAGTTGTCAGCAAACTGTAGGGGCCCAGCAGGGCCGAAGCTTACTGGGGCCAAAGGTTATGTGAAAATGTCACCCGGTGCCCTGGGACGAAGGCAATGAATGGAACAGGGTAGGTTTTTAGTCAGTAAGAGTCTGACACTATTTCCCGCCGCACCCAAGGGCGGGGCTTGTCATTGGATGATTTTACCTACCACAAAAAAACCCCTAAGAGGGTAAAACGGGGGTTGGAAGTTTGTATGGAGAAACCAACTTTCACGCGAGTGAAGTCAATGGCAGAAGTTAGTAATTATATAGGTACAAGGAAAAACTGTCATATCAACGCACAACTGACACTACTGTATCTATTACAGGAACGTCAAATTTTACACAAGATTTCCTTTTATGACGTAGGCGATCATAAGAGAAGATTTTACAAAATTCACCCCGTAAAGGGTTTTTTTTTATGATAGGTAAAATCATCCAATGACAAATCACGCTCTTGGGCGGAGCGGGAAGTAGTGTCAGACTCTTACTGACTAAAAATCTACCCCGTCCCTTCGTAGCCTATCGTGCCGGGGCCGGGTATTCCTTTCGGAAGTTAACACATGACCCCAGTAGGCTTCGACCCTGCCTGCCTGCAGTTAGCAGGCTGGACCTCTTCGGTGTGCTAACAGTTCCATGAGGCGCGCGGGAACAGGACGCGCCGTCGATGACTTGGGCTCGGTCCGGACGGTTACTCCTCACTACGGACTATGGCCTGAACCAAGGCCCGGACCCCGTGAAGGGTTGAAATAGGAGTCCAAAGTTTGTATAGAAAAACTAATATCACGCGAACGAAGCCGCTGGCAATAACTAGTCTGTAATAACGCTCCATCAGGTTTCTTAATATTCAGTAACTTGATTATTTTGTAAAAGTTATTCACAAAATAGAATAGCTTAGCAAAATGATGTTTTACAATTTTGCAAACGTTTCGACCCAAAATGTGATCAAATTAAAATATAGGACCCATATTATACTCGTAGTTTTACTTGTTTCAGCAAAATGTTACAAGCGACCAAGTTTATTATGCATTGGACAGAACTGTCGCTTTAGAGTTTATAATAACCATAAAATTGTGACGGGAGCAGTCTAAACAGTTTGTTGGTATTTTGCAAAGGAATTTTATATACAAGGGTGTCGCCAAGGGGGTCAGGGGAGGCCGTTGCCCCCAAAGAGAATAAAATAAAAAGATATTAGTCTTTATTTTTTTTATCTAATCTCCTACATTCGTAAAATCTGTTAATTTACCAACTTTAGCACTGAAATGTTGAATTTTTCACTTGCTTTACAGCTCCAAAAGCTCTTGACTGTAACTACAATTCATACTTTTGCTATGGCTCTGAAAAATGGGCCTTGAGCCTATAAGTTTAGGCACCAGTCTCCCACGATATAATGCCCATCCTGTAATAATTATTTTACCATAGAAATAAGGCTGGTAATGAAGAGTAATATTGTGGCGAAAATTCTCTATACTTCCATTAGCCCCCCCTTGATCATCCGCTGGCCACGCCCTTGTTTATATATCTCTTTGTAAAGGTTTTCTTTTTTTTTACTCCTTTTTACTTTTAAATTACCAGCTTCATAGTAACAAAATATAAGTTTAGTGTAGTCCACACCTAAATGATGAAATGAAATGAAAAATAAAATAATTAAAAAACGTTAACCCACACTAAGAATTATTCCTGTATTGTGACCACATTCAAAAGCCACCCAGACCCAGAACATCAGTCTGTCTATAGATCATAAAAATATTTGTTCCATGCAAGAATCGAAACCGCGTCTCCCCAGGTCATTCAATGCGCCTTCCGTCCCATTCGTATGGTTTTAGTTTTCCGAGTCTTAAGAGCGGCCAACCCGACGTACATTTATACTTACGTAATTATGATGTTACACATCTTTCTCCAGATATTTTGGATAAGATTTATCTTGTGGATATTATCTAGGCTTCTATAGAAATCAAAATATAAAATTGCGTAAAACTGATTCAATAAAGACCTCTGAAAATCCGCTATTTTACGTAAACATTGGCCCTCCATAAACTGCTCATATATAAAAAAATACTTCCTTAAAAGACTTGCACATTTAATCGAGATTCTGAGTGATGACAATTTTCTTCAAAAACTTTTAAGGGTTTAAAAGAAACATGTATTTCCTAGAACAGGTTTTGTGAAGTTTTGTTTTGTGAGTAAATCATGGAATTATGGAATGCCAACAGAGTTATTTCTTTTTTTTCGCGTTGGATTGCGTTAGATCAAGAAACAAGCTTGTAAACCATGTTCGACGTTGACGATAAGCGAGTGGGGAAAGTTTCACGTTTTCGCGCGTAAATCTAAGATTTTAGTCGCCTAATTTACCATATTACGTAATACTCCGGCATTGTTGAATATATGTAAAAAATATACCAGTCTTTAATGTTGACACTTCATGTAACACATTTCCAAAAACTAATTTGTTGACTTTGTGGTAATTAATCTCCCACAAGTACTTTTCTAAAAAATCAACGCAGAGTCAATTTCAGACTCTTATATCTACTATTAATATTTATAAATTTGACCGAAAAAAATACACAAAGCATCAGACATATAATTTTGTCAACACACCATGTACCAGAATTTCGATGATTAATAACATTAATTAGTAAAAAAATAAAATATTAAGTCAATTTTTACGTTCTATGTCGCTGTTTTATTGCGATTTTTGGTTTGAACAAAACGTAATTACATTTAAAAAACTATGTAAATATAAACAATGTTCATAGATTAAACTAATTCCAACATTTCAGTAAAATCCGTTCATATATTTAGACATAATATCGTTTTTAAAATCACTCTAAATTAGAATATAATACGAAGCCTAAGCGGGCAGCGATTAGTACGGCTCGAACGCCCGCCAACGCAGGACCTGTGCCGTTTTTTCCCGCGTCCCGATTATCGAGCACGCGTATCGTGAACGCATTATTATACTACGACTACAACATTTTGATTCTATTCGTATTTTTTTTTTTTTCAAAAGGAAAGATTTTCGTTAATTTATTAAACAAAGTATTATTATAGTAGTTTGTAGAATTTGTTGAATAATCATGTTTTTGTATTATTAGTTTTTGCAATGGGGCGGAAGGGTTCTGTTTATCATTGTGTCAAAAAAAGAAAAAATAGAAATATTGCAGCCTTAAAGAAAGCAACAGAAGCGAGGTAGACATTCTTTTGATTTGTAATTCGTATACGCAGTTATTGATCACCTAACTACACATTGACATGGATTTTAATACTGTAATTACAATTTTAAGAATTTGTACCCACATAATAAAATACTAAAATAATCATTTTATTGAGTAAAAATATGATTTCTTTGTAGATATGGAAAGTACGGAAATTTAATTTTTTTGTATTTGTTCTAGAATGAGAAATCGTACGAATCGGGTAGAGGAGGATAGTGCATTTAGCCGAGAAGTACTGCCGGGTACAAGTAAAAAGCCAGATTTAATAACAGTAATTGTATGTTTTAGTTACAATTATATGTTGAAAATAGAAGTTTATTTAGTTGTAGGATTTTTTTATTTTTAGGTGAGAAATCACCCAATGACTTCTCTTCTCTTTTGGGCGGAGTGGGAGGGCGTGTCAGACTTTTACTGACTAAAACCCATTCCTATGTTCCTTTTTGCCTTCATTCCAGGGCCTCGAGGTTCTCTTTCACTCAACTTATGACCCCAGTAGACTTCGACCCTGCTAGGCCCCTACGGTTTTGCTGACATCTTCGACGACTTGGCTCGGTCCGGATGTTACCGTATGGCCGAACAGCGAGCTACTCATTGCTCGTTGTCCGCAAGTCCACGCCTACTTGTCTGTGTAATATACCACGCTGACACCGCCAGGGAGGTCGTCGCATTCAGTAGTACGTAGTGTGATAATATTTCTTTAATTTTATAGAATAAAGAATCTGTTGTATTAGGGCCTAGACTTGATGAACCAATGGAACTTTCAGACTCAATGGTAAATATGTTTTGTATACTGCATATTACCAGAAATCATAGACCTTGGAAAAGCAAGATCAATGCCTTTGCGACAAGTATTTATTTAAAATGTTTTTTTTTTTTTGGTAGGTAAAATCATCCAATGACAAATCCCGCCCTTGGGTGGGGCGGGAAATAGTGTCAGACTCTTACTGACTAAAATCCTACCCTTCCATTCATTGCCTTTGTCCCGGGGCCCGTGGTGACATTCTCACATAACCTTTGGCCCCAGTATCCCGGGGCCCGTGGTGACATTCTCACATAACTTTTGGCCCCAGTAATTTAACATATGATAGTTATTATAACTAGAGAATAATTTGGTCACTGCTAATAATCTAGTTCAAAATTTCTTGCAGGACGGTTTAGCTCAGCAGTTTTATATGATATTAAAAAAAAAACCGCCAATTTACGGATGTTGATACTACTAGACTTGTCTATTTTAGTTATTTTCATAGTATCATGTCATACGGTATCTTACTATGGGCTGTAGATATCTACTCAATTTTTATACTACAGATAAGAGCCATCAGAGCCATTGCTCCGCAGGTGCAATTCTCTAATGGAACTGTTTAAGCCTTTGATTTGTTGTCCTAATCCTTGACGGTGCCTGGTCAATATATCTATGAAAACATCATGAAACTCAATGAAACCAAATTGAATTAATAATTAAATTTAACAATATTTTAAACTTGTGTTTAAAAGTTGGAGGATTATATTCAAGATGAAATGCTTGGCTCCATGCTGGTCAACCTTCACTACCACTACGGCGTACAAATTGATTACTTTTGGAAATATATTTGTTAATTCGAAAACTATTGTATAATATAAATTGTATAATGTAGAAGCATTATTTTTAAAGTTAAATGTGAGTGCCATGGAGCAATTTATGGTTTTATGTTACTACTGGACTTGTTTGATATAAATGAGCATGGCGGTAAAGAGTTTGTCATCCTCACTCAAATGTCTCACTGATAGTGGCGCGTGTTGGATTATTTGTATCCGTGAACGTACGCTGTCAGTTAAGACTGGTCATTTCTTACCTGTCAGTGGCTTATTTTAATATCTATAAATTATTTTAAAATTGTTTTTATTTTTATTTTATTAACATTGTTCTCACATGATAGCAGCGACAAGAAACATGTAACCTAGATATTTGTAATACATAACATGATTGCAAAAAGTGTCATCATTTTTTCTGACTGACATACTTCTTCCAATTTTAAAAGTGCCTGTAAATGGTTTATTTAAAACAAAACAATTTTTGAATCTCTGGGTTGTTTCCCTGTCCATTTCTATTATATATTTTAGAAATACTTACATAACATTTTTTTTTATTAGTTCAGACAGCATTAATATCATAATCAATTAGTATTAATAGTGTTCATATTTAGTTTATGCAGCATGTTTATAATAAATAATTAAACTGTTCTTTTTGCCTACTCTGTAGGATACAGATCTCAAGTTGTAACATTAACTGTACAATTGTTTGTACTAACAAAAAACAACATGAAATAAATATGTAAATAATTAATAGACTGAATAAATAAAATCACTTATTTATAAATCTAGCCAAAGTGCATTACGATTATAACGGCTCAAGATTGTTTAGTCCGTCTCATGACTAGTGCTACACTGGTCGCGTTGTGTATGTGTGGATAGCTACGCACACATGAACAAAGCTGCCGTCTTTTACCTAAACTCGAGCGATCAAATTTTGTGAAATGGCGTGTTTTGAGCGTGTGATTTTACATGTTTTTAAATGCATCTAAGATACATGAGCAACAATTTGATCTTTAAAACAATTGAGTATCATTGAAATTAACTGATTAAAATTGATTAGTTATTATACACCGTTAAATTTTGGTCGTTTTAATCCCGCGGAGGGTCGATTCGGTACATGAAATACTATCGATTAGTAAAGAGAAAATTAAAAAATAAAGTATTTTTTTTTAACTTTAATTTACGATTGTACGAAATAATTTTTTTAAGTAAACGTCAGCTGAGAGAGGTCTTTGTACTGTAGGTAGTTAGTACGTATTGACCGACAACTACCTACAAGGTCATTGACTCGTTTACATAAAGAAATTAATATAATACGTATATGCGTATATTAAATCGAGTTTTTGAAAAAAAACTACTTTATTTTTTAATTTTTTCTTTACAAATCGATAGTAATTCATGTACCGAATCGACCCTTCGCGGGATTAAAACGACTTAATTCATGATTCACCAAGAGGACGCCGGCGTCCGCACACCTATTGTCTTTCTATTGTGTCTCTAATTACGCGATTCAAAAGGATTTAACGGTGTATATTTACTAAATTATAAAATATTTCATAATCTGTCATGTTTTCAATCGAATAAAACGCTTTCTTAGTGAGCCAGCATTTACGTTTAGCTTTGAAGGTAGATCGAGAAAAAAGGAAAAATATATTTCTCGATATAAAAAGAGATTTTATTTTTTGTCCTATAGTTTGTGTCCCGAACTCTTTCAACCCGTGTATATAAAACGTACCCTATTTATATTCCGACTCCAATATATCGGAATACACCTCAATATAAGAATAAAAGTGTGAGGACGTGGTACCTATTTCACAGAAACGATTTTATTTTTACTGTTTTGTACCAGTTTGTTATGAGATGAAGTAAAGTACTAAGTATAGTATGATTTCTATGACCCTATTCATGGAGCGGGAAGTAGTGTCAGACTCTTACTGACTAAAAACCTACCCCGTTCCTTCGTAGCCTATCGTGCCGGGGCCGGGTATTCCTTTCGGAAGTTAACACATGACCCCAGTAGGCTTCGACCCTGCCTGCCTGCAGCTAGCAGGCTGGGCCTCTTCTGTGTGCTGACAGCTCCTTGAGGCGCGCGGGAACAGAACGCGCCGTCGACGACTTGGGATACATTATGTAGGTAATGTTTCTTCTATTAATATGTAAGTACACACACTTATCGAACTCTTTTACCTACATAGCGATCCTTGCCATTTTTTTGGTTATTATTTTGCCTTTGTTACGATTCCAAAGTATATGTAATGTTTCTTATACACCGTTAAATTTTGGTCGTTTTAATCCCACGCAGGATCGATTCGGTACATAAAACACTATTGATTTATAAAGATAAAATTAAAAAATAAAATACTTTTTTTCTAAAACTCGAATTAATATACGCATGTACGAAATTAATTTCTTTATGTAAACGAGTCAATGACCTTGTAGGTAGTTGTCGGTCGTTGCGTACTAACTACCTACAGTTCATTGGCCTCGCTCAGCTGATGTTTACTTAAAAAAATTATTTTTAGTGTTTCATGTACCGAATCGACCCTCTGCGGGAATTAAACGACCAAAATTTAAGGTATGTAACACTTACCGAACTTTTCTACCCACATAGCGATCCTTGCCTAATTTGATGGCGCGGTTGGCGCAGAGGTAGAGTGATTAGCTGTTGCGTTGCGTGGTGCGAGTTTGATTCTTCAATGGAACAAATTTGTAAAATTTGTTGTCTGCAAAAAGTTTTTTCGAGTCTGGTTGTCTCATGTGAATTTGTACGTGTTTGTGGATGCACCAAAGATACAGTCCAACGTAATCTCTAATAAAGAACAATATTTTAACAAAATTGGATTACGTTGTTCATCATCATCATCATCATCGTCACTTCAGCTGAAAGACATCCACTGTCGGACATAGGCCTTCCCCAAGTGTCGCCACAATGAACGATACTGTGCGTTTCGCATCCATCGGATTTCCATAACCCTTGCCAGGTCATCGATCCACCTTGTAGGAGGCCTTCCAAGACGTTACGTTGTTAGTAGCGTAGTACTACTCCCATTGAACAAATGCCCAGGGCCTCAAGTCTGCTATTACAATAGTGTCAGAATCGTCTATCATTGATTTCATCATGGCTGATTTAGACAAGTTTGGTAATCTATTAATATAATGGCGTCACTATGACTTTTCAACAGTCAATCACTGACACACCATTGAAAGAAATGGTAATCTCGTACATAATGACAAATGAATTTCTGACTTATTGGGTAATTTGGTAAAATTTTGTCAGTTTTATTAGTGACTTACCATTAGATTTGTCTGAATACGACAAAGTCATTCTACCACCATTCGTTTACGAGACCAATAACCGACCAATGATCGACCATAATGATTTAGCAGATTAAGAACTTTTAGCAAAATAACAATGGGATTGTGTTGGAATGTCGAATTTACAAAAATAGTAGACTTGGGCCCCAGATTATTTGTATCTTGCCGTTTGTTATCCGTAATAAAAAAAAAACTTGAACCAACTTTTTGATTAAATGAAATCAAAATCTGAGTAAGCTAAATTCATTACCTATAAATCATACAGAAACAAAATATCCAAAAGATATAACTGCAATAATGGCATTAGAATGAGTAATCAATCATATTTTACGCAAAAGAGGCTCTAGGGATTTTTTTTTTTTCGTTAGCGTCAGATGCAGCGTGGGCAATTTATACGAAGCCTCCTTGTGAGGCCAGGAAAACCGCTATTTACTCGTATGTGACATTTGAAGGGTGATTCTTTGAAACCCAGAGATTACGACTCATTCACCTGGCCTATTTTTTTGTACATATCTATTTTGTGTCGTAAGCCACTGGTCGCAAATGGGTGCCTTTAATATCGGAAAAAAACTATTATGCTAATATAAACATCAATTGTAGAAAATTTGGGCAAAAGAATCACCCTAAAGTTATACGAGTGTTAACTTACCCGACAAACGTTGTTCTGCCTTATAAATTGTCAAGAAAAAAGGAGGGTGGGGGGTAGGAAAATAAAAAATAGCTTACGACCTATTCTGAGACTTACTAAATATTAAAAAAAAATCGGTCAAGCCGTTTCTGAGGATTTTGATAACAAACACTGCAACATGCAACATGAGTTTTTAGATTAGACGAGTAAAGCTATATACAGAATATTAAAGATATATACAGCTAAAGAGTAGAATTCCTTACCAAATTTTGTGTTTCCTGACAGCTAAAACTTCTGAGTGTCCTTAAACTCAGAAGTTTTGCTTCTAAAATGCATTACAGTGAAGCGTGTGAGAAGAGTTGTGTAGGTAGATACCAATTTTACATCACAATATCTACCAGAAATCAATTTAATAATTACAATTAATACCCATCCTAACCTACGGTGCTCAGACCTGATCACTCATTGAATTGCAAAAATTTTGGCCTTGAGATTTGCTAGATGGAAGGAGCGCAGCATTCTGGGTGTAAAAAGAACAGACCGAATTCGGAATGATTATGCTGCACTACAAAACGGGCGTAATAGGCGCGGGGAAAAAGGCTGCCAGGCTCAAATGGGATTAGGCAGGATTGTTGGACGCTTAAGTAATGACGCAATGGGTTACTGCAGAGGGTAAGCGGCCTAGAAAGGGGTGGCGAGTTGATAGACACGTACCATGAGGACAGAAGAATGTCTAGAAGAACTTGGGGGAGACCTTTGTCCAGCAGTGGGACAGTAATAAAAAAGATTTTTTAAAATAAATTACAACAACCACTGAACTTTACGAAAGAACCCTGCCAAAAGCCGTTAATCTCTTACTTATTGGCCCCAATTTCATCCACTTTCACGCCTCTCGCCCTTGATTAATAGCCTGCATTTGCTAACCAACACATCTCTGTCATTACCGCCCCTAATTCTAAGAACTGTTCACGATGCAATATATTTTTCTTTTACTAAGACGACTTTAAGCGTTTTGAATCAGAGCCCTTTTTATTTATTGCAAACAAACGCATTTTTATTAATATTTACGTTACTTTTATCAACCCGTTCAACATACCACAATGCCTCAAAACGAAAATCTATGACCAGTGGTGCTATTCTCTAATAAAACGCAGCGATGCCTCATCGACGAACACCCAAACAGGATACATTATATTGTCACTCTAACGTACCTTTGGGGGTATGTGGAACAGATAGTAAAGTATGTGGATACCTCCGTTGAAAAGGAAGGATCCTCCGACCAGACAGGTGTTATATCTGGTGGGCTACTGCCCGATAGATGATTTCGGGTTTGTTCTATATGTTCCAATCGCACCGCGAATCTTACTTGCGCGATGCATGGTTAGTTCATTTGTGACGACATAGATGTCGCTTCATACCTATACATTAGATTGTTAATTTAATGTATCCTTTTTGGATGTTTATTGTTGCGGCAGCGCTGCATTTTCATAGAGAATAGCACCACAGTACGTGTTGCCAGTGATGACATTATTTTGGCACTGAACCATGGTCACTTACAATGGGCCACATCACGGCCTAAAGTCACCCAAAGAGTAATGGAAAGGACTATGTTCAAAGTTTTCTTGCATAATCGCATCAGTAATGAAAAAGAGATCATAAAAAAACTCTTTTGAACGATTTCGCAACCCTGGCAGTATAGTAGGAAAGAAAGTACACTAGAATTGAAATTATGACCTATAATAGCATACCATAGCATCAGCTTCATAATGTTCCAACAGCTGGGACTCGGGCCCTACTCTACAAGAGGGAATGAATCATAATTCAAAACGCAGGCTCATGCGGGTTGGTGGATGTCACATAATATCTTCGAATTTTTGGTTCTAGGACATGTCGGTTTCCTCACGATGTTAATCATCATTATTTCAGCCGAAAGACGTCCACAGTTGGACACAGGCCTCCCCAAATGTCACCATAACGGCCGGTCCTTTGCGTCTCGCATCCATCGGATTCCCGTGACTCTCACTAAGTTATCGGTCCACCTTGTGGAAGGCCTTCCAACGTTGCGTTTTCCGATACGCAGTTGACGCGCCCTCCTTTCGTCCCCGTAATCCATCTGTTCAGCTAGCAATGTGCCTTGCCTGGCCCAATGCCACTTAACTTGGAAGATTCTTGATGACAGATACAATATCTATTGAAAAAACTTTTCCAAATTTATTTTTTGCGACACAATTAATTAGTGACCTAACTGCCCCAGACGTCCAGAAAAGTTATTACCATTTTTCTCTAAAGAACTGTCAAGAAAACAAAATGTTTTTCTCAAGAACAAAACTTTTGACCTTTCATAAATCTATGTCGTGTATAAGTTTTCTCAGATTGAGAAATTAAGCTTATGAAAGTAACAACTGAACTGATTAAACTGTAATTTACTTAACTTGTAAGTTTTTCAGATTAATGCCTTTCAAAGTACCTACATATATTACAAATATTCATTAAGTAACACGCTAGTATTGATTTTCACTTTGAAATTATATACACCGTTAAATTTTGATCGTTATAATCCCATGGAGGATCGATTCGGTACATGAAACACTATCGATTTGTAAAGTGTTTTTTTTTAAACTCGAATTAATTTACGCATATACAAAGACATGTGTCATCCACAAACCCGCACCGGGCCCGTGTGATGGATTACGGCACATTCCCTCTCCTAGAGGGGAGGCCTGAGTCTCAGCAGTGGAAACATTATAAGGCTGATGCTATGCTATGCTATAGTCAAAAAACACTAAAGACTATGGCTTCGAATAGCACATCTTGATACTTTTATCGCAAGAGAATTGCACAATTTAATTCCACCAAGTCCGTTACATCATCGAACTACCAGATGTACGGCTTTGCTCCACCTGTGCGTGGTGCAGATCCAACCCTTACGTACAATCCGGCCACCGTAGGCGCGGGCTCGCGGACGGCGGGCAATGGGTAGCTCGCTGTCCGTACGTCCGGTAACAGACCGGTCCGAGCTCAAGTCGTTTACGGCGCGCATTGTTCCCGCGCGCCTCAAGGAGTTGTCAGCAAACTGTAGGGGCCCAACAGGGCCGAAGCCTACTGAGGGTCAAAGGGTATGTGAAAATGGCACCCGGGGCCCTGGGACCAAGGCAAAGAATGGAACGGGGTAGCTTTTTAGTCAGTAAGAGTCTGACACTACTTCCCGCTCCACCCAAGGGCGGGATTTGTCATTGGATGATTTTACCTACCATAAAAAAAAAACATACGTACAAAGCGTTTTGGGAACACATTCATTATGCATACAGCTAAGGAGTAGAATTCCCTGCCGGAGTCTGTGTTTCCTGATAGCTATAACTTAGGGGTCTTTAAGTTAAGAGTGAATAGGTTACTTCTAGGCAAGCGTACTCTATCGTCGGCTACATCATCGCTTCCAATCGTGTGAGATACTGGTTAAACACGACCCTATTGATAATAATTAAAAAAAAAACTCTCAGGCGTAACCACTGGCAGTAACTAGTAATGATATGAATATTAAAAATACTAACCACTTACCTGTCATTAAATAAAAACAAACAAAAGAACGTGACTGATAAGTTACTCATTAATGCCTTGAACGTGTCAAAACTATAAATAACACTTATTCTAAACACGATGTGATTTGACAATGAATATAATGAAGGATAGTTGCTCGACTTGCCTATTAAGTTTAGGAAAAATAACTGCATGTAGGTAGATAGTACATCTTGGCACAAAATAGATAGGTTCAGTACATCTACCATGAGTTTTAAGCAATAGTATTCGTCGCTACTCGATATCGACGCCGTAAATATTTTGTATGGCAAATTTTGGTTCTGCAAGTACTATTGCTTAAAACTCATGGTAGAGGTACAGAAGTCAATCTCATGTAAGTACTTCACTTTTTTACCCTCGACGGAAAAAGGGGTGTTATAAGTTTGACCTGTCTCTCTGTCTGTCTGTGTGTCTGTTCGTGGCATCGTAGCGCCCAAACGAATGAACCGATTTTGATGCGGTTTCTTTTTGTTTTAAAGCTGGCTTAATCTTGAGAGAGATGGTTCTTAGCAACAATTTATGAAGATCTGTTCAGGTGTTTAAGTTCACCAGCTCGTTTGTTAACTGCGGTAAGGTTTTTTAACACTTAATGGGTATTACTTTACGTAAAACACACGTGTGACCTAAATTTTTTCTAATATTCGTATACAATCGTGCCATTGAGCTGGTCCGATGATAGAGCTCGAAGGTAAGAATCCTGGATTGCTTATTAATATAGTAAACCCATCAAGTTTGGGCTCATTATATTCTTCTTGACCAGTTCAACACATTTTTCATGATGACAAGGACTGTCGGGGGTTTTTTAAAATTTTAATTTTAGATTATTTATTACACCTACGCTCGGCGGTCGCTAGAAAAATTACTCTGTAATCTAGCACTGGTTTAGCACGGTTTAGTCACGTGCAAGATATCGTGTCTGTGAGCGGTGTCTATGTGTGCGTTGGTCGAGCGCGCTTTGTATGTAGATTGTCTTCCGTACTATCTCTTTTGTGATCTAGGCGTCGACCTACTAACAGCAAACATTTGACATTTGTAGATTCCAGCTTTTTGTTTTTTTGAGGTGAGAAATCATCCAATAAATTCTCCCTCTCGGAGCTGGAGCCGGAGGTCGTTTCAGGCTTTTAATGACTAAAACAACACCTGTGTCTGTCAGTTATCATTTGCGTTCTAGGACCACAGTATTCCTGTCAGCCATCGGCCATCTTCGCTAACACTATTGCTTCGCCGAAGGAGGCAGCTGCATCCTATTCCCTCTCGTTCCAGACCATAGCCTGAACCAGGATTCAGTGCGAGAGGTGGCCACCATGTTCTCTGGACGGTCCACACAATGGTAACACGTGGACGAGTACTTCAGTTAGAAGATAAAGGCCACGGTGCCTCTCCTTCCACTCTTAAAGAGAAGACTTACCACCACGATCGTAGTGTTCCCAGGTAGGTACACTTTTGCGTAGGCATTCGGATCCAAATTGGTTGTGATATTTGTATAAAAAATTATCATACACTAGGTCCGGGGCCCTGGGACAAAGGCAATGAATGGAACAGGGTAGGTTTTTAGTCAGTATGAGTCTGCCACTATTTCCCGCCCCACCCAAGGGCGGGATCTGTCATTGGATGATTTTACCTACCATCATACACTAGGTACTTCTGTATCGTGGGTGCGTCCATAAACACAAAAACTCACCTATACAAAATACCTACAAACCTGGATCATCTATTTGTTGACCATTCAAATATTTCTTCCATTCAGGAGTTGAGAAACATAGCAGTGGGTTTTAGTCAGTAAAAGTCTGACAAGCTTCTCGCTCTGCTCTAGAGCGAAAAGACATGACATGATTTTCCGTAGATACTATTAGATCAGTAACAAAGAGTATTGAAGCCGTTTCCCATCACCTGGGGGGGGAGGTAGACAATGATAAATAAAGTAACATTGACACGTCCCTTCCCCAAATGCTTTAATCTCTCCCTCAGCTGTTGGCCGCGGTCGTTACGGATTACGCCGATCCGGAGAGCTCGAGGCAAATAAATCTGTCAATTTTTGCGAGAAAAATCCCCTAAAAAGGTTTTTACAGCGGGCCTTATTTAAACAGCTGTTTGGTTTCAAAATACTTGATTATAGTAACACATTTTATACAGAGGGACGACTTCTGTATTTATATGTAGGGTTCGCAATTTGTGTCAATTGTGGCTACATACTAACAGTCGCAGGGATCGGACTTCGGTTCGGTCCATGGTCCGGAGCGATAGGGAATAGGATATGATTGCCTCCTTCAGTGAAGCAACAATGCTAATGAAGAAGATGGCCGCAGCCGTGAGGAACGGAAATTTTCGCGGCCCGGGCGTCGAGGGTCGGAGGGCAATCCGGGCTTGCAAAAGACGAGCAGTTTAGAGTGGGTAGCCCACCCACCACCGTAATAGAGTCCTCGGCGGCGCATAGTGTTCCATGCGCGCCTCAAAAAGATGACAGCAACCATAGGGGCCCAGCAGCGTCGTTGCCCGCTAGAGCCACGGGAATTTCTGAAAAGGAGACTGAAAGAATGCAAAGAGCAACTGAAGGACACACACGGGTTTTTATGAGTGAATTTTAGGTATATAAATAAAATTTAAAATTATTTCACAATGAAAGTGCTCGTTGCGTCACTACCAGCTGCTGCCATTTTGGTATAAATCGATCCTAACATACATAACTACGTTGTATATAACCTTTAGATCGCCTGGCCTTTTCGCAGCGTTCGCTTTCTCGCACTTCATTTTAGACATTATTTTTGCGCGCTTTCTTCATCCAGTTTGAAGTTCCTCATAAAGTAGTCTGGTACGACCGACGGGTCTTGACGCGTCTGAACTTAGGCTCTGCGAACTTTAACGTCTGTGCACTTGTAAAAAAATAATAGCAGTTGTTATTGCTGTTAACAACTGTTATAGGCATTTATTTGTATAAATCACTTATTTGGCGCGCTTATTTTGAGCGCTAAAGTTCGCAGAGCCTAACTTCAGACGCGCCAAGATCCCTCGGCCGTACCAGACTACTGTATGAGGAACTCCAAACAAACTGGATGAAGAAAGCGCGCGATTGACAAGCTTGGAGCTATTTAGGGGAAGCCTACGCTAGAGAGGCGACTGCTATGAATAACGATGATGAAACAGAATAGAAAAACAAATGAAGTAATGAAGTTATGTAAGTAAGAACAGAAGATTTGTATTTTTTGTAATGATTTTCATACTTGATTAAGTTTCTAAATTGTAAGTAATAGAATAAAGGGTATTTTTTTATATTAATTTATTTTTATTTATGAGGAACTTCTTATTTACGTTCTTGGATAAATACGAGTACCGTACAAATAGTACACTCAATATTTTATTATCTGTGCGCATGCCGGCGTCCCATTCGCCCTCACACGACATCCTGTCGAAGTGACATGACGTTTGTTTTTCAATAGGCATTCGTTTTTTAAACCCTACTGTAATTGCCTTGCCATTAATGAAGAGTTGAAGTTGAAGTAATTGCCTCAAAAATAAAAAAGAATGCTTGAAGCTTGTGAGCATTAAAACGCATTTTAATACTCATGAGTATCAGGCTTTTCATCCACCTTTTATGATAACATTTTTACCGAGTTATGTCCTCGGTTTCCTTCCCACATACCTATTAAAACCAACGCTAGTTATCGTGGTGTTTATAAACCTCCTCGGGGAAACAAGCGTAAAGATAAGGAAGTGTACCAGACAGACGTGTCCCTGAGGATAGCTCAGCAAACTGGGGCAGTTGATAAGGTAGCCAAAGGCTATGTTAGTTTCTGAGTTAGTATAATAAACAAATAAAGTTTGGAGCTACGAGTAGAGTCATAAAAAATTGCGTTAAGATAGTTCGTATAATGGTTAAGTATGAAACCTAAACAAAAGCTCAGTCATAAGACGATTCTCGGTCACCCTAGGCGCGGACTTGCCGGACGGTGAGCAACCTATTGCTCGCCGTCCGGTAAGAACCAAGCCCAAGTCAAAAGCGCGTTGTATAAAACTCTCGCCTCGAATAAATATCTGCTAGAGCTGCAGGATTTTTCTAAAAACTGAGTAGTCTTGGAACACAAAAGCTAACTAAAGGATCGTGGTTTAGTTAGTCTCCTCTTCTCCCTGTTTCTTCCCTGATCCCATTATTTGAGGTCAGGTTTCCTCACTTTGAGAGCAGTGGTAGCCGAGTAGTAACGGCCCGACTTACGAGTTGTAAGTCGCGGGTTCAAACCCAGCCAGGCACATTACTTTGTTTAATTTATTTCATGATCACTGCTCTCAGAACGGTGAAGGAAAACATCGTGAGGAAACCTAGAACCAAAAATTCGAAGACATGTGACATCCACCAACCTGCACTGGGCCCGCGTGGTGGATTACGGCCCATTCCCTCTCCTAGAGAAGAGACCTGAGTCCCAGCAGTGGGAACATTATAAGGCTGTTGCTATGCTATGCTATGCTCCTCACTTTCCTGCCCCAAGTGGCTCTGTCTTAGGTTAAGTGTTAATTAGTAAACGTCTGATGTTCGCTCTCGCTATTTGATGATTTCTCGCCTCAAAAAGAGAAGGTAATATTTGGAATTAACAAATGAATACCTGTTTGCGGCACATTTCTGCACAAGTGTAAAATATTTGTTCGCGTTACACAGACCACAATTTAATACCATAGCATTTTGTGGTTAATTCGTAGTGCAGGCATTTCCTGAAAGTGATTATTTATAATCATTATTAAAAGTTGGAAAACCATTTGATGTCGTGGAGTTTTCACTTAAAAAAATCGCAAACAATGAACTTATAATTTTTTTTTCTGTAGCTATGAATTGAATCGAATATAATTCCTAGTTAATCCTAACATATAATTCTAAAAGATATACTTCAAAGTAACCCGTTTTAAAATTAAAATGCCAGTTTCATAGGTAAAGACCTATACACCACTATTTTTTAATTATGGCAAATACTTAAAGGGCTTATTAGAAAAGGTCTTGTTATTATGTAAGTGAAGTCTCAATGAATAACATTCAGAAACAGCAAAGTTATGAGCGTTTGTTTATATCCCAAAATCTCACTCAATTTATGGAAACATTGTACAGGTTATTGTTTATGAATGAAAGAATGTCAATAAAAATGGAAAAACACTGCGCTTAGTATTTTCTAGTAGTAGTTGTTATGAATAATGATTTAATTATGAAATTACCAATAATTGGCAAATTTACGTGGACAATTTTGGGATTTCGTTTTTTGTACTTTTGACTACACAAATATGATCAGTAACGGCTACTGATTGAGCCCCATTTTTTTGTACACTAATTAAAAAATAGGGGTGTATAGTAATTTTTAATGTCAGCCAAAAATCATTCACAGTTGGACATAAGTGGCTCCCCTAAGTGTCGCTACAACGACCCGTCCTGTGCGTCTCGCATCCATCAGATTCTCGGGACCTTCATCAGGTCATTCATCTGGGAGACTTTCCAGCATTATTTGACTGGCCTGGTGGTCTAGTCATTAGTGCCCCTGACTGCTTTGCCAGTGGTCGTGGGTTTGATTCCCACTCGGTATAAATGTTTGTGTGTACCCAGGCACAGAACAAATTATTGTGCTCATGATCATTTGTTCTGTGTCTGGGTGTAATTTAACTATAATATTAATGTATTTAAAAATATATACGTATGTTTATCAGTTGTCTAGAATTCATTGTATATATTATTATAAAAGTTAGAGTTTATATTTATATGGACGCAGTCGCTACCAGATGTTAAATATCAAACTATGAATGTTTAATAACCAACCAGATATACGACATTAGTACCATTCTCAATTTACAGTTAAACCTCTCCACCCAGGAAACTAGGCTAAAAATAAAATATTCGTTTAAAAATCAAACGGTTTGGAAGCAGTTATCAGCCAGTTGGGGCCGCCCAGGGACTCATAAAAACGTTGAAACCGATAGAAATGGCGCAAAACTTATCAAGTACGCCTCACTGCAAGCGTAATGGCCAAGGGTATGGATTGGAAAAAGGATACAGGTAGCCAGTCATTTCAAATTACATATTTGAAGGTTGCAATCGTGATATCCACAAGCTACATAATATGTTACATAAATAATATATTTTTGTCTGATTATACAACGTAAATTTTGGTCGTTTTAATCCCGTGGAGAGCCGATCCGGTACATGAAATACTACCGGTTTGTGAAGAGAAAATTAAAAAATAAAGTACTTTTTTTAAATCTACATATGTACTTATGAAAAAAATAAAAATTTAACGGTGTATAAGTCTACATGGTATTATTTTCAGCCCATTTATCCAGTAGGTGTGAGACATGACTCAAGTCTTCAAAAGCATCACAATAAAAGTTTTTAAACATAAATATCTACTTAGAAATTTGTCATCCACAAGAATCTACGGCTTTCTTTGAAACTAGCTCTTGCCTTTTGATAATAAAAGAGCCTCAACTCTCTTTAATGAATAAAACTTATGCTACTGAAACTCAATTTTAAAACCTTCGTTAATTATCCTTTAATACTGAAATTCTGTTTTGTTTACTTAAAATATACTTTAACATAGGAATTTTACGTATATCGCCTACCGTATTGTTTATTGCGCAAAGCCTGGCTTTTCGCAAGTTTCTAACATTCAAACAAGTGAGCATCTGACAGATGCCATCTGTTGTTCTAATCTTTTGGGAATTGTAATTTATTTCATCAGCCGTTTGAGCGGGAAGACTTTATTACGTACTAGCGACCCGACCCAGCTTCGCACGGGTGCAATGGTGATATTAAATATGTATATTATATTATGCATGTATTATACTTATAAACCTTCCTCTTGAATCACTCTCTCTATTAAAAAACACTACATCAAAATCCGTTGCGTAGTTTTAAAGATCTAAGCATACATAGGGACAGACAGCGGGAAGCGACTTTGTCGCGCCGACGGCGACTTGGGCTCGGTCCGGTCGGTTACCGGACAGTCGGACAGCGAGCTACCCATTGCTCGCCGTCCGAAAGCCCGCCGGAATTAGGGGTCGGAATCCCGGCGGCGGCTGGGGCGTAAGGGCCTTTGCCTCACGCGTGCGGCCTCCTTCTTTGGTAGCATTACTGCTTCGCCGAAGGAGCCGACCGCCTTTCACTCCTCCTTGTTTTGGATCACGGCATGTACCAAAACCAGGGCGCGAGAGATCGCTACCACCGATAGCCCGCACGAGGACACGGCGGTGCTCTGCCCAAGTGGGGCATACCTTTACAGTGTGCTTCAGCATGTCCAGCCCAAACCGTTTGCGGTTTGCTAACACCTCTCTAAACCGCCGCGCCGTCTTCAAATATATTTCCTGGATCTTATAGTACGAGCGGACGGAAACAAAATCAATCCACCCAATTCTAACTGCTCATGTTACAAACTATTATCTAGCTGAATACTTAAGCACTATAATTAAAGTCATGGCCAAAAAAAAACATTGAAATAAAGATACACCCTACCTACATAAAACGCCACTGAAATTCAAATCAATAAATAATTGAGTTTAAAAGTAATCGTCTATATTTAACCTACGACACCGCTTTAAGTCACGACCTTTAGTTGACTTTTACTTAAGAGGGTTGAACAAACACTATGTAGAACGTTACGGAATTATTCTTCAGTTCCTAGAAAAGATTACCAGTATGTTTTGCGGTGTAAAGACTGTTTTGTTCAGGGCAAATGCATTTTTTCTAGAGGAATTTATGGCTATGGATCACCAATTAGCCTCTTTGCATGCCTTTCCACCAAGTCCAAAACTGCTAGGTGGCATTTTGCAGCACCAGCCCATATGTGGCTGCAGTACTACACACACGATCGAACCTGTGCTTTGTATAACATTAAAATCTGTCCCGGTGTGAAGTACCGCCGGATATTAAACAAAACGCCGGATTTCCTAGCCTAACTTGATTTTGGACTCAATGAACCTTCCTAAATCAAAGTCTGAGAAAATTTCTACTCCCAAGAACAGCTTTGTAATATTTATCACTAACTTCTGCTAGCGACTTTGGCCACATGAAACTCGGTTTCTCCATACATACTTCTAACCCCTTTTTTGCTCCCTTAGGGGTGGAGTTTTGTAAAATTTCAAGTTGGTAGTTGTTATAGTTTCTGAGATCTCGTGATTAATCAGTGAATAGAATTTCACTTTAATATATATAGAAGATATATATAAACTTTTACTCGAGTTCTTTTACGAGTTCGGAACTTCAACTTTGATTTCGTGTCCGCGATTACGGACGCGCCGTACCTATCAAAATCGGTTCAGCAGTTTTACCGTGAAGTCATAACAGTCAGACAGATTTACTTTCACATTTATAATATTAGTATGGATTAGTATACATCACTGTTGTCAGTGAATAATACTTTCCGTTTCATGCCCATTCATATTCGGCAACAACCCTTTTCTAAACACATTGGACACAAAAGGTCCTCTGATAAACGATCCTAGTTTTTTCTAGAGAACCAAATCGGAAAAAAACGTAACAATATCCTAAGAAAAATGCTACATTTCATCTGATAAATGTTGATCGTCGGATCCGGTCGTTGTCCAATGTTTTAACGCCATCTGGGTACTGGTATAGTGGGACATCGCTGTGACAAATTGCGATTTCTACTTCTAACAGTACACTATAAGTATAATACAAATACTAATATATAAAACACGATTTTTTTACCTATATCCGTAGTAGAATTTGCAACCATCATACCGATGTGTCCCTAACCATGTTATTTTCAGGTTTCATTATAAAAGGCCATAATGCGAAAATGGTTTTAGACCTGTTAAAACACATTTTGACAAAAGTGGAGAAATTTCGGCATTGCGACCGAGAACAAATTCACCCGAGCCGCAGGTGAGGCGAACCTCGGCTCGCCTCGTCTGCTGCAATGACAATTTTCACGTTTTAAACTACATGTTTTCAATACACCTACGAAGTAATAAATGAACGTGGTTTGACAAGTTACTCGTGGGGGCTGCAAGGCGCCTAGCCTGATACAATAAATACAATAAATTGTGATGGGGTTGAGCTCGCGCGGTTTTCTGCACTAGGGTGAAAAACAGTAAATAACGAGCTTAAAAGCGGTAGCAGTAGGAGCGGGTTTAAATAAAGTATTTGAAAAAAAAAATTTTGGCCTAACAGCACACACCGGGTATCCGTTATTTACAAATATTACAGCACGTTTGTACCGATGAAACCGTTTGACAGCAGCTGTCAAAATCCGGTAGTCAACGGTACTTGTCTAAAGGTATTAAAAAATAATAATAATACCTATTTACTCTTTGTTTGTATACTAAGAAACTACGTGCAAAGGTTTACTAAGTATACACACAGAAAACAGAAGTTATTTCTAGAAAAACATAAACAAGGAAAAATCTTTTCTACAAACGTAACAAATTGTTATACTTATAAGATTTGGGAACTCAATTTGTGCTTTGTTTCTTCATAAAACTCATCATAACATTTGGAACGAGAATGATGGAGGCAGGTACAATCGCGGTGTACATATCTTCGTCAGTTTTAAAATTATTTCCTTAACACTCTTACACCCGTATTTATAAACAAGTAAAACTGAATACTTGAGTAAAAGTAACTACTACTTGTATTCTATAGTTAAGAAAAATTTGAATTTTGAACGCAGATTTCAAACGTCAAGTAATGACTTAATAAGATTTTAGTTAGTAACAAGTAAATACTTCTTTATAAAAATACAGGTGTTAGTCAACAAGTAGAGAATGCCTGAGGTATTAAGTCCACCTGTTCAACAAGAAGGACTCTAAGGCCGTGTTTACAGAGACGCGGCGCGTTGCGCAGCGCGTTGGGCGTTTCCTCGTACATTGTAGCAGCGGGCCGTGTCATCGCTCGCGCAAACACAAACATATGGCAATGTATGACGGACCGCCCGACGCGCCGCACAATGCACCGCGTCTCCGTAATCGAGCACTAAGACGACGATTGTAAGTTTACTGTGACTGTACTTACGATCTCTCTCGCAATTTTGCGTCATCACTGTTTTAAATCGTCGTTAAAATGTAAAATGTTATTAGTCTATAAAAATATATAGAATACGATGCCGATGTCAAATGCTATAAAAAATTAAAGTCAGTCTGTCTATTTTGTAAAAGCGTTTCAAAGTTCACGCTCATGAAATATTAGCTGTGCCTATCAAATGTCTAAAATATTGATAAATGGTTATTAAAAGCTTTAAGTTTCATTAGTTTAAAATACTGAGACATATTAAAATGTAGCAAAAGGAATTACGTTTTTAATTTTCAAAAATAAATCTTCAATCTCTTGAAATGTTACTGTAATAAATTTAAAAAACGGAGACAGCTAGAAACTAAATGAGAAACACTACGGAGTGTTATGGTTCCCACAAATTATAACAACTCAAAACTAAAAGTATTTATTTAATTAAACCATTTACAGGCCCTTTTTAGGGGTCAGTACCTAGTCGGCAGAATCGCTAGGATATCAAAACTGTAGGTTACCGTTACCTGGCAGGCACGAAACAAGGCGTCATACAACAAGCATTGGAAAAAGCCTGAACACTATAAAATTGTAGGCAGTTACGTCACAAAAAAAAAATATTCGGAATTATCTTCTTTCAATACCGTCATCAATCGAGTCTCGAAGTCTCTTCGGTAAGTTTGTACAGAACCCTCGAGTCCGACTCGCACTTGACTAGTTTTTTTTTTATTATAAAAGTCGGTCTGTCAGAAAATAATATATTTACATTTCCAGCGTAAGATCTCAATGGAAAAGAACGTGAAAATATCTCCGCGGATACTTTTTTGATTTTATATTATACTAGCTACTGCCAGGCTTCGCTCATGTGAAAGTCGATTTCTCCATACCAACTTCAAACCCCTGTTTTACCTGCTTAGGGGTGGAATTTCGTAAAATTCGTTCTTAGCAGATGTCTCTACCCTATAAGGAACCTGCCTGCCAAATTTTAAGTTTGTAGGTGTTATAGTTTCTGAGATTTCGTGAATAATCAGTGAGGGGTATTTCGCTTTTATATATACACTCGTAGATTTTGTGAGGAGTGACATGAAAGAAAAGGGAGTTAGTGATAGTGTGACGTGACAGGATAGAGTGGAAGAAAAAAACGAGTTGCGCCGACCCCTTGTAATATAGGATAGGGGCAGGAAGAAGAAGAAGGCATACACTCGTAAATATAGATATAAGTAAAAGATAGATTTCAATATTTCAATTAATAAACTGCAGCAAAATTATAGTTACATCGTTAATGTTCAAATTATAATTATATTTTACACATAATGTAAAAACTATGTAGAGAGACGTGAAGGATAAAAACGTCCAGAGTAAACATAATATTTCTTTTCCTTTCATTATTTGAAGCTCTTCAAGAACCATTGGGCCTGAGGCCATAGAAACACCCAATTCTCATATTAAAATAGATCCCTATCTACAAATATATTAATTATCTAGTAGACAGAATTCCTATTCCCTCTCTTAGAGATGAGGCCTGTGTCCAAGCAGTGGGAACATTAAAAAGCTGATGATGATGATGATGATGATGAGACAGAATAAATTAAAATGTTTTTTTAGGAGGGAACTTATTCAATCTCCCACTTTTGGGTGGAGCTTTGCCTTACGTTCAAGGCCCCGGGTTTTCCATTCAGAAGCGAAGGCCTGGTAGGCTTCGTCCCTACTGGGCCCCTACGGTTTTCTCGTTTAACACTACGCGCCGACGACGACTCGTGCTCGATTCCGACGGTTACTGAACGGGTGGATGGCAAACTACCGATTGCTCGTCGTCCGCAAGCCCACGCCTACGACTATGTTATGGTTCTGTTTTGACGTCAGCTAGACATACACATATTACCAACAACAGGACTGGGATCTGTACGGGTACTAACTGTGAGGACTGAGGGCTTGGGTTCCAGGTAAATGCTGCTGGGTTTGGTATGTACGTTGAGAACTCTCGCACACAATGATTTGATACCTACTAATATTTTTGGATACATGATCAATGAAAATATTCGCAAAGAAGGCAAAGTTACCAACATAGCCCGAAGAGTTACCAAACTTAAGGGCTGGTTGTGGTCATGGAGTATTTTGTATAAACTCCGCCGATGTACGTTTTATAAAAAAAAAATAGCTTTTTGTTTTTGCGAGGCCCATTTAAAAAATAAGCTTAATATTTTTTTGTAAATTTCAAATATTCTCCTGACTTACTCGTAATCTCGTAGATATACACGTTAGAAATCTTAAGTAAGGGTCAGATTAACGATTTTTTTTATCAAGCCAACTTTTATATCTGGTTCCGATTCTTGCCCGACGCTTGGTCATAAATATAGTCAATTTTAATAATATTTTTTTTCATGCTGTTCTCTTTTGTATTTGTGGATTTCCAAAGATTTAAAATAGTTCAAAATTAGTAGAACCTGGCCTTAAGGGGCAGTTGGCAGGGTAGTATCTTACTCACAGGACAGGTGTCGGTGGAGCCGATATGTTATGGAGTGGCGTAGATAGGACATCATGTGATTTCTTTAGGTACGGTATTTAATCATTCTCGTGAGACGAGAACTTTTTTTTTTTTAATCTTTATTAAAGCAGTGGCAATTTTTTCCGAGTCATTGTAATGCATGTTTTTTTACGATCTTCTTTATAGCACAGTACCTAACAGAATAGGGTTTTCTGGTTAATACATTAGTAAGATGAAGAATAAGTAGGCACCTATAAAAATGTAGTGAAAAACTACGTTTAAAAATAGGTATAACTTCAATATTATCGATACACTGGAACGTAAAAGGCAACTGAAAGAACGGTTTTAGTAAGTTAAGTCTGATACGCCTTTGGAGGTATGGGGAACAACAAAATTGAGGATCCTCCGACAAATAGATGATTTCGGGTTGTTCTATATTCAAACCGCGCGGAGAATTCTTATTGCGCGATGGACGATTAGTTCTTATGTGACATAGATGTCGCTACACGCCCTTTCACTCCACTTAGAGCGGGAGAATGTACTTTATAATATCATCATCTCCCTAGCCTTACCCAACGACCTTGAGGTCGATTCCTGGTCTAACCGATGCGGCTAAATACCTGTATTTTACGAAGAGCGACAGCCTATCAGACCTCCACAGCCTATTTACAGGGCATTTTTTTAATTTCCTACCTTAAAGAAAAGGTATAACCCCAATAGACTTTACTTACGTGGCAAATGATTATGCGGAAGCCCACGCTATGCCGCACTTCGATCGCCATTTTGGTTAAATGATAAATGATATTTATTTTGCAAGTAGGTTTTAAAAACACTTTTACAAGTAATTTTTTTTTCGTCAGTTTAAACTAGATGAGGCCGGTGTTTCCTAGCTTACTACCTTGAGAAGCAACACCGAACCAAACTCAAGGGTCAAAGTCTCTTTTAAAGTCCATACAGTTAATATGTATTGGTCAAATCACATGAGGACCTTTCAAATTTCAGTTTCAAATTTTATGTAGCGTATTTAATTGTACACAGGTTCTTGTTTTCTGTGGAAGAGAAAAAAATAAATGATCTACTAAATGACGTCACGTATATCTACTCAAAAACAATTTCGTACCGACCGACCAAGACTCTTTAATCTACAGAGCAATCTAAATAGCCAGATAATCATGAGATGGTAGAAAAAAAGACAATTTATCTTGTTGTTCTGTGATAATTAATTTGTCAGAAGCGTAATTACTTGAGCTCAGAATGACAGCTGTCAGTTCTGTTCGGGATGCCATTCGGATGGAGTCTGATGAAATCGGATAAACAGTATACTTTTGTGATGACGCGAATTCGTGTCAGTTCCAACGCTATTCTCGGGGTGTTTGCCGATCGCAGGGACTCCCCGATGGTACAGAGGTGGTTACAGATCCACGCTGAATTTTAACTGTTTTTATTTATTTTAGATCACTATTATTTCAATTTAATTCCATGTAATTCAATTCAATTAAAGTTGAATCATTTTATTTATAATTTTGTATTTATAATTATCTACCTTATTTATACTAACATTTTTTAAGAGAATTGTGACTACTAATACTATGGACGTTCGTCTAAAATAAAATTTAAATTTTTATTATTTTATTTTATAAACTAGCGGATGGGTGCTACTACACTAAAAAAAATATGTTGTTTATAGGTTTTTTTATAGTAGGTAAAATCATCCAATGACAAATCCCGCCCTTGGGCGGAGCAGGAGATAGTGTCAGACTCTTACTGACTAAAAACCTACACCGTTCCTTCGTTGCCTGTCATACCGGGGCCGAGCCTTCTTTTCAGAAAGCGGCCCTTGGCCCCAGTAGGCCTCGACCCTGCTTGCCTTCAGCTAGCAGGCTTGTGGTAATGGGCAGGGCTCACAGAACAGATGGTCATTGGGATTCAAAGGTTCTGTAATGGCGACCGTGATCCAGAAGACGAAAAAGGTGGCTAGACAACTAACGCAGAAGACGAAGCATTAGATATCTAGCTTTTTTGCCGTAGGAAATAATCAAATGTTTCCTCTCGCACTAGGATGGAGCGGGAGTTTTTACAGGAATGGTATTTCTTTTCCACATTTTATAAATCCTGCAAAAATCGTAATCACGCGACATATACATACGCGACTGCGTATATTGAAGGACTGGAACAATTTGCCTGCTGCGGTCTTTCCGTCCGGTTATAATTTACGTGTCTTCAAGGCCAGAATGAATAGGCACCTCACTATCAACGATTGCATCACTACTTACCATCAGGTGGGACGGCAGTCGAGCACTAGTTTATATTAATTTAAAGAAAAAGAGTCAACAAATATGTTTGTTACTCCTTTACGCTCTAACAGCAGGATGGGTTTGCATGAAATTTGGTAAACGAGTAGACCATTTCCTGGAATAGCACATATGATAGTTATTATCCTGAAAGTATGATCCCTTGAGATAATTTTCTAGTTTCAGGTGGGCGAAGCCACTGTCCGAAGCTAAAATAGCATAAAGTTTCCAATCCAATAAAAATAATATAGCTTTCAACATTTCATTCTCTTCATATATCTTAGAAATGTCATCATATACATTGTGGCTGAAATGAAATGTCATCATATACATTTTGTATCAAATACATTTTGGCTGTCTCATAATACGAGTATATTTGTGGCACGGCATAGTGCAAATCCATGTACATTGTAGAACTTGGCTAAGCAAGAATAATTCTGGAATCAAATAATATCAGATTTCAGTAAGTTTGGATATTAACTTAAGAGCAGCCAACCCGAGGTACATTTTCATACAACCACTCTTAAGTAATTATGATTTTACTACACATCTTTCTTCAGATATTTTATTATCTAGGCTTCTATAGAAATCAAAACAATTTGTGTAAAATTAATCTAGTAAAGACCTCTGAAAATCTGCTATTTTGGTCCTCCATAATATACTCATATATTAAAAATATAAAAAAGTACTTTTAAAGAAGCCTTGCATTATTACTCGAAATTCTGAATGATGCCAATTTTTCTCAAAAACTTATAAGGGTTTTAAATAAACACGTATTTCCTGGAACAAATTTTGTGAAGTATTCGAGTAAATCACGGAATTACCGAATGACAACAGAGCTTTCGGGCGTTTTCTCTCTTTTTTCGCATTGCCTCTCCATCAAACGTCGCGTTGGAGTGTGTTAGATGAAGCATCAAGCTTTTAAACCGTGCTCAACGTTGACGTAGACGAGTGGGGAAGACCCACCTTAAGACTAGGTCCGTCCGGTAACAGACCGGTCCGAGCTCAAGTCGTTTACGGCGCGCCTCAAGGAGTTGTCAGCAAACTGTAGGGGCCCAACAGGGCCGAAGCCTACTGGGGTCAAAGGGTATGTGAAAATGGCACCCGGGGCCCTGGGACCAAGGCAAAAAATGGAACGGGGTAGGTTTTTAGTCAGTAAGAGTCTGACACTACTTCCCGCTCCACCCAAGGGCGGGATTTGTCATTGGATGATTTTACCTACCATAAAAAAAAAACCTTAAGACTAGAATTTTGCGTTGATAGTGCTTTACTTAGTACTCACTAAGCATATTTGTAAATCATGATATTGCAAATAGGTTTTATAAATTCGAATATTAATAATTAAAATAATAAAATATTAATTCTTCTTCTCCATTTATTGAGTGTGCAAGTCACCCCCTGCTTTTTATCGATGGGTATTGATAACATTGTCCAGGCAGGGGCCACGGTCATAACATGGTTCTTGGTAGCCAGTCCACTAAAGACTCCATATATGTTTTCCATATATGTTGTTTTCAATAGTCTTTGACCAACCAAGGGTTGTCCTTGGGTGCATTAGAATAGCGCGTACAGGGATAACCGTCAGTTGGTATCACGTTCCATTAAAAGTGGAGTTAAGAGTTGGTTTCAGCTCCTCGTAGCCTCCCAAAAGTCCAGGACTTTAAGGTCCTGAGATAAATAAATTCATAAAAATCTTATTTATTTTACAATTTATGTACACAACATAAAACAGAAAAAGACAACACATAATAAATAATAGTACAAAGGTACTGCTTATTTCCAAAGAAATTTCTTCTTATCGAATAGACGGTTTTCTTCCCCTCAAAGTTTTTGGGTTCAGTAGGTTGCCGCACCTATAGCAGCGTCAGTGGCGTTTTTAGGTTCTCCAATTTGCAGGTATAGGGACACACACACATAGGGACAGTATAGGGGCACTCTAATAAGAGGGCCATCGTCTGGTCAGGAGCACCGCACTTTTACTGGATGTCGGAGGGGTCTATAATACTTCACTTTGCCGGGTTGTGTTTGCAGCGGCCCACTTGCGTGCGTGCGCATCACTGTGGTAAGCAGCAGTGATGCAATCATCAGGTGGGATCGCAATCTATCACTAGTTCAAATAAAAACAAAATATCCAAACGACACTCATAACAAAGCATTTCAAAAACAAAATACCTATTAGGTACAACAAAAAAAAAACAAAAATTTTAGCCATCAAAAAAAAAATCTAACAGCCAAGTTTTTATTAAAACAAAATGGTTTCAAATTGAATTTGTTTGTCAAACTCAACAAGGTCTCAGTTATCACATAATTCAATGTTACGGGTACTTCGTGACAGTTAGGGTATCCGACGAGGGTCCTGGGGGTCATGAAAAGCCCCTGAGGGCCTATCGGACCCCGAACCTTGGCAATTTCTAATTAACGTGTTTGTCCCTCAAAATAAGCAATTTTTTACACCGTCGGTCGCTTAAAAAATGGACTTGGATTAGACAGCGCTGGATATGAAATCTTTGATTTATTTTTTATTTTAATAAAAATAAAATACTCTTTCTTGTAAAATAAAATCAGTATTTAAAAAAATGAAAGTCGGACTCGCGCACTGATGTTTCTGTACAAACTTATTTATGAAAATAGTTGGATTCCCGAATTGGGTTGCGAAGATTTTTTCGAATCGCAATTTTTTTTGTGACGTAACAACTTGTGCTATGAGACCTGGCTTTATGCCAAATTTCAGAATTCTAGGTCAACGGGAAGTACCCTATAAATTTTGATTCCCTTGAGAGTGTCGAAATCAAATTTTTTGCGATACAAACGACTTTATCTTCTTTTTCTTGAACTTAGAAGTTTGATTTATTTTACAGTTTCAAGGGACAACAGACCTGAGTATATGCTATTCAACTCAATACCTTTACGCGTTCTCGAGATCGGTCTCGACAGACAGACAGACAAAGAGACAGACGGACAACAAAGTGATCCCAAAAAGGTTCCGTATTTTTCCTTTTGAGGTACGGAACCATAAAAATGAGTTATGCCACTCTGAGTCTCATAGTCTCGAACATGACCATTCCGCTCAACACCTAATCTTGGTTTCTCAAATAAAATCTAGCCATAAAAACTGCGGGCATCTGCAGACTAAGTATAGTCGCCATCTTTACTTTTCTTACGATAATAATACTATACCGGCTCTCTGCTTACCCGTTTTATGGCCAGTCGTAATAATAAAGCTGTAGTAACACTCTTCGCTTTTTATTTTAACGTTTGAAAGGCAGCTGTGAGCTTTATTTCTACTGTCAAAGGATGATTGGAATGATCTTTAAACCTTGGCCTACTTCGAAGGCGTAGCTTCATAGATGTCACTACACGCCGAAATGGCGTAAGCTTTACGCAGGCGTACACCAAGCGTATTATGACAAATACGCGTCTATGAAGCAACGCGTCCGTGATCGGTAGACTTTATCCTTTTATCTACAGGCCTGTCCAAGTTACGACCGTTTCGTTTCGAATCTCTTTCGTCGATCGCCTCGAGTCAGCAACGCCACTGATTCCTTTGCATAAACCTTTCCTTTCCATAAACCTTTTTTGTACTGTTTATGAAATAAAAATCGCAACATTTACTTTTAGCTGATTTCTGCACAGAACCTTTTAGACTTTTTTTTTTCTGGTTGTTATTTTTTTCTGTTTTTGAGCATATGGCACCCAAGGGCTGCAGCTGAAAATCAACGTCAGTTATTGTTAACGCGCTTGCGTAGGTGCTTTAACTATACATTAAAAAACAATTTAAAAGAAAAAAAATCTAGTATAATTCGAAATAAAGTTACAAGATTACAAGATGGAAGAATGAGGATTCTAGGACCCGTTACACAGCATTATCTTGAAGCGTCGGTAGCCTTGTGTTGCCACTTGGCATTATGCTGAGCTTTGGCCTTTTTGATATTAATCAGTGTACGTTTTCTGTTTAATTTTTACGTGTTTCCGTTTTGTAATGCAAATAAATGAATTTTTCTTTCTTTCTTTGTTCTGACCACGTGACTGAGCGTTGAGATGACGTCATTGCCATACATTTGAAGTTTTCTACTGCTGTTAACGATTGTAGATTATCAACTTGCCCAAGCCATCTGGAAGTCTTGACAGCCTTCTGTTTAAACATCAAAATGTCTTTGTTACCTTTTTCAAAATTAATTACAAAAATCTGCTTTATTATAATACGTGGAAAATAAGTGGAACCATTTGCTATGGTTGTGCGCAGCCCCACAATTCAATTGAGACTCGAAACTCGGTTACTGCGCATTCAAGGCCGACCGTCATGATGGTTCAACTTGTGTGACGAGGATTATACCGGTTTTAATCCTTTTTGGGTCTCAAAGTCTCAATCGAAGTGGTTCAACATATTTGCCACGTACTATAAATCAATAGAAAGCTAGGTTTACTGCCCACGGGACGCAAATGATTCTCTGTTTCGATGTGGGAAATCATTGGATAACTTCTGGTTGCGCCAAGTTGCTATGATCCGCGACTTTGTTTTTTGTAATTTATTTTTTTGGCCTAGCAATCCTATCCCTTCCGTTTCCATTCCCGCACGACCTCTAGAAATGAAATGACATTGACGTTTGTGCATCGATTGTGAATGTGACCGCTCCGCTAACATCGCCCGCTCGAAATTACAAGAAAATTGACTATTTCGTGATCCAACCATTCAAAGACTCAACAATAGTGCAGTGTAGTGCAATACGGGACCTGGCAGTGGTTAAATGTGCGAAGTCGAGGTTCGCCGGCCGGCGCCACGTGGAACCTTCGAGGTCAAAAGGTCAGTGTTCCTTCCTAATACATTTATCCCATTAATAAACGTCAGGCACAGTATCTGCATATTGTTAACAAACCTTAGATCGCTTTTTAAAATCTACAGTCCACAGCTTATTTGCGCAACCATTACTTTTTTGGTCCTACGAGCAGGATCGTGAATCATTTTCTTGTAATTTCGCAATATAGTATTTGTTCCATAGGGAATAAACGCAACGCGCCTGTTTACCTAGATATAATAGTAGAAAACCCGCATCTAGGCATTTAGGCAACTAATCGTTATTTCGCTCGTATAGTTAAAGAGCCATTGATAATTACGGTACCTACGCCGTCAACCGCACCGCATAATTATAGTTAGCTACGTAAATATCAGCGTAGATATAAATCGATCGCATTCTTTTTCTTGACAAATTCATTCGGAAGTCCTACAAATTGCATGTAGGTAGACGCATTTCAAAAATACCCGTTCATTGGTGAGTGAATATTTGTAGGAAACGGATAAACCATAGATTATATACGCATATGAACGACGTGAATGATTTAATCGAGAAATTGGGTAATATTCACTCATTGATTCAGGTTATTCCGTTCGTTCGCCGTTCACTTTGTTGTTTACAATATTACCATATTGTTATCTGATAATTATCGCTTACTTAATAATTCGTTAAGTGTTTGTTTGAGTGTATAGTGTGAATATATCAAAACAAGATGTCTCTTAAGGGAACCAAGGTTAGTACTGATTTAAAGGTTCAGTTAAAGCTTTTATACGCTGAAAGGGACTCACAGTTTTCACGTGTTCAATCAATTTGTGATAAATCTTTGCAAATCTCGGATCTGACGATTAGAGATGCTTTCTTGTGTTCGTTGGAAACTTTAGATAGTTTGCGCGCGGATTTTAAATCTACAATTAAGAATATAAACATTTTAGAGTTGGAGTTAAATCCTGATTACTGTGTGAGTTATCAGGCATTGTCGTCCTTTGATGACTTGTATTGTCGTATCAAACGTATTGCTAGGAGTTTAGAGACTCCCCCCCCCGCGAGTGGTTTATCCAACCCTCCTCGCGAACGCCCACGATTGCCGCCAATTCAAATACCTGAATTTAATGGTGACATTCGAAATTGGAATTTATTTATAGATAGTTTCGAAAATATAATACATAGGAACACATCGCTGACAGATCACGAGAGATTGCATTATCTCGTAGAAAAATTGACCGGTAAGGCAAAGGCTGTCTGTGCTGGAATTACGTTTAGCGCTGAAAATTACAATTTAGTTTTGAACACTTTAAAAACAAAATACGAAGATAAGCGATTAGTAGCCACCGCATATTTAGATCAATTATTCGATTTGAAAAGTTTTTCCGTTTGTAACGATCATAATTTAGAGAAGTTTTTAAATATTTTCGCATCATCTGTTCGTGCAGTAAAGAACCTAAAGGTCAATGACCTCTGTGACTTTTTGTTTTTGTATATCGGTTTAAATAAATTAGATCCTGAAACTGTTCGTCTGTTTGAAACGACTCGGCGCGGTAACGAAATACCTAAGTTCGAAGATTTAGAATCTTTTATTCGCGACCATATTAAGGTATTGCAGCGCACGTCGGCACGTCATGAAGTCACGAATAGGACAGGTTCCGATCGCCGTATAGACGCGTCATCGAAGTCAGTCAAGACTGCACATACGCTAGTTAATACCGCCTCAACACCTGACTGTTCTCTGTGTAAGGGTAGCCATACACAGCTGTACAAGTGTTCGGGATTTCAGAGATTATCGCCTAGTGATCGTTACAAGTTTGTCCGCACTAATAATTTGTGTTTTAATTGTCTAAGTGACAAACATCTGGTTACGTCATGTAACAGTGGTGTTAGCTGTCGTAAATGTCTAGCTAGACATCATACCTTCTTACATTTTGAGAGTAGTAAGCTGCCATCGCAGCAGCAGCCTGCGCAGACGCGCGACGCTTGTGACGCGCGGCCTGCTGCAAGTGCAAACGACGTAACATTGTGTTCGCTTTCCGCCGCTGGTACTCAAATCACTACCGTTTTACTTGCGACCGCGCAAGTTGTCATTGTAGATGCCTTTGGCAAACCGCACACCGTTCGAGCGCTACTAGATGGCGCTTCCCAGAGTAATTTTATTACTCGGGATTGTTGTCAACGCCTTGGTTTTAGTTTTAATAATTGGTCATCCCGCTCAGAAGTTAAAGGTTTTGGAGGTTTAAAGGCAACCATTCACGGTTCTATTAAAATAATATTTAGTTCACGTTTTAATCGTAATATTTCGTTTGAAATGGATTCGCTAGTCGCAGATAAGATTACGGAACGGTTGCCCACGGTACCGGTTGACACGTCCATGCTGACGGAGTTTAAGAACTTGCAGTTAGCCGACGGAAATTACGCTTTCCCTGGAGATATCGATCTATTGATCGGTGCTTCGATTCTCCCGCATCTCCAGTTATCACGTAAAATTCAAGGTCTTCCGATGTACCCCGCTCCGCACGCACTGGAAACAGTTCTCGGGTTTGTTATAGTTGGTTCCGCACCCGCTTGTTTAGATAGTTACTCGACTGTTCGCACTGTTGCACCGTCGAGCCGCCGCTTGAGTCTACCATCCGCAAGTTCTGGGAGATTGAAGAGGTCAATGTCCCGCCTATTCTCAGCCCTGAGGATCAGGTCACTGAGGAGATTTATACCCGCACGACTACTCGTGATAAAGATGGTCGTTATGTTGTCGCGCTCCCTTTCAAGGGTGATATTTTTTCGCTCGGTGGCTCCCGTGCCTCCGCAGAGAAACGCTTTCTATGCTTGGAACGTAAGATGCAGGCGTCTCCTAAGTTGAAGCAAGCCTATGATGATGTGCTGATCGAATATTTAGATAAAGGTTATATCTCATCAGCGCCTGCCGAGACTGAGGAGACACGTGATTACCCGTTTTACATCATCCCGCACCATGGAGTTGTTAGAGAAGACAAGCTTACAACTAAACTGCGTGTGGTTATGGATGGTAGCGCTAAAACTAGTACTGGCATATCGCTTAACGATATCTTGTATTGTGGTCAGAACCTCCAGGGTAACTTATTTGAAATAATAGTAAATTTTCGCTTGTTTGCTATTGCGCTCTCTGCCGATATTCGGCAAATGTTTCTTAGTATTGGAATCAGAGAATGTGACCGTAGATTCCAACGCTTCTTGTATAGATTTTCTCCGCAGGAACCTTTGAAGGTTTACGAATTCAATCGTGTTTGTTTTGGGCTTAAGTCTAGTCCCTTTCACGCTCTTCGCACTATCAAGCAGTTGGCCGCTGACGAGGGTGATACATACCCGAAAGCAAGGGCCACTATTGAAACCGGATTGTACAAGGACGATTTTGTGTACAGTGTACCTAGTGAAGCAGAGGCTATAGAGACCGCTGCTCAAGTAATCAGCCTCATGAAGTCCGGTCAATTTGATCTGGTGAAATGGACAAGCAACTCGCAAGCTACATTAGAGTCGATTCCACCGTCACACCGGTTGACTTCGGTAAAGGAATTCGATGATAGTGATTCGCATAAGATCCTTGGTTTAAGTTGGTCACCCGCAACTGATATGTTCAGTCTTAAAATTAGCTCGACTCCGCCAACTTGTACCAAACGCGTTATCCTAGCATGTGTAGCTCGGACATGGGATATAATGGGTTTTGTAGCTCCTGTCGTTTTGTATGCAAAGCTGCTTATAAAAGAGCTTTGGCTTTCCAATTGTGATTGGGACGACACCGCTCCTGACAGTGTTGCTAAGTTGTGGGCTCGCTATAGGAAAGAGCTTCCAATGCTCGATCAGATACAGATTCCTCGCCATGTTGGTATAGTACCAGACACTGTTGTTAATGTGGTAGGTTTCGCAGACGCCAGTGAGAGGGCTTACGGGGGAGTGGTTTACTTTCAGGTCCAAAATGGCGATAACATTTCAGTTTTCCTCATTAGCGCAAAATCAAAGGTATCTCCTCGTAAGGTTGTCTCTCTTGCTCGTCTCGAACTCTGCGCTATTCTTATGTTGGTTCAATTGATTACATCTATAGTCAAAACTTGTCGTCCTCGCATTAATATAGAGAGAATTGTAGCGTTTTCAGACTCAACCGTTGCTCTATGTTGGGCCCACTCTTCACCCCATCGATGGGGCACGTTTGTCGCAAATAGGGTGGCTAAGATTCAAGCTGAATTGTCACCGGAAAATATATTCCATGTCGCTGGAACAGAAAACCCAGCTGATTGTCTCTCACGTGGTTTGCTTCCTGCGCAAATTTTAAATCATCCGCTTTGGTTTTGTGGCCCTCCCTGGCTTCATACCACTCCTAACGAGTGGCCAAATGCTCCGTTTAACCCCGCTACTGTTTCAGAGCCACCCGAGGAGAAGAAACATACGCTTGTAGTATCAGTTCCGCGTGAAGAGTCAGTTGTTTTGTTGTTGTCCAATCGAGTCTCGTCTTGGTCGAGACTATTACGCTGTGTAGTTTACGTCCTAAGATTTTTGAGATTATTACCATCGCGTGGTTCTATAATCGCAGCTGATTTGGATAGAGCTGAATCAGTTGTACTTCGAGAGTTGCAGAAATTTTATTTTTCAATAGAATTTCGTAGTTTAGAATCACATAAACCTTGTAGTCACGCACTTCAACATTTGAAACCATTTTTGCAAGACGGACTCATTCGTGTCGGTGGCCGTCTGCGAAATGCTAAGTTAGAGTTTGAACAAATGCATCCAGTAGTTCTACCACGCAAGGATCACGTTTTGGATTTGTTGGTGGATTATCACCATAAGGTGAATTGTCACGCTGGTCCCGATTTATTAATGTCCATTCTTCGACAGAAGTACTGGATACTTTCCGCTCGCAATTTGATACGCGCTAGAGTGCACAGATGTGTGCCCTGCTTTAAGCTCCGCCCGCGTTTCAACGCGCCGGAAATGGCCGACCATCGTTCTTGTCGTGTTGTACAGACGGTGAAACCTTTCATACATACTGGGACGGACTATGCTGGACCGTTTAAAGTCACTATTGCCCGTGGTCGTGGTATACGTTCCACAAAGGCATACATTTGCCTATTCGTTTGTATGACAACTCGTGCAGTTCACATAGAGTTAACCAGTGATTTGAGTACGCAGGGTTTTATGTCTGCATTTAAACGATTTTTATCTCGCCGTGGTCCCGTTAAGCGCTTATACTCTGACAACGGCACAAATTATGTTGGAGCGCGACGCAATATTTCGGAATTACATACATTCTTACGCTCCAAGTACTACCAAAGTGAATTCGCCCATGTCTTAGCTGAGAATCGCATTGATTGGTGTTTTAATACGCCAGCGGCTAGTCATTTTGGTGGCAATTGGGAGGCGAATATTAAAAGCCTTAAGTCGCACCTGTTTCGGGTCATAAGGCGAACAGATTCTCTCGTACGAGGAGTTGAGCACCGTACTCGCTCAGGTAGAGGCGTTGATGAATACGCGTCCGTTGTGTCGGACTTTGTCTAGTGATCCATCGGAGCCGCTAGCGTTGACGCCGGCTCACTTCTTGACGACGACTCCTCTTAAATATTTGCCCGCTTTAGATGTCGAGACTGACAAACTGCAGCTTCACCCGCGTCACGCTCTGCTAGATAGCTTAGTTCAGTCCTTTTGGAAGCGATGGAGGACAGATTATCTGCATACGCTGCAGTCGCGTCAAAAGTGGAACACTCCTTCAGATCCAGTCACAGTCGGTACTGTGGTGATACTGAAGACTGAGAGTGCGCCTCCTCTGCACTGGCCTCTTGGTGTAGTGGAAGAAGTTTTTCCGGGTTCGAACGGAATAACGCGAGTCGTAAAGGTTAAAACCGCAACTGGATCGTACCTGCGTCCGGTTATTCGCCTCTGCCCTCTGCCTAATCAGCAGTAGTGGCATAGTTAGTTATAAGTTGTTTCGCTACCTAGTATTGATAGTTTAGATATAGTAATAGGGTTTAGTTTCGCTTTTGTTTTTTTTCTTTTCTTTGAAGGTAACCCTTCAAACCCGGGGGGAATGGTTGCGCCAATTTGCTATGATCCGCGACTTTGTTTTTTGTAATTTATTTTTTTGGCCTAGCAATCCTATCCCTTCCGTTTCCATTCCCGCACGACCTCTAGAAATGAAATGACATTGACGTTTGTGCATCGATTGTGAATGTGACCGCTCCGCTAACATCGCCCGCTCGAAATTACAAGAAAATTGACTATTTCGTGATCCAACCATTCAAAGACTCAACAATAGTGCAGTGTAGTGCAATACGGGACCTGGCAGTGGTTAAATGTGCGAAGTCGAGGTTCGCCGGCCGGCGCCACGTGGAACCTTCGAGGTCAAAAGGTCAGTGTTCCTTCCTAATACATTTATCCCATTAATAAACGTCAGGCACAGTATCTGCATATTGTTAACAAACCTTAGATCGCTTTTTAAAATCTACAGTCCACAGCTTATTTGCGCAACCAACTTCTCTATCTGTTCCTTCATACTCCCGCTCTAGTTGGAGCGTTCTCCAGTTAAAGCAAGAAGGACTGTCAGATTTTCACTAACTAAAACCCATAAGAATTCTTTTGCGTTTCGGGTTCACGACGGCATGATCTCTTTGAGATGTGCGTTGACTACAGCGCGCCATCGATCCGAGCCTTGTCTTTATCGGACGGCAAGCTACCCAAGGTTCGCCTTCTGCAAGCCCAATGCACAGGGTACTAGTAGACATTTGTAACTCGAAAAGTATTGTCTATTAACTCTCACCGTGAAAGTCCACTGGATATGAGAAGCAGGAGATGTCAGCAAACCGTAGGGGCCCAGCAGGGTCGAAACCTACTGGGCCCATGGGTAATATGAAAGTGTTTTTTGGGGCTCTAGAACAAAGGCAAAGAAGAAATAGGAGTGGGTTTTTAGTCAGTAAAATTCTGAGACTATCCCCCATTCCGCCCAAGACCGGGAGATATCATTGGATGATTTTCCCACCGAAAAAAGAAGCTATGTGAACATCTTTTTTCTGAGAAGATGATGATGAGAAATGCTTCCAATTTCACATAGGGAGCTGTAGGTAATTACGATAGAAGAATTTAACTAGGTGATAACATGTCCTACCAGGGGGCTTACTCTTGAGTTTAATTCCGATCGGTCGACATTGGAATTGTGACTTTAGATAGTCTTAATTTCGATGCTAGCACCAAATTGGTTTAAAATTGCGTGACCACACGCCAAGCCCAATTTCCATTTTACTTAGTTTCTCAAAAAGGTCATGCAATTTGGCCCTAGCATCGAATTCAAGAGTACCTAACGTCACAATTCCAATGCCAACCGATCGGAATTAAACTCGAGAGTAAGCCCCCAGGGCTGTAGAATTGTCAGAAAGAATTACCACGTTCCGGTAACGCAAAGGCCAATTGAAGCAATACGGGCGAATTTTAGTCAGTAAAAGTCTGACACTCACTGGCTCTACAAAGACTGGGAGAAGAAATTATTTATAAATACCTTTAGATTAAATCAAAACAACGGAAGATAAGTGACTTGCCTCTGGCACGTGGACGCCCGTTGCTTAATTGCCGCCAACGCGATTTCACTAGCACGACAGCGCCTGCTGTTATCTCTGTCCTGGTCTATCAGTGACTGTAAGTTTGTGACTGTGATGACACTGATCATAGATGAGTGAGTTTCGAGCCCAGGTTATCTTCCCTTAAAATATGTATATCAATGATGAATACCCAATGCAAACCAAAAAGCAATTTCTCACAGGATTGTTGAATTGTTTTCTCGGCCATAGTGTGTCGCATATACACGTTTGTCAAGAACGTGACTCTAAATATATTGACATTCAGAAATGTTTAGTAGTTAGGTCATGAAAAACTGTTCTCAATAACGTCAGCACACCTGAATAGTTTAGCAAACAATAGCCTTATATTGCTTTCTACTATTTATGTACTCGCTTCTTCAAGAATACCTAAGCGTAGTTTGGTAATATTTTGTCGATTGCACATTATAGGGTGTAGACATCTGCTAAGGACGGAATTTACGAAACTCCACCTCTAAAGGGGTACGCCGGGGCTTGGTTCAAGCCATGCTCCGGAGCGAGGAGGAGTGGCAGGCGGCCGCCTCCTTTTGCGAAGCAGTAATGCTAGCAAAGGAGGAGGCCGACCGCATTAGGCAAAGGCGCACACGCCGCCGCCGCCGCCGGAATTCCGATCCCGATTTCTGGCCACCGTAGGCGCGGGCTCGCGGACGGTGGGCAATGGGTAGCTCGCTGTCCGTCCGTCCGGTAACAGACCGGTCCGAGCTCAAGTCGTCTACGGCGCGCACTATACCCGCGCGCCTCAAAGAGTTGTCAGCAAACTGTAGGGGTAGTAGGGCCGAAGACTACTGGGGCCAAAGATTGTGTGAAAATGTCACCACGGGCCCTAGGACAAAGGCAATGAATGGAAGGGTAGGTTTTTAGTCAGTAAGAGTCTGACACTATTTCCCGCCCCACCCAAGGGCGGGATTTTTCATTGGATGATTTTACCTACCATAAAAAAAAAACCTCTAAAGGGGTTTTTTTTAGGAGGGGGTCGGAAGTTAGTATGGAGAAACTGACTTTCATGCGGGCGAAGCCGCTAGCAGAAGCTAGATTATCTAAATAAAAACGAAACACCACTCACTGGTTAATCACGAAATCTCAGAAACCATTACACCTACAAACTTAAAATTTGGCCGCTAGGTTCCTTATAGGGTGTAGAGAGGTGTAGACATCCGCTAAGAATACATTTTACGAAACTCTACCCCTAAGGGGATTCCGGAGCGAGGAGAAGTGGCAGGCGGTCGCCTCCTTCTGCGAAGCAGTAATGCTAGCAAAGGGCCGACCGCATCAGGCAACAGCGCTCACGCCGCAGCCACCGACGTAATTCCGACCCAAATTTCCGGCCACCGTAGGCGCGGGCTTGCGGACGGCGGGCAATGGGTAGCTTGCTGACCGTTTGTCCGGTAACAGACCGGACCGAGCCTAAGTCGTTTACGGTGCGCACTGTTCCCGTGCGCCTCAAGGAGTTGTCAGCAAACCGTAGGGGCCCTGGATGATTTTACCTACCATAGTCGAGAAACTGATTTTCACGCGGCCGAAGCTGCTGGCAACAGCTAATATATCATAATTATCGGTTGAGACGATCAAACTATTTCATTACAAACCAACCATCTCTCACCACAAATGACCCTCACGCCCACAGCCACACATCAATCATTCAATCAACCGAGATATCAGTTGAACAATGGTCTCTTATCTAGATCTTCTAACTCATTAGTCACTCACCGTCGGATACAGTCATTAAGCTAATCCGATTCACTGCTATGGCTTGTTTAATGAAGGATAGGTTCTCGCTCAAAGCGAGGAGAGCCCAAGCCTATTGGGGTCGATCTGAAAGGGTTACTCATGGTCCTTGAATGCAGAGAGCGTATTAATATTCTTCCACAACTATCACACAACGTCGTCTAGTCCCAAGCTAAGCAGAGCTTGTGTTATGGGTACTAGACAACTGATAAACATACTTATATATTTCTTGATACATACATATTATTGATAAATTACTCCCAGATACAGAACAAATGATCGTGCTCATCACACAAAAAATTGTCCTGGGTGGGAATCGAACCCACGACCCTCGGCATAGCAGTCAGGGCCACTAACTTACTACTAGAGGAAGGACCGTAGGTGTGGTTTTAGTTAGTAAAAGTCTGACGCGTCCTCTCGCTCCACTCTAGAAAGGAAGAAGTCATTAGATGATTTCCCACCCTCATCGGGGTTTTTTTTATGGTAGATATAATCATCCATTGACAAATCCCGCCCTTGGCCCTCATCGGGGTCAGTGAGGGCTTTTTTATATGGTAGGTAAAATCATCCAATGACAAATCCCGCCCTTGGGCGGAGCGGGAAGTAGTGTCAGACTCTTACTGACTAAAAACCTACCCCGTTCCTTCGTTGCCTATCATGCCGGGGCTGAGGCTTTCTCTCAGAAAACCCTTGACCCCAGCAGGCTTCGACACTGCCTGCCTGCAGCTAGCAGGCTGGGCCTCTACGGTTCGCTGACAGCTCCTTGAGGCGCGCGGGAACAGAACGCGCCGTCGATGACTCGGGCTCGGTCTGGTCAGTTACCGGACAATCGGACAGCGTGCTACCCATTGCACGCCGTCCACAAACCCGCGCAGTGTCATTAAGGGTCATATTTTCAAGTACGTATTTGAAAAAAAAGGCTGCCATCCTGTGGATTAAGGGTGTTTTTAATATCAAGCGGATTTCATCACTCATGCTGATTTGCTCCTCATGCGTAACCTCCGCAATGGACGCGTTTTTTTGCCTTTTGAAATTTTCTGCATGCGGAGCATATCCACAGACGTCATGAAACCCGTATGATATTTAAAACACCCTAGACCTGCGCTTTAGTAACTAATCGAATACATTCAATTATCAAAGTAACTATATCGGCCTGGCCTGTTGGTCTAGTAGTTAGTGGCCCTGACTGCTATGCCGGAGGTCGTGGGTTCGATTCCCACCCAGGACAAATGTTTGTGTGATGAGCACGATCATTTTTTCTGTGTCTGGGTGTAATTTATCTATATTAAGTATGTATTTAGAAATATATTAGTATATTTATCAGTTGTCTAGTACCCATAACACAAGCTCTGCTTAGCTTGGGACTAGACGACGTTGTGTGATAGTTGTGGAATATTATATTGTGGAATATTATCTTTGTTTCATATCCTAGCCGAAGCGAGAATCTCTCCTCATATAAATGCGCCTTCAAGTTCATCCGACCGACTGTTATCTACAGTAAATTACATTAATTGCGCTGCTTACAATGTAATCACACGGAGTGTAATGTGAAGAATTATTAACAAAACAATTGTTAATTGATATGTTCAATTGAATATAGTATTAGGAGGCGCGTTTTAGGGTTGTGCTACATTAACATAAACATGTACGATTAAGTTTTTTTTTTTTAAAGTCGTCAGTAAGTCAACTGTTGACTTCTCCCGCTCTATGTTAAAGCGAGAGGGCGTGTCAGGCTTTTACTGACTATAACCACACCTGTAAATCATATCTGTACGATTAGGTTGCTTTTTTAAAGTCGTAAATAAATCAACTATTGATAAATGATAAATGAACGATATTTATTTTGCAAATAGGTTTTTAAAAACACTTTTACACGTCAATCTTTTTTTTTCTGTGTTTCCTAGTTGACTACTCTGAGAAGAAACACCGAAACAAACTCAGGTGTCAAAGTCTCTTTTAAAGTCCATACAACAAACATGTAATGATCAAAAAACAAATTTTATTGACTTGCGTCTATAGTTAGCGTGTTTATGCGTGACAGAATATCAGACGTTAACGGACATATTGAATTCTTTCAATTGTCCTTTACGTTTCAGGACCACGAGTACTTGGGTCCTGCTGGGCCCCTACTTTTTGCTGACCTTTTTCTAATCTTGTTTTGCTGATTTCTTTCCGAGCGATTTTTAATCCAAAACACGGTCTAAAATAGTTCCGGGACTATTACTAGGTATAATATTGATTTTTTTTAATTTTTTTATAAACTAGCACTTGACTGCAATCCTACCTGATGGTAAGCAGTGATGCAATCGTTGATGGTATAGCGCACTAGTTTATTAAGAGCCTATTCACTCTAGCCTTGAAGACGCCTAAATTATAATTGGACGGGAAAACCGCAGCAGGCAAATTGTTCCAGTCCCTCGATGTACGCGGTATAAACGACGAGGCAAAACGCTTAGTCCGGACCGTGGAAGTTTCAACAACGTAAGGGTGGATATTCGCCGTACGCCGGGTTGTTGGATGGTAGAAAGGAGATGGCGGTATCAAGTCATGCAATCATCATGTCACATAATACCAATTATGTGCGATCTAAATGTATTTTCGGAACTATGTTAGATCGCGTTTTGGAATAAGGCGGTAAAAAATCCGTGTGGAACACTATGCGCCGTAGGATTATGTTATGTGGGTTGCACATTTGTGTAGTTACGGATGAGTAAGTGTGGATGGACTTGAGCGAACACAAAATGTTATACAAGACGAAAATTTGGAATGATGTGTGTGTATATGTTTCTCACTCCTTCACACTGTAACTGCTAAAGGGGTTTGGATGAAATTTATGTTCACGATACATTCAAAAACTACTGAAAGAATTTCATGCGGTTTGCACCAATCGGTAAAATGCTCCATGAGAAAGATTTAGGTGTATAATACATAAATATTACAGTAGAGAAAAACCGGGAATTTCAAAGATTTGTGACACACGTACGAAGCCGGGGCGAATTGCTTGTATTCTATAATTTCATCATTTTCTACTAAACGACGCCTCGTGTTACCCAGTTTTCGAGATTTTTCATAAAACTAAATACAAAATCACAGCTGCGACTGAAAACTAACGGATAAACTTACGTAGATGATGGATGACAAACAGCTTATTTTATTATTACTTTATAATGCGAAGGCGTCGTCTGTTTCCGAGTTGAATGTTATACAAAACTTTTTGAAACATCCATTCTTACTCGGAAATTATTATTTTATTTATTTTACTTAAGGAGGACCTCGCCTACGTCGACATCGAGCATCGAGCACCTAACGCAATCCAACGCGATGTTTGATGAAGAAGCAACGCGATAAAGAGGTACCTAACGCCTGAAAATTCTGTTGGCATTCGGCAATTCCATGATTTACTCGAATATTTGACAAAACTTGTTCCATGAAATACGTGTTTTTATAAAACCCTTAAAAGTTTATGAAAAAAAATTGAAATCATTTAGAATTTAGATTAACTGTGCAAGGTTTTTATAAATGTACATATGGAAGGAAAAGTCCACATAAAATAGCTTAGATTTTCAGAGGTGTTTGCTGGATTAGTTTTACAAAAAATCTTTTGATTTCTATAGAAGTCTAGATAATATCCACAAGATATCTGTGTATCCAAAATATCTGGAGAAAAATATGTGATAACATCATAATCACGAAAGAGCAGCTTAAAGAACGTTTCCTTCTTACTATATTTCATACGAACTGGTGAATCTTAATTCTTAGAAACAAACAAATAAACCGATTTTATTGACACTTGTCCACACACCGTCATCATCATTTCAGCCGAAAAACATCCACTGTTGGACTTAAGTCCTCCCCCAAGTGTCGCCACAATGAACTGTCGCTGTGGTCCTGCGCGTATCATACTTATCGAACTCCCGCGACCTTCACCAGGTCATCGGTCCACCTTGTGGGATGCATTCCAACGCTGCATATGTTTGGTACGTGGTCGCCACTTTAGAATCTTTCGGCCCTGTAGCGACATCTATGGTGTCAAATAAGAACTAATCCTGCATCGCGCAAGTAAATTTCTCCGCGCAATTTGAACATGCGAGGTTTCCAGGACTTTACTCTCTGTTCCGGATACCTCAAAATCCCCTTTGACCATCTGTTCTACGAGCAATGTGCCCTGCCCACTGTCACTTAAGTTTGACCATTCTTTGGCTTATGTTATCAACCTGGGTTCTCTTGCGGATATCTTTATTTCTGATGCGATCACGCCAGAAAACTCTGAGGCTTTGGGTGACTTTAAGCAGGTTACACACAGTCGGAGTAAATTCCGCATCTAAAGAAAAAATAAACATGTAGAGCCTATTTGGGCCCCACAACCGTGTTGTCGAAATAATACAGAATGAAAAATTCCTCCACCATAAAAATCTAAACACGACACAAACGCATGAAAAAATGAATATCTCAAGACTCAAGACGCACATTTCTCAAAGAACAACGTAAAACGCGAAAAAAAAAGATTGGAATAAATTATTTTAACTTTCAACGCTTTGTTACTGCTGCCGGAATGTACCATAGCAATACTAGTTTACGCCCGCGGTTTCGCCTGCACGATAATCTTAAGAGAATGAACTTTTTTTTGGGGAGTCTCCAAAGAACGCAATGGTTAACGGTTTTGTTCCAAATGCCTGTTTCACCTACACTGTAGAGGACCTGAGTTTGACCTTAACACGATCGGCTAGTTTATGACGTTCAGCCAATTCCGATTCTTCGATCTCCGATTGGCCCGCTCCATGTTCTTAACCAATCAGAGAGCCGAACGCGGTAAACGTTTCGACCGCGTCGCACTAAGGCCTCTGATGAACGATCCATACCAAATACATAAGTCTGTAGGGGCCCAGCAGGGCCGAAGCCTACTGGGGCCAAAGGTTATGTGAAAATGTTACCCGGGGCCCTGGGACAAAGGCAAAGAATGGAGCAGGGTAGATTTTTAGTCAGTAAGAGTCTGACACTATTTCCCGCCCCCCCAAGGGCGGGATTTGTCATTGGATGATTTTACCTACCATAAAAAAAGAAAAAAAATACCAAATAAGTGATAAGTTAACAATTAACTTCAAAGAAGACTTTGTGCGATCTTGGCCCTTATCGTAGCCCTGGCCCTGGAACGCAAGGGGCAACTGAAAGAACACAGATATGTTTTAATCAGTAAAAGTCAGATCAGCATCTTGCTCCGCCCAGAGCAGGAGGAGTCATTTGATAATTTTCCAGTTAAGTAAAAAAGGTTAACTTTAGCATCTAAGTCATCCACCGTAGGCGTGGCCGTCCGCAAGACGGCGAGCAATCAGTAGCTCTACGTCTGACCGTTCGGTAACCGTCCGGACCGAGCCCAAGTCATCGACGATGCGTATTGTTCCACGCGCGCCTCAAGGAGATGTCAGCAAACCATAGCACAGCAGGGTTAAAGCCTACTGGGGCCAAGAGTCTGCTTCTGAAAGGAAGACCCGGCCCTGGTATGAAAGGCAACGAAGGATCAGAAGTGGGTTTTAGTCAGTAAAAGTCTGACAAATCCTCCCGTTCCCCTCAAGGGCGGGTGATGTCTTAAGATGATTTCCAAACTAGAAAAAAAATCTGTCATGTCCATTATGATAAAACTTTTCCCTTCTGCGTAACGGGATACAGGCGACGCAGATGAAGAGAAGAATTCATAAACAAACTTCCAAACATTCAAATTTTCACTTTATATTAATAGTAAGAAGGTAGAATTTTAAATGTGTCATGATGTACGCTGTGACGGGTGCTGAGAAAGGAATGATGTCATAAAAAAAGAAAAATGTGGATCCAAATGTATTCTACGCAGTGAAGACACGTTTGTGAGTTTATAACTTAGAAATTGGTGGAACAATTTTTTTATTGCTGATGTTCGTTTTGATACCTACAGTTTTACATTCTGTGTCGAACAAATAGCATCAACAATAGATACTAAGCATGGCAATGAAGTCCTCCTTTTTCTTTTTTGAAGAGTTAACAAATGTTTTATTTCATTTGTTTTCACCTATTGTGACAACCCTATCAAAATAGGTAACAATATTGCACGTTCTTAGGAAGCTTTATCTCTGTACGGTTTATCTACTCATGTGGTAATACTCCTGGTTGGGTTTGAACCCGTGACCTACAACTCGTAAATCGGGGCCGTTACCACTCGGCCACCACTGCTCTAATTCATCAATTAGAGCTGTGATGGGCGAGTGGTAAACATAGGGCATCATATACCAAGTGCACATAAAATGTCATTTACAGGAACACATAGAAACCTGAATAGAATCTTTATGCGGCTTGAAAGGTCGACGAGGCCAAACCTACTTGAGACAGCGCTAAGGAAACTACCAACTTCCTGCCAAAGGCCTCGGGAAATAGAAATGACGATACCTCTCAACCAAGAATGGATCCGGCCCTTAAATGAGGCTGTAGTCACGATTACCTGAAAATCGGCCAAGTGTTTCGGTGTTAAAGTAGTAAGATTTTCTTTTGACAGCCATAAACTTTAAAACAGGCAGAACGATATTTCCCATTGGCTAGAAAAATGTAGTTGCAGCTTGTGCAACTTCATAGGGTAAATATCGATATCGAGAGAAAATAATAATTATTATTATATTATTATATGTAGCCTGTACTGTCCCACTACTGGGCAAAGGCCTGAAAGAAGAATAAAGAATTGAAACGAGAAAGCGAGTAACCATAATAATTGGAAAGAATAGAGAAAATAATATTTGAGTTTATTCTTTCATTAATTTTCGTTTCATATTTAAAAGAGCTGGATGCGTGGAGTAATTTTTTAATATTACTGCAGCCCGCAACCAAAATTTCACTCTATGTGAGTAGAAAATGATATATTTGCGATATGTACGCTAACCGGTCAGCGTAGTAATCACTGTAATCAGTACAAGTTTGTAAGAAAGTTATTATAATGGCTGGGCTGCTGTTAATTTTATTAAGACATTTAGAAAGAGAGAAAGAAAGAAAAACTTTTCAACATTTTAACTTTTTTCTTTTCTTTTTTTTTTCATTTGCCTACAAACATCAATTAAAGTGGTGGTTATACCCACCGTGCCCACACTGCTGGATCCGCTCTTGTTCTCTACGTGTCAACGAAGCGAAGGTCAAGTGTAAGATTCTTTACAGGATATTGGTAGGGTAGACATGTTTGCATTTTAGATATTATCGTTCTACTTGACAAAGAGGTTCATGTAACTTATTTTTCAATTCAGAATTCAATATATGGCACAAAAACTGACTGGATGAAGTTAAGTGTGCGAAATATGAAGACCGCGATTTGTAAATTATTTGCATCGAGCACGAGCTCTCCATAATCATGGCGGTTAGTCTTTTCATTGAGGAGAGGCTGAAGAGGCGTCACAGCCTCATCTTCCGGATGACAGTGACCCTCCCCGGACATTATAAATTTGAGGGGTTCCTGCACCTCGCAATTGAAAAGTGAAGGAACATAGATGTGGTTTTAGTTGGCAAAAGTATGAGACGCTCTCCCGCGCCACCCGAGCTAACTTCTCCTGCAGTTATTAGATTATTTCTGACCTTAAAAAAATACATACAGCTGAATATGCGTAGAACCTGCTCCTCCTTTTCTAAGTCGGTTAAAAAAAGGAAAAAAATTGCTATACATATAGAGCAATGATTATGACTGGTGGATATTAAATGCGTCCTTAGTAACATAACGTAGCACACATTGGTTTTACGGTCACAAATAACGCAGTCTGAAAGATGGATATTGCAAGAGAATTATTTAATTTCAACGAAATGAAAATTTTACATCTTTTACTACCAGAAGATACTTTTCGCTGAGATTGAATTTTATTTAAACTCTCTAAATAGTTAAGTGATCTAGCAAAGTAATTTGTACTTTAAATACTCCATTTTGAGTTAGTAGCAGTTCAATATTAATCCTGAATACTTAATTCGAATTCAAAAATCATTTATTTGATTTCATCGGCGGTTTCACCCGCGTCTTTGGTTTCTGCTCTGCTCCCGTGGGTCCTAGCGTGATCTTATATACCCTATAGCCTTCCTCAATAAATGGGCTACTTATGTATTATTAAGAATTTTTCAATTCGAACGTGTAGTTCTTAAGATAAGTGTGTTCAAACAAATAAATTCTTCAGCTTTATAATATACTCCCGCTCACAATCTTACAAACATATGTTGGAATCTTATTGTTTAGATAAGGTTTTCAAATGGCAATGACACTTGTTGTCGTGTGTGACAGCTGATATTTTAAAGTTAGAAATAACTGTCGTCTAGATGGCGTTAGTTTTGATATCTATTTGTTTTGTCAAATGACGATTTTACATTTAAAGTGGTGCATTAAATAATTCTTGAACTTTATGTGACATTGAATCAAACGTTTCAGATATTTATATTTTTGTAAGGATTTTTCTGGTTGTTTTTATACATACACTGACTTGAATAAATACATCACACTTTCACTAACTCCCTTTTCTTTCACACAATCCATCCATCTCTTCTTTGGCCTCCCTCTTCCTCTCCATCTATCTATGTGCAAACTTAGAACATTTTTAGTAAGATGCGTTTCATCCCTCCTCTTCATATGACATACCAAGACAAATCGTTTGTTAGCTTTTCAACTTTTCAGTCATTGGCACTACTTTCAAACTTCCTCTAATATACTCATTTCTCACTTTATCCATTCTCGTCACACCACATATCTATCTCAACATTCTCATCTCCGCTACATGCAATCTTTTTTCATCCTTCTTTTTCAAAGCCCAACAATCTAATAGATATGTACATTACTATTTTAATAAGTATGTAGTCTTACTTCTAGAGAACTTGAAACTCAATCTTTGTGTTCTGCTAACTTACTAAGGAGCGCTTTTGACGAAGCGTTTACCATTTATTTGTAAGGAGAGCTAAATGAAAAATGAACCTAGATAGATCTTTGCTGGGTTTATGTACCTAGTCTTCCAGCGAGAGATTTATTTCATTCCCATTTAGAACATTCAGTCCATCACTTTCATTTTTAATGCCATTTGCAACCATTTTTATTTAGTGCCATTATTGTCAACAAAAACTAAAAAAAAAAATATTGGTCTACCTCAATAAACTTGTACCTTAACACTAATCAAAATGTATGTTCTATTGGATTACTAATGTTATAACACAAAATAATCATCGTAAATAAAATTATAGTCCTGTACAAGTCACTAAATATAAACTTTTTGCTTCGGTTTTTCAAAAAAATAAAATCTATATCATTATGATTTTTGCACAACATTGCAAAACCATTTTTCCACAAAATCCAACGTCCATAGCTATAAAAACATAAATATTTGTTTTGGTCCTCATATTTGCAGTGTTGATTGTCTCGTGAAATAATAAACAGAAGTTTTGTATGGACGTGAAAATAAAAAAGAAAAATTTGTATCTCTATGTTTTCTGATATCCAAATATTGGTTTAAAAGAATACTGGCCTGTTAGATCCTTTGGGATATAGATAAAAAAAGTTAGCGTCAATCACCATTTGAATCTCGAATTCCATTTTTTTTTTTTGAATGTGTACAATTTTGAGTTGTTAGGATTTTTTCTAGTGATGTTCATAGGCTGTTTTAGTTATTCGCATATTGATTTCTTGTGGATTTTGTTATTGTAAATTGGTGTCAATAAAGGATAGTTACCTATTTGATTTTAGTATTGTATAAAATGTTCTCGGCAAATATAAAAGTATCGACACAGCTGACTTAGGCGCTAGCAAAAATAACATTAAATCAGTAAAGAATTTATTTGTTTTAAACTGAAATTGTTCAGGGATGACTATGAGAAATTTGCGTAGTGTTATCAAACCCACACCTTCGTTGACTTTAATCTTTATCGCTAGTAGAATATCATTCTTGAAAAGGATCGTCAAGACGATTCTCTACATACGTACTGGACAGGTCCGTATATTAGGTCACACGTATGTTTAAAATAAAGTATATACTCATTAAGTGTTTAAAAACCCTACCGCAGTTAACAAACGAGCTGATGACCTTGAACACCTGCTCAGATCTTCATAAATTGTACCTGAGAACTATCTCGATTAGGTCAGCATTCAAACAAAAACGGCATTAAAATCGGTCCATTCGTTTGGGCGCTACGTTGCCACGGATAGACACACAGACAGGTCAAACTTATAACACCCCTCTTTTCCGTCAGAGGTTAAAAATAAAAAGCAACCCATAAATACGACATTCGCATGCGGATTAGCTCCGCAATGTCTTTTTAATACAAGTATTTATTATAAAGCGGGGAATACGCACGAGAGACGCGTGCGGGGCTGGGCCATCCCGCATACGTGATGAAACCCGCATGATATTTTTTAATATTTCCACAATATTTCAACAACTATCACACAACACATTCTAATCCCAAGCTAAGCAGAGCTTGTGTTATGGGTACCAGACAGCTGATAAACATAATTATATATTTCTAAATACATACATATCATTACTCGACTGCGCCAGAAGGAGGGTTATGTTTTTCGAGAGTATGTATGTATGTATGTAAGTATGTATGTATGTATAATAGTTTGGCACGCTCTGCAGCCTGAACGGCTCGATGGATTTTAGCTTGAAAGGTGTCGTTAGATTCGTATTTATTGTGAGAGTGACACTGGGTATATCAAAATAAAAAAAAACAAAATGGCGGATTTTTAGCGCCAAATTCAAATGTTTGGCACGCTCTGCGACCTGAACGGCTCGATGGATTTTTGTTTGAGAGGTAACTTAGATTCGTAATTACTTTGAAAGTGATATCGTAATAAAATAAAACTAAAAAAATTAAAAACGGGTCCCGACTGCCAGATTTTCTTGTTTTAGGGCTTTTTCATGAATGCTCAGAAAAGCAGTCGGGTTTTTTAGTTTTTTAAATTACCGTTTTTTTAGATAAATAACACCCAGACACAGAACAAATGATCGTGCTCATCACACAAACATTTGTCCTGGGTGGGAATCGAACCCACGACCTCCGGCAAAGCAGTCAGGGTCACTAACCACTAGACCAACAGGCCAGTCAGAGATATTAAAAACACCGTAAGAGCTCGCAATTTCTATTTTTATCTTTGTTTTTCGTGATTTCGCGATCGATTTTACGACCTAAACTGAACTGTTCTATCCTGCTCTATCTCTCTTTTTCACTCGCACGCCTGACATTTCAACAGGTCATGGTGAGGCCCCTGATGAGATAAGAATCGAGTGAACCGACTAGAAGTCGTCTTAGAGAGATTGCCTTCAGTTTATTATAAGCTGAAGTCGGATGAAGTAAATGTAATCATGAAAGCTTTGTCGTGTCGCAATGAATTCATCTGAAAGCCTCGCGAGTGCCTCGAGATTGGCGTTTTATTGTGAAATACTTTTTTATGTGTGCTGTTTGGGAGAAGAATTATGAGGGCAAAGACTTGGTGAATGAGATGTGATAGATTTTAATAATAATTTAGTTAGCAAAGGTTGTCTGTAAGAGATCTCTTTTAGCGATAAGACCGCCCATATTGTGACACCTCATTAATTTTGTAGGCAGGCAGGGTCGAAGTCTACTAGGGCCAAGGGCCGCTTTCTAAAAGGAAGGCTCGTTATGATAGGCAACGAAGGAACGGGGTAGGTTTTTAGTCAGTAAGAATCTGACACTATCTCCCGCTCCGCCCAAGGGCGGGATTTGTCATTGGATGATTTTACCTACCATAAAAAAGTTGTCGGCTACATTATCGCTTACCATCAAGAGAAATTCGATTTGGTATCTTCATATATTAGACTTTATTCAGAGTTATAAAATTCTCAGTCCTCATTAAAATGTATAAACGAAGTCGGAAGGATCAGTTAGTTATAGTTACGTATGTACGTGTGACGAATCAACGGACAATTCTCAAGCGAACAATGTTCTTGCTCCCTAGTAGATTTATAAGGAAGGACACAATACTTGGACTTTGAACTTTTGTCAAGCAAGCCAACTGCGATTCAAATAGGTAGCGTTTCTAGATAGAACCGATAAGAGTAGGAAACGAATCAATTATAGTTTCTTAAGTACATTATTTCATGTGCATGTAATATATATTTTTTTTAATATAAATTAGTGCTTGATTGCAATTCCACCTGAAAGTAAGCACAGACGGAGAGCTAAGGTAGCTCGCCGTCTGGCCGTCCGGTAGCCATTCGGACCGACCCCAAGTCGTCGACAACTTAGCGTTCCACGCGCGCCACAAGCAGCCATACTTTGTCCTGCTTTATCCAGACGTCTGGCAGCGCTACTTCCACCCAAGTCTTAGCTTGTGTCTGTTATCTTAGTTCACTTATCTTAGTTCATATTTATAGAAAAACTAGTTTCTGCCGGTGGCTTCGTCTGCGTGAATGTCGGTTATAGCGGACGCGATGTCGAAGTCTAAGCCAGATAATAAATTGCCTATGTCCTCCCTTTAGGTTCAAGCTTACTTCGTACCAAACATCAAAGTCGGTTCAGTCGTTTATCCGCGAAAGCGTAACATACAGACCGACAGAGTTATATCCACATTTATAATATAAATATTAGTTTTAAATATGAATTTAATTGTCAGTACAGGAGTCAATCAATAAAGGGATCATCCATACTCCCTTTATGTGAAACTAGAAGGAGTACAGCTCCTTGCTAAGTGTATTCTCGTAAACCTATATTATATAAGGCTCAGCCCCGGTATGATAGGCAACGAAAGAACGGGGTAGGTTTTTAATCAGTAAGTCTGACACTATTTTCCGCTCCGCCCAAGGGCGGGATCTGTCACTGGATGATTTTACCTACCATAAAAAAATAACGGTGTCCGCACACCTATTGTCTTTCTATTGTGTCTCTAATTACGGTATCCAAAGGGTTAAAGACGTGTCTACCCAAGCTAAGAGGATCGTTGGCAGTGATGCACTCGTCGAGTTAAAGCTTCAGTCTTGAACAACGACACTGCGGTGTGCTACTTTCATTAGAACATTAACGCAACCACACGTCCAATTGAAAACCAGCGTCATGTTGTCAGCACTAGTTGTCTGACATTCATGCTGAACTGTACCTATTTTGGTGCAGCCATGGGGCCCACAACTATATACTCGTAATCTGTATATATTTTACTTCTTTTTTTTATTTAGTTTTACCTGTATATTGTGTTATGCCCTGTGCTGCACCAAATAAATTCTTTTTCTTTCTTTCTTCTTTCTTTCTGTCAACGCCGAGGTTCTTTTTGAATAATAATACTCTTGATCGATGACCCAAAGGCCTCTTGGGACCAAGCCGTAGATTTGTTATAAACAAAATAAATAGCCTTCATTTTCATCCCAAAAAGAAAATCTTTGATATTGAGATCTTTGATATATCACGCCAAAACAAATATGTACAAAAAAACTATTCATCCAATTTTTATGTGGAATCCTAAAAAAGAGGGCCGCAGAGTAAAGTGATCAAATCAAAATTGAGTGAGCGAATTCTACCGATATCTATTTATATTTTTTCTTTGCTTTTTTTTTAACCCCTATCTCCCCCGATGGTAAGCGATTATCTGGCCGACGATGGAGCACTCTTGCCTAGAAGTAACCTATTCACTCTTGACTTAAAGACCCCTAGGTCATAGTTATCAGGAAACAGACTCCAGCAGGTATTTGTCTTTGATTTGTCGAACGAGAACCTCGTGAAAACCAAGAAAGATAAACAAATTAAGTATATTGACTTGGCTCGCGAACTTGTCGACATTTGGGATGTGGACTCGGCTATCATGGTACCGATGGTCGTATCAGGTATTGGCTTAATAGCCAAGAGCCTGGACCAACACCTTAGGAGGCTCGCGTTAGGCGACTGGATCAAGGGCTTGATTCAGAAAGCGGTACTCCTGGACACGGCTCGTATTGTTAGGAGGTTCCTATCTCTGGAGCCCTGACCACCGGTAGCTTCTATCCAGTACCCAATACCGGTGGAATACAATTTTTTATATTTTTAAATGCTTTATTTTTTTTTTTATATTGAAATATTTAAAAATATAATTTAAAAATCATTAAAAAATTAATAAAAATTTAAATATAATTTGTTTGGGGGAGGCCTATGTCCAACAGTGGACGTCTTTTGGCTGAAATGATGATGATGATGATGAATTTACATGTATGTAAATATTAAAGGGAATAATAATGTCTGTCAATCTTGTCACGATATATAGGTACTCGTAGATACAAATACTACAAGTCACAGATCTACATATTTCACTTAAAAAATACAATGGTCTTGTCCCTAAAGGGTTAAGGCAGAACTACAGTGAGTGACGCGCCCAAATCTCAGCGGGCGCGTCGGTCCCCATACATGTTATATGGAAACTAGACTTGTAGAGCTACACTTGATACACGCCACGCGATGTCTTTTTACGTGCAAATAAGGCGTGTCACACGTGTACGTCAGTCTCAAACTGAAACTCAAAGGTGCCGTGGTTGAGCAATTGGCTGCTGGGCTACGTGCCACCACTATGCTACCCGCACGGTACTAATATTTGGATAGTTGTTCCATTTCTAGGTGCATTGAGTATGAGCAAAGAAATCTACTCCATTACTTCCTGGACCTAAAAAATAAATTGGGAAATCTCCGATGCCGGTTTTGATGATACGCGTTGAAGACGACGAATGCTTCAAACTAAGATGACCACGAAATTCATTTACAATCTATTACTTCAATAAACTTTGCACAAAACCGATGAACTTACTCGTAATGTTCAATGTTCATGAAAGTTACCAACTTACGGGACTTCGGACCTAATGGTGAGACTTGGAACCACTACAATAACGCTTAGTTCTAGTTATAAACGATCATAAATTGTGTATGTAATTCATTGTTTAACTGCCCATTATGTGGTATTGTTATGAATAATTCAAGTTTGTTATAACATTAATACGAAAGCCTTGATGCATGATAAAGTTTTGCTAAAGTACTAAAAAAAATTAGTCATTACTAATGACCCTAATACTTTCAGCAAAACTCATTATGCACTCTTTGAGTCAATGCTGAAGCGTCGTCTGAGGGTACTGCTCAAGACTGAAGTCTTGAGCATCGACACCGAGTTGCTAGTTGCATTTCAGGGAGTGTGCGGGTAGGAACTCACGAAGCGGTTTCCAGCCGCCCATCGCAGTAAAAGAAACTGCTTTTTTTTATATTGTATAAACTAGCACTTGACTGCAATCCTACCTGATGGTAAGCAGTGATGCAATCGTCGATGGTAAAGCGCACTAGTTTATTAAGAGCCTATTCACTCTAGCCTTGAAGACGCCTAAATTATAATTGGCCGGGAAAACCGCAGCAAGCAAATTGTTCCAGTCCCTCGATGTACGCGGTATAAACGACGAGGCAAAACGCTTAGTCCGGACCGTGGAAGTTTCAACAACGTAAGGGTGGATATTCGCCGTACGCCGGGTTGTTCGATGGTAGAAAGGAGATGGCTTTATTTCTAAACTCACGAGACTGCAGTTTTGTGTGGTTACGCAGCCGTCGCGGTTGCGATTTTCCTCCACAAACCTGGCGGGAGATTATCGCAAGACATGCGGTTGCAAGATAACCCGTCCGCCGGTGCAACGGAAGCCGTGAACAAACGCGCACACCACGAGCGTAAAACGCGTCGTAAAATGTGCTTTAATTTTTTACATACATATATATCTGCATTCTACAGAAGCGGAGGGCCCGCAACCGCAGCGGCCGCGGGTGAAAATCACTTCGTGAATTCTTAGCCTGCGTCGGAATTGCATAACCTAATTCCGCCTAGTCTGTTCCATCATCAAACCAGCACGTACGGCGATGCGCCACCGATACATGCTGGACATCCCACCCATACGCAGCAAATATTTTGGGAACACGTTCAGTGTTCGCACAGCTAAGTAGTGGAATTCTTTGCCAGAATCTGTGTTTCCTGATAGCTACAACTTGTCTTTGAAGAGAACGAAAATACGGCAGCTAGAACGTATGAAAAACTAAGGCTCACTTACAGTTGTCTTCGAAGATCCAGAATCAAAAATACGGCGGTTCTGACGAACTTATGAAAAGCATATTTACGTTCTTTGCCCTCTATAAATACTACAAGTTAACTAGCCGAACAAACCGCTATAAAATATTCAACCCCTAGGTCTTAGCCTAAACATTCACGCGTGTTTATGAACTAATTGTTGTAACTAAACAATGAGAAACGTTTTAGAACAACAATAACTAAGAATGCCCTTAAGATTCGTGACTTATTTAACATCTCTGCTGTTTACGATGACCTTATATGGTTCAAGTCATAAGAACTAGTATAGTACGCGGCAAATAAATTCAAACCGTTGCTATGGTTACGGTTAGCCCTTCAATTTGTTTGGGACCCGAAAATCGGATATAGTACGCGGCAAACAAGTTGAACTAAAATGACCGTCGTTGCTATGGTTACGCGCAGACCCCAGTTCCTAATATGTGGGTAATTACTCCTACGGGTATAAAACTGTTATTCTGCAGGGACTTATGACAAAACAATACGACGAAATCTAGCTCACCAGTGCATTTCATTTAATTTCATTTATTCAATTTTTTTTTACATTGTTTCTATTCAGACACAATGTAAATTTTTACAGAAAAAAAAATTGTAGAGAAATAATTAATAATAAATTCGTTAACACATATCCAAAAATAAAAACATATAATATAAATTAGTAAATCAGCTTAGACACAACAAAATCCTCTTTACCTCAAATAAATTCTTAAGCGCTTGCGTAACAGTACTTTACACATTGATATATATCTGCCCCCGATAGTAAAAAAGACGCATCTAACATTTTTTCCGGATTTGAGTTATATACATTTCCGGAATCAGAAAAAAAAGGCGCATCTGCCTGTATTTTTAATATTTTGCTACCTTTCTCCATTGCGTTTTTAACACAACGAAATAAGGCGCTTCTGTACATTTTTTTAAACCCAATTGAAGATGAAAAGACGAGTTTATCTGAAACTTAGTTGAAAAGTCGCATTTGTGTAGATAATGTCCTTATAATCTGTAGTTTTTTCTTTAGTTCGGTAATGTAAAAGGCGCATATTTGTCCCTATTTCTAAGAGGAAGTTAATAAGACGCAAATACGCGTTAACGTCTAACGCGCTTAATAAAAACTGATTTCATATTAAGAAAAAAAGACCACATCTGACCAGTTGCGCCCTATTTACTTCGTAAAATAGTTTTCGCATAGACGCATTTGCCATAAGCGTCTTAATACCTTACGTTGAATAAAAATAATACAACTTATTACTTAATAAAAGAGGCGCAAGTGTGCATAAACGTCCGTTTTTCTTAAAATTGTGAATGTTTAGTATGGCGCCTGACCAGTTTCTACGCTAGTTGCGCTCGAGTAGTCTGTTGGAGAACGGATGTGTCGCGATCGCGCAAGTTTTCGCTGCGTGTAGTATATTTCTTTTTATTCTTTTTATATACATATAAATTACATTTTTAAATATTTTTTTATAGAAGGCTATACAAAAAAATATATATATAAAAAATAGTAGCCCACCGGCATCGGGAACAGGGTCCAAGCTACCGGTGGTCAGGGCTCCTGAGAGAGAAACCTCTGGACAATACGCGCCGTGTCCAGGAGTACTGCCTTTTTTTTTATCATTGGTATCTGAATCAGACCCTTGATCCAACTGCCTAAGGAGAGCCTCCGCAGATGTTGGTCGAGGCTCTTGGCTATTAAGCCATTGGCCGTCACGACTATCGGCACAATGACTGCTGTATCCACTTCCCACATGTCGACAACCTCGCGAGCCAAGTCAAGATACTTAGTTTGTTTATCCTTCTCAGCTTTCACGAGGTTCTCGTCATGAGGGACCGCTATATCAATAATCATTGTGCGACGCTCTTGTCGATCTATGACCACTATATCAGGCTTATTGGCAACAATAGTCCTGTCAGTGATGATAGATCGATCCCAATACAATGAGATATTGCCATTGTCGAGAACTGGGTCGGGCACATAACTATAGTACGGTACTTCTGATTCCAAAAGATTGTATTTAAGAGCAAGTTGCTGGTGGATAATCCTGGCTACAAGGTTGTGCCTATGCAAATAGTCTCCGTTAGCTAGATGAGAACATCCAGAAATAATGTGTCGGATTGATTCCCCGGGCCGGTGGCATGCCCGACAGTTGTCAACCGTACCGTACCGCTGGGTTAACTTCCGAAAGGAATGCTCGGCCCCGGCACGATAGGCTACGAAGGAACGGGGTAGGCTTTTAGTCAGTAAGAGTCTGACACTACTTCCCGCTCCGCCCAAGGGCGGGATTTGTCATTGGATGATTTTACCTACCATAAAAAAAAAACCGTACCGTAGTATATTTATTATTATTTTACAAAATTTGTAGGCTATAATATGGTCAGAGCTGTGTGCAATTTTATTTTACCGTAGTGTGCCAAATAATATCATCAATTGTTTATGACTTGGTAGCAAAATAATAATATCAGTCTTACTGTAACTACCTAAGTTATGTACAAATTGTAGTAAAAGTATAATAAATTAAAATTTATAGTAAAAATAATAAATTAAAGTAAATAATTCATTGATATGAGTTATTTCATACATTGACATTTTTATGAGGTACCTACTTACCTATATAATTTTTTTGATTTTTATTCAGTTATTTTTATTGAATTGTGTCTTTTTCGGGATTATATTGCTGAAGAAATTTACCAAGTCCCTACAACTGACAGTATTTTTTCTGATAAAGTCTGCGATAATATCACCACTGCAGCTACTACCAGCAGCAGCAGCAGTTCAACACTAAGTAATTTTGATTCTGATGATTCATTTCTTGATAAAGATTACGTTCTTCCAGAAAAAAAAAGGCAAAAAAGTAGTGTTATCAACTCTGATTCAGATACTGATTTTATAGAAAACACACCACAAAACAACATTCGCGTATCAGAGAGTCACCTAAACGAAAAGATTTTAAGCCCGAAAACCACGCTGTTCTGGCTTCTGAAAATGTAATTCAACTGATCAAGAAGGGAAGCATACGACTGATTAAGCTAAACGTTGCTCAAGTATTACATTTTTAAAGTTCTGATTTTAATTATAATTTACTGTGCCAAGAATAGCATTTTGTTTTATTATATGGGTCAAAAGACTTTAAAATAAATATTTGATTATATCAATTGTGTTTTATTTACTAATAATACATTAGGCTATAGCATATGATAACTAAGAACTTATTTATACACTTCCTTAAATAAAAGAAATATCAAATTATTTTATAAACATTCTATCTTAGTCAAGGGTTATCTATATAGTTATTAATCCTTAAGAAAAAAGGCGGAAATAACCATATGCGGTCATTTCTTTTAAAAATATGTACTAGATAAATAAACTAAATACTTAGAAGAAAAGTACAGCCAAAAGCATTTGAAAATTAAAGGACGCATCTAGCCATTTACGTCTATTCAATTAAGTATGTGATATTTTTCTTAATTTTTTATGCTAAGATGAAAATGTTTTTTTATTATTTTTACTATAATGATTTGATCAATTCGTATTATTATTAAACCAAGTTAAAGCTCATTATATTGGGCTTTATTTTCAACTTTCAATATGTAAATATTTTAATTTACTCGAAGACAGCAAACGATTTACCGTTTCATTCATTAAAACATTTTTTTATCCATTTTTACTTTTTGTTAGATACGTCTTTTTTACTATCAGGGGCAGATATGTACTACGCACTAGATGAGGCGTGCCGTACAGTCACTTTACTTCACTTAAGTGACCTGCAGGCCGAACACTTTTACATTGATGTCATTAGTGCAGTTTTGACGTTCATGCAGTGTCAGAGCGACGCTTATAAATACAAATTTAAGTGAACTTGGACATATATAATAATTTTGTAGTCAAGTAAGTAAAACCATTGGTTGTTCAAGCAATGTAATAGCTTCTACTATCGTAATAGTACGTTAGAGAAGATATTATTTTATTTAAACTCTTCCCCATTTTACAATCATAGACTATAACATGCAGATGTTCCCTCCCACAAAAAGCAGAATTAGGTTTTTACCTACAGCTAGTTTACCAAATACAGACTTGGCACGATCTTTTATACTGTTTGAAATTTTTAAATATTTTATTTAATGCTCTTTCTTTTTTTTGTATAATTAATAACAATGTTTTTTTTTTAAATAAATTACAACAAAATGTTAGCAAATCATGAGGTATCAGTTTTCATCGATAAGTTTGGTTGTTAACCATGCTGTCATTCGTTAGTACTTAGGTAATTTACGTACCATATTACGTGCAGGTTAATATTAAAATTTAAATTAGGTTCAGTTGAACTTGTAGTCTTATTAGTGATTACTGATTTATTTATTTATTTTACTGTTATTTAGATCTCGTTTTTACATACACTATAATTACATTTTGAAATAGAGTATTATTGTAATGAAGTATTGTAGGCAAGAAACTGTGTCCCTTCTGCGGTATAAAAATCTATATAGATGACATGTCATCACACTAAGTTGAAAGAAACGCGTAAGTACTAGGAAATTCATGGCGCTTTAGACCTTTTGGTCGCGAAAAAGTATCCTCTATAAGCTGTCTTAGCGCTGTAAGTTTTAAAGTTTTGTTAGACGACATAATGGCAATCTAGCGCTGCAGCGATTTTTTTGTTTGAACTTTTCAGTATTTTGACAAATAGTTTATATGAACGTGCTTGTCTATCGCAAGAATATAGGTCGATGACTTTACAGTACCTATGTGTCTATGGACAATACCGTTTGTTTGCTTCGCCTGGATAAATCCTACCTTAGAGTATACATAATGTGACAAAAAGAAGACTGAATAAAAATCTCTATTTTACAAGCTTTTATTTAGTTTCACCTGACCGATGTTTGTCTGAGATCAAATCTTGCAAATTAAAGTTGATACACTTTATAATACTTGGTAACCGGACGGCCAGATGGCGAGCTGCCATTGCTCATCGTCCGCAAGCCCATGCCTAGGGTAGCTGGAAATTGGAGTCTAGCGCCCATCAGCTCTAGTGGACCCCATCCATTTGCTGACATCTCTTTGAGGGGCACGTGGAACACAATATGCCGTCGATTCAGGCTTGGTCCTTTCCAAAAGGCCCTGCGAGCTACCTATAGCTCGTCGTCCGCAAATCCGAGCCCGCGGTGACTAATGCCTTGATCACACGTACTGAGTAAAAGGGTGAGACAGTAAAATGTTGCTTGGTCGAGACAGTGATGTACGCGAGTTGTAGAGATAAGCACTCGGCCGAGCACTCCGCGCTATGTTTATACGTACCGAGAATTCGGTCGAGAGCATTGTCTCACCCGTTTGCTCGGTACGTGTGAATAAGAAATATGAATCGACCTGCGACTCCCGATGGATTCAACCACCTTTTTCGATCGTATTATTGCTTCTCAGAAGGAAGTGGCTGCTTTCCATTTCGTCCTGCTCAGTTCCATGGCCTGAACAACACCCCCCCCCCCCCCCCCCCCCCGAGAACAGGACGCGATCTGCAGTGGTTTTTATATGAACTACGCACGCAAGGGCCGCTGCAATCACAATCTGGCAAAGTGGGGTATTATAGACCCCTCCGACACCCAGTGCGAGTGCGGTGCTCCTGACCAGACGATGGCCCACTTATTAGAGTGTCCATAGTGTCCCCACACCTGCATTTTGGAGGACCTCAAAAATGCCACTGATGCCGCTGTAAACGTGGCAACCTACTGGGCCCAAAAACTTTGAGGGAAAAGAAAACAATGGATACAATAAGAAGAAGAGGGTTGGACATTAGAGCTCGCTGCCGCTGATTACCTCCACGATAGTTACTGAGCCTTGGAGCCTTACTTACTTAAAATGTCAAGCGTGCGAGCTTTAAAAGAGAGATGAAGCTATACACCCTATATAGCTTCATCTCTTTTTCCCATTAACAGTTCACTTTAAGTCATCAATTGAATCGCGATAAGAGCTCGTGGTTTTTTTTTATAGGTGGAAAAATCATCCAATGACATCTCAAGCCCTTGGGCGGAGCGGGAGATAGTGTCAGACTTTTACTGACTAAAAATTCACTCCAGTTCCTTCGTCGCCTTTCGTAACGAGGCCGAATCTTCCTTTTAAAACTAGACCCTTTGGCCCCAGTAGGGTTCGAACCTACTCGCGGAAATATACGCGCCGTTGAAGACTAGGGTTCGGTTCGGACGGCTACCTACCTACCTCGTGATTGGGCCTCAGTACTGGTAGTTTCGAGTGAGAGCAGTGGTGGCCGAGTGGTAGCCGCGACTTACGAGTTGTAGGTCGCGGGTTCGAACCCGGCCAGGCACATTACTTTGTGTAATTTATTTCATCACCACTGCGCTCAAAACGGTGAAGGAAAACATGATGAGGAAACCAGCATGTCCTAGAACTAAAAATTCGAAGACATGTGACATTCACCAACCCGCACTGGGCCCGCGTGGTGGATTACGGCCCATTCCCTCTCCCAGAGAGGTGTACTGTATCCCAGCAGTGGGAACATTAAAAGACTGATGATGATGATGATGACTGGTAGTTTACAGTACAAGTAACAAATCTAGCTTGTCTAATTCCTACCCTAACCTATATTGTGGACACGGTGGAGCACACAGTCGAGGTGTGCCCTGCTTGGGAAGAGCACCGCCGTGTCCTCGTGGGGGCGATCGGCGGCGATCTCCCGCGCCGGGGCCTGGTTCAAGCCATGCTCCGGAGCGAGGAGGAGTGGCAGGCGGTCGCCTCCTTCTGCGAAGCAGTAATGCTAGTAAAGGAGGAGGCCGACCGCCTTAGGCAAAGGCGGACACGCCGCCGCCGCCGCCGGGTTTCCGATCCCAATTTCCGGCCACCGTAGGCGCGGGCTCGCGGACGGTGGGCAATGGGTAGCTCGCTGTCCGTCCGTCCGGTAACAGACCGGTCCGAGCTCAGGTCGTCTACGGCGCGCAACGTTCCCGCGCGCCTCAAGGAGTTGTCAGCAAACTGTAGGGGTCCAGCAGGGCCGAAGCCTACTGGGGCCAAAGGTTATGTGAGACTGTCACCAAAGGCCCCAGGATAAAGGCAAGGAATGGAAAGGTAGGTTTTTAGTCAGTAAAAGTCTGACACTGTTTCCCGCCCCACCCAAGGGCGGGATTCGTCATTGGATGATTTTACCTACCACAAAAAAAAAAAAAAAAAAAAAAAAACCCTAACCTATATTAGTAGAGATTACAGCCAGTGTTACGGATATTTTCGCTAAATTCTTTTATAAAAGAAATATGTATGTAGGTGTCATCCCTGGAGGAAACCCTTTTTCTACGCCAAATAAAGGAAGTAGTTGCTAAGTTCAGAGCAGAAGAAAAGGGGATTATATTGATCGGGGATTAGAGGAATATTAGTTTTATAAAGCTTCTCTTGTGCGATGAGCTTTCATTATATGAATCAGGAAAAGAGTTGCTTGTTACATTGCCATGTTTAATTATGAAGGAGTATCGACGCGTGTGCTTCGTCTAGAGAAGACAATAATTCAAAATAGTTAAAATTTCATAAATGCCATAGCGTTACAGGAGAAAGAAAATCACAGCCTGTAATATCTTCAATATGTATGTATTTATTATAAAATATATGTATACATCTATGTATCTATTGTAATATAAATATGTATATCACTGTTATTGTCACACCAATGACAGCCCCATTTCTTGTCCAGGCAATTACTGTCCATTCCAGGTTGCCTGGAAGAGATCGCAGAGTGCGATAAGGCCGCCCATTGTATGTGTGTGTTTTAGTTTTAGTTCCTTTTTTTGTTTATGTAATGGTGTACAATAAAGCATATAATAAATAAATAAATATCTATACTTTTCTATGTTATGGCCAAATCTTAGAATTGATTACTTCATGATATATGACCGACCATTTCATAACATGGTTGCATTTCTAAAGACTATCTAAGTCTATAGATTAGCTGCATGGTTTTCATTCGAGCATCACATGTTTCCTGTATGAACTTTAAACAAAATGAACTTTTTTTTTCAACTTTGAACCCTGAGTTTAAATATAATCTATCAATATCATTGTTTTTTAATAAAGTGCTATATTCTTTTTTTTTGTGATTAAAAGCACACGTACAGTCTTTATTAATGTAACGAGGACAAGTCAAAATGTTTACGTCGATGAATTTTTAATATTACAGTTGTTTTGAAAAAAAACGCATTCATCAATCTTTCATAAGACAGTATTGTAATAAAATCTAAATAAAAATAAATACAACAGCTGCTGTATTGTATTTCTCTGCGTATTGTCAATGAGACAGTTGGACGCAAGGTAGAGGTTACAACGTGCTACTACGTGATGATACCTCACGTACGCATGTTGCATTCAATGCTGGGCCAATGACACGACTGATACGAGAACGAAATATTAGAAGCAAATGATACATATATATATTATATATTTTTATAATTTAGTCATTTAATTATTTACGTACGCAAACGTACAGATAGGGACACCATGTCCTCCGGGCGATCCGAACAGTGGTTACACCCGGGTTTTTTTTTCGAATCAGGACCACTCGAAACAACCCTGTCTAGTGAAGGTCAAGCGGAAAGAGAGGACGTAGTGGTCCCTCTGCAACCACTCCCCAAAGAGGGGTTTATCGCCGCGATTCTGGTGTACATAGCTGATAACCATGTGAATAAATTAAACAAACTCAAAGAGTAACATCTGTTTTATTTCTATTCAATAGCAGCTGAAAATAGTATTCGAAAATTTGAATCTAGAACGGTTAGTCTTCTGTTTGCAATGTTTTTTTTCATCATCGATGTCGTTTTTCGAAATGTAAAATAATTGACTATTGTAATAGGGACGTCCAATAGCCGAAATATTAAAAGATCGATATTGAAATGGTTTTTTATCGAAATAAATGACAACGAGTTTTCATTTAACTTCATGCATGATTGATCGTCTTTTTATTTAATATGTAAAACTGTCTTTGAACATGATTAATTATTTTTTGATACATCAAAATTTATCGTTTCAGCTTCAACATAATTGATGTTATACTTTCAAACACTTTACAGCTCGGTTTCAATATTTAAATGCACCTTTTAAAACAGCATTCACAACTTACTATCATAAAACCTCATTTACATAATGCATTTAAAATAACATGATTAAAATATCAGTTACAACGGTCTATGCGATATCAAATTAATCACAGTTATTAAGAACTGTTACTTTCACTTGCATGTACACTCGACTACGCTCAACATCTCACGTACGCACTCCATTCCCAAAATTCTACTGTCGGCGAACGCGATCTGGCTCACACACACACCTCATGTTTCTTCGAATCAAAGATACTGCGTTACTGACAGTGTTCACGTAGTGCATTCTGTGAACTAAAGGTCAAATCTGCAACTTATTTACATAGTACAAACACTGTGAACCTTGATTTGAATATAGTGTTTAAAGTTAGACAAAAATTAAGTTTCGTCCAAAAAAACATTGAAATCATATGTATGCTTTTTCGAGCAAACGAACTACGAGTGAAATAGATACGGATACATATGGAGCACTGAGAACTCGAAGCATTTTTTTCGATTATGAAGAAATGATTTGCATCTATACTCAACAAGACATTGCATATATTAAAAACAGCAATGTTGAGTATAATTTAAATCTTTTAATATAACACTAAATGAAATCAGTGGATTTCTGTTTCTATTTTCAGTTATAGGTACTTTTTAATTCTCCTAAAAATAACGACACCCAGAGTAATGAATATAGAGGTGTCTAACCTCTGTATTCATTACTTTGGGTGTCGGAGGATAATTTTCTGGAGAATAGATATTATACATTACAAAACTGACCCGATCCAGTTAGATAATAACTTTAACAAAGAAACGATGTAGATGATACAGATTCCATACAATTTACAAATTGATTTCATCCTTGAATTCAATTGTTCAATCAATGGCCAAGTTGAACGTAAACAAAGACGCAGATCAGAGTTCATAGCGTAGTGATGTGAACATCTTACTTGTTTTGTTTACTTATCGATATTTTATAAGCACGTCCGTTTACGACACACTGCAATATTTACGCAAGTGATAGTGATTTGATTGTATGCAAAGAATAATTAGGTTTGAAATGAATATATTTAGACTATGGTCTTATTCAACAATGAATAAATCTCTCGAGTTTAGGCTGCACGGCAGAAGCGATAAAATCTGTATAAGCTGATCTCTCTTTCTATTGAAACTTCGTACAATAGCTAAGTCGAGGTAAAAAAGTTGCTACTTTCATGCTGTCTGCTATACTGATAGTCTACTTTCATCTGGGCACGAAATATATCTATAATAATAGCTCTCTATTGAAGTGATAAAAGTGAGGTTGTCTGAGTAGTCGACTGCAGAGCAGTAGCGCTCGTCGTAATGGGTAAACATTAAGTATCGCATGATACCGTTGTAACTAAATGCTGATGACACATAGGTAAAGGTGATTTGTCACGCAATTTTTCTATTTGATATTCTAAGCCTGAACCAATCGTAAACAAAATTCAATGCAAAGGTCAGACGTTAGTGACGAGTTTATCAACCTGGTTTTGTTTACAATATATCGATATCGCCCGTACATCAGTGAGTCATGCTATAATCAAATGGCATTGACTTTTTACCAAAAATATTGATTTGTCCCATCGGTGTAGTAAGTGCATAATTGATTTAAGTAATGATGTAAAATAAATAAAATGATACTTCGTTAATACAATCTTGTTTATATGTTTAATAACTTTTAAATTATCACTACGGATTTATCATGCAAATAAATAATTGAAATTGAAATTGAAATTGAAATCATACTTTAAAATAAAACTAGCTGATAAGCAATTCACCCGTACATTATTTTGAGAACAAACCACCTAATTAGTGAAATGAGATATCCTAAAAGACACAGATAATAATTAAGCCCACTTTGCTAATTACTAAAGACAACAGCTGAGTCAAAAGTAAACAAAGCTGACCCACAGAATTCATAAGAAAGTGTTGTGTTAACCTCCAACAATATTATATCTATAATAATTGTAAACAACTTCTATTGTCATTTTTTCTTTGTTTTTTATTTTATTATTATGGAAACATTAAACTTGGAAAGACAATGTGTAATAATAATTACTATATGAGGGGGAAGGAGGAGGGAAGGAGAGGGGGAGATCCCCACCAGCTATAAATAAAGTTAAGGAAATACATAGTTTTTTTTTTAATATTATACTATATGTTTTTACTAATATTATAAAGGGGGAAGATTTTTGTTTTATTAATGTTTAGGGAAAACAAAGAATTGTTCGATGGGTGTTATAATATCTTTGTTTTGTTTTATAATAAAATATGTTTGCTTGTAAATAATAAATTTAAAAAGACAACTGAACTAATATTCAAAATTGCAGTATACTACTTTATCACTCACCGAGTGACAAAATATATATTTTCTACTTTTACACGGGTAATGCCGCTAGAAAAAGTTAGTCGATTATGAAGTTATAATAATTGTAAGCTGATTAGGAAGCCCTGGAATAAATCATAAAATATTTAATTTACGATAAAATGTTTGGCCATTTCATAGTACCTAAATTACGCAGTTTATAACACCAATATTACATTTTCCAGCATGAGAATAATAACTTCATTTATTTTAAGTACAAATTAATAGCCTCATGTTTAGGAAAAACCATAACTTATTACAGAAATAATTTTCCATTCTTATAATAAAACTACAAACTTTATTACCAGTAGATAACGGAATTTATTGGTAAATTTATGTACAATAATGTCAGTTTGGTTTTAAAATGTTATTATTAATAAACCACAAAACAATAAGTTTCCAAGTTAATAACGTAAACACTTACGTTTCACATTTACGTAACTACAACATGCAAGTACAATGACTCCATAAAAATTTACAGTTTATCGACATTGCGGAACATCACTACGCAAACCAGTATCGTATAGACGCCGGCTGTACGATCTCTGAATGCATTATCGACTAGCTCGGGCAAACGACAACAGTGTCCTTCGTCAACAAAAGTTTTAAAATATAAATTTGTGTTATCTGTGAAATAAATATGATTGCGAACGTATGACTTTGTGAGTGTTTTTTTTTTTTGTTTTAGTGTTTTTGTTTTATTGAGTGATAGTGTTTTATTTCAAAATGTCTAAACCAACTATTCTGATTCGGCAATCCCTGTGAGTATTTTTATTTATTTTTTGTTTACCTATTGTTTTTATTTTTTCCGCTATTATTATTTTTATGTCAATTCAGTGTTTAAATTTTGTCAATATTGACGATAAATAATTATTATTTTTGGACCTTTTTTATATTGTTATTGTACTTAAAAATGTTTTTTTTTTAAGTATTTTTTTTTTCTGAAAATATTTTCTGCGACAAAATAATTACCTATAATTTCATTTCAATACACATAAAACTGGGAAAGTTATTTAACAACTTAATGTCAAATTACCGGCTTTTTGTAATTATGCGATGGTCAGTACATTTTTATTACCGAATGCCTGGATGCAGTTTTAATTGAAGCAGATCCCATCTTGAACAATCGTAAAAGATTTAATTAAGATGCATTAATTGCCTTTCTTTATTGGTAACGGGATTTTTTAATCTGAAATCGGACTTGTGAGTTGCAAAAGATGGTAATAACTGCACTACAATTTTATATATCAAGGTAATATATTTACTTACAACTCCGATAAAATCCTGCGCAGGCCAGACATAAAAACTTTATTGGGAATATCATTCAGTAATCTGTACTAAATAAGGCCCGTATTACAGAAAAATAAAGAAAAAGAATAATGTGTATTTTTGTATTATTTATTAAGTTAGTATTGGTAATTACAATGTCATTTTGGGTTTGTATGAAATTATTATTATTTATTTGAGGCCATTATTGAGTAAATTAATTGAAAATGTAATAAATAAATTATTGAAGTATATTATTAATAATGTTAAAATTAAGTAACATGTACACACAACTAAATACTTCAAACACCATGTGATTCTTCTTCTTTCTGCCCTTGTCCCATATTACTCGGGGTCGGCGCAACACGTTTTTTTCTTCCACTCTATCCTGTCAGCCGTCACACTATCACTAATATTTAATATAATAATATAATATTTCCATAACTATCACACAACACCGTCTAGTCCCAAGCTAAGCAGAGCTTGTGTTATGGGTACCAGACAGCTGATAAACATACTTATATATTTGTAAATACATACATATTATAGATAAACACTAACTTCCTTTTCTTTCATATCACTCCTCACACAATCCATCCATCTTCGGCCTCCCTCTTCCTCTCCATCCATCTACTTGTAAACTCAGAACTCTTTAACGTGAAAGTGATTAAAATATATATATGTATATTACAAACGTATGTATACGTATATTATAAATATATATATATATATTTTTTTTTATACAGCTATATTAGAAACACAGTACCTATAAAGTTCGTTAACATTTACCAAAACGGCGGATGCGGATGGACGCAGTTTCACGAAATATTAAAACATGTCGTAACGATATTTTTTTCAAATTAATCACATCTATTAACAATGGTTAAATTTTCACGCTATCCGTCTGAATAGGAAGTCGTTAGTTAAATAAGGAAGTGTTATGTAACAAAGTACCTACCTAAATACACAGACATTGGTTGTAATTTGATTCTATAAAAAAAAAACACATTATTCTTAACTTAAACATACGTAAACACAAAAATAACTCGATAATATCTGTAAGATTACAGTTTGTTTTGACGATTCTTCTTGATGTTTGGGGTCAATCGGATTGTTAAATATATTTTTACAACTTTTTTCTTTTCATTTTTTTAAACTTAAAAAAAAATAAAAGGCCCATTTTGACATTTGAGAAAGACCTTAGATGCTTCATAAGCCACATTTCGTTTACAAAAAGGTTTGTACTTGCTCGTTCACTATCTGATTTGTAGTCAATAATTTGGTATTAAAAATAGAAAATCAAACCGAAGCAAATGTATTTTAAAATCATTATCAATTGACTCAGGCGACGAAGTACTCCTCCAAATCGCTGTCATACGGACCCTAGACCCTAGATTGTAACTTGAAACGAATCTAAAAGAAACAATAAAATAATAATTAATTACTTAAAGTGTGTTTTAAAAAGTACATACATTTTTTTGGCGCGTTAAATAATACATATGATGGAATATAAATTGCGAGTATTCTTTATTATTATTTATCTAATATTCTCGTCACGATGACAAATGTCAAAATGAGTCTTTTATTTTTTGACAACTTCTCCCGCTTTTGTATGGAGTGTGAGCGATGAGCATTTCAAACTTCTACTCTACCTTGGTTCCTTCAATTGCCCTTTGAGTGCCAGGGCCTCGATAACAACTAGTAGCTACCTGTAGGTATTATAAATATACAGTTTAAAAAAAAGCTTCATGGTACTGAGTTATATAACTACATAACTAAGTAATACTAGATTTTAGGATCATTGACCGTCGTAACAGTAGTCAGAAGACATTAAAGACTAGTCGCTAAAAAGTATAATGCCCCAGTTACTGGGTTATGCAAGTCGGACAGGCAGTCGCTCTGTTTGAAAAAACTGGTACTCAATTGTATCCAATTAAGTATACTAGCCAACCCCAACTTCTTTAAACTTTCTCCTAGATTGTGTTATTTTGAAAAGTCTTATTCATTTTGTAAGGTTTCCTTACTCAAGCGCAAACGGTTTGTTTACCACCGTTACCTAACATTCTTATGTGAAATCGCAGGCAAAACTACCACAATCTTTTTTAAAACAGTTATACAACGTGGCGCCAACAGTACGACAATAATATTAAAATACTCGTAGTACTGGTCCATAGGAATATTATTAAACTACCGAAAAATCCTAAAATAAAAAAAAAAACAAACTAACTAAATAGCATAATATCGTAAACAAAAAATAACACCATTTGTAAAATATCGATACACTAACGACGTTTTTTTCTCAATTGGCAAAGTATTTTTTTAGTAATCGTGAATTTCAACATGTAGAAAATGCTGATAATAAAAAATAATGTCCTGTTATTATGCTATCATGCCCTGTGACTAAACTACTGGATGTATTCGAATAATTTTTGGTATACTGACTGGGAACATCATGAAGTAATTTATTCTCGTATTTTCGGCGCCACCCTGTATGTAACACACAACACACACACATACAATTTAGATTCGACTCTAAGCTTGATTGATTCTTCGCCCACATTCAATATAACGTTCCAACTAAATTGGTTAATTTGAATAGCAGTACGTGTGTCGGGCTAAAGTCCATGGTGTACTACTACCGGTTCCAATCAGCAGACACATGCTAAGACTTAGGTAGAAGTAGCGCTGCCAGACGTCTGGATCAAGCAGGACACAGTATGGCTGCTTGAGGCGCGCGTGAAACGCTAAGCTGTCGACGACTTGGGCTCGGTCCGGATGGCTACCGACGGCCAGACGGCGAGCTACCTTAGCTCTCGGTCTGTGCTTACTTTCAGGTGGAATTGCAATCAAGCACTAATTTAAATCAATAAAAAATATATATTACATGCACATGTACTTAAGAAACTATAATTGATTCATTTCCTACTCTTATCGGTTCTATCTAGAAACGCTACCTATTTGAATCGCAGTTGGCTTGCTTGACAAAAGTTCAAAGTCCAAGTATTGTGTCCTTCCATATAAATCTACTAGGGAGCAAGAACATTGTTCGCTTGAGAATTGTTCGTTGATTCGAACTATAACTAACTGATCCTTCCGACTTCGTTTATACATTTTAATGAGGACTGAGAATTTTATAACTCTGAATGAAGTCTAATATATGAAGATACCAAATCGAATTTCTCTTAATGGTAAGCGATAATGTAGCCGACGACTTTTTTTTGGTGGGTAAAAATCATCCAATGACAACTCCCGCCCTTGGGCGGAGCAGGAGATAGTGTCAAACTTTTACTGACTAAAAAACCCACCCCGTTCTTTGCCTTAGTTCCAGTAGGCTTTGACCCTGCTGGGCCTCTATAGTTTGCTGACGACTCCTTAAGGCGTGCGGGAACATTGCGCGCCAATGACGAGCTACCCATTTTGCTCGCCGTCCGCAAGCCCGCGCCTACGGTGGTCGGAGCCAACGATGGAGCACGCTTGTTTAGGTACTTCTATTGCATTGTAGGTTACTACCTATAATGGACTAGGACCATGGGTTCCCTTACAGAAATCCCCCGTAGCCCTATCGGGTATTAGCCCAGTTGTACCCTACGGTTTTGCTGACATCTCTTTGACGCGTTCGTAGAACACTATGTTGTATAAAACTTGTAAAATTATTAAGAGGTCCAATACATTATATTTTTTACAACTTTTTACACGACGTCATCTAGTCCCATACAAGCAGAGCTTGTGTTATGAGTACTAGATAACTGATAACATACTTATATACTTCTAAAATACATACATATCATAGAGAAATTACACCCAGATACAGAACAAATGATCGTACTCATCACACAAACATTTGTCTCTGGTAGGAATCGAGAAAATAGGATAGCAGTCAGGGCCACTGACCACTAGACCAACAGGCCTGTCAAATTTATCTTCATTGTTTACTTACTATGATACGTCCGAAATTAGCATCTCTATCTGAAGTTCAAAGTTCACGTTATTGCGTCCTACGCTTATAGCAATAAATATGCACGTTTTATGTACCTTTTACACACATACCTGCTGTCCTATGTGGACACGTACAGTCACCAGTACAATGACTAACTTAGAAAACTCCAAATCAATTTTTGGGTGAAGTTGGGCAGTTGCAATGACTATACAACCACACTTGACTTTTCAAATCGAGCGAGGCAACCTTTTCCATTTGCCCTAGCACTGGCTATGGCCCGGAGCGAGGAGGAATCAAATGGGCGGCGGCAGCCTCTAAAGCAGTAATTCTAGTGAAGGAGACGGATATCCTCAATTCCGAGCCGCAGAGTCCCCGACCCCGACTACAAGCCACCGTTAGGGTGGGCTTGCGGACGACGAGCAACAGGTATCTCGCTGTCCTGCCGTCTGACTACCTACCGTCAAGACCGCGCCCGTTTTGTCAACGCCACGTAATTATTCCAAGCGCGCCTCAAAGAGCAGTCAGTAAAGCTATAAGGGCTCAGCAGGACCGAAGTTTATTGGAGCCATGGGTCGACTTCTGAAAGGGTTACTCCTGCTCCTGGGACGCAAAGGTCAACTCAAGAAATACAGGCGTGGTTTTAATCAGTAAAAGTCTGACATACCCTCCCACTCAGCCTTAGTGGGAGAAGTAATTAGATAATTTCCTACCTTTAAAAAACGTATCGGTAGAGTGCAACTGCACTTTTGACCCTGGCTGTACAAAATTAAACGCAGTACTACGAACCCGATTAGTTGGATTTCATATCTTAATACTAGGTTCGTAGCTCGCATCTATTATCTAGAAAAGCCTTAGGAATAAGCATTGTCTATTGATGCTCTTGACTGTACATAAACACATTTAAGTAGGTACTTAGCTTCATTACTTTGACAAGGGCAATGGAACCAATGGACAGTTGGACATATTTGTGAACTAGAGATATTTATTGGCTTCCATTTTTAGGTCCGACATGTTTTATTTATAGTTTCGAATCCAACACAAAATAAGTAAAGCTCTAAAGTTGTGAAGCTTTACTTAGCAAAATAGATGTAGATACTATATCAGAAGTATCTACATCTATTTTTTCTCTTTCATATACTATTAACGTCTTTTGATGAACTGTGGGAGTGTGGGTGTAACCTTGGCTCTTTATATAACCCATTGTAGTGTTACCTTTTTGTTTGTTTTGCTCTATTGCGACTTATTCTAAGAACTTGATTTAGTAAACGTGGTTCCTTGTAGGTAGCGGCTTATAAATATAAATTACTAGCTGTTGCCAGCGGCCTATTGGATAACTTTCTACTATCATGCGTTTAGCATGATAGTAGAAAGTTATCCAAAGGGAACATACACCGGAGAAAAGCCTACTCTATCTGCTATTCCAGGCAATGATCTACCGTGTGCCAAATTTTATCCAAATCCGTACAGCCGTTTGAGCGTAAAGAAATAACATACACACACACACACAAACTTTCGCTTTTAGAATATCAGTGTGATAATAATAGTCCACCGATGTCGTGAGCAGGGTCTAAGGGGTCAAATCTGCTAGTAGTTAGGGATCCAGAGACAACTTTTCCCCAGAAGTATGATGTCTAGGGATAATTTTCTTCTAAAACGCGAGCAAAGCCACTGACAGCAGTTATAACATGAACAGTTCGATACAGGTACCTTTTATAATGTTGATACACCTACTAAATGCAACTGCTTTGTTTCGCTTATACTTGCACTCTGCTGCAGTACCATAAACCACAAATCAGCCTTATAATGTTCCTACTGTTGGAACTAAGGCCTTTCTATGAGAGGAAAAAGGGCCGGAATCCATCACGCGGGCTCAGTGCGGGTTGGTGGATGTCTTTGAATTTTTTGGTTTTGGAACATGCTGGTTTTCTCACGATGTTTTCTCTTACCGTTTCGAGAGCACTGGTAATGAAACCAATTACACAGAGTAATGCGTCTGGCTGGGTTTGAACCTGCGCCAACAACATCACCGCTCGAGCACCTCTGCCTAAGCAGTACCGCAGTACCAAACCATAATATTATTAAACTTTTAAAACCCAGCTCAACTTTAGGAGACAAAGATAGCAGTCTTGGGTGGTTAATCATTTACATAGAACATTGTTTCTTTACAAAACTACTAACTTAAATAAGTAATTCCATTGCAACAAAATTTGCATCTTCTGTATGAAAACCTCATTCGAGATCTTAAATAAACAATGGTAAAGAACCTTGGCACACTGGCCAAAATTATAATTCTTTTGAATACTTATGTTTTTAACTCTTAAAAGTTTTTGAGAAAAATTGTCATAATTTTAAATTTCGATTAAATGTTCAAGGATTCTATGAAAGTACTTTTTTATATTTTTAATATACGAGTACGAGTACATTATGGAAGGCCAAAGTCCACATAAAATAGCAGATTTTCAGAGGTCTTTCCTGTATTAGTTTTACACAAATTTATGTTTTGATTTTTATAGAAGCCTAGATAATATCCACAAGATATCTGTGTCTCCAAAATAACTGAAGAATGATATGCAATAACATAATTACGAACGGTTGTATGAAAATGTACCTTGGGTTGGCCGCTCGCAACTACGAAACCAAAGTGCACAGCGAAATCTCGCTCAAATCCTGTTCATCATAATGTTTACTTTCTAATAACTGCTTGAACATTCATTACGATCAAGACTACTGAGTCATTATGTAACAAACAATGAAACAACAAATTCAAAATACAGATTTGCAATGCAAATTGAAAATAAAATGGAGTAATGAAAAAAAAAACACGACACTAAAACCTGCTTGTAAAATCAATCAATGCTCCAAGAAAAACTGGAAAAGTGTGAGTCGGACTCGCTCACTGATTATTCCGTACAAATTTACCTATGTAATAAATAGTTCAATGCCCGCATGGAGTAATTTTTTTGTGACAACTACTAGGTCTCATAGCACAGGTAAAAAATCTACCTGTGCTATGAGACTGGGTCTGAGATTCTGGGTCAACGGGAAGCGTACCCTATGAATTTTGATTCCCTTGACTGTGTCGAAATACATTTTTTTTGCGACATACACGGCTGTATCTTTTTTTTTCGCTAACTCAGGTATATGATTCTCACAGCTTCAAGAGATTGCAGATCTGAGTACATGAAATTATTTTTTTTAACTTAATACCTACACATGTCCCCGAGATGGTCTTGACAGACAGACAGATGGACAACAAAGTGATTCAAGTTTATCTTTTTGAGGTACGGAACCCTAAAAATACTACAATAAAGCTTGAAAAATCAATCAATGCCCAGAGAAAAAAAAACGCAAATCCAAATGACGTCTTAATACGATTCCATCGCTATATACGATATACATTGCAGGTTTTATCCAAGACTAATTCAAATTCCTTCTTTAATGACCAACATAAAAGTTAATTGACACCTCCTATCGTATTGCAGTCGCAACAGTACTTTACTGCCCTTGAACTTGTGCGTGGGCGCGGTTTGTATCAAGTTCGCGTTTTAATACCCAGCCGCATTCTCGCAAATACCTTCCTAAAACAAAAAGGCTTATATCACCCAGCTTAACAAAGAACAAAGAGCTTTAAGTCCAAGGAATAAAGTCTAATTCAACAAGTTGGTACACGCAGCTAAATGGTGTTACGAAATAAAAATGATTGCCGAAAAATAAAACAAAACAAGATTCGGGTCGAAAATGGAGTCGACCGTCGCGACCATATAAAAAATGCGCTTGCATAAAACTTCTGCGACAGTTCCTTTGATATTAATTAAAGAAGTCGAAAAGAAACCTTTTTCCGCATCTGAAAGTTGGAAGAAATTACAAAATAAAGAAGAGCTAATGAGCTTGCCAAGTCGAATTTATTGAACAAAATAATAACAAGGTTTTGCCAGCGACATCGGTCGCGTGAAAGTCGAAAGTTATTCAAATTTTTTAAACTTTCAGGATAAAAAATCGATATTCGAATCCAAAACATGGAGTACCTGTGTGCCTAGTCAAAAAAATACCTGTGTGCCGAATTAAAATCAAATTCGTTCAGCCTTTAAGATTTGAAGTACCAAAAATAGATTGGAAATACTTTCAAATTCGAATATTAAGTATCGGTACTATTTTCGGATACATTATTAATTAGCAAAGTACAAGATCACTCAGATCTCTCTGCAGGCTCTTTACAATAAAAGCTGAAAGTTAATATTCCTTCAAGCACAAAATTCGGAACTCCTATTTGAAGTCTTCTCAATCTTCATCAATCTTCGTCATAATTGTCATATTATAAGTACTCTTAATTATAATGGATTGATATTTATTATTCTAATTGTTAGCTTAGATACATATTTTATTATTGTAAATAAAACAATCCGTAGTCCTGGCAGGCATTAGCCCTAACTGGCTCCGTCAATCTTGCTGTCTTCGCCTAGAAGCGCACCTTATACCCGGGCTTCACTCTTACCAGACGGTGAGCGATCCATTGCTGGCTGTTCGCAAGCCCGCGCCTACGGTTGTCAGTAATCGCCCTGAGCATCCGCCATCAATAATATATTATAAATAAAATACCCACAATATACTAGACAAGAAATAACACGAACAAATGGCTAAATTCCAGTGACCCTGAAACATTACTTTTTGTAACATTTTTTGTGTCTAGCGCAGAGATTTCAGATATCAATTTTTTGTTTGTGGTCTGTTGCTGTTTTGTATATTATGAAGTGGTTTAATTTAAAATGGTTGACAAAAACATAGCTTCATAATTTTTTTCTTGGATCGTTAATGCTTGTCATCCTTCCATGTTACATTCAAACGGTGAAGGAAAACATCGTGAGGAAACCGGCATGTCCTAGAACCAAAAATTCGAAGACATGTTCGAGTCCAGGTTTTCTGTTTGCGATGTTAGCGCGTAACGTATCTTCCCATAAATATCAATGGTGGGAAATGATCCGATGACTTTTCTCACTCTAGGGTGGAGTGGGACGACGTGTCAGACTTTTGCTGACTTGGCCGTGTTTACAGAAACGCGGCACGTTGCGCGGCGCATTGGGCGTTTCGTCGTACATTGCAGCGAAACGCGCAAACACAGACATATGGCAAGGTACAACAGACCGCCCGATGCGCCACGCAACGCGCCACGTCTCCGTAATCGAGCACTTACACCACTCCTATTTTCCTGCTCTGCCTTGCATTCCAGGACTCCGAGATTCTCTTTCGGACTACCCATGGCCCCTATAGGTTTTTGCCCTGCCGTTACGGTTTACTGACATTTCTTTGATGCACGTGTGGAACATTACACGCCCTCAACAACTTAGGCGTGGTCCGGATGGTTACCGGCCAGCCGGATGGCGAGCTACCCATTGCTCGTCGTCCAAGCCCACGCTGGCAGAAATCAGGGTTGGAGTACCGGCAGCTGCCGCCGCCTCCTTCGCTAACATTACTGCTGCGCCGAAGGAGGTCACCGCCTGACATTCCTCCTTGCTCGCGGACCATTGCCTGGAATCACACCATGAAAATTATAGTAATCATTTTGACATTTGTAATTGTTTTTTTTTTTTTTAGTTTTGGATAGATAAATTAAAAAAAAGAACATTTTTACAATTTAATTCTGCTTTTGATGCATTTAGATTAATAGACACGTAGAATGTAGGTATATACCTACAAGTAGCTTTCATAAATATTTTGTGATTGACTTCCTGAGGTTTATAGATTTCTATCTTGGTACCTAGGTTCAGTAAGAACCCTTCCTACTTCCGAAGTTTGGAGGTCTTCTAGATTATTACACAACTAGACTTTAATATTTATTAATATCATAATAATATAATATGTATAATGGTCTTTATTATGTACACCGATAAGTTACAGAAAAAGATAGATGATATACACCGTTAAATTTTGGTCGTTTTAATCCCGTGGAGAGTCGATTCGGTTTATGAAACACTATCGATTTGTAAAGATAAAATTAAAAAGTAAAGTACTTTTTTTCTAAAAGTCGATGTAATATAAGCCTTTACGAAAATATATTTTTTAAGTAAACGAGTCAATGACCTTGTAGGTAGTTGTCGGATATTGCGTACTAACTACCTACAGTTCATTGGCCTCGCTCAGCTGACGTTTAAATAAAGAAATTTATTTCATACATGCGTAAATAAATTCAAGTTTAAAACAAGTACTTTATTTTTTAATTTTCTCTTTACAAATCGATAATGTTTCATGTACGTAATCGACCCTCCGCGGGATGGTGGATTAGGTACATGAAACATTATCGATGGAACGACCAAAATTTAACGGTGTATAAAGAAAAAAAATCTTTAAAAGATCACTTTTTATAAATTTAAATAAGAGAAAGAGACTTTTTATAGGAAGAACCAGCTTGCCATTTTTTTCTTGACTACTTTAAAAAAATAACGGAAACAACATAATATGTAGGCACAAACAAATGTAGGTACATATGTCTATACTATGATTTTTATTAGACGAAGTAAAGTGACAGTAGTGGACAATGCCCAACTGTCAAACAACCATTGTTATAGCTGTCACTTTACTTCTTCTAATAAAAAATCATAGTATATATATATATATATATATGTATATTTGCAGGAGTGACTAAGTGCATAAACTGAATTTATTTTTAGACCCGATCAAACCGGGTTTTTTGAATTCAATTGCTTGCAGACTTACATACCGTTGTGACATATATTTTTGGGAACATTGACCCATTTAATTTTACCCGGTTACTTTATTTCGGCCTCTTTATTGCCCGGCTGGATGCATTGGTATTATTAAGCATTATTTCTTTTACTTTTAGAACTATTGTCTTGAGGTTGGCCTTGTTATAATTAAATTCGTAATTACTTACAGTTGTCATGAACAAGTTTAACTGGATAAAAACTTAATTATAGGATTTTTGTATTCGTATTATAAGTTCGTGAGTCTTAGCTTCTGCCCGCGGCCTCGCGTGCATAAAAGTGGAAAATTATTCCAAAAGGACACTCCTGGGATAAAAAGTGTCCTACTGCCTCCTATCCCAGGACATAGGGTACTGGTGGCCCAAATTTAGTCCTAGTCCTTTCAGCTGTTTGAAAGTGATGGAAAAAACACACAAAAACGTTTCATGTTGTGACATGAACACCGCACCGCTGTCTGTCCCTATGTATGCTTACATGTTTAAAACTATGCGACGGATTTTGATGCGAGTTTTTTTAAAAGATAGAGTAATTTTAACAGAAAGTTTTTTATGTTTTATACATTCATAATATATTTAATGTCACCATTGCACCCGTGCGAAGCTGAGGCGGGTCGCTAGTATAATATGAACAAACATACAATTTTAGAATTATATTTATTAATATTTTTGACAACTGGAGCAAGGACGCGAGGAAAAAAATATAGCAAACTTTTAATGAACGCCCAAGTTTTAAATAAGCAAAAGCTAATTTATTTTGTTTTTAATATTTTCTGTCCATATAAAAACTTTTCCTCTCCTATGAAGGTGTTGGAGTTAAATTGCGATTTTTTCGAAAGAATCTCCGTGGCCAGAACGCAAAGGGCAACTGAAGGAACACGGTTGGGTTTTAGTCAGTAAAAGTTTTATACTCCTCCTCGCTACACGTAGAGTTGCGTGTTGTTACAGCGGCAACAGAAATACATCATCTGTGAAAATTTCAACTGTCTAGCTAAGACCGGTCATGAGATATAGCCTGGTGACAGACAGACGGACAACGGAGTCAGCAATAAGGCCCCGTCTCGTCCCGACATTTCAACTTTCACTTACCTAAAAAAAGAATCCTTACACCATACAGCCCAAACGAAATTTCCAAACTACAACAGCATCGGACGACGTGCAATGGGTAGCACGCTGTCCGATCGTCCGGTAACCGACCGGACCGAGCCCAAATCGTCGACGGCGCGTAGGTACTGTTCCCGCGCGCCTCAAGAAGCTGTCAGCGAACCGTAGAGACCCAGCCTGCTAGCTGCAGGCAGGCAGGGTCGAAGCCTGCTGGGGTCAAGGGCCGTTTTCTGAGAGGAAGGCTCAGCCCGGGTATGATAGGCAACGAAGGAATGGGGTAGTTTTTTAGTCAGTAAGAGTCTGACACAATTTCCCGCTCCGCCCAAACTATAACAGCATTTTTTGTCACCAGTTTCAACCGCCAACGACGGCATATCACCGGCTCATCATCGCAGCAGACCTCGACCTCCCCACAGCGTCGGAATGTAGCTGCACCGAAGTTGGCCACGGCTGCAGCCAGGCCTTTCAATGAGATTCCAGGACCTATCGCCCTGCCTATGCTGAGGCATTCAGCGCATGTGCTGCCTAGGATTGGTAAGTGTTTTTAATTAAATAAATAGATGTTTTTAATTGAATATTTAAGAAGTAGTTGGAAATCAATAAATAAATGATTAATCATTGAAGCGATGGTTGCGACAGTCGCTTTTTTAGGTTTGGACCCATAGCAAAAGTTGTTTGTTATCATGACTACAATCACGTTTTTAAGTATCGGTCACTAATTACCAGTCACCCTATATAAACTTTACCGTAAACTATACAATGACCAGTACCTCTACCATGAGTTTTAAGCAATAGTATTCGTCGCTACTCGATATCGACGCCGTAAATATTTTGTATGGCAAATTTTGGTTCTGCAAGTGACCGCTAGAGTGCATGGCAAATTTTGCAGCGCCTCTAGCGGTCACTTGCAGAACCAAAATTTGCCATACAAAATATTTACGGCGTCGATATCGAGTAACGACGAATACTATTGCTTAAAACTCGTGGTAGAGGTACTGCCAGAACGTTGGTTTAATACTCAAAGGTCAGAACACATGGCAAGCGACCCGGGTGTCGCCACTGTGCGGATCACCCGGAGGACACGGTGGAGCATTCATTTCATAAAAAGCGCTCCAGTCCTTTCAACGGAGTTCTATAATTAACACCGACTTGAGATTTTTATATGTTAGATTAGCCGTTAACTATCGTCAGCAGAGAGAAAGAAATGCTAGACGAAACGTGGTTTAAATCATAAAGCATGCACGTATACTATCATATGCCGTATTTCAAGTTTAAATTACGTATATACCTACATTGCTAGACCTACATCGCGGTTTCACTGAATCAGTGTGTTCGCATTCTGATCTGATAAAAAGCCTTGACTGGTATGCCCCTATCTAGATTGCAGCATTAACAACATAACTGATGCTAGTACCCAGATACATCGAGAACATTATTAGGAGTTTGCTTATTTTAAAACTCTTTTTTATTGGTTTTGGTGTTTTTAGCTGGCCAACTTTGTTTTATTTAAACCTGGCATATGAATGTGCATTCTTAATTTAAATAACGGTTTGCAAGTAGAAGTTAGAATGTTCTTTTTAATTATCTGAATTCAGAATTCTAGATAGAAAAAATACGAAAATAGGTTGGTATTTTTTTTAATATAAAATAACAAAACTAAAAACAAACTGAGCTCACGTATCCTACGCAATCTGACATCTAGTCTCTTGAATTTGTTTGATAACAGATTTAGGTGGGATGAGTGTTATTTAATGTTTGTTGAGCTCCTTAGTTGTCCTGAGTTTGAGCTACACGAATACTGACAAATGCTTGCACTGGCTGGATAGGTCCACTCAAATCTGTGTGGTACTTTCTTCAATAGATCATCTGAGACACTAATCTATAAGTTTCTCATACGATTTGACCATTACATGTTACTGTATGGACTTTAAAAGAGACTTTGAACCCTGAGTTTGTTTCGGTGTTCCTTCTTACGGTAGTCAGCTAGGAAACACCGACCTCATCTAGTTTAAACAGATGAAAAAAAAAATTGTGTTGTTTAAGCCTATTTGTAAAATAAATAGCATTTATAATTCTCAAGCAAATTCAGATGTCATAATTAAACATCATCAAAATCGCCGTAAAAAAATAATCAAAATGATCATGAGTATAATAATAGGTCAGAGAACAGTAAAGCCCCCCAGCAAACACGCTCAGCAGAATACATAATTATCTCCGTACCACGTGTACTAGAACGCAAGGTCAAAGTTCATAACAGGGAACTAGTTCGAACTAGTTCAGCAGATAACTCTGCCCCTGCAGCACCTTAATGACCCATATCCGTGAACCATTTGCAGGAAATAACCAATACCATTGAATAGTTACATCTTGTGGTATTTTTTTTTCGGGTTAGGAATCCTCATAAATGTCTCCCACTCTGGTTAAACCCTACGCGCCACCGCACTGTTCCCGCGCGCCTCAAGGAGTTGTCAGCAAACCGTAGAGACCCAGCCTGCTAGCTGCAGGCAGGCAGGGTCGAAGCCTACAGGGGCCAAGGGCTTGCTTCTGAAAGGAAAGCTCGGTCCTGGTACCTAAGGCAACGAAGGAATGGGGTGGGTTTTTAGTCAGTAAGAGTCTGACACTATCTCCCACTCCGGGGGCGGGAGATGTCATTGGACGATTTTACCCATCACTAAAAAAGAAAAAAACACTACGCGCCACCATCTCGGGTTCACGGACGTCGGGCAATGGGTCTCGCTGTCCGTCCGTCCGGGAACAGACCGGACCGAGCCCAAGTCGTTTACGGTGCGCGCTGTTCCCGCGCGCCTCAAGGAGTCGTCAACAAACTGTAGGGGCCCAGTAGGGTCGAAGCCTAATCTGGGGCTCGGGGAAAGTATGAAAATGCATACCGGGGCCCTGGAACCAAGGCAAAGGAGGAATGGGGTAGGTTTTTAGTCAGTAAGAGTCTGAAACTGTCTCCCGCTCCGCCCAAGGGCTGGGGATGTCATTGGATGATATGAACTACTTTAAAAAAAAGCCCTCTCGGGTCCAGTTTGATGGACCAACGGATGTCCCCTAATCCGTCGACCCTGGACCTTTTTAGGGGAGTTGGAAGAGGGCATTACCTGCCTTTTTTTTGGGTTGAGATGTCATCAGATGATAAAAATGATGAAAAACTGCACATCGTTCAGATTTTTTTATACATATAGGAAAATTATTTGAATTATATAATATATAAGAAGGTACAGGAAAATATTATTATACTGATTAACTAAGTTTTAGTATGCAGCTATGTGTAATAATAAGCACAGAAACACAGACAATTATTATTTGATAAGTTTGTTTACATGCAACTGGGTACCTACTGCTATTAATATTGATACTGCGTGGTGTATTCAAACCTTCACACTGAAAATTGTACCTTTACTAACCACACATAAGGTTCGATTTTGTATCGCTATTTAAAAAAATGCAAGCTGCATTTTTTAGAATAGCGATACATACTACGACAGACTACGTAATAATACTACAGACTACGTAATGTTTACGCGGCAGAGTAAACATTACGTAGTACGTAGTACGTAGTCTGTGGCACTGACACAGCTTGTCTGACAGTATCTTAAAGATGGCTACGCTTTCATATAAAAGTTGTAATTGGTGACAGATAAGCTTATAAAATTTTCTAAACACATACTCGAAACCCCGCTCTTATCCCTAATGCTTTTAAGCACGCAATTTACTATTTTTCGCACAAGTGCGGAAAATGCGTGCACTAGCCCTGGCCACAATTTATTACATTAATCATATCAGGCTGGGCGCTAAGCGACCCCTACGAGTCGCACGTTAACTCCCGTTTATTTATTTCTTCGTAAGTGTATTGATTCACAAATTGTTAACGTCGTTTGATACACGTGAAAATTTATCACTGCAGCACTCAGCTTCATGACGCCCTCGCCGGCGGCTCGTGCAAATTTACTTGTACCAAAATATAGGTACTGTTTCAACACCGTACTAAAATTTTTGCGGATTTAATCAGTCTGAGAACAAGGTTGTAAAATATTTGGTAAAAGTGAGGTTATGCAAGAAATCAACAACCAATTATACTAAACAGCTGATTTTTATTTTTGTCTTCATTAAGGTAGTTACGCACACGTCTTTATTTACGTGTCGGAGTCAATAAACCGCAGTTACGCGGTAATAACACTATTACGATGCGATCTGGTGTCCTTGTTAGTCTGTAATCACTCTATAATTGTCTACCCTTGGCTCTGGCTACGACACTATGATTGACATTTGCCTACATACAAGTTGTAAGTTTTTTTTTTCGGATATTGTAATCTTTTCTAGGTTTTTTTTTTTTGGAATAACTGTGTATGGATAATGTGCTAATCTACATTTATACATTTTTATTTATTTGTTTATGCACACAAAAAAAAAATACAGGAAACAAACATTTTTGAAAGCCACGGCTCCTGAGCTAGATAGCAACCTGTTTTACAGGAGCCAGGGTCTTCACTCAGTTGTAAGTAGTACATTTAATCATCATCTTCTTGCCCTTGTCCCGTTTTATTTGGGGTCGGCGCAACACGTTTTTTTCTTCCATTCTGTCCTGTCACTCGTCAAGCTATCACTAACTCCCTTTTCTTTCGTATCACTCCTCACACAGTAGTACATTTAATATCATACGTATATACAAATTGATAAAACAAAAAAAAAATGAATGATAGAAAAAAAAACATGGTAAGATTAAACAAATAGCAGTGCAAGCATGCTCTTTAAGTATTTGTGTAAATAAACAAATTGTTAAAAAATATTATTTATTTATTATTGACCAAAACAAATTAACAAACATAAATCTATAATAAACATTTTTTTTTTATGTTAGGCTACAAAAGTTACTGTTTTACGGCACTGGAAGCTAGTGCCTTAAAGATCTCACAGTCTTTTTTTAGTACTGGACTGATAAAAAAAAACAATAAGCTGTTATTACCATGGTAATAACAACAGAAAGTTAGCAATTACTTAGTGATTTTTTTTTGCGCTACCAACTCAGTATTAGTCTTTTACTATTCAAAGTTAATGGCAATTACGGATATTACCAAGAAGTATAGAACTAGAATATTACCACTTTTAGCAGTTAAAAGACTCGTTGATTTATTGTAGATTCCATCATCTTTCACCTGGCATACGGTGATGAGCCACCGGTACCTACACGATGAACGTCCTACCTATACATACAAGGCCACCGTAGGCGCAGACTTGCGGAAGGCGAGCAATGGGTAGCTCGCTGTCCGTTTGTCCGGTAACAGACCAGACCGAGCCCAAGTCGTTTACGGCGCGCACTGTTCCCGTGCGCTTCAAGGAGTTGCCAGCAAACTGTAGGGTCGAAGCCTAGTCTGGGGCTCTGGAAAGGTATGAAAATGCATACCAGGGCCCCGGAACCAAGGCAGGGAAGGAACAGGGTAGGTTTTTAGTCAGTAAGAGTCTGATACTATTTCCCGCTCCACCCAAGGGCGGGATTTGTCATTGGATGATTTTACCCACCATAAAAAAAAAACCTATACTTACAAACGTTTTGGGAACACATACATTGTGCATACAGCCAAGGAGTGTTTCCTGTTGACTTCTGTGTTTCCTGTGTTAGCTGCAACCTAGGGATCTTGAGGTCAAGAGTGAATAGGTCAGGCAAGCGCACTCCATCGTCGACCACATCGTTGCTTTGCACCAGGTGATATAGTGGACACGTGCGAGTCTATCAACAATAAAAAAAATGTTGCAGAAGAAAATACTTGTACTTTTTAAGAGTACGTCCAGGCAAAAACGATCCCATACAAAATTGCCAATAAACCGGTAATAACATCCACATTTATTACAAAAAGTACCAATTAACGTCCCCAGCAACCACATTATGGCTAAAAATAAAACCAGGACCCAATACCCGTTTTATGGGAACCCGACTGTGTATTCGCATCCTTTTACGATGACTTGCGCGGGCGCAGTCGCCGTAAACGACCGTCTCGCCGTCGCCGCCGCGGCCAGGCGCGATAGCTTCCGCCATTTGCAAATTGCGATTACTTTCGATTTACATTTGGTTTGCACAATCACCTTACAAGGAATTTAGTCTTTTTGATACTTAAATCTTAATGGTCAAATTCTATTTTTAACACATCATTTATATAAGATAAGCGGTTCCTTCCTCCCCCGTGATTGCATGAGGTTTTTTTTTCTGTATATATATATATATTTATTTGAAAAGGCTGAAAACAAGAAGGCGAGATAACTGCATACCATCAGGCAGGCATAAGCTACTTAATTAATAATAATAATAGTTTATTTAAGATTATTTCACAATGTTGCAACATATTTGCAGGCTATATTATTGGAGTGCAAAAGAATTAAACATCTGTAGCCGAATTAGACCAAAGCCTATATTTCGGCTATCAGCGCCAATCCCCTCAAATAATATTAAATTAATATATACAAGGCATCAAGCAGAATTGTAATAATTAAAAGACACAAAAACAATAAAAAAAAATAAGTACAAAATTATAAGTAATTAAAATTACATTATTAAAACCATTAATTTGATATTATTTGCATGAGGTTGCTAACATAGCACACAGAATCGGCAGAAACGCCAAACTTTAATGGCTGTGGGCACATTCCTCGCAGAACAGAGGTGCTCGATGGGGCCGAAATATTCTGGAGCGGTGACCGCACACCGGATGACTCAGCGTTGGTAGGCAAGGTGGACCAAGGACCTGGTAAATACCGCGGGAATCCGATGGATGCAAGACGCACAGTACCCTTCATTGTAGCGACACTTGGGCTATGTTCAACAGTAGACGTATTTCGGCAGAAATTATGATGATGAAACAGTTCTTTCCGGATAAGTTTCTTAGTAAGTAGTAAGTACTAAGAAACTTACCTTTTGTGAATTTAGATTATACCATCTAAAACATAATCATGTCCGTCTACAAACACGTCATTATAAGTTGAACCATCATGGCGGTCGTCCTTGAATGCGTAGTAACGGATTTTCGGGTCTAAATCGAGGGGGGGGGCTGCGCATAGCCATAGCACTAGCTCAACTTATTTGCAGCGTACTGTACCGTTTTTCAGTGCCAATATCTGCCTCAAACTGCTTCAAAACATGACACACACAGCCACCATCACTCATCTGATATCACTTCAGGGCCTCAAGTCTACTACTGCCATAGTGGCAGAATGGTTTGTCAATGATATCAATGGTATATCATAATTGTTGATTTTGACAAGTTTGACTACTAATATGATGGCGTCATTATGAATCCAATGATCAACCTCTGACACTTAATAATGGTAAATGGACGTCTGACTTATGCGGTAGTAAAAAAAGCTAAAATTTTGACAGTTCCTTTGATGAGTCATCTACTATTATAACGTCATTGTGCAGTTATTGTTTTTATTTCGTTACAAGACAGCTCGTACCACAATTCTATTACGAGACCACTGACCGACCAATGATCTGCCATTATGAATTAACAGATTACGAATTTTTAGCATAATGACAGTGGGATCCTTTTGAAATGACGGTATTATGAAAATAGTAGACTTTAGGCCCTTGTCTACCACTATCTGAATGCAGTCTGTCTCAACTTTAAAGATTGTCGGTGACCCAAGTAAAAATAACATTAACATTTTGAATACCGTAATTAGAGACACAATAGGTGTGCGGACACCGGTGTCCTCTTGGGCTTCACAGTTAAATTTCATTAAAATAATATTCACAACAAAAGGATTTCTCTGAGCTTCTAAAATTTAATAAGTTCTTTCAAAATCCTTTTACAAAACTATTCAATACGCAATTTTGACGGTTCTGATAATCGGAAAAGCGTCTTTCGACGGCTGTTTGATTGTACCGAATCAAATAACATTCTGGGTGAATGACTTTGAAATGGCGATACAATTTTACAAAATGGGAAACAGAGCGAAACATTGAAATAAATTGAACATCTAAGGGGCAAATTTGATTTGTAAATCTGATTCAGAACAGAATTCGTCAAAAGAAGGATGAATGAATTATACGGAAGATAATATGGTTTAGAAAAAAGTAAATTCTAACTGATATGATGAATTTTGATGAATCTAGCTACGGAAGAAAACTGTGCTGAATTCAACTCAATAAAAATGGGAGTGAAAAGGCTAATGATTTTTTTTTTAGATGGAAAATCATCCAATGACTTCTCCCGCTCTTGGGTAGAGCAAGAAAGCGTGTCAGACTTTTACTGACTAAGGGTGTTTTTAATATCATGCGGATTTCATCACGCTTGCGGATTTGCTCCGAATTCTTAATCTCTGCAAAAATAAAATTAAAAAAAAAACCTCTGCAAATATCTTTTTCATACACGTATTTATTATAATGCGCAGGATACGTTTTTTTAAAACATTTATTTTTTTTACGAGTAAACAAGCGCCTAACTTTAGACTCGCCAAGATCCGTCGGCAGTACTGTATTTTATTCTGTTTTCATTAGTATTTGTTTTTATAGCGGCAACAGAAATACGTCATCTGTGAAAACATCATCATCATCATCAGCCTTTTAATGTTCCCACTGAGATAGAGGCCTCCTCTTTAGGAGAGGGAATAGGCCGTAATCCACCACGCGGGCCCAGTGCGGGTTGGTGGATAAAACAACTGTGAAAACAACTGTCTAGTTATCACGGTTCTTAAGATGCCTAGTGACGATAGAGTGGAGTCTTAGTAATAGGGTCCCATTTTTGTCTTTTGGGTACGGAACCCTAAAATTCCAATTTCACACAATAAAACAATAACAAGAAGCTCGTTTAAACTAAAGGCCGCAATAAATCGCATCAAGACGTCCGGTAAGTTTCTCAGCTGCAGTGCGAATGAGTCACATTAAGTTTCATTGGCGAGCTAAACCGCGACTAATGGCTATAGATAAAACAGTCAGTCTGTCTGTTTGTCTGTGGATTTATTATATTGCTATACTATACACCGTTAAATTTCTGTCGTTTTAATCCCGTGGAGGGTCGATTCGGTACATGAAACACTATCGATTTATAAAGACAAAATCGAAAACATCGTGAAACCGGCATGTCCTAAAACCCAAAAATTCGAAGACATATGACATCCACCAATCCGTCTCCTAGAGAGGAGGCCTAAGTTCCAGCAGTGGGAATATATAATGTTCCCACTGACAAATACTTTTTTTTGACATAGGATTTTTTTTATTGGTTATAATAACTAGTGCTTGATTGCAATCCCACCTGATGGTTAGCAGTGATGCAATCGTTGATGGTGAGTCGCACTAGTTTATTAAGAGCCTATTCACTCTAGCCTTGAAGACACCCAAATTATAATCGGATGGGAAGACGCTAGTTACTTAAAGAAATTAATTTCGTATATGCGTATATTAATTCGAGTTTTTGAAAAAAAGTACTTTATTTTTTTTTACAATTTGATAGTATTTCATGTACCGAATCGACCCTCCGCGGGATTAAAACGACTAAAGTTTAACGGTGTATAATACAAAAACACTAAATACACTCAGGCGTCTGGTTTACACATGTGCCGAATTGCAGAAAAAATCGTTTATTATTTTAAGCATGAAGAAGTAATAAACACACTCATACGAATTTTTGCCTTTATAACATTAACGTGATGATTTGTTCGTCTATTTTTTTGCTTGACTTCGATCCCACATGATGGTAAGCAATGATGCAATCGTTGAAGGTGAATCGCACTAGTTTAAAAGCCTATTCACTCTAGCCTTGAAGACACCTAAATTTTAATGGTAATCTCTGCAGAAAAGTTAGTCTACACATTGCGTATATGTTTCTCCCATTTATACAATTTTATAGACTCAAATAACGATAAATCTAAGTCTCTATAAACCCAGACGTACTTTCGCTCTTTCCAAATATAGACTTGGACCTACTTTCAATCCAGTTTATATCGTTTACGACACTATATAGATTCCTTCTGTCTGTACAATGTAGACAGTAGATATCGTTACTGGTCCTACAATGTTTCAAGATCGCTTATAACTGAGTAATAATATTTAATTATTTATTTATTTTTTATTTTTATAGTAGTTAATATTTAATTATTTTAGAGATAAAAGAAAGTAAATATATTTTTTTTTTTTTTTTTGTAGTTTATTAATTAATTTATATTGTTTTTTCCATTTATTTCTTTAGCCTGGTGGTGAATTTAGAATTTTTTGTATTTCGATTTGTTATTTTTAAAAAACGTCCCTTTTTGTGTCAGACTTTTACTGACTAAAACCCACTTCTATGTTCCTTCTTTGCTTTCGTTCGAGGGCCCCGAGGTTGTCTTTCGCACAACCCATGGCCCCACAAGGCCCCTACGGTTACTGGGTGGGAGTGTTCACAAACATGTAAACTCTCATATACAAGACAACCAGACCCAGCACTAAGTGAGCCGGGTCTGGGTGTCTATAGGCCATACAAATATTTTTTCCGTGCGAAAATCGAACCCGCGACTTGTAGCGCAGCAGCCATTAACTCATCTAGTAATATCATCAGCAAATACTCGAAGATTATTTTCAAGTAAGCGTTATGACAAATGGTTCTGAAACGTGGTCAATGGGCCTTATGAAAAGGCCTAAAAATCACCCAGAGGGCAATGGAAAGGGCTATGCTCGGAGTTTCCTTACGTAATCTAATCAGGAATGTAGACATACGCTGGAGAAACAAAAAAGATTACCGACATAGCACAAAGAATCGCCAAACTAAAGTGGCAATGGACTTGACATATTGCTCGCAAAACAGGTGGCCGTTGTGGCCGAAAGGTTCTGGGTTGGCGGCCGCGTACCGCAAGACGCAGTGTTGAAAGCCCTTCTACAAACTTCTACAAGGTGGACCGATGACTTAGGTAGCGCAAATCCGATGGATAAGATGCACAGGGTCGTTCATTGTGGCGACGTTTGGGGGAGGTCTATATCCAACAGTGGACGTCTTTGGGCTGAAATGATAAAGCGTGATCAAAGGTCTACGGCTAAACAGGAGCCGGGCTATGTAATTTTTTTTAGCTTTTAAAGCAAAGTTTGCAACATCCAGGCACACCAAGGTTTGAGAAATTATCACTATTGTGAGGTTTCGTTTTAGGTTGAGAAACATTTACTCAAAGGCAACAGCTGAAATATTTCATGGCCACTAATACTTGAGTGCTGAAGCAACTAACGAGAGGGCGACAACCTCTATGAAGGTCAAACCAATTTTCAAATGGAAAAAGTTTATAAAATATTTTCTTATTGATAAATGAAAATACAATGCGTAGCTCGGGAAACTAAGTCTTACAAAATCTTACGAAGAAGGTTTGATTTAAACATTAAGAAGTTTTTTTAAGCTATTATGGGAGCCAGTCTTTTCAGATCAAAGCGCTAAGGTAGCGCGCGAATATCAAATTTTCTTATGAGCATCCTTCCCAAGGTACATTTTTATAAATCTTTACGTGATTATGTCATAATTACACTTCTTTCTCTAAATATTTTCGAAAGGCATATATTTTATCTAGGTTCCTATTAAAATCAAATCATACTTATTTGTGCAAAAGTAATCCAGTATAGAACAACGAAAATCAGTTATTTTTCGTGAAATTTAGCCCTTTATAATGTTACCATAAATAAAAAAAGTAGAAAAACTAAAACCCGACTACGACAAAAAAACAAACGACATTGAAAAAGTATGAAACAAGAAAAGAAAAGCCGTAGTCACACGTTATTAAAGTGTTTCGGTTGGTACCTACAACGTGTGACTGCGGCTTTTCTTTATGTTCTGTTCTTGTTTTTCCAGTTACCTTGTTTATTTCAGCATCCTGAAAATCTTGTTTCATATTTTTTCAGCGTCATTTGTTTTTTGTCGTAGTCGGGTTTTAGTTTTTCTACTTTTTTTTTATTTAAACAATTTTGGTGTTAAATCACTGTGCTTCTATACTATTTAGGCAGACTCCGAAACCCGAACATAACCAAGTGACCTCTGGCAATATTTTTCGTATGTACAAGTGAAGCCCTATCAAATGATACCAAACACTACGTATTAATCTCAACTTATTATTAACACATTACTTTTTATTTATTAACACATTACTTTTGTCCGCTAGAGGGCGTAACTTTAAATTTGAACAATATTTTGGAAATGTACCTACAAGTGAATACCTTTAAAATGATACCAAACATAGTATTTATCTCATTTTTATTTTTTAATACATTACTTTTTGACGGCTAGAGAGCGCCATATCGAGTTTTGTGACACGTCACGTAGCCTATGTTCAGCGGACAATTAAGACGGTTCTAACGATACCTCATATGTCGAGTTCCGATAAGTAGATCAGGAGCTATGAGGCAACAGATGAACATACTCACATACATACATACTTACACACATACATAGCCTGTCAAAATCATAACCGTCCTTTGGCTTTGCCGTAGTCAGGTAAAAAAATTAAAAAGAAATCTTTATAAAAACCTTACGAACTTAATCAAGATTCTCAGTGATGAAAAGATTTTTCAAAAAGTAAAAATTAACACGGTTTTCCGAGAAATTCTGTGAAATATTCGATTGAACTAAAAAAAATTCTACTAACTGCATCTTAGAGACTTGTTTCGATTATTTTCAGTTGAATTTTTGACAAAGCAATTTTTTTTGTTGAAGCTAGTTAAACTCTTTTTGGATTAATCTCCCAAGCATGATATGTATAGTTCTTACAGTCTTTACCAACTTTACCCAAACCCTTTTCTCTTCAACAGGTAGCTACCACCACACTGTTGGTCTTGGCCTGTTGGAAGGTCTTCGTGCCAAGTATGGCGATCTAGTGCGGCTTGCGAAGGCATCCCGGACTAGACCTGTGCTGTACATCTTTGATCCTGAAATGATGAGAGAAGTAAGTCCTAACTTAGAATATATCTTGATACCCTTCTCTTTTCTTCTTAAGGTCACAGCTCATTAAAGCCACCCGGCACCCATCCTACACCGCTTTGTCGCATGGCGTCCACTCGTTTCTGACAGGTGGTCCACGGGTGGACGCCGCGTTATCACTTATAAACGTCGCGCGGTCAACCAGTGGAACTCGTATCGTCCAACATTTAACCCCACGAGGTCAATGAGTAACGTCGCTTGGTTCATGAATTTTCGAGTAAGCTGTTAACAACTGGCACTAGTTCTACACGTGTGTTTCTGAGTGTCAAATTTTAGAATATCGTCAAATATCGTTTTCGCGTGATTAATTCGCGGGCAGTGCGCGGTCCACCCGAGACTCGCGCGTCAACGCAAGGAAAGCATGCGATGTCCCGGGTGGCATAACGAGCTGTGACCTTTATCACAGGCAACTTGAAAGACTATTAGTAGTATAGTCTCCATCACAATAAAAATAATAGTACAGACAATTATGCAATGTGTTAAGATTAATAAATTCAAATTAATTCCAAACACATGCATGCTGAGAGCGTTGCAAATAACAATAATATTTATTGCACTTTTAATTTATATTTAGTACTGACTCACCAAGCTGACCGAGCGAGACTAATTGCGCCATGGCACAATATTGTTTACTAGGCGATTTTTTAATTTAGACAGAGTTAGGGGCTACTGCTGGTTAGTCGAAATACTTATCTTGTACTTATACTTATTTTTCTGTTTATAAATATAATACATGTTACAATTATTAACATTAAAAAATAAGTACCTTGACAGGTTAATATGTATAAGCAACTGAATCCAGTTGGTTATACTTATTAACCTGCGTGTGTATGGTTTGCTATAGAGCATATTCCCAGCAACCCTAAGTGAAATTTAAATAAATATTATGTAGTAACTTATAAAAACCAAACCAAGGTTTTATAAAAATTGTACTCTTATTTTTATATTACTACTTATAACCTTTATTTTAAATATCGATTATAAGATACCTTTAACACCCTCTAAATCGTTTTATGGGAGTAGTTTTGAAAGAATAAAAAAATGAAAACTTTTTTCACTGTAGATGAAAGCAAGGGATACAATTTAACACATAAAAGAGATTCCCCCTGTTCATCTCCTTTTGGAAAACCCTCTTCATAGGGCTATTAAAAAAAACACGTTCCTAGACCCAGTAGTTTCGGCTATTTGTTGATATGTCAGTTAGTGAGTTTCACCTTTTATATTTTTTTTTTCACCTAAGTACTGTCATACCGTTTAAACTAAGCAAGATATCCTAAAAATAAGTACAGTGCTATCAGTGAGCTTATCTAAATGGAGGCACGTGTCAAAGAATATGTTTTTTCCGCACTACATTGTTACGGACAGGAAAATATATGTCATATATATTACACCTTTAATTAATTTGTATTACTAAATATGCAGTTTCACTCGACTGGTATACAAACTGCGCAATTCAGGACTCCATGGTTTGATCACGTGATATTTTTTATCAACAACTGGTGGTATGTAGCTACATAAATATTCGTGACAGAAATAGCATAAAACTTGTTATTCTGGTTTTGGATAGGTACCTACTTATGTTACGCCAACTTTTTTGAAGACTAGTTGGTGCCTGCGACTTCGTCTGCGTCAGACTAACAGTTTCAAGTAGGCTTTCTTAGCCTTTATAATGTTCCCACAGCTGGGACTCGGGCCTCTTCTCGAGGAGAGGGAATGCGTCGTAATCCACCACGCGAGCCTAATGCAGTTTAGTTGATGTCAAATGTCTTCAAAGTTTTGGTTCTAGGACATGTCGGTTTCCTCACGATTTCTTCCTTTACCGTTTCTTTTTGCGCAGAACCCTGTTTTTTTTTTTTTCTAAAATAAAAGTAGCTTAAGTTAGGTCCGTGCTTCACTGGTACGCCATGACTGTTTTGCCAGTTCACGCAGCCAAGAAAATGCATGCAGTTTTTTCGTTTATACATATATGCATAATATATAAATTAAAAATACCTCACCTGGCCACTGTTAGTCACGTAGCCAAACATATATTTTAATGGAGAAGAAAAACAAGAAAAACTTGGCTATGCAACCATGTGCCGTTTCTGGGAGGCACGGTCCTTCTAACATCAGCTATCTACCAGTTAATATCCCGTCGGTCCAGCAACTACCGCGACAGGAGCCGCAGCGGTTCCTGTTATTTGTTATCTGTCTGTAAATTAAAAAAATAAAGTATTTTTTTTTATTCGAATTAATTTACGCTTGTACGAAATTAATTTCTACAAACGTCAGCTGTGCGAGGCCAATGAACGGTAGGTAGTTGTATGCAACGACCGACAACTACATTGACTCGTTTACTTAAAGAAATTTATTTCGTACAGGCCTATATTAACTCGAGTTTTGGAAAAAAAAGTACTTTATTTTTTAATTTTATCTTTACAAATCGATAGTGTTTCATGTACCGAATTGACCCTCCGCGGGATTAAAACGACCAAAATTAAACGGTGTATAACCGACCTCTTATATACAATAAAACAATCCTAATAAAACCAAACTTTCTCTATTACGTCTACAACATAAAAACCTATTCGAAACTAGACTAATTAGTTTCACTTCGTCTTGACGTGTCTATAATATTGTCAGATTTTTGCTCTTTACATTTTGACCTTATTTATAAAACGTCTGTGTTGACATTACTCGCATTTTAGCACTTTTTTGCTCATGGCCCCAACTCTTCAATTTCCTGAGTCGTGTCAGAATTGTCATATTTAAATACATAAAGTACCCATTACTTTACTTACTCAAACAATTTGTTTGTACAAGTGTTACATTTTGACTACAAAATGTTCTAAAATGTACAGTTACCATTGTAAACAGTTGTTTCAATACCTTAACCAAACTATTAAACTTGTAAAAAAATAAAAGGCCTGTTTCGACATTTAAAAAAGACCCTAGAATGTAACTTGGAACGAAACAATAAAATAATAATTAATGTTTTACTGTAGGTAATTATATAATGATTAAATAATGTAATATAGACGGTTACATAAAGCAAATAATAAAAACATCAAATGTCAAAACAGGCCTTTTATTTTTTTTACAACTATAGTACTTTTATTGTGACATTTAACGATATATAAACTAGATCCCACGACACAGGGCTTCCTAGTGTGGGTTCTAGGATTACTTCTTGCACTTAACATTTTTTACGGGCATTTTTATCTATTATGCTTAAAATGTCATGAGAAATATGTCTTACTTAACTAATAAATGTATTTATTTACGATTCACGTTCAACGATTGCATCGCTACTAACCATGAGGTGGGATTGCGATGAAACACTGGAACTAAATAAACCAGTGCTCGACATATTTGTTACAGTAGTTTGATATTTTTACTGCTTCAATTCAAGGGACCGTAGACTTGAGTATATTTTTTTAAATTTTATCTCGATACTTTTCCAAGATAAATGGTCTTGACAGACAGACAGACAGACAACAAAGTGATCCTATAAGGGTGTAGCGACATCTATGGCGTTACATAAAAACTAATCCTGCATAGCGCAAGTAAAGTTCTCCGCGCGATTGGGACATGTAGAATAGCCCGAAATCAGCTATCGGGCACTAACCCACTAGACATAACACCCGTCTCGTCAGAGGATCTTCTCTTTAAAAAGGAGGTATGTGGGACTCTGTGTTCCATATACCACCTAAAAAGGTTTCGTTTTATTCTTTTGAGTTACGGAACCCTAAAAATATTATTATTAAGTTGTACATTATAAAGTACCCACTAGCCCACGTTAAAACAAAATCCTAACGGGGAGAAAAACCCAATAGCCAATAATCGTTAGCTTATTATATTTTGTTAGATAATAATATTACAATATCTATATACCACATTGATTTAGTAGTAGCTTGTGACTGCTCTTCATTTTATACTTTCCATACCTAACAAAAGTTAGAAAGTAAACGCACATATGTAATGTAACCGTCGCGCAAAAAAAGTAGATTTGAGGTCACTTGCCAAACGGTACAAAGTCACTTTCAACTGGAAACTAAGTAAATAAAAACCAATCCTAAACAAATTCCGATTACAATAGCCGATCTTTACAGAGATAAGCCAAGTATGCAGGAGATATTATAGTGCACTAGCTTCTCCCAGCGGCTACGCTCGCGTGAAAGTCGGTTTCTGCATACAAACTTCTAACCCTCGTTTTACCCCTTTAGGGGTGGAGTTTCGTAAATTCCGTTCGTAGTGGATGTCTACACCCTATAAGGAACCTACCAACCAAATTTTAAGTTTGTGAGTGTTATAGTTTCTGAGATTTCGTGATTAATCAGTGAGTGGTATTTCGCTTCACTGTAAAGTATTGCAATTTTTTTTTTTACATTTTATTGACATTTAGCTTTTTTATTTTTGTTATTGTATTTTAACTATGATATTAATGTGATGACGACTAATGTGGAATGTATTCTTATTTATTTACCTGGCAATTTACAGCACCAGCATGTCTTGATTAATTGTTTTTTATTTCTTAGAATGTTGTGTAATGTGTTACAAATATTGTTAAATTTTCAACCATTCGACACAAATGTAAATTTTTTGATGAAGTGAATAATAAATAAACTAGGCAACGGATTTTGATGCGGTTTTTAATAGATAGAGTGATTCAAGAGGAAGGTTTATATGTGTAATACATGCATAATATATTTAATATCACCATTACACCCGTGCGAAGCTGGGGCGGGTCGATAGTTTATATAAAAGTACATATAGAAGATTAATGTGAGCGCAAAAACCTCTGTTTCTTTACTTTCATAGTCCAATGGAACGATAATCCGACTCGACCGGAGAGAGATCAGTACCTCTACCATGAGTTTTAAGCAATAGTATTCATCGCTACTCGATAACGACGCCGTAAATATTTTGTATGGCAAATTTTGCAGCGCCTCTGGCGGTCACTTGCAGAACCAAAATTTGTCATACAAAATATTTACGGCGTCGATATCGAGTAGCGACGAATACTATTGCTTAAAACTCATGGTAGGGGTACAGGCGTAGAATCAACAGCTTTACATGCTCTAAAAACTACATTCTCTTTTCGATTATATCTAGATACACGTTATAAGAAGTTACGTATGTCATGTGATACTAGACGCTCATAAATTTAAAATGCAAATAAATTAGAATTAATGAGCCAGTCTATTGTAATTGATTGCTTCATTAATATTGGTCAAACGCTTGTTCGTTTTGCCATTCCTATGAGCTGGGCTAAAGGTGGAAATACACTGCTAACACGTGTGTCACACACGCTGATCTAGGCGCGTCGGTCTCCATTCATTTCATTTGGAAACTAGACTTGTAGAGCTATACTTGAAACACGTCACGTGACGTCGTTCTACTTACAAATCAGGTGTGTCACGTGTTATGTGTGCGTCAGTCTAATGTATTTCTAGCTTAGCTCGTGCTGTGATGAAAAAGTATACATTTTTGCAATTTTAAAAGTCGTCATATATCACTCTGTTGTACATCGTTATACACCGTCAAATTTTGATCGTTTTAATCCCGTGGAGGGTCGATTCGGAAAATGAAACACTGTCAATTGGTAAAGATAAAATTAAAAAATTAAGTACTTTTTTTAAAATCGAATTAATTTAAAAAAATATTACAAAATTAATTTCTTTAAGTAAGCGTCAGCTGGGCGAGTTCAATGACCTATAGGTAGTTAGTACGAGAGACTGACTGACAGAAATTAATTTCTTACATGCGTATATTTCGCAGAGTTTAACCTGTTGAATACCGTAATTAGAGACACAATAGAAAGGCAATATGTGTGCGGACCCCGGCGTCCTCTTGGGAAATAATGAATTAAAAAAAAAAGTACTTATTTTTTTTATCTTTACGTCAATAGTGTTTCATATACCGGATCGACCCTCCACGGGATTTAAACGATCAAAATTTATCATTATCATTATAGAGGCGAAAGTTTGTATTTTAGAATGTTTGTGTGTAATTATGTTTGTTACTGCTTCACAATGTATAAGGGTAGACCGTGTTTTTGATAATAAAGGATATTTTTTTTATCCCGGCTGTATATGTTCCCTTGGAACAATTGTTCCCTTGAACAAGGGCGAAACCACTAGTTGAACCTAATTATAAATACAAGGTCTTGTTCAACTTTATTTTGTTTTTATTTTTAGCTTTCGAGGTTCTGTACCTCAAAAGGAAAACACGGAACCCTTATAGGATTACTTTGATGTTCGTCTGTCCATCTGTCTGTCTGTCAAGACCCGGGAATGCATGGAGGTATCGAGTTCAAATTAAAACCATATAATCAAATCAGCAGTCCCTTGAAACTATGAAATAATCAAAGTTACCTAACGAAAAAAAGTATATTTCGACACTCTCAAGAGAATCAAAATTCATAGAGTACTTCCCGTTGACCTAGAACCCTGAAATTAGGCATGAAGCAAGATCTTATAGCACAAGTATAGGAATAAATCTGAAAATCGTAAATTTGTAATTACTTTACAAATAAAAACTGTTTTCAATTCAGAAAAAAGTTCGAGAATCGGTTCGGGAATGAACTATTTACATACGAGTAAGTTAGTTAGTACTGAAGCTTCAGTGCGCAAGTCCGACTCGCACTTGCCCCGTTTATTTTTTAAATTCGGTGGCTACGATATCGGGATTTGGTGAATATTAGTTATCCTGACAAATGAGGCCGAGCAGTTCATCGAACTGCGAAGTATTTGGACTGAATGCTTGTCATCACTTAAGCCGTGTTTACGGAGACGCAGCGCGTTGCGCGGCGCGTTTGGCGTTTCATCGTACATTGCAGCAGCGGGCCGCGTAATCGCTCGCGCAAACACGAACATATGGCAATGTACGACGGACCGCCCGACGCGCCGCGCAACGCACCGCGGTTTCGTAATCGAGCACTTACACAGCCGCATAGAAATACGATTGACTGAAATTTAATGTAGAGAACAACATCGCGTATAACCGAATACGAAGTTTTTATCGCGACCAATCAAACGCGCGACAATCGCCAAAACGCGCCTATTTGCCCGCTGCGGTCTTCTTGTCCGATTATAATTTAGGTGTCTTCAAGAATAGAATGCTCTTAATAAACTAGTGCGCCTCACCATCAACGATTTCATCACTGCTCACATTAGTTAGGATCGCAGTCACGCACTAGTTTATATGAAATAAAAAAATATATAAAGCGACGGTAAAGCTAGAACTACATTAGACCGACGCACACGTGTACACGCCTGATTTGTACGTAGTACGAGTACACGGTAGAACGCCGTCGCGTGGCGTGGATCAAGTGTAGCTCTACAAGTTTAGTTTCCATATAAAATGTATGAAGACTGACGCTCCCAGATCGGCGTGTGTGGCACACGTGTGCGCAGTGGAGTTCTAGCATAATATTCGTGTAATATTCTAGCCACAGTATAACAGCTACCTATAACCCTGGCATGAATTCCTACTTTGACCAAATAGGCTTCCATTTCATCAAGATGAAAGCTCAAAGTGTGCAAGTGTAACATGAAGGCACGTTCCACCCACACGATCTTTTAAACCATCCATTGGTTCTACACGTTACCCTTTTAAATCCTTTCCAAATTGCGATTGGTCGAGCCCCAAACCGATTCAAAGTAAACATTTTCTTTTAGAAGCTTTCAAAACGTATTAAAGTTTCAGAATCTAGAAACTAATAGATCGTTGGGAATACTTTGAAGTCTCTGAAGTAGAAATGTTTAACTTTGAAATATAGAGATATATTTAAAAATAAAATAATATCACACACACTATCACACAACGACGTCTAGTCCCAAGTTAAGCAGAGCTAGACAACTGAAAAACATACTTATATATTTCTAAATACATACATATTATAGATAAATTACACCCAGACACAGAACAAATTATCGTGCTCATCACACAAACATTTGTCCTGGGTGGGAATCGAATCCACGACCTCCGGCATATCAGTCAGGACCACTAACCACTAGACCAACAGGCCATAAATACTATTTGTCCATACACGTTACTAGGTACTACTTTTGATTCATTTAGTCTAGTCAATTAAGAGATTATCTTTCTCCAGGTATTTTGAATAGGTACACAGATATCTTATGGATATCAAAGCTTCTCTAAGAATAACAACATAAAATTGTGTAAAACTAATCCATGAAAGATCGCTGAAAATCTGCTATTTTACATGAACCCTCCATAATGAGCTCAAATATTAAAAACATAAAAAAGTACATATGTACATTTAATCGAAATTCTGAATGACGATAGTTTGCATAAAAACTTTTAAGGGTTTTAAAAAACACGTATTTCCAAGAACAAGTTTTGTGAAATATTCGAGTAATTCACAGAATGCCAACAGAGTTTTCAGACGTTATCTCTCTTTTTTCACGTTGCATTTTCATCAAACATCGTTGGATTTTGTTAGATCAAGCAACTAGCTTTTAAACCATGCTCGAACGAGTGGGTAAGGCCCACCCAGATGAATCATTTTTCATTAATTTCTGTTTTTCATTTGGAATAAAACATTTGAATATTGATTGAAAGAAAAGTACCGAATGAATTAATTAGTAAATTGATCCAAAAATATTTGGTTTTGGCATTCGCCATCATCCACTCCCACTCAACACGAAAGTGACCAGTTTGATCACAAGGAGAACGTTCACTTTGGTTCCAAGTTGCACACCGTCATTGGACGACATGTCATTCCTAATTTAAAAAATTCTAAGCCATGTGAACATATGTAGATTGAAAAAAAAAAGTGAATCACACATTCGAGTGAACCATCTTTACAGTAATACGTCTAATTCTACCTTTTATGGATAGGAATGACATGAAATACTCGTATAATGCCGTCTGTAATTCTCTCTCATTCTTATTTCCGCTTAAAAGTAACAAAACACAACCAAAACAGAATAAAATATAAGAGACATCTTACTTAAATGCCATACACATTTTTTTTCATTATCATCACCGAACTATAAATACAAAACAGTAATATCTATGACGCACGCAAAGGTCGCTACAGTAACAATTATACACACACCGACACAGTAACGAATATTATATCGACTATCGTACTAAATTAATGTAGGAAACAAAATTATTCGGGACAGAAAATGTGACTACCAAAACACTAAATAGACGTAGACATGAAAAATTTATGATAGACAAAGTGCTGTGACGTGTTTTAAGTCGAGTTCATGGTCAAATAACAATGAAGCCTCTGCTTGTCCCTTCTAGGGTACAACCCTAGAAGGGACAAGCAGAGGTCTATGTAAGTATATACAATTATGCTTGTTGCTCTAGGCGTAAATCCAGGGGCCCTAGTCTGATATTTTCATAATATCATCATTCCAACACAATTCCATTATCATTTTGCTAAAAGTTCGTAATTTTGTTAATTTATAATGGGCGATCATTGGTCAGTCAGTGGTCTCGTAATGAAATTGTGGTATGAGATGTCTTGTAACGAATTAAAAGCAATGACTGCATAATGACGTTCTAATGGTAAGTCCCTGATCAAAGGACTTTCAAAATTTTACCAAATTAGCGCATAGCGATATTCATTTGCCATTCATGTAAGAGATTACCATTCTTTGTCATTTCTTTCAATGGAATGTCAGTGGTTGATCATTGGAAAGTCATAATGACGCCATTATATCATTTGATTAGCAACCTTGTCAAAATCAATGATAGACCATTCTAACACTATTGTAATAGAAAACTTGAGGCCCAGATCTAGAGTCCCTTACTGCGGGCTTGTGGACGATGGGTAATAGGTAGCTCTCCGTCCGATTAAGATCAGGGCCCGGGACAACGGCGCGTTATATTCCATGCGTGTGTGTCAAGTAGTCACCGCGACCCTAAAATTAAAAAGGCAACCGAAGGATCAAAGAAACAAGCAGAGGCGTGTGTGACACCAAATTATGCTGCCCTAGGCATAAATTCAGATCTAGGCTTGCTTACTGTGGGTTTGTGAACGGTGGGCAATAGGTTACTCTCCGACCGATAAAGATTAGGCTCGGCAGGTCGACGATGCGTTATGCTCCATGTGCATGTCAGCATCACTGACCAAATCTGGGATTATTCAAAAAAATCATAGCGGCCCTAAAAATGAAAATTCAACTAAAGGAAACTTGAACCGTTTACTATGGTGAGGGTGGCGAGGTGAAATAGACGCCTACCGCAAGGGCTGGTTCGAGGTGGCCTGAAAGAAAAATCCCTGGAAGAAGTTTAGGGAGGCCTTTGCCCAGCTGTGGGAAAGTATAGGTTATAAAAAAAATATATTGCTAAGGTTACGCGCCCATCGAGTGATTCCAGGGAAGACGGTGGCACAGTGATCACGGCTTAGGGGAGACCGATATTTAGTCTCTTCAGGGATGTGCCGTAACAGGCGTTGCACTGAGGGGGTTCCGGAATGGTCTTTTGAAAGGTAATCCCTTCCATGTGCTGATGGTGATCACCGGGGTGGTTTTAGTGAGGTAAAAAATACCACACTCCCCGGACTTATCCCCAAAGTCCGGGCGCCTTTTGAAGGTTTCCCCTCGACAAAAAAAAAAAAGGTTGCGCGCAGTCCCCCACTTCCATTGAGACCCGAAAATCGGTAACTGCGCCTTATGTTTAAAGCTTTTAAGTATTCACTATTAATCAGTTTAATCATTTGTGTTTCTACTTTGTAGTCTGTATTTCCAGCCACGGATTATGTTGACCGAGTTTCAGTTTATCTTTCAACAACTTCGTTGAGGTCAACTTATAGTCTAAATATGATATATGGTAATAGCCAACTGGTAAACACTTTGACACGAGGTATTTGTTTAGGGTGACTGGTTATTAGTGATCGATACTTAAACACGTGATTGTAGTCATGACAAATAACTTTTACTATGGGACCAAACCTGAAATCGTGTTAAAAATCAGCAAGCAACAGCAGCAACAATATTTATGTTAGCATAACTGCTCAAAATGTACTGAACTTGCAGATTTTTTTGTGATTTCATTTTTTCATTTCGAGGGTGACACTGGTAAGTCATCCTATAAGTTAGAAGATAAAGATAATATAGTACGTTTCGAATAAGTTGAACAATTTACTATGATTACGTGCAGTCAAGCCACTTCCATAGAGACTCAAAAATCGGTTATATTCCTCGACACACTCGAAATGGTTAAATTTATTTGTGGCGTACTATACAGACAAACCGCCAAACTTAAGTGGCAATGAGCTGGACACATTACACGCAGAACGGGTGGCTGTTGGGGCCGAAAGGTTCTGGAGTGGCGGCCGTGTACCGGAAGACGCAGCGTTGGAAGGCCGCCCACAAGGTGGACCGATGACCTGTTCAGGGTCTCTAGAGGCCGATGGATGCGAGACGCAGAGGACCGGCCATGGTGGCGACGCTTGGGGAGGCCTTTTTTTTTTTTTTTTTTTTTTTATTATTGATAGGTTCGCGCTTGACCGCTATCTCACCTGATGGAAAGTGACGATACGGTCGACGATGGATCGCGCTTACCTAGAAGAAACCTATTCACTCTTGACTTAAAGATTCCCGGGTTGTAGCCATCAGGAAACACAGACTCCGGCAGGGAATTCCACTCCTTAGCTGTACGCATAATAAAAGTGTTCCCAAAACGCTTTGTGCGTATAGGTGGGATGTCCACCATGTACCGGTGGCGCAACGCCGTACGTCTGGTAGTCCGATGATGGAACGGGCTAGGCGGAATTAGGCTATGCAATTCCGACGCACACTCCCCGAAATGTAACCGGTAGAAAACCGACAGGCTAGCAACTCGGCGTCGATGCTCAAGACTTTGAAGCCTCGACTCGACGAGTGCATCATTGCCAATGATCCTCTTGGCTCGCCTCTCAATAGTCTCAAGCGCATCAAGCTGGTATCGGGCAGATCCGTCCCAAAGATGAGAGCAGTACTCCATACACGATCGCACTTGCGCTTGATAAAGTTTAAGCAGCTGATCCGGCGTGAAGTACCGTCTGACCTTTGCGAGGATTCCAAGCTTTTTTGCAGCCAGTTGAGCCTTTGCTTCGATGTATGGCCCAAAGTTGAGAGTAGATGTCAACGTTACACCAAGAAGATCAAGATGGTCGGATATCGGCACGGTTACACCCCGGAAAGTTGGAGCAGGGCTGAATTGACTCCTTTTAGCGGAAAATAGACACGCCTGGGTTTTAGCAGCGTTGAACCTGACCAAATTGGCATCGCCCCATTCCGAGACAGCCTCCAAGGACAAGCTCAACCGCTCAACCATAGCCTCTCGAAGAGACCGGATCTGGGACCCACTAGCTCGTGCACTGGATATGTAACTCTCAGCAACAGTGCTATCGTCTGCATACCCAAAAGTACCGGGTTTAAGCAGATCGTTTATATGCAGCAAGAACAAAGTTGCCGAGAGCACTGACCCCTGAGGGACCCCGGCATTAATGGTCATTTGACCAGACGAGCAACCATCGATGACCACTCGGATGGACCGGTCCCTCAGGAAGTCTGCGATCCAAGCACACAATCCAGCAGGTATACCGAAAGAAGGAAGCTTACTAATCAGGCTTTCGTGCCAGACCCTATCGAAAGCCTTCGAGATGTCGAGGGAGACGGCAAGCGCTTCCCCGTGCCTCTCGATGGCCTCACTCCAGGTGTGGATGGCATACGCTAGAAGATCACCAGTTGACCGATTTCGGCGAAATCCGTATTGTCGGTCACTTAGGATATCATTGGCTTCTAGGTATGCCAGGAGCTTACTGTTGAGTACACGTTCCATTGTCTTGCAGAGAATGGACGTTACTGAGATTGGCCTATAGTTAGCTGGGTCAGCACGACTACCCTTTTTGGGCACGGGCTGTACATTAGCTTTCTTCCATGCAGTCGGCACTTTTCCGGTCTCAAATGAGAGCCTAAATAGGCGTGTCAGGATTGGAGTCAGTTCAGGCGCACACGTTTTCAACACAACCGCCGGTATCCCGTCAGGACCACTAGCCTTGTTCACGTCAAGATTACGTAGCACCCTACGGACTTCCTTCTGATGGATGCGAATATCGGACATACTCGTCTCGCAACTATCAGGATAAGCAGGGGGCCGCGCGTCACCAGGATCTAGACGCGAAGATTCCGCGAAGAGAGAGGCAAACAAATTCGCTTTCTCCTCAGCAGTGTGGGCCAGTGACCCGTCGGGTTTCAGCAGTGGTGGTAGTGAGGGACGGCAGAAGTTCGATTCAACCGACTTAGCCAGGCACCAAAACGCTTTACTACCAGCAGGGTATGAAGCGAGTTTGTTCCCAATGCGGCTAATGTGGTCGAACCGAGACCTCCGCATCACCTTCTTGCAAGACTTGGCAGCCCTGTTGAAGGCTCTCTTCTTCTGACTCACGTCACTCGCCTTGTGCATACGAGCGTCGGCCCAAGCCTGGTATGCCGCGTGTTTAAGCGCGTTAGCGCGATCACAATCCGCACCAAACCAAGGGCGAGCCAGGCCAGACATTGTGACGTCGGAGAATGGAATGTAGTACTCCATCCCCCGCCGCAGCACATCTGCCACAGCATCTGCGCACGACGATGGATCATCCGAAGAAAAGCAAGTAGGCTGCCAAGGATAACATGCGAAAAAAGATCGCATGCCATCCCAATCTGCTGACCTATATCGCCAAACCCGCCTGGTGCCTCTAGGGCAGGGATCGGGCGGAGAATAGACTGATACAGATTTCACCAGACAGTGGTCGGAACTCCCTAACGGTGATGATATCGACACTGAGTAGCGGTCTGGATCTGTTGTCAGCAGAAGGTCCAAGCAATTGGCCGTGTGCGAATCAACATCTGGTACCCTCGTAGCACCCTGGACCAGCTGAGTGAGATTTAACGTTAGCGCAAGCTTTCGCATCTCACGACCAGCATGGTCTGTGCACTGGTATGGGAAGAGCCACTCCTGGTGGTGGGCATTAAAATCCCCCAGTAACACCAATTGTGCGGAGGGGTACATCTGCTGAGCCGCATCCGCCGCCTCACTGAGGTACTGTGTGAGCCTGGTCGTCTCCTGATCTCCGCTGTGCGAACGGTAGACACAAGCATAGATAATTTTATCCATGCCTGTGTCCACCAGCGCCCAAAGCGTTGAGAACCTGGAATCCTCAAGGTTGCGGAGACGCCGATAGCAGATGTCGTCCCGGGCGAACAAACACACACCAGCGTGTGGTTTAAAATTGTGCTCCAGGATAAACCCTGGGTAAGACAGGTACGAAACATCTGACGGACTTTTAATTTGCGTCTCCGAAAGAAAAAAGAGGGATGGTTTCTCAGTCTCCAGGTGATGATGGACTGCTGCGAGATTGGAGTGCAGACCTCGAATATTGCTGAGGTGCACTTTAAGTGAGAGGGAGTGCAGCCGCTGTTTACCGTTCCTCTTTTTGAACCTTGGCATATTGAGAGTGAAGGTAAGAGGAGAAGGAAGTGAGATGGAATCCCATGCTGCTAACCTTCAGCCTCGCACTGGCAGGACAGCATCATTGGGGTACTAGTCTGGAGACTGCGGGGACGCCCGAGCCCCCCCGGAAATGACCATCGGGCCCTCTCATCTGGTCGCCAACCAGCACGATGGTGCATTCCGGGATTTTTCGTCAGTTGGCGGGGCAGCCTTTCATGTGTGGCTAGCACATTACTTGGGCCCCCTACTAACTGCGGTCGGCCAGCGGTGCACCGTGCCTCGGATCCCGCTACCCTCCGCGACTAGTCTCCCGATACGTCAATACCAACGCGAGGCAGGCTGGTCTGCATGCAATGGAACCGCCACTTCGACCCAACTCCTCTGAATTGGCTACACTGGGCATCGTACCGGAACACGGTTAGGCCGCTTGGCGGTACGCCTTTGTCCAGTGGGTGGTCACAAGCCAACGGTCGAAACCTACCACCAGTTAGTGTCACCTGATTAGCACCACCCGGGGACCACGTGTAGGGCCTAGCTGTGGGTATCCTCCTACGGACGAGGGTGACTCAGTCCCCAAAATGGACGTGGCCTATGTCCAACAGTGGACGTTTTTTGGCTGAAATGATGATGATGTACTATACATGTTTGTGAACGCGCATAAAACTGGAGAAAATTTTAGTTTGGGGAAAATAAACAGTATTGATTTTATCACAAAACTAAAGAGCCATTTATACTATTGATGAATGACATTTGGGCCAATTTTTTATACCGAAAACCAGCACATTACATATGCGATAGCCCACTAAAGCGAAACCGCTGATAAAAAAAAACATGCATGAAATGCATGGTATTGTAAACAATGAAGCTATAAAGTTTATGTATCACATTAGCTTAAAATAGCACCAGATAATATAATACGACTCATTAAACAATCACTCATAAATCAACTGACGATAACATTTACAAAGAACCACGATGGACCGATAATAAAAATTTAATTCAATTGTATGTACAGATATAATAAGTTCACAATTGAAATCCGTAATGATTGTATAAGTACAACAACATTTTTAGTGTATGTGAAACCCGAAACAAGGGTCTAGTATTTTCATGTAAAAAATCTATGTACAAAATTTCATAACTGTATCATAAAAAATCAGAAAGTTGTAAACTTGTTATGTTACCTGGTTGTCCTGGTTGGCCACCCAGGCGACTGAGAGGTTGTGTTACTCCCGTACCCAGCTGTATGCTTGTGCCTGATGCCCGCTATGACCTCCAGTGACCTGTGAAGTACTTAGTGTCGGCGGTGTCCAACTTGTGACATTCTTTAATATTTTTTTTAAAAATGATTAGAATGAATTCAGTTATGGATTCTGAACAAACTACATATATTCAGGTTTCGCATATTCTAAAAACAATATTGTATATATGTGGACAATCCCATAACTGAAGATAAAAAATCAACGTACCGTGTATCTAGTGCGAATTTATACGTTCGGCGCTCCGATTGGTCCGCTCCAAGCTCTTAACCAATCAGAGAACCAAACGCGGTAAACGAAAACAACTGGCAGCTGGGGGAATTTAATTTAGTACAATCGTAGATTTATTGCCATCGGCTGCATCAGACTGTTAGAACGTTTGTTGACAGTGTCAATTTTTTTTTATTTACTACATTTTTGTCAGTAATACTTTTAAAATCGTCTCCTCGACCCCTTTATTTCGATACCCTACATGACTATGTCGTGACCGATTTTGAATGTTTTTTTTTTTATGGTAGGTAAAATCATCCAATGACAAATCCCGCCCTTGGGCGGAGCGGGAAGTAGTGTCAGACTCTTACTGACTAAAAACCTACCCCGTTCCTTCGTAGCCTATCGTGCCGGGGCCGAGCATTCCTTTCGGAAATAAACCCATGACCCGAGTAGGCTTCGACCCTGCCTGCCTGCAGTTAGCAGGCTGGGCCTCTTCGGTTTGCTGACAGCTCCTTGAGGCGCGCGGGAACAGAACGCGCCGTCGACGACTTGGGCTCGGTCCGGTCGGTTACCGGACGATCGGACAGCGTGCTACCCATTGCACGCCGTCCGCAAGCCCGCGCCTACGGTGGCCGGAAATTGGGATCGGAATCCCGGCGGCGGCTGGGGCGAGCGCCCCGTTGCCTCTGCCTGATGCGGTCGGCCTCCTCCTTTGCTAGCATTACTGCTTCACAGAAGGAGGCGACCGCCTGCCATCCCTCCTCACTACGGACCATGGCTTGAACCAAGGCCCGGCGAGAGAGATCGCTGCCGCCGATCGCCCCCACGAGGACACGGCGATGCTCCGCCCAGGCGGGATTTTGAATGTTAAAATCGGTCACGACTGAACGGAAAAAACTGTCTTTTTATTTTTTGTAATTTTGATATACCTACCCATTGTCAATCTCATAACTCAAATGAATTTAACGACTTTTCAAACTAAAATGCTGAAATATACTTACTTAAACAAGCCTGAAATGTTGTCATGTCTGAAAGCTGTCTTCGAAACAAAAAAAAAAACAAATTGAGAACCGATTGCAACGATTGCAGCGCCACCTTCAATTATATTTTCAAACCATCCAGGGATACACTAAAACATGCACGCAGAATTTTAACCAAATCGGTCAAGTCATTTAGGAGGAGTTCTGTAACAAAGACACGTAAAAATATGAAGTGTAAGAAGAGGCCCAGCCTGCTAACTGCAGGCAGGCAGGGTCGAAGCCTGCTGGGGTCAAGGGCCGTTTTCTGAGAGGAAGGCTCAGCTCCGGCACTATAGGCAACGAAGGAACGGGGTAGGTTTTTCGTCAGTAAGAGTCTGACACTACTCCCCGCTCCACCCAAGGGCGGGATTTGTCATTGGATGATTTTGCCTACCAAAAAAAAAGCAATATAATTTTTGTTTATATAAGGATGATATTATAAAGACCTAATCATTTTACAAATTGTTATAATAACGTACACAGTTATTAAACTCATTTTGTAGTTTTGTTGTTGAGCTAAATTCATGATAGCATAAGTTTAAACCTTAGTGGTTTTTGCTTGATAGTTTAACATAGACAATAAATCCTGTATTCTTTGTTTATATGATAAATAAATTTAAAAAAAAACGTACAAAACTTATATTACTCTTTCTTGTGCAGCCGGGTAAAGAAGCGTCAAAATAATGTTTACAGTCGCTCTCTAAAAGATTACCTCTACTACGCGATAATATTGATGTAATAACTCATCTCCGCCTCGTCTTAGCCGTTAAGTTTTCCGTCAAGTCTGTTTTGGTCTAAGATTTAATAAATTTTCAAGGAGAGCGTCAGCTGTGTCGTCTATCACAAACTTTAATTCTTGGCTAAAGGTATAACAAGTGGAAGCTGAATGTGGATTAGTAGTCAACTGGGTTTAAACCTATACTTAGCCTGATTTTTAATTATGAAAAATCCATTAGCGGAAGTATAAATAATTATGAGTATTTCAAAGCTAGACAATAACATAATATAGAAAATAATGATAGGAATATCGTCATTAAAATTCATTTATTGCTAACTACACTTTGAACTGTTACCAAAAAGTGGTGATTTTTTTTTTTTTTTTTTTGCTATACGGGCGGCGTTGCGTGATAGTCTTGGAATATTATTATAAAGGACACTGCACATGTTCCCGCGTTCAGATATCACTGAGCTTTCTGCTAATAATTCTGGGAATGCATGACATCATGTCATATAATTATTTACATTGGTAACTTACGTAATTATATAAGTAGTTTATTTATTAAATAACCAGCTGACCTGGCAAACTTTGTTTGGCCATAACAATATGATTTGTCAAAGAAGAGGGGGAGGAAAAAGGGATGGAGGAGCGAGTGTAAAAAGTAGTCTACAATCAATTTTCAGATATACCAAATACACACAAACAATTTCATAAAAATCGGTCTAGCCGTTTCAGAGTAGTTCGATAACAAACATATTATTATGCTATACGAGTGTTTTATATATTATTATAATTACAATTTACTTACCAATGTAGTCTCTTTATTATTATTATGTTATTACACAACAATAAAGAGATCATCATCCATTGTCATCGCATTTATTATCGCATGCAACTCGATACTCCGGATGTGGTATTGTAATTGTTAATCCGGCAACGAACGACACACTCCGTCTAGACTAAACTCATTATCATCACGTCACATGATCCAATGACATGTTGAAACACGTTTGTAATACAAGCTTCTATCAGTGGCTTCGTCTGCGTCAGTTAGAAAATTATCCGTTAAGAACATACTCCTAGAATAAAAAGTTTTCATCATTACCCGATTAGACCGGAAGCTGACCCCAAGCTAGTTTAGAGAAGGCTAGAGAAATGATGATTTTATTGAACTGTAAAAGAGAAACAAAACCGGGCAAGTGCGAGGTGGACTCACGCCCTGAGGGTTCCTTACAAACTTACCTAGGAAAACAGTTCAATTCCGAATAGTTTTTAAGATTTTTCCGAATCGCAAAAGTTTTTTTTTTTTGACGTAACAACAAATTTACAGTTATCAGGTTTTTTCCAATACTTTTGCTATGAGCCTTACTTCATGCCAAATTTCAGGATTCTAGATCAATGGGAAGTACCCTATGAATTTTGATTCCTTTGAGGGATCAAAGTAAACGTTTTTGGCGACATGAATGACGATATCTTTTTTTTTAGTTAACTTAGAAGTTTGATTTTTCACAGCTTCAAGGGGCCGCAGATCTATATGGTTTATATATATATATGGTTTAAATTTCAACCCGATACCTCCACGCGTTCCCGAGATAAAGGGTCTTGAGTGATAGACAGACGGACTGATGGACAACAAAGAGATCCTATAAGGGTTACGTTTTTTCTTTTGAGGTACGGAACGCTAAAAACCATATTTAAACAGCTATGACCACTTCTATCTCGAAAAAGGCTGCACAACTTTTTGCATTTTCTCATCTATAATTTGTTCAAGGATCACTTGTAGATTTATGATATAAAACCTGTTATTGCTTCTTTAGTTTATGGAGCATTAACCTATAGAGATTTATGGGCAAAGAAGACATACTCCCAAAAGAATTGAGACCAGGTCAGTATTATAAAGAGATACTTATTCTTATTTACAAAACGCTGCACATTCTTTTTTTGATAAAATGGCTTTAGTCGCTTTATTCAGTTCCTATTTGTCTCTGAACTGCGACAATACGTCCATCTGCTCCGCTGTCGGACAAAGTTACGGCGGGATCTCATGGTGAAATGGTAACAGCGACAATCCAGCGTGGGCACGCTTAATTATGGTGGTAGGTCCCAAGTCTTTAAGGAGTGGCTGGAATGACCTCACGGCATCCTCACCTTCCGCATGACGCAGGTTCTCAGGCGACATTGTCAGTTCGAGAGGTTCTTGCACCAGATTCGTGTGGAAAAAATGGCTGGGTGTCACCATTGGGTGGACCGCCCGAAATACATGGAGCACCGCTGTGTCCTCGTGGGGGCGATCGGTGGCAACGATCTCTCGCACCAGGCTTTGGTACAGGCCATGGTTCGAAGCGAAGAGTGGCAAGCGGTCGGTTCCTTCTGCGAAAAAGTAATGCTAGCAAAGGAGGAGGCTACACGCACGAGGCAACGGCCCTCACGCCCCAGCTGCGGGGATCCTGATCCTGATAGCTCGCCGTCTGACCGTCCAGCAACCGTCCCGACCAAGCCAAAGTCACCGACGACAGCGCGTAGTATTCACCGCGCGCAGCAAGGAGATGTCAGCAAACCGTAGGGGGTCCCTACTGAGGGGCCCAGCATGGAGCACGCTTGCCTAGAGTAACCTATTCCCTCAAACAAACAGATACTTTTTTAAAAATAACACAGGATATTTTCAATCCCGGGAGTATGTCCCTACTCAGATTAATTCAAAACAGCGGAAGACTTCACTCCACTAAAATCAGGCCCGTCGCCTAATTTCAATAACACGACTTCGCTTGCACGACAGCGCCGGCTCTTATATCTATCTTATCAGGTTTTCAACTGCGATGACACTGATCATAGATGTCTGAGTTTCGAGTCCAGGTTTTCTGATTGCGATGTCTTCCCTAATAATATATCTATGGTTCCCTGGAGATAATAATAAATTTTATCACGTGCGAGTTATAAATAATACTAAAAGTCGGTCAAATAACAAGTTCTGCTACTTATGAACTTAATACGGCAGTACAAATATAAACCAAACTCCCGTCTGCTAAATTAAATATTATATTTGGTCAAGTATCATATCGCTGCATAAATGTTTAAATTATGCGGCAAAGTTTAACATAACCACTGTCATATTTTCGCAAATCTAAATAAAGAAAAGCCAATTACCGGTTTATTGATATTTACATAGAATCACACTATCACACCGTGTACAAATATAATTTTACGACTAAAATATGTTTATGCCCGATAATGTGGGTCAAATTCAAATGATAGTGTAACCTCAATTGACTTGCAAATTGTATGCAGCGATAAGATTTTTATATTTATATTTTTTTTTAAGCAGATTGCTAAGCACGTGAGATAGGTGCTTTATGATTTGATTAAAAACTTTATTTGAGTCGGTTTATCTGACATTTTAAGCTGTTCGCAAACTTTATAATTTTTATTAGACTAGCTTAGATATAAATCTAGTTTTTACTGTATACCATGATTCTTTTTTGTCTTTTTAGTAAGCAGTTATATTATTTATTACGAGTAAATGCTTTATCCACACAAACGTACAATGCGGACTTAATACCTTAGGTATTCTCTACCAGTCGTGGAGTGATGCAAAAAATAGTAGGTACAGTAAAAGAGAGAAAAAAAGGCGAATAAAAAAATAAATAGGCTACTAAATCATAGATACAATACAATTATACAATATATACTCAAATTAATAAACTTAATACATGAATTTAGATAAAGTCAGGTGTTCGGTCTGCCCATAAGCACACATTTTGATGTTGGCATACCTATTATAAAAAACCGAGTTTCAACGAGTAACAAAGTAATCAAAAAATCATGTATTTTATTTCTCATTAAAAATGTCTTTTCACAAAAGATAATTATTTTAAATAATTATTAAAAGTACGACTAATAAAAATCCACAACAAGTTACGTAACAGTGTGACTGGCGGCCGTATCACGCCGCAACCACGTGCTGTTGTAAGTGTTGACTTATCTCGATTTATGTGTCATTGTTCCGTATGTAATATTTGTGTTACCGTATGCGTAGCGGTCTCGCATCCTTTGGGTGAACAGCTGTTCAACACAATGTTAGCACAATGTTAGTACAGTGAGGTCAGCAGGTCAAGATGCCTATTGAATCAACCGCGACCTGGAGACTTTTTTTTCGGTAGGAAAATCATTCAATGACATCTCCGCGCCCTTGGGGGAGGCGGGAGATAGTGTCAGACTTTTACTGACTAAAAACCCACTCCTGTGTGCCCAGTCCGAGTTGTTTTTACGTTAACGCGATCGAAACATTTACCGCGTTTGACTCTCTGATTGGTTAAGAGCTCGAAGCGGGCCAATCAGAGCGCTGAACGTCATAAACATGTCAATCGCGTTAACGTAAAACAAACTCACACTAGGCACACAGCAGAAAAGTATCCTATGTACTAACTAATCCAGCAGTGCTACCACGAGCTCCACATGCGATTTATTTTACGACCTAAACTGGACTGTTTAGTTGAATTTATTGTGTGTGTTTGTTACACTCACAAAATTTCACCTTTACAATATAAGTGGGATTATACTTTCTAATGTAAAACTTATACATCTATGAAAGGATGTCCCAAAATTAACGTAAGATTTGAATTAATGTAATCTAAACTGTTTTTTTTTTGTTTTTGGGGTTGCCAACACTTTACTGCGCAAATTAAAATATTGGGACATCGTTATAATAAAAACAGATTGAAATTCAACATTCAAAGTGTCAACTAAACTTTGTACTGTTGAACATAAATTAATACATTTTAATATTTCTTTAAGATCTGTAGTCCGGTTTTGCAACACTGACTTAGCGTTGCCAACTTTACAATTCGAACTAGTGACTTGACTAATAAGTACTTTTTTGTCTACAAGACTTAAAAACTACACTCAAGACCAAGCTCAAGGTCGAAAGCTTAACACGTGCAGTTTACGTAGGGATGCCAACTGTTTTTGAAAGAACATAACGTATCACAATTTTTAGTAGGGGAAAAACTAAGTATTTGAAAGATGAAAAAAGTATTTTTTTTTTAAAGTATTCAAAATTTTATTTATTTGTTTTTTCTTCAGACATTTTTTTTTTAAGTGCTTTTAGCCCTACACTTACAGTTTTTCACTAGGTATCGACCCATCTTAATATTTTTGGAAACGTATTCATGGTTCAACATAGAATCTTCGATAATCATTATAGTTCAGTAATCTATACATGCTTTGTCCTGAATGACAATCAATCAACGCTCAGGCTAAATCGCGCGCGCTGATCATAAAGATCTGATACTTGGAAGGTATATTTGTTGTATGACGTAGGCATCCGATAGGAAAGGATTTTTTGGAATTCTACCCCTAAGGGGGTAAAAAAAACCCTAAGGGAGTGTAAAAGGGCTGGTGAAGCCACTGGCAGAGGCTAGTTATTCATAATAACGTTTCATTGTACGCATCACAGTAGAGGTTTTAATTTTGAGTATTCTCATGTAGGTAGGTACTTTATTTTTAATCCAAAGTATGAAACAAATTTACCAAAAATAAAGTAAGATACTCGTAAATAAAAGTATGTTTGGCCTTACTATACTATATATACCCCAATTTACATCATCGTTTCAAAATCAATATTTACTCAAATCTTGATACTTTACCGTAAACTACACAATGACCAAACTCGCCAGAACACATGGCAAGCGAAGAGAGCTACCGGTAATTCAACCATCCACGTAAATATTTGATATCTTCCTCTTCAAGCAAGATTTACAAAGGTTTCATATTATAACAACTTTATCAAATTACGAAGACAGAGAGGGTGCCACGTTTCACAACCTCCCCTATAGCTACGGAAGCGATTCCGGGAATTTCCTGATTGAAAATCATCATATTCATGGGTGAGGATTCCCTTAGGCGTTGCAGAGGTTCGTCGTTACTATTTTATTCCGTGGTTGGAAGTAAGGACGTAATGAAAATGGTTATATTGAAACCGAATTTGGTAATGGATGTATTGAATAGTTTGTCAGAACTGGAACTGTAATAGTAGGTGGGGGAGGCAGAAGCATCAAATAAAACACTACTAAAACTCGGATTGAAGAAAGGAAATTGAATTTCTTATTGGAGGCCTACGTCATAAAAGAATATACTCTCCAAGTTTCAGGTCTTTACGGTCAGCGATGTAGGCTGTGCATTGATCCATCAGTCTTTCAGGACCAAGCGTTTTATAAGTGTATATATCATGAAGTTTGAATTAATTCTTTGATACGGTTTTTCAAACCTCACAGCAAATTTTCAAACAGAGGCCTGACTGTGACAGTTCACCAACTTCATCGTCGCTCTCCACGCCAGAACTCTTCAAAGTGAAATATCGTTGAAGTGACGTCACGCGCCATTCAGTATTATCCGCTCCATTGGTACGTCCACCACAGACATTGTTACAAAATATGCGTGGGAATGTAATAATTCTGTAAGTACCAGAAAGAAGAATTAATTAAAGATTTATAGTAATTTAAATAGTATCAAGACTTGCTGATTTAGGTTGTATACAAAAGGGTTTTAGTTCTTATGGCTGCAAAGCAAGCATTCATTTAAAACTCTTGCATCTTTAGTCTATATCCTTTCATCTTTACATTATATCATGCTTTTAAAACAAAGTTACTATCCCCATATGTCTATCCGTCTGTTTGCGAGTAAATCAAAAATTACTGAATGGATCTTCATGCGGTTCACATCAATACATAGAGCGATGTACTTTGTTTCGCACAGTTTTTACATTTTTATATATTCAGTTTTTAATTCTTCATAGAGTCACTTTGATTTTCCTTAGAATGCGGATGAAACACATTCTAATATTTTTACAGTATTTGGCTGCAAATGTATTCAGTTTGACTTCTTCGCAAGCTGCGTTTATTTAGTCAATACTAAAATAAAATTGTCAGCTCCATTTATTGAGATCGCACCTATGTCAATGATTCCACTCATTGTCCAGCTGTCTAGACACTTAAGAGCCGGTTGTAGTCGCTGAGTATTTTGTATGAACTCTGCCCTGTCGACTTCTAGACACATAAGAGCCAGTTGTAGTGGTGTATTTTGTATGAACTCTGCCCTGTCCATGTCGACTTCGCAGACCCTGTAACAGGCGGTTTTATTTAGATATAAAAAAAAACAATAACTGTTATCGATTTTTGATTATACCCTTTTAAAAAACAAGCTTTATTTTTTTTGTAAAGTTTCAAATGTTTCCAGGAAAAAAAAAATTTAAAAAAAATATCTCGTAGACCAATATGTATATGTTTGAAATTGTAAGTTGGGTCAGATTCGCGATTTTTTTTTATCGAGCCAACGAATTTATATCATATTTTTTCCCGGGGTTAGTGATATACACTATTTTATAAAATATTTTTTCATGGTGTTCTCTCTTATATTTGTGGATTTCCAGAGGTTTAATAAAGTTTAAAATTAGTAAAACCTGGCTCGAAGATAAAGAAAGGTAGTGCAATTTTACATTACAATATCCACTAGAAATCAATTTGCGAATAACTGAAACAACCACTGAAATTCACTCGAAACATTCAAGAAATGGCTTATTTATCTCAATCCAATCAGAACTCACATTCTGTAGTCCACAAAAACTTTTTGAATATGGAACTCCCAAGAAAAACAAAAGACAGTTAGATAGCCAGTATCAACCCAAGGGCTATTCAACCAAGAATCCTTATTAAAAAAGTTTCAAGCAAATATGTCTCTTATTGTTACAGGTATACGAAAGTTATTCGACTGAGCCGCCTCGTTTCGAAAAATCGCCGTTGTATCAACATCGGAAGGGAGTGGGCCACTGTCCGGTGCACGGGTATGTTTACAATGCCTTGTATTTTCCTTTTGTACAAACTAGCTAGCAACGATCCAACCATGCGGGAATTTTGTTGAAACATGAGCAATAAAAACAACTTCCTACAAAAAATAATAACTGACTTCACTAAAAAAATCAGGCAAGTGCGAGTCGGATTCACGCACTGAGGGTTCCGTAACTTACCTATAAAAACAGTTCAATTCTCGAATTGAGTTATGAAGATTTTTCCGAAACACAATTTTTTTTTGTGACGTAACTATAAATTTACAGTTTTCAGATTGTTTCCTATACTTGTGCTATGATACCTTACTACATGCCAAATTTTAGGATTCCAGGTCAGCGGGAAATACCCTATGAATTTTAATTCCCTTGAGAGTCGAAATTTACGTTTTTTGCGATATAAACGGCCGTAACTATTTTCCCGTTAACTTAGTAATTTGATTTTTTCACAGCTTCAAGGGACCACAGATTTGAGTATATGGTTTTAATTTCAACTTGACACTTCCACGTGTTGCCAAGATAAAGGGTCTTGACAGATAGACAGATAGACGGACAGCAAAGTAATCCTATATTGTTTTTTTATGGTAGTTGTGTTTTTGGGCTGTAATTAGACTGTCATCATCATCATCATCTCTCGAGCCTTTTCCCAAATAGCTTGGGGACAGCTTCCAGACTAACCAGATATGGCTGAATAGCTGTATTTAATATTAAACTACTGACTATCAGAACTCCACCACCCAGTTACCAGGCAACACGATACTCCTTGGATAGACTGAAGGTCAGGCTTTCTGGCGTCAAAAACGCCAGAAATCCTGACGCTCTCCCCTCCTCCTCCCCTTCTCCTCTGAGTCTGTCTCCTGGCCTGTCTGTCTGGCCTGGCCTGGTGGTGGTGGCTGGTGGCGTGGTTTGTTTGGTGGGGTTTTAGGCGTGACAATCGTAACGACTGTAAAAGATTTACGATTGACAACCGGGACCAAAGGCTTTACGTACTTTTCTGTAATCAGACTGTATTGATTGAAAATCAGTTCGATGCATTTAGTAATGAATTGAGTTTAGTACGTTCTGAAATGTTTTAGGGCTCTGTACCTCAAAAGGAAAAAACGGCACCCTTATAGGATTATAAGGGTGCCGTTTTTTTCCTTTTGAGGTACGGAACCCTAAAAAAAATCGTATGATAAAAACGATTTGAATAATTATGCTATCACGATTACCTACTTATTCCGTTGTTGATATACAAATAAAAATAATTGATAGCAGCCAGTCTCACGAACATAAAAACGTGATTAATTACACTAAAAAAATGCAGTTGGAGAATAATATGCGATGAGTAAGCAGCCAGAGGAAGTGTCAGAATTTCACTGACTAAAACCCAGCAATGTTATTTGTGAGGGCCATGGTAGCTCTTTCGAACAAACCTGCAACATAATATTTACCACATCTGAAATTCTAAACGAATATCTTAAAAAGGAAAGATTTGATTTTTGTTTATTACGATTTAACTTAAAACCACTCGACCGATTTTAAAAATTTCTTTGCCATTAGAAAGCTATATCTTCACCGAGTAACATAGCCTAAATAATATTTAAAAAAAAATTAGAACGCAAGGTATCAAAATCTGGCCTATATACATAAGTCATTATATTGCATGCGCTGCGAACAAAATAATGTATAGTACGCGGCAAATAAGGTGAAACATTTGCGCCACTTCAATTCAGACCTGAAAATCGGTTACTGCGCAATCAAGGTCGACCGTCATGATGGTTCAACTTGTGTGATGAGGGTTGCAATCGATTTTCGGGGCTGTGAGTAGCCATAACAAATGGTTCAACTTATTTGCCGCGTACTAGACTACAGTTTAACAGAACACATTATTATTTACAAAAAGTATTTTATTTTATTTTATTTTATTTTATTTATTGGGGAAAACAAACAATAACACATAGAATATTACATAAAGAAAGAAATTAAAATAGTTTAACAAATGTGATATCAATAACGTTTTCCACAGATAAAAACGTGAGACATTAATATGGTATGACAAATGCTGTTATTTTTTTTTTTTTTTGTTTTAAAGCGAAAAGTAATTACTATTAATTTAAATAAAAAGCAAATAAATTACAATGTTGTATGCAAACAATATAGCTGGCTTAATATATTGCTAAGTTTTATCACTGTAAGCCATACTGATCTTTTAAGAAGTCAAGCAACATTATTTTAAATCTTCTTTTAGGTACAGAAAATAAATCAAAATCACTAAATTTTTTATTATAATTGCTCGTAAGGCGACGAAGAGGGGCGCGCAAGCCAGCATTTGTTCGAGTGATAGTAGTGGCAAATACAGGTCTTGCGCACACCTCGCGTCCCTGGCATGTTCTGGGCACTATATAGCACAACTTGTTACAAATATTTATACAATCATACAAGTTATTACATAAATCGTACAGAAATATAGTCTCAAGAAAAGTACGCCTTGAATTCAAAGAGATCAGGTTAAACTTATCAAGCAGTTCACCATAAGAAAGGTAACAACTTTTAAAACAGCGATAATGCACAGACTTCAAAAATTTACTCTGTACACTTTCTATATAATCAATATATTTGTTGTAGTAGGGGTTCCACACGGGTACTGCATATTCTAGTTGAGGCCTAATTAAAGATTTGTACAGATATATATACGTACTAGCATGCTTAAATTCTGTGGCTGATCTCAGCACAAAGCCGTACATACGAAAAGCACTATTAACAATTTTACTAACATGCGCTTCCAAATGCAGTTTATCGTCGAGTAATATGCCCAAGTCACGAATCAAACTCTCCCTCTTCAAAGTTTCACTATGTATTGCATAGGGATACCGAAATATATTTCTGTTTTTTGTGAAACTAATACAACAACATTTTGAAATACTGAGTTGAAGTTTGTTTTTAGTGCAATAATCTGCAAGACGATTGAGGTCTTGTTGAAGTAATTCACAGTCAAACACAGTTTTAATAGGTCTAAAGATTTTAAGGTCATCCGCGTAGAGTAAGAAATTGGAATTAAGGAAGCACATGTCAATATCATTTATAAATATAATAAATAATAAAGGGCCGAGTATTGAGCCTTGAGGAACTCCTGATGAAACCGTAATTGAGTTAGAATGGTAACCATTAACTACCACTTTTTGTGTTCTATTGGAAATATAAGATGAAAACCAACGGAACAAATTCCCACGAATGCCATTAAATGCTATTTTCCCTAAAAGTAATTTATGATCGACCTTGTCAAAGGCTTTACGGAAATCAGTGTATATAGAGTCCACTTGTACTCGTCCATCTAAATTATTGAATAAGTAATCCATATATTCAACCAAATTAGTAGTCGTTGATCTTTTCTTGACGAACCCATGCTGTTGCTTAATAATCTGATTATGAATAATCGGATATAGCTGATTGTGGACAAGTCTCTCGAAAAGTTTTGACAAGATCGATAAAATAGAAATAGGCCGGTAGTTCTCAATTTCTTGTTTTGGGCCAGATTTATAAATAGGGGTAATATTGGCTCGTTTCCATATTTCGGGGAAAGTCCCTTCGCTCAAACATCTATTATAAATAACATACAGAGGGAGACTCAAAGTATCAGCGGTATTTTTAAGGAAGAGTGGTGATATACCATCAGGCCCAGGACCCTTGGAACAATCCAAAGATTTCAGGGCACTGTGAACCTGATCAATACTGAGCTCAAGATTGCTAACCAGACAACTATTCATAGCATCGTCGAAGGTCTGATGCTGCATATTGTCTAGAGTGGAAGGCTCATATACCGAATGGAAGAAGTTCAAAAAGAGGTTACATATTTCTTCTGGATCATTAGATGATTGTCCCTCGTAATGCATAGTTGAAGGAATGGAAGCTGTGGATTTACGGTTAGAAACAAAAGTCCAGAAATACTTAGTATTTACTTTTATGCTATCCTCAACTGACTTTATGTATAGGGAATAACAAGATTTAGATTCGACTTGAAATCTTGACCTAAATAGTGAAAATTGTTCATAATCTGATAGGTTATGATATACCTTCCATTTATACCAAGCTTTAGTTTTATTTTTAAATATATGTATCAAAGAAGGTGAAAACCATGCCGGATATTTGGAAGGCTTGGCGGATGTAAAGGGAACGTGAGCTTTAATGATTCTGAAAATAATTTCATAAAATGTATTTACCGCTTCCTCTGCAGATTGCCCATGCAATAATTCATTCCAATCAATTTTCCCCAAATCACAATTAATTTCCTCATAATTCGCCTTATAATAATTATACCTCTGTGCAGGTTTACGTGTCATGGCTCGTTTACTAAGTGCAAAAGAAACCATTACACTTAAGGGTGGATGATAGGGGTCTGAAGTCAATAGTGTGTCAGTGGGTGTTACAACAGAACAGTCATTGTTACTGATCACCAAATCCAAAATCTTACCAGTCGAATTTTTTAAATTATTATACTGGTAGGCGTTGAGGACGGACATAAATACATTTAGATGTTCACCAATTGGAGAAATACTACTATTTAATAGTTGTTTAGTAGAACTTCCATTACTGATAGCTAGCCAAACTATGTCGGGGAGATTGTAGTCACCAAAGAGATAGAAATTTTGAACACTTCCATTCACAACCACTTCTTGCAAAAGCTCCAAATATGCAGCATAGACGCTTTCGGGGGTTTTAGGTGGAATATATGCCGAACATATAATGTCATATTTTCCTTTAGTCGCACTCGGCATTCGTAAAATAATATGCTCAATGTATTTGTTTAAAAAAGTAGTACATTCAAATGTACTAGATCCCAGTCCCTTAAGAACCGCAATAAGAGTGCCACCACCATCCTTCTTTTGAGTAGCTTTGCGATCGCGGTCACATCTATAAACAGAGTACCGCTGATCAATAAACTCAGAGTCGAGTATTTCTGGCGTTAGCCAAGTCTCCGTAAGTATTATGATGTCGTAGCAATTAGACAAGATATTCATGAATAGAACATGCAGTTTAGTGCGAAGCCCCCTGCAGTTTTGATAATATATTGTTAATTTATCACCCATTGTTGAATTTATACGTATGAAACAGTATTAATACATTAGTATGATCTAGTATAAAAACATCATGACAAAAAGAAAAAAAAGATCTAAAGATGTACAATTTGAAGTCAAGAATCGCTAAAATGATCAAAAATAACAATAAAATTAAGATATTGACTCTCTCTTTTACATGGAATAACACATACACGTTACATAATATATAAGAAAAAACAATACAAGTTACTGAAATAACAAAAACAAAAACAGCATACCCATCAAATGCAACATATATATAGCCATAATATCCATTAGACAAGCAATTCAGCCAAGATATATCAACTTCATCGACGCTGATCATGGATAAAGTAGTGGAACAAAAAACGGAAATACACGTAGATGATATATCACAGATTTCATTATTCGCCCAAATCGGTAGAATCGACACTGGTGGCCTCTCGGGTATCGCCTACAATAAGCATTTTTATGAGTACAATGCATATCAGACGTGCATTGTATGATTGTCATCGATATGTACATGCTCAGACGGCGGGCGTGAGAACCACTCTAATCAAACGTGTTTTCTATCGATAAACATAATACCTTTTTATCACCGGTTTTATTGTTCAACGTGCCCATTTACTTATCACTAGATTAGAGGTGCACTAAACTACCGAATTGTTTTTGATAAGGATGATTTCTGACTGCTATCGCGGGATGTTTGTTTTGACAAAAAAATCGATAAAACTGAAGTGTCATATATATTGATACCAGATAAACACGGATAAAGTATGAAAAAGGCTTTTTTACTTAACCTAATGCCTATCAATGTATGGTATTATTATTAAGCCTAAGTAGTGTGGGCCTTATTTTAGAGTAGAAAATCATTAAATAATTTCTCCTAGGAAGAAGAGTGTTTGGTCTACTGTTCGCACCGCCGTGTCCTCGTGGGGACGATCGGCGGCAGCGAACCCTCGCGTCGGGCCTTGGTACAGGCCATGGTCTGAAGCGAGGAGTAGTGGCAGGCGGTTGCCTTCTTCTGCGAAGGAGTAATGCTAGCATAGGAGGAGGCCGCACGCGTGAGGAAACGGCTCTCACGCCCCAGCCGCCGCCGGGATTCTGACGCTTGCGGACCGAGCCCAAGTCGTCGACGGCGTGTAGTATTCCTCGCTCGCCTCAAGGAGTTGTCAGCAAACTGTAGGAGCCCAACAGGGTCGAAGTCTACTGGAGCCAAAGATCGTTTTCTTCTGAAAGGAATCTTCGGCCCTAATATGAACGGCAGAAAAGGAACAGGAGTGGGTTTTTAGTCAGTAAAAGTCTGACACTATCTGATGAAGAAAGTCGTGCCGAGATGTTGCCGCTTCGTCGACAGTTTCATAGTTTTGTATGTAAGCTGTGAGAAGGCGTAGGTACTCGTACACTAAGCGTACAATGACGAATACGCATCTATGAAGCTACGCGTCCGTACACAGTAGGCCTAAGACTTGCAACAAACAATTTACACTCTATTGCAATGATCTACGACGACGAAGCGAAGCGGTTGATATTTGGTGGTTTAATACATTCGCGCGAACAATTACGATACGGTGACTTATTTTTACATAATTGGCAGCCATAGTGGCGAATTCGCACGCACGTAGGTATAAGAGCCGCGTCGCGTTGTATCGCGCACGTGGGGCTGGTAAAACCCATCCATGTTTTAACCCTGGCCTTTGCATTCCAGGGCTGCGGCAATTTATTTATTTGATTTATTTACGGCTTTATGCACTAGTGTACAAAGGTGGACTTAATGCCATAGGCATTATCTTAACATAGTAGGTGCTACTTAATGGTAAACAAACAAAACAAATACAATAATAAATATATACTTATATAAATACATACAAATAACCAAAATTATTTTGAGAAACGAATCCACCAAATCGACGCTGCGATGAATCTAGCAGCTTCTTGCGAATGTGTTCACGTGCCATGACCAAATTAATGCATTAATGCTTTCAAACCATCCTAGAGCCTTGGAAGTATTGAGGCCTGATGGGCAGATAACATTATTGCCTCTATAGCCAGCATCTCAGTAAAACTGACACAGAAACTTGGGGTTTGACTTAAAAATAAAAGGCCAATTTTCAGTAGTGGGCGGTGATAATGATGTTGAGTTGAGGATCTTAGGCCGAAATTATCAAAAAAGCTATCTAACCATCGACCCTACTGGGGCCATGGGTTGATTTACGAAAGGAAAACCCACTGGTCCTAGAACGCAAAGGGCAAAAAAGTTATATAGGTGTGGTTTTAGTCAGTAAAAGTCTGACTCAGCCTCCCACTCCGCCCTTGAGTGTTAGTAGTCATTGGATGAATTCCCACCGTCAATAAAAACCATCGACACTAAAATTTTATTAGTCTCTTCATGTTTTTAACAGTTATTTTCTTTGCAGAGACGAACCCAAAGCGATATGGGCTGCAATCCGCGCTCTCCTTCAAGACGGCACTCTTCTGAAATGCTACGAACAGGCTTTTGATGATATTGCAGCTGACACTACTAGAAGGTAACTATATAACTAGCTTTAAATACATATTTTATATACATATTTTAGAGGTATACGGTATAAAATCCCGCAAACCTCCATTGAAAAGAGAAAGAAAGTTCTATAATATTTCTACTGATGGGATGCAAGCCCTCTAACTAGAAACCTGTTCCTAGAGAGGAAACTTAAATTCCAGCCTATTCCTGAATAGATCTTTTTTTTATTGGTTATAAACTAGTGCCTTATTGCAATCCCACCTGATGGTAAGTTTTTTTTTTTTTTTTTTTTTTTAATTAATGATGCAATCGTTGATGGTGAGTCGCACTAGTTTATTAAGAGCCTATTCACTCTAGCCTTGAAGACACCCAACTTATAATCGGATGGGAAGACCGCAGCAGGCAAATTGTTCCAGTCCCTCGACGTACGCGGTATGAACGACGAGGCGAAACGCCTAGTTCGGACCGTAGATGTTTTAACAACGTAAGGGTTAATATTCGCCTTACGTCGGGTGGTCCCATATCATATCATCATATCTTTAGCACTAGGCTTAGTGCGAAGTGGTGGATGTCATATGTCTTGGAAACTTTCTGTTCCAGAAAATGTCGGTTTCCTCCCGATGTTCTCCTTTGCCGAGTAGTATTTATGAAATAAATTAGGTACACAAAATAATATGCCAGGATAGATTCTAAAGTAGAACCCACGATCTACAACTCGTAAGCCAGGACCGTTACTATTGGGCCATCACTGCTCTGTATTTGTATTTGTATTTCAGGCTGGTATCCGCAACTCCACGACTAAAGCGTGTATTTTGCGTACATCACTGCTCTGTAATAGTTATATGCAGTGACACGAGTCTCGTGCAAATACTACCTAATACCTAATACACAACTGACCTTGAAAATATATCACTGATCACGACGGCTTTTTGTGAACATGGATTTTTGTGAATGCAAATTACGCATTCACACAAATCCATGTTCACAAAAACTGGAATTCTAAATGACTTGTCTAGACGGTAATCAAAATGATCTTTTTCTTAAACACTCGAACAAAAAACGAAGACTAAATACCTATCTATGTTTTTAACGTTCTTCCTCTAATATTTCAAACAAAGTAGTTTCTTTTTTTTTTAGACAAAGTATTTCAAGAATCGAAGATAACAGCCGTCCTAATTCTATCTGACAAACTTCTTGTAATTTATAAACTGGAATTGGTGTTTATTTCTTTTATTTACACTAGTAATCAACCCCAGTTTCGCATGGGTATAAAATTTTATGCATAATAAAAAATTAAACCTTGTTTATCACTTTTCTATTATATGAAACCTCATCAAAGAGGTAGGTGTTAGTGGACGATGTTATCAGAACAGCGATTTGTTTAAGTAAAAAAGTTTTACTGTAAGTTCTAAAGTACGGCCAGTATCCAAATCCACTATCAGATCGACTCCATAGCACAATATTAATATATTGTCATCCAAGTTGCATAGATATACCAAATTTCAGCTCAATCAGTTAGGGGCAACTGTTTTAAAATCCATTTGTAAAATTTGACCTAAATAAACATACATACAAACATTGCAAATCTTTTTTAATAGGTAGACGTATACAACGCACAGCCAAAAGTACTGGCACAAGGAGCGTATTTGCACAAGGTTTCCTTTTATGATTTAGGCAAGCAGTAAAAGAGGATTTTTCCAAATTCATCCCCTTAATGGGATAGAATGGGGTTTCAAAGTGTGTATAGAGAATCCTACTTTAGCACGGGCGAAGTCGCGAGCAGAAGCTACATTGCATTGCATCAACCTTATAATGTTCCCATTCTGGGACTCAGGCCTCCTCTCTAGGCGAGGCAATGGGCCGTAATCAACCACGCGGGCCCAGTGCGGTTTGGTGGATGTCACATATCTTCGAATTTTTGGTTCTAGGACATGCCGGTTTCCTCACGATGTTTTCCTTCACCATTTTTGAGAGCAGTGGTGATGAAATAAATTACTCAAAGTAATGCGCCTGGCTGGGTTTGAAGAGTCTGACTCTACTTCCCGCTCCGCCCAAGGGCGGGATTTGTCATTGGATGATTTTACCTACCAAAAAAAAAACCACACCCTACAACTCGTAAGTCGGGGCCGCTACCACTCGGCCACCACTGCTCTCATGGCAAGAGCTAGTAAATAATAATATAAAAAACAAAAGATTGTTAAAATGTGGTCATTGGCCGCCCGATAAAGTAGTTTTTATTCTATTTTAAGTAAATGTTAGTCACTGCAGATGAATGAACTGTGCAAATAAATGCATGACCCAGACAACAAAAAAAGGACATTGTAACTATTGTAAGGTGAAAAACAATAACCAGTTTCATCTATATACGTTGCTGTAAAAGTCCATAAATACGGTAAATCTTAACATTTTGTCGGTGAAACAATTTATCAAAACTGACCGGTAAAAATCTGAAAGAATTAAAGAATTATATTAAAAGGTTGAATCGCTTACCAAAGTAGTAGAATTACGTCTTTTTTATTGTTTATTTTCAGAAATTTGTCATCTAATTTAGTGATGATTTTTATATTTATAAACTTGTCTCTGAGGCAAATCCTAACATTTACCAAGTGCAACATTTGCCAGAAAGGCTTGATAAATCATCGATTTTACTGATAAATCTTGGAATACACCTTCGATCGCGTTTCACAGTAACATATTATACTACATAATATGTTATTGTTTAAACACGTGCTTCTTTTTCGAATAGACATTTCTTAATCTTAAAATCTTTGACTTTGAGAATCGTTCTGATTAGTTACGGAGTTGAACAGAGGACTTGGGTTCTATACAAAGTGACATTATATCAATGATAACAATGGGCACGCCATAATTATGGCGGTAAGGCATTGAGGCGTTGCTGGAAAGACCTCACTGAGTCCCTATCTTCCGCATGACGCAGGTTCTCACCGGACATGGTAAGTTCGGGAAGTACCTGTACCGGATTCGTACGGAAGTGACGCCCAGATGTCGCCATTATGTGGACCGCCCGAAGCACACGGTGGAGCGCACGGTATTAGTAGAAGGTGTGCCCCGCTTGGGCAGAGCATCGCTGTGTCCTTGTGAGGGCGATCGCCGCCGGCGATCTCTCGCGCCGGGCCTTGATACAGGCCATGGCCCGAAGCGAGGAGGAGTGGCAGGCTGTCACCTCCTCCTGCAAAGCAGTAACGCTAGCAAAGGAGGAGGCCGCACGCGTGAGGTAAAAGCCTGATGCCCCAGCCGCCACCGGGATTCCGATCCCGATTTCCGGACACCGTAAAAAAATGAATGATAACAATGTAGCGCCATCTATATGCACTAATCCGAACAATGAAAATTAGTCACAAAAATCCTACATTTCGCAATCAAAGTTCACTGCGAGATTTATTTTATAACAGGCCGAAAACAAGCATGCGTGCTAAGTATCATAATGGACGTTCTAATATTCAAGATTCAAAGCATTTTATTTTAAATAAACCATTTGCTACTTTTGAAATGTCAAGAAGTTAGTCATTCAGAAAAAGGATGCTAATTGCACATTCCAACGCGTAGATCTATGGAGAAGAATGTGCAAGCTCCTTGCTTTGTGAGTGATTATTATTATCATCCTGACCTCGAGATTGAGAGCCAGAATGATTTTGTCCGACATCTCACGAAGGAAAGGTTCACGTGGGACGACGCGCGACGCATTTGTGCACACCCAGACCCAAAACAACTATCGACCAATGCCCAGACATTCATCTCATTTCGGTAGCTGATTGAATTCACTATCGTTGTCTTTGTTAGACTTATTTTATCTATAGATAATATTACCGTGCTTTTGCACAGTGAAACGAATCGTCAAGAGCGAAAAACTGTAGGTAAATAATACTTAATAAAATCTCAGTGTGTATTTTATTTATTAGATTCACAATAATAAATCAATCATCCTTATCGTGACGAAATGTTTTTCAATTCATCAAAAATCTGCTAATTTTAAAATCAAACAATTACTTCTTAGATTAAACATGTGTGATTTTTTACCGTCATAACTCATCTATTTGCGCAAGAAATAGTCAATATTTATGTCTGAAGTATTCTTGGTTGGTTCCGTGTCAAAGTACTTCAAGACAATAAAAACAGCCTAGGATTTTTTTTAAGGTAGCAAATCTTGTAATGACTAAAACCACAACTTTGTTACTTCAGTTGCCTTTTGAGTTCTAGGACCACAAGTATGATTTTCATACTTTTCGCCCTAGCAGGAAAAGGCCCTACTGGGCCCCTACGGTTTGCTAAAATGCTAAAATCTCTTTAAGACGTGCGTGGAACATTATGCGCCGGTGTGGCACACATAGGATGAGCGAACGACGAGCTACCCATTGCCACAAGACCTACTACGATGGCCGAAGATCTCTATACGAACCCCGACGCCCGGAGCGTCTTCTTTCGCGGTGACTGGGGCCTGGGGATGTACGTTCCCTCACTTTTGCGGACTCCTCCTTTGCTAGCATTACTGCTTCGCAAAAAGAATACTGCCCAGAGTTTACTCTCAACTTTAGAAGCTAAGGTACACGAGCCGCAGTGAATAAAGGGTTGGTGTAATTTACATCTGAAGAGACTAGACATAATTCATCATCTGAGACTTATCCTGATGTATAAACAGAAATAATTTCATGGTCTATATTTTTTCCCAGACTGACAGACTTACGGCACGCAGAGAACGCGTTGAACGATGAACTGGAGACGGAGATCTACCGGTGGGCCATCGAGACCATCGGCATGATGATCTTCGGCATCCGGCTGGGCTGCCTCGATGGCCCTGTTCATATACCTACCGCTGACAACCAGTAAGTTTGCACGAATATTTTTGATAGGATTGCTCTTGAGGACTATCTCACCTGATGGAAAGCGTCGATATGGTCGACGATGGAGCACACTGGCCTAAAAGAAAACTATTCACTCTTGACTCAAAGATTCCCAGGTTACGGTACCTTTATTTTATGCATTTTGGACACAAACCCTGTAACCTGTGAAGAAACTATGAAGTGCATCGGTCATACATCGTCGAAATGTTCGAGCGAAAACCCATCTATTTGATTTACGCTGAAATAATATCTGATCAGTTCATGACTTCAAAAAAAAAAACAAAAAAAAAGCTAGAAGAAATATGATACCTTCTCAAATGTTTTGTTCCTAATCTTCTTCAAATTTCCTTTTCAGAAAACCAGAAAAAACCTCTCTAGACGATGAGATCGACGACCTCTGCTCCCTCGCCAAGCGTTCCCTAGAGGACCTGACTCCAGCCGAGCGACTGGTGCGAGTGAGTCGAGAAATCGCTGATGGGAGTTACCTGGTGCGGAGTGAGGGTACCCTCACCCCTGGGAGTCCGACCTTTAACAGTGCACTTAAGGCCTTTGACAGACATTTTAGGTAAGTTGGTTTTTGAAGATCCACGATATCTGATGTCGAATTGTTCTCTAGAAAAGCTGATTCCGGCAAAGCGTTTGGTATTTACGAGTCAGCGGACTTATCGCTGATGGCAAGTATCTTGTGAAGGGTAGTGAAGGTACAGTTCCTCATGGTAGTCCGATCTTCAACAGTGAGCTCATCTCCTTAAATAACTTTGTTTAAGAAGACCCACGACCTCTGTTTCTCACCAAGCATTCCTTTGAGGAAGTACGGCAAACCTCTGATGCGAGTACCATCAGTGTTGCTTTGATTACATTTGATAACAGCATATATTTCTTAACTTTAGTTTATTCATTTCTTAAATTTATTTATATTTATAGTAACTTTATTCACCTATGTACATAGCTTTAATTTATACAGTATTGAGTATTTGTCGGTATCAGCCACCGGGACCGTGCTCACATTCACTGCAAGCGTCATGGTCAGCAGATTAGCATACTCGTGATACTTTAGCATCTGCACACATAATGTCGAACTAGCGAATTTTTAGTTTCGCCAACCTTTTAAATTGATTAGTCATTGGTCAATTTTTGAGTGACACCGTTAGTAAAATTGGTAAATGGTTAAGTGATACCGTTAGTATATTAAGACAACCTTGAAAAGATTGTCGTACTTGATTGTGAATTGCTCCTCCCGTATTTATAACGAGTCTAGCCAGTGTTGTCCCACTGCTGGGCAAAGATCTCTCTCCCTCTTTTTGACATATTATGACAAGTGAATATACCATCGGGACAAAAAAAACAGCCAAGCGGGGGTCTATAGCAAAAAACTGCAAGTGAGAGTCGGGCTCGAACACCGTCGTTTCCGTACAAACTAACTTATGTAAATAGTCCATTTCTCGCATCGAGTCTCTGAGATTTTTCCGAATCGAAAAAAGTTTTTTTTTTTTTTTGACGTAACAACTTTACAGTTTTCAGATTTCTTCCTATATTTGCCAAATTTCAAGGTTCTAGGTCAACGGGAAGTATCCCATGAATATTGATTCCCTTGAGTGTGTTTTTTGCGATATAAACGGCGATTATATATATTATACTTTTTTTTTTCGTTAACTCAGAAGGTTTATTTTTTCACAGCTTCAAGGGACCGTAGACCTGAGTATATGGTTTTAATTTAAATAAGACATCTTCACACATTCCCGAGGTAAAGGGTCTTGGCAGACAAACTGACGGACAACTGTGTCCTATAATTTTTCCTTTTCTACCTCAAAAGGAAAAAAATTGGAATCTTTTGAAACTCTTTGAAACCCTAAAAACGGCAACAAAATCACGTTTGTTGTATGTGAGCTCCACTTAAATATTTATTTTATTAACTATTTGTTGTTATAGTGGCAACATAAATACATCATCTGTGGAAATGTCAACTGTCTAGCTGTCACGGAGATAGAGAGAGACAGGCAGACAGATGGACGGACTTTTACTCTTCGATACGGAACCCTAAAATATTCAAATCTGTTCAGACGTTAGAGCGTGAAGAAGTGACAAACAAACACACACACAAACCAATTTTTTAGTCTGAAATAAAAGAGATTAAATCGAATTAACATTTGAAAATTAATCTGTCTATTCTGCAATTTCATAATGTAAAAAAGACCTAATTATAATTTAAATGCAAATGAAAATACACCGTTATGATAAGCCCAACAAAAGCAGATGTTTTGAAAGCGGCTCCGTAATGAAATTAGCATACAGTACTTACCGTATTTTTACTTAAAGTACCCCTACAAGGTCATAAGAAGATATTTAGGATAATCGAGACCTAAATGGGACTATTATACAAAACGGACAAAGGAAGAAAAATCTACCAATTCTTGGTAAAGATATTAAAAAATATTTTGATTAAAACATTGTGAGGAAATCAGCATGTCCTAGAACCAAAAATTCGAAGATATGTGATATCCAGCAACCCGCACTGGACCTGCGTGGTGGATTACGGCCCATTCCCTCTCCTAGAGAGGAGGCCTGAGTCCCAGCAGTGAGAACATTATAAGGCTGATGCTATATTCGGTCTCTTTTGCTCGAAACCTAAACTCCAGTCCAAAGATAGATTTTTTGACAGAAACTATTCGGAACCGGCGCATAAACACGTTTTGTATGTAGTCAACTTGTTTAAAGTTTTTTTTAAATATCCGGAAATTGGTATGAACCAGTTCTAAAATCGTCAAATATAGTGTTTACTAGTTAATAACTTAACATCATCAGTAACAATAAAATAAATAAACTTATCTGAAGTAAACATAATGCCAAGGACAATTATTTATAAACCAGATAAGTAAACTATGACGGCGTGATAAAAATTTGTTTGTTTGTAAATACTATTTGAATGCACTGGTAATATTTTTGACCAGGGAAAGGTCCTAGTACGGGAACAACTTGTGATCCACGGATGTCCCTAAAGTTGAAGGGTAAAATCTACAAGTCCGTGATAAGGCCTGTCATACTGTATGGATCAGAATGTTGGGCTGTGAAAAAGACGAATGAAAAAAGATTGCACGAAGCGGAGATGAGAATGTTAAGATGGATTTATGAAGTGACGAGAATGGATAAAGTGAGAAATAAGTGTAAAAGGGGAAGTTTGAAAGTGGCGCTAGTAACTGAAAAGTTAAAAGGGAATCGTTTGTTTAGTCATGTAAAAAAGAGGGATAAAACGCATGTTACTAAAAGAGTTATATGGATGGATGGGGAGGAAGAGGAAGGTCAAAGAAAAGATGGATAGATTGTGTGAAGAAGAAGTGAAATGAAAGAAAAGGGACTTAGCGATAGCGTGACGAGTGACAGGACAGAGTGGAAGAAAAAAAAACTTGTTGCGCCGAAGGGCAGGAAGATGATGATGACAGGTCTTATTAGAAAGCGCCACACGACAATGAGCCAAAGAGGCAGGGAATCTCTATGTACGTCTTGTTAGGGTGCCCTAGCAGAGATTAGCGAAGCGTATCTTCTATTCTAAACTCTAACATGGAAACGAAACCGTGATGGACAGGTTTTACGCTTCAAGGATGTTCAGAATGGACACATATAGAGATGCAACATTGACCCCGCAATTTGGGAGAAACAGTCAATTATGAATGAAAAATTACATAATAGTCAATTAATCTTTTTTTTCTTCACAAGGGTGTTGAATAACGCTTTTGTGATTCACGTTAGTATTGATAATTACCGTCCTCGGCTCTTTTAAGATCACCACCACTCAGGTCTAAATACCGCTTCAGCTATAATCACTAACATTACACATTTATATCATAATATACTATTGTTAAATTTTGCAACAAACATCCGTACTTTTAATAAAATTGAAAGTTAAAAAATAAAATTGACAGTTCAATCTCACCATGATTCTGCTCTTAAAAAATAAGATTTTAAAGAAAATTATGCAAGTTGTGAAAAAAACACTTCATAGAAAGTTATTTATTCGACCGTTATAGTACTAATTATAACCATACTATCATCTTCTTTGCAGTCTCACAGAACACTTCCTGCTGAAAGCGCTGGACTCCTTGAACTCTGGTGAGCTGAAGCCTGAACAAGCTCTACTGGACAAACTACGCCCACTTCAAAGGCGGATCTTACCGCTTGCTACCGACATTCTACTGGCTGGAGTACACCCCGTAAGTAGCCTTTAAAACCCATTATAGTACGCTGCCAGCCCCCCACTTGTCGACCGTCACGATTGTTCAACTTATCTGCCAAGGATTATAATAGTTGTGGATCGTTAACAGTATGTAGCAACATCTTTAACTCCACATAGGAACTAAAACAACTAAAATCGAAAATTCGCTGTCCGACCGTCCGGTAACCATCCGGACCGGGCCAAGTCGTTAACGGCACGTACTATACTACGCGCGCCTCAATGAGTTGTCAGCAAACCTTAGGGGCCCAGCAGGATCGAAACCTACTGGGGCCAAAAGTTTGCTTCTGAAAGGAAAACTTGGCCCTGGTATGACAAAGAAGGAGTAGGTTATTAGTTGGTAAAAGTCTGAAACTATCTCTCTAAGGGCGCGGAGATGCCGTTAAATGATTTTTCAACTAAAAAACAAAACACAATCACTAAAATCATCAAAAAAAAAACAAATCACCAAATCATTGCATTAAAATGGAGCTGATAATGTAGTTGCAGTATTGACAACCTCAACGAAGCTTTCCGAGAATGCTGATTGGAGACATTTCCTGCCAAATATTGGAAAAATATTACAATGTCTTAGAATTAATTTACATCGAATTCACGTGTCACATTGGGTAGACATAATTCTTTTTACCATTCTTTCATATACAGTCCTTTAAGATTTGGCCTTTGTTTCACTTTTAGCGAAAAGAAAAACCATTATATGCCAGCAATGTTTGGCAAAAGTTTCATTCCCCTTTTCATCTAGTCTTACTAACCGATAGTAAACTACCTCCTAGCGATCAGATGTTATAAGTTATAAAAGCTATCTCATAAAGTTATAAGTCTTAATTTTATCTTGTTCCACAGCTTGCCCAAACAGCAATCAACATGTTCTACCAGCTCTCCCTTCACGCGGCTCGCCAACAACGGGCCCACGACGAGGTCCACTGGTCCATAGCCTCGAGGGAGGCAGGCGCTGACTGCACTGACCTGCCTTATGTCGCTGCCTGTGCGAGGGAGGCTATGAGGCTACATCCAGCCACGGGAGGAGTGGTCAGGCGGAACAGGGAAGATATAATCGTCGGTGGCTATGAGATACCTGCTGGGGTGAGTAATATTAGAGATTGTTCTCGGTACGGCGGTGTATTACCGTTGTCCCCATTATGTGCGTCTCCATTAAATGAGAACTCAGGTTCAAAAAATAAATAACATTTTAAAGTAGACAACGATATGTGAGTTTTGCCCTTATGTACGTAAAAAGGACAACTGTAAGAAAATTTTATGACATACCGATGTCCGCATGATAGGAACCACCAGAACAGAGAATTCAGGTAGAAGTGCCCTTACACTGGCTAAGCACGGGAACCAGTGTCGCCAAACTCACACATTTGCATATTAAATCGTCTATTACACTCATAAAAAACTGTGATATGATTGGATACAAATTACGGACAATATTTTTACAAATCATCTTCTTATTGCTTTCAAAAATTAAGTCTTATTACAACGATCGAAAGTTGTTATTAGTTGACATGACACAAACAATAAAGACGTCTTTCGTCTAAAAAACTTTTAATGTGACCAATTTACAACGAGTTCAGCTACTCAACGCTAGATGGCGCTGTAACTAATTCATTCTATTCAGAACGCTACTTTCTTTATTCCGTGATGGGGACACAGATAATGGGGATATTGGGCATACACCGGTATGGCAGCGTGGTGCCTAATAGTAGAACTTTGTGTACAAAGCTCGTCCCAGGTTATGCTTTAGAGTTTTCCGAGCATAATACATTAATAATAATACATTTTGTTTATTATTGCGACTGAGGCAGAATTCGCACGAGCCGTTGGCGAGTGTGTTACGGAGCCGACGGCTGTAGCGACAAACTTGCACGCGTATCAAACGATGTTTTTCAATACACTTACACCCGCGTCAGATACGATAAACAATTTTTTATTACAATAAAATTGTAGCGGGTGTGAACTTTTCTGCACTAGTGTGGAAAATTAGTCCATTGCGTGCCTAAAAACAGTGAGATAAGAGCAGGTTTTCGTATATCCCCTTCAAAAAATCCCTTTAAACTAACCTGCTCATTTCTTCACCAGGTCGACATAGTCCTAGCACACGGCGTCACCAGCAAGTCGGAGAAGCAGTGGGGCCGCGCAGAAGCCTTCGTCCCTGAGCGGTGGTGCAGCGAAGGTTGGGAGCCGCTGAAGGCTTCAAGAGCACATCCTCTAGCGTCGCTGCCTTTTGGAGAATCTTGCCCAGGTATTTTACTGGCGCCAAACCCATGATACTATTCCCATACAACTGCTTCTACGTGAATGAGAATGAAAGAAATTTTTATAGAAACCCTGCTCATTTAATCGAGATTCTGAATGACGGATTTTTTTTCCAAAAATGTAAATTCCAGGAAATACGATGTTTTTATAGTGCTTAAAAAAAACAAGATTTGTGATTTATTCGACTGAAGAGTGATTAGACTTCATCAGACGTAGAACCAAAGGCTTTACTTGCTTCCCGAAGCACGAGAGGGTATCCAACCACCAACTTCCAAACTTCGTAGAAATATAGCCTCTTTGCCCGACCCAGGAATCCATGACCCGAAACTCAGGACCTCACACTCAATTTTTCAATTATTATTATTTTTCTTATGAAAATAAACCATGACCTTTTTTTTCCAGGTGCTGGAGTAGTTGGCAAAATGCTGTCCTCCTTAACAACCAGGGTCCTCGATAAGTACAGGCTGGAATGGCACGGACCGTTACCCACCATGGCGACCACGGGAGTCAACAGGCTACATCCACCTTACTACTTTGTATTGCAGAACGCTGCTTGAATTACCATGTGATATTATAGTGTTAACGTAGATTTAAGTTATCGAGGCGGACAAATGATGCTGAATCAATATGTATAACTAGCTTATGCTTAGGCGAAGCCACTGGGACTTCGCCCGCGCTAAAGTAGGTTTTCCTATACAAACTTTGAATCCCCATTTCATCTTGCTAAGTTATGAATTTTGGAAAATACTCTCTTAGTACTAAGACTTAGTACGCCACAGTGCTCGCCTACAACATTAAAGGAAACCTTTAGCAAAATTTCATGCTCCTAGTCCCAGTAGTTTTAACTGTGGGTTGATATGTCAGTCAGTCAGTTTCTCCTTTTATATCAGAGAGAAACCTGTTGTTGCACTACTACCAAACTTGTTCATACAAAAGTAGACTCTAAACATCGGAATTATGGCCTATAGTGGAGTGGATGTGAGAGGACACCGGTGTCCGCTCGAACTTGTTCATACAAAAGTAGACTCTAAACATCGGAATTATGGCCTATAGTGGAGTGGATGTGAGAGGACACCGGTGTCCGCTCGAACTTGTTCATACAAAAGTAGACTCTAAACATCGGAATTATGGCCTATAGTGGAGTGGATGTGAGAGGACACCGGTGTCCTCTCGAGCTAGGACAGGTTAAAGAGATACTATAGAGCGGATATCGGAAAAATGTTTTAGAACAACTGTCATCCTATGTCATCTACCTTTCAATAGTAAACATGTGAATTAAATTTGTAATTTATATGTTTTTACGCTATTTTTTAGAACTATTTGTGAAAATTATTGAATTCTAATTAATTAAAGAGTAAATACGAAAAATATTTACGAAAATAAACTAAAGTTAGGTCCAGTCTTCTTCACAAGACTGAGCGACTTACTACCCCGAGGTAACAAGTCTCGGATTACGTTTTTTTTTGCTATGTCCTGTCTATTGGTAAAATATATTTAATTTCTTTGTTTTATATATATAGATTGATGACTTTTCAATTACCTATACGTTATTTATGATCATCCCACTGTTTCATCAAAGAAAATGACTTTCTGATTTTTCGAATAATAAAATCCATGAACCTGTCCTCATTAGCCTATATTCATTCATCCCCTTTTCTCTAAAACCGTTGCTGGATGGTCATCAATCATGTTACGCCTCAATAGGCGTCGACCCTTATTCAGTTCAGCGATGTCCTGATTAAGAAAGATTTTAAATAAGAAACAAAAGATTCGAAAAACTGAGTTTCTAGGTAACGAAAATCTTTGCTCTAAAAATGTAAAAGATAAACTTAAAGAATTATCTTTTACATTTTTAGAGCAAAGATTTCTATATAGATATCTTTTGTGCTTCTTTTGTATTATAAGATAAGTTTATTGTATTTTAAACTATGTTATTGTTGAATTATTAAAAGGAAATTTTTTGAATAGGTATATTATAATTTTACTTTGTTAGATTTATAATGAGGCATCCTATTAAAATAAGTAATTGTAATTTGAAGTCAGTATCATTTATTTAGAAGGATACAATGAAATGCCTTTTATTGAGTAAATTGATTTCAAGTATTGGCTAATAAATAACAAAAACGTAATACTTCAATGTGTCTCATTTGTTTCCTTAACAGATTGTTTTAAAATTAATTAAAATTACGCATTGTGTAACAGACTTTTGTTACAAGAACCAGACCACCAAACTAAACTAAAGTCAATTGACTCTTCAAGACCATGTCTTAGAAGACTTTTACCTAAATCAACAAAAACAGAATGGCTGCCGTTTAATTAACCCTAGTATTGGAGCAGACCAAGGAGAAGATGTCGGAACGAGCTGGACTCCTACCTAACGGACGTTGTCGTACTAGTCAACATTATGTGGGAAAGGAAACGCAAAGTTTTTAGTTTTAACTAAGTTAAGGGACGGCCTTAAATATTTATCAAAATACTTCAGCCTTAAAACAGGTAATTATGGCATCAAAGTAGAATTTTACACGTTCACTCTAAATAATAATATTAATATTCCACCCTATTACACCACTATCACACACACCGTCTAGTCCCAAACTAAGCAGAGCTGGTGTTTTATGAGTACTAGACAGCAGCCGATAAACATACATAAACACCGTTCATCATCATCATCATCATCAGCCTTTTAATGTTCCCACTGCTGGGACACAGGCCTACTCTCTAAGAGAGGGAATGGGCCGTAATCAACCTCCTCGCGGGCCCAGTGCGGGTTGTTGAATGTCACATGTCTTCGAAAATACACCGTTAAGTCATTTTAATCCCGTGGAGGGTCGATCCGATACAATATACACAATCGGGTAAAATAAAAAAACAAAGTACTTTTTTTCTAAAACTCGAAATAATGTACGCATGTACAAAATAAATTTCTTTTAATAAACGAGTCAATGACCTTGTAGGTAGTTGTCGATCGTTGCGTGCTAACTATATACAGTTCATTGAACTTGGCCAGCTGACGTTAAAGGCAAAGAAATTAATTTCATACATGCGTAAATTAATTACAGTTAAAAAAAAGTACTTTATTTTTTAATTTTATCTTTACTAATCGATAGTGTATCGGATCGACACTCCATGGGATTAAAACGACCAAAATTTAACGGTGTATATTCCGAAATACAAACATATACGAGTAGATAAATTACACCCAAACAAAACAAATGATCGTGCTCATCACACAAACATTTATCCTGGGTGGAAAACTTACCCACAACCTCCGGCATAGCACTCAGAGCCACTAACCACTAGATTAGCAGGCCAGTCAAATACTTAATTAGTTGGTTTGTTGTACATTAACTAAGTTAAAACGGCAATCAATTTGTTTGAATACTTTTGAGTTTAATAGTTTTCTACTATTTAACTGATGTGTGGTCTTGGAGCATTTCTGGTATGGTTAGAGATGTTTCGAAAGGAAAAAAAACTTTTTACAAAAAAAAGTAACCGACTTCATTTAAAAAAAAAAACACTAAAAGGATTAAAATAACTTTCATTTCGGAAGTCGATGTTTCTCGGTACTGTTTGTTTCATATTTAACACCGACTTCCAAAATTAAAGTTATTTCTTGAAAAAAAAAAATTTGCAAATCGGTCCATAAAAGACTGAGTTATCCGGGAACAAACATAAAAAAATCATATATACGGTCGAATTGAGAAACCTCCTTTTTTTTTTTGAAGTCGGTTAATATATTTCGTATTATGCTGGCCGTTTACAGTAAATATAGCATATACAATCATTTACGTATCATTTTATGCATCATCGAGCATCGGACCAAACGACTCCATAATAGCCGAACTCAAGACACCCAGGAGACTGACCACCATATGCCAAAGAAGAATCTGTGATTTCTTTGGCCACATTGTCAGAAAGAGGGGTAATAGCCTGGTAAAATTACTACTAAAAGCCTAAAATCAATAAAGATAAAAAATACATGCCTAAGATGCCCCATAACACCACACCGACTCTGGCTTCCATAATAGTTTTTAGTGGTATGCGGACCAGTACCTCTACCATGAGTTTTAAGCAATAGTATTCGTCGCTACTCGATAACGACGCCGTAAATATTTTGTATGGCAAATTTTGCAGCGCCTCTAGCGGTCACTTGCAGAACCAAAATTTGCCATACAAAATATTTACGGCGTCGATATCGAGTAGCGACGAATACTACTGCTTAAAACTCATGGTACAGGTACAGGATGTTAAAGTCCCGTAAACCTCCATTTACAAGGAAGGATCCTCCGACCAGACGGGTGTTGTGTCCAAATATTTGATATAGGTACTCGAATCTGGGGGCTTACTCTCGAGTTTAATTCCAATCGGTCGCATTGGAATTGTGACTTTAGGTACTCTTGAATTTGTTGGTAGCGCCAAATTGGTTTAAAATTGCGTGACCACAGGCCAAGCCCTATCCCCATTCTATTTAGTTTCCCAAAAAGGTCACGCAATTTGGCCCTAAAATCGAATTCAAGAGTACCTAAAGTCACAATTCCAATGCGACCGATTGGAATTAAACTCGAGAGTAAGCCCCCTGTTTATGTTCCCATCGCGTGGAGATTTCCGATACCGAGATGTAAGATATTTAATTCCTAAATGGCGACATAGATGTCACTATAAGTCTCATTCCCCAGTTACATTTTTAAGATCTTCAACTCATAACTCTCTGCTTCACCAGCTACCAGTCCTTTGATAAAAATAGCTGGCTTATTGCCAAGTTTCAGCTTGCCAACTCTGCACACCAAATTATGTCGGTGATTCTGGTTCTTTTCCGGATAATCTCATAAAGATCGTATTTTCGCGCCGTCGAGAGCGCTATGCGGCAAGTGCACTGGCTTATAGTGCACTGTGTGAATAAAGATGCTGTTCCACCAGATATGTGCGAGGGTGCTTCGTGGTTTTTTTTTGATGGGGAAAATCATCTAATGACATCTCCCACCCTTGCCTTGCTGGCGCGGGAGATAGTGTCAGACTTTTACTGACTAAAAAACCCACCCCGTTCCTTCGTTGACTTTCATACCAGGGCCAAGTCTTCCTTTCAGAAGCAGACCCATGGCCCCAGAAGGCTTCGACCCAGCTGGGCTCCTACGGTTTGCTGACAAACTTGAGGCGCGCGTGGAACAGTACGCGCTGTCGACGGCTTGGGCTCAATCTAGACGATTACTCGGAAAGTGAGCTACCTATTTCTCGCCGTCCGCAAGCCCACACCTACGTTAGAGGATTCTTGGTGGTGCGATAATGTGTGATTGTGTCTAGCAAAACGGTGTGTAACTGTGTAGGATGCGTAGCGGACTCTTTTCCACCCGTTCGTGGGCAGATACATTTGTGTCTCGTTTTTTTATGTGTATGTACGAACATCTAGATCTATTAGTTTTTTTTCTACTAGAGCTACGGTAAGTCAAACTAAAGAAATAAAATTATTCCATAAGCGGATTTTCTCTCCTCACGCATCACCTACCCCGCATATGTTTGGTTAAAAGTACATAACATTCTACGATTATGTAAAAAAAACTTTTCAATAGGATATTATATGGCTATCTACATTTAAACCGTCACTGATACTTAAAAGCTGTTAAAGATTTTAAGTTAACCCTAGTATAAAAACGTGCTATATTATCTTCATTCCAGCGACTTAACTTAGCGGCGACATTAATTCCTGAAGGCGTCTTGTCACTGCATGAGTTATTATATCTACTAGAACTAATGCCTTGGTCACACATACCGAGTAAACGGGGCGAGACAGTAAAATGTTGCTCGGTGATGCAAGCAAGTTGTAGAGATAAACTCTCGGCCGAGCACTCCGCGCTATGTTCATACGTACCGAGTGTTCCATCGAGTGCACTGAGTGAAAACTTAAGCATGAGCGGTTCTGAGAAGTAAGTTTTTTAGTAAGATTAAAATAAGGCCTGGTACACTAAAATGTATTATGAACATAAGTATCGTTGCTTGCAGGTTTAAATTCGTATGTTTGGTTTCGCACAGTGAAATTTCTGTACTTGTACTATTACTTGATTTTGACGGGCCTGTTGGTCTAGAGGTTAGTAGCCTTGACTGCTATGCCGGAGGTCGTGGGTTCGATTCCAAACCAGGACAAATGTTTGTGTAATGACCACGATCATTTGTACTGTGCCTGGGTGTAATATCTATAATGTGTATGTATATAGAAATATATAAGTATTTTTATCAGTTGTCTAGTACTCATAACACAAGCTCTAATTAGCTTGAGACTAGACGGCGTTGTGTGATAGTTGTGAAATATTATATAATTTATTCAGTGGCGAAGGCTGCGGGAAAGTTTGAAAGAGCTATCGTGGTCCTGGAACGCAAAAGGCAACTTCATTTCAGCCTATATATGTCCACTGTTGAACACTGGCTTTTCCCAAGTATGGCCACATCAGCCGATCATTGTCCATAGTGGAGCCGTATTAATAATGAGATATCGAATTCCCAAAGTCTGTGTTCCTTGACAGCTACAGTCACTCTACACTAAGTATCATAATCACTCATAACTTAATCAAGAGTGAATAAGTTACTTCTAGGCCACTATATTCCATTATCGACCACATCATTGGTTGTTTACCATCAGGCGAGAAAGTCGTCAAACGCAACGCTATGTAAAATAATAATTATAATCTAAAGAAAGTAAGTATGTATAAAAGAAAGTCGTGTTAAATACACTGTTTATAACTCAAGAACAGCTGAAGCGATTTGGCTGAAAATTAGTGAGAAAGTACCTTAGAACCTGGAGAAGGATATAGGATATTTCTTATCCCGTTACATAAAAAAAAATATGCTCATTTATAGGGTAGAGTAAAGTAGAGTTCCTACTCTACCCTACCCTACTACTCTACCCTAGGATAGTAATAGAGTAGGGTAGGGTAGGATAGGGTAGAGGTTGCGTCTTTAGGTTCTCTTAATTAGTTTTGTACCTCATCCTTCCAATAATAAATGACCCCAGAATCGCTCGACTCCATTAAGTCACACGCTCATCCACATTACGACGCAATCAGTTTGGGACTCCCTAATGTGTCCTTTCTTCGTGAATAAAGGATCATCCTACAATAGACGGATAGGGGCGGTATCCTCCACTACAGTCGATCTTATCTGTTGTCATTAATCACAAAAACTGCGCTTTAATGGATGACGAGCAGTTATAACATAGAGCACGGAATTACCGCAACAGAAAGTTGATAAGAGACTTCAATTTTTTTTCAGTAAATACGAATCTAACGACACCTCTCAAGCTAAAATCCATCGAGCCGTTCAGGCTGCAGCTCGTGCCTACATACTCTCGAAAAACATGTAAAGTTGTCCTACATGGGACTCCAACTTGTAAGGTTGGGTTTTTGACCTTACCACCGACTTACCCAGCGGTAGTTTGCATGAGACTAAAGGGTGTGTTTTGCATGAGGTGTTGACTGGAATAAAAGATATAGCTTGTCTCCACAATATATAATTTATAATTAAACAGCTACACTAGTTACAGCCCGTGACAGGAACATATATGGTAAGGTTAGAATAAAGTAACTTACATGGAGTGGTAATACATTAACCTCAATTATGCCCATACAGTGTAGTCCTCACAGCCAGTACCGTCATCCAGTGCAGTTCATCCAAGATCCAGAGCCATACGCTGTATTCGGAAACTTTCGCTTAGCTGTCCATGTGAGATTGTTCGTCAACGAGTCATGTGCAAAGATGTAGCTTCATATTTCATACATATCTTATTGGTATTATATTGGGAGACTTTTTTTCTTCTTAATACATATCCATGGGATATGGTAGACTAAAATAATATAATAAAATCTTGAACCCTGTCAAAGAGAATTTACATGTTGAGAATACCAATGCACATGTATAAAGCTAAGATAATATTCATCAATTTCGTCTAAAAATGCTTACCACAATCGGGGAAGTATCATCTTAAGTTTAACGCTGTTTCCACGTCTAGTTCGCGACATCTTACGTGATTTAAATTAATAAAACTCTAATAAAAATATTATGTATGCTTCTCATCAGCGACCAAATGAAAAAAGAATGACCACACCCAATTTGTCAATGGATCTGTCATTTTTAAGAGATTATGGTTAAATCAATATTTCCTATTCGATTATTACTATTTAGTTATATTAAATTTAGTAAATAGTAATTAATAAGGTTATAATTAATTTATTTAAATATTATAACTCAATAATCGAAATAAAAGAAAAACTAAACAAATCGATTAAATCGTGGCGCCATCTGACGGGCCTCAGTCAGAACTGTTTGACATTGCATTCAGTGACATTATGCGCAACTAGAGGTCGCTACATACCTCAAACCGTGACTAAGTTTTTTAAATGTTACAAACATAACCCTCCTTCTGGCGCAGTCGGGTAAAATAACAATAGTTGTAGTGCATACTAGAGCAGGTCAATCCCAAGCTTTTTCGTCCTCAATTTAGTCCTTTACAGTGAAAAAAGCCTTTTGGCAATGTTTTCATTTTACAAAGGATTTGAATTTATTAAGGCCTAGTTGTTGAATATGACTAGGAAGTTTATTATAGAAGTGTATATGTGCATTGGCATCTAAATGAGCCCCCTATTTTTTAAGCCTAGTTGCAGGAACCACAAATTTGTGTTTGTTCCTATTATTAAAATTATGAATATCACTATATTTTTTAAACAAATACAAAACAGGTACAAAGGCAATGAAGAAACAAGGTGTGTTTTTTAGTCAGAAAAAGTCTGACACTATCTTCCCCTCTGTCCAAGGGCGGGAGTTGCCACTGGATGATTTTTAGCCACTAAAATAAAAAATATATAAATATAATTATAAATAAACGGTGATGCTTGGTTCAAGAAAAAAAAGCTTTAAAGATCAGTATTAGCTAATATGAATATATTCGTCTAGTAATATCCTAATATTTAAACTAATATTTGAGTATTACTGATATCTGAATATGATGGAATACATAAATATAACTGGTGTATTTGTATTCATTAATTCATTTAATTCATTTAATTTCTCATCATCTTCCTGTCCCGTTTAATTTAATCAATCAATCAATCAATCAAATATGTTTATTTGTTACACATAGGTATAATGTTAGGGTACATGGTGTTATTTACAAAATATTGTATCACTATGTGTTACCTCACTGGGCATACAAATATAGCTTACCAAAATATAGTTATAGACTATGTTGGTACAGTTTGAATATTAATAATTAGTTAAATTTTAGCCATATCCTTAAATTACTAATTAAATGTATAGTTATAGAATATAACAAATAGCAGAAAACAAAATATTTTTTTTTTCCAATAAAAACAAAATACGTCGCTTTTAACAATTTTTAGTAACTAGAATAGGCTGCTACTAAATAAAACGGATAATATTGAGTTAGGAAGTTTATCATTTATCTTCTAAATATTCATTAATACTGTAATATGCTTTTTGTAGTAGGAATTTGTAGAGTGTGTTTTTGAAGTATCTTACATCTTTTAAAATTGTTATGGATTTAGGTAGTTTATTAAATATTTTTGGTGCCATTCCTAAAAAACTTTTTGAGAAAAGGGTGGTCTGATGGGTTTGTGATTTAAGTGCACCTTGATGGCGTTTGGATGATAAAGTTTCAAAAAGATTATGGTTATTTTTGATGAACATAGCAACTTCATAAATATATAAAGACGGAAGTGTTAATATTTTCAAATTAATAAAAAAAGGTTTGCAGCTGTCGGTGTTTTTGATCTGGCATACCGCACGAAGACACTTTTTTTGGGCTTTAAATGCCATATCTTTATCCGTCGAGTTACCCCAGAATATTACGCCGTACCGCAGTGTGGTGGAGACGTATGCATGATAAGCGGTAAGAACAGTACTGCGATTAGCAACCTTGCTTAAATTATATAAAGCGTAGCAATACTGATTCAGTTTTTTTATTAAATGGTCAATGTGTGTCTTCCATGTCATATGCTGATCTAGCCAGAGCCCCAGGAATTTTGTTTGTTCAGTTTTAGAAACTATGTTTTGTTTAAACGTAATATTAGGATTTGTATGATTTGTTCGTTGGTTAAAATGCATGATATGGGTTTTTCCAAAATTAATATTTAAATTATTGTTTGTTAGCCATTGAATTATTAATTTCAAACTATTATTTATTTTATTTTCAAATGTATCTAAGTTCTTTCCTATAAATATTGTAGTACAGTCATCAGCGAATAGAGTCATGGGATGTTCTATGGTTCTGGGGATATCGTTTATATAACAGGGGAACAACAATGGACCCAGTACACTTCCCTGTGGTACACCGTAATAAATAAATCTTTGCTTAGAAAAATAAGTTTTTTCGAATTTTGTTTTACGACAATTTTTTTTAATTTTCGTTTTTTGTTTTCGGTTGACTAAGTAAGATTTAATTAGTTCTAAGACATTTCCTCTAATCCCAAGCTTATATAGTTGTTTATTAGACAGATATTATTTTTAAGATTGTATCTAGGTATTTGATATTGCTAGTAATTAATGTTAATACTGTTGCTTATGAATGATACAACATTTATTTTCAATAATATATGAGTGAATATGATCCGCGGTAATCGAATGAATCCCGAGTGATATTATATTCACAGAGTACTTTTTCATTATATTATTCGACCTGTGTTGAATAGTCCTTACATATTATGTGAATATGAAATATTAGCATTTTAGAGTTAGTCGGATTACTAATACATGAATCCATTGAATATCACTAATATCTTAGCGAATACTAATATATCAGTCACAACTCTAAAAAGCTTTGACAACAAAGTTTCTAGTAGTAGCCTTCAAGAAGCTTCCATGCTCTGTGGGTTCTAATACGAGTTGTGACATGACGAGCTCGAAGTAAATTGAATGAGGAAGCTTACGGTGTGCCGTGAGGTAGATTGAATTAAAGAAGGAACAATATTGAGAATCTATGGAGAATATGGTCATTAAAAAATCTTTTTACAAAAAAAAAAGTAACCGTCTTCACTAAAAAAAAAAAACACTAAAAGGATCAAAACAACTTTAATTACAGAAGTCGGTGTTTCTCGTTTTTGTTTGTTACTTGTTTAACACCGACTTACGAAATTTGGATCCTCATAGTTTTTTTTTTTTAGTGAAGTCAGTAATTTTTTTTTTTGTAAATAGTTTTTTATTTAACACTTTTTAGTTTCGATACATTTATAACCAGAGAGCCTATTTCTCATGACAATGTCAATAAACCCAAGCATTGCTACGATAAATTGTTTTAATATGAAGTTTTCGTGTCTCCCTTCCAGCTTCCGGCTTCATCATCAGATTAGTTCGATAGTACCTTACAGCCAAAGTGCATCTCATGACAATTCTAATAAGCCCAAACATGGCTAGGATACATTGATTAATTACGGTGTTCCAGTGCCATTTCTGGTCTTCTTCATCAGTTCCACTTCATCAAATGTTACTTTTTGACTGAAAATGCTAAGTCCTCGATAAAAATACCAAAATCACTATATAGTTTCCTATAATATTTGAGAAGTTCTCTCGATTCCTCATGAATTCCATCATCAGAACTGGATTTTGAAAACAATGAGACCAATCTGGAAGCATACTCTTTCAAGAAGAAAAAAAAATGTAAATCGGTCCATAAACGACGGAGTCTGAGGTAACGAAGATAAAATAAAATAAAAAATAAAATAACCTCCTCCTTTTTTTGAACTCGGTTAAAAGTGTGGTTTTTTATTACTTACATAGATAATTATTTCTCTAAAAGCAACTTTTATGTTAGCCACACATTTATTTAATATGAATTAGTTTTAGGCTCCTATTTTTATTATTTTTTTTTTTTAATCCATACTATCCATACTAATCCATACTTAATATTATAAATGCGAAAGTAACTCTGTCTGTCTGTCTTTCTGTTACGCTTTGATAGCGTAGCTTAAACCACCCAACCGATTTTAATGAAATTTGGTACAGAGCCACCTTGAACTCCAAGGATGGTCATAGGCTATAAATTATCTCGCTATTTGCTATAGGGGGTGATTAATATTGCATTTTATCGGTAAAGAGTCTGCGCGCGGCCAAAATTGAAACTAATCGTTTGCCGCCATCTTGACATTTACGTCAGGTGTCAGGACAATGTCTTGTGTTCTGTGTTTTTAATCGTTTCCAAAGTAAATTAAATAATCGCCATCATTATACCCAAAGTGATTAAAAGTGCTGGCAGGGAAATTATCTTGAAAGTCAAACGTACTTGAATGAGAAAATATCGAACCTACCGTTACCATTTTCCGAAGTTGGACCAATTGACAAATAATAGATTTTCGGGTGACCATAACTATAAAATTTCCTTAAACTAATATGTAGGGAAATTTTATAGTTATGGTCACCCGAAAACTTATTTGTGCACTGGTATGGGAATAGCCACTCTTGGTGGTGAGCATTAAAGTCCCCCATTAACACCAATTGGGCGTAGGGGTATCGCTGCTGAGCCGCATCCGCCGCCTCACTCAGATGCTGTGCGAGCCTGGATGTCTCCTGATCTCCACTGTGCGAGTGGCAGACATAAGCATAGATTATTTTATCCAGGCCTGTGGCGATCAAAGACCAAAGCATAGAGAACCTGGAGTCTTCAAGGTTGCAGAGACGCCGATAGCAGATATCGTCACGGACGTACAAACATACGCCAGCGCGTGGTTTGAAGTTGTGCTCCAAAGTAAACCCTGGGTATGAAAGATACAAACGCTGATAAACAGAGCTGATTTTTCAGTCTCCAGGTGGTGGTGGTCTGCGATGAGATTAGAGTCCAGCCTCGTGTTCTTTTTTTTCCTTTATTTATTTTGTGAGAGTTGGAGTTCAGCCGCTGTTTAACTTTACTCTTTCTATTTTTTATCACTTTTTGAGAGTAAAGAGAGGAGAGGAAAAGGACGTGAAATGTTATTCCACGTAGCTAACCTTATAAACGACAACATTATTACGGGTCTAGTCTGGAGACTGCGCGGACGCCCGAACCCCCCGGGAATGTCCATCGAGCCCTCTTGTCTGATCGCCAACCAACACGGTGGCGCATTCCGGGGGGGCTCGGGCGTCCCCGCAGTCTTCAGACTAGTCCCCTTTCATGTATGGCTAGCACATTACTCGGGCCCCTAACTACCTGCGGTCGGCCAGCAGCAACCGTGCCTCGGATTCCGCTACCCTCCGCGACTAGTCTCCCGATACGTCCATATCAGCACGAGCCAGCTAGGTTGGTCTTCTTGCGTTAAAACAGCTATTTCGACCCAACTCCTCTAGACTGGCTACACTGAGCATCATACCGGAACACAGCTAGACTATATATACATATATATTGGCGGTACGTCTTTGCTCAGTGGGTGGTTGCAAGCCAACGGTCAAAACCTACCACCAGTTGGTGTCACCTGATTAGCACCACCCGGGGACCACGTGTAGGGACTTGCTAGGTATTTTCCTACGGACGCAGGTGACTCGGCCCCCAAACGCTCATAATTCACCTCTTGTGGGTACTGGAGCACCCGAATACTTACGTAGTCGGCACTCCTGGTAGGGCGCATCTACACCCTTATTAGTACTAAATAAATAATAGTTATTGTAGCTACTCGTACTAAATGCCAAGCACAAAAATAAATGATAATAATAAATATAATTGAAACTCTCAGTATTGCCATCAGGATGGAATTTGGTGTGGACAAATGTGCAGTCATGCATGTAACTACTCAACTCCCGAATTCCATACACTTTAGATCCCTCTCCTCGACCGAAACTTGTATTTGGGTATGTCGGAAGCGTTAGGCATTAACGTCGCCGACATGAAGCAAACGTTGAGAGAGCGTTTCTATGGCACCCTGAAGAAGGTTTTAAACAGCTTTCTGTCAGGCGGAAATAAGGTGCGCGCCTTCAAAGGTTGGGTCATGCCGATTTTAATGTACTCTTTCAGCATACTCAAATGGACTCAGACCAAGCTAGACGCCTTGGATAGGCGCGTCCGTACATTGCTGACCGCAAATCGGATGCATCACTCGTGGTCATCGGTGATGAGACTGTACAATGTACATCCCGCGGAAGTGTGGAGGTCGAGGCTTTCTGAACGCAAAGACTTTGCACAATCACGAGGTGTGCAGCCTCAGAGAATATTTTCTCAAAACCGACGTGGGTATGCACGGCGATGTGGTCGCAGTGGACAAGGGACTCAACCCGTTGTCCATGCCTAAAGAGAACTGGCACAAACCTGTGGTACTTACTACTGATGACCTCAAGGAAGTATGGAAAGGCAAGGAGCTCCACGGGCGCTTTTACCGGGCTCTTCATGGGCCCGATGTAGATTTCATGGCGTCCGTGGCCTGGTTACGTTTCAGCGACCTCTTTGGGGAAACTGAAGGTTTTGTCTGTGCGATTATGGACGAAAGTATCCTAACGAACACCTACCGGAGAAATATTATGAAGGACGGGACGGTTGACGTGTGTCGGGCATGCCATCGTCCGGGTGAGTCCATCAGACATGTTATCTCTGGTTGTTCTCGTCTGGCTAACGGCGAGTATTTGCACAGGCATAACCAAGTAAGATTATTCACCAGCAACTTGCTTTTAAGTACAACCTATTCTGAGGTACCGTATAACAGGTATGTGCCCGACCCAGTTCTCGAAAATGACCATGCCACGTTGTACTGGGATCGATCTATCATCACTGACCGGACTATTGCTACCAATAAGCCGGATATAGTAGTGATAGACCGATTAGCGCGCCGCGCAATGATAGTCGATGTCACCATCCCACATGACGAGAATCTCGTGAAAGCTAAGAAAGAGAAACAAATCAAATAATAATGTTTATGTAAATACTTTTACAAAGAAATACATCAAACTTATGAATACTTAGTAGTACTATGTTCTAAAAAGATTGTCTTAATTATCTAACTATATGAAAACTAGTTTAATTTATACATGTTTATAATGACCTAGGAATGGTGTGTTTGTACTGCCATTACAACTTGAAGCGATCTGCCTGAACTAGATTAATAAAAATCTGTGTTTCAGGCCATCACCAGACTAAGTGATCAGTTTATTTTTGGTCCACAATTAATTAAATATTAAAGAATACTATACTACTTATACAAATACCGGTTACAAAAAAGAATCACCAATTTAGTATCTATAAACTTATTGAAGTAATTCTAGAAGCTTTTCTGCATCGACCTATATTCTTGCGAAGTACATATATATCAATGCTTTTCTGTGTCTGTATAATTAAGTTTTCCTAAATATTCGGATAACTTAAGACTACAATGTTTATAACTAACACTATAAATATCAAGTATCTTATTGAGTTTATTATATAAAACGGGTCCTAAGTAGATAAAGAAACGGCTTACAAAAGCATGTCTTGTACGAGGTTTTATGCAAACCAAATCTTTCCGTCTCTTGTCCAAGGGTACTTATAGGGGGCTTATAGGTGACTTCAACATGCTGATGTAAAACGATGTGCAGTATAAATAACTGACGAACTGTTAGTACCTCACATGCAGTGTAAAGTTGCCGTGTAGAAAATCTAAAAGGCCTAAAGGTACCTTTAGAATTGCTCTTTGAGCGCGTTCTAGAGGGAGCAGAATTGACTTTGCAGCACCACCCCATGTAGTTATGCTGGAAAGACCTCACGGCACTCTTAACTTCCGCACGACGCAGGTCCTAACAGAACACGGAAAGTTTGCCAAGTTCCTGTTCCGGATTCGTGCGGAGGATTCGCCCGGGTGTCGCCACTGTGCGGAACACCCGGAGGACACGGTGGAGCATACTGTAGAGGTGTGCCCCGCCTGGGCGGAGCATCGCCGTGTCCTCGTGGGGGCAATCGGCGGCAGCGATCTCTCTCGGCGGGCCTTGGTTCAAGCCATAGTCCGGAGTGAGGAGGGATGGCAGGCGGTCACCTCCTTCTGCGAAGCAGTAATGCTAGCAAAGGAGGAGGCCGACCGCATCAGGCAGAGGCAACGGGGCGCTCGCCCCAGCCGCCGCCGGGATTCCGATCCCGATTTCCGGCCACCGTAGGCGCGGGCTTGCGGACGGCGTGCAAAGGGTAGCACGCTGTCCGATCGTCCGGTAACATACCGGATCGAGCCCAAGTCGTCGACGGCGCGTTCTGTTCCCGCGCGCCTCAAGGAGCTGTCAGCAGCTGCAGGCAGGCAGGGTCGAAGCCTGCTGGGGTTAAGGGCCGTTTTCTGAGAGGAAGGCTCAGCCCCGGCATGATAGGCAACGAAAGAACGGGGTAGGTTTTTAGTCAGTAAGAGTCTGACACTACTTCCCGCTCCACCCAAGGGCGGGACTTGTCATTGGATGATTTTACCTACCATAAAAAAAAACCCCATGTAGTTATGCAGTAGGTAAGAACAGATTAAAATATCTCGACTTAGCACACGAGGTTGTTGACATGTGGAATGTGGACTCGGCTGTCATTGTGCCGATTGTTGTGATTGGCAACGGCCTTATAGCCAAAAGCTTCGACGGCCATCTGTCGAAGCTGTCGTTGCGCGGTTGGATCAAGGGCCTGATACAGAAGGCAGTACTCCTCGATACGGCTCGAATTGTGAGAAGGCTCCTTTCTCTGGAGCTCTAACCACCGGTAGTTGGACCCTGCTCCCGACACCGGCGGACTACTGTTTTTATATTTTGAAATGTGTTTTATATCTATTTTAAGAAATATTTAAAAATTGAAAAAATATGTATAGAAAAAAAATATAACTGATTTCTCTCAACACATATTATAAAACAAGTTTACTCGTATTTATAAATTAAATGGAGTGTAACTGGAGTCGAAGTGCAGTGGTGGCCGAGTGGTAACGGCCCTGACTTACGAGTTGTAGGTCGCGGGTTCAAACCCAGCCAGGCGCATATCTTTGTGTAATTTATTTTCATCACCAATGCTCTCAAAACGGTGAAGGAAAACATCGTGACGAAACCGGCATGTCTTAAAACCAAAAATTCGAAGACATGTGACACCAAACCGCACTGGGCCCGCGTGGTGGATTACGGTCCATTCCTGAACTCTTGTCTGAACAAAAAGTCCCATAAACCAAATTTAGCTCTGGTTCGAGTTTCTCTATGCGTTTTCAGGGTCTGCGCTCGTGCCTGGGCACCGCTATAACCCGTGTGACACTGGGGCGGGTCGCTAGTTCATTAACATAATGAGAACCAGTCAGCGTAGTATCAAATAGTGAAAAAAAAATGGGTCGATATAGAAAATAATCTAAGATTTTAAAACATTCTTACATTTACATTATAAACAAGATGCTATTGAAAAATAAAAATAAACCTATTATTAAATGACACGATCATATAACACTAAGAAATAACCTTTTATCTGTGTTTATTCAGAATCTTGTATTGCTCACCTTGACATTTGAACCCCTGTCTCAAACAAAAACGCCAGAAGCTAGTGCTAGGTGCTTTCTCTGGAATGCTCTGCCGCCGCCTTTCGCCTTTCCTGTACCTCGGCTCGCTTGTCCAAGGGGATAGCGAGTAACAACTTATGACCCAAGAAACCCGTCTAGTTGAAAGGTAAAATCTACAGGACCGTGACAAGACTTGTCATACTGTATGGATCACAATGTTGGGCTGTTGAATTTATGGTGTGCTGAGAATGGATAAAGTGAAAATTGAGGTGAGGATATAAAATAATATAAATGGATATGAAATAGTAAGCCCCTGTATAAAATTTAAATTCTATCATTAAAATTGCCGTAAGGAAATGAAAACAAGTAACTTTGGTTTTAGTCTTTCAATAAAATATGACGTAAATTATAATATAAGATGTTTGAAACGTGTGGCAGTCTCTTAAAAGTTGAAGGGGAGTGGTTTATCTTGATGCGATCGTGTGAAAAAGAGGATGACCCGCATGTTATTAAAAGAGTTATGAGTATACATGTGGGTGGATATAGAAGCAGACCAAATAAAAATGGATGGATTATGTGAGTAGTGATGTGAAAGAAAAGGGGGTTAGTGATAGCGTGACGGATGACAGGACAGAAATAAAGACAAAAAAAACACGTGTAGCGCCCCCCCCCCCCCCCTAAATGATACGGGACGAGGGCAGGAAGATGATGATGACTTTAAAGTGTATTTAGGAGTAAAAACTACAACTGAGTCAGTATTCAGTATATTAAAGTACATTAAATGTTTGATACTTCGATGCAGTTTTCTTCATTCGTTCCATTCCCAGTAGAATTGTTGCGGTTAACAACAGTTTTTTTATGTTCATCCACAACAAGAATAGCTCGGAGGACACGATCACTTGGCAGTTCTTTAAACATTTTTGCGACTGACTTCACGAAATATTTAATTTTCATCACTTTCTCATGTGGCACCAATTTCCCTTCGTTTAAATCCTCTATGAATAGACCTTGAATAGATAAATCTGCACTCTTCAAATTATTTCGTATCATAAGCTGTTTTGTATGATTTAAATAATTATGTAAAAAATGTTCTTGAGGTAGACTGTGTCCATCTATAAAAGCAGCCCTCGGAATAGGACGCCCGCTATAGGGCGATATAATATATTCTTCAAAGTTAAATTCGCTGTAGTATTTGAAGAATCCCCCAAGCAGTTGATATAGATTTTCATCATTCATCGTACTGTATGGCAGTTCGTTGAAACTCACGTCCCAGTTGTTAACAAAGATGCCTTTCGAATCTTTTTGTAACACATATACTGGAGGCGCCATGTTCTTTTGTTGTAAATAAAATATGAGTAACATGTACACTATATAGTTTATTATTGTCGCACGGTTCTCACTTGCCACACCGTGCGATTTAAACAAGTAGGTCAGAAAGCGCGCCAAAGCGATGTTCCTTTTGTCTAAATTGAAGAAATACTTCAGAAGCTTGCTGGTTGCAACCGATTGGTTACCATACTTAGACAATTGAAATACCAGGTCTACTTTCCGCTGTGTGGGAATATGTTTAAACGAACAACGTGTGTATCTGGTTCTTTGCACGACGATGATGTCCGTGTAGAGTGTAGCTTGCTGCTGAAATAACTGTTTGATTTCTTCAAACACGTTTGATGATGATGTATAATTAAAGTTTGGTAAGTCAATTGTGATGTCGAGGTCGCTTGATTTTGTACTAATCCCTTGGGTCATCGATCCGAAGGGGATCAATTTCACACCTGGAAAACAACAACAACAATTATGTCAATTTAAAGTTTGACATTTAGACGACCTTATAGATAAATAAAGGTAGAACTACATTGGGCCCACGTGGGCCACGTACGCCGATTTGGGCGCATCGGTCTCCATATATTTTATATGGCAACTGGTTTTGTAGAGCTACATTAGTTCCACGCCACGCGACGCAAATCTACATACAAATTACTACAAATCGGGCGTGGCCCACGCGAGCGTCGATCTAATGTAGTTCCCGCTTTACAGTTAGAGTTAATAAGTATCTTAAAATTTCATTTTTCTTAAAAAATATTTACAATAGTATGCATTGCATATAATTAAAATGTAATATATATATCAATATCTATTGCAGAATAGATTTATGATTTGTGAATCATGTTATAATTATTTTACTATAATTATGCTGCCAGCGGCTTTCACCCACAGCTCACATGATAGTTGAAAATTATCCCAAGGGAACATACTCCTGAACTCACCATTTTGAGGAAATGACATTTCCATAAAATGTTAAAATTAGCGCCATCTAGCTGCCACGCTCATGCCAGTAGCGTTAACCTTCAAGTATAGTACGCGGCAAATAAATTGAACCAAAATGACCGTCGGTCTCAATCGAAAATCTGTGACTGCACATTGAAGGTCGATCGCCATTTTGGTTCAATTTATGTGGCGCGTATTGTAGGTATATCGTGTTGAGTACCTTGCCATCGCTGGCTGAGCGTGGCGCGAATGTCCTCCAGCATTTGCGATACAATCTGCTCAGGATCTTGCTCGGCGTCCACCCGCGCGAGTAGTAGGTGCTGCAGCTGCGAGTCGAAGTCTCCCGTCAGGCACAACGGCGCGCTCAGCACCCCGCCCCCATAGAACAACAACACTAAAAGAAAGAAAGAATGTATCATGTATTTGACACAGTTTGTGAAATAGTACACGTTGATACAAGTGCAGAAAGTTTGTCATTCCGACCGAGACGAAATTCGTACGAGCCGTAGGCGAGTGTGTTGTGGAGCCGATGTCTGCGGTGACAAATTTGAACGTGTATCAAACGACGTTTTTTAAAACACTTACGACTCGTGGGGGTTAGTGCGCACCACGTCGTAGAAAACAAAGTTATACCTAGTACGCGACACGTAAGTTGAACCATTTGCTATGATTACGCGCTCAATTCGATTGAGACCCAAAAATCGGTTACTGCGCATTAAAGGTCGACGACATTAAAGGTTATATATTATATATATTCCTGACTCGATTATGTGTGTAATAATTAGATAGTGATTGTAGTATTTTGGAAAATTTGTTTATTTTAATAATAACATAATAGTAGATTATGTGACTAGGGGATAAAGCAGTGTCTTCAAGTCGCGGCAGGTATGTTGAATTCCGAACGAAACCAAGGTTACCAAACTTAGCATACCTTCGTTTCATATGAAATTCAGTATACCGCCTGCCACTATACACTGGTTTATTCCCTAGTCACATAATCTACTATTAGTTATTATGGTGTATAAACAAATAATAATAAAATATAAAATAAAATAATAAATAACAATAATAATAATATATGTTTTTTAGATGTATTTTAGAAAATATTTAAAAATTGTAAAATATGTATAGAAAATATATAAAGGAAATAATATTATAATAATACCATCATCGCCGTATTTCTACGTTGACGTCGTGGTGGGGCTTGCGCGCTTCAATAAACCCTAGGTCTGTAATGGTAGCGTTTGCTTTCCCGTAATACGCCTAGGGTGAGGGTCCAGACTAAGAGAGGTACAATCCGCAAGGCAATTTTGTGGCAAACTATTGGGCATTAGCGACCCCACAGCCCTGATCTCCCGGGAGAATTCTGGTTCTTCATCTCCGGCTTGTATTTATTGGCCTGTACTGAACTCTGACGAGGAACAGAGCTCCCTGTCTTACCTTAATTGGCTGGCTTGAGTGGAGATTTTCAAGAACAAACGTGCTAGGAAGAAGGATGTATAACCCAGTAAGATGCTGGTCTTGACCATACTTCCGGGATTTTCCTGATAGCCGTGGTATACCTCTCCACTCCTCAAGCACCTCAGGATATGTTACCTTCTTTTTGCTACGTCACATCGTGCTAGCGACCGTTTTTGGGGGCTCATTTGTTGACTGTGCAAGGCACCCTCTGCTTTTTTTATCGATGGATATTAATAACATTGTTCAGGCAGGGGCCATAGTCTTATCATAGTTCCTGGTAACCAGTCCACTTAAGACTACAAAAACTATAGCCCTATTATCTTTATTTTCCATAGGTCGCAATAGTTTTTCATCAACCGGGGGTTGTCCTTGATTGCACTAGCATAGCGCGTACAGGGATAATCGTCGGTTGGCATCACGTTCCATCTAAAGTATCTAAAGGGCCTCTGCGAGTTAGTTTCAGCTCCTCGTATGCTTTCCAAAGGTCCAGTACCTCAGGGTTCTGAGATATACTAATACATTTGAAAATAATAATATGTGAAAGATAAATAAATAAACACTCACCTAGTAAATAAGATACGTTTAAAACAACCATATTTGTGCATGTGCACATCTGCTGAAACAATAGGTTGAATATAAATAACTAATAAAGTTTAAACAGACTTAGTTTGGTTAAAATCGCCATTAAAAATAATGTGATATTACGTCCATGTTTTTTTTTTATGATTCGAATATCGTAATTAAAGACACAATAGAAAGACAATAGATGTGCAAACCGGGTTCGCTTGGGGCTTAGGTAATTAAGTGGTCAACTTTGGTGTTTCTGTTCAAAGAAACTAAATAATTTTGGCTTTTTGAAAGTTGCAGAAACAATATTAATGCACGTTTTTCAATATACATAACAAGAACTCCGAAGCAGTCTTATAGTTCATAGTGGCTTCGGAATTTTGATTTAATTTGTAAAATGTTTAGAAAAAAAAACACGGCCGATCACTTTTCTCGCACACTCCGCGTTGTTATTGAATGCACGAAAACAAGATCATAATCTTGTACATCCAAAAACAAAGTATTGAAGATACTAAAAAACTATACGGTACTATATTTTTCGTTTAATATTCTTTTACTTATTGAAATAGAGAATCGAACACTATCTTATTATTTCAAAACCTTATATCGTAAATCAACAATTTTTCATATGCGATTTAGTTCCTGGGACCCGTCTATTTATAATGAAATTTTGTGATAAAGCTCATAAAGACACGTTTTATAAACCGAAATAGGCAGAAGCACAGAAAGGGATAGTGTTATTTGTCGTGTACACGTCCGTCTCACCCTTTCACACTGAAATTATGTTGGTTTAAAATCATCGTCAGCTGTGCTGATAAAAATATGCTAATGTCATATAGGTTCATTAATATTCATAAGTTAGCCGAAGATCGAGCTTAGTAATAGATTGGTTAGTATTTTTAGAGTGCCTAGATTAGCACTTGACCAGCGACTCCGTTCGCCGGTTTGTTTTCATAAAAACTTTATCACCTCTTAGAGAGAGAACTCACGAAGCGGTATTTTCCCGCGGCCGCCACGGTTCTGTAGAATGCAAATATATACTAGTCAAAACAAAATAAGGGCCACCACGTTTTTATAATTTTCTCATGAATTCTCGAGGTTCAAGGGTTGATTAAGGATTTTTATTGCAAACATCATACAAAGATGAAGGATTGTTTCAAAAAAAAAAACACCACTTTTTCTAAAAATAACATTTGAGGAAACAAAAAGTGAGGAATAAAAATTAAGTGTAAAAAAAACCAAAATAATAATTCATTTATTTAAAAGACAACTTTTGGTATTGGTTAATTTAGGATATTCCTCAATATTTGGTGTGCCCTCCTCGTTTTATTATGCACTCTTGAAGCCTGGATGGTAAACTGGTGTACCACTGTTTCTTGAGGAATTTGTTCCCAGCTTGATTTCAGAACGTTTATTACGTCTTTCATTGTGCACGGGTTGGTTTGTGCTTCTAACACTGCGTTTTAGTAAATCCCACATGTGCACAATAGGATTGAGATCCGGACTGTTTGCAGGCCAGGGCAAAGCCTGTATAACAGTCTCCTCTAGAGCTTTTCTGATGGCCCTAGCTGTATGAGCGCGTGCATTATCGTACATCAGACGGAATCTTGCGCCGATTCGCTGTGCATATGGAACCATATGGGGTCGTATGACCTCCTCGATATAACGTTGAGTTGTAATTGAGCCTTCGTTGAGAATTACCAACTCGGTTCTACCTGATGTAGAGATTCCTCCCCACACCATAACATTGGAGCCCCCAAATCTGTCACTTTCAATAGGTGAGCGATTTTTGGATACAAGCATCCAAAAATCGCTCACCTTCACGCCTCCAGACCCTAATACAACGGTTTTCACTAAAAAATTTAACTTTACACTCATCCGTAAACAATACTGTGCTCAAACTCGGTCATCCTGAGCTGTAGTTGCTCAAACTCTGCCAGATCCCCGTCTCCTGGTTAGTCTCCCAGTCTCTTGAAACCGATTCCGAGCATTCTGAATCGCTCGCCGGGAAAAACCCAGCTGCAACGCAACAGAACGCTGTGAATGGCCTTCTTGTAGCAATGTTACGACCCTAGTTACAGTTGGTAAGCCCATATGTCGTCGGATTTTCGGCATAACTTTTTTGAAATGCTAATTCAGCCAGTAAATAAACAAAACTAAAACTGTTCTTGACAGAATCGTCAGTTAGACTGAATTAAAATCCGTTTTAAAATTGGGTAGAATCAAGTGGCTACAAAAAATTATCAAAAACTACCCAATTTACACAGTTGTGCAGACAGAGCACTCAAAATAATTTTAGTAAACAAATAAGGTAACACCACATTAAACATTCAGCTACTTGAGAACGCTTAAAAAATAAATTATCGCTACCAATGTAGAAAATAACAAGTGGCCCTTATTTTAATTTGATTAGAAGACTTTTCAAAATTAACATGCATTCGGCTTTTACACTAATTATTATACGATATTAAACGATATTGTTGTTTTGGGCCAAAATGTGCATATAGCCTTCACTCCTCCCATCTTTGGAAACACCTACAACGTTTGGAGAAAGTTGATCAAATCATTAGGGACACACTGTCTTCGATCATAAATGTGGCCTTGGACGACCGAGCTTGGCAGCAAGCCACGCTTCCCATCCGGATGGGTGGCCTCGGTGTCCGCAAAATTACAAGTATAAGTTTACCAGCTTTCCTCTCTTCGGTGGACAGTACTGAAACAACACCAGGAATATTTTATCTTCCTCACTGGTTGATGTTGAGGTACCGTATTTGTCCGATGTATTGATTGCTTGGAAATTTTATCTTCCTCATTGGTTGATGTTGAGGTACCGTATTTGTCCGATGTTACCGATGTATTGATTGCTTATTTGTTTTGTCATAGTCGCTTAACTATCTTCACTGTGATATCTATGTGAGAATGAAGTTTCGTTGGTCATTTCCGGTCTTTTTCATCAGTTCCATCAAATGTTACTTTTTTAGTGTTACTTTTATAAATGCTTAAGTCGTCGATAAAAATACCAAAATCACATATGGTTGCCTATAATATTTGAGGAGTTCCCCCGATTCCTCATGAATTCCATCATCAGAACTGGATTTTGAAAAAATGGGACCAATCTGGAAACATACCATTTCAAGAACAAAAAAAAAATTGTAAATCGATCCATAAACGACGGAGTTCTGAGGTAGTGAACATAAAAACGTGGCGACGCTTGGGGGAGACCTATGTCCAACAGTGGACGTCGTTTGGCTGAAATGGTGATGATGATGATGATGAACATAAAAAAAAACAAACGAATTGATAAACTCCTCCTTTTTTTGAAGTCGTTTAAAAAGAGAACAGTGATAGCCTTTTTTATTTATTCTGGATACTATTTATGCTAAGTTCAAGAATATGGGGCCAAGGAATATGGTTGCCCTGTTTTCACTATTTACAGAATTTTCAAAAACCCCTTTTTAGTGCTACTTACATAAATCACAAAATGACGCCCTGTGCAAAATTTCACGTTCAGTTCACGTTTCAGTGGATTCGGCTGAGCGTTGATGCTAGTCAGGCAGTTTCTCCTTTTATTTATAATACAGAAAGATAAGCTATCCTATAGATACATTATCAAATCACAGCCAAAACTACTGGAATTTTTTATGACCTAGGCGAGGACTAAAATTCTCTCTATTTTCCAGAATTCACCCTTTATGGGTGTGAGTTGATATGTCAGTCAGTCAGTTTCTCCTTTTATTGTATATTATTTATTGCAGAAACAGAAGAAACTACACAATCAAAAAAAGTTTCAGATAACTTTGATACTACGAAATCCTTTTTGTTACGTTAGAATTTCCTTTTCTTTTTTTTTTTTCTAAGATTCTTAATTTAAATCAAATCTTTTAATAACAAAAATAAATTAAAATATCAATAGTTTTTCTGTATAAAAAGAAATTAAATCGTTGTTCTCATTCAGAAATCTGACCAACTTACATAATTCAACCGTTTTTTTTCTGACTTTTCGAAGGAGTTCTTTCAAAAAGATGCCGAGGGGATTATTAGAAGTTTTACGATCAAGAATTGTTACTTTGGGGGAAGAAGGACATTCTACGAGAGAAATAGCACGCAGAGTGGCTGTAACCCAATCCTGTGTCGTGAACACGTTACGGAGGTATCGCTATAAAAACTACTTGTAAAACTGAATAGCAAGACAAACAAATAAGTGTGCAAGCATAAATGCAGCATGCAAGCAAGCATACAACATGCAAGCAAGCATACAACATGCAAGCAGGCATGCAACATGCAAGCAGGCATGCAGCATGCAAGCAGGCAAGCAGCAAGCAAACAGGCATGTAACATGCAAGCAGGCATGCAACATGCAAGCAAGCATGCAGCATGCAAGCGGGCATACAACATGCAGCAAGCATTGTTTCTGTCACGGCTCCGGTACTGCAGGGTTTCGGCGGCCCCACGTGAGCTTATCGTCGCAGATGGTTTTGGGACCGCCCCACCCCTCCGCGCCTATGCAGACTTAAATTATACTCTAAGGGTAGGGCAGACAAGACTGTTTAAAGTCGGTTTTGCAGCGATTCGTTTCTGTCACTAAATTTTGTAGCACAACATGTTGTTGAAAATCGGAATGTAGTTTTTTGAACCGAAAACCCTTCGAGCATATGATTTTTCGAAGGTATGATAATCCGAAAACTAACAAATCGCATTTACGACTTTCGGTAAAATAACTTTCGTGATTTTTAATAATAGACATTATAATTCTTAGGTATTATGAAATTCGGACTTTTGAAAATCGGAACATCTGTAGCGACATCAATGTCGTCACAAATGAACTAATCCTGCATCGCGCAAGTAAGATTCGCGGCGCGATTGGAACATATAGAACAAAACCCGAAATCATCTATCGGGCAGTAGCCCACCAGATATAACACCTGTCTGGTCGGAGGATCCTCCCTTTTCAACGGAGGTATGTGGGACTTTATTCTCTGTTCCACTACCTCCAAACTGGTGACCCTCGACAAAGAACGTCAGCGCAGCCTTCGTGCAGCAACTACTTCGTGACGTCATCATCACTTCCTCAAGCTTTCGAGCAGCGAGCCATACAGCCAGCACCCACGGCTATATGGGTATCCTGACCACCAGCATGCCTACTTGGTCATACCTGGTCATCACCCTCAGCCTCATCAGCGACCTTGGCTAAGCACCTGTACCTTCGGCCAGTCACATGAAGAGCCTTGAAGAACCTCTCCTGGTCGAAGACAGCAGTCAAGCCCTACGTCGCACAGCACCGCTCCGACTCACTGGAGCCAGCCGCACTACTCCGACTCACTGGAGCCTGCAGCATCGTATCCCGACTCACTGGGATAGCACCACCCCAACTCACTGGGGCATCACCGCAGACAGTTCCGACTCACCGAGAACTATGCGGAATCCGGTTCCGACTTACTGGAACCAACCTCCATTGGCCTGGCACGCATCACACGACGCATCAAGAAGCATCAAGAACCATCGATCTCCGATCTCCGGAGGGGAGTGATGTAGCGACATCAATGTCGTCACAAATGAACTAATCCTGCATCGCGCAAGTAAGATTCGCGGCGCGATTGGAACATATAGAACAAAACCCGAAATCATCTATCGGGCAATAGCCCACCAGACATAACATCTGTCTGGTCGGAGGATCCTCCCTTTTCAACGGAGGTATGTGGGACTTTACTCTCTGTCCCAAATACCTCCAAACATCAAAATTCGGAATAAAATATTTATGAGCGGGGAGATCCTGGCGAGCACTCCTGAACTCACAGCAACGAGAGTGACGCAGATTGCAGTGAGCTAAACTCCGCCAAAATGAAGAAAACGACGAGGAAAACATTTGGCGGAATTATCTCTTCGTTGACGAGTCAAGCCGTTCAACAAGGAGGGAAATCGGTATCCTTTTGGGGCGGTATAATGATTGATGCTAGAACGCCGTTGATCCCGTATCGTGGCTCGATGACTGCAGCTTTGTACCAAACCATTGCTATTGATTGATTGATTTGAGTTCTCAAAAGCTTTAATTTTAGGCCTCAAACTTTGTGCGTTCCAATGCAATAACTTAAGTCGACCAATTTCATTTTTGGGACCCATCACTTATTAAGACCGAAAAATAACTCTAAACATTTGTTCAAAATAGGCCACTCAGACATACGATCTACCATAAATAGTATTAAACCACTTACTACAACACTTAATAATATCATAAAACTTTTCTTGAAAGCTCCGATTTCGCATATAAGTAATGTCTTTTAATCGTGTAATTAACTCATCTAGGTGCACCTCTCGCGTATCGTTTACGTTTTCGCTGGCGTCGTTATCACTAGTAGCTGTTTGCATAGAAGTGCGATCTGACGAATCCCGTTGTCCCCATCACTCCCTTTTGTCTTTGTATTGCGAATGTGTTTGCTTTTTTTACTACTTACTGGCGGTGATTTAGATCGGTTCTGTGTAAACAACGGTGGGAATGCATTCGGTGTGTATTTATAACTACTTCCCGTTTCTGCCAAAAGTAAACCACTAAAGCTGTTGTTGGTGTTGATCTTCGGATTTTCGATTTGCCTTACTGTTTGAGAACCAATTGGCAATCTGGGTCTTACATAAATATTGCAAGCGACCTGGTAAGTACAGTTATATTCTGCCATAAGTTCCCTCACGCGCTTCTCTTGAGTATAAATAGGACAACTTCTATTCAAGGCCATGGTCACCCCGACAGTTTACGCATGTAAATATTGTAACTTCACAGTTATTGTGTTCTCCTGTACACTTAGGACATACAACTTTTTTGGATGAGCATCTTGTTTTGACGTGACCAAACTTCTGTGTTACTGGAAATACATAAGGTTCTACCTTGGCGTGTAGACAATCCACATTAATAAAACTTGGTAGGTATGAACTTTTGAAGCCTACCTTGGCTACTTCACTAGGCACCCAGCCCCGTCTCGTCGCTGTAACCATTTAGGGATATGATTTCCGTATCATTAGAACATTTGATCACTTTTAGGGCCTCCTCATCAGATAACTCAAGGTCCACATCCCGGATAATACCGTAAGAAATGTTTACATCCATTGCGCTATACACCTTTTATTTTGGAACTCTTGACAGTCCAACAACTTACCCGCACTAAACCTCAGTTACGGAAAGTGACGGCCGTTACAACTGGCCACGGGAACTTTAATAAGCACCTCTCTGTCATAGGAGTTACAGACAGCCCACTGTGCAGAGCCTGCATGGAGGGGGAAAGAGACTGCAGCATATCTGCTTCTGAGCTGCCCTGTTGTCGCTGGATACAGGGCAAAATACTTCGGAAACCCAGGTAACCTCCGCGAAATGGTCAGTAACACCAAGGCGCTGCTGGCCTTCCTCGAGGAGCTGGGGTGGATCGAATGACACATTTGTCCCACCCGTACGCAAAATACGCGCTTTAGTCGTGGAGTTGCGGATACCAGCCCGAAATACAATACAATACAATACAATTACCCGCACATTCCTCAGTCGAAACCTCTATTTTTAACTTGTATGGATTAATGTATTTAACGTTGATGATATCAGTTAAACCCATACTAATAAATAATTTTGCCATGGCAAACTGTTTTGGTAATTTTTCACGGCTCCAAATAAAAACTTCTTTTCTAAAGTGTTTATGTTTTTTTCCTCTATCTTTCTGGACGTTTTTCCAGCTTCCTTCGTCATCCTCCTCTCTTTCTCGTTTTGTTGGATAGACTATAATATCTTCTTCCATAGTTTGAATTTCACTGTGGATCTGTTCCGTTATATTTATTACTGGATCTGTTTTGCTATCTCCGTTTTCTTCCATTAAAATTTTGGACACCCATCTATCAACTAGTTCTGAGTTATTTTCTTCTTCCCCACTTATACTGTCACTGTCGCCTGTGGCCATAGTTGGGACGCGCTCATTACCGATAAGCGCGTCAATATTAGAAAAAGCAATTCTTGTTACCACGAAATTATATATGCGTGCGAGCGGTTCACACGAGTGCCGTGACAGAACTGAAAACTAAGCTTATAAAACGATTAAAAGTTACAAGAAAGAATCTTTCCTTTGGTCAGTAAACATAAAACTTGGAACAAATTCTAATTAAAACGAATAAGAAAAACTATCTTTATTAGTTTTTCAAACTACCTTCAAAATACAGTTTAAGGCACTGAACTCACGAAACGGTTTTCTCCCGCGTCCGCCGCGGCAGAGGAAACGGCTATTTTATTTCAAAACTCACGAGGCGGTAGATTCGCCACCGCCGCCGCCACCGCAACGCCTGCGATTTTCGACTGCAAGCCACCGGCCGATAAGGTGCGGTTGCCGCCAGCTGACCGCAGAGCGTGCGGGCGCAAACCGCCGAGACGACGGAGGGCGCCCGCGGCGCCGGTGAGCGGCAGCCGCGAACAACCACGCACACCGCGGCCGTAAACCGCGTCGTGAAAATTGCTTTAATTTTTTACATATATAGAGTGACTGGTAATTGGTGAACGATACTTAAACACGTGATTGTAGTCATGATAACAAACAACTTTTACTAAGGGACCAAACCTGAAATCGCGGAAAAAATGTGCTGGCACAAGTACATTTATGTTCGCCTAACTGGTGAAAATGTACTGAACTTGGCTGTTTTTTTTCGCGATTTCAGGTTTGGTCCTATAGTAAAAGTTGTTTGTTATCATAACTACAATCGCATGTTTAAGTATCGTTCACTAATTACCAGTCACCCTATATATTTGCATTCTACAGAAACTGCGGGCCCGCAACCGTGGCGGCCGCGGGAAAAAACCGCTTCGTGATTTCTTTCCCTAAGAGGTGATAAAGCTTTTATGAAAACAACCGGCGAACGGAGTCGCTAGTCAAGTGCTAATCTAGGCACTCCAAAAATACAAACCGATCTATTACTAAACTCGATATTCGACTAACTTATGTATATTAATGAACCTATGACCTATAAGACATTAGCATATTTTTATCAGCACAGCTGACGATGATTTTAAACCAGCATTATTTCAGTGTGAAAGGGTGAGACAGACGTATTCACGACAAATAACACTATCTCTTTCTGTGCTTCTTCCTATATCGGTTTATAAATCGTGTCTTTATGAGCCTTATTTTATAGCCAAAATTTCATTATAAACAGATGAGTCCTAGGAACAATACTACATAAGAAAAATTTTGGAATTACGGTAAATGGTTTTAAAATAATAGGATAGTGTTCGATTCTTTATTTCAATAAGTAAAAGTAAAAATAGTGACATATAGTTTTTTATTATGTACAATACTTTGTTTTTTTATGTACAAGATTATACGCGGAACGCGGGAGAAAAGTTATAGGCCGTGTTTTTTTTCTAAATATTTTACAAATTTAATCAAAATTTCGAAGCCACTATGAACTATAAGACTGCTTAGGAGTTCTTATTATGTATGTTGAAAAACGTGTCACACTAATAATGTTTCTGCTACCTTCAAAAAGCCAGTATTATTTAGATTCTTTGAACAGAAACACCAACGTTGACCACTTAATTACCTAAGCCCCAAGCGAACGCCGGCGTTTGCACACCCTGTTGTCTTTCTATTGTGTCTTTAATTACGATATTCAAATGATAAAAAAGAAAAACATGGACGGAATATCACATTATATTAATGGCGATTTTAACCAAATTATTTCTGTTTAAACTTTATTAGTTATTTATATTAAACCTATTGTTTCAGCAGTTGTGCACATGCACAAATATGGCTGTTTTAAACGTATCTCATTTACTAGGTGAGTGTTTATTTCTTAATCTTTTACATATTATTATTTTCAAATGTATCAGTATATCTCAGAACCCTGAGGTCCCTGAACCTTTGGAAGGCATACGAGGAGCTGAAACCAACTCGCAGAGGCCCTTTAGATATTTTTGATGGAACGTGATGCCAAACGACGATTATCCCTGTACGCGCTATGCTAGTGCACCCAAGGATAAACCCCGGTTGATGAAAAACTATTGCGACTTATGGAAAATAAAGGTAATAGGGTTATAGTTTTTGTAGTCTTAATTGGACTGGTTACCAGGAACTATAATAAGACTATGGTCCCTGCCTGAACAATGTTATTAATATCCATCGATAAAAAGGCGGACTTGCACACTCAACAAAAGGGCCCCCAAAAACAGTCGCTAACACGAAGTAACGTAAAAGAGGGCAACATGTCCTGAGGTGCTTGAGGAGTGGAGAGGTATACCACGGCTATCAGGACAATCCCGGAAGTACGGTCAAGATCCCTACCAGCACCTTACTGGGCTATAAATCCTTCTCCCGAGCACGTTTGTTCTTTCGAATCTCCACTCAAGCCAGCCAATTAAGGCAAGAGAAAAGAGGGAGCTCTGTTCCTCGTCAGAGTTCACTACGACCAATAAAGACAAGCCAGAAATGAAGAACCAGAATTTTCCCGGGAGATCAGGTCCGTGTCGTCGCTAATGCCCAACAGTTCGCTACAACACTGCCTTGCGGATTGTATCTCTTAGTCTGGCCCCTCACCCTAGGCGTGTTACGGCAAAGCAAACGCTACCACAGATATAGATATACCTAGATAACGCAAGAGCAACTACTTCGTGTGCCTAGCTTACGTACAAAAATCGTAAGTGGTCACTTTCGCGCTCAGTCTGCATCGGAGTACAGCGCTAGTCGGGTGCAGTTAAAAATATAAAAATGGTTAATTGTGCTGTTGGTGTGGGGGTGGAGCGAGGGGGACGCCGTACGCGGCGGCGTGTTCACTAAATAGTGCTTGTGACGTCATAATAGGTAGTCAAAAAATGGCACGCTTGGTTTTCATACAGATCGTGATGCTTGCGTTATCTATGTCTATCTATAACTGTGAACGCTACCAATACAGACCTAGGCTTTATTGAAGCGCGCAAGCCCCACCACGACGTCAACGTAGAAATATAGTTATTTATTATTTTATCTTTTTATATTATTTTATATATTATTATTGGTTGCGCGAATTTTGCTATTATGTGGACTGTAGGTTTGAAAAGCGATCTTAGGTTTGTTAACAATATGCAGATACTGCGCCTAGCGTTTATTAATGGGATAAATGTATTAGAAGGAACACTGACCTTTTAACCTCGAAGGTTCCACATGGCGCCGGCCGGCGGACCTCGACTTCGCACATTTAACCACTGCCAGGTTCTGTTTTGCACTACACTGCACTATTGTTGAGTTTTGAATGGTTGGATCACGAAATAGCCAATTTTCTTGTAATTTCGCGCGGGCGATGTTAGCGGTGCGGTCACATTCACAATCGATGCACACACGTCAATGTCAAATCATTTCTAGAGGTCGTGCGGGAAGGGAAACGGATGGGATAGGATTGCTAGGCCAAAAAAACAAATTACAAAAAACAAAGTCGCGGATCATAGCAAATTGGCGCAACCATTCCCCCCGGGTTTGAAGGGTTACCTTCAAAGAAAAGAAAAAAAACAAAAGCGAAACTAAACCCTATTACTAATCTAAACTATCAATACTAGGTAGCGAAACAACTTATAACTAACTATGCCACTACTACTGATTAGGCAGAGGGCAGAGGCGAATAACCGGACGCAGGTACGATCCAGTTGCGGTTTTAACCTTTACAACTCGCGTTATTCCGTTCGAACCCGGAAAAACTTCTTCCACTACACCAAGAGGCCAGTGCAGAGGAGGCGCACTCTCAGTCTTCAGTATCACCACAGTACCGACTGTGACTGGATCTGAAGGAGTGTTCCACTTTTGACGCGACTGCAGCGTATGCAGATAATCTGTCCTCCATCGCTTCCAAAAGGACTGAACTAAGCTATCTAGCAGAGCGTGACGCGGGTGGAGCTGCAGTTTGTCAGTCTCGACATCTAAAGCGGGCAAATATTTAAGAGGAGTCGTCGTCAAGAAGTGAGCCGGCGTCAACGCTAGTGGCTCCGATGGATCACTAGACAAAGTCCGACACAACGGACGCATATTCATCAACGCCTCTACCTGAGCGAGTACAGTGCTCAACTCCTCGTACGAGAGAATCTGTTCGCCTATGACCCGAAACAGGTGCGACTTAAGGCTTTTAATATTCGCCTCCCAATTGCCACCAAAATGACTAGCCGCTGGCGTATTAAAACACCAATCAATGCGATTCTCAGCTAAGACATGGGCGAATTCACTTTGGTAGTACTTGGAGCGTAAGAATGTATGTAATTCCGAAATATTGCGTCGCGCTCCAACATAATTTGTGCCGTTGTCAGAGTATAAGCGCTTAACGGGACCACGGCGAGATAAAAATCGTTTAAATGCAGACATAAAACCCTGCGTACTCAAATCACTGGTTAACTCTATGTGAACCGCACGAGTTGTCATACAAACGAATAGGCAAATGTATGCCTTTGTGGAACGTATACCACGACCACGGGCAATAGTGACTTTAAACGGTCCAGCATAGTCCGTCCCAGTATGTATGAAAGGTTTCACCGTCTGTACAACACGACAAGAACGATGGTCGGCCATTTCCGGCGCGTTGAAACGCGGGCGGAGCTTAAAGCAGGGCACACATCTGTGCACTCTAGCGCGTATCAAATTGTGAGCGGAAAGTATCCAGTACTTCTGTCGAAGAATGGACATTAATAAATCGGGACCAGCGTGACAATTCACCTTATGGTGATAGTCCACCAACAAATCCAAAACGTGATCCCTGCGTGGTAGAACTACTGGATGCATTTGTTCAAACTCTAACTTAGCATTTCGCAGACGGCCACCGACACGAATGAGTCCGTCTTGCAAAAACGGTTTCAAATGTTGAAGTGCGGGACTACAAGGTTTATGTGATTCTAAACTACGAAATTCCATTGAAAAATAAAATTTCTGCAACTCTCGAAGTACAACTGATTCAGCTCTATCCAAATCAGCTGCGATTATAGCACCACGCGATGGTAATAATCTCAAAAATCTTAGGACATAAACTACACAGCGTAATAGTCTCGACCAAGACGAGACTCGATTAGACAACAACAAAACAACTGACTCTTCACGCGGAACTGATACTACAAGCGTATGTTTCTTCTCCTCGGGTGGCTCTGAAACAGTAGCGGGGTTAAACGGAGCACTTGGCCACTCGTTAGGAGTGGTATGAAGCCAGGGAGGGCCACAAAACCAAAGCGGATGATTTAAAATTTGCGCAGGAAGCAAACCACGTGAGAGACAATCAGCTGGGTTTTCTGTTCCAGCGACATGGAATATATTTTCCTCTGCGGAGGCACGGGAGCCACCGAGCGAAAAAATATCACCCTTGAAAGGGAGCGCGACAACATAACGACCATCTTTATCACGAGTAGTCGTGCGGGTATAAATCTCCTCAGTGACCTGATCCTCAGGGCTGAGAATAGGCGGGACATTGACCTCTTCAATCTCCCAGAACTTGCGGATGGTAGACTCAAGCGGCGGCTCGACGGTGCAACAGTGCGACACAGTCGAGTAACTATTTAAATAAGCGGGTGCGGAACCAACTATAACAAACCCGAGAACTGTTTCCAGTGCGTGCGGAGCGGGGTACATCGGAAGACCTTGAATTTTACGTGATAACTGGAGATGCGGGAGAATCGAAGCACCGATCAATAGATCGATATCTCCAGGGAAAGCGTAATTTCCGTCGGCTAACTGCAAGTTCTTAAACTCCGTCAGCATGGACGTGTCAACCGGTACCGTGGGCAACCGTTCCGTAATCTTATCTGCGACTAGCGAATCCATTTCAAACGAAATATTACGATTAAAACGTGAACTAAATATTATTTTAATGGAACCGTGAATGGTTGCCTTTAAACCTCCAAAACCTTTCACTTCTGAGCGGGATGACCAATTATTAAAACTAAAACCAAGGCTTTGACAACAATCCCGAGTAATAAAATTACTCTGGGAAGCGCCATCTAGTAGCGCTCGAACGGTGTGCGGTTTGCCAAAGGCATCTACAATGACAACTTGCGCGGTCGCAAGCAAAACGGTAGTGACTTGAGTACCAGCGGCGGAAAGCGAACACAATGTTACGTCGTTTGCACTTGCAGCAGGCCGCGCGTCACAAGCGTCGCGCGTCTGCGCAGGCTGCTGCTGCGATGGCAGCTTACTACTCTCAAAATGTAAGAAGGTATGATGTCTAGCTGGACATTTACGACAGCTAACACCACTTTTACATGACGTAACCAGATGTTTGTCACTTAGACAATTAAAACACAAATTATTAGTGCGGACAAACTTGTAACGATCACTAGGCGATAATCTCTGAAATTCCGAACACTTGTACAGCTGTGTATGGCTACCCTTACACAGAGAACAGTCAGGTGTTGAGGCGGTATTAACTAGCGTATGTGCAGTCTTGACTGACTTCGATGACGCGTCTATACGGCGATCGGAACCTGTCCCATTCGTGACTTCACGACGTGCCGACGTGCGCTGCAATACCTTAATATGGTCGCGAATAAAAGATTCTAAATCTTCGAACTTAGGTATTTCTTTGCCGCGCTGAGTCGTTTCAAACAGACGAACAGTTTCAGGATCTAATTTATTTAAACCGATATACAAAAACAAAAAGTCACAGAGGTCATTGACCTTTAGGTTCTTTACTGCACGAACAGATGATGCGAAAATATTTAAAAACTTCTCTAAATTATGATCGTTACAAACGGAAAAACTTTTCAAATCGAATAATTGATCTAAATATGCGGTGGCTACTAATCGCTTATCTTCGTATTTTGTTTTTAAAGTGTTCAAAATTAAATTGTAATTTTCAGCGCTAAACATAATTCCAGCACAGACAGCCTTTGCCTTACCGGTCAATTTTTCTACGAGATAATGCAATCTCTCGTGATCTGTCAGCGATGTGTTCCTATGTATTATATTTTCGAAACTATCTATAAATAAATTCCAATTTCGAATGTCACCATTAAATTCAGGTATTTGAATTGGCGGCAATCGTGGGCGTTCGCGAGGAGGGTTGGATAAACCACTCGCGGGGGGGGGAGTCTCTAAACTCCTAGCAATACGTTTGATACGACAATACAAGTCATCAAAGGACGACAATGCCTGATAACTCACACAATAATCAGGATTTAACTCCAACTCTAAAATGTTTATATTATTAATTGTAGATTCAAAATCCGCGCGCAAACTATCTAAAGTTTCCAACGAACACAAGAAAGCATCTCTAATCGCCAGATCCGAGGTTTGCGAAGATTTATCACAAATTGATTGAACACGTGAAAACTGTGAGTCCCTTTTAGCGTATAAAAGCTTTAACTGAACCTTTAAATCAGTACTAACCTTGGTTCCCTTAAGAGACATCTTGTTTTGATATATTCACACTATACACTCAAACAAACACTTAACGAATTATTAAGTAAGCGATAATTATCAGATAACAATATGGTAATATTGTAAACAACAAAGTGAACGGCGAACGAACGGAATAACATATGCGTATATAATCTATGGTTTATCCGTTTCCTACAAATATTCACTCAACAATGAACGGGTATTTTTGAAATGCGTCTACCTACATGCAATTTGTAGGACTTCCGAATGAATTTTGTCAAGAAAAAGAATGCGATCGATTTATATCTACGCTGATATTTACGTAGCTAACTATAATTATGCGGTGCGGTTGACGGCGTAGGTACCGTAATTAACAATGGCTCTTTAACTATACGAGCGAAATAACGTATAGTTGCCTAAATGCCTAGATGCGGGTTTTCTACTATTATATCTAGGTAAACAGGCGCGTTGCGTTTATTCCCTATGGAACAAATACTATATTGCGAAATTACAAGAAAATGATTCACGATCCTGCTCGTAGGACCAAAAGTAATGGTTGCGCGAATTTTGCTATTATGTGGACTGTAGGTTTGAAAAGCGATCTTAGGTTTGTTAACAATATGCAGATACTGCGCCTAGCGTTTATTAATGGGATAAATGTATTAGAAGGAACACTGACCTTTTAACCTCGAAGGTTCCACATGGCGCCGGCCGGCGGACCTCGACTTCGCACATTTAACCACTGCCAGGTTCTGTTTTGCACTACACTGCACTATTGTTGAGTTTTGAATGGTTGGATCACGAAATAGCCAATTTTCTTGTAATTTCGCGCGGGCGATGTTAGCGGTGCGGTCACATTCACAATCGATGCACACACGTCAATGTCAAATCATTTCTAGAGGTCGTGCGGGTGGAAGGGAAACGGATGGTATAGGATTGCTAGGCCAAAAAAACAAATTACAAAAAAACAAAGTCGCGGATCATAGCAAATTGGCGCAACCAATTATTATTATTTGTTTATACACCATAATAACTAATAGTAGATTATGTGACTAAACCAGTGTATAGTCGCAGGCGGTACATTGAATTCCAAATGAAACGAAGGTATGTTAAGTTTAAATCCCAAACGTTAGTGAGGGATTTATATAATTAACTTCCGAGCAATGCGAGGAGTTAATGTAGAAACCTGAATGAAGTGAAGAGTTCAAGCCGAAAGTTATATTTTAGAGAAATATAAGTTTTAGATATTTACAAGTTACTCTTTGCTTGTAAATATTATTTAGATTTCTCTTTGAAGTCGGTTGTATTTTTTTTTGTAAAAAGTTTTTTTATTTCACACTTTTTAGTTGTAACACCCCATTCGGTTCCATCATCACATCATCATGACAATTCTAATAATACCAAACACGGCTATGATACACTGATTTATTACAAAGTTCCGGCTCTTACCTACCTTCCGTCTTCATCATCAGATCAGTTCTATGTATTCCCTCCCCTTCTTCCTTTAGTCAGCCACCGACTACATGTATAAACAAAGCAATTTTACTTGTTACGTCAGTTCTGCTATGGTTTTTTGAAGAATTCCTTTCTATATCTTCGTAGTTCAACATCACATCAAAACAATATTTCTATGGGACCAACTCGGGAGTATAATCTTTCAAACAAAACAATTTTTTTTAAGATCGGTCTACAATTAACCGAGATATCGTTGAACAAACGTATCAAAACGACAGTTCTGCTATGATTTTTTGAAGAGGTTCCTCCTATATCTTCGAAGTTCATCATAAGATCAAAAAGAATTTTTTATGGGACCAATCCGGGAGTATAATCTATCAATCAAAACAAAAATTGTCGCAATCGATCCACAATTGACCGAGATATCGAGGAACATAAATAAAAAAAATACATACAGCCAGCAATATAGAAACTCCTCCTTTTCGAAGTCGGTTAAAAATTTAGTTTATTTTCGTAAATTGTCTGTTAATTATTTCAAAGATGGTATTAAAAGTAGAGTAGCCAACACAGGGATAAAACTGCCTTTGTCTTGGATTTTTTTTTTTATGGTAGGTAAAATCATCCATGGATGCCTTGAACTCCTCACTTCACTTAGATTTCTACATAAACTCCCACGCATTGCTCGGGAGTTAATTATAGAGATCCCTCACTAGCGTTCGGGATTAAAACTTGGCAAACTTTTTTTTGTTCAGAATTCAACATACCACCCTTTACTTAAACACACTGCTTTATCCCCTATTCACATAATCTCCCATTATATTATTATTAAAATTGACTAATGTCCAAAATACTACAATCACTATCTAATTATTACACACATAATCGAGTCAGGAATGTTGTCTTGAGTCTTCTATATTTATATTATAAATTATATTCTTAAGGGTTACCTTAAGTATGTAACCTGAATTGGTTATGAGCCTCATCACACAAGTTGAACCATCATGTAGTTGAACCTTTAATGCGCAGTAACCGATTTTCGGGTCTCAATCGGAGTGGGCGCGTAACCATAGAAAATGGTTCAACTTATGTGCCGCGTACTATAAATCTGTGTTCAACGACGTGGTGCGCACTAAACCCTACGAGTCGTAAGTATATTGAAAAACGTCGTTTGATACATGTTCAAATTTGTCACCGCAGACATCGGTTCCACAACACACTCGCCTACGGCTCGTACAAATTTCGTCTCGGTCGGAATGACGAACTTTCTGCACTTGTATCAACGTGTTCTATTTCACAAACTGTGTCAAAAACATGATACATTCTTTTTTTCTTTTAGTGTTGTTGTTCTGTGGGGGCGGGGTGCTGAGCGTGCCGTTGTGCCTGACGGGAGACTTCGACTCGCAGCTGCAGCACCTACTACTCGCGCAGGTGGACGCCGCGCAAGATCCTGAGCAGATCGTATCGCAAATGCTGGAGGACATTCGCGCCACGCTCAGCCAGCGATGGCAAGGTACGTACTCAACACATAAATTGAACCAAAATGGCGATCGACCTTCAATGTGCAGTAACAGATTTTCGAGTATCAATCGAAGAGCGGCACAGCGGGGGGCTGCGCGTAATCATACCATCGACGGTCATTTTGGTTCGACTTATTTACCGCATACTATACTTGAAGATTATACGAGTAGCTACAGGCATAAGCGTGGCCGCTAGATAGCGCAGATTTTAACATTTTATGGAAATGGCATTTCCTCAAAATGGTGCGTTCAGGAGTATGCTCCCTTGGGATAATTTTCTACTATCATGTGGGCTATGGGTTGTACCGCTGGCAGTATAATAAAATAATTATAATATAATAATATTTCCACAACTATCACACAACACCGTCTAGTCCCAAGCTAAGCAGAGCTTGTGTTATGGGTTACCAGACAGCTGATAAACATACTTATATATTTCTAAATATATACATATTATATATAAATAACACCCAGACACAGGACAAATGATCGTGCTCATCACACAAACATTTGTCCTGGGTGGGAATCGAACCCACAACCTCCGGCATAGCAGTCAGGGCCACTAACTACTAAACCAACAGGCCAGTCAAATACATACATATTATAGATAAGTTACAGAACAAATGACTCATCACACAAACAGTTGTCCTGGGTGGGAATCGAACCCATGACATCCGGTATAGCAGTCAGGGAAATCTATTCTGATTTAATCTGTACAATCTAATTTTTTTTTTTTTTTTTTTATGTACTTATCAACTTTATTAGTGTAAAGCGGGAACTACATTAGATCGACGCACACGTAGGCCACGCCTGATTTGTGGTAATTTGTACGTAGATTCGCGTCGCGTGGCGTGGAACTAATGTAGCTCTACGAGTCCAGTTGCCATATAAAATGTTTGGAGACCGACGCGCCCAAATCGGCGTACGTGGCCCACGTGGGCCCAATGTAGTTGTAAATTTATTTATCTATAAGGTCGTCTAAATTTAAAACTGTAAATTGACATAATTTTTGTTGTTGTTTTTCAGGTTTCAAATTAATCCCCTTCGGATCGATGACCCAAGGGATTAGTACAAAATCAAGCGACCTCGACATCATAATTGATTTACTAAACTTTAATTATACATCATCATCAAACGTGTTTGAAGAAACCAAACAGTTATTTCAGCAGCAAGCTACACTCTACACGGACATCATCGTCGTGCAAAGAACCAAATACACACGTTGTACGTTTAAACATATTCCCACACAGCGGAAAGTAGACCTGGTATTTCCATTGTCTACGTTTGTTGACGAAGATATTGCAATCAATAAGCTTCTAAAGTATTTCTTCAATTTAAACAAAAGAAACAACGCTTTGGCACGCTTTCTGACCTACTTGTTTAATACCCACGGTGTGGCAAGTAAGAACTGTGAGACAGTAGTAAACTATATGCTGTACATGTTACTCATATTTTATTTACAACAAAAGAACATGGCGCCTACAGTTTATATGTTACAAAAAGATTCGAAAAGCATCTTTGCCAACAACTGGGACGTGAGTTTCGACGAACTGCCATACAGTACGATGAATGAGGAAAATCTATATCAACTGCTTGGGGGATTCTTCAAATACTACAGCGAATTTAACTTTGAAGAATATATTATATCGCCCTATACCGGGCGTCCTATTCCGAGGATAGCTTTTATAGATGGCCACAATCTACCTCAAGAACATTTTTTACATAACTATTTCAATCGTACGACACAGCTTACCATAAGAAATAATTTGAAGTGTGCAGATTTATGTATTCAAGGTTTATTCATACACGATGTAAACCAAGGGAGATTGATTACACATGAGAACATGATGAAGTTTAAATATTTTGTGAAGTCAGTCGCAAGAATGTTTAAAGATCTGCCAAGTGATAGTGTCCTCCGAACTATTCTGGTTGTGGATGAACATAAAGAAACTGTTGTTAAACGCAACAATTCTACTGTGAATGGAACGAATGAAGAAAACTGCATCGAAGTATCAAACATTTAATGTACTTTAATATACTGAATACTGACTCAGTTGTAGTTTTTACCCCTAAATACACTTTAAAGTCATCATCATCTTCCTGCCCTCGTCCCGTATCAAAAAGTGTAGCGCTGACCCCCCGGTCGGACACTTTTTTTTTCCTTTATTTCTCTCCTGTCATCATTCATACTTTGGGATTTCAAAAACCGGATTTTATTGAAATCCGGATTTCTGTACTCTCGTCCGATATAAATCCGTATTACCCGGATTTTTTGAAGTTTTCAGTTGATTTGATAAAACTTAAATAAAATTGCATAAATTATTGAAATATGTATTTATTCGCTCAGTTTGCAACTCGACAGAATATAATCAACAACACTTTTAGGCATCAGTCATTTTCCACGTTATTAATTCGGATAAACATAATCCTTACTAATATTATAAATGCGTTAGTAACTCGGTCTGTTTGTCTGTTACGCTATCACGCTTAAACCATCCAACCGATTTTAATAAAATTTAGTACAAGGTAAGCTTGAACTCCAAGGATGGTCAACTTTAACTTCAACTGTTCATTAATGGCCTTTGTGGAAGAGACACCACAATTTTGCCAATAACACGTACGAACTATTAATATACCATCAATATTATAAATGCGAAAGTAACTCTGTCTGTCTGTCTATCTGTTACGCAATCACGCTTAAACCACCCAACTAATTTTAATGAAATTTGGTGCAAAGCAAACTTGAACTCCAAGGATGGACATAGGCTATAAATTATCACGCTGTTTGCTATGGAGGGTGAGTAATATTACATTTTATCGGTAGTGTCTGCGGCCAAAATTGGAACGTTTGCTGCCATTTTGACATTTATGTCAGTTGTCAGGAGAATACCTTGTGTTCTGTGTTTTTAATCGTTTCCAAAATAAACAATCTTCATCATTGTAATAATTAATTACTTTGGAAGCGATATCGGTATTATACCGAAAGTGATTAAAAGTGCTGATTGGGATCTTGAAAATCAAACGTGCTTGATAAGAGGAATGAGAAAATATCGGACCTACGGTTCCATTTGCCAAAGTTGGACCAATTGACAAATAAATTTTCGGGTGACCATAACAATAAAATTTCCCTATATAATCGTACCCGAGGGGTGCCTGGCAGGAAAATATAGTTTGTTGAAAATGGACTGCTAATATGTATTTTTATCTTTATCAAGTGACTATCAGGACGATATGAATTCTGCAAACTTCATGCGACGGACGAAAAAAAAAATTGTGCAAATGTATAACAGAATTGTATAGTAGTCATGTATAATGCTTAATACCACTGCATATAAATAAACAAAGCCCCAACAAAAGCAAAGAAGAAGAAGAAGGCAATACAAAAGCTCATAATGAAATAGCCTCAATTAACTACTAAAGTGGCATTTAACACTGTAACACAAATAATATAACATAAACATAAACTTTAGATAATTAAGGTACAACATAAACTTAAGACAATTAAGGTACTGGGCACGTCATAATTATAGCAGTAAGTGGCTGAAAAGACCCCACGGCGTCCTCACCCTTCGCATGACGCAGGTCCTCACTGGACACAAGTTCGGGAGGTTCTTGCACAGGACTTGTGCGTAAGAAACGCCCGGGTGTCACCATTGCTTGGACCGTCCGGAGGACACGGTAGAGCACACAGCAGAGGTGTGCCCCACGTAGGCAGAACAGGCGCAAGAGAACGGCCCTCTCGTCTGCCTGATCTCAATTTCCAGCCACAGTAAGCGCGGGCTTGCGGACGGTGAGCAACGGGTAGCTCACCGTTCGGCCGTCCAGTAACCGGTCAGACTGATCCCAAGTCGTCAACGGCGTGTATTGTTCCACGCGGGCCTCAAAGAGATGTCAGCAACCGTAGGGGCCCAGTAGGGTCGAAGCCTACTGGGGCCATAGATAATGTGAAAGTGGAAAATTAAACCCAGGGTCTTGGAACGAAGACAAAGAAAAAACCGGACTGTGTTTTTAGTCAGTCAAAATCTGACACTATACCCCGCTTCGCCCAAGGGCGGGGGATGTAATTGATGATTTTCCCACCCAAAAAAAGACAGGGTATCCTCCTTTTTTATAAAAATGCATTTTTCCTTCAGTGAAGCAATAATGCGAAACTATGAGAGATAGGATATCCTCACGCCTCAGCTGTCGCTATAGTTGACGCTCCGGTTATTGAAATCTATAGGGCGATTCTTAGCTACCACAAGCAAAGGCTTGCGACCGTCAGGTCAAAGCAAGCCCGAGTCGACGGCGCGTTGTATTCCAGGCGCGACTCAAAGAAATGTCGGCAAAAGGACAGGGTCATCTAGGGCTGATGTATGCTAAGGCTGCAAGATTGTTCGTAAAAGGCCAGTTTCCCGTAGCAATTTTTGTCTCAATATTATTTCTCTGCAGAGTTTAAGCTGTTACATAATTTTGGCAGAACTGGGACAGCGACCTGCAGCTGGATAACGTGCTCTAATAGTGCAAAGCCCTAAGTGAATCCAAAATCCAAAATTTATTGATCGTTTTGGGCGTTTAAATTACTCGTTCATTTATCCAGTATTGTTGGTGGATGAAGACGTCTTCATATTTCAGACGAATTATTTTTCATAGTGGGGACTACCCTATGAAGAGTCTCCAAGTTTTAAATGAATTTCCGTGAAATCTTGAGCGCGTGTATCTCCGCCCAATTGAACTCGCATATTGATGGCCAAACGCAGTGCTGTAGTCGCCGCCGCCGATCGCTTCCACGAGGATACGGTGGTGCTCCACCCAACCGGTATAGACCTGCATCGCACGCTCGACTGTGTCCTCCGGACGATTCGCAAAATGGTAATATCTGTACGAGTATTTTCGGCCGAATACGAAATAGAAACTAATCGAAACAGCCACAACAGCCCTGAGCGCGAAAATCTTTCAAATGAAATTTGGCGAAACTTTGAGCGCGTGTATCTCCGGCGTAAAAAGCAGTAGGATTGTTAAAAATGCTCTGGGGCCGTTCAATAAATGTATGTCCGAATGAATGACCGTTGGATTTTGAAGGGCAGTGTCTGCCAAATTGTTTCAAAAGCGCTGATCTTAAAACCAGCCTCAATAAAAAAAAAACAGTAAGAATGCAAAAAAATGGTAGAATGTGTCAAATAAAAACTTTTTACAAAAAAAATACAACCGACTTCAAAAACCACCAAAAAATGCAAAATAACTTTCAATTTCGGAAGTCGGTGTTTCTATAATAGTTTGGTCTCTTCGCTATTTAACACCGACTTCCGAAATTGAAAGTTATTTTGCATTTTTTGGTGGTTTTTGAAGTCGGTTGTATTTTTTTTGTAAAAAGTTTTTTATTTCACACTTTTTAGTAGTAGTACCTACCCCTCAGCCAAACTTAAATAGATAGATACCTTCCGCCATTCGGTTCCAACATCAAATCATCATGACAATTCTAATAATACCAAACACGGCTAAGATACACTGATTTATTACAAAGTTCCGGCTCTTACCTACCTTCCGTCTTCATCATCAGGTCAGTTCTATGTACCCCTCCCCTTTTTCCTTTAGTCAGCCACCAACTACATGTATAAACAAAGCAATTTTACTTGTTACGACAGTTCTGCTAAGGTTTTTTGAAGAATTCCGTTCTATGTCTTCGTAGTTCATCATCAGATCAAAACCATATTTTTATAAGACCAACTCGAGAGTATAATCTTTCAATCAAAACAAAAATTTTCAAAATCGGTCCACAATTGACCGAGATATCGGCGAACCAACATATACAAACGACATTTCTGCTATGATTTCTTGAAGAGTTTCGTCCTATATCTTCGAAGTTTATCATCAGATCAAAAAGATATTTTTATGGGACCAATTCGGAAGTATAATCTTTCAATCAAAACAAAAATTTTTGAAATCGGTCCACAATTGACCGAGATATCGGCGAACAAACATATACAAACGACAGTTCTGCTATGATTTCTTGAAGAGTTTCGTCCTATATCTTCGAAGTTTATAATCAAATCAAAAAGATATTTTTATGGGACCAATTCGAAAGTATAATCTTTCAATCAAAACAAAAATTTTTGAAATCGGTCCACAATTGACCGAGATATCGGTGAACATAAATAAAAAAAAAAACATACAGCCGAACATAGAACCTCCTCCTTATTTCGAAGTCGGTTAAAAAAAATTAAGACCCTTGATTAATCAGATTCGAACTGCCATCGTCCTACGCTACATTCTTAGATAATTTCCTTTCAAAATAGGCGTTATTATTATAAACGTCATAGAGTCCCTGGCTCCTTGTCAATGATAGCGTGATAATTTTTATCGGATGGTATTTAAAAGTACTTCTATTTATTCCCATTTCATTTACCTAATTTTGCCTGTGTTCCACCAAATATACTGAATGTGCACCAAAATATGTTGATTAAAATATGTCATAACGAGCATCTATTTAACAACTGTTGCAAATTTGTAAAAATAGTAATACACCTAATTTTAAAAACAAGCATTTATTTTTTTAGTTTTACTTCAGATAATGCACTGCAAAATGTATTTGAATCAAACACCAATTAATGTCCAATGTAGCTTTATTAATAAAAAATGAACACATTATAAAATGTAATGCTTACTAAAAATGTTTTTTTACTAATCAGTACGAACCATAATAATTCAAAATGTTAAACAAAGTCTTTACTCCTACAATGTTCACATTATCAGTCCACTCAATCTCTGCAGTACTTCTTTAAATTATTGCACCAATAAAGCGCACTTTGCCTTTGTAGGACGCCCACGTTTTCGTTTTTGCCCGATGGCTATGTTTTTGGCTTCTACTGGAGGTGTTATGTATTTCAGCCTGATCGCAAGTCCAGTAACATGTTTACATTTATAATTTTTAAAAAACTCGGGGCAGTTACATTGACCCTTTACCCAGTCACTATTTTGGGAAGGCAAGACAACTGTCCAGTGAGTAAAGGCAAATTTCTGGAATTCATCGAATGTCTCCCAACTTTGCCCGTTTGGAACATTATTGGTTGCTGAACCTTCGACTAGATAAGATTTTTGTATCGCTGTTGTTGATATGGTTTTCACTTTTTTTTTCAATTTCGCCCATTGGTATGCTGATGTCCAATCAGATAGTTCTATCAAAGGTGTGCTTGAAACCGAGTCCACTTTATAATTTTCGGACCACTGCTTGACCATGTCAAGAGTAACAGCACGAAACCGGGACAGTGGAATTCGTTCACTAAGGGTGTGGCTATCTTTTATGCTCCTTTTGAAAGCCTCGAGTGCATTATTCGTAGATTGAGATCCGTCCGAAGCGCCTAGGTACCAATTCGGGTTTTGTATTACCCATTCTTCCTTGAAGTATGTAATAAAAGCCTTTTGACTTTTATATTTGTTCAAAAAAGCTGCTAAAACGGTGTTGAACACGCCCGGTGCTGTGACAGAATGTAAAATGTCGATGCCTTGTAGAAAATCTTTCTGCAGTCGTTTGTCTACTAGTTTAACTACTTGTTTCTGAATATTCTTTTTAGCGTGAGCCCAGCACATTCTGAAAACCATTTTCAGTAAAATAAATATAAGTCTTAGAAGTAATGTTTTACGAAATGCATTATTTATTCTTCAATTATAATTATTTCAGTAACATTAAAGTTGTACAAAACCGTTTTAAATGGGTATACGGTACTAGGATGCATACTAAATATTTTGTGTAACATTCAGGAATATTTGGTGCACGATCAGTATTTTTCGGGGAAGAATAAAATAGTTATTGTTACAATAGAATATTTGCAGCGCACTACAATAAAAAAGTGTTATATTATCTTGGTGTTAATTTGGAATTTGTTTGATGTAACATATTTTGTTGGCCGAGTAGTTTAATTATAGTAAAACAATTAAACGGGTTTAAGATCAATATTTTAGAAATGCATACATAGATGTATCTTTAGATTTTTGGTGAACACAAAAATATTATCCATTTTTATCTTAAAAGGAATAATTTATAAAAAACAAGTATTTTTTTCGCCGACTCGATTTTATTACTTATATGTTTTCATTACTTTTCACAAAACACTGGGAAAAATATCGAATAAAAAAACGGTAATTTAAAAAACTAAAAAACCCAACTGCTTTTCTGAGCATTCATGAAAAAGCCCTAAATCAAGAAAGTCGTTGTACCCGATTGCACTTATCTATATAATATTTTAAATACTGTCAGTCGGGACCCATTCTGGATGGATATAGAGGCAGACCAAAGAAAAATGGATGGATTATGTGAAAGAAAAGGGGGTTAGTGATAGCGTGACGGATGACAGGACAGAAATACCCCCCCCCCTAAATGATACGGGACGAGGGCAGGAAGATGATGATGACTTTAAAGTGTATTTAGGAGTAAAAACTACAACTTTGTCAGTATTCAGTATATTAAAGTACATTAAATGTTTGATACTTCGATGCAGTTTTCTTCATTCATTCCATTCCCAGTAGAATTGTTGCGGTTAACAACAGTTTCTTTATGTTCATCCACAACAAGAATAGCTCGGAGGACACGATCACTTGGCAGTTCTTTTAACATTCTTGCGACTGACTTCACGAAATATTTAATTTTCATCACTTTCTCATGTGGCACCAATCTCACTTCGTTTAAATCCTCTATGAATAGACCTAGAATACGTAAATCTGCACTCTTGAAATTATTTCTTATCGTAAGCTGTATTGTATGATTGAAATAATTATGTAAAAAATGTTCTTGAGGTAGATTGTGCCCATCTGTAAAAGCACTCCTAGGAATAGGACGCCCGGTATAGGGCGATATAATATATTCTTCAAAGTTAAATTCGCTGTAGTATTTGAAGAATCCGCCAAGCAGTTGATATAGATTTTCATCATTCATCGTACTGTATGGCAGTTCGTTGAAACTCACGTCCCAGTTGTTAACAAAGATGCCTTTCGAATCTTTTTGTAACACATATACTGGAGGCGCCATGTTCTTTTGTTGTAAATAAAATATGAGTAACATGTACACTATATACTTTATTATTGTCTCACGGTTCACATTTGCCACATCATGGGCTTTAAACAAGTAGGTCAGAAAGCGTGCCAAAGCGATGTTCCTTTTGTCTAAATTGAAGAAATACTTCAGAAGTTTGCTGGTTGCAACCGATTGGTCACCATACTTAGACAAATGAAATACCAGGTCTACTTTCCGCTGTGTGGGAATATGTTTAAACGTACAACGTGTGAATTTGGTTCTTTGCACGACGTTGACGTCCGTGTAGAGTGTAGCTTGCTGCTGAAATAACTGTTTGATTTCTTCAAACACGTTTGATGATGATGTATAATTAAAGTTTGGTAAGTCAATTGTGATGTCGAGGTCACTTGATTTTGTACTAATCCCTTGGGTCATCGATCCGAAGGGGATCAATTTCACACCTGAAAAAATAAAAGAACAATGAAGTCAATTTACAGTTTGACATTTAGACGACCTTATAGGTAAATAAAAGTAGAGCTACATTGGGCCCACGTGGACAACATACGCCGATCTAGGCGCGTCGGTCTCCATACATTTTATATGGCAACTGGACTTATAGAGCTACATTAGTTCCACGCCACGCGACGCGAATCTACGTACAAATAATATAATAATAATAATAATAATCTTTATTTATTTCTCCTCACAAAAACATGACCATGATAATACATAATTTCATAAATTCAATCAATATAATATAGGAAACTTATTTCAGTCAAGTGAATGTGTGGAGCTGGTGTCTGTTATAGGTGTTAACCTGTATTACAGATCACCAGGTCCTCACCCCAAGAGCAAACAGGTATAACAGTAGTATTAATATTGATAAATAGTTAGACGGATAGAATTTAGAGAATATAATCTCTTTACTTTTTAAGGAGATCCAACGAGAACTAAAATGCCACTACCAGGTGAGCTAGTAAATGATAGTGTGTAATAGTGTGATGGTGTGTGTGTGTGTGTTTGTGTGTGTGTGGGTGTGTTTGTGTGTGTGTGTTTGTGTGTAGTGTCAAGAATGTGAGTCTATACGAAACTTGGGCTTAATTTTTATTTTATTTTTTGATGTCAACTAATTCAGTCTCAAATAATACTCATGAAAACGATCAATCCATTATTGCTGTAGTAATTTCTCCGTGGCAGTGTAGTCCATTGCCTGCAACCAGTCCCTTACTGCAGCTTTACATTTAGTCATCGGAAGAGAGTAAATTAACAATATCCTGTTTATTTTGTTGTACAAGTTACATCCCTGATAGCAAAAGAAACGATGAGCAAAACAGGTTTTAAAAGAGGGCTTTGTACAGACAATATCCTTCCTGCGCCGTTTATCTATCACCTTTGGGTTATATGTCAGTAGAGAATGTTGCTTAGTGACAGTGTGGAGAATATAAAGCTGACGCACCGTAAGAACTTTACTTTGCCTGTAGACATCTATGGTTGGATGAAAGAACGGTAGGAACATACTAACTTTCAAAACAGCTCTTTGAGCTCTTTCGATTTTCAGCAAGAGTGTCTTTGTTGTTCCACCCCAGGTAGAGATACAGTAGCTGAGTTGTGACTGACCAAGCGCCAGGTAAACTGTTCTTATTAACTTCTTGTCAGCAACATGGCGTAAGTTTTTAAATATATAGATAAGTTTCCGTGTTCTACCTGCCAACATGTCAATGTGTTCCTGAAAACTTAATCGGCTATCGACAATGACACCTAAGTATTTAATTGTATTCGTTCTTTCGATTTCAGGACACAAACAGTGGCTGTCATTGTAGTCGGTACATTTATGAGAAATTATTTTATTTTGAGAGACGGTAGAATCCGGTTTTCTCAGGGAAAACGTTATATATTTTGTCTTAGCCACATTAAGGGTCAGAATGTTGTCTTGTAGCCATTCCGTAACTAGATTAAAGCCCGCTTGTGCACACGCAAAAACTTCACCCCATGTAACCCCGCTAAATAGTAATGCCGTGTCATCAGCAAACGTGACAATTTTAGCATTGGGAAGATTAAGTTGACACAGGTCGTTGATATAAGCAAGAAAAAGCGTCGGGCCCAGGATGCTGCCTTGGGGAACTCCGAAGAGAACTTTGGCATCGTCACTTGAAAAATTATCTAGTTTTACACATTGTGTTCTTTCCGATAGATAACTTTCGAATAATTTCAACTGAAGGTCCCTAATTCCTAGACGCTCAAGTTTTTTCAGAAGGATTGGAATAGAGACTGTGTCAAATGCTTTAGCAAGGTCTAGGAATATTGCAATACTTTTCCTTTTATTGTCAAGATTAGTAACCACAAAGTCTATTAATTCTTGAACTGCATCTGTGGTTGACTTTTTGGATCTAAAACCAAATTGTGCTGGAGATAGAAGATTGTTGTTTTCAAGATATTTTACCAGTCTTTTATTAATGACACGCTCAAGTATCCTAGACAATGCAGGAAGTATAGAAATAGGTCTATAATTATTGACACAGTCTCTATCACCACTCTTGTGAATCGGGCAGATTCTTGACTTTTTAAAGGCTTTAGGGAATACTCCAGTTGATAAGGACAAGTTGCAGATGTGGGTTATTGGTTTTATCAATATATCACAATTGCCCTTTATGATGTTTGCTGGGATCATATCCAGTCCAACTGCACTGTCATTGTTAAGGTTTTTTATCAAAGTACCAATCTCATTTTCATCAGTTGGTAGCAGCACAAATGAACTTGAACATGACTTAGGAATATATTGCTGGGCATGAATGTTTCTTTTTTGCACCCGTTCTGCTAACGTTTTTCCAACATTTGCAAAGAAATCATTTACAAAGTTAATAGATTTTAGAGGGTCTTTTTTATTTAACAGTTCAGATGGGGCATCTTTTGGTTTTGCGGTGTATGTAATCTCTTTTATGGCTTTCCATAGTTTCTTATTATTGTTAGCACTCCTTAGCTGTAAGCTTTCATGTTCTCTTTTAAGTCTTTTTAAAAGAGTGGAACAAAAATTTCTATACCTTTTGTAGATAATTTTTAGAGTACTGTTGTTAGCATCTTTTTTTATTTTTTTGTGCAGATTGTCTCGATTGTTCAAACATTTTAGAATTCCAGGAGTTATCCATGGCTTTAGCAATCTTTTACGCGTAGAAGTTTTGATTACTTCAGTATTTTTGGTAATTATAGTTTGGAGTGTTTCTAAAAAATAGTTTGTAGCCGCATTAACGTCCCTTAATGTATATAAGTAACCAAAGTCCGTGGATTCCAAGTTATTAGTGAAACCTGTATGGTTTATTTTATTAATCATTTTTGGTGGTTTATGACATTGCCTAGCTGAGATGGAGAGAGCAACACTATTATGATCTGTGAGCGATGTTTGGAGTACTAAGCTACGAGCAGGTAACCTAGTCCTGAGCATAAAGTGGTCCAAACACGTTTTGGTGTGGGTCGGGAGTATATGTGCTGGTAGGATTCCATGGTATGCCAACATATCCAAGTATGCAGAGGAGTTACGATCAGTATTGTTATCAGAAATATCAATATTTATATCGCCCAACACTATAATATTCTGCAGACTACTGTATCTAATTAGTAAATCATTCAAGGACTGTATGAATGTGTTACCACAAATCAGGCGTGGCCCACGCGTGCGTCGATCTAATGTAGTTCCCACTTTATACTAATAGAGTTGATAAGTACCTTAAAATTTCATTTTTCTTAAAAATTATTTACAATAGTTTAAAATGTATGTAATTAGATTGTACAGATTAAATCAGAATAGATTTATGATTTGTGAATCATATTATAATAATTTTACTATAATTATGCTGCCAGCGGCTTTCACCCACAGCTCACATGATAGTGGAAAATTATCCCAAGGGAACATACTCCTGAACTCACCATTTTGAGGAAATACTATTTCCATAAAATATTAAAATTAGCGCTTTCTAGCGGCCACGCTCATGCCTGTAGCGTTAACCTTCAAGTATAGTACGCGGCAAATAAGTTAAACCAAAATGACCGTCGGTCTCAATCGAAAATCTGTTACTGCACATTGAAGGTCGATCGCCATTTTGGTTCAATTTATGTGGCGCGTATTGTAGGTATATCGTGTTGAGTACGTACCTTGCCATCGCTGGCTGAGCGTGGCGCGAATGTCCTCCAGGATTTGCGATACGATCTGCTCAGGATCTTGCGCGGCGTCCACCTGCGCGAGTATTAGGTGCTGCAGCTGCGAGTCGAAGTCTCCCGTCAGGCACAACGGCACGCTCAGCACCCCGCCCCCACAGAACAACAACACTAAAAGAGAGATAGAATGTATCATGTATTTGACATAGTTTGTGAAATAGTACACGTTGATACAAGTGCAGAAAGTTCGTCATTCCGACCAAGACGAATTTCGCACGAGCCGTAGGCAAGTGTGTTTTGGAGCCGATGTCTGTGGTGACAAATTTGAACGTGTATCAAACGACGTTTTTACCCGACTGCGCCAGAAGGAGGGTTATGTTTTTCGAGAGTATGTATGTATGTATGTATGTATAATTGTTTGGCACGCTCTGCAGCCTGAACGGCTCGATGGATTTTAGCTTGAGAGGTGTCGTTACATTCGTATTTACTGTGAGAGTGACGCTGGGTATATCAAAATAAATAAAAACAAAATGGCGAATTTTTGGCGCCAAATTCAAATATTTGGCACGCTCTGTGGCCTGAACGGCTCGATGGATTTTAGTTTGCGAGGCGTCGTTAGATTTGTAATTACTTTGAAAGTGATATCGTAAAAAAATAAAACTAAAAAAGTAAAAAATAAAAAATAGTAATTTAAAAAACTAAAAAACCCGACTGCTTTTCTGAGTATTCATGAAAAAGCCCTAAAACAAGAAAGTCATTGTAGCAGTCGGTACCCATTCTAGAAAGTCAGCCGTCTAGTCAGTAGATCTATGATGTAATGGGTCCCGACTGCTACAACCACTTTCTTGTTTTAGGGCTTTTTCATGAATACTCAGAAAAGCAGTCGGGTTTTTTAGTTTTTTAAATTACCATTTTTTTTTAATACACTTATGACTCTTGACTTGCGGGTTGGTGCGCACCATGTCGTTGAAAACAGAGTTATAATACGTGGCACGTAAGTTGAACCATTTACTATGATTACGCGCACATTTCGATTGAGACCCAAAAATCGGTTACTGCGCATTAAAGGTCGACCCCCCATGATGGTTCAACTTGTGTGATGAGGCTTATAACCGATTCCGGTTATATTCTTAAGGAGTAAGAAGACTCAAGGCAACATTCCTGACTCGATTATGTGTGTAATAATTAGATAGTGATTGTAGTATTTTGGAAAATTAGTTAATTTTAATAATAACATAATAATAGATTATGTGACTAGGGGATAAAGCAGTGTCTTCAAGTCACGGGAGGTATGTTGAATACCGAACGAAACCAAGGTTGCCAAATTTGAATCCCAAACGCTAGTCAGGGATCTATATAATTAACTCCCGAGCAATGCCAGCCAGTTAATGTAGAATCCTAAGTGAAGTGAGGAGTTCAAGCCCCCCAAGACAAAGACAGCTTAATTCCCGTGTTGGATACTCTACTTTTTACACCATCTGTAAGTAGGGCTTTCAATCCGGAGTTCCGGAGTTTCGTAACTCCGGAGTTTCGGAGCGATTTTAAGCATTTTTCAAATCCGGAGTTGAAATCTAACACCGGAGTTGAAACCGGTTTTTATAAAACCATGTAAACATTTTCAAAACGATGAAAACCGCATCTTAATTCTTGAGCATAACCCGTTGTTTAATTCCTTCTTAAGTCCTTAGTACAACACTTCGGTATTACTCGGTAGTGCTCTAGCGAAAAATATAAGAAAAAGAATAAAAGACAGAAGACTTGCAAAAATACCTTCACAACAGCGAAGATTTTTTTTCATCAAGAGATGATACTTTTAGAAAACCGAATAATGAACCGATATCCGAGACAATTGTTGACGTTTTGAAAAGACTAAAATATCGCGTAAACTTGATATCATCAACAGAATCACTAATGGAAAAGTATGAACCAGAGTTGCACCTAAGTGTTGCAGAGCAATTGGAGCAGGAGTTAAGCAAATTAATAAATAAAAACAAAGCACCCCATCTACTAATTTGGATCTGGATGGATCCGTAAGTGTAGAAAAAGCAATTTGTGACAATGGCGGAAGAAGAGGAAAATACCTTTCAGAAGCTTATTTAGTTTTCAGAGTCAGAACGAGCATTCTCGGCAGCAGGATTTTTCTGCACAAGGCTTAAAAGTTCTCTTTCTGACTCATCTTTAAAAGCCTTATCGTTTCTCAAAACATATTACCAAGAACATCGATCTAAAAAAAAGTAGATTTTTTAGGTACCTATAAGTTCATGATTTTTATTTTATTGTAACTTGCTAAACAAATGTTTATTTTGTATGATCGTTGATTGTTTTAATATTTTATAATGCCTATTAGTTGTATATTATAACGTCTGTCTGTCAGACAATATGTTTTTAAACAAATAAAACTTCTATTGACTAAAATAAAGGGCCTTTTTTATTAATTTCTAAAAAAGCTGTCAACTCCGGAGCCAACTCCGGAGTTCCGGATTTGATTGCTCAACATCGTAACTAGCTCCGGAGTTGATAACTATCCGAGTTTGAATGCCCTATCTGTGAGACAATTAAAAGAAAATTTACGAAAAGAAGTTATATTTTAGAGAAATGTAAGTATTAGGTATTTACTATAAATACCTGACACTTATGTTTCTCTAAAATCTGGTTTCTACATTAACTCCTCGTGAGTTAATTATATAAATCCCTCACTAACGTTCGGGATTTAAACTTAGCATACCTTCGTTTCATTTGGAATTCAATATACCGCCTGCGACTATACACTGGTTTATTCCCTGGTCACATAATCTACTATTAGTTATTATAGTGTATAAACAAATATTAAAATATATAATAATATATAAAAAATAAAAGAATAAATATTAATAATAATATTATAATGATACCATCATCGCCGTATTTCTACGTTGACGTCGTGGTGGGGCTTGCGCGCTTCAATAAACCCTAGGTCTGTATTGGTAGCGTTTGCTTTCACGTAACACGCCTAGGGTGAGGGTTCAGACTAAGAGTTTTCCGCAAGGCAGTTTTGTGACAAACTTAGTACAGTTGGGCACTAGCGGCCCCAAGGACCTGATCTCCCGGGAGAATTCTGGTTCTTCATCTCCGGCTTGTCTTTATTGGCCGGCCGTACTGAACTCTGACGAGGAACAGAGCTCCCACCCCTCTCTTACCTTAATTGGCTGGCTTGAGTGGAGATTTTCAAGAATAAACGTGCTCGGATCCTTCTTCCGAGCACGTTTATTCTTGAAAATCTCCACTCTGTATAACCCAGTAAGAAGCTGGTAGGGGTCCAGGACCTCAGGGTTCTGAGATATACAAATACATCTGAAAATAAAAATATATAAAAGATAAATAAATAAACACTCACCCAGTAAATGAGATACGTTTAAAACAACCATTTTTGTGCATGCGCTCTACTGCTGAAACAATATGTTGAATATAAATAACTAATAAAGTTTAAACATACATAATTTGGTTCAAATCGCCATTAAGAATAATGTGATATTTATTTATTTATTTATTCCGATATTCCGTCCATGATTGTTTTTTTTATCATTTGAATATCGTAATTAAAGACAAGAGATGTGCAAACGGTGTTTATGTTCAAAGAATCTAAATAATTTTGGCTTTTTGAAGATTGCAGAAACATTATTAGTACACGTCTTTCAATATACATAACAAGAACTCCGAAGCAGTCTTATAGTTCATAGTGGCTTCGGAATTTTGATTTAATTTGTTTAATATTTAGGAAAAAAAACACGGCCGATCACTTCTCTCGCGCACTCCGCATTGTTTTTGAATGCACGAAAACAACATCATAATCTTGTACATCCAAAAACAAAGTATTGAACATACTAAAAAACTATGAGGGACTATTTTTTTAAAATATCCTTTTACTTATTGAAATAGAGAATCGAACACTATCTTATTATTTCAAAACCTTATATCGTAAATCAACAATTTTTCATATGCGATTTAGTTCCTGGGACCCGTCTATTTATAATGAAATTTTGTGATAAAGCTCATAAAGACACGTTTTATAAACCGAAATAGGAAGAAGCACAGAAAGGGATAGTGTTATTTGTCGTGTATACGTCTGTCTCACGCTTTCACACTGGAATTATGTTGGTTTAAAAACATCGTCAGCTATGTTGATAAAAATATGCTAATGTCTTATAGGTCATAGGTTCATTAATATTCATAAGTTAGCCGAAGATCGAGTTTAGTAATAGATTGGTTAGTATTTTTAGAGTGCCTAGATTAGCACTTGACCAGCGACTCCGTTCGCCGGTTTGTTTTCATAAAAACTTTATCAACTCTTAGGGAGTCACTCACGAAGCGGTTTTTTCCCGCGGCCGCCACGGTTGCGGGCCCGCAGCTTCTGTAGAATGCAAATATATTATTTATTTATTTCTTTATTGCACACCTTAACTTATTATTAGGACATACAATTAAAAAGAAAATAAGTGTACAATAGGCGGTCTTATTGCACAGGGCAATTTTTACCAGACAACCTTTGGATGGACTGGAAGAAAGGAAAAGATTTGGGGTTGTCAGTGTACAACAATATAAATAATAGAAGTATTTATATAAATAATACTATAGAAAAAGGAAAAAAAATAATTATCAAATAATAAACTAATAAATATTACCATATACAAAAGCGAAAGGAGAAGAAAAATTAAAGTAATAGGTAGTGCTCCTTCACCATTTTTTTGAACGCTGGCAGCGTTTGGGCACGCCTCACTTCTATGGGTAATGCATTCCACAAACGAGCTGCTTGTACCGTGAAAGATTTATTGAAGAACGAAGTTGAATGCATATGAATACTAAGTTTTAGATTCTCTGATGACCTCAATGACCTAAAATGTGTGTCACAGAGGAACTGAATGCGTTCTTTGAGATAAAAAGGAGTCAAAGGATTAAAGAGCACATTGTAAAGCAATTTTCACAACGCGGTTTATGGCCACGGTGTGCGTGGTTGTTCCGAGGTTGTCCGAGGTGACGGCGGGCGATCGCGGTCGCTCGCCGTCGCCTTGGCGGTTTGCGCCCGCACCCTCTGCGTTTGGTTGTCGACGATCGCGCCCTATCGGCCGTTGGCTTGCGGTATGATTACTAGTGTGTTATGAGTACTAGACAACTGATAAACATACTTATATATTTCTAAATACATACACATAATAGATATTACACTCAGACACAGTACAAATGATTGTGCTCATCACAAAAACTGTGTCCTGGGTTGAATTCAAACCCACGACCTCCGGCATATCAGTCAAGGCTACTAACCTCTAGACCAACAGGCCCGTCAAAATTAAGTAATAATACAAATAGAGAAATTTCACTGCGCGAAACCAAACATACGAATTTAAACCTGCAAGCAACGATACTTAACGATATAATAACTCATGCAGTGACAAGACGCCTTCAGGAATTAATGTCGCCGCTAAGTTAAGTCGCTGGAATGAAGATAATATAGCACGTTTTTATACTAGGGTTAAATTAAAATCTTTAACAGGTTTTAAGTATCAGTGACGGTTTAAATGTAGATAGCCATACAGGAAAATTTTTTAACCACTGCGTAAATTTTTTTTAGTGGCTCAGTGTAAGCAATAGAACACATTTCCATTTTTAGTTTATGACTTTTTTTTCTCATTTTTCCACTTTGTCCCAATTTGAAATAAGCAAGACATGGATATAATTTAATAGTAATACTATGAATGAGCATGAATGAAAACGCGAAGGCCGCCGGCCGCTAGACCACGCCCAGCGCACGAGACGGGGGTGCGGGGGCATGCGGCGCCGGCGTTTGATAAACAAAACGCATGCACATGCAGTACGTCACTTACGGAAGCGGAGGTCGGACGTTCGCGCCCTTCGCCGTCCCTGCGCGTGTGCCGCGTACTAGACTAGCGTAGTGACAATGTCTCATTTTACTCACCGCGAGTATTATGAAATGGTGCGAGTGTATTTGTTAAGCAATGAAAATTTACGAGCAGCACGAAGAAGATACGAAAGGGAGAGCGTACCTCGTATGCGAGCCCAAGGGATCCTCAATCCTACGGTCCCTAATGAGAGGACAATTTTAGCAGCTAACCAAAGGCTGATCACGGCCAGTTCAGAACACCGAGCCACGCACAAGGGTCTGGCAGACCTAGACTGGCAGTCGAAGCCGATTTTTTTGAACGCAATCCAAGAGCCAGTACCTACGACGCAGAACGACGTTTTGGTGTTAGCCAAAGCGCAGTATGGAAGCTGCTAAATACAGCCGGACTCCATCCATACCACTTTCAGCCGGTACAACAACTCCATGACCCAGACCCAGCACCACGTCGAGCCTTTTAAATCACACCACAATTTTTTAAATACCTACGCCAAAATGCAATTGTTTCAATCTAAATTGTACCATGTCTAAATACCTATCATACCTAAATGTTTTATTTTGAATGGATTAAAACGTATTACCTACTTTCTTACTTATTTATTATGATTTATTTTCTGCATTTTGATGGTCCTAAGCCCATGAAAGTATGAAGGATAAATTGGAATTACGTTTACAAATAACTTTACACAGTCTAAACTTAAAAAATTGTATCGCTAAACTGGGGTCAATAATCGCACCGCGTTAGTAGGTACCGTCGCATAGAGCGAGCGCGCGTGAGTACTTCTGATACCAGCTGGCGCGTCAGGCGAGCGGTCGACGCGCGGCGTGAATCGGGCGACCAGTCGACGGACTGGCAAGCGACGTCCATAAAATAAATTTCTGAGTAAACAAGTCTCGTAAGCGTTAACTTAATTTTTTACTATTGAAACATATCAAAATAAAAAATACGTGTTTATTAAAATATATTCAAGTTTATTATGTCAAAATTTGCGCACTGGTTAAAAACTTTTCCTGTATAATACCCTATTGAAAAGTTTTTTTAAAATAATTGTAGACTGTTATGTGCTTTTAACCAAACAAATGCGAGGTAGGCGATGCGTGAGGAAAAAATCCGCTTATTGAATCATTTTATTTCCTTAGCTTGACTTACCGTAGCTCTAGTGAAAAAAGACTAATAGATATAGATGTTTGTACATACACATAAAAAAAAATTAGAGAAAAATGTATCTGCTCAAGAACAGGTGGAAAAGAGTCCAATACGCATCCTACACAGTTACACTTTGGTGGACACAATCACATAGCCAAGTACAAATACAAATGTTTTATTGCTTTAACAAATAGTACAATATTAGTTTATGATTGTACTATTTGTTAAAGCAATGCTGCGAAAGAGGCCAAGGCTGCGGGAAAGTTGAAAGAGCTTATCGCTATCGTAGCCCTGGAACGCAAAGGGCAACTTCATTTCAGCCTAAATATGTCCACTGTTGGACACAGGCTTTCCCCAAGTATGGCCATATCAGCCGATCATTGTCCATAGTGGAGCCGTATTAATAATAAGATATCGAATTCCCAGAGTCTGTGTTCCTTGACAGCTGCAGTCACTCTACACTAAGTATCATAATCACTCTTAACTTAATCAAGAGTGAATAAGTTACTTCTAGGCCAGCATGCTCCATAATCGACCACATCTTTGGTTGCTTACCATCAGGCGAGAAAGTCGTCAAACGCGACGCTATGAAAAATAACATAATCTATTTAAAAGAAAGTCGTACTATTTATAACTTAAGAACGGCTGAACCGATTTGGCTGAAAATTGGTGAGAAGGTACCTTAGAACCAGGAGAAGCACGTAGGACTGGTAGTCTGGTAGCGTTATTTCGTCGCTGCCCGCCACTAGCTAGGTGGCGCGCAACACAAGCGCACTGGTTCAAGCTTAAAGAGGCGCTAGTTCGAATCCAGCAATCTCAGAAATCCCTCGGATCCCAACATGGGCGCTGCTAGCAAAAATCTTGATGTCTTGTTCTAGGACTGCCCAGTGGGAGGAGATGGCTGGTACATCCACTTAAAGAGCGACAAGGAATCGAAAGTTGGAAAGACAACCAATCATAGAATTTGGATTTTAAAAACCGTAGGAACGACCGACAAGCGTCCACACTATACGACATTCAACGGCCGAATCCAAGTCCAAATTCCAAACGGGGTGGTGTTTGACGGTACACTGATTTATTATTAAGGAAGGAAGAGAAGCGAGCTCGAAACTCTGCCTACCTCGCCTAAGATAGGTTTAGTTATGTTGTGGTAGATATTAAGTTACAACCCTCTAACTTAATATCTACCACCCGGTAGGCTGGAGGTAAACAGACATGCTTGTTCTAAGAAAATACGGCAGGCTGTTATATCTGAGGCCTTATCGTGACGTTAAAATGTGAGGCGTGTAAGTGAGAAAGAAGGTGGAGCTATACACCCTATATAGCTGTATCCCTTTAATAGTGCAGTTTAGGTCGTCGCATAGATCATCGTTTAATAGATGGTCGTGATAGGAGCTCTGTCGACGGCTTCGCCGCAGATGTGAACAGCATACGCTAAAAAGTCCGCGAAGAGAGAAGAAAATAAGTTTGCCTTCTCCTCAGCGGTGTGGGCCAGCGACCCATCGGGCCTCAAAAGTGGCGGAAGTGAGGGACGGCAGAAGTTCGATTAAACCGACTTTGCCAGGGTCCAAACCGCTTTACTACCTGCTGGGTAAGAAGCAAGCTTGTTCCCTATTCGGCTAATGTAGTCAAACCGAGACCTCCGCAACACCTTTTTGTAGGACTTGGCAGCCCTGTTAAAGGCCTTCTTCTTAACAGACACGTCGCTTTCTACGCGCATACGAGCATCAGCCCAAATTCGGGATGCCGCGTGCTTAATCGCGTAGGCGCGAGCACACTCGGTGCCAAACCATGGATGAGCTTGATCCGATATTACTACATCAGAGAATGAAATATTCAGCACACATCCACCATACCCTGTCGCAGCACATTCGTCACGGCATCTGCGCACGAGGAAGCATCCTCCGAAGAAAAGCAAGTGGGCTGCCAAGGATAGCATGCGAAGAAAGATCGCATGCCTTTCCAATCTGCTGACCTGTATCTCCATTCCCGCCGGGTGCTTTTAGGACTGAGATCGGACGGGGAGTAGACCGAAACAAATTTAACCAGACAGTGGTCGGAACTACCTAAAGGCAATGATATCGACACTGAGTAGCGGTCTGGATCTGTTGTCTGGTCCAAGCAATTGGCTGTGTGCGAATCCACATCCGGCACCCTCATTGCCGCCTGGACCAGCTGGGAAAGATTTAATGCTATCTCTGGCTTTCGCATCTCTCGGCCAGCATGGTCTGTGCACTGGTATGGGAAAAGCCACTCTTGGTGGTGAGCATTAAAGTCCCCCATTAACACCAATTGGGCGTAGGGGTATCGCTGCTGAGCCGGACGGACAAGGACGTGAAATGAGGTTCAATGTAGCTAACCTCCAGGCATGCACTGATAGGACGACATCATTACGGGTCTAGTCTGGAGACTGCGCGGACGCCCGAGCCCCCCCGGGAATGTCCATCGAGCTCTCTTGTCTGATCGCCAACCAACACGGTGGCGCAATCCGGGTAGGCTCGGGCGTCCCCGCAGTCTTCAAATACTCGCCGTTAGCCAGACGAGAACAACCAGAGATAATATGTCTGATGGACTCACCCGGACGATGGTATGCCCTACACACGTCAACCGTCCCGTCCTTCATATTATCTCTTCATATTACATCGGGCTCATGAAGAGCCCGATGTAGGTATAAACAAGATGCTATTGAAAAATAAAAATAAACCTATTAATAAATGACACGATCATATAATACTAAGAAATAACCTTTTATCTGTGTTTATTCAGAAACTTGTATTGCTCACCTTGACATTTGAACCCCTGTCTCAAACAAAAACGCCAGAAGCTAGTGCAGCTTTCTCTGGAATGCTCTGCCGCCGCCTTTCGACTTTCGGTACCTCGGTTCGCTTGTCCAAGGGGATAGCGAGTAACAACTTATGACCCAAGAAACCCGTCTAGTTGAAAGGTAAAATCTACAGGACCGTGACAAGACTTATCATACTGTATGGATCACAATGTTGGGCTGTTGAATATGTAGTGTGCCGAGAATGGATAAAGTGAGAAATGAGGATAATATAAGATGTGCGCCAGTCTCCTAAAAGTTGAAGGGGAGTGGTTAATCTTGATGCGATTGTGTGACAAAGAGGATGACCCGCATGTTACTAAAAGAGTTATGAGTACACATGTGGGTGTATATCGAGGCAGACCAAAGAAAAATGGATGGATTATGTGAGGAATGATGTGAAAGAAAAGAGGGTTACTGATAGCGTGACGGATGACAGGACAGAAATAAAGACAAAAAAAATAACGTGTAGCGCCAACCCCCCAAGTAATGATACGGGACGAGGGCAGGAAAATGATGATGACTTTAAAGTGTATTTAGCAGTAAAAACTACAACTGAGTCAGTATTCAGTATATTAAAGTACATTAAATGTTTGATACTTCGATGCAGTTTTCTTCATTCATTCCATTCACAGTAGAATTGTTGCGGTTTACAACAGTTTCTTTATGTTCATCCACAACAAGAATAGCTCGGAGGACACTATCACTTGGCAGATCTTTAAACATTCTTGCGACTGACTTCACAAAATATTTAATTTCCATCACTTTCTCATGTGTCAATCTCCCTTCGTTTAAATCCTCTATGAAAAGACCTAGAATATTTAAATCTGCACACTTTAAATTATTTCTCATCGTAAGCTGTATCATACGAATATAATTATGTAAAAAATGTTCTTGAGGTAGATTGTGCCCATCTGTAAAAGCACTCCTAGGAATAGGACGCCCGATATAGGGCGATATAATATATTCTTCAAAGTTAAATTCGCTGTAGTATTTGAAGAATCCGCCAAGCAGTTGATATAGATTTTCATCATTCGTCGTACTGTATGGCAGTTCGTTGAAACTCACGTCCCAGTTGTTAACAAAGATGCCTTTCGAATCTTTTTGTAACACATATACTGGAGGCGCCATGTTCTTTTGTTGTAAATAAAATATGAGTAACATGTACACTATATACTTTATTATTGGATCACCGTCCTCCCTTGCTACACCATGGGCTTTAAACAAGTAGGTCAGAAAGCGTGCCAAAGCGTTGTTCCTTTTGTCTAAATTGAAGAAATACTTCAGAAGCTTGCTGGTTGCAATCGACTGGTCACCATACGTAGAGAAATGAAATACCAGGTCTACTCCCCGCTGTGTGGGAATATGTTTAAACGTACAAAGTGTGTATCTGGCTCCTTGCACGACGATGATGTCCGTGTAGAGTGTAGCTTGCTGCTGAAATAACTGTTTGGTTTCTTCAAACACGTTTGATGATGATGTATAATTAAAGTTTGGTAAGTCAATTCTGATGTCAAGGTCGCTTGATTTTGTACTAATCCCTTGGGTTAGCGATCCGAAGGGGACCAATTTCACACCTGAAAAAATAAAACAACAATTAAGTCAATTTACAGTTTGACATTTAGACGACCTTATAGGTAAATAAATTTAGAACTACATTGGGCCCACGTGGGCCACGTACGCCGATCTGGGCGCGTCGGTCTCCATACATTTTATATGGCAACTGGACTCGTAGAGCTACATTAGTTCCACGCCACGCGGCGCGAATCTACATACAAATTACTACAAATCAGGCGTGGCCCACGCTTGTGTTAGATTCTATATTATTTATGACGTAATTAAATTATGAATTTTCATTTTTCACGAATATTGTTAGTTGTATTTTATACATTGGTAACATATATATAGTTTGAATCTAACGTTGAAATACCTACCAAGGATAATATTGTGTTTGACGTTAGTGTCAAACCCCCACCGACCGAAATTTATAAAAATGCTGTATTCTTAGTGAGACGGCTCTCTTGATGGTCCTAGACCATTACTGACATAAGTTATTTAATATGTTATATTATATTATTGCTAATGACTCTGTGTATTTGTTATACTGTGACTTTTGTGTCCAATTATGTTACTGTGACAAACTACAATTAAGATATTGTAAGATGTCACTATAAAATACTATAATTGAAGCTACTGAGGAGTTTCTTTGCTTGTTCTTCTCCTCGACGACCTAGTTTTGAAACAAGCAACTAGTTTTTCGATTATTTGACAAGCCTATTTGACATAAATACTTTGTCTTATCTTTCTGTGCTTTTCTTCATAAAACCCTTTCCTTACAGACCAAAGTTGTTGGAAAGTTCAAGATTGTACAAATTAAATCGGAATAGATTTATGATTTGTGAATCATATTATAATTATTTTACCATAATTATGCTGCCAGCGGCTTTCACCCACAGCTCACGTGATAGTGGAAAATTATCCCAAGGGAACATACTCCTGAACTCACCATTTTGAGGAAATACCATTTCCATAAAATGTTAAAATTAGCGCCATCTAGCGGCCACGCTCATGCCTGTAGCGTTAACCTTCAAGTATCGTACGCGGCAAATAAGTTAAACCAAAATGATCGTCGTTGGTATGATTACGCGCAGCCCTCCGCTGTGCCGCTCTTCAATTGAGACCCAAAAATCTGTTGCTGCGCATTGAAGGTCGATCGCCATTTTGGTTCAATTTATGTGGCGCGTATTGTAGGTATATCGTGTTGAGTACGTACCTTGCCATCGCTGGCTGAGCGTGGCGCGAATGTCCTCCAGCATTTGCGATACGATCTGCTCAGGATCTTGCGCGGCGTCCACCTGCGCGAGTATTAGGTGCTGCAGCTGCGAGTCGAAGTCTCCCGTCAGGCACAACGGCGAACTCAGCACCCCGCCCCCACAGAACAACAACACTAAAAGAAAGAAAGAATGTATCATGTATTTGACACAGTTTGTGAAATAGTACACGTTGATACAAGTGCAGAAAGTTTGTCATTCCGACCGAGACGAAGTTGTGGAGCCGATGTCTGCGGTGACAAATTTGAACGTGTATCAAACGACGTTTTTTAATACAATTAGGTACAACTCGGAGGTTGGCGCGCACCACGTCGTTGAAAACATAGTTATAGTGGCATGTAAGTTGAACTATTTGCTATGATTACGCACACATTTCAATTGAGACCCGAAAATCACCACACACCTGTCACAGTGTTGTCTTTCTTAACCCAAAGGTTGACTGGTAGAGAATGCCTTGTTGCATTAAGTCCGCCTATGTACCACTATTGTACATGAAGTTTAAATAAATAAATAAATAAAATCGGTTATTGCGCATTAAAGGTCGATCGCCATGATGGTTCAACTTGTGTGATGAGGCTTATTACCGATTCCGGTTATATTCTTAAGGATTAAGAAGACTCAAGGCAACATTCCTGACTCGATTATGTGTGTAATAATTAGATAGTGATTGTAGTATTTTGGAAAATTAGTTAATTTTAATAATAACATAATAGTAGATTATGTGACTAGGGGATAAAGCAGTGTCTTTAAGTCGCGGGAGGTTTGTTGAATTCCGAACGAAACCAAGGTTGCCAAATTTGAATCCCGAACGCTAGTGAGGGATCTGTATAATTAAGTCCCGAGCAATGCGAGGGAGTTAATGTAGAATCCTAAGTGAAGTGAGGAGTTCCAGCCGCCCAAGACAAAGACAGTTTATTCCTGTGTTGGCTACTATAATTTTTTCTCAATTTACGAAAATAAACTATTAATAGAGAAATCTAAATAATATTTACAAGCAAAGATTGACTTGTATATTTTAGAGAAATATAAGTAGGTATTAAGTATTTACAGTAAATACCTAATACTTAGGCCGACCGCATCAGGCAGAGGCAACGGGGCGCTCGCCCCAGCCGCCGCCGGGATTCCGATCCCGATTTCCGGCCACCGTAGGCGCGGGCTTGCGGACGGCGTGCAGTGGGTAGCACGCTGTCAGATCGTCCGGTAACATACCGGACCGAGCCCAAGTCGTCGACAGCGCGTTCTGTTCCCGCGTGCCTCAAGGAGCTGTCAGCAAACCGTAGAGGCCCAGCCTGCTAGCTGCAGGCAGGCAGGGTCGAAGCCTGCTGGGGTTAAGGGCCGTTTTCTGAGAGGAAGGCTCAGCCCCGGCATAATATGAAGGAACGGGGTAGATTTTTAGTCAGTAAGAGTCTGACACTACTTCCCGCTCCACCCAAGGGCGGGACTTGTCATTGGATGATTTTACATACCATAAAAAAAATACCTAATACTTACATTTCTTTAAAATATAACTTGTTTTCGTAAATTGTCTTTTATTTATCTCACAGATGGTGTAAAAATTAGAGTATCCAACACGGGGATAAAACTGTCTTTGTCTTGGGCGGCTTGAACTTCTCACTTCATTCAAGTTTCTACATTAACTCCTCGCATTGCTCGGGAGTTAATTATATAAATCCCTCACTAACGTTCGGGATTTAAACTTAGCATACCTTCGTTTTATTTGGAATTCAATATACCGCCTGCGACTATACACTGGTTTATTCCCTGGTCAGCCGGTAGAATTCTGGTTCTTTATCTTCGGCTTGTCTTTATTGGCCGGCCGTACTGAACTCTGACGAGGAACAGATCTCCCACCCCTCTCTTACCAAGAACAAACGTGCTCGGAAGAAGGATATATAACCCAGTAAGATGCTGGTAGGGATTTTGACGGTACTTCTGGGATTGAAGTAACGTAAAAGAGGGCAACATGTCCTGAGGTGCTTGAGGAGTGGAGAGGTATACCACGGCTATCAGGACAATCCCGGAAGTACGGTCGAGATCCCTACCAGCACCTTACTGGGCTATAAATCCTTCTCCCGAGCACGTTTGTTCTTGCGAATCTCCACTCAAGCCAGCCAATTAAGGCAAGAGAAAAGTGGGAGCTCTTCTCCTCGTCAGAGTTCACTACGGCCAATAAAGACAAGCCAGAAATGAAGAACCAGAATTTTCCCGGGAAATCAGGTCCGTGTCGTCGCTAATGCCCAACAGTTCGCCACAACACTGCCTTGCGGATTGTATCTCTTAGTCTGGCCCCTCACCCTAGGCATGTTACGGCAAAGCAAACGCTACCAATACATACGAGTACCTAGGGTTTATTGAAGCGCGCAAGCCCTACCACGACGTCAACGTAGAGATACGGTGCTGGGGGTATTATTGTATTATTATTATAGTTATTTATTATTTTATATATTATATTATTATTTCTTTAAACACCATAATAACTAATAGTAGATTATGTGACTAAACCAGTGTATAGTCGCAGGCGGTACATTGAATTCCAATTGAAACGAAGGTATGCTAAGTTTAAATCCCGAACGTTAGTGAGGGATTTATATGATTAACTCCCGAGCAATGCGAGGAGTTAATGTAGAAACTTGAATGAAGTGAGAAGTTCAAGCCGCCCAAGACAGACAGTAGACACTGGTATTGCATCACTGTCAACAACCTTGAATAAGCTGATGATATCCATTAAGTCCCGGTTTTCTTTGCCCTGCCCCTTTCACACTTTTTTCCGGTATTCAGCGGGTAACAATTCAAATAGCAACGACTTTGCTTCATCAATTTGGTCACTACTAAACGACGACAAACAAATCTTCATTAAACTGTCCTCAGTTACAATTGAGATTTTATTGTGCACATATTCCAAAGGCTCGTTTGTAACGATATTACAAGTAGCGCATTTCACTATTGTCGACATTTTTAAAACAAACAAACGCAGTTAACACGTAACCGGCAGGCTGATTACGTATAAAATAGCGATCAACAAAAATTGCGCAATCGACGCGCAGTCGACGCGCGATCAATCGCTTAATGTCAAAAAAAACCGTATTATCTAAAAATGGATTGCTAATCGTTCGCCAATTGCTATCATGCACTTATTAATGCGATCCCAGCGCCAACAGCAATTGAGTAGCAATCTCTAGAACTAATTTCATATCAAATTACAAGTTAAAAAGATACAGCTGATGAACAGATGTGATAAAATAATGTGATAAAATATTGTTTAACTTAAAGTCCATTTTAATCCACTTGAATTCTGTTTAATAAATAGCTTAGTGACGACCATAAGATGACTAAGTGGATGAAACCAGTGTTTACTTGGACTATCGATATTCGACTGCTCTAACCACAAGTAAGTTTAAAATAATATTATGTAATTTGTGTGTGTATCTAATGATGACCACACTCGCTAGCTATCGCTGCGCGCGCGCCGCGCGCGCCGCGCGCGTCTTATATTTAACACCATTATTTAACACCGACTTCCGAAATTAAAGTTATTTTTATCATTTTAGTAGTTTTTTTTTTTCCAGTGAAGCTGTTTTTTTTTTGTAAATAGTTTTTTATTTCACACTTTTTAGTTGCGATGCACTTATAACCAGAGTGCCTATTTTTCATCATAATTCCAATAAACCCAAACACTGCTACGATACATTGTTTTATTATGAAGTTTTCGTGTCTACCTTCCACCTTCCGGTTCCATCATCAGATTGATCAGTTTGATAGTACCTTATAGCCAAAGTACATCTCATGACAATTCTAATAAGCGTAAACACGGCTAGGATACATTGATTCATTACGGAGTTCCGGTGCCTACCTTCCGGCTCCGTCATCATCATCAGGTCACTTTGATGATACCATTTTTAACATAACTATTCAGAACCATTTATTTATTTGTATTGTCATAGTCTCTTAACTATCTTCATTGTGATAGGTATCTATGTGAGTATGAAGTGCCGTTGGCCATTTATGGTCTTCTTCATCAGTTCCACCTCATAAAATGTTATTTTTTGATAAAAATACCAAAATCACTATATGGTTACCTATAATATTTGAGGAGTTCCGACGATTCCTCATGGAACCCATCATAAGAACTGGATTTTGAAAAAAAATGGGACCAATCTGAAAGCATACCCTTTAAGGGGAAAAAATATTGCAAATCGACCCATAAACGATGGAGTTATCCGCGAACAAACATAAAAAAGCATATATGCGGTCGAATTGAGAAACCTCTTCCTTTTTGAAGTCGGTTAAAAATACATTTTATTCCGGAATAATGTATTATGCCAGAATATATACATGTGACTTGAAAATCCCCTCTACCACAGATAAAAGAAAACTCTACCTATAAAAATAATGCAGTAATAAATAATACTTCTTTAGGTCAATGCATGAAATAAAGATAAATAAGTAAACACTCACCTAGTAAACAAGATACGTTTAAAACAACCATGTTTGCGCACAACTGCCGAAATAATAAGCGTGAACATAGATAGCTAATAAACTTAAAACAGACATAATTTGTTTAAAATCACCATTATGATGTGATTGTCGTGTTTATGTTATAGAAACTAAATAATTTTAACTTAATGAAGGTAGCAGGAACATTATTAGTATAACACGTTTTTCAATATATGTACATAACAAGAACTCCTAAGCTGTCTTATAGTTCATAGTGGCTTTGGATTGCACGAAAACAAGATCATAATCTTGTACTTGCATTGCTCCGCCCGCGCCTGGGCAGAGCATCGCCGTGTCCTCGTGGGGGCGATCGGCGGCAGCGATCTCTCTCACCGGGCCTTGGTTCAGGCCATGGTTCGGAGTGAGGAGGAATGGCAGTCGGTCGCCTCCCTCTGCGTAGCAGTAGGTAATGCTAGTAAAGGAGGATCCCGACCGCATCAGGCAGAGGCAACGTGGCGCTCGCCCCAGTCCGAGTTCCGATCCTAATTTCCGGTATTAGGCGCGTGTTTGCGGACGGCGTGCAATGGGTAGCACACTGTCCGATCGCCCAGTAACCGACCGGACTGAGCCCAAGTCACCAACGGCGCGTACTGTTTCCGCGCGCCTCAAGGAGCTGTCAGCAAACCGTAGAGGCACAGCCTGCTAGCTGCAGGCAGGCAGGGTCGAAGCCTGCTTGGGTCATGGGTCAGATTCTGAAAGGAAGGCCCGGCCCCGGCACGATAGGCAACGAAGGAACGGGGTAGGTTTTTAGTCAGAAAGAGTCTGACACTATTTCCCGCTCCGCCCAAGGGAGGGATATGTTATTGGATGATTTTACATACCATAAAAAAAAATCTTGTACTTACGTACTAAAACAAAGTATTGTACATACTAAAAAACTATATGCCACTATTTTTTGTTTGTTTAATAACCTTTTACTTATTGAAATAAAGCATCGAACACTATCTTAAATGCAAAACCTTATATCGTAAATTCAAAATGTTTTCATTTTTTTTTTTTATGGTAGGTAAAATGATCCAATGAAAAATTTTTCATTTGCGATTTTGTTCTTGGGTCCCGTTTATTAATAATTAAATATTGTGAATACGTTTTATAAACCGAAATAGGAAGATATATCGACGTGTATACGTCCGTCTCACCCTTTCACACCGGAATTTGACTGGCTTGTTGGTCTTGTGGTTAGTGTCCCTGACTGCTATGCCAAAGATCGTGGGTTCAATTCCCACCCAGGACAAATGTTTGTGTGATGAGCGCGATCATTTGTTCTGTGTCTGGGTGTAATTTATCTATAACATGTATGTATTTAGAAATTTAGAAGTATGTTTATCAGTTGTCTCATAACACAAACCCAGTTTGAGACTAGACGGCGCCGCTGCGTCGTGTGATAATTGTGGAATATTATTAAATACTAGCTTCTGCCCGCGACTTCGTCCGCGGAAAATTTCTTGTTTTAACATAAGTTTACACTCGACATTACTGTACCTTCCCATTAGTAAAATAATTTTTGGAATCGGATCAGTAATTTCGAAGATTACCGAAGTTCTCTTGTCTGCTCAAGGTAAATTAATCCCTTAGTCGCCTTTTACGGCCCGAACTTTTACGAAACGAACGAAACAACCGAAACCAGTAAGCAACAGACTGACATGCAACAATTTGAACACCAACTAACGACAACGTGGGCACAATAATTCGAGCGGGTCATCAATCCACGGAAAATCTTAACACCGCGATTCAATTGGATGATTTTACCAACAATAAAAAAAAAACACCGCGATTCAGAAAAATGACGTATTTGCAGAACGCCATCTATGGACAAATGGATAAAACGCCCGCACAAAGCATGATAGATCTAGAGCTCTACGAATGAAAGTTGTGCTAGTGGCATTTTGCGTTTTAGTAATTTTATATTATCTCCGAAACTATATGACCAATTGACATACTGTAAATGGCAAATCTTATCTGCATAATGTCTTTGTGATACTGAAATAATTTATTGTGACAAGAATTAATATTTCGTTGCTCAAATAATCAACCAAACGTAAGTAGGTATGCCGAAAAAATACTTTTTTAATTTTTTTTTTTTTTTTTTTTTTTTTTTTTTTTTTTTCCTTATTATTAAGAACTAATTTCTTAATAATGAATTACAATCTAGCCTAAAAGACTAATAAGTAATTTAACTCTAACTTATTATTATACAATACAGGTTTTGTTAAAACTAAGAATCGCGTCCTTTAGCACTTTTATAGAAGTCCATAACACTTTCTTAGAGTCTGATATTGATAAAAACACTTTGTTCATGTGTTATATGCATAGCACAGCATTGATCACTATTATACACTAACTTTAAACACTACACTAACTCGAAGGGTTTAGTTCTTTTTAGTCTACGCACTAGGTCCGTGTTGTCTAACAGCTGGATTGCCTCAACATTCACATGTCGGTGAAGTCTGTTTTCGTGGGCTTCAGCAAATTTTTGAATGATGGTGGTGACGAGTTCCATTTTAAGGTCACGATGGAGGTCGTCATTTCTGATGTACCAAGGTGCTTTTACAGCATCCCTGAGTACTTTATTTTGGAACTGTTGTATTATTTTGATGTTGCTCCGTTTAGCACATCCCCAAAGTTGGATACCATACGTCCAAATTGGCATCAAAATATGCTTGTAGAGTATTATTTTATTATGTATTGATAAACAGGATTTCCTTCCGAGTAACCAATACATACTTTTATAGCGTATGTCGAGTTCCTGTCTTTTCTTTTTAACGTGAGCTTTCCATCGCAGCTTGGCGTCGAGAGTTATGCCGAGGTATTTAGCTGTATTAGCATAAGGCACTTGTGTACCGTTTATGTAGATTGGGTGATAATCGCATTGTTTGTTTGTAAAGTCAACGTGAATTGATTTTGACTCATTCAGCTTGATCTTCCATTTTTGTGTCCAGTCATAAACTTTGTTCACAGCAAGTTGAACTTTTTCCACTGCTTCTCTGTGATTCGATCCAATAGCCATAATAGCAGTGTCATCAGCAAAGGTTGCAATGGTGTTGTTTTCGAGTTGTGGGATGTCACATGTGTACAACAAGTAGAGGATTGGGCCTAGCACACTTCCTTGAGGTACCCCAGCATTTATACTTTTAAGCTCCGAATATGCATCATCTTGCCTTATCCTAAACAATCTATTGGTTAAATACGACTCCAGAATATCTGCAAATTCTGGAGGCAACATACATCTGAGTTTGAATATTAGGCCCTCATGCCAAACTTTGTCAAAAGCTTGCGCGACATCTAAGAAGACGGTGGCGCAGACTTCTTTATTTTCGAGCGTTTTTTCGATAACATTTGTTATTCTGTGTACCTGGTCTACTGTAGAATGTTTTTCTCTGAAACCAAATTGATGATTTGGGATGAGGTTTTTTTCTTCTATTATTGGCTTTAACTGTTTCAGTAACAGTTTTTCAAATAGTTTTGATAACACTGGTAACAAGGAAATAGGTCTATAAGATGACGCTTCATGGGGTGGTTTCCCAGGCTTCGCAATCATAATTACTTCAGCTACCTTCCACGGTCCAGGTACGTGTTTAAGAGTAAACGCAGCATTGATTATTTTGGTCAGCTTTACTATAGCTTTACGCGGGAGGTGTTTAAGAATTTCGCCCGTTATGAGGTCGTAGCCAGGTGACTTTTTCGAACTAATATTATTTTGAATTTCTCTCATAACTTCTTTAGGAGTCACAAGCTTTATTTCTTGATTTTGCACTACCTTTTCACACTCAAGTATATCTGTACAGTTACCATTGGGTTGGAAAGTATTTTGTAGGTGTTGAGCAAACCTTAAAGCTTTTTGGTCATTACTTATGGCCCATTTTCCGTTGGTATCTCTAATAGGCGGTATTTGTTTAATTGGCTTTTTTAGGTTTCTTGTCACTTTCCAAAGAGAGTAATCCGTTGAATTATCATTGGTTAGTTGCAGAAGGTTGCTATTTAGAGATTCATCCTTAAATTGTAGAATTTTTCTATTTAATTTCTTAGTTAGATTATTTAATAATGTTTTTTCCCGCGGACACCTTGTTTGCTGCCATCGCTTTCTTTGTTTTCTTTTCTCAGATAGTAAATCCACAATTTCCTTAGGATAGATGTGACCCTTATATTTGTGTTTTATTTGTGGTGTATTGTTCCACGCATGTTACGATGCCAAGATGCTGGCTCAGCACACCTGCAAACAAGCGCGAAGCATCAAGTTCCACGAGTAGCGCTTCCCACGGTAACGCCGATTCCCGGGGCTTTTTCCATCCTAACATCGGTGGGAACAGACACTCGCGCTCATCGCGTATAGTTTTAGTTACTCTTATTTTACATTTAATTTTGATAATTTTTTAAGAACTTTTGAAACCTCTTTTTTGTGAACATTAATTAAACTTTTTTATCATACGAAACGGACTTTATTCTAAAAGTTTCCCGACACGCCCCACACACGTATCTGGCGCAGTCGGAAGTCGTCAAGGACTTTGAAAGTGTTGTCGTTGTGTGAATCACCCAAAAATCGGGCATCGCCGCGTCGACCGTCCAGACGAAGAACCATCAGAGGCCAGTCGGGAAAGCTGCTGCTGCGGACATCGAGACTTCCAAATTTCGATGGATCGACGCTCGCCAGCAATAGTACATATGTAAGTGAATTACGGATATTCTCGATAATTGTATGCTATATTTTTTTACGCAGTGTACTATAATTTTTCAAGATTTTTCATCCACGTAGTAATAAGGACCTTAGTCCTAGTAGGCGAGTTCAACTTCGGATAACCCGAAGTGACGCCAATCGTAACCTTGAACACTTAAGCGACTTAGATTTAGAAACGATGACTGAGCAAAGTCACATTTCACAACCGTCTTTCAGTCAGATGAGTCAGATGGCTTCGTCAGACTTAACTGATAAAATTTATAAATCCCTTAGATTACTTCCAGAGTTTAATGGTAACCCTAATGTTTTGACCAGATTTTTGAATTTATGCGACGAGTTAGTGCTCACTTATGTCAGTACGGAACCAGGAAGTAGACTCTCGAATTTGGCTCTGATTAATGGAATTTTGAACAAGATAACTGGTACTGCTGCACGTACTTTGGCAACTAATGGAATTCCTAGTGATTGGCAGGGCATAAGGAACACGTTAATTAACAGCTTTTCAGATCACAGGGATGAAACTTCGTTATATACCGATCTATCTCTTTTAGTTCAAGGCAATGATACTATACAAGTATACTACGAAAAAGTTCAGCATTTATTGTGTACTATAATTACGTATGTCGAGTTGCACGAATCTGTAGGAACTACTGTGGAAGCAAAAAGAACTCTATATAAAAACTTAGCTTTGCAGACATTCTTGAGAGGTTTAGATGAACCGCTAGGTTCTAGGGTAAGATGCATGCGACCTTCATCTCTCGAAAGTGCCCTTGAATTTGCCCAAGAGGAATTAAATGTTCTCTATTTGCAAAAAAGAAATAAATCTTTACCTGCGAAGCAAAATCTATATAATTTTTACGAACAAGCATCTAAAACTTCACACACACCTAACGCACAGCAAAGTTTCCGTCCATCTGCTTCCCATTCATCGCACCAACAGCAAAATTTTCATTCATACGTGCCACCAAATTATAACCCTACATTCCAAGCATACCCTAGACCTCAAATTCGATCCTTTGGTCCTCAATATCCTCCACAGCTAGGCCCATCACCCGTACCACTAGAACAGTACAGGCAACCCTATCCCAGACCTCAAAATCCCACAAAGACCCAACAAATGTTTAGGGCTCCCCCTACCAATATGTCTACTGGATTTCGAATCCCACCTCGTGCTCCCCTAGTACCCCAAATAAACCAAGCACCCCAATATAATACCCCAACACCTATGAGTGGTATTAGTTATCCAGTCGCGCGTACCCTCCCACCCACGAACTACAATGGTAAACGTAACCTTGCACCAAACCTCCCACAAATTGGTGAAACTCATTTCAATGAATTCTTAAGCGATAATACTGCCTTAAATTTTCACGAATACGATCCCAATGTACAACATTTGGATCCTGCTACCGATACAGATTATCTTCATAAATTTATGATTGGTCTTGAACTTGATCCAAATCAGAACCCCGCTGAAAGCACTACAGAGCAAAATTTTTGCCCAGCTATAGAGAGGAATGCCCCCGAATAGAATTGAACGTACAAAGTAAACGTCATTTGCCCTATATTCAAATCAAAAATCCCCCAATAAAACTTTTGATTGACACCGGGGCAAACGAGTCCTTCATTAGCCCAGAAGCCTATGAAAAATTTTACCCCCACTTTCCACTTGACTATGAACCATTCCTAGTTACAAATACGCACGTGACCACCCAAAATTACTATTCTTTAACTGTCCCTTGTTTTGAGGAATTAAATGATAATGTTCCCATAAAATTATTTCTCTACAAATTCCATAATTTTTTTGATGGTTTAATAGGCTGCGAACAGTTAAAAAAGTGGAATGCAAAAATCGACCTTGCTACTCATACTTTAGAGACAGAGTTCACAAAAATTCCTATCATTTTATATTACAATCCTCAATGTTTAAATTCTCACGAAATTACTATACCAGCCCAAACTACTCAGTTAATTAGGGTGCCTACTAACATTGCACAGGGAGACATCTATATTGAGGAGCAAACAATTTCCGGTTGTTACATTACCGAATGCATATCATTCGCCGAAAATAATCATACCATGATACAAATTTTAAACCCGTGGGATACAGACATTGTAATACCTATAGAAAATCCAATATGCGCACAAATTTTTAATAAAGAAACGTTTCCCATAACTCACGTAATTGACACCACTTCACGTACCTATAACGCCGAGCGAACACGAGAAGTCTTATCGCAGTTGCGCATAGAACATTTAAATGCAGAAGAGACAGTCAATTTAATTAATCTTTGCAAAGAATATGCCGATGTTTTCTACCTAGATGGGGAACCACTTACCTTCACTAATGAAATCAAACATCATATCAGAACCGTAGACGATAAGCCAGTTTATAGTAAAACCTATAGATACCCTTACGTACATAGAGAAGAAGTACAAAATCAAATAGAATCTATGTTACAGCAAGGTATTATTCGTCCATCTTCATCGCCTTGGAATGCTCCGATATGGATTGTGCCTAAGAAAAGTGACGCATCCGGTAAAGTTAAGTGGCGACTAGTCATTGACTTTCGGCAACTGAATGCAAAAACAATAAACGATAAGTATCCGATTCCTAACATTAATGACATATTAGACAAGTTAGGCAGGTGTCTATACTTTTCTACATTAGATTTAAAATCAGGATTTTTTCAAATTCAGCTAAATTCATCCGATATACCGAAAACAGCATTTAGTGTAGAGCAAGGCCATTTTGAGTACATTAGAATGCCAATGGGCTTGAAAAATTCTCCAGCAACATTTCAACGAGTTATGGACAATGTCCTTCGCGGACTCCCAAATTGTACTACGTATTTGGACGATATTTTGGTATTTTCGACGTCCTTGCAAGAACATATAGTTAACTTGCGCGCCATTTTCGACCGTCTCAGAAATTCTAATTTAAAAATTCAGATGGATAAATCTGAATTTCTTAAACATGAAACGCCTTATCTCGGTCATATTATCACCACCGATGGTGTTAAACCAAACCCGGATAAAATTTCAGCCATCCTAAATTATCCAGTCCCAAAAACTCCCAGGCAAATTAAGGCATTTTTGGGTCTACTTGGTTACTACAGACGTTTTATACCGGATTTTGCACGCATTACTAAACCTTTTACATCGTGTCTTAAAAAAGGTGCCAAAATAAATTTAACCCCAGATTATTTAAGCTGTTTTGAGCATTGCAAAACTCTTCTTACAAATGACCCCATTTTAATATATCCCGATTTCAGTAAAGAGTTTATTTTAACAACAGACGCGTCTAACGTGGCCTTAGGAGCAGTTCTTTCTCAAGGTCCTATCGGCTCAGACAAACCTATTGCCTATGCGTCTAGAACTCTAAACAATAGTGAAATTAATTACTCTACTATCGAAAAGGAATTATTGGCAATAGTTTGGGCTACCAAATACTTTCGGCCTTACCTTTTTGGCAGAGAATTTAAAATAGTAACCGACCACAAACCTTTAATTTGGCTAATGAATCTAAAAGAGCCTGGTTCACGTCTTACAAGGTGGAGGCTCAAGTTAGCAGAATATGATTACACAATTGTTCATAAAAAGGGAAAAATCAATTCTAACGCAGATGCTCTCTCACGTATTCAGATTAATCATAATGAAACTCAATCTTTGTTCGTTAATCACTCCGATTCGTCCTCCACATTATCGGCCGAGGAAAATAGTCCAGCACTTTCCTATTCCACTCTCACCGCTACAGGCAACAGTCCAATACATGCGTCATCTACTCTTACTGCACATTCACCATCCACCCTATCTGCTTATTCGGCTCCACAAAATATACATCAAACACAAGTACATACAGCCTCACCATGTACTGAAACCATACACACTAGCGCAGAAAATCCCGTTCTAGATATTCCGATATCAGATGAACCTTTAAATAAGTTTAAGAGACAACTGGTAATCAAAGTAATAAGCGGTAATTCTAAAACTAGACCAATAGTAACCGAACCTTTTCAGTCTATGCAAAAAACTTCAGTAGAAATTAGCGAACATAATTTGCAAAGTAATATTACAAACATTATAAAATCTCACGTTGATCCAAAAATCCGTACTGCTATTTTAGTAAGTCCCATCGAAAAAATGTTCGATATAATACCAATCTTGCAAAAAACTTTTGAAAGTTCATCTTTGAACTTAGTTCTAGTTAAACATGAGGTAGCCAATATTACTGACCTTTCGAACCAATTAGATATAATAAAAAAATATCATGAAGGCCAGACTAATCATCGAGGAATTACGGAAACCTATCTTTCATTATCCGAACGTTATTTTTGGCCCAAAATGAAAACCGAAATTACAAAATTTATTAACGAATGTAGTATATGTCGATGCGCAAAGTATGACCGCAACCCATTACGCCCACAGTTCAAAATTGTACCTCCACCAACTAAACCGTTTGAATTAGCACACGCGGATGTTCTAACTGTCGACCATGACAAATATTTAACTATTATAGACTCATTTTCCAAGTACGCTCAAGCCTACCTTTTACCCGATTGTACCGCACCCAATATATTAAAAGCACTTTTACACTTCAGTACTCATCACGGTTTTCCTTTAAATCTAACAACGGATCAAGGCACCGAATTTAGCAATCAAGTCATATCAGAATTTCTCCGTTTGCATAATATAAAACATCATATGACAAGTGCATATGCAAGTAATGAGAATGGTTTGATTGAACGTTTCCACAACACGCTTTTGGAACACCTACGGTTACTAAAAATTCAGAACAAAAATGAACTCAGTCGAAATCTTATACCGTACGCATTAATTGCTTATAATAATTCCATCCATAGTCTAACCAAGTGTAGGCCATTTGATGTTATTTCTGGTCACTTCGACCCTCGAAATCCTGTCAGTTTAAATATGATGGACAGATATCTTCAAACTTATATTCAAGAACATCGTGGTCAAATGGAAACAGTTTACAAAATTATTCATGATTCGTCATTATTCAGTCGCGAAGATATAATGGCTCGACGTAATGTTGATAGGGAACCAGTTTTAGACTGTGAACAAAATCAAATAGTTCACGTACGTAATCCAATGGCAAGTAGGCAAAAATTAGCACCTCGTTTTGTTCAGGACAAAGTCGTTAAGAATTTACCTATACATATTTACACGGCAAAAAGTCGTGGCCGGGTAGCAAAATCACGGTTGAAAAGACCATCAAAAAAATGATAGTTTTCGTATCATTGTTTCAGGTACTTATTACTGCTGCCAATTTTCGTAGTTGGTGCTCAAGAAATACGCCTCGATAGGCTAGATAATGGACCGGGAATACTACCCTTTAATCTGGGTGCCACCAAAATTATATCCCATTTTCATATATTTTTACAAGACATTAACCTTCAAGAAATCGAGTCACATGTGAACATCATAAAAACCCAACTTACAGATACGACATATAAACTATCCCATACTGACAGCTCTCTTTTTAAGTACCAAACTAGGCACCTATATGCAAAGTTAGATAAAGTTTTATTGCAATTAGATACCTTTAGGCCATCTAGAACTAAAAGAGGTCTGATCAATCCTTTAGGCACACTCATAAAAAGTATTTCCGGTAATTTGGACAATGAAGACGCCCTGAAATTCGAAAATGCATTACGAACCTTAAATAAAAATGAAAAAATTTTGTCGCAATCATTGAACAAGCATATTACTTTATATAAAGAGATGACGATACAGCAGAATCAAATTATCCGAAACATTTCATTAAATCAGGTTAAATTGGAAAGAGCTCTTACTTTTGTCATGAATATGACTAATGATAATGAGCGAATTATTCACCACGCTCATCTTGTGCAACTTTTTGCAATTTTAAGCGAAAATGTTCAAGAACTTTTGAGCGAAATTGACAGAATAGAGAATATATTAGCTTTTAGTAGAAATAAATCTGTTCATCATTCCGTACTTTCTGTTAAAGATTTAAGAAATATCATAAGCCAATTAAAACGCACTTATAGATCTGATCAAATAATTGACATAGATATCAGAGATTATTACGAAATTCTTAGCCTAGCTTCATACTTTACAGAGTCGACAGTTGTAATAGTCCTAAGGTTTCCCATTACGTTTAGCACAGAATATCAGTTATATGAATTATGTCCCGTCCCAAATAAAGATAGCCTAATTATAGTACCTACTGCACCTTATATAGCGTCCAATTCTCAGGAATATGTGTATATGGAGGCTGAATGCCCGAAGGTCAGTTCCTGGCACATATGCGAGCAGAAGATCGTCCACCGGATCTCATCAAGGTCAGACTGTATTCAAAAACTTATACAATCTCAGGAGATAGATGGAACGTGTAAACCCACGCCTATCTCTCTGACTAAGGAGGCTCTGATTGAGTTGGATAGTTATCATTACATCATTACTTTCCCCAATAGTACGAAGGTTCAACTATCCTGCGGTAAAGAGCGATTCGAAATGTTACAAGGCAGTTTTTTAGTCAGCGTCCCTCAAAGCTGCAAGATGAAAACCCCCGAACTTAGTATAATAAACCTGGACAATAAATTAGTCGGGAAACCATTAGAACTCATGGCTCTACCACACTATGAAACACCAGTAAAGACACGGAGGTTCACTCTGAAGACTACAGATTTAACCAGCCTTCGGAAAATACAGAACCAAATCACTTCACAAGATGAAATTAAAATCGAAACACTGGACACTATCGGAATCTACCATACGACAATTCCATTCTACATACTTATATTATTCGGTACATGTGCACTGAGCATCATCTATGTCATTCGTCGCCGTCGAGCTGGGAGAATTAACATTACCACACAAACTAACACCGAATTAACGGAAGATGAAAGAAGAGCCGCAACTTTTGGCGTCAAGGTCACCAAATAGTTGCTCATCTGGCAGGGGAGGTGTTACGATGCCAAGATGCTGGCTCAGCACACCTGCAAACAAGCGCGAAGCATCAAGTTCCACGAGTAGCGCTTCCCACGGTAACGCCGATTCCCGGGGCTTTTTCCATCCTAACATCGGTGGGAACAGACACTCGCGCTCATCGCGTATAGTTTTAGTTACTCTTATTTTACATTTAATTTTGATAATTTTTTAAGAACTTTTGAAACCTCTTTTTTGTGAACATTAATTAAACTTTTTTATCATACGAAACGGACTTTATTCTAAAAGTTTCCCGACACGCCCCACACACGTATCTCGCACATTGTTGGATATCAACAACATATTTATTTACTTCTGAGTCAAGCTGATCTTGCGTTTTTATCGCAGTTCTTAGGTCGATAATTTTATCTAAATCAAGAGCAAAACTTTCCCAATCTGTTGACTTATTAACTAGGAATATCTGGCTTTCTTTTAGCAGGATTTTTTGACTAAGTCTCAGTATTATCGGTGAGTGATCAGAGTTCATATGAAAACCCTCCTCCAATCCAATGTAATTGGTGGATATGTTTTTGCATATGAAAAAGTCTATTAGATCTGGTATTTTCTGGAGGTCAGTGGGCCAGTATGTTGGTTTTCCTGTGCTCATAACTTCACAATGTGTTTCTTTAACTGCACTTAAAAGCTGCCTTCCTTTTGTTGTTGTAAGTCTTGATCCCCAATGAATATGCTTGGCATTAAAATCACCGCCTAGGATAAATCTTTGACCTAACATTTCAAAGAAATGTAAATACCGCTCTTTTCTTATCATGTGCCTTGGAGGACAGTATACAGCCGCTATGGACACCTGACAAAATTTGGTTTTGACAGATATTACCATAGCTTGGATATCTAGCTCTTCGTACTTGCACTGCTCGTAATGATTAATATTGTCTTTGATTATGACAGCGCTACCTCCCCTAGCGGAGTTGTCAGGGTGAAGCGAGTTATACACTGTATATCCTCTAAATTTCACAAAGGATTGTTTAGTAAAGTGTGTTTCGGATATCAAACACACGTCTATGTTTTCTGTATCTAGGACCGCCTGTAACTCATTTTGATGTTTGAGGAGCCCATTCGAGTTCCACGCCATTATTTTAAGAGAGTTATTCATTTTTGTTTATTTGAAATAGATGTTTTGGTGCTGGATTCTAGCTTTTCTAATCTTCTGTCGAATGTAGTAATGCACTTCAATATCTGATTAATTTTATCCTCTATGTTCGAAGATCCTTGCTTTGCAGCTTGTGCATAGGAGCAAATATTAGTTCCTTGTGTGGTTGATGGTTTTGGAGTGGCCTGAATACTTGCTTTCTGTGCTTGTTTGTCATGCCTCATCAGAGGAAATTGTTGAGAAGTTGTCAAATCAAGTTTCTTCTTAATATTTTTGTTTTTTAAGAGTTGCATCTCTTTAGCTACTTCACACCCTCTGTAGTTTGCAGGGTGAGGTAGACCACAGTGGACGCACTTTGGCTTATCTTGAGGGGATTTGGTACAGTTGGCTGTAAGGTGTTTTCCAGTACATTTTACACACCTTGGCTCTCTTTTACAATATTTATGAGTATGCCCGTATGCCTGGCATCTCTTACATTGAGGAATAAGCTTTGGATTTTTAAGTGGGTGTATTTCAATTTTACACCCTAATATGTACTTAATGCCATAGATTTTGTTGACATCTTCGTCATTATGGAAAGATAAAACGAACATATTGAGTGGTTCTTTACTCTTCCAGCTCAATTTGTAGTCAACCTTTTCTATTTTTAGCCCTTGCGTTATAAGGTCATCTTTAATGCGATCTGGCTGACAAGAAGAATGTAATTTTTTCACCACAACTCTTATTGGTCTAGCCTGTTTATTCTCATATGAGTGCCAGTGGTAGTCTTTTTCAGTCAAAAACTTGGAAATTGCTCTGTAAGAGTCTTCCGATTTAGCGTTGACTTTCACACAATCGCCATTCATCATTTTGGCGGTGAATGATTCAGCTGGTTGGCTTTCAATTAGCGAGTCGTAGAACGTTTGATAGTTTTTGACTCCCTCTATAATGATTGGTGGCGGGGGAGGCACTTTTTTAACTGGTGGCTCTTTCGCATATTTTTGTTGCTGGGCGCTTGTTCCGGGTTGTTGTTGAGGAGAAAGTGAGTTGTTTAGCTTCCTTTTTTTCCTGCTTTTAGCCCTAATCCACTCAGTTTCTTTAGCGAGTTCATCCTCATCAGTACAATATTCGACGTTTTCTTTTTCGGATTGAGCAAATTTTATGTTACTCTTAGCCAAATCTTTGGGTTCACTACATTTTTGACCCTTGGAGCATTGATTTTCTTGGTGAAGGTTATTAAGTTGTTGCTGGAGGTTTTGTACCTGAACCTTTAGGTCATTAACAAGGACTTCCAGATTTTCTTTTGCTGATTTTTCTCGGAGATAACAGTCATATAACTGCCTTTCCAAATCAGTTTTAATTTTAACCGTTGTTGCACACATTGTGACGTTAGTTAAAAGTTAAAACTTTTTTAATGCAAATAAAGGAGTATACAAGATAACATATAAAAGATAGAAATATGGTATCGCGGACTTTTTTGTAGATATAATTAAGACGAATCAGGTTGCCATACATTGTTTTTAATTTTAAGCAACTCTCTAGGCAGCGCACGCAAATATTTCTTTTTTATGAGGTATTTTTTTCCGACTTGCAAGACAAAAATTGTGATAGCTCGGTTAATGTACATGTTATAAAAATAATTTATAGCCTATAGCACTCAGGAATGATGTAGCTTTCTACTAGTGTAATTTTTTTTAGAATTGGATCATGAGTTCTAGAGATTACCCCCTACATACAAACTTACAAATTTTACCTCTTTATAATATTAGTATAGAAGTATAGATTGAAAAAGCGGGGGGGGGACCGATTGCCTCAATACATTGCAACTGGCTTTTTACTTCTTCCAATTGATTTATCGTAACATAAGAAGATTTGATACTTTTGATCTCAGACTGCACCAAAATAAGGTCTTTAAGATTTAGACACGTCTAGATGATCGAAAGTTATTGGAGGCAGTTTCTCCAAATCGCGGGCTACAAACACTGGTATTGCATCACTGTCAACGACCTTGAATAAGCTGATTATATCCATTAAGTCCCGGTTTTCTTTGCCCTGCCCTTTTTGCATTTTTTTCCGGTATTCAGCGGGTAACGATTCAAATAGCAACGACTTTGCTTCATCAATTTGGTCACTACTAAACGACGACAATCAAATCTTCATTAAACTGTCCTCAGTTACAATTGAGATTTTATTCTGCACATATGACAGAAGCTCGTTTATAACGATATTACATTTACCTCATTTCACTAATGTCGACATTTTTAAAACAAACAAACGCAGTTAACACGTAACCGCGCTCGCTAGCTATCGCTGCGCGCGGAAAATTTTTAGAATTGGATCATGAGTTCCAGAGATTACCCCCTACATACAAACTTACAAATTTTACCTCTTTATAGTATTAGTATAGATTAAATAATAATTAAAACAAAATTATGAGGATTAAAAACATCAGCTGTGATGATAAAAATATGATAATCTCTTAAAGGTTACAGATTCATTAATATTCATAAGTTGGCGGAAGATCGAGTTTAATAATTAGATTGGTTTGTATTTTTAGAGTGTCTAGCCAGCCAGTTGCCAGCGACTCCGTGCGCCGGCTTTTTTTTATAAAACCTTTAACACACCTTCAATTTGTATTATATATTATTATTATATAATATTGTATTTTGAAGGTGGTTTTGAAAAACTAATAATGATAGCCTTTATTATTCATTTTGATTACAATTTGTACCAAGTTTTATGTTTGCTAACCGAAAGAATTAGATTCTCCCTTGCAACTTATAACACCCCCTTAAGCGTTATTTAGGGTGACTGGTAATTAGTGACCGATACTTAACCAAGTGAGAGGTGTTTATGAGAGAGTACATGGGGGATGGAGTTATGGAAGTCCAAACAGTGCAGGGGAGGCGCTCCTGTAATCCGTTACTGCGTTTGACCTGGCAATAGCCAATACTTGGTTCCACAAAAAAGACAAACACCTGGTCACCTACAAAAGTAGACACCACAAGACACAAATAGATTATTCCTAGTGAGGAGCAACCATTTAAAGCACGTCAAAGACTGCCAGGAGAAGACCAGCGGCGCCGTCTAGTCTCAAACTGGGCTTGTGTTATGAGACAACTCATAAACATACTTATAAATTTCTAAATACATACATGTTATAGATAAATTACACCCAGACACAGAACAAATGATCGCGCTCATCACACAAACATTTGTACTGGGTGGAAATCGAACGCACGATCTCCAGCATAGCAGTCAGGGACACTAACCACTAAATCAACAAGCCAGTCAAATTCCGGTGTGAAAGGGTGAGACGGACGTATACACGTCGATATATCTTCCTATTTCGGTTTATAAAACGTATTCACAATATTTAATTATTAATAAACGGGTCCCAAAAACAAAATCGCAAATGAAAAATTTTTCATTGGATCATTTTACCTACCATAAAAAAAAGAAAAAAAAAATGAAAACATTTTGAATTTATGTTATAAGATTTTGCATTTAAGATAGTGTTCGATGCTTTATTTCAATAAGTAAAAGGATATTAAACAAACAAAAAATAGTGGCATATAGTTTTTTAGTATGTACAATACTTTGTTTTAGTACGTAAGTACAAGATTTTTTTTATGGTATGTAAAATCATCCAATAACAAATCCCTCCCTTGGGCGGAGCGGGAAATAGTGTCAGACTCTTTCTGACTAAAAACCAACCCCGTTCCTTCGTTGCCTATCGTGCCGGGGCCGAGCATTCCTTTCAGAAACTGACCCATGACCCCAGCAGGCTTCGATCCTGCCTGCCTGCAGCTAGCAGGCTGTGCCTCTACGGTTTGATGACAGCTCCTTGAGGCGCGCAGGAACAGTACGCGCCGTTGATGACTTGGGCTCAGTCCGGTCGGTTACTGGGCGATCGGACAGTGTGCTACCCATTGCACGCCGTCCGCAAACACGCGCCTAATACCGGAAATTAGGATCGGAACTCGGACTGGGGCGAGCGCCCCGTTGCCTCTGCCTGATGCGGTTGGCCTCCTCCTTTACTAGCATTACCTACTGCTACGCAGAAGGAGGCGACCGACTGCCATTCCTCCTCTCTCCGGACCATAGCCTCAACCAAGGCCCGGTGAGAGAGATCGCTGCCGCCGATCGCCCCCACGAGGACACGGCGATGCTCTGCCCAGGCGCGGGCGGAGCAATGTAAGTACAAGATTATGATCTTGTTTTCGTGCAATCAAAAACAAGTTGGAGTGCGCGAGAAAAGTGATCGGCCGTGTTTTTTTTTCTAGATATTCTACGCATTATATCAAAATTCCAAAGCCACTATGAACTATAGGACTGCTTAGGAGTTCTTGTTATGTACATATATTGAAAAACGTGTTATACTAATAATGTTTCTGCTACCTTCATTAAGCTAAAATTATTTAGTTTCTATGACCAGAAACACCAAAATTGACCACTTAATAAAAAATCATGGTCGAAAATCACATCATAATGGTGATTTTAAACAAATTATGCCTGTTTAAAGTTTATTAGCTATCTATGTTCACGCATTATTTCGGCAGTTGTGCGCAAACATGGTTGTTTTAAACGCATCTTATTTACTAGGTGAGTGTTTACTTATTTATCTTTATTTCATGCATTGACCTATAGAAGTATTATTTATTACTGCATTATTTTGATAGGTAGAGGGGATTTTCAAGTCATATGTAAATATTCGGGCATAATACATTACTCCGGAATGAAATGTATTTTAACCGACTTCAAAAAGGAGGAGGTTTCTCAATTCGACCGTATATATGCTTTTTTATGTTTGTTCGCGGATAACTCCATCGTTTATGGACCGATTTGCAATATTTTTTCCCCTTAATCTGTCCTAGCTCAGAGGACACCGGTGTCCTCTCACATCCACGCCACTATAGGCCTTAATTCCGATGTTTAAAGTCTACTTTTGTATGAACAAGTTGGGTAGTTGTGGATCGAAGTGTTAAAGGGTATCCCAAGCAGCACGCAAGCGTATCAAACATCAATAAAGCAGCCAATATACAGCTTAGAGCTGTATAAGGGCTGTACAAGGGTGTAAAACACAGCTTTAGGCTGCATAAAGGTATCCGCGTACGCTTATGGTTCTATATCAGAGTATTTTTACTCAATTAAACAGCTTTAAGAGTTTTTTGACACTTAAGGCTGCGTTTTACACTTAAAGCTGTATATAGGCTGTATATTGCACGTCACCACTTCCTTTATACAGGTCTAAGTGTTATATTAGTGTAAAATGATACTTATTGCTGTATATTGGTGTAAACGAACTCCATTATACCTCTTATTCGTTTGGTGTAATTGTACACTCTTATAACTATTGTGGTGTTATAACTACTGCCTACAAGGGTGATATACAGCTATAAGAGTAAATGAACGCTATAGTACAGCGTTAGGCTGTATTACTAATGGAATCACTTGGATTGTGTTTTTGTGAACATCAATATGGAGGAAAAGACCGGTCAAGTGCGAGTTGAACTCGCGCACCAAGGATTCCGTAAAAACTTACTCGCACAGTGTCCGTTCTATGGGCCCTATGATTAAAAAAAAAGAAATTCAATTATCTCGAAAACGGTGCGTCCTAGGTCAAAAATAACCAAAATTTTAACCCCCCTGTGACACCCCCGTGCAAGTACCAATAGAATACAAAAACGTAAAAAAAAATTTTTTTTTTTTTCGTTATCGAATCAGAGCAAGAATTCATTCCAGAAAAAAAAATATCCGAGCAATTGGTGAATATTTTAATATAAAATAAAACTAAAGGCAGCAAAGGCACGTAACTCATAAGGCCATGAAACTTGGAACCTAAATAGTTTCTATGGTTGAGGTTAACCCAAAACTACAAAAAACAAAATGCTGTAGGTATTCTGTACCAATCAACTAAGGGTGGTGAAGAGAAAACATTGAATTAAGAGGAAGGTCAAAAGGAAATATTTAAATATTACAAATACAGATAATTTATTTAAATACCACAGACAGTAGAGATAGTAAAGTATAATTTATTGGAGAAAATAAAGTAATAGATCACAATCTGCTTCTTCAATGATGATAATAATAGACTTTATACGCAGCATTTTGATGTAATCCCACGATGATCTGGAGGGTTAGAACTGTCATCCTTCACCAATGCGTCCGACGTCTAATCACTCGCTTAGTAATTTTAGATCGCCTTCTGATTCTCGTGACCTTGATATTAGACCAAGTCAAAGGCCTTATTGTACCTTTTCTGAAAAATAGATGAAAGATCGGTTACAAATCTTACTCACTACTTCACAATAAGTATATAAATTGTTAAATTGTATTTGGACATATGAGATTTAGTCGTAGGTAGCTGAGGATTTTTTATTCCTTATACGTATCTCTAAAGATGGTTAGAAATGTACGTACTTGTTATGAACAATTACACAGATTATGGAGTAAAAATACTCTAATATACAGCCTAAGTCGTAAAAATACTCTATTATACAGCCTAAGTCGTAAAAATACTCTATTATACAGCCTAGGTCGTAAAAATACTCTATTATGCAAGCTGTCGCCATTTTGCAATGTACATAATGATTTTATAAACATAATAAAAGGCTTATTTGGCAAAAGCCTAAAGTCATATCATGATTATCAGCTTGAATTACGGTTGATTTGCATTTATACCTATTATTTCAACATATTTTTTTAATATAACCTAAAAAAATAATAACATTACTTACCGTATTTACTATTTTCCTTGATGTTAAAATTGATTATTTCGCTGGCGCGTTAATATTTTCACCGAAAATATACACACTTTTACAATGAAATTAAATCGGCACTATAAATTCACCATATTACTAAGGTCAACAAGTCCAATTTAACATATTATATTTAAAATTAAATGTATATGGCGTAGTCGCCATTAGTAAAATATTATAAAAAATAATCTTTAAGTTTGGATTCTTTCGTATTCTTACACCAATTAACAGCTTTTTGCTGTATATGATAGTTATAATTGAATATCTGTAGAGTTAAAGTGTAATTGTACACCGATATACAGCTTAGGGTGTACAAAAACGCCTTTATACAGCCGATTTACAGCCAACACGCAGCCAATATACAGCTTTTATTCTCCACTTACACTTAACGCTGTATATAGGCTGTATATGTGGGCCCTTTTTGGAGTTACAAGGGCTGTATATAGGCTTATACAGCCTATATACAGCTTACTATACAGCTTAGAGTGTAAACCTGAACCTATATACAGCCCTTGTACAGCCTTTTGTGCTGCTTGGGATGCTTTGTTACGCGTTAACTGCGATTGTTTGTTTTCAAAATGTCGACAATAGTGAAATACACTAGTTGTAATATCGTTATAAACGAGCTTTTGGCATATCGACGATGAAGTGACATGAACTCCTAACTACATTTTTTCGATTTTGCTTTTTTTACGTAGATAGACTTTAAATAATCGTTTACGTGAGCAGGCAAAATCAGCTAACTTTATATCTTATTAAGATTTAAAGTTAACTGCTTTTGCCGATTAATTAATTGATTATTTAAAGTTTATATACGTAAAAAAGCAAAATCGCAAAATGTCAGTTAGGAGTTCGCCACTTCATTGTCGATATGTGCAGAATAAAATCTCAATTGTAACTGAGGACAGTTTAATGAAGATTTGTTTGTCGTCGTTTAGTAGTGACCAAATTGATGAAGCAAAGTCGTTGCTATTTGAATATAATATACCCGCTGAATACCGGAAAAAAATGCGAAAAGGGCAGGGCAAAGAAAACCGGGACTTAATGGATATCATCAGCTTATTCAAGGTCGTTGATAGTGATGCAATACCAGTGTTTGTAGCCCGCGATTTGGAGAAACTGCCTCCAATAACTTTAGATCAACTAGACGTGTCTAAATTGCTTAAAGACCTTATTTTGGTGCAGTCTGGGATCAAAAGTATCAAATCTTCTTCTGGTACGATAACTCAATTGGAAGAAGTAAAAAGCCAGTTGCAATTTATTCTTTTGAATACCGTAATTAGAGACACAATAGAAAGACAATGGGTATGCGAACGCCGGCGTTCGCTTGGGGCTTGAGTAAATAATGAGGCAATCGGTCCCCGCTTTTTTCAATAGGAAATATAAATGTTAAAAGATGTGGTACGTGGGCCTATCAAGGGCAAGATAGCGGACCTATGGGATTATCGCATCTGAATGATTCCTGTATATGCGTCTCAAACGACCTACCAAAATCTGATTCATCACCAAATGATGATTTGAATTATCGAAGTATAATTATTACGAGCAAATGTACGAGTATAAAAAGGATAGCAAGAATATTCCGACTTTGTCGGTAGATCGTGAACGGGTGGATGAAGTAGAAGCGGGGTGCGCGGCGACGTGTACGAGCGGCCGAGCAGGTCGGTGAGTCATCACCTGATAACGAAATGCGAACAGCTGACTAGCTCAAACAAATGCACGTTTGCAAATGTATTGTTGCATTCAAAGGAGGATAAAAGTGATAATGAACAAGGATGGACGTTAGTACAAAAACGTAAACCAATAAGGAATAACCGTTTACAGGGAAAGATGGGAAACAGTACGGTAGAAACCGAATATAATTTTCTAGCGGCCGACCGAAAAATACCCATATTCATTACAAACGTACATAAAGGAACGTCAGAATCTGATATATGCAGATATATTTACAGCAAAACTAGTGAAAATGTTATTTTAGAGAAAATTGTAATGAAAAAGCAAAGTGACCATGACGCATATAAGTTCTTTGTATCTACATCAAAATTACAGATGTTCTTCGATGAGAAACTATGGCCGAGCGGCATCGCTTTCAGACGCTTTGTACACTTTAAGAAGAAATCTTCGACAGAGACAGTTAAAGTTTCTGATAACGGTCATTATAACAAATTAAATGGATAGTGGAGTTTACGAATCTGCTACTTTTAATTGTAAGAGTGTCAAGCGCTCTGTTGAAGGAATACGCGAGCTGTGTAAAACCTGTGACATAATAGCTCTTCAGGAGACATGGTTGTTGCCCAATGATTTATCATACTTGAGCAGTATTGATGACAAGTTAAGCTGCACGGGGACCTCGGCGGTGGACATGTCGTCAGGCATGTTGCGAGGACATCCTAACTGCGGTCTCAGTATACTCTAGCGACATAAAGTATTTACGGATGTGATGGTGGTGCAGTGCAATAATCCACGAAGATGTGCTATACGTGTAGTGTTACCTGAGCGGCCTATACTAGTGGTAAATGTTTACATGCGTGTGGACACAGTGACGAATCTGGTGGAGTTTACGGACATCCTCGGTTCGATAAGCGGTATCACAGACCGTTGTAATATTGATTGTGTATACTTACTAGATGACTTTAATGCGCACCCTACTGAACAATTTTATACTGAACTATCGTCATTTTGTGATGACCAGGAGTGGACTTGTATTGATGTAGAGATGTTGAAGGGCGTTTCTTCTTCTGATTGTTTCACCTTTGTGAGCGAGGCTCACTGTTCGCAAAGATGGCTTGATCACTGTATAGTCTCTAGGGCAGCTGTGCAGTCAGTGCGCAGAGTGTTTGTCAAGTATGACGTAGTGTGGTCGGACCATTTTCCGTTAATAATGGAATGTGATTTGGGCATATTCTCACCTAAGATACTAGGTTATAGACCGAATGTAAATGATGTTGAATGGGGGAGAGAAGTGTAGATCAAATTAATGAATACATGACTGAATGTCATACTTAGACTCTTGAGACTTCTTGACTTTCCAGAGAAGTTTATAAAATGTGCAGATTACACTTGCAATGTTGTGCAGCATAGACATGTCATTGACAGTTTGTATAATAATAATGTAAAAATATTAAAAAGGGCAGCATTGTGTAGCAAACATGGTAAACATATACGACGTAAGAAAAAGAAACCTGTTACTGGGTGGAACTTACATGTTGGCGAGGCACACAGGGAAGCTAAGCAGAAATTTCATTTGTGGTGTTGGTATGGAAAACCAAATTCAGGTAAAATTTATAACGAGATGTGTGAGGCCAGTCTGAAATGGTGTCAAAACCGTGAAAAGCAGGTAAAAATGGATATCTTGGCTTCTCATCACTCAAAAAACGATTTTCGATCTTTTTGGAATGTTACAAATAAACTTAATAACAAACCAGCTACTCCTGTGTGCGTCGACGGCGTAAGCAATGCCGGTGACATAGCAGATCCTGTTTCGACAACATTTTATTGTGAAATCGCCATTGGGGTCCTCGTAGTCGGTGATTAATGTTAAGAACGGTGAAAAGATAGGTCTTAGATGTGCAACTAGGCAAGTGAAGTCTATAATCAATTCAATGACTGGAGGTAAATCTCTTGGCCATGACGGACTAAGCATTGAACATCTGCAGCATGCTGGGCCCCACTTACCGAGATTGTTGGCTATGTTGTTCAACCTTTTTCTAAGCCAAATAACTACAGGCCTATCTTTCTTGCTACAGTGGTATCCAAGGTGTTTGACAGTATGTTGAACTCACAGCTGACTAAACACATTGAACTTCACGATAATCAGTTCGGTTTCCAGGGCGGACTATCCACTGAAAGTGCAGTATTGTGTGTTAAGCATGCTGTCAAATACTACACAAGACGTCAAGCTGCAGTTCACGCATGCTTTCTTGATCTTTCGAAAGCTTTGACCTGGTTTCTTACGATATTCTTTGTAAGAAGTTGTAAAACACTAGTCTACCAATAGAACTCATCAACATCTGTAAGTTCTGGTACGGAAATCAGGTCAATTGCGTGCGTTGGTCGGGAACCATGTCGCAATCATACAGGTTGGAATGCGGGGTGAGGCAGGGGGGGGATTGTCCTCGCCAACCCTTTTCAACCTGTATATGAACGATCTGATTGTGGCACTCAGTAGCACTCGGGTAGGTTGTCACGAAGGTTGTCACATAGACGGAATTAATATATTATATTAATATAAACAACATAAGCTATGCTGATGACAAGACGCTGCGAGCGCATCGGTTTGTGGCATTAAGAAACTGCTGACTATCTGTGAAGCATATGCCAAGGAACACGGATTAAAATATAATCCACTCAAAAGTGAAGTCATGGTCTTTGAGGCCAGAGGAAACAGTACAATTGACGTGTTTCCCAATATTACGCTTAATGGTACAGCTTGCGTAGGGTGTCTAAAGTTAAGTACTTAGGACATTATCTGACCTCTGACCTCAGGGACAATGATGACATTGAGAGGGAACGGAGGGCGCTGGCAGTGCGGGCGAATATGATAGCTCGCAGGTTTGCACGTTGTTCGACAGATGTCAAAATTACACTTTTTATGTCCTACTGTACTTCATTCTTTACGTGCAGCCTGTGGGCCGACTATACCCAAAAATCTTACAGTGTCCTCGTCCTGTCGTAATGCGTTTAGGGTGCTGATGGGGCTGCGGCGATTCTGTAGTGCATCAGGGATGTTTGCGGAACATCGCGTGGATGCGTAAAAGATGCGCATCCCTGGTGCGTAGAGTGCGGGACAGCTCCACCAGAACAGCATTCTTAGCATGATCGCTAGTCGGCTGGACTGTGGTTACAGCAGTCACTGTTCCGCCATTTGCCATTTGAATGGCGCAGTAGTGATTGTTGTTCTTGTTACATGTTTTGTTGTGGATAGTTTTAAGTATTACTAACACTAGTATATAAGAACATTGTAACTAAAAATTTGGAAACCATGGTCTGAAATAAAGTATTTATTAAATAAGAAAGAAACAATGAGAAACGCCGACTTCCAAAATTTAAGTTATTTTGATCATTTTAGTAACTTTTATTGCAGAAACAAAAGAAACTTAAATATTTACTAAGTATTTATACTAAACCTATATACATAAAAGTCTTACTTGTGCCGCGTACCGATGTGGACGTGTTGTTTACTTATTACTTGTATCGATTAGCGCGGCGCAAGCTGTCGCTCGTAATTACTCGCCTCGAGTAGTAATCTTGTGGTGAACGAATTGCTGGCCTTCCTGCAGCAGAAGCTGGATGTTATGGACGAGGTGTCCGCCGTCCAGATCTGCGCAACGAACTTCAGCGAGGAGGACATAGCTGCTGCGAAGCTGCTGTTGTTTAGCGTGCTAAATAAGCGCGACCAGATGGTGTCCCGCCGGCGTGACGGGACTAGGAAGAGCATACAGGACATAATCTGCTGCATATCGCTGTTCAAGGAGACCGACCCTTAGGAGGGGCCGACGTTTGTGGCAAAGGAACTGCACAAGCTACCTCCAGTCACCTTCGATATGATTAAGACGACATCTGCGACTAGTACAGAGCAACAAAACTCACTGTTTTTTCTATAATACTCTCAATATTCTACACCAAAATATTGCCGGTTTGCTGTACAAATCGGACTTATGGACTATTCAATTAAAAAAACCTTGAAAACCAAGGAACTATTGTGGACGTTCTCTGTATAACTGAACATTTTATTCGTTCAGGTCATGAAAGTTTATTGTACCTTTCTGGTTTTCATCCAGCCGGCATCTTTTGTTGCAATGTTAATCGCGGTGGAATTTTTATTTTATTTAGAACTGGGCATCAATACAAGGAATTGCCTGATATTGCTATGCACTCAGTGCCACGCGTTTATGAAATTTGTGGAATTGAATTGATAACTCATTCTATTATTGTAATTGGTGTATATAGAATTCCTAAATACAATTATTCGACATTGTACACAATGTACAGAGGTTACAAGAGTATGTGAAGAAACAGAATTTGTAAAAAGTTTTTTATCTGATTCTAAATTGATTAAGTTTGGTGTCCAACAGGGTAGCATCGTTGGCCCTACTCTTTTTTTAATCTATTTAAATGGTTTGCCAAAGGTAACTCAACAAACAAATGGTGATATTTGCAGACGACAGTACTGCTATAGTTAAATGTATTGGTCGCAATATTTCACAAGATGACATAAATAGTACACTATCGGCCATTTTTTTTTTTATGGTAGGTAAAATCATTCAATGACAAATCCCGCCCTTGGGCGGGGCGGGTGATAGTGTCAGACTCTTATTGACTAAAAACCTACCCTGTTCCTTCATTGCCTGCGTTCCAGGGCCCCGGGGTTCACTTTCGCACAACCCTTGGCACCAATAGGCTTCGACCCAGCTGGGCCACTACAGTTTGCTGACAACTCCTTAAGGCGTGCGGGAACAGTGCGTGCCGTTGACGACTTGGGCTCGGTCCGGACTGTCACCATACGGACGGACAGCAAGCTATCCATTGTCTGACGTCCACAAGCCCACGCCTACAGTGGCCGGAATCGGGATCGAAATCCCGTTGGCGGCGGCGGCGAGTGCGCCGTTGCCTGATGCGGTCGGCCTCCTCCTTACACTATCGAACATAATTACTTGGCTTGATAAAAATAACTTAGTTATGAACTTAGAGAAAACGAAATTAATGCACTTTCACTAAAGAACTACAGTACCAAAAGTAAATATCAGGCATAGTAATTTTGACATTGAAGAAGTTGAAGTAACAATAGTGGTGAAAGTAACTTATTTAACCTAGGGGTGAAAGTAACTTATTTAGTCCCGAGAAGGAGTTTGGCGGCCGATCGAAGCGAGGTCGTTAATAGTTCGAGGGACTAAATAAGTCTTTAACCCGAGGTAAACACTGTACATTACGAATAATAGGAAAATAAAAATAAAAACCTGAGTCGTCGTCAAAGGTCGTCGTATGATTTTAGATATTTTTCTTTTGATTTAGGCCGTAAAAAGTTTCCAACTACTGCTTTAACCTCTTCTCTTAAGAATCAGGCGTTGAATCCTTAACTGAATCTGATTTGTGTAATTAAAAAATTTCTTACAGCAGAGATTTAGTAAAGTACTTATAAACAAAATTCTACAACAAGTTTCCCGCCATTTTTTTTCTGTGGTCTTTAATTGGCTTTTCAGCCATCATTTTTCATTTACCTATCAGTGAAAAATGGTAAATATTTCTCATATCTATGTTAGTTTTAAAGAATTAAATAATTAATTGAAAGTAAATTATAAATAATTATGTAATTTAAAAAAAAATATATAGATACTTATCTCTTAATTTCAATTTTGCATCGCACTGTAATTGACTGGCTGTATAGAAAGTTGAGACATAGATCAATAGAAATGCGACGATAGAACTAGTTTTTTTTTAAATAATTTGACAAATGTCAGTTGAAAGTGATTCTCCCTAGGGATGAAAAGTATTACTTTCAACCCGCTTCTCAGGCATGTTCAGACCTACTTTCAGCGTATGAGTAATGAAATAGTACATTGTTACCCTAGGGGTGAAAGTAACTTATTTAGTCCCGAGAAGAAGTTTGGCGTCCGAGCGAAGCGAGGTCGCTAATATTCGAGAGACTAAATAAGCCTTTCACCCGAGGTAAACACTGTGCTTTTCATTACGAATAAAAGGAAAATAAAAATAAAAACCTGAGTCGTCGTCAAAGGACGTCATGATTTTAGGTATGTTTCGTTTTAATTTAGGCCGTAAAAAGTTTCCGACTACTGCTTTAATCTCGAATCAGGCGTTGAATCCTTAACTGAATTTGATTATTGTGTAATTAAAAAATTTCTTACAGCAGAGATTTAGTAAAGTAAATATAAACAAAATTCTACAACAAGTTTCCCGCCATTTTGTTTTTTTTTTCTGTGGTCAATCGGCTATTCAGCCATCATTTTTCATTTATATTAGTGAAAAATGGTAAATATTTCTCATATCTATGTTAGTTTAAAAAAATTAAAGAATTAATTGAAAGTAAATTATAAATAATTATGTAATAATATACATACTTATCTCTTAATTTCAATTTTACATCGCGCTGTAATTGACTGGCTGTATAGAAAGTTGAGACATAGACAATAGAAATGCGAAGATAGAACTAGTTTTTTTTTAATAGTTTGACAGCTGTCAGTTGAAAGTGATTCTTCCTAGGGATGAAAAGTATTATTTCAACCCGCTTCTCAGGCAACTTCAGACCTACTTTCAGCGTATGAGTAATGAAAAAGAACTTTTCATTACTCATAGTCTACAAATGTAAATAAAAAAGTGGCCGATAGTGTGAAAGTAATACCTACATATACCTACAGATTTTTTAAATGACTTAATTATAATTTGTTTCAATTAATTCCATAAAACTAACATAGATACGAGAAATATTTACCATTTTTCACTGGTAAAAATGAAAAATGATGGCTGAACAGCCGGTCGACCACAGAAAAAAAAAACAAAATAGGCCGGAAAATGGCGATCCGATCTTTATTGGTTTTTTCGAGTTTTAGAGTTTTGTTTATACCTACCTTTCTAAATCTCTGATAATCTTTGTAACGAACTATTCGCGACCTCGCTATGCTCAGCCGCCAAACTCCTTCTTCCGGACTAAATAAGTTACTTTTACCCCAAGGGTAACAATGTACTATTTATTTCTTGACAAGCAGCTTAACTGGGAGGCCCACATAGACGACCTAAGTAAGAAAATTAATAAATCAGCATACGCACTTTTCCAAATTGCTAGAAAAATAAACATGGATGCGCTACTATTTGTATATCATGGCTTAGTAACCTCAATTTTGCGATATGGCATTATTTTTGGGGCAATTAAGTTTAATTTTATTGACAGAAATATTGTTTTTAAGACACAAAAATCTAGGTTTACTAATGTTCGGGATTTTAGTTCACTTAATAAATTTGTAGCCGTTCCAAATTCAAATCTCATAATTCCTTGGGGTATCATCGAATAGGTGGTGTAAAAATTAGATTTTTACACCACCTGATCAATATTCAACACAGGGATAAAGCTGCATTTGTCTTTGGCGGCTTGAACTCCTCACTTCAATCAGGTTTTCACATTAACTGCCTGCATTGCTCGGGAGTTAATTATAAAGATTTGTTTCGTTCGGAATTCAACATACCACCCGAGACTTAAACACACTGCTTCCCCTAGTCACATATTATTATTAAAATTAACTAATGTCCAAAACACTACAATCACTATCTAATTATTACACACATAATCGAGTCCGGAATGTTGCCTTGAGTCTCCTTAACCCTCAAGATTATAACCGGAATTGGTAATAAGCCTCATCACGCCAGTTGACGCCATCATGGCAGTCGACCTTTAATGCGCAGTAACCAATTTTCGGGTATCATTCGAAGTGGGCGCATAACCGTAGCAAATGGTTCAACTTATGTGCCGCATACTATAACTCTGTTTTCAACGACGTGGTGCGCGCCAACCCCTACGAGTCGTAAGTGTATTGAAAAACGTCTTTTGATACACGTTCAAATTTGTCAGCGCAGACCTCGGGTCCATAACACACTCGCCTACGGCTCGTGCGAATTTCGCCTCGGTCGCAATGACATACTTTCTGTACTTGTATCAACATGTAGATACTATTTTACAAACTGTGTCAAATACATAAAATACATTCTATCTCTCTTTTAGTGTTGTTGTTCTGTGGGGGCGGGGTGCTGAGCGCGCCGTTGTGCCTGACGGGAGACTTCGACTCGCAGCTGCAGCACCTAATACTCGCGCAGGTGGACGCCGCGCAAGATCCTGAGCAGATCGTAACGCAAATCCTGGAGGACATTCGCGCCACGCTCAGCCAGCGATGGCAAGGTACGTACTCAACACGATATACCTACAATACGCGCCACACAAATTGAACCAAAATGGCGATCGACCATCAATGCGCAGTAACAGATTTTCGGGTCTCAATCGAAGAGCGGCACAGCGGGGGGCTGCGCGTAATCATACCAGCGACGATCGGCGTCGGGTCGACGATGAAGTACCTGGGACTCGTCCTCGACAGCTGGTGGAACTTCAAGGAGCACTTCCGACGTCTGGCTCCCAAACTGAATCGGACTGGGGCTGCTCTCGGGCGGCTCCTGCCCAACCTCAGGGGACCAGACGCCTCCTGTCGGAAGCTCTACGCGGGAATCGTTCGGTCCATGGCTCTCTACGGGGCTCCGGTGTGGGCACCGACGTTGCAACAGCAACCGAGGGCCCAGCTGAATACGTGCCAGACGGTCATGGCAATACGCATGGTGCGAGGGTACCGAACGATCTCCCGCGAGGCGGCGACCCTCCTTGCTGGCCAACCGCCGTGGGATCTGGAGGCAACAGTCCTTGCACACATGCACGACAAGCGCATGGAGATGCAACGCCGGGGCGAAATTCCGCTGCCACGACAAGTCGAGGCATGGCGGACAGAGCTCCGGCGGGATCTCATGGCGAAATGGCGTCAACGACTATCGCAACCTCGTTCGGGGCGCGCCACAATTGGGGCGATAAGGCCCATCCTTGAGGCGTGGCTGGAAAGACCTCACGGCGTTCTCAACTTCCGCACGACGCAGGTGCTTACCGAACACGGAAAGTTCGCTAAGTACCTGTTCCGGATTCGTGCGGAGGATTCGCTCGGGTGTCGCCACTGTGCGGAACATCCGGAGGACACGGTGGAGCACACTGTAGAGGTGTGCCCCGCCTGGGCGGAGCATCGCCGTGTCCTCGTGGGGGCGATCGGCGGCAGCGATCTCTCTCGCCGGGCCCTGGTTCAGGCCATGGTCCGTAGTGAGGAGGGATGGCAGGCGGTCGCCTCCTTCTGCGAAGCAGTAATGCTAGCAAAGGAGGAGGCCGACCGTATCAGGCAGAGGCAACGGGGCGCTCGCCCCAGCCGCCGCCGGGATTCCGATCCCGATTTCCGGCCACCGTAGGCGCGGGCTTGCGGACGGCGTGCAATGGGTAGCACGCTGTCCGATCGTCCGGTAACCGACCGGACCGAGCCCAAGTCGTCGACGGCGCGTTCTGTTCCCGCGCGCCTCAAGGAGCTGTCAGCACACCGAAGAGGCCCAGCCTGCTAACTGCAGGCAGGCAGGGTCGACGCCTACTGGGGTCATGGGTTAGTTCCGAAAGGAATGCTCGACCCCGGCACGATAGGCTACGAAGGAACGGGGTAGGTTTTTAGTCAGTAAGAGTCTGACACTACTTCCCGCTCCGCCCAAGGGCGGGATTTGTCATTGGATGATTTTACCTACCATAAAAATAAAAAAAAAATAAAAAATACCAACGACGATCATTTCGGTTCAACTTATTTGCCGCGTACTATACTTGAAGGTTACAGGCATGAGTGTGGCCACTAGATAGCGCTGATTTTAATATTTTATGGAAATAGCATTTCCTCAAAATGGTGAGTTCAGGAGCAGGTATGCGCCCTTAGGAAGATAATTTTCTACTATCATGCTGCATACTATTTATGCTACCAGCGGCTTTCACCCACAGCCCACGGCTGCCAAAAGCCACTGGCAGCATAAATAGTAATATAATTATAATATTATTCACAAATCATAAATCTATTCTGATTTAATCTATACAATCTAATTTTATAAATTGTAAACTATTGTAAATAATTTTTAAGAAAAAATAAATTTAATGGTACTTATCAATTGTATTAGTGTAAAGCGGGATCTACATTAGATCGACGCACACGTGGGCCACGCCTGATTTGTAGTAATTTGTACGTAGATTCGCGTCGCGTGGCGTGGAACTAATGTAGCTCTGTAAGTCCAGTAGCCATATAAAATGTATGGAGACCGACGCGCCCAGATCGGCGTACGTGACCCACACGTGCCCAATGTAGTTTTACCTTTATTTACCTATAAGGTCATCAAACTGTAAATTGACATAATTGTTGTTTTTCAGGTTTCAAATTGATCCCCTTCGGATCGATGATCGAAGGGATTAGTACAAAATCAAGCGACCTCGACATCAGACTTCTCTTACAAAACTTTAATTATACACCATCATCAAACGTGTTTGAAGAAACCAAACAGTTATTTCAGCAGCAAGCTACACTCTACACGGACGTCAACGTCGTGCAAAGAACCAGATATACACGTTGTACGTTTAAACATATTCCCACACAGCGGAAAGTAGACCTGGTATTTCATTTGTCTGGGTTTGGTGACGAAGCGATTGAAACCAGCAAGCTTCTGAAGTACTTCTTCAATTTAGACAAAAGGAACAACGCTTTGGCACGCTTTCTGATCTACTTGTTTAATACCCACGGTGTGGCAAGTGATAACCGTGACACAGTAGTAAACTATATGCTGTACATGTTACTCATATTTTATTTACAACAAAAGAACATGGCGCCTCCAGCTTATATGTTACAAAAAGATTCGAAAGGCATCTTTGTTAACAACTGGGACGTGAGTTTCAACGAACTGCCATACAGTACGATGAATGATGAAAATCTATATCAACTGCTTGGCGGATTCTTCAAATACTACAGCGAATTTAACTTTGAAGAATTTATTATATCGCCCTATACCGGGCGTCCTATTCCAAAGAGTGCTTTTACAGATGGGCACAATCTACCTCAAGAACATTTTTTACATGATTATTTTAATCGTACGGTACAGCTTACAATAAGAAATAATTTGAAGTGTACAGATTTATGTATTCAAGGTGTATTCATACACGATGTAAACGAAGGGAGATTGATTACACATGAGAACGTGATGAAGTTTAAATATTTTGTGAAGTCAGTCGCAAGAATGTTTAAGGATCTGCCTAGTGATAGTGTCCTCCGAGCTATTCTTGTTGTGCATGAACATAAAGAAACTGTTGTAAACCGCAAAAATTCTACTGTGAATGGAATGAATGAAGAAAACTGCATCGAAGTATCAAACATTTAATGTACTTTAATATACTGAATACTGACTCAGTTGTATTTTTTACTCCTAAATACACTCTAAGTCACCATCATCTTCCTGCCCTCGTCCCGTATCATTTGAGGGGGTCGGCGCTGCACGTTCTTTTTATTTTTTTCTGTCCTGTCATCCGTCACGCTATCACTAACCTCCTTTTCTTTCACATCACTCCTCACACAATCCATCAATTTTTTCTTAGGTCTGCCTCTATATCCATCCACATGTATATTCATAAAGTAACATACGGATCATCCTCTTTTTCACACGACCACACCCAAAATAAACAATTCCCCTTCAACTTTTAATTGACTGGCGTACGTTTCAAACATCTTAATATTATCCTCATTTCTCACTTTATCCATTCTCGGCTCACCACAAATTCGACTCAACATTGTCATCTCCGCTACATGCACTGTTTTGTCATCCGTCTTTTTCACAGCCCAACATTGTGATCCATACAGTATGATAGGTCTTATCACGGACCTGTAGATTTGGGTTATGGGACATCTCGCCCAAGCAAAACTGACCTGCGGGCCAAATGTCAACTTTTTAAAATGTGCATGGGAAATTTCGCCCGAACCAGTTTAGTAGAACGGGCCAGATGTCTCTTAATATAAACTAAAGGGATATTTCGACCAAACTGTATATTTATTAATTAAATAGCTGATACATCTGTAAATCATAGCATCAAATGACAATTATTTTAACAAAGAAAATACAGTGTAAAGTAATTATTGTTGTAGTTGGCGTAAATGTTTATCTCACTTTAAATTTTAATATTTGTGTGGCATTCAATTATTTTAACTGTAGTTAAAATATTTTTTGATCTATTTTAAGTATCTTGTAAATTAAGAAACTAGATTTATACTATTATATTACCAAAGCTTAAACTTTGGTAATATAATAGATAAAATAATGTCTACGTTACAGATTTTCTACTCATTTATATTGTAATATAGAATCTTTTTGATTATTTGTTAATTTTAAAAAAATAAGCTTTTCTCGCCTGAAATACAGGGTTTCCTAGTTCAGGCACAAGACTCAGAATTAAGATTTATATTTAAGAATGTATTAACTTATACTGTAAAGAATTTTGAATAAATTATTATTCTCTTTATTTGTTATTTATACATTTTTTTTTTAGTTTTCTAAATATTTCTTCGTCTTTCGACTTCCATGTCTTGCCTATTTTTAAACGATATTATCTGGCCTAAGTACGTATACTCATCGACATATTGCAACACTTGCCCGTCTACCTCGACCCTACGTTTCGTGCCGTTGGTCATGATCTGGGTCTTAGATCTGTTCATTGTGAGTCCAAACTCAAGACTTGCCGTGCTCAGATCCTGGAGCATTGCTACAAGTTCTGAAGGTGATGTGGAGAATAGAACAATGTCGTCAACAAAGCGGAGGTTCGTTAGCTAGCTCCTTTAAAGAGCACATGAAGGGTAACCTTCCGATAACACTTAAACGAAAACTCATCGATATGTGTATCCTGCCCGTCCTAACTTACGGTGCTCAAAGTTGGTCACTTACTGAACAACAAAAATCAAAACTCAAGATTTGCCAAAGGGCAATGGAGCGCTGCATAATAGGTATCAAGCGAATAGATCGCGTTAGAAACACCACGCTGCGCTCCATAACCCAAATAGCGGATGTCGGAGAAAAGAACAGCTAGGCTGAAGTGGGAATGGGCTGGCCACGTCGCACGAATGCACCCGGACAGATGGGCGAAGATTGTCACTCACTGGACGCCTGAGGGAGGTCGACGCCGTCGAGGTCGACCACGACGAAGGTGGTGTGACGATCTGATCATGTTTGCGGGGCAAAATTGGCCAGAGATTGCCCTAGACAGGGAAGTTTGGAAGGAGAAAGGGGAGGCCTTTGCCCAGCAGTGGGACACACAATAGGTTATCAAAAAAAAAAAATATTTCTTATTACAAATATATATAAAAAAAAAAACATTTAAAAATACAAAAAAATAGTAGTCCGCTGGTGTCGGGAGCAGGGTCCAAGCTACCGGTGGTTAGGGCTCCAGAGACAGGAACCTCCACACAATGCGAGCCGTATCGAGGAGTACAGCCTTCTGTACCAGGCCCTTGATCCAACCGCGCAACGACAGCTTCGACAGATGTTCGTCGAAGCTTTTGGCTATAAGGCCATTAGCGGTCACGACAATCGGCACAATGACAGCCGAGTCCACATTCCACATGTCGACAACCTCGTGTGCTAAGTCGAGATATTTGATTTGTTTCTCTTTCTCAAAATTATTATTATTAATAATTATCATTTGATACGAGTATATTTAAGCCTTCCTCATGAACCACTCTCTCTATTTGGTGAAAACTACATGAAAATCCTTTAGTAATTTTTGAGTCTATCGACTTCGTTTTATAATCTAAAGATAGTAAATCCGTACCCTTCCTTTCTCAGTTTCGCTATCGCTCGCCAAAAACATTAAGACAAAACCGTCCCGTCATCCCCTTTGTCCTTATTCTTTGAACATTCCACAGCAAAACTTTTTGCCATTGACGGTCCTTTGTTCTAACACAATTATACCGAAATATTTTAAATAACACGCCTAATTTTTTAGGGACATTGGACTGATAACGTCATGAAAATAAATCTCATTTTTAGGATTTCACAAGATGGGTATGGAATTTGAAAGGGTAATTAAGTAAATTGTGTTGATAAAGCGCCCTAGAGTAGAGGAACAGTCTTGCTGTTAATCCTTATGACTAATAATAACTAAATTGGGCTTAAAGATTTTCAAAACGGTATTTAATTACAGTATAAGCATAGAATAATCAGCCTTGTAATGTTCCCAGTTCCAATACTGCGACTCAGGCCTCTTCTCTAAAAGAAGGAATGGGCCGTTATCCACCACGTGAGCTCAGCAGTGCGGTGGAGGGCTAATTATTTCCAATTTTTGGTTCTAGGACATGTCGGTTTTCTCACGATGTTTTTCTTCACCTCTTTGAGAATAGTGGTGATGAAATAAATTATGTACTTGCACGAAGTAATTAATACAGCTTTTGGAGACCAAACCTAAAATCGTGAAAAAAATCTGCTGGTAGTACATTTGCGTTCGCCTAACTGGTCAAAATGCACTGAACTTGGCTGATTTTTTCACGATTTCAGGTTTGGTCCCATAGTAAAAGTTGTTTGTTATCATGACTACAATCACGTGTTTAAGTATCTCTCGCTAATTACCAGTCACCCTATATACAAATAATACACATATTAGTTTACGTACATATTATATTAAGTTACCTAATTTCATTAAAAAAGGGAAAAAGAAAAGAATAAAGTACGGTTGGTGGAAGAAATAAATTAAGTAGAACAAGGCTATCCTTGTAAATCCTTCCTTTTAAAAATCTAGTTATCCTTCCTCTTAAAAATCTAGTAATGCTTTCTTTTAAAAATCTAGTTAGTTCTTTAACGAGATTTTTAAAAGAACCTAGCGACTGGGCTTACCTAATTGGTAACGGCAACGTGTTCCACAAACGCACCGCCTGGATCGCAAAAGACTGTTCGCAGAACTTAGTAGAATGCGAGGGCATCAAAAGTTTCAAATTCTCCGATGATTTTAAGTGTCTAGAATGTGTGTCATGAAGGAACTTAAAACATTATTTGAGATAAGTGGAGGTTGTAGGAATAAACAGAATACTTTAAAGCAATGGTAAAATATGGGCATTCCGGCGAAGATGAATAAGCAGCCACGGAATTCAGAAATATGATCACATTTTCACAATCCAAATATGGATCTAATACAGCAGTTTGACGTACCTCAAGCTTATCTAGCTCCACTTCAGTTAGATCCAAATAATTGAAATCGGCATAATTAAGGATTGCGAGAAGGAGGGATTGGGCGAGCGCAGTTTTAGTAGCATTAGGAAGAAAATTGCGCAGTCTTCGTAAAGACAATGCAGACGCAAACATTGTGCGGCCGTATCTTATTGATATTTATAATCTACAACTTTACATTGAAACGACGACTTCTTTGACTTCCATTGCTCTGCACCAAAATTACTTCGATCAGGATCTCTGCAAATAGTCCCACATAAAACATCCGCGATCTTACTACTTGAGAATCATCTTGTATCGGCCGAATGGACGACAGATCACTTTAATTCTAGACGATTCTTCTGACGTAAGACTCGTAGGTATGTATCTATCTTTTATTGGGGACCTTCCATTACGTTCGGGTTAGTTTGATGAAGGTTGCGTGCTTGACCATTTCCTGACCGGACTACACACATACATATAATATACTTGTCAAGTTTTGTAGGAATTATAAAACTGTGCGCCGCGACGCGTTTCCACGGGACGTGATGATGTTGTTCCGAGGGCATCGCAAAAAGTTATACTTAAGTAGATCACCGACACTTTAGGTACCTACTTGAATTTAGAAAAAGAATAATCCTAAATCAATGTGAACGCCAGAAAAATACACAATAACAATTCAAAAAAGACGAAAACAGCGTCATTCGTCCCACTAAACAGTATTCTGCATGGAAATGTTTTTAAGATTAATTTTCATATTGGTAATGGTTGGTGCTTAGATTTAATGATTATTTCACAAAATGAATTGTTTTTAATCTTTTATAAAAAAAGAACAAAACTTTTTTTTTCTACTAATCAAAAATTTTCACTTCGAACGAAACTGATGACTAAACTGACGATTCAAACATTGAAAACGATCTGAGCCATCCATTTCAACTAGACCTACCTCGTAAATATGTCGAGGTAATTAGAATAATCCAGAAAATGAATGACAAAAAGACACCAAGCTTCGATCTTGTTGATAAAAAAAGTACTTACAGAACTCACAAGGAAATCTATACTGTATATTGTTACTTAATAGGATTCTCAGAACCGGTTACTTCCCGGCTTTGTGGAAAGTTTCATAAGTTAAAATGATCCCTAAACCGAGAAAATCGCCCCATGAAATAACTTCGCACCGACTTATAAGCCACATCCAATAAGTTCAAAAGTGCTCGAGAAAGTATTGCTAACCAGTGTGCTGCTTAAAATCAGCCAGAGATCCCTAATCCCAGACTACCAGTTCGGCAGTGAGTCAGACAGTGAAAGTGAACTGTACAACAGATCGATATACTTTTTAAAACGGTAAGACAAGTGTTCGAAAGAAAAGAGTACTGTTAACAGGCCTTTGATAGGGTTTGGTATAGGGGGTTGGAATCCAAGGCAAAATTCCTTCTGCCATCTTCCTTCTTTACCATCATGGAATCCTATATGCAGAATAGAATATTTCATAAGACGAGTGCACATTAACTTTTCACCTTATAATAAATTGAGTGCCTCAGGGAGCCGTTTTGGGTCTATTGCTATATACCGTATACACCTCAGATTTAGACAATGTAACCGTAACGGATGTTACAGCTATTCTCACATGTAGCACTTGTCCTAACGAAGCTTCCGTAATCCTACAGAATTCCCTGAACAACGTTGACCAATAACTGACTTAATGGAGGATAAAACACATGGGAGGAAAAACATGGAAGAAAAGAAATGAAATGCAGCTAAAATACAATACAATTGCTCCTTTCGCAGGTCTGCTGGAAGAAATTTCTTTTTGAAATAAGCAGTACCTTTGTACAATTTTTATAATAATGTTTTTTCTGTATAAGTATATGTGTGTACATAAACTATTAAATAAATAAATAAGAACTACACTGGTTACCAGTGTTTCCACAATGAGGGGAAATTCCCCTTTTGAGGGAAAATTGGGAAATTAGGATCCTGAGGGGAAGAAAAAGGGGTAATCGAGGGAAATCCCGGATAAAGCTTATCCTAAAATATTGCGAAAAAATTTATGAACTAATTTTTGTATGGACTATACTAGGGTTATCGTATAAAAGAAACAGTGCAGGTTTTATATATTTCTGGTCAGGCTATAAGAATATGAATGTTGGAATTATACTGTGTTCATGCTTAGTCTATTTTTTCGCTGATTCGCTTGCAATTGCATAATGGCCTGTACTGACTGACTTGAGGTCAGGTATTTCAAACTGATTTTTCATCAGTTGTACAGAGGTTGTTCCTGTTCTTTTTAAGCTAAATTTTACACACAGGATTGATCCGACTGTTTCATTATGGAACCTATTACGTTTACCTGTTTTTTTTTTTAATCACTAGATTGATTTTTTTTACCGTCAGATACGTGCTATCCGTCACCCGAGTCCACACATAACAGGGAAATCGGTATCAGTGTAAAAATGTTTAAACTTACCATCACACTAATTATTATCCCATATTATATTTTTCTTCTTAGAATTCAAATAATATTGATAAGAAAAATGTTATTACTCTATCGTACAAGTTCTACAAACCTGTCTGTGTTCCTGTTGTCGTCAACGTAGGTACCTATTTAGATAAAAATCGGATATCACGGTCATTGCGTCCGTGCGACCGATCGTGCACCGGGATACTGATGATCCGGTTGCCCCTGACACGGAGCTATGTGAACGAGTTCGTACAAATTGTACGTAACCGATTTTTCCCCGTCCCTGACGGAACACGGCAGGGCTGGGTAACCAGAAATGTGTGGAAAGCGCTTTAGTATCCTTGAACCAAAAATAATGAAAGGGTAAGGACGAGAATGTATAAGTTTCTTCTTAACGAATCCTGTGGAAAACTACTAACTTAAGTAAGTCTATTTTTGTTAGATATTAATATTAATTAATTGTCTACATAGTTTCCTTATTCTATTTTGTCTTTTGCCTTATTAATTTATGCTAATAATATACAGAATGATACTTGTATTCTACATTATTATACACATATTGTATAAGTATCATCCTACATTATAAAATATTATTTTTTGTACATTCCTATTGACCTCCGTTTTTCAAAGTTCTATCGTTCACATTTACGTTTTTTATCGTTTTACACCATGTTATATTTTTTCACAAAAATATTTATAAAAAAAAAGGTCACAAGTTAGACACCACCGACACTAAGTACAATACAAGTCACGGCAGGTTATAGCGAGCAGTAGCCGTCGGCGCACAGCTGGGTGCGGGAGAAAAACAACCCCTCAGTGGCCCGTAAGACCTGGTGACCATGTATTTGTGCTGACAACCAGGTAATATAACAAACTTATAACTTTGTGATTTTTCGTGATTATACTTTTTTATGGAATTATGTACATACATATGTACAAAATTCCATAACAAAATAAAAAAAATCTATGTAGATTTATATTTATACATATAAATACTAGACACTTGTTTCGGGTTTCTCAAATATTAAAAACTAATGTGGTAATACAGTCAATATTGATAAACTATTTGTGACTGGCGTATAATACAAAAATTGTGTTTTGAAAATGGTCATGAAAAAATTCTACGTATTATGAAGTTTTTGTGGAAATGTCAGTTGCCAATTTTTGCAGTTAAAAGTGTTTTATAAAAGTCGATTTTTATTTTTTTTTTACTACTAAACAACCAGTCTGAAAATTATTTGGTGGGTACGTCAGAAATTTAAAAAAAATCAGGTTACCCCAGAAAATCAGCAGAATGACCGGGTAAAAAAATTACAAATAACAAAATTTCTCACTCATTTATATAGGGTGACTGGTAATTAGTGAACGATACTTAAACACGTGATTGTAGTCATGATAACAAACAACTTTTACTATGGGACCAAACTAGAAATCGCGAAAAAAAAACTGCTGGTCAGTACATTTGTGTTCGCCTAACTGATCAAAATGTGATTTGGCTGATTTTTATCGCGATTTCTAGTTTGGTCCCATAGTAAAAGTTGTTTGTTATCATGACTACAATCACGTGTTTAAGTATCGTTTACTAATTACCAGTCACCCTGTATATGATTAGCTTTAGGAAAACCTTACGCTTGCTTGTGTGTACATCAGCCTGATTATGAATATGAACGTAGAAACAAGGAGGTTGAAAGGTTTTTTTCGTCCCATGAGGGGCATGTGGACAGATCAGAGAATCTACAACACGCATTCCATAAATGCCAATATCGAACAAATCCCAAGGCAAAATCAATCGCATCCCCGGCCCTGCGATCTACGTAATGTCGACGTCACAATTTTCAATAGACATCCACAGCGCCAATTTACCATCCTTCATAAAACGCGACCAATCTCGCAAAACGTACTAAAGGGACAAAACAATTTGGACAACTGAATGTACTTCAACTTTATACAACCCTAGAGACTCGAAGTTTTTGAAAAATGTATGTTTCTCAAGCGTCCCCAGAATATGGGATACTTCAAAAACTTATTTCGTCGGTAAAAAGAGGTCTTTTTCGAGCCCCCTGGGATCTCGAGGGATATTTGAAAGTGTTCAACCCTCAGCCTAATAGCGTAAAGGTCAAGACCGAGTCATTCTATTGACTACGTGAGAGGTAGGCTTTATATGTTTAGATTTTAACTCGGGAACATTTCCCAGTACCTACATATGTGTAAAGGTCGTAAAAGAAAACGAATTACAGTAATTTACTAGCAGTTACCCGCGACTTCATTCGCGTGGAGTTTAATAGTACATTGTGATCAGCGATGCCAGACGTCCCGATTTTCGCGGGACGTCCCGATTTTTAAATCAAAATTAAATGTCCCGCGCGGGACAGGGTTAGTCCCGCTTTTCGGGGATAACTCGAGTGTGCGTGCAGCGTGACGGGGTGACACAGTCAATGTGAACTGGTCGCCTGCCGATAGAATAAATCTGATTTAAAATAGTTTTCTATGACTATTTTTGCTATCTATTGTAACGTACACGTAATTTAAATATTCAAAAATAATAATATTTAAAATGTACTGATTACGTATACGTTTTTTTTATTATGTCGCGCTTTCGACGAAAGAATCCCGCTTTTTTTTACTAAGAAAGTTTCAAAATCCCGACTTGGCATAGAAAAAATCTGGCAACGCTGATTGTGATAAAAGTGTGTAATGTAATTGGTTACCGTCGAGGTGGTATTAAGACCCGAGCCTTGGCGAGGGTCTTAAGAGAGCCAAGAACGGTAACCATACATTACTCACGTGTATCATACGACGTTTTTCAATACACTAGTGAAGAAAAATAATTTAGTTAAATAATATTACAACAATAAAACTAGTAAAATTTTTCATAACATGGCGGTAAAAAAACAAATCTGTTGCCTATGAGCACGCGCTAGGCTATGGCTATATGATCTTTTGATCATATTGCCTAGTCGTCGTTTGTTTTCTTGTGTGAAAAGTTTTTACGTTAATATCATTCGTAGGGACAATAGAATATGGATGTTGGTTGCGCCAATTTGCTATGATCCGCGACTTTGTTTTTTGTAATTTGTTTTTTTGGCCTAGCAATCCTATACCATCCGTTTTCCCTCCACCCGCACGACCGCAAGAAATGATTTGACATTGACGTTTTGTGCATTGTGAATGTGACCGCACCGCTAACCGCGCCCGCTCGAAATTACAAGAAAATTGACTATTTTCGTGATCCAACCATTCAAACTCAACAACAGTGGTGCCGTGTAGTGCAAAACAGGACCTGGCAGTGATTTAAATGTGCGAAGTCGAAAATCGCCGGCGGTGCCACGTGGAACCTTCGAAGTCTAAAGGTCAGTGCTCTTTCCCAATACCTTTATCCCATGCCAGGCATAGTATCTGCATATTGTTAATAAACCTTAGATCGCTTTTTTAAAATCTACAGTCCACAGCTTATTTGCGCAACCATTACTTTTTTGGTCCATACGAGCAGGATCGTGAATCATTTTCTTGTAATTTCGCAATATAGTATTTGTTCCATAGGGAATAAACGCAACGCGCCTGTTTACCTAGATATAATAGTAGAAAACCCGCATCTAGGCATTTAGGCAACTATACGTTATTTCGCTCGTATAGTTAAAGTGTCATTGATAATTACGGTACCTACGCCGTCAACCGCACCGCATAATTATAGTTAGCTACGTAAATATCAGCGTAGATATAAATCGATCGCATACTTTTTCTTGACAAAATTCATTCGACCATCCTACAAATTGCATGTAGGTAGACGCATTTCAAAAATACCCGTTCATTGTTGAGTGAATATTTGTAGGAAACGGATAAACCATAGATTATATACGCATATGTTATTCCGTTCGTTCGCCGTTCACTTTGTTGTTTACAATATAACCATATTGTTATCTGATAATTATCGTTTACTTAATAATTCGTTAAGTGTTTGTTTGAGTGTATAGTGTGAATATATCAAAACAAGATGTCTCTTAAGGGAACCAAGGTTAGTACTGATTTAAAGGTTCAGTTAAAGCTTTTATACGCTAAAAGGGACTCACAGTTTTCACGTGTTCAATCAATTTGTGATAAATCTTTGCAAATCTCGGATCTGGCGATTAGAGATGCTTTCTTGTGTTCGTTGGAAACTTTAGATAGTTTGCGCGCGGACTTTGAATCTACAATTAATAATATAAACATTTTAGAGTTGGAGTTAAATCCTGATTACTGTGTGAGTTATCAGGCATTGTCGTCCTTTGATGACTTGTATTGTCGTATCAAACGTATTGCTAGGAGTTTAGAGACTCCCCCCCCCGCGAGTGGTTTATCCAACCCTCCTCGCGAACGCCCACGATTGCCGCCAATTCAAATACCTGAATTTAATGGTGACATTCGAAATTGGAATTTATTTATAGATAGTTTCGAAAATATAATACATAGGAACACATCGCTGTCAGATCACGAGAGATTGCATTATCTCGTAGAAAAATTGACCGGTAAGGCAAAGGCTGTCTGTGCTGGAATTACGTTTAGCGCTGAAAATTACAATTTAGTTTTGAACACTTTAAAAACAAAATACGAAGATAAGCGATTAGTGGCCACCGCATATTTAGATCAATTATTCGATTTGAAAAGTTTTTCCGTTTGTAACGATCATAATTTAGAGAAGTTTTTAAATATTTTCGCATCATCTGTTCGTGCAGTAAAGAACCTAAAGGTCAATGACCTCTGTGACTTTTTGTTTTTGTATATCGGTTTAAATAAATTAGATCCTGAAACTGTTCGTCTGTTTGAAACGACTCAGCGCGGCAAAGAAATACCTAAGTTCGAAGATTTAGAATCTTTTATTCGCGATCATATTAAGGTATTGCAGCGCACGTCGGCACGTCATGAAGTCACGAATAGGTCAGGTTCCGATCGCCGTATAGACGCGTCATCGAAGCCAGTCAAGACTGCACATACGCTAGTTAATACCGCCTCAACACCTGACTGTTCTCTGTGTAAGAGTAGCCATACACAGCTGTACAAGTGTTCGGGATTTCAGAGATTATCGCCTAGGGATCGTTACAAGTTTGTCCGCACTAATAATTTGTGTTTTAATTGTCTAAGTGACAAACATCTGGTTACGTCATGTAAAAGTGGTGTTAGCTGTCGTAAATGTCCAGCTAGACATCATACCTTCTTACATTTTGAGAGTAGTAAGCTGCCATCGCAGCAGCAGCCTGCGCAGACGCGCGACGCTTGTGACGCGCGGCCTGCTGCAAGTGCAAACGACGTAACATTGTGTTCGCTTTCCGCCGCTGGTACTCAAATCACTACCGTTTTACTTGCGACCGCGCAAGTTGTCATTGTAGATGCCTTTGGCAAACCGCGCACCGTTCGAGCGCTACTAGATGGCGCTTCCCAGAGTAATTTTATTACTCGGGATTGTTGTCAACGCCTTGGTTTTAGTTTTAATAATTGGTCATCCCGCTCAGAAGTGAAAGGTTTTGGAGGTTTAAAGGCAACCATTCACGGTTCCATTAAAATAATATTTAGTTCACGTTTTAATCGTAATATTTCGTTTGAAATGGATTCGCTAGTCGCAGATAAGATTACGGAACGGTTGCCCACGGTACCGGTTGACACGTCCATGCTGACGGAGTTTAAGAACTTGCAGTTAGCCGACGGAAATTACGCTTTCCCTGGAGATATCGATCTATTGATCGGTGCTTCGATTCTCCCGCATCTCCAGTTATCACGTAAAATTCAAGGTCTTCCGATGTACCCCGCTCCGCACGCACTGGAAACAGTTCTCGGGTTTGTTATAGTTGGTTCCGCACCCGCTTATTTAAATAGTTACTCGACTGTGTCGCACTGTTGCACCGTCGAGCCGCCGCTTGAGTCTACCATCCGCAAGTTCTGGGAGATTGAAGAGGTCAATGTCCCGCCTATTCTCAGCCCTGAGGATCAGGTCACTGAGGAGATTTATACCCGCACGACTGCTCGTGATAAAGATGGTCGTTATGTTGTCGCGCTCCCTTTCAAGGGTGATATTTTTTCGCTCGGTGGCTCCCGTGCCTCCGCAGAAAAACGCTTGTTTGCTATTGCGCTCTCTGCCGATGTTCGGCAAATGTTTCTTAGTATTGGAATCAGAGAATGTGACCGTAGATTCCAACGCTTCTTGTATAGATTTTCTCCGCAGGAACCTTTGAAGGTTTACGAATTCAATCGTCGAATTCAATCGTCACCCCATCGATGGGGCACGTTTGTCGCAAATAGGGTGGCTAAGATTCAAGCTGAATTGTCACCGGAAAATATATTCCATGTCGCTGGAACAGAAAACCCAGCTGATTGTCTCTCACGTGGTTTGCTTCCCGCGCAAATTTTAAATCATCCGCTTTGGTTTTGTGGCCCTCCCTGGCTGCATACCACTCCTAACGAGTGGCCAAATGCTCCGTTTAACCCCGCTACTGTTTCAGAACCACCCGAGGAGAAGAAACATACGCTTGTAGTATCAGTTCCGCGTGAAGAGTCAGTTGTTTTGTTGTTGTCTAATCGAGTCTCGTCTTGGTCGAGACTATTACGCTGTGTAGTTTACGTCCTAAGATTTTTGAGATTATTACCATCGCGTGGTTCTATAATCGCAGCTGATTTGGATAGAGCTGAATCAGTTGTACTTCGAGAGTTGCAGAAATTTTATTTTTCAAAAGAATTTCGTAGTTTAGAATCACATAAACCTTGTAGTCCCGCACTTCAACATTTGAAACCATTTTTGCAAGACGGACTCATTCGTGTCGGTGGCCGTCTGCGAAATGCTAAGTTAGAGTTTGAACAAATGCATCCAGTAGTTCTACCACGCAGGGATCACGTTTTGGATTTGTTGGTGGACTATCACCATAAGGTGAATTGTCACGCTGGTCCCGATTTATTAATGTCCATTCTTCGACAGAAGTACTGGATACTTTCCGCTCGCAATTTGATACGCGCTAGAGTGCACAGATGTGTGCCCTGCTTTAAGCTCCGCCCGCGTTTCAACGCGCCGGAAATGGCCGACCATCGTTCTTGTCGTGTTGTACAGACGGTGAAACCTTTCATACATACTGGGACGGACTATGCTGGACCGTTTAAAGTCACTATTGCCCGTGGTCGTGGTATACGTTCCACAAAGGCATACATTTGCCTATTCGTTTGTATGACAACTCGTGCGGTTCACATAGAGTTAACCAGTGATTTGAGTACGCAGGGTTTTATGTCTGCATTTAAACGATTTTTATCTCGCCGTGGTCCCGTTAAGCGCTTATACTCTGACAACGGCACAAATTATGTTGGAGCGCGACGCAATATTTCGGAATTACATACATTCTTACGCTCCAAGTACTACCAAAGTGAATTCGCCCATGTCTTAGCTGAGAATCGCATTGATTGGTGTTTTAATACGCCAGCAGCTAGTCATTTTGGTGGCAATTGGGAGGCGAATATTAAAAGCCTTAAGTCGCACCTGTTTCGGGTCATAGGCGAACAGATTCTCTCGTACGAGGAGTTGAGCACTGTACTCGCTCAGGTAGAGGCGTTGATGAATACGCGTCCGTTGTGTCGGACTTTGTCTAGTGATCCATCGGAGCCACTAGCGTTGACGCCGGCTCACTTCTTGACGACGACTCCTCTTAAATATTTGCCCGCTTTAGATGTCGAGACTGACAAACTGCAGCTCCACCCGCGTCACGCTCTGCTAGATAGCTTAGTTCAGTCCTTTTGGAAGCGATGGAGGACAGATTATCTGCATACGCTGCAGTCGCGTCAAAAGTGGAACACTCCTTCAGATCCAGTCACAGTCGGTACTGTGGTGATACTGAAGACTGAGAGTGCGCCTCCTCTGCACTGGCCTCTTGGTGTAGTGGAAGAAGTTTTTCCGGGTTCGAACGGAATAACGCGAGTCGTAAAAGTTAAAACCGCAACTGGATCGTACCTGCGTCCGGTTATTCGCCTCTGCCCTCTGCCTAATCAGTAGTAGTGGCATAGTTAGTTATAAGTTGTTTCGCTACCTAGTATTGATAGTTTAGATTAGTAATAGGGTTTAGTTTCGCTTTTGTTTTTTTTTTCTTTTCTTTGAAGGTAACCCTTCAAACCCGGGGGGAATGGTTGCGCCAATTTGCTATGATCCGCGACTTTGTTTTTTGTAATTTGTTTTTTTGGCCTAGCAATCCTATACCATCCGTTTTCCCTCCACCCGCACGACCGCAAGAAATGATTTGACATTGACGTTTTGTGCATTGTGAATGTGACCGCACCGCTAACCGCGCCCGCTCGAAATTACAAGAAAATTGACTATTTTCGTGATCCAACCATTCAAACTCAACAACAGTGGTGCCGTGTAGTGCAAAACAGGACCTGGCAGTGATTTAAATGTGCGAAGTCGAAAATCGCCGGCGGTGCCACGTGGAACCTTCGAAGTCTAAAGGTCAGTGCTCTTTCCCAATACCTTTATCCCATGCCAGGCATAGTATCTGCATATTGTTAATAAACCTTAGATCGCTTTTTTAAAATCTACAGTCCACAGCTTATTTGCGCAACCAGATGTAATATTTTATAATGTAGTATTTGATTTAATTTAATTAATACAGCCCATGAATTTCACTCGAAAAATATACGCGCATCTTAAAATGACGGTCATAGACCACAAACAATTTTTATTTTTTCGTATTCAAAATTTGTTTTGCGAACAAAGAGGTTGAACCAAAAGGTTATAGCTACATTACAGCACTAGTGCGTAATGGTAATCAAAATGTCACAGTTTGGTAACAGGTGCCATTATATACCTAAGTGTAGTGCAATAAGAGCCACTTTCTGAGCAAGTGTATTGAAAAGAACATTACCTACGCGCCTCTTTTGGGGCAATCATATAAAAAAAAATCAACCATTTTGGAGAGTACCCCGCCTTCCTGGAATTAAGTCGTGTTACCGCGAGAAAATAAAAAGTTGCTTGAGTTTTTCGATATGTAGGCCTAATCTTTATCCTAGTCAAAGTTTCGCTAAATTTCGTTCAACCGTTTCGAAGTTGTATTCCGTAGTTTGAAATCCCGTTCCCACGGGAAAATGAAAAGAAGCCTAGTTGCTTCATACAACATTAGCTATCCGTCGGTGAAAGTCCCCTCAAAATCGGTCCAGAGATTAGCCGAAAGAAACACACCGACAACCGGACTATACTTAAAAAAAATGTTATTATATATACAAACAGACACTTCAACTTCATTTACATGTAGGTAAAGAGATGATGGCATGTGTATTTTATAGATATCAGAGTGTATTTGAATGTAAATAGTATAGTTAATTAAGCGATAACTTAACGAAGACGACGATGTCAATAATTTACCTTTTCAATACACTTGCTCATAAAGTGGCTCTTATTGCACTACACTTCGGTACATAATGGCACCTGTTACCAAACTGTGACATTTTGATTACCATTACGCACTAGTGCTGTAATGTAGCTATAATCTTTTTGTTCAACCTCTTTATTCGCAAAACAAATTTTGAATACGAAAAAATAAAAATTGTTTGTGGTCTATGGCCGTCATTTTAAGATGCGCGCGGTTTTAGGCGTGATTTTTTCGAGTGAAGTTTATGAGCTGTATTAATTAAACAAAATCAAATGCAACAAAAACATTATCAAATGTTACATCCATATTCTATTATCACCACGAATAATATTAACGTAAAAACTTTTCACACAAGAAAATATGATCAAAAGACCATATAGCCATAGCCTAGCGCGTGCTTTTTTTCTATTTTTAGCGATGTAATATTACTTAGCTAAATTATTTTTCTTCACAAGTGTATTGAAAAATGTCGTATGAAACTCGTGAGTAATGAATGGTTACCATTCTTGGCTCTCTTAAGACCCTCGCCACGGCTCGGGTCTTAATACCGCCTCGACGGTAATCTCCTACATTACACACTTGTATGATAATGTACTATTACTGACTAAAGCCCACCTGTGTCCTTCAGATAGCCTGTGCGTTCCAGGGTCACGGTAACGTTCCACGCCCAACTCGTCGACGACGCGTACCATTCCACGCGGTGCCTGAAGATGTCCGTAAACCGTAGGGGCCCAAGCTGGGTCGAAGCCTACTAGGGCCTGAACAAATATAAAAGTGTAACCCGGGGCCCCGCGCGATGTCATTAGATGATTTTACCACCAAAAAAAAAACACGAGTGGACAGTAGTTCTTTGTGGTGCGTGTGGAACACTACCTACCCACCGTCGACTCGGGCTCGGCCCTTACCGGATGACGAGCTACCCATAGCTCGTCGTCAGGACAGGCGACATCCAGGGCGTTGAGTTATGAGTAGGGCAATTAATGTCGATATAAACTATCTTGACTGCGACCACCATGGTAAGCAGTGATGCGTATTCATGCTGAAGCGCACTAGTTTATTTAGAGCTATTCGCTCTAGCGTCGAAGACACCTATTTAATCAGACGAAAAGACCGCTGAATTAACAATAAGTCGGCAACGATTAATACCCCGAGACGTCAATATAGTTTTACAAGGCACGGGTTTTAGCGAGTTTACTATATTAATAATTTCCATTAGAAACGATGTATGTGGTTAAATGACCTTAATCTGGTTTTTTTTTAATTAAAAATGTCATTAAAGGTAACGATATAAGCGCCTGTCCGCCACAAAATATGAAGGTACAGAATCAACAATCTCATGTATGTATGTACTTCACTTTTCATACATACGCGTTGTCGCGCCAGAGTCGCCGCCAGCTCCTCTGTCCGAGCGCGCCTGGGCGCGGCGATACCTACCTAATGTAAAATAACAATGTACTATACTGATTGTTACCCTAAGGGTGAAAGTAACTTATTTAGTCCCGAGAAGGAGTTACGAATATTGGCGACCTCGCTACGCTCAGACGCCAATATTCGAGGGACTAAATAAGTCTTTAACACGAGGTAAAGACTGTGCTTTTCATTACGAATAAAAGGAAAATAAAAATAAAAACCTGAATCGTCGTCAAAGGTCTTCGTATGTTTTTATGTATGTTTCTTTTGATTTAGGCCGTAAAAGGTTTCAGACTACTGTTAATAATCTCTTCTTTAAATCCTTAACTGAGTCTGATGAACTTATTGTGTAATTACAAAATCTCTTACAGCAGAGATTTAGTAAAGTATAAAAAAAATCTACAACTCGAAAAAGCCAATAAAGATCGGATCGCCGTTTTCCCGCCATTTTGTATTTTTTTTTTTCTGTGGTCAACCGGCTATTCAGCCACCATTTTTTTATTTTTATCAGTGAATAAATGGTAAATATTTTTCTCAAATCTCAAATGTTACTTTTAATCAAATTATTGAAAGTAAATTATAATTAAGTATCTAATTTAAAAAACGTACTTATCTTTATGTTTCTACATATACATCGCACTGTAAATGAGTTGCTGTTTATAAAGTTAGGACATGGTTCAATAGAATTGTGGAAATAGAACTAGTTCTTTTTTTAATAATTTGACAGCTACCAGTTGAAAGTGATTCTCCATATGGATAAAAAGTATTACTTTCAAACCGCTCCTCAGGCAACTTTAGACCTACTTTCTGAGCATGACAGGAGTAATAAAACATTTCTCATAGGCCACCGGGTTAGTTAACTAACTGTTCTGCGTTATATTAAAACCAACCATCCAAATACAAGCAAATACCCACTTACCCCTCTGAAACAACTGGTAGCTTAAAAAAACAATAATTTAGCATATACTTAATGTCAAATATAAACAACCGCCTACTGAACGGTAATAATAACTTTTTTTCGTTGCTCCATTATTGCACAAAAAAGTTCACAGACGCGTGTCTAAAACGGATAGCACTTCGAGTTCGCCACTACACTGGTTTGGTTTGAGCGCGCGCGAGGGTTTCTGAATTGAGTATTTTGAGTTAAGAACGTCTCAAACCATACCTACTTAAATACCAAATTTCGACAGGTTTACAGGCTAGAGTTTGAGTAATTCTCAAATTCAAATGCTTAAATCAGAAATCGGGGGTATAGGCGGGTTTCTGAATTGAGTATTTTGTGTTAGGAAACGTCTCAAACCATATTTGAATGCCAAATTTTGGCAGGTTTACAGGTTAAAGTAGTTTGAGTAATTCTCAACTTCAAATACTTAAATCAGAAATCTGGGGTATGTGTGCGTTAGTTAGATTGTCTTCTGTACTCTCTTTTGTGATGACTCTAGGCTGGCACATAATATGCAAATAGCTTGAACCACCAGTCATCCACCAATCCGCACTGGGTTCGCGAGTTAGATTACGGCCTATTTGCATTAATAGAAAGGTGGCCTGAGTCCCAGCAATAGGAACATTATAAAGCTGATTGTATTGTGTATGTGACATTCAACCATTACAGGGAGAAGACTAAAATAATTTAAAAAAACATGATTACGGTATGTATATTCTCATTTAATATAAAAATTATAGATATCCACTATAATATTTACATGTAAGTTAATGGCAAAACAACTTGTCAAGATTTAAAATATAAAAAGAAACATACAATAATATGTGGAAGTATTCACTCTGGGTTGCCAGATATTTTTTAATGCATTTTCTATACATAATACTGTGTACATAAAAAAACTTTTAAGCAGACTTCTCAATACAATTCTGTCCGTGACATGTCAGGAATTATTTTAATAATTTAATCATGATTTATAAAAGTAAAGGACAGTTAATATACATACCTAGTATATTGTGTATATGGAAGTATTGTTATAATGGAAGATTGTCAGATAGATAGAATTTTAGAAGAAAAAAAAAATAACCAATCTGTATCTGTCATCAGGGCCCAGCCCAAACCCCAGGACCTAACGCTGAAACTTTGCACTGGTGCCTGTCTTTTTATTATGTATAATTATGTCTTCGGAAAATGATCTTCCAAAATACGCCCCCCCCCCCCCCCCCCCAAGGGATGAAACCAGGGACCAATGTTTATAAGGAGAGAACTCTACTTCAACGCGCGCGAAGCCTAGCGGCGTCGGTTGTGACAGCTCACAAGTTAGTCTATTACAAAAATAGAGATGTAATATGTATATATAAGTTCGTTAACCAATACAAAGGTTTCTATAGTATGCTATGGAACAGTGATTTTCGGGACAAAAAAAAATATATTTTAACAATAACAGAATTCGAACATTTATTTTCATAAACTGTATGATGAACTTACTTAAGTTTAAGTATCATCTTCTAAGTAGTATGTCACAATGTCGTTTCCAACGACGCTTAAGTATTTTAAGACTCTTCCAAAGTCAGTAAACCGGTAGTTGACTCGTTTTTTTAACGTTTTTTTCTTTCATTCTGTCTTATCACCCGTCATGCTATCACTAACTTTATTTTCTTTCATGTCACTCCTCACACAATCCATCCAATTCATCTCATTATTCTTTGGCCTCCCCCTCCCTATCCATCCATTTACAAATATACTCATAACTCTTTTAGTAACACACGTTTCATGCTTCCTCTTCAGATGACCATACCAAGACAAAAGATTTGCATTCAACTTCTCAGTCTCTAGCGCCACTTTCAATAATTTTTTAAATTCGTTTCAATGATAGAATAAGAACAGTGAAATGTGACGTTAATACCGAACCGTAAGGTGTTAACTGATGTGTACAAAATAAAGGATACCGAGATGTCCCCACCATGCCCCTAGCATGATAGGGACATCTCACCCTCTACATATATTCCTCCTCACATAGTACGCGGCAAATAAATTGAACCCATTGCTATGGTTATGCGCAGACCCCCCTCGATTAAGACCCGAAAATCTGTTACTACGCATTCAAGGTCGATTGCCATTTTGGTTCAATTTATATTTCGCATATTAGGTACTATTATTATTTCCTTTATTTATTGTATCACATATTTTTTAAATTTTTAAATATTTTTAACATATTACATATAAAAAAAAGGTACTTATTATTACTTGCATATTACTTTATTTTTTAATTGATATAAACTAGTGCTTGTTGCGTCATTTAATGACCAATTAAGATGATTTTTTCAGCAATGGATTTATTGTTGTGTATAAAATATTGCACAAAAAATAAACTCGGGATCCAATCGTTATTTTCATAAGACATTGCTACGAATCGTTACAGTACATTGAATAAAAATGAAGCACCCAATAGTTCATGTGCAGAATTTGTGTTAAGAATCAAACTACATCAGTATCTCAATGTAAACTCAAATCCCATAATTGTTTTTTTAGTTTGTCAAGTATAAAATGTATTGCCAGTTTACACTAAGTTTGTTTATTGTTTAAAAAAACTTTGTCTCCACACTAGTTACACTTCTGTATCGTGGCTCCGTTCACAAATATGTAAACTTACGTACACAAACACCCAACCTATCTGTAACCCATACCAATATTTGTTCCGTGCAGGAATCGAATCCGCGACCCACAGCGCAGCAGCCAATCGCTCGTAGAGCCAACCGTCAGAGAAAGTAAGTTGCACAACAGCCTGCACTTTACAGGATTTGTACCAGGCCAATGATGGAGGGGGGGCGATACAGGTAGCCAAATATTGGTCAGAAAAAAATAAATAATTTGAGTTCATCGACACGCAAAGAAGTTTCTTCTAAAGAAAGCAAGTAATATTTATGGCATTTGCGAGCTGCTTAGGTTTTTGGAACCGGATATAATTACACAGGTTAGGCACTAACTATCAAATAAAATCTATCAGTCAGATATTATTTTACCATTATTTATCCAGTAGAAAACATGTTACGGACAGAAATATATACTATCACAGACTAGATATTCAATTTAGATACCAAAAACCATAGACACTTCTATTTTAGTTTCTGATAAGAATCGCAATGTTGTTTATGGTTCCAGTTTTTTATGGAAGACCTTGGACCACATTTTAATTTTTATTGGAAAAGACACTAAAATTTTACTAATTAATTAAGTACACTTTCTAGCGATTCGAACTTGACTAAACCAAATTCACACTTGAAAAACATTGAAATAATTTCTTTATTACAAAAATATAAAAATAGAATTCAAATTATCATCCCTCCTGAATTAGTTTTTTTTTCCAATAAACCATAGGTTTTGTTTAGTTGTGTGAAACATCAAATACAATAGGAACCTTAAACAGCACTGCTTACATTATATTTTTGTTTGAACACTTCTGATGCAATTTGGTAATCTTGGTTGTCTCATCAATACTAATTGTTAATGCCAGTGTACACAGAGCTATCAGTACTAAATACATTTTTAGGGTTCCGTACCTGTAGGGTAAAAACGGGACCCAATTGCTCTCACTCTGCTATCCATCTGTCTCTCACTAGGCTGTATCTCATGAACCGTTATAACTAGACAGTTGAAATCGTTTTTTTTATAATTTGTCGTTTATTGGCAAATGACACTCGTTCGTTCAGCCGAATTGCATCAAAAGAGTTTTTTGATATTTAAAAATAAGAACTCAGATCTATATCATTTAATCTTGAATTTTGATTGCACATTACACGTCTCCCTTCCTGCCATAACTTCAAAAAAAAAATAGGAAATAAACTGATTATTTATATGTACTTAAAGAAAGCTTATTCGATATGACAATTAAAATATAATAACAGTTGAGTCGTATGTATCAGTAATGTTATGAGTCATTGAAGTTTAGTGAATATTTTGATGGATATGACTGAGAAAAAATTGAAAATACTAGCCATTTTTTGCTACCAATATTTTGTTTATTTCTCTAAAATTTGTACGAAGATAATTATAAACTACGATAGTTTACTTTTAACCGCCTACGTCAAATATATCCGACAAACGCTTTCGCGTTTATTCCTCCAGGGTCGCACATCCACGACCAAATACTCCATCTCGTCAGCTCTTCTGTCACCTATGGAGATTAAACAGCTATGCTCTAGCTCATCTCATCATGAGATGAGCACCCGGTCGCAAACACACGACCCTGACGAATAGAACACGAAAACACTCGTCGGACCGATCTGCAGCAAGCAGTTTACTTGCTTCGACGAAAGAAAAACATATTCAACAAAACTTTCGTGAACAACCAGTAACACGACTGACAAATATGAAACAAACTTGAACCAAAAACTTAAATGCTGGAACCTACATAGAGATTGTACATTTTATTACAAAATCCGCCGCTTGGTGTTGTAAAAACGTTGATATGTACAAGGAATTACTAACTATAGTAAGTTGCCCTTAAAAACTAGGCTATTATACACAAAAACATGGTACTGACACCTTGTCTTTTTACACAACAATGTCCTAAATTTTAGAACATTCACTTAAACTATATATTACAAAAATGAATCAATCAGTTTTATTGCCATCGAAATTAAGTAGTAACCCTTGTTATTTTTTTTTCTATATTATCTATATGACAAAGAACAATAAAATTAAGGCTCTATTGTAAGGCAGACGTCTAAACATTAAATAAAGCTTTCCAATCTATTGGCATTATATTTTTTTAGATTAGGCATACATTTTTAGTCCAATATGTTGGCAAAGGATATTTGGGTTTGGTATGTGTGAATATTAGGAGTCTGTAGAATGTTCAAGCGATTTTATGACAGATTATGGTTTTTTTTTTTTTTTTTTTTTTTTTTACGTGGTAGGTAAAAATCATCCAATGACGAATCCCGCCCTTGGGTGGGGCGGGAAACAGTGTCAGACTTTTACTGACTAAAAAACCTACCTTTCCATTCCTTGCCTTTATCCTGGGGCCTTTGGTGACAGTCTCACATAACCTTTGGCCCCAGATGACAGATTATGGTAAGGTATTTATAATTATACATGTGAATGGACTTAATGTCTTCCAGTTTCAGAAAACTTTTTAAATTACATTCAAAGACATTTCACAGCCGCTGCACTGGGTCTATGTGATAGATTACTGTCCCCTCTCCTAAAGAGGAGGTCTAAGTTCATGCTTTGGGACATTATAAGGCTGATTATACTTACTTACGTAATTATGATTGGTTCTATGTTCTATCAATTACAACAGCTGTCATGCTATTGACATTATAGTTTTCAAGAGATTTTTTTTTTTAAAAGAGTAACCATGGAGTTTCTTGTTGGTTCTTCTCCATAGGAATCAACCATACCAGACCATAAAAACCATAAAAAGTCAGCCAATTTTCACACATACCAAAACCATGAACACCTCCTCACTGGTCTCAGCAGTCCTTGTAACCGAAATGATCCAATAACAATCCAGCACAGTTCATTGCACATACACTGTATTTACACTCACTATCACACACGGTATGTTCCTTCACTTTATACAAATGTACCAATATTTATTATTTACGTGTCCAGTATGCTTGTACGAAGTTCTATATGAAGTAAGGCTTCTTATCTCTCAAGCAAATTTATACCTTATTGTTCGCAACATAAAGATTAAAACTGAAGAATGCGGGTCTTGCAAACCTTCAATTTGGATCTTTACGCAGTTTGCAATACAAGTAGAAAACTGCTGGAGGAACGTGCTTTGTCTTCCATAAAATACACCATTTCATTCAATGTGTTTTACTTCTAATCTCCAATATTATACACCGTTAAATTTTGGTCGTTTTAATCCCATGGAGGGTCGATCAGGTACATGAAACACTATCGATATGTAAAGATAAAAAAAAAGTACTTTTTTTCTAAAACTCGAATTAATATACGCACGTAATTAATTTCTTTAAGTAAACGACTCAATGACCTTGTAGGTAGTTGTCGGTCGTTGTGTAGTAACTACCTACAGTTCATTTACCTCGCTGAGCTGACGTTTACTTAAAGAAATTAATTTTGTACATGCGTAAACTAATTCGAGTTTTTTTTTTTTTTAAAGTACTTGATTTTTTAATTTTCTCTTTACAAATCGATAGTTTCATGTACCGAATCGACCCTCCGTGAAATTAAAACGACTAAAATTTAACGGTATATACTATTCAAAGACTACACAATTCGAACCATTTTTATATAATAGAATGCAATCCTTACAGCCGAATTGTACTTATAATTTAGCCTTTCAACAATTTGTCTCCAATGAAAAATAAGACTAGCATTTCTCGATTTTCGAAGGCCTCATAAACTATATTATATACAACATTTATTTTACAATTCCTGTATCACATTATCATGGCAGTGATTTTCCTATGATTTTACATTGGTTACGTTACAGTAATAAAACAGGTATGACTGAAACATTTCTATACATAAATAGTGATATATTTATGGCAGTGAACAATACAAATGCCTCTCGACCTCTTACTGTCGCATTACTAATGTAAAACCAGCTCTGCAGGCGCGAAATTGAACACATGTTAAAATATATTTTGGGGATTTATTTTAAACCTTTACGTGTTACGTCGTCCACAGTATTACAAATATGTAATTAAGGACACTATGTCATGTTCTAGCGGTGTAAACGATCCATTAATGCAGCGCATACATTGAAAAACACCTCCAGCGTTTTTTAGGTTTAAGGCTATCAACTCACGAAGCGGTTTTCAACCGCGCCCGCTGCTGTAGAGAAAACCGCTGCTTTATTTTTAAACTCACGAGCAGTTTTGTGCGGTTAGGCAACCCTCGCGGTTGCGATTTTCGCTCGCAAACCTGGCGGCTGATTATCGCAAGACATGCGGTTGCAAGATGGCCCACCGAATTGTCAACTTGATGACAGATGTCCACGAAAATTTTTTGCAAATATAATTATTTTAAAATAATAAGCTAATTGCTTGTAGTCTAAAGTTTTTATTGTGTGTGACGCCACCTGCACCGTACGTGTTAGGGTCGGCGTCACGATAACGGCCTCCTGTGCGGCCGCGTGAATTGTGAAGTGAGGCTCTCTCGGATGGAATCCAGCGTCCCAACCGTGACCGATGCACAAGGAAGAGAAGACAATACACAATTTGATGAGATGGAGACTCATTTTGAGGACCAACAAGCAAATGATAATTCTCAAACAAGAAAAAGAAGATCGATTAGCGATATGGATGATAACTGGACTGTTATCAATAAAGTCGGTAAACGATATAAGAGCTTAAGTAATCTAGCTACTCAAGACCTGGGTGAAAAAATAGAAGTCGCAATAACTTGTAAGGAACCCCTACCTAAACAGTTTAAATTAGCTAAACTTTTACAAGCCAACAACATTAATCGTGTATCGCGTATAAAGTACGTTAACCAGTATAAAGTGAAGCTACAATTTGAATGTGATCTAGATTTACAAAAATTAATTAACTGCTCAGAATTTAAAGAAAAGAAATGGGCTATCTTAAAAACTATGGAAGTTGAACGAAGTTACGGGATAATAAAAAACATAGAACTTGACTGCAGCGAGGAAGAAATAAAGGGTAGTTTAACGTCTGATACCGAAATTCTATCTGTTAAACGGCTTAGTCGCAGAAAAACAGATGGTTCTGGATGGACTGAGAGTGAAACAGTGAGAGTATGTTTTAAAGGTTCCTTATTGCCAACGTATATTCGTATGTATGGTGTTAGAATAAATGTAGAACCATACGTTTACCCTGTCACACAATGTTCTAACTGTTGGAAATTTGGGCATTACAAAAAGATTTGTCCCAACAAGAAAATTATTTGCCCTAAATGCAGCAAAAACCACGAATGTTGTGAAACAATCTCATATACGTGCATTAATTGTAAAGGAGACCATATGGCTTTGAGTAAAGTTTGTCCTATGTACGAAAAGGAACACAAAATCAGAAGTATAATGTCCCAGTTCAACTGTACCTATAATAAAGCTCTTACGCTGTACATTCCATCTTCGACTCCAATTCCAGAGAAAGAAACCTTTAACATAGTTAACCCTGCACCATGTTCTGTACCTCAATATTTGTCTGAAAATACAAGTTCAACTCCTTTTCAAAAAACGCCGCGGCCGTCATATTCTTCTGTATGTGCTGCCAATTTGATGACGTCTGAAGCAACTAAAAATATATCATTGCCGGTAGCCCCAGCTACCTCACGTTCGAATAAACCAAAGAAGAATAGACAACATAGTCAGAAAGTTAACGATACGAGTATTACCTATGACTGGGAATGTATATGTTCAGACTCAGATTGTGATTACAGTAAAAAGGAAGAAGAAAATACAGAAAAATCTAAAGACTATAAAAAAGTACTACATCTAATAAAATCAAGGAGTTAATAGAAAAAATAAAGGCGATTATAAAGAGGAAAGATTCGTTATCAAACAAAATTAAAATTTGTTTTCAGATACTGTTCGAGTGGTTAATACAATTGATTTTAAATAACATTTTTGATTTGCCTGGTTTTCAATTTAATGCAACCAATGGCACATAAAAATATTTATAAATTAAAAATAATTCAGTGGAACTGCCAAAGTTTAAAAAGGAAGTTGAATGAATTGGAAGCTCTTCTCTTTCAAGAAAAGGTACATATAGCTGTATTGTCAGAGACCTGGTTAGAACCTGAGTTTAACCTGCGTATTAGTGGGTATAATGTATATCGCAAGGATAGATGGGACGGCTATGGTGGAGTCGCAATCCTAGTCCACTACTCAATTAAAGCCCAAATCGCTCAATGCCAGCCTGGAAATGCTGGCATTGAAACCTTACATGTCAAAATTCATAATTGTGAGTCCCTTAAAAATATAATATCTCTTTACTGTCCATCCTCCGTTTACACGTGTCAACAAGATTGGGATCGTCTTTTTTCGATATGTGAAGATAAAACTCTACTACTCGGTGATTTCAATGGACACCACAGCAACTGGTCATGTAAAAATGACACAAGGGGTAAACAGATATTTGATTCCCTTTTATGTCACAACTTTGCTGTTATGAATAATGGCGCTCCGACCAGAATTAAGATGGTTGACGGAGTCTTACAAATATCATCTCCTGACGTGTCATTCATAACAACAGATATTGCTGTCAAGTATGATTGGACCGTGACCAATGAAAGCCTGGGAAGTGACCACCTTATCATGAAAATCACAGCTAACTGTTCATCCACCAGACAACCGGATATAAGACGAAACTTTAAGAAAACTAATTGGCAGCAGTACCGAATATATCTGGAAGAAGCATTCCATGATTTTAATTTTACTTCTGATTTACAACAGGCATACGACCTTTTTTTAGATACCTTAAATAAAGCAGCAGACCAGCATATTCCAGTTATTAAAATCAATCAAAATCCTAGTAACAATTTTAGATCAAAAACCTACTGGACTCCTGCGCTGTCCAAAATTGTGGCAGAACGAAGACTTGCATTGGCTCAGTTTCGTGCTAACCCAACACCCAATAATTTGTCGTTTTTACAATCTAAAATTAGTATCGCACAAAAGGAATTGAGAAGAGCGAAAAGTGAGTCATTTCAAAACTTTTGTACATCAATTGATTGTTTAACCTCTTCTAGTGATATGTGGAGAAAAATGAAATGGTATAAAGGTTATCATAATCACCGCAACCAGTATGTAAGTGAAACTCAAGCATCGAAATTGTTACAAAGTCTAACTCCTGATTTTGTTTGTAATGATCAGCCAATCTTTAAATCCAATAATGATGATTTAGAAAAATGTATTTCCCTTCATGAATTAGAGAAAAGTATAAAATCATCAGATACAGCTCCAGGTTGTGACGGTGTATCATTTTCGATGTTAAAAAACCTACCATCTAATGCTAAACTTATATTAATTAATTTGTACAATTTGTTTTTACAAAATGGTTTTGTCCCGAAACAGTGGCGTGATATCCGTATATTCCCCATTTCAAAACCTGGACGAAACCCTGACTCCTTAGATTCACTAAGGCCAATATCCTTGATGTCTTGCTTATGCAAGACATTCCATGCAATTCTTAATAAACGATTGGAGTGGTTCATGGAAAAAAACAACTTTTTCTCGAATAACATGGTGGGATTTAGGAAAACACGCTCTTGTTTGGATAGTCTTTCTAGTCTTGTGTCTAAAATACAGCATGGCTTTGCCATGAATTCTTTTACTTTAGCTTGCTTTATAGACATAAATAGTGCTTACAATAATGTAGATGTTCGTAATTTATTGATTATTCTAGACAATTTAGGTGCAGGTTCTAAAATATGTTTGTATTTACATAATTTTTTGAAAGAGAGGTCATTACTAATTAAGTGTGACTCTATATCTATGCACAGAAGTACGGGAATAGGAATAGCGCAGGGTGATCCGTTATCACCGTTACTTTTTAATGTGGCTACTATTCAGATCTGTAAACAAGTATATCATGACGTGACTGTGTCTCAATATGCAGATGATATTGTTATGTATGTAACCGGCAAAAACATAATTGACGCTGTAGCAGATATTCAGCACATGCTGAACAATACTACTTCAATTTTAGCAGGCTTAGGTCTAGAAATATCTTCTTCCAAAAGTAAATTATGTCTCTTTTATAAAGGTCGTAAATTTTCCAGATATCCAATTGATATTAATGTAAATAGTTCTCGTTTACCCGTAGTAGACTGTGTTAAGTATTTGGGTCTGTGGATGGATCGTTCATTAAGGTGGGGGAAACATATTAATGAAATTGTTGAAAAAATACACAAATTCCTTAATGTTTTCAAAGTTTTGTCCGGATCTGCTTGGGGCGTACATCAAAAACATTTAAGAAGGCTATACATATCAGTTATTCGTAGTCGTTTAGATTATGCTAGTTTTTTGTACGAAACTAGTGCCAAAAAATATTTAAATAAGTTAGATGTCACACAAAATCAATGTATGAGGATAATAGGAGGATTTATTAGGACTACACCTACGCACGTCATGGAATGCGAGCTTAGTTTACCGCCATTGGAGATCAGAAGATGGTTTCTGTGCGGGAAATTTTGGTTAAAAATACATTCTTATAATACTAATACAGTAAAGCCAACTTTAGAAAATTTAAGCAATACGTGTCTGAATGAAAGAACTAAAAAAGTGCCGCTTCTTGTCACAATTAATAATAATTTTAAAAATTTCCCAATCAGCTCTTGTACACAATTAGAAATGTTCTCTTTTGATACGTGGATGTCTGATATAAACTTAAATGATGTATTAAAAACTAACCTAGATTTAATTAATAAAGCAAAGAATAAATACAGTATTTCTAAAATAAAAGAAGAAACATTAAAATGTTTATCCATATATTCAGAATTTTATAAAATTTATACGGACGGATCAAAAGATGGTGATTATGTAGGCTGCGCTTTCTATGACGAACAAACTGAATGTTTTATGAAATTTAAAATCTCCACCAATTTGTCTATCATGTTTGTCGAACTCATTGCTATTTCAGAGGCGTTATCATATATTGAATCCCTAGACCAGGGCAAATATGTTGTTTTCACTGACTCAAAGAGCTCCATTCAACACCTGGCTCGATGCACCGCATCTTTTCGAGGTAGACCGATAGCCTACTCAATTATTAAATCCATTTTAAGACTTAATTCTCAAGGTAAACAAATAATAATTCAGTGGATCCCGTCTCATATAGGTATAGATGGCAATGACAAGGCAGATTATCTGGCAAAGCAAGCATGTTCGGATGGCACTGATTTCATAGCTGTTCCTCACTACATGGACTATGTTCCCATTCTTAAAAAGATATGTCTTCAAAATTGGAAAGATTACTTTGATCTTCGTTCAAGGGAAAAAGGCATTTGGTATAGAACAATCCATTCACAACCTTCTTATTCACCATGGATTGATAAGTGTTTTTTTACCAGGGCAGACTTAACCATATTATTAAGACTCCGTTCAGGTCATATGCCTCTCAATAAATTTGGTTTTATGATGAAAAAGTTAACATCACCTGTTTGTAGTACATGTAACGAAGACGAAGACACATATCATATTTTGATGAGATGTGTTCGGAATCAATCGCTCAGAACACAAATTGGCGTACATAACATTAATTTATCGAACCCTTTATCAGACAAAATAGTCCTTATAATTAATATGGTTAAGTTTGCTCTGAAAAACCGTCCGAGGACCTAGTTATATATTTTTATATAGATTATGTTTACCTACAGAGTGTCATATTCGCATCAGCGAAAAAGCTCTTTAAATAAAGATAAAAAAAAAAAAAAAAAAAAGATGGCCCACCGCGCGCCTTGCAACGGGAGCCGCGAACAACGCGTACACCGCGGGCGTAAGACGCGTCGTGAAATGTACTTTAATTTTTTACATATGTACTTATGTGCATTCTATAGAAGCTGCGGGCCCGCAACCGCGGCGAAAACCGCTTTGTGAGTTCTTAGCTTAAGGCTGACGTTACTTTTTTAGATAGGACTGACTCCCAGCAGTCGTTTTTAACCCAAAGGTAGAGAATGACTTGTTCCATTAAGTCCGTCTATGTACCACTACTGTACATGAAATTTAAATAAATAAGGCTGTTAATGCTTACATATAAGTATATGTAAGCATTAACAGCACTTAACACTACTTGTGTGTCGGTTTGTATATTATAAAACATGCATTCAACAGCGCACCTTGCAAGACTATCACATAAACCCAACTCCTATCTTCTCCCAACGTCATACAAGCACACTGTCCACACAAGATATCACTAGAGTGTCACACTATCACTTCTTCAGCCAGACGAGCATGGGTTCGTCTGGTTCCCGCTTCACTCAGTCGAGCTGCTGCACCTGCACCACGGACGCGGGCGGCGGCAGCGAGATCTCGTACTTGATGAGGCCGGTCCGGCCCGCTGATAGCACTAGGCCGCCGACTTCTTTCGCGTCACCGCTGTGGTAGGAAATCATTTCTTTAAACTATACTAGCTACTATTTTAGTAAAAAGTATTGAGCACATTTTTATCGTATTTATTGCAAACTAGAAAAAAGGTAGGGTCTGTCTTAAAAGCCCGTAAGCCCAATCAAACATAAAATGGCGTCCAACGATACGCAATTGCTGATGTGAGTTTTTGACGAGTATTTTTTCTGTTGTGTTATTAATTAAGGCGCGCGCCCACCGCGGCGCATGCTGTGCACGGGCACGCGGCGCATTTTTGCTGCGTGTTTTAATTTGTTTGACAACGTGCGTCTACGTTTCCACTGGAGTACACGAAGACTCACGACTAATATAGCGTGGCACGTGCCATTGCAATCAAAACTAATAAGCGAGCTATATATAGTCGTGAGCCATATTCGTGAACTCCAGTGGAAACGTAGACCCACGTTGACAGCGTTGAGCTATGTATCCGCCTATTCCAGCAAGCCAAGCGTGTATCAATGACGTCAATTCGTGCGTAGCCTCCCCGTGGGTTGCAGTGGGCCCGCGCCTTTATTCGCAAATTGATTCCTAGTGCCTACACAACTGAATAATAATAATATGTGGAATCATTGAAAAATGCACTATCTCGGCAAAATGCGAGATGACAATTTTTTTTTTGTAATAGTGGCTACCGCAGCGCAGCTTGCCGAGAAGGCCGACTCGATATATTTGCCGTCAAATACTGCAAAACGTTAGAATGCATACATGCGTATTCTAATGGAACTCGAAAGTAGCTCAATGAGACTAAAAAACTAAATACACCCCAAACTTTTGATACACTGTCTGGCATAAACCGTACGAAAACTAAATAAAACAATATGTTTACCATTAGAATGCGGTTGCAACACATTTTGATGTTTTTGTAGTATTAGGCAACAAATGTATCGAGTCAGCCTTCTTGGCTGAGGTAGCCAAAACTACAATAGATTTCTAAGCTTCATTTTACCGAGATCACGCCTGTCTCAATAATTCCACATATTGTCCAGTTAACACTTGAGATACAAAAATACACCAATTTTAAATCACAATATCCCCAAGGAATCAATTCGCGAACAATTAAAACAGCCACTGAACTTTACTCGAAGAAATCCTGCCAAAAACTCTGAGAGATTTTAAAGGTGGATCTACGATAGAGGTGCTGAACACCAGTGGAGCACGAGCCGAGCTCAAATTCATGTAGTGTCGCTCATGATTGGCTCCTCTAGAGTCGCTCCATACAAATCAAATTGAGCTCGGTTCGTAGTTCGTATTTTTACGATAAAGACTGCTAGGTTTAAGAAATTTGTGACATGTGCAACATGTGCAATATGTGCACGTACTATGCGTTCCAAATAAGAATAGGAAAGTCATCTCTCAACGTCAGTCACACCTCGATCTGTCAAATGTTGAAAAGTCTAGTTTGCAAAAAAAAAAATTATTTGTATCAATTAAGGATTTTTTTGCTTTGTATTACTAAATTTTAGTTAAACCCAGGTCAACTTTTTTAACTAATTATTAAATTTAAAATCTCTTTCTTATTTTTTTTTTAGGAATAATTCGCCTTCTTCCATTTGACACTACTCAAACACATTACACAGTGACGCCGCAAAGATAAGCAAAGTTGAAGAATTGGATACTGATTAAACATTTTTCGTTCACGATTCGAAAATAAATTAAATTTAAAAAAAAAACTTGTTTTGCTCACCCTACCCAATTTGTTCGGTTTGACAGTATAACGTGACGTCACATCATAGCATTCGATCCTATTGTCATTTGGAAGCATAGTATATTGAGTAGTGAGCGGACCTGGTGGTGTGCTGGCGGGAGTGGTGCTTGTGCGCGAGGTGCGCGATGTTGGGCTTGATGTCGCGGCCCACCAGCTGCAGCGGCGCCACCAGCCGCCGCGCGCCGCCCAGCGCGCCCACCACGATCTGGTTGCCGATCACCTGCCCGGATCTGTTCGTTACCTACAATCAACGGCTCATGTTATTGGATGCCAACAATGTAACTACTACCTGGCTGCCACATGGACAGTGAATAGGTTGCTCCTACCAAAAGCAAACTCCATCGGAGAGCATCTCATGACTTATCAATATAAAGTGAGACAGTGGTCAAACGCTAGCAAATCAATTTTTATATAAAAAAGTAATATGGAGACTTTCAATCAAAAAAGTAGCTAAAATATCATTTTACAAGAGAAAGCTACGTTGCTTTATGGCAGAAATTATGGAGGATATTTCTAGGAAACATTCCTCTACAAGGTCAAAAATATTTTTATGTTAAGACATTGATTAATTACATACAAAGGTCATGGGGCATTTGTGACCCACTTTATGAAAGTTCGCGTACACAAACCGAATTAGTTTTAAATTGAAGAATTCAATCCCACTTTTCATAATATGTAATTTTTTTTAATGTATCCAATGGGAGAAAAAAGTTATTTAACATTTACTTTTGTTAATAAAACATAAGTTTTTACTTTTAGCGTCGTGGAAACGTGTGGTACAAGTACAATAATGTTTGTAGAGCTCTACGAAATATCTCACTCGCCCGCACATTTGGCAGATAGATAAAAATACCGGAATTAGCTCGGGTTTGCAATCCTCATTTTATTAGAAATAATTTCTTAGACTTAATTAGTACCCCTTCACTCGAAAGCTTTAATGGTGCTCATGTTGTTGGCATGATGAATCTGTGCAAATGAGGTTTCGAACGAAGAAATCAATTTGATTATGAAAATGTCGAACAATGAGATGACACTTTCGGACCGGTCTTACGAAATACCAATTTAATGTAATTTTAAATCAAACACTTTCTCTGTTTCATAGATCAGAACGCCACAGTTCTTGTAATTTTAACTAAAATAATAAACCGGTGAACTAGATGACGATTAGATAAAAAAAAAACAATATGTCGAGGAGAACATAAGAAAGGAAATTGGCAATAGCAAGGGAATTCTTAATTAATGATTTCATGCCACAGCATTTAGGCTTAAATCATGTTACAAGAGAAGATGTGGTAGCCAGATACATTTCTATCCTAAGCCATTTTTTCGTTGATAGCCAAAATGATCCCGCAGCCACTGTCGTATGTGATGGAACTTATTTTACCTGCAGAAGAGTGCGAATTCCTTTTTCAACGGAAAACTTACAGTCTCCTTATTTTCGGAATTTGGTCAACTGTCGACCACTCTGTCTAGAGTGATACCGACAAAGAAGAAGAAGGTGACACATATGATGGTCGACTTCCACCCAGGACAAATGTTTATGTGATGAGCACGATCATTTGTTCTGTGTCTGGGTGTTATTTATCTATAATATGTATGTATTTAGAAATATATAAGTATGTTTATCAGCTGTCTGGTACCCATAACACAAGCTCTGCTTAGCTTGGGACTAGACGGTGTTGTGTGATAGTTGTGGAATATATTATTATGCGTTTATATATCTCAGAACTCTGGGGTCCTGGACCTTTGGAAGGCGTACGAGGAGCCGAAACCAACTCGCAGAGGCCCTTTACGTACTTTTAATGGAACGTGAAGCCAACCGACGATTGTCCTTGTACGCGCAATGCTAGTGCATCCAAGAACAACCCCCGGTTGGTGAAAACTATAGTGACATGGAAAATAAAGACAATAGGGCTATGGTTTTTGGAGTCTTAAGTGGACTGGTTACCAAGAACTATGTGAAAACTATGGCCCCTGCCTAAACAATGTTATTAATATCCATCGGTAAACAGGCAGGGGGTGACTTGCACACTCAATAAATGGGCCCCCAAAAACAGCCGCTAGCACGAAGTGACGTAGCAACAAGAGGGCAACATATCCTGAGGTGCTTGAGGAGTGGAGAGGTATACCATGGCTATCAGGACAATCCCGGAAGTGCGGTCAAGATCCCTACCAGCACCTTACTGGATTATACATCCTTCTCCCGAGCACGATTGCTCTTGCGAATCTCCACTCAAACCAGCCAATAAAGGCAAGAGAGAGGTGGGAGCTCTGTTCCTCGTCAGAGTTCACTACGGCCGGCCAATAAAGGCAAGCCGGAGATGAAGAACGAGAATTCTCCCGGGAGATCGGGTCCGTGGGGTCGCTAATGCCCAACAGTTCGCCACAAAACTGCCCTGCGGATTGTATCTCTCTTAGTCTGGCCCCTCACCCTAGGCAAGTTACAACCTAGGGTTTATTGGAGCACGCAAGCCCCATCACGACGTTACCGTAGAGATACAGCGATGGGGATATTATTATTATTATTAATGCATGGATGTGGCATCAAGATGTAATAGAAGGACTTGTAGCTTTTTTAGATGAAATAACAATAGATTTTGATCAAGCAGAATAAAATAAAAATAAAATAAAATGGATTTTATTTTTGTCCAATAGATAGTTTAAAAGAACTGCTTTTGATAAAACTAGCACATTCTACTTTCTTTCCCGTCGGAATTTCCCATGGGAAAACATCTTATGCCACTTAGGGGTGACAAGCTTTCGACTGCTATCAGTATTTTTGAAATCGGTCGAGTAGTCTTCAGTTAGTCAATTACTAAAGTGCTTTAAAAATACCTTAATAATATATTTTTTTTTCTCAATTCTCCCATGGCCCACAAGAATGCGACCCATACCACTGGGTTGCAGATACATTTATCTTTATACCTTGCCCTATTTCGTTTGTGTACGCCGTGGGTCAAATGTCCGAACAAAATGCCCAATGACCTTTAGAGGTATGTAGACTTAAGAAATTTTTAAATATTAATATTAATTATTTTAAAATTTAATTAGTCGTCAAAATTTTTACTTTTATTTTTATGAATAAGCAAGGTATTTTTTTTTTTTAACAAAAATCTTGTCCATACCATCTCAAGGGCTTTTTTACTTCAATTGGGCAATGATAAGGCGGCTTTCTATTTTTTAAGTAGATATTGAGAAAGTATTTTTATAAAGTAAAGCTATTCATTACCTTTACTTTGCGTTACGTAAATAGTAACTTATCAATTCAACTAACTGATGAGTTACTATTTTCGTAACGTGAATAGACTATCATCTGTATATATAAAAGGAGAAACTGACTGACATAATATCAACGCACAGCCCAAACTACTGGCACTAGGAGCGTAAAATTTTCCACAAGGCTTCATTTTACGACGTAGGCGAGCACTGAGAGGGTTTTTCAAAATTCGCCCCCTGAGGGGTTGAATTTTATACAGGATAAAATTAAACATTTAACTGACATATTAACGCACAGCCGAAACTATGGAGACTAGGGATGTGAAATTTTGCACAAGGCTTCCTTTTATGATGTATGATGTAGCACTAAGTGGAAGAGGTTTTTGAAAATTCAACATTAAGGGGGTTAAAAGGGGAAAATTCGAATTTATGCAAAATTGTATTCCTTTGGCCAATATACTGTATATAATAACTTAGCATAAATAGTCACCCAAGTAAATAAAAAAGGTTTTTATTATTTATTTTTTTAAATTACTTCTTTATAACCATTTAGATGGTATTAAAGGTTATCTTATTCCTTGGGTTAATAAATTTGAAACTTGGCACAAATTGTAATCAAAATGAATAATAAAGACTGTCATGATTAGTTTTTTAATACCACTCTCAGGGGTCTGTTATTTTTCTGAAAACATTCTCGAGAATGAAGTCGCTGGAAATTGCTAGTTTACTATAATCTAGTTGGTCAAGGGGTTTAGTTAAGTTCATTGACAACGTTAAGTCACTACTTTCTTAACATGACTAAACTATAGACTACACTATTTTACTAAATAACTCTATGAACAAGTATTATTTTTTTACAATTGTCAATCATCATAATTCCATACGATTGATTCAATTTACTAAATAAAATATACAACATTATTTTTGATATATGCGAAACCTAAATATAGTTTGTTTAGAATCGGTAACTGAATCGATTCCAATAATTTTTAGATCTTAATATAATTTTTTATCAAAAATATTTAAAAAAAGGTCACAAGTTGGACACCACCGACATTAAGTACAACACACGTCACGGCAGGCCATACCGGGTATTATGTGCGAGCGCACAGCTGGGTGAGGGAGCAAAGCAACCCCTACGTCGCACGGATAGCCCAGTCACCATGTATTTATGCGGACAACCAGGTAACATAACAAGCTTATAACTTTGTGATTTTTCATGATGTTACGAAATTTTGTATATAGATTTTTAACACAAAAATACTAAACACATAATTTGGGTTTCGCATATACTATGTTGTATACTGCTCATACATTTGTCTAACTATCAACATTACTATACAATTTACTAAAGCTTATTTTCTTACTGATTATTCTTCACTCCTAAAGGTACTATGGCCATTAAAATGTTCAATTTATTTCTTCATACTTGTTCTGGACATTATTTAGGACTATGTTAGGCCAGGGTTCAGCAAACTTTGAAGCGGGAAGCATTCATGTCATTAATATTAAAGGGCACATGCAAAAAAAGGTAGAATATTAAAAATGCACACTAATTTTGTATCTAGGCAATCTCTGTTCATGTCCGGTTGCCTGGGAGAGATTGAGGAATGCGATAAGGTCGCCAAATGTATGTTTTTTTTAGTTCAAGGATCTCTTTAACAAAGCGAGCGACATATAACTCGCCGTGGGGAAGCCCGCGGCTGTGGTGGCCAGGAATCGCCGTGCGGCTCCCAGCACAAATACGTAAAAATTCACTTGCATTTAGCAAATGATTTAACCTTTAAACTGCCTACGTCGAATATATCCGACAAATACTCTAGCGTTTATGCCGCCAGGGTAGCACACCCACGCCTGAATACTCCATCTCGTCAGCTCTTCTGTCACCTATGGGGATTGAAGAGATAAACGAGATGGAGCACCCAGTCGCAAACACACGACCCTGGCGAATAGGATACACAAACACTCGTCGGACCACACTGACGTAAGCGGTTAAAGGGCAAATAAGTTGAACCATTTACTATGCTTACGCACAGCCCCCGCTTCGATTGAGACCCGAAAACCGAACGCATTCAAGGTCGACCACTGTGACGGTTCAACTTGTGTGACGAGGATAATAACCGACTTTCGGGTCTCAATCGAAGTGGGAGGGGATGCGCGTAACCAAAGCAAAAAGAAAAAAAAAGCAAATGGTTCTTCTTATTTGAGGCGTACTATAAACAGTTGTAATACACTGTCTGTATTTCTAAACAGCAACCGCCTTATTCCAAAACGCGTTCTAAAATAGTTCCGCGAACATTACTAGGTTAAATACCAATTAAACGAGATCTAAATGTATTTCCGGGTCTATTACTGGGTTTAATACCAATTACCAACCTAGTTATACTCTTGGAAATACATTTAGATCATGTTTAATTGGTATTTAACCTAGTAATAGTCCCGGGACTACTTAAGATCGCGTTTTGGAATAAGGCGGCAAAAGTTTATCTTAACTAGAGTAAAGCAAACTTACAACTTGTATATGCGTGGCCTGCTGATGGTCCTGCTGGTCTAGCTCTAAACTGTTCTGATGTTGGACTTGTTGCTGGTGTTGCTGCTGCTGTTGCACCTGTTGTTGTTGCACCTGTTGTTGAACCTGCTGCGCTTGTTGCGCGGCTTGTTGCGCTGCCTGTTGCGCCGCTTGTTGCGTTACAGGTTGACTCTGCAATTTCGTTTTGAGGTTACACTCTGATATTTTATCCTTACCCTTATCATATTCATAATCCTTTGCAGTAAAGGCACTTTGGGCCTAAAGTAAAAATTGGGTTTTAGCTTATCAACCAATACAAACAAGGGACACAATATTTACTGTGTTTCTATTGGTTAATTAACTGGGATGGTTTGCCATTCCCGAACTCGTTCTGCCACAGGGAGACTGGGTAACATCATCGTCTTACACGCTGTTCTACCAAGACGATTAAAGCGAGCGCAACCTCGAAGCGAAGCGGAGCGGATGGGACAAACAATTTATACGCTATTGCGGTGCCCAACGTGACCAACCGCATATGGCTGCAGGAGCAGACGCGATCAGTTGGTTTCATATTCACGCAAACTCTTGCTGTGGTTTTTAAACCGCATCGAACCGCTTCGCAATCGCATTCATTTCAATAAAAGAAAAAAAAAAGTTAATTTAAAACAAAAAATCGTTAATTTGGTAAGGGAATCGCCTCTTAAAGTTGGGAAATATTAGTACATGAAAGCAGAGCCGCAGGCGTCAGCTAGAAATCTCTACATTGTAAAAACAGTAGTCAGACATTTAACGTAGACATCGAGTCTTCAAAAGGAAAACTCAAAGACAGATTGATGGGAAATTCACTTTTTACAACCAAACTTTTCCCACAACTCGAAACACCAAAAGAACGGACAGGTACAGTACAGTCGAACAAGTCATTTGGTTAAACAAACAGGAAGCTAACTTTTAAATAAAAATGTAAATGTGCAAACAATTTAAACTGAAAGCTACGGCCCCGAGTGTAGATATTTTAACGCTATATGGCACTGTCAAAATTTACATTTCTCTAAACTAAGGGCCCAAACACGCAAGTACTTGCGAATTGATTCGCATCGTATATTGTACGGTCACCTGAACCGATGCTTTGCCGCACGAACTCGCATCACAGCAATTTGCATCGCATCGCGTCAAATCGTCAATTCGCAGTTTTGTGTGGAAGCCATCCTAATGTACTCAACCACTATAGTTAGAGTCAGATATTAGTTTAGAATTATTCCGTGAATTATGTAGATTTTCAGGCAATATTTAATGAATCAAAATTTCCGATTTCCGCGGATACAATTAAACAAAAAATTGAAATAAAAACAAAATAAACTACAAAATGTTGACTTCAGCGCCATCTAGCGACAAAATAGCCCGTACCATTTATTGTAATCATGGTTATGACAAAGTTATTAAGTAAAAAAAAGATCAAGTAAATTAATTCCTGTATACTAAATAGCTTGTCCGACTGTTACTGACTACGTACATCTCTGCTTACCTTGGCGGGAGCAGAGGCGTAAAGGTTAGGGTATTTGCTTACACTTCGGGGCGGCAAGTCCATGTGTTGTCTCTGATGCAGCATGAGGTGATTCTTCTGGAAGAATGCCTTGCCGCACTGATCACAAACGTGGGTACGTAACGTACAGCTGCCGTCGGGGTGTCTGAAAGAAATGGGATAAGTATGTTACACACATAATTATTTCTGGAAAGGTTGTTTTCTACAGTGTCCAGGTTTCAGATATTAAGACAATTGTTCTCAATAGCGCTGCGCGCCGGCGGCAATGAACGAGGGATGCGGGGAGGCGGGCAGTCGGCCTACGGACATGGATCGCGGAAAATGATACTAAAATAACTCGATGGCGACTGGGTTACGATAGAGCTAGATAATCAGCAGTGCACAGGTACACACAAGAAAAGAACAGTTCACTCATGGTGAATTGTAATCCAAAATAAGGGAGAGGAATACATTTTATTTGACTGGATTTTTATGTAATAAAATTGAAATGGCGACAAATGCACAAATGCTTATATTATGAGTGATATTCGTGATAACAGAACATACCTTCTCTGATGCGCTAATAGGCCGTGTTTAGCCGCGAACCCTTTCCCGCAGTCGACACAGAAATGAACCTTCGGTCTAGGAGCCGCTATTTGATGATTCTGTAATGAAAAATAATAAATAGTTACTTGAATATTTCGATAGTACACGCTAAAATAATTCGTTCTTTTTTTTTATTGAATGCTCAATAAAATAAAATATTGTTTCACATATGATACATGAAAATAGCCACGTCCAAGATCATCATCATCATCATCAGCCTTTTAATGTTCCCACTGCTGGGACTCAGGCCTCCTCTCTAGGAGAGGGAATCCAAGATAACCCGCGACAAATTTTTTTTTTTACATTTTACAGGTCTGTTTCAGGTTCTATGTTCATTAAAATATGATTTGCGACTATAACAAATATGGCATTACTGAGGTTATAATCAAAAGCTAAAATCATCAATACTTGTACAATCCTCTCAATTCAACGAACATATTTTTTTTATGAAATAGCCATTCAATAAGGGTAACATGGACTGACTAGTTGTATTGATGATGATACTTAGAAGAAATTTAACGAACACGGCTGGTTCTCACGACTCGAAATCCTAGTGCGAGTTCCAGGAATTCAACCTATAAAATGTGTCTTAGTTAATAAAATATTTTCGTCTATTCATGATTTTAATTATTATAATTCCGTAAATAAATACGTTTTACGGTGGCAAAACATATTTTAATGAACATAACATCGCGAAAAACAATTTAGCAGGTTTACCCGCTGCATTTAATTTATGTTGAATATTTAATAAATTTATACGCTTCATAATAATCCACCAAATAATTTTATTCCACTGTATATAAGATTTAATATTTATACAAACCTTTTTTACTGTACATTCACCCGATTTTGACTGCTATTCGTTAGGCATTAGGATGGCATTAAAAGCAAAAAAGTTGTTACAATACCAACTATTTACTGCAGTCACCATTCATCGTGCCAACAACGCAATAAAACTCAAAATCGGTTGAACGTGTAGTAAAAAAAAGTTTGTTTAAATGTCTAATTTTAACGGGAATGGAGTTTATACAGTTTTTAAACATAAGACTTTGATTTTATGATTTTAATAATGTATATATTATATAGAAACTCACCGCCGCTATAACCTGCGTATGGCCGACGTTATTTGAATTCGATGAAATTATCTGTATATTAGGCTGGTCTGGAATAATGAAACCTGCAAATTATTGAAATCCTTTAATTAATGAACACATGATAAATATACACAGTGAAATTATAAAAAGGGGACTGAAATGGTGGTTAATTTTCTATGGTACAAAAATACATAATAATCCAAAATTAAATAAATAAGAAGTCTTATGAGACACTAATCTATATTGCTATGTTTATTTTTTTAAATATTATTTGATATAATCTAGTGCTTGACTGCGATCCCATCTGATCATAAGCCGTAATGCAATCGTTGATGTGATCGTGAGGCGCTTTAGTTTACGACGACGAAATAGTGTCCCATTTTATGTCCCACGACAAATTAAAAAAATCATTTTATGGGACTTTACATAATAGGAACTTACTCCTGCATCGTGGGTGCGTTCACAAACATATAACCTCACATACTCAAGACAACCAGACCCAGAATGTCACGAAGCTCCCATCACTCACAGCTGTTGACTGCGGGGACCACCAAGGGGGTAGACTTCGATCAATTTTAGGATCTCCACACCTCCTAACATGGTCAAGTCTACCGCCTAGTATAAATAAAAATAAATAAATCCCCATCTTTGTCGTTCCTGCTGTGGATCGCGTCTTCGAGAAATGCTGTCTTCTGCATGCGGCCGCATGTGCAGCGACAGCGCCTCCTGAGTACTTACTATGTTGCGTGTGCGCGGCGGCGACGAGGCCGGGCTGCAGCGCCGCCGTGAGCGCGCACAGGTCCGTGACGCACGTGCGGTCGCCCGCGTGTAGCCGCACGTGTAACGACAGCGCCTCCTGAGTACTTACTATGTTGCGTGTGCGCGGCGGCGACGAGGCCGGGCTGCAGCGCCGCCGTGAGCGCGCACAGGTCCGTGACGCACGTGCGGTCGCCCGCGTGTAGCCGCACGTGTAACGACAGCGCCTCCTGAGTACTTACTATGTTGCGTGTGCGCGGCGGCGACGAGGCCGGGCTGCAGCGCCGCCGTGAGCGCGCACAGGTCCGTGACGCACGTGCGGTCGCCCGCGTGTAGCCGCACGTGTAACGACAGCGCCTCCTGAGTACTTACTATGTTGCGTGTGCGCGGCGGCGACGAGGCCGGGCTGCAGCGCCGCCGTGAGCGCGCACAGGTCCGTGACGCACGTGCGGTCGCCCGCGTGTAGCCGCACGTGTAACGACAGCGCCTCCTGAGTACTTACTATGTTGCGTGTGCGCGGCGGCGACGAGGCCGGGCTGCAGCGCCGCCGTGAGCGCGCACAGGTCCGTGACGCACGTGCGGTCGCCCGCGTGTAGCCGCACGTGTAACGACAGCGCCTCCTGAGTACTTACTATGTTGCGTGTGCGCGGCGGCGACGAGGCCGGGCTGCAGCGCCGCCGTGAGCGCGCACAGGTCCGTGACGCACGTGCGGTCGCCCGCGTGTAGCCGCACGTGTAACGACAGCGCCTCCTGAGTACTTACTATGTTGCGTGTGCGCGGCGGCGACGAGGCCGGGCTGCAGCGCCGCCGTGAGCGCGCACAGGTCCGTGACGCACGTGCGGTCGCCCGCGTGTAGCCGCACGTGTAACGACAGCGCCTCCTGAGTACTTACTATGTTGCGTGTGCGCGGCGGCGACGAGGCCGGGCTGCAGCGCCGCCGTGAGCGCGCACAGGTCCGTGACGCACGTGCGGTCGCCCGCGTGTAGCCGCACGTGTAACGACAGCGCCTCCTAAGGGGATATTACAGCATTGTGTCACTATCATTTTAGGGAGTTATGCAGGAAGAGACAAACTGTGCCCCACTGCGACTGTGAAGCAACAGCGATACCACCGCGATTAGTAGAACTTTTGACAATTTACCACGCAGAACCTTTATAATACGTCTGAAGCTCCAGTTACACGGTTACCGTAAGTCATGAAAAATTGACTAAAATCTTTAGGCGATAAAATATAAACAGGCAACTCCCACCTTTTTTTACCAGGGCTGCCTTTAAGTTGTGTCGTTTGCCAACCTCCCGCAATTATTAAAAAAAATAAATGGCATTTTCATCTTTTTGAATTTAGAATTCGTAAACAAAAGAATGTTTTCAGATAGGTCGAATAGTTTTATTGTATCGCCTATTCAAAGGTGACAAGTCGGTTGTAAAAATGGAAATAACTAAGCAAAGTTTGCATAGTCGGTTGTAAAATTTGAGTGCGATAATTTTCTACAACTTTCAAAGGGGATTATCGCGACTTCAGTGCTCTGAAAAGATCACTTCTATGTTTAGTGATGCATTACCATGTCTTAGGACTGTAGAACGCTGGCATTTAGAATTTCAACGTGGGCACTCTAGCCTCAGTCACAAGCCACGTGAAGGTCGTCCAAAAACCGCCATGACACAAGAGAATATCGAAACCGTGCGGCAACTAATCCTCGAAAATCGTCATGTGACATACCGTGAAATAGAGGCATCCGTGGGCATTTTAGGGACCACTGTCCAAAAAATCCTGCACGGAGAACTTGACGTAAGAAAGTTGATCTCTCGTTGGATACACTTAGCGACGACCAAAAAACAGCCCGTGTTAGTTGGTGTCGCAAAACTGTACAGCGATTCAACAGAGGAGAGTTAAAGCATGTTTATGATATGGTTAGTGGTGCTGAGTCTTACGATCCAGATTCTAAGCAGCAGTCAACTTTCTGGGTCTTCCAGGATGAGCCAAAATCGACCAGTCATACGCTCACGGGGCACTTAAAAAAAAATGGTTGCCTCTTTTGTGGCAAAGGGTGGTCACGTCGCCACTATTGTACTAGAAGGTCGCGAGACGGTTACCGCTGATCGGTATACCACTGTTTGTTTGCCACAAGTTATTACTGAATTTCGAAAAAACAATTTAAGACGTCGTATGATACTGCACCATGACAATGCAAGTTCGCACACCGCCCGTCAAACAAAGATGTTATTGAGCACCCAAAATATCGAAATTTTAGATCATCCGCTTTGCAGCCCTGACTTAAACAAAGTCTTCGTGGTCAACGTTTCAGCTCACCCGAAGAAGCTGTTGACGCATACAAATCGGCCATTTTGACTACCCCCACTTCGGAGTGGAATAAATGTTTTAAAAACTGGTTGGAACGCATGTGTACCTATTAAAAATCGCGGAGAATTCTTTGAAAAACAATAAATGGTAATAATCTATTAGATTGTCTATACTTATTTCAAACGACACAACTTAAAAGGCAGCCCTCGTATTCGCTCGTAACCCATATATTTTAATATTTTTTAAAGGAAAAGTCATAAATTGGGCCTTTATTCTGAAGAAATTTGAATGTGATATACCTTATATGAAAGTTTGTTTATTAGCTACTTAGTCATAATGAAATATGAATTTTTCAAGCCCCCCGTTTTTGTAAAAAGCTGAAAAATGTTTCCGTAAAAACAAAAACAACTTTTTTTGTTTATTCTTTTCTATAATTCCAGCGTGGACATACTAGTGTTAGTGACAAATCTCGCGAAGGACGCCCAAAATCCGCCTTCACTGAAGATAACATCATTGCTGTGAGACAACTAATTCTCAAAGAATGTGACGTATCGAGAGATAAAGGCTCTATTAGGCATCTCAGAAACAACCATTCAGAAGATCTTGCATGAAGCGCTTGGTGTGAGCTAGCTTGGTAAAGCTAGCTTGCCGTAGGATACCGCATCTGCTTCCGACTATCACAAGGCGGCCCGCGTCAGCTGGTGTAAGAAAACTCTGCAAAGGTCCAACTAAGGAGAGTCAAATCACGCCTACGATCCTGATTCCAAACTACAATCTACAATCTGTGTCTTTCAAGAGGAGCCAAAGCCGACTAGTTGTTCGTTCTCCAAGCACTTCAAAGAAGATGGTGGCCACGTTCGTTGGAAAAACCGGCCATGTTGCGGAACGGTTAACTCAGAGTGGTATGCCACAGTTTGTTTACCACAAGTCATCGCCGAACTTCGAAAATCTAACTCAAAGCGACGCATCATCCTGCACCACGACAACGCAAGCTCACACAGCGCTCGTCAAACGATTGAGTATTTGAAGCAGGAAAAAGTAGAAATTCTTGACCATCCTCCATACAGTCCTGAACTAAGCCCTAACGATTTTTTTTTTCATTTCCTGAAATTAAGAAAAGTCTTCGTGGTCAAAGGTTCCAGTCCGGTGAAGAAGCAGTCGACGCTTTCAAGTCAGCCATTTTGAACACCCCCACATTAGAGTGGAATAAATGTTATAATAACTGGTTTGAGCGAATGGAACAGTGTATTAGGCTACGTGGTGAATACTTTAAAAACAATAAAAAGTAATATATGGTTCTAATTGTGTTTTTTTGTTCAAACGACAAAACTTAAAAGGCATGCCTCGTAATAATATCTTGAACTTTTTAGAATAGAATTGTCCCGTAGTACGAACCAATCTGTGGACACACTATTAGAAAGAGATAACATACCCTTTTGTATCGTATTCTTCGGAACGTTTTCGAGGTTGTCGTGATCAATCTAGATAGTTTATAAAATCTTTGATTTTTGATAGACCTGTAGGTATTTTCGGTTCCGCCAACTTTACATACTCTTTGGGTTTCGGGTGCGTCTTGAAAGTTGTGTTGTAGAATAACGCGTGTGATTTTAATTTGTTTAAACTTATAATATGGATAATGATAAAAGAGACTTTTCTACAAATGAGAGGGATATTTTGGCATCTCTTGTTCGAATCGCTCGCTATTTCGGTTCAACTTACATGCCGCGTGTTGTATGCTACGTTATAGTAAAATCTCTTAGAAAAAAACCACCACTGACCTTTGCGATTTAGATATATTTTTACGTTTTATATAGATAAGCACAAATAACAACAGAAAGGCTACAGACACTACAGTACAAAATATATATAATATACAGTAAGAAATTACCGTTTAATGTAAAATAAGTATCCTAATTGGCAGACCAAGTGGCAAGTAAGTTACTCGAACATCGTGAAACTCGAACGTGAAGTTACGGGTGACTTTAACTGACGATTAGCCTACTCGTCACTTTACTTGAGGGTGGTGAAAGAGGCCCTTAGACGTATAGGAGAACCACTCCCTAATACGGGACGAAACTTACGAGGGTCGGGTAAACCCTAGTCCGGAACACCGGGGTGATTTTTGTCAATAAGAGACTGACAGACCCCTCCACCAAACTCAGGCCAAAGGACATCCAAGAGGATTCTACACCGAAAAAAAAATGTATATTGAGCTTGTTTACTTGGCAGAAGGTGATTTTGAATAAAAATAATACTAACCTTCGTATTGAAACAGGAACCACACTCTGGACACGCGTACCCTGGCGTCGTCTTCTCCGTTACTATTTGACCGTCAGCTCCAATCACCTGATGGCAAACAAGCGTTTGTAAAGAATATCGCATTCAAAGAATATTATAGCTGCATACGTGATGAGTTTTTATGTTTCATTTTCCATTATATGAGTATGAAGTAATTTTACCAATGATATCTGACGGTATCAGTGCATCTAAAAAATCATCACAAAAACCTTCCTAAGGCCCACTTATACTATAAATCAGTGTGTCTGTCGGCGAGGAGCCGGCAAGACTGTATACCCTCTAACGTCGAGTAGACGGAGGCTCAGCGGTAGAAGAGGAAGCGAGATGGCGCGTTACAGTGACCAATGAAAGAGAGCGAGAGCGGCGCACAAACGGAACGCTGATTGGTCGCCGCGAAGGAAGATTAGAATGTTCGATCCAGGAATCGAGCGGGCGTCGAGCCGTGGATACCAGCAGAAAGAAGAAACATTTGATGATAGTCAGTTCACCATCATGAATCGTCACTCGTATAGATTTGATGTACATATACACCGTTAAATTATGGTCGTTTTAATTCCGTGGAGGATCGATTCGGTACATGAAACACTATCGATTTATAAAAATAAAATTAAAAAATATAGTGTTGTTTTGTTTTTCTCAAACTCGAATTAATATACGCATATGCAAAATTAATTTCTTTAAGTAAACGAGTCAATGACCTTGTAGGTAGTTGTCGGTCGTTGCGTACTAACTACCTACAGTTCATTGGCCACGATCAACTGACGTTTACTTAAAGAAATCAATTTCGTACATGCGTAAATCAATTCGTGTTTAAAAAAAAGTACTTTATTTTT